>OU343052.1:17552777-18888777 GCA_910593695.2 Ocypus olens | reverse complement strand
ATGCATGACTTTAAAGAGGACACTTCAAAGTTTTTCGCCCTTACAGATTCATCAAAATCGATTGAAAATACGCCGAGTTATGGTGGTTTGAAAATGGTCAAAATTTTACGAATTTTAAGTTTCATTTTTTTCCAAGAAAATGCCGATTCAGAACCTCATTTTTTTTAAATACATAGACTGTTATTAAAATGCAATTTTTGATGTAAGTGGTCTGTTATTTTGGAAATCAGCAACCTCGAAAACCTGTGTACTGAATTTCGCTGAAATCTATCATTTCTGCCATTTTGGACCCTCCTTTTGATTTTTGAAAAATTTGACTTCAGATTCAGAAGCAGTGACCTCGAAAACCATCAAGTATTGAATTTCGCTGGAACGCCATCGTTTTTCTAACGAGTGGTCTGCCATTTTGGATCGGTGATTTTGATTTAAAAAAAATGACTTTAGTTTTGGAATCAGCGGCCTCAGAAACCACCATATCCTAGATTTCGTTGGAATCCTATCATGTTTCATATAAATGGTCTGCTATTTTGGATCCGCCATTTTGTTTTTGAAAAGATTTGACTTCAGTTGTAGAATCAGCGGCCTCAAAAACCACCATATACTGAGTTGATTTGGAACCCTATAATTTTTCATACAAGTGGTCCACCATTTTGGATCCGCCATCTTATTTTTGAAAAATTTGATTTCAGATTTGAAATCATCGATCTTAAAAACCTCATAATCCAATGTTTCATCGAAATTGAACGACACCTTCATATTTTGGCCAGCTTTTTTGGACTTTGGATCACTGTGCGTCGTCCTATCCACGGTTATGGAAAGATATTATCCAAGTACGTGCGAACATGAATAGCGTAAGGCCGCGCGCACTTTGGATGCGTTTTCGTATTTCGAATTTGATTCGTGCGGAAAAGTACGAATACGCATGAACAATCCCGATCTACCAAGTACTATAGGAGCGCGCAGACTGCTTGCTATTAGTCGTACGTATACGTGCGTTTACTTACGACGTCCAAAAACTATCCGAACTTGGGGATTGGGATTGGGATTTTACGCGATATCACCGGGACACTGCCTATTTGATGGAGAATAACGTATTTTGTGTGCGCACTCAATTCGTACGAACAGTATTCATTCGTTTACGCACGATACAATTTGTGTCCAAAGTGCGCCCGGCCTAATGGCCCGTCCTGTCGGTACAAGAGTCTGTTATCAAGTATGTCCAGTTAATTTGCATTTGGGTATAAAACTATCAGTGGTGGAAATAACTCTTGCTTTAAAAATTACAAATAATGTTTTTAAAGGAAAGGATAAGTATTTTTGCAAAAAAAAATATGTGACTGTAAAGAGAATTAAGATCTCTAGAGAAGAAAAAATAACGAATTTAATATTGGAATTAATGTTGAATTTAATTAAACACGAAGATAGTGTAAACAAGTAATGTTTTAGTGACGAGGATGTATTTGTCCAATAACGTCAACAAGCAGAAATTTAGGTTACACAGGAGTCTTTGTGTGGTGGGCCATGTTTTCATAGAGTCCTACTTCTTCAGATATGATCCAGGCAACGCTGTGACAGTGACTTCACAAATATATGTAGACATATTGAAAAAAACAAATTCGACAACTTCCTCAGTACGAAGTAAACTTTTTAAGAAGATGGAGCAACCTCCCACAAGGCAATAGCAAGCAATATTGTTGGTAGAGCTTTATTTCGAAATCACATGATCTCTCAAAAAAGGAATACCGCATGGTTCACCGAATATAATAACGTGCGACGTTTTCTTGTAGAAGTTACCTGTTTAATACTAACGTATAATTCACCGCCAACTGTTAAAGCATGAAAAGAAAGAATAAAATAGGAGGTGGTTTAAATCTGACGGTCAATGCTGTGTGATAATAACTTCAAGGCTCGCCTGGAAGAATGTTTACGCATAAATGGACATCATCTTACTGGAGTTACTTTTAAAAAAAAATTAGTAAAACTTATTTAAAGTTTCTTTTATATATTTTTTTATGTAATTCAAGGTGGCAAAATACAATTTGGAAAAGTTGTTGGCATTTCTTACAGCCTTTTCAAAATCGTTCCTTACTCTGCCCTACCTTGTATAAAATGATTAAATTTCATATGGCTGATACTACGGGTGTGAAGTTAGCAATAGATTCCAGCAATAGATGTTAAATTACGTTTTTCCATTAAAACGGGCTACATAACTGAATTTTTCTATGATTACTATGAAACACTTGAACATTCTAAACCCAAAAAAAATAACCCCTAATTGTCCTCTTTTGAAACCACCCCCACTGCCCCTCAAAAATAACTTCCGCTTTTTAACAAGAAGACAAATTCCAATATAAAAACAAAAAAATCAGCTGTATTCTGTGGACACCCTAGAATCATAATCATAAAAAAAACCGCAGACACACCCCCGGATTTTTTTGAGAAAAAAAATGATTTGCGTAATGCTGCACGACATTCACATATTATACATATCATACTCCCATAGAAAAAATAAAATCAGATAAACGTTCCTCACATACTCCTGAACAATAATCATGCAAAAACCGTAGGCACACCCTCCATTTTTTTCGAGAAAAAAAATAATTTGCGTAACGCTGCAAATGTAAATTTTGAATACAATACTATACATGAGATTTGGAGTTATTATTTGAGGTAAAGGCAAATAAATGAATCGAGTATTTATGGCACAGAAACGAATAATTCGCATTATGTACAACTTGGGTACACGCACGTCATGTCGAGGATATTCTCAAAAATATAATTTACTAACAATATACGCAATTTATATCTATGAGTGTATTATATTTCTAACTAAGAACAAAGAAATGTATAGGAAAAATGAAATCGATCACAATTATGAAACGAGATTTAAAATGAATTATAATATTCCCAAGCATCGTTTAACACGGACGCAAAAAGGACTACATTATAATAGTATTATATTTTTTAATAAATTACCCGACTGGCTTAAAAGCATTAACTGTACAAAAAAGTTTAAGAAACATTTATACCAATTCTTATGTACTAAAAAACTGTATAGTATTAATGAATATGTGCTTTGATTTTCATATGTATGGTATATGAGGTACCTAGGAAATATTTCTCCATCTTTAGATACATTAAAATGCATTATTAATTAGCATATTGTTACCTGACGCACTTTCTCACTTATCCATTATGAAATATTTATGTAATGTTTATAAATGAGAAATAAAGTTTATTATTATTATTATATTATTATTTAGAATGACTCAAGATCTTCAAAGTTGCCCTCTTTTATTTTTTTGTACGACTAATGGGTTTGACGATCCAGTTGTTTTAATGTAAGTACGACTGACGTTTTTAGTGATTTCTTGCAATTTACTCCCGTGCATATCTTCTCAAAAAAAAATCTCAATTCTTTTTCACAAAATCCATCCATTATTTCATATGTAGAATGCGTCTGCAAAATTTAAAAAAAAATCGGAATCATCGATTAAAAATCTGTGTCCGGTTTAACATGGAATGAGCGATATGCAAGGTAAAACAGATGATGAGTAAAAAGTGTCGAGAGAAGTCTATTTTGACATGCGAGAACTAATACAAACTGGTAATAATGAGGAAAGCTGAATTGACACTAAATTGGAACTAGAAAGTTTGAATGAATTCGTTGTGTCAAAAGTGACATAAGCGGGTGTTGACGTTGCCTGCTCTACTTTTTCTGAAAATAAGATAATTAAGAAGTGTTAAAAATACACGTTTGAGTTGGAAAGATAGCACACACTGATAAAATCATTTTTAAAGTTGCCATACTATCGAAATTACAGGTTTTTTGTAAATTAATATCTTATAATAACGAATATTTAACGACTGGATGTTCAATCTTTGAGAATCTCGTGAAGGCTCAGGAAGCATGGTACATTTTAGAATTAAGATAGCTTACTTAGAATTTTTGGAAGAATATCGTCACTTGTAGATTATCTGCCAATGTATACACATCCGATGTACTCTTCATTAGTGTAAAAAAAAGTGATCGCTGGTCAGGTCTTTTCACCCCACTGAAAGACCTGGAAAGGTGTTAAAATTTGGTTTTCTAAAGGATTTTGAAGGCTGGCCTTGGCAGCAAGCCTTTTCACTGTGCCTCCCACTCCATCATAAACTCTTTTTTCATATGATGTGGTATAAAAGTGCCACTCAGCCTCAAGCCCATCAAAATCTTCCTTGTGATAGCATAGGTTCAGAAAATTCTTACGGTTTTTGTACAGTGCAGATGAACCGTCTGAAAAATAATACAGCTTCTTCAGCTTTCTTAGCCATTGGATTATACGATAAACTGTTCGTTAAAAGTTTAAGGGGTTACCGTTGAATTAAAAATTTGAAAAAAAAATCCTTGTTACAGGTTAAATCAGTTCTCCTCATTTGAAATATTTTCAACTTGCTATCACTTCCGGTTCTGCCGGAAGTAGCACCAAATTGGTTATTTTAAAAGAAACACCCTATATATTATTATATATTTGAATTCCTCATTTAAATTTCAAGATATTTTGTAGGAACATTTTTACACTTATCTCTTTTAGTTTTCAAGAAACTTAATTATTTCTAAAATTTTGATCTCAAGAAACTTAAAATCTGCCTGTAACTTCTCTAAAGATAAGATAAAAGTATAATTTATATGAAAATATGATTTATATGACTAATTGTACCTAGAGGATGCCTATATGAGTAAAATAATTGGAAACTATCAATTTTGATAATAAATGTTCTTAAAATGTCAATATCTAAGTGCCCTCTTAAATATTTCGTAATTCAATTTTTTTAATGGAATCACCCATTTTTTAATACATAATAATAATTTACATAAAACGATTGGGAGGAAAATTTACTACAAAAAATTATTATGCAACCAAACTCCTAAAGTAAGTAGTTTTAGAATTAATTCGAAGATCAGAGCTCAGATGAAATCTAATGAACTGTAACTCCATTCAGTTCCATAAATTGTTCCAGTTATGTATTAAGATTACATTTTTAATCGGCCTTATACTTAATTTCAGGGTAGAGGGCTATAAAGAAAATGAAACGGTATTGAGACAAAATTCGATTTATTTTAAATGAGAAAACAGATTTATACACACGACTTGCTACAGACAAAAAATAATTTCAGTGTGACACCATTAAAATACCATAATCAAACTTTGCACACAACTTACTAAAGAGGTTAAGAATAATATATATTTTTTCAAAAATATAAAAAATTCGGATTTTGATTTTTTTTATTAAATTTATTTTATTTTTATAAAAAAAATGTTGAGCTACTATAACCAAGTTATATATCAAATCAAAGCTGTTGTAATTCTAAAAAGAATAGTAAACGTTTCGATACTGTGAAGAAGAGTTTTTGAGCTACATGTGTTTAAACATTTCTTAATGTCGCAAAAACTGAAGTTTTTGGATTTTTCAAAAATTTATAACTCAAATACGAATGTTCAGAAAAAATTAATATTTAGAATTTTTGGTCACATTCATTAGAATAAACCATTTACCAAATATAAAGCAATTTGAAAACCCAGAGGTTAAAAATTATGTTTATGTTGGATGATTTGATATAAAATGGCCAATGTAAGGAACGTTTATCTGATTTTATTTTTTCTATGAGAGTATGAATTTCTTGTTTTGTTTTGCGAAAATATGAGAATGTCGTGCAATTTTTTTTTTCTCAAAAAAATGGGGTGTTTGCCTACGGTTTTTGTATGATCATTGTTCAGTAGTGTGTGAGGGACGTTTATCTTATTTTATTTTTTCTATGGGAGTATGACTTTCTTGTTTTTTTTTTGCGAAAATATGTGAATGTCGTGCAGCGTTACGCAAATTATGTTTTTCTCAAAAAGATGGGGGGTATGCCTCCTAGTTTTGTATGATTATTGTTCAGCAGTATGTGAGGAACGTTTATCTGATTTTATTTTTTCCATGGGAGTTTGACTTCCTTGATTTTTTGCGAAAATATGTGAATGTCGTGCAGCGTTACGTAATTTTTTTTTTTTCTCAAAAAAATGGGGGGGGTATGCCTACGGATTTTGTGTGATTATTGTTCAGCAGTATGTGAGGAACGTTTATCTGATTTTATTTTTGCTATGGGAATTTGACTTCCTTGTTTTTTTTTGCGAAAATATGAGAATGTCGTGCAAATTATTTTTTTTTTCTCAAAAAAATGGGGTGTGTGCCTACGGTTTTTGTATGATCATTGTTTAGTAGTGTGTGAGGGACGTTTATCTTATTTTATTTTTTCTATGGGAGTATGACTTCCTTGTTTTTTTTTTGTGAAATAATGAGAATGTCGTGCAGCGTTACGCAAATAATTTTTTTTCTCAAAAAATGTTTTTTTTTGCGAAAATATGTAAATGTCGTGCAGCGTTACACAAATTATTTTTTTTCTCGAAAAAAAGGGGGGGGGGGTTGTGCCTACTGTTTTTGTATGATTATTATTCAGCAGTATATGAGGACCGTTTATCTGATTTTATTTTTTCCATGGGAGCTTTTTGCGAAAATATGTGAATGTCGTGCATCGTTAGGCAAATTATGATTTTTCTCGAATAAATGGGGGGTGTGCCTACGGTTTTTTATTATTATTGTTCAGCAGTATGTGAGGAACGTTTATCTGATTTTATTTTTTCTTTGGGAGTATGACATCCTTGTTTTTTTTTGCGAAAATATGTGAATGTCGTACAGCGTTACGCAAATTATTTTTTTTCTCGAAAAAATGGGGGGTGTGCCTGCGGTTTTTTTATGATTATGCTTCTAGGATGTCCACAGAATACAGCTGATTTTTTTGTTTTCAGATCGGAATTTGTCTTCTTGATATAAAAGCGGAAGTTATTTTTGAGGGGAAGTTGGGGTGGTTTCAAAAGAGGACAAATAGGGGTTAATTTTTTTGGGTTTACAATGTTCATGTGTTTCATAATAATTATAGAAATATTCAGTTATGTAGCCCGTTTTAATGGAAAAACGTAATTTAAAATCTATTGCTGGAATCTATTGCTAACTTCACACCCGTGCTGATACTGGCACTGCTACATTCTTGTTGAAATTCGTAATTTACTTGAATGGGTTTTAAAATGTAACATTGGTTGATTGCATGGTTTTATTTTTAGTTACCTGACACGCGTTTCAAAAATTGCTTATCATTATAAAAGAAGTACAAAAATATAAGCGTCACGTGTTAGGAAACTATAAATAAAACCATAAAATCAAAGAGGTGTTTCATATTAGAACCTAATCAAGTGTATTATATTTCAGACTTCTATGAGCTAACCTAACTGTGTTTTGCCAACATTAGATAACCTCAAGGACGTAATGGGTCTTTGCTACCCACAATGTCTTGATTAAGGAGAGGCCATAAAGATTTTCAAGTTTCCTTTTGAGATACGTAACCTTTACCCAAAATTTGTTTTTCCTTTACACACAAAAAATGTAGACGGTTTCAGCTTAATACATTTAAACTGGAAGAAAAGAAACAGTAGTAATGTTAAATGCAACTTATAGATATTCAAAATCCCTGTAATTCGTTCTTAATTGCCATTCAAACCGTAAATGTTACAAAAATAGAAGATCAATAATTTTATGAAAAATTTCTATGTTATTATTATTATAAATATATAACGATATTTGAGAAGCATTAAATTGAATTATACTCCGAAAATACGAACGATGGATAATTAATTATTCACTGCAGTTTTAACATCGCAACAATAGGATATGTTTATAAGCACGCATATGCTCGCATACAAACGCGGTTGCATTATAGGTTAAAATTCAAAATCAAATGACGTTAACATGGTCGACTTATAATCTATTTAGGATATCGATGCACAATTCGCAATTTGCAAAGTAATAAATATTCTGATACCCCGAATTATTATATATACAATTATATATCATTGTTTAAAGCGGATATTGTTTGTGGTACATTACCAGTAATCCTACGGGAATTTAATAAAATTATCTAGCCGCGGATTATTATTAATAATCTAAAGTGATCAAGTGATCAAACTAAATCAATTTTTTTAATTTAGTTAATATTTGATAAAGTTGCTCAATAATTTTGGGATCAGTAAGGTTAAAGTTGTTGTATGGTTGTACGATATTAAGTTATTTTTTAAATCTATACTCTTGTGGAATTTTTTGTAGAGCTTAGGGGGCTTGCAAGTTTGAAATATCCGGCAATTTTTCGTGAAAACCGGTGAAAGTGCGTCACTAGTGTTCCTCTGCAGGGTCTGCACAGCAAAGATTTGTTGGTCCATAAACCGTGTAGGCGCACAGCAACTTCGGGATCAAGATTGTCAAGGGATGTTCCCGAAATGGTAATCGCGAAAATGAGCTTGAATATGAGCGCTCTACAAGCCGAGGGGCGGTTGTAGCTTGTAGCAGCCAAAACTCATACTACGCTATATAGGTACATGCAAAACAAAATATTGACTTATACACACCCGCATATAAGTAAATTTTGCCTCCATATTTATTTATAACGTGCCTATTGCTCCTATTGTCATCCATGTTAGCTTATTCAACAAAATAATCAACAGTAATATAACGAGTGCCTATGATTTTGCCGGCAATTATTAGCGGCAGGATCACGATTGCTTGTTGCGACGAAAATCGGTACGACTGCGAAGCAGGAGTGTCGATTTTCTAGAAGCAACAAGCAAGAGTAATCCAGACGCTGATAATTGCCGGCAAAATGAGTTACGAGTTAGATTCAAGAAGACAATTGGCCGAACAGAAAGTTCACACTTCATAATTAGAAAAGTTGAATTTAGTGACACCAAGTGTCAGACGTGTATTAATCTGCGTCACAATAATTGTAGTAAAAATGAGCTTACCAGGATTTTAAGAAATGCCTATTAATACTATTACTGATGAAAGCACTAACACTTCACCCGAAAATATAAATAGATCAGGAGCAAACTGCTTAAAAGTCCGGCAATAACTGACGTTTTATATGTTATAGAAAATACTAACGCGTTGCTAGGCAACATGATGGATTATCTGATTAGATACTACTCAGGGTGAATTGGCATGCATAACATGCAGCGTGGTCTGTTACGCATTGTAATTAGAATTTTATTGGATCACGTCATCAACATTATTCGATTTTATTGGTTAGTAAGCAAATGAGGGCAATTGTCGATGTAATTATATAAAGTTCCAATGGACAACTTTTTATGTTCAACCAGGCCCAGAACAGTATTCCGTCCTTATTCTATTAGCTTTTCCACTCATTTATACTTAGCCTTACTTTACCTTTTATAAGTTAAGGTTTTGTTTAATACATTTGTGTATAGTACTAGTTTTGGCTTCTACTGCCTCTCCCGCCTTATGGGGGGAGGGGGGGGCGGCATTCAAGCAAACTCTCGAAGACCTTTCCAACGATATATAACATTTTCCGTTTCGCGATTACCACTTTGGAAACTTCCCTTGTTAGACTAAAGCGCCGTAGTATTAACGATCGGTTTGTATTTATCCCAGGTTCCCGGTAACCAATGTTGAAGTTCAGTGTATAGAAGAACGGAACCTAAATTGTAGTTAATTAACCCTTTTGGTACCTTTTACAATACCCATGTATGTTTTTAGACAAACAATAGTGCTGGCTAATTTGTATCTCTTTCATTTTTGGAGACCAAGGCCAGTGCAAAGACTAAAAAAGTTCGGAGTCGCTATAGAAATTTGCTGCATCAGGAGTAGGATATAGACGTGCGGTCCATCGCCGAAAATTTTCAGACCCGTTTGAGGCTCTGAATCGACGCTGAGGGCAGCCGCTTTGAAACAGGCTGAAGTGTTATTATCGAAGGTCAACATTATTGTTATTCAATGTTGTTTTCTGATTTTTTTAATAAAATTAAGTTGCCATAATATAAGTCCCCCTGTATAAATTTAGCGACCGGATCCAATATATGGACCAAACCCAATCTTATTGGATCGTGGACAGACGCGTATTCGAGGGAGGGGTACTGGGGGTACTGCCCCCCCCCCCCAGAACATCAAGAGGTTTTTTTTTTTACTTTCTCCGTTAAGAAGTACTAGAAAATATTGTAATCGTGAACATATTTTCAATTTTTTAAGGGAAATATCCGTTTTAAGGTCCCGATTTCAAAGATTTCTGGAAAAAAAATTGTTTGTATCTCAAAAACGAAACAGCAATTAACATGAAACTTGAACATAAGTGTTATTTGACAGTCAGAAGAACTGAAAATATTTTGGTAAAATGTTGTACACCAGAAGTCGGCATTTACCATAACAATTTTTTGTTTTTTCCAATATTTTTTTTAAATATGAAAAATATTTAGAAAAACATTTAAAGTAATGTATACAGCAAAGAAATTAACATGTTTTGTTTGAAAACATTTTTCATAAAATTATTGTTTTTCGATAAAAAAATTAATTAAACATTTTTGTCTATCATTATGGAACGGCAATACTTCATCTAACTTCATATTGTTATATTATATTTATACTAATAATAATTGTTGAGAATGCCAAAATGTACAATTTGCAAAGTTTTTTTAGAAATATCTTTAATGTTTTTACAGGAAAGGTGATTAGAATTTGAAGTAAATTTGTTATTTTCATCTTTCATAATTTTGACATTTCAAATTATGAACAAAAATATGAAACTTTTCACATATATTATTTTTATTTTTAAACGTTTTTTTGACAAATATAGTTCGTCAATTGTTAACTTCTTTTTGTCAGATAAAATTGTTAGATTTTTACATTATTTTGACAAAGTAAACTTTTCGCAAATAATTTTTTTATTTTTAAATCTTTCGGCAATATTTAACTGCTTTTCGTCAAATAAAATTTTAAGATTCTTAACTTTCTTTGATAATTAAATTTTTGCACGGTTTTTTCACAAATATTTAATTTAATTTTAAACTGCTTTTGATAAATAGATTTTGTTTTTTTTTTCGCGTATTAAATTTTTTAGTTTCCTTTGGCAATAAAACTTTTGAAGATTGAAATTTCGAAATTTTCTACAATTTTAACAGATATAATTTTTCAATGTTGCTTTTGGATTTTTAACTTCTATTGACAGTCATACTTTTGAAGAGTAAAATTTTACTATTTTCAACTTTTTTTGACAGTATGATTTCTTAATATCGTACTTTTTATCATATACAGTGCGAGTCTCTAACTTGGAATAAATTCAGTAAATCAAACAAAGTTTATTTTTCGGAAATATGCTCGGACACGTCGATTAGTATTTTAAATTGCGCTCTTTTTGTTGTAATAAAATTTTATACAACGTGTCCCAAATTTGAGATATGACGTCATCGACTATTTTTTCTAATAGCAACCCTAATTTTTTTATCACTATTTTTAAAGAGTATATCAAGTTACACATGTGTGCCAAATTTCAAATTTTTATTTCCTGTCATTTAGAAGATATTTAACAAACAGTATCAAATTTGAAAAATGAATTCAACTTAATAGTCTTTCTTCAATAAATGCTCAAAATGTTGTCCATTTTCTAACTGACAATACCCTAACCGGAACTGAAACTCGTTTTGAACATTTCTAATTACTTCGGGGGAAATTAGTCTACACTCCTGTCTTATTCGTTCTTTCAACTCCTCAAGATTTGGCGGTTTGGTCTTAAAAACTTTGCTTTTCAAGTACCCCCATAAGAAAAAGTCCATAGGTGTTAAATCCGGAGACCTGGGTGGCCATTCAACTGGTCCTCTTCTGCCAATCCATCTTCGTGGAAATACATTATCCAGGTACTCACGGACACGCCTTGCAAAATGAGGAGGCGCACCGTCCTGTTGAAACCAGATGTTTCTATTCGGGACGTCAGCTTCTACAGGGCAAGGAAACAAAATAGCCAAACTCGGAATTAGCTCTTCCTCCAAGAATTGTAAATATCCCGCTCCATTGAGTTTATTTGGGAAGAAAATTGGTCCTAAAATTCGATCACCAACAATCCCTGCCCAAACATTAACTTTTTCTGGATATTGAGTGTGGCCTTCCCTCATCCAGTGTGGGTTCTTGTCTGCCCAATAAGGGCAATTTTGACGATTTACCTCACCATTTAACATAAACGTTGATTCATCGGAAAACAATATATTTTCTATTTTTAGAACATTTCTATCTAGTAGATCCATCATTTTTTCGCAAGACTGAAGTCTTCTATCCGGATCATCTTCGGTGAGTTCCTGGAGGATTGTCATTTTATAAGGATGAAATGTTTGCTCTCTAAGGATTCTTGACACTGAAGACTGGCTAATTTTGAGTTCCCTAGCCATCTGCCTAGAGGAGACATGATGATTTTCCTGAACAGAGAGAAGTACATCAATTTTGACCTCTTCACTCAGCGCATTCTGACGATGATTATTCGTTTTTCTTAAATGCCCATTTTCCCGAAACTGACTTTCAATCTTGCTTACGGTACTTTGAGATATGGCTGGTAAGTCAGGATACTTCTCTCTAAATAAATAAATAACTTCATTTTGTGTTCTTGTCCTATCTCCATAGCCAATCATCATTAAAATTTCGATTTTGTGGGTTTCAGTTAAGTACGGCATGTTAGTATAATTTTTCGACCAACGGTGAACAACAGTCAACACAACAATGGAACGACTAATACTCTCCTCACTCGAATATGCGTGGAATGCGATGCTACACTTCTTACTTGTTTTTATAACTAAACGTCAAAATGATAAACGTCAGTTTGAAAAAAAATGACAAACCAGCACGTTTTGGCATTCCACTTTTAAAATGCATAAAAATTCGATTAAGGTGACTTGATTTCTTCATTCTACAAATTTGATAATGTTTGTTAAATATCTTCTAAATGACAGGAAATAAAAATTTGTAATTTGGCACACATGTGTAACTTGATATACTCTTTAAAAATAGTGATAAAAAAATTAGGGTTGCTATTAAAAAAAATAATCGATGACGTCATATCTCAAATTTGGGACACGCTGTATAAAATTTTATTACAACAAAAAGAGCGCAATTTAAAATACTAATCGACGTGTCCGAGCATATTTCCGAAAAATAAACTTTGTTTGATTTACTGAATTTATTCCAAGTTAGAGACTCGCACTGTATATCGGGTGTGTATAAATTGGCGGATAATCTACACGTGGCGATGTTCTTCGTAAAATTCTGAATAGAAAATGTCGACGAAAAAATGTTCTACCCTGCCTCATAGGCCATCAGGAGTCATTTAAAAGAAATTTACATTTGGCAACATAACATTCATGAGCTGTCCTGTTTATCAATAATCTCATGGTTCAGAGAAGAAGGTAATAGATAGATAGAGCGGGGTTTATTTACAGATGCAAGGTAAAACAGATACTGAGTAAATAGTAAAATCCATTGTAATTGAGCAAAACAAAACGAAAATAACACAAAAACACAAATACACTGAAACGCGGGCACTAATACAAACAGATAATAATAAGAACAGCAGAACTGGCATAAACTTGGAACAAGCACGTTTGAATGAATTATTTGTGTCAAAGTGACATAAGCGGGTGTCACGTTGCCGAACGTATTTTTTATAAAAATAAGCTAATTAATAAGTGTTAAAAATACAAGTTTGGGATAGAAAGATAGCACACACTGACAAATAATTTTCAAACTAGTCATACTATCGAAATTGCAGGGTTTTCTGTACATTAATAATGAATAATAACGCATATTTAACGATTGGATGTCCAAACTTTGCGGACCTCGTGAAGACTCAGGAAGCATGGTACAACATTTTAGAATTAAGATAAGCTGCTTAAAAATTTTGAAAGAATATCGTCACGTATAGGTTATCCGCCAATTTATGCATACCCGATATATATTTTTTTATTTTCGACTGTTTCAATTATTTAAGTTTTAACTTCTTTTTGTGAGAGTAAATGTTGGTATTTTTAACTTGTTGTGACAAAATGATGTTTCAAAGTTTCGACGGAGGAATGTTTTTTTAGCAATTTTTTTTCTTTTCTTAACCCTTTCTTTCTCGCAGGTGCCATATGGCATCATATCTTTTATCAGGGCCCCGTAATCTGTGTTTTGATTTTACTTGGTACCGTCTTCCATTTGGAGTCATGATTTTGTTTGCTGTAAAAATAAGGAGACACTTTTTAGATTTAATTTTCGTGCATTAGAATATTGTATTAAATCAAGAATTAAAAAAATTTATTTCCTAAAATTAATTTGGGAAAGAGAGGGATAACAGTATCTATTACTGTTTAATACCCCAACATCTTTTGATAATTAAACTTTCGACAAATCCTATTATCCCATTTTTAACTTATTTCTACTTATTTACTCTTTTCTCTTAGATACATTTTTTGGCAATTCAACTTTCCACAAACACAATTTTTCAGTTTTCAGATTTTTAATGAATGAAATTTGTTAATATTTAATTTTTTATCAGATATAATTCTTACATTTTTACCTTAATTTATCAAACGATTGAAACATTATTTTATTACGGAAATATGTTGTTAGTATTTAACTCCTTTTTGTTAGATGAAATTCTCATATTTTTTTCTGTGATAATTCAATTTTTAATATCAAGTTTCAACTTATTTTAAGAGATATGATTTATCGATACTCTTTTGTCATATAAAATTTTTGGATTTTTCACAAATATTTTTTTTTTTAATTTGAATCCATTTTGGGCTAGTATCATTTGTCCCATGCTAGCTTCTTTTTGCCAAGTGCAATGCTAAACTTTCTTTTGACAAATTAGATTTTTTGTTTTTTAAATTTTTTAGCAGATATGTGTCAATATTTAACTTTTTTGTCCAATGAAATTTTAAGATTTTCAACTTGTTTTGATAATTACATTTTTAATATAAAATTTGTTAACTCAATTTAACACATATGATTTATCAATATTTTCACGATAGAACTGTTCACATTTTTTTTGGGTTAAATTTTTTTGACAAATATTTTTTTTGCCAGATGAAACTGTTGGATTTTCAATTTCCTTTGATAATGAAACCTATTATTATTTTTTTAATTTGCTACTAAAAGATATGATTTTTCAATTAAGTTTCTAAATTTTCAACTTCAGTTAATTTAAACTTTTTTAACACGTTCGTTGCCGCTGCAATTGGGATTGCACTTACACGTATTAAGTCGGGCGCACTAGCGCGTCGGTGGCAGCGACGTGTTAACACATATTTTCAATTTTGAACTTCTTTTTGCCGAGTGAAATGTTTAACTTCTATTAACAATCTACTAGAGGCAAATAACATTTTTATTTTTCAACTTTTTTCGATTTTCCCAATATTATATAACTTTTTCTTCATATAAAACTTTTCAAATTATAACTTTTTGGACAATTAAACTATTGAAAAATGATTTTTTTTTTCATTTTTTGTCTACAGTGGTCATGAAGAATATTAAATTATATATATATATATATATTAATATTAATATAGAGGCCCTATTATTTGTATTTTCCTTTTTGTGTGACTGTTTACCTGTTCTATTGTTTTTTAAACATTTCAAGTTTATTAAAGTTTAGTTTCTATGTTAATGTGTTTTTTCTTCCTTACTCCACGGCATTCACAACGTAAATATATATATTTTTTTGTTTTTGTTATAAAAAATGGTGATGTGGCCATCATGTTACTTTCTCCGACTTGATGGTATCATAGCCAATTATATTTACGTTTTCATGGTTTATTTTCAATTAAAATCATATTTTAAATGTACATCGAGCGTTTTGTAGACTCGAATGAAACTGGCGCTTAAAACGTCAAAATTATGAAAGATGGAAAAATTATACTTCAAATTCAAAAACTTAGTTTACTCAAAAACTAAAGGGATTTCGAAAACAACTTATTCTTTATAAGTTGTTCAATTTAGCATTCTCTACAATTATTATTCACATAAATGTGCTGTAACCATTATCGTTTTATAATTATAAACCAAAAATTTAAAAAAATAAATACATTTTTTTCTCAAATAAAACTGATTATATGAAAAATATTTTCAAGCAAAGATGTTAATTTCTTCGTTGTCTTCAAAGTTTGTTTAAATGTTTTTGTGATATTTTTCATATTTAAGAAAATATTGGCAAAAAACAAAAAATAGTTAAGGTAAACGCCCACTTCCGGTGTACGAAATTTTACCAAAAGCTTTTCAGTTCTTCAGATTATCAAATAAGACGGATATTCAAAGTTTCATACCAATTGCTCTATTCGTTTTTGAGATACAGCGCGCACAGATACACACACATACGCAGACACAAAAAATGTTTTTCCAGATATGGTTAAAATGGCATCTAGGGACACCAAAACGAATATTTCCGATAAAAAATTTTTGAAAAAAAAAATCACAATCACAATACTTTCTCGTACTTTGTAACGGAGAAAGTAAAAAACAAAATGGTGGCCGTTAACTACGTTAACTACGGCATATG
This sequence comes from Ocypus olens, assembly GCA_910593695.2. Taxonomy (NCBI): domain Eukaryota; kingdom Metazoa; phylum Arthropoda; class Insecta; order Coleoptera; family Staphylinidae; genus Ocypus; species Ocypus olens. The sequence goes on along the minus strand of OU343052.1, from coordinate 18,872,348 downwards.
GCATGCATCCTAGAGCAAAAAAACCGATCTGAAATAAAAAATCGACTGCGTCATCGAAAACTTTATTAAATTTGTGTGTCCTTATATTTAAGCAAAGTAAAAGTAAAATAACACCAAACTTGACGAAACGGTGCACACTTGAGCTTTAAGTACGATTTTTGGTTTTTTTTTCACTTTGCATGGCTCTAAAAAAGTAGTTCATATTGATTTTTTTTATATATCATCTGTATAAGGTCCCAGGAAAAGTGTTTCCTTTAAGAGAATCAAAGTTAGAAGTTAATAGGTGGAACCGTTTTCATTTTATCGTGCACGCAGTTTGGAAATTTTTTTTCGAGAAAAACATTTAGATAAATGGGTTGTCATGGTAGCTGAACATTAATTTAAAGTTATATTTGCCAAATTCAAAATAGCGGATTCAATATGGCGGACCAAAACTGATAGATTGACCAATTTCAACCAAAATTTGAAGTAAGACTTGTAAAATTCAAAATGGCGGATCCAGCATGGCGGATCCAACATAGCGGACCAAAAATGATGTACGACCAATTTTTACCAAAATTTAGATAAAAGTGTTTTTCTAACTTCCGTCTCACGGCAGCGGTGACAATACTTCGATCAATAGGCTCCAGAAAGTTTTAAAATGTTTTTGATGATTAAGGACCCTTCAAAGTGAAAGGTGGTTGCCAATTTTGCCCAAAGTTTTACAGCAGTATACAAAAGCAATAGCTAAGTAAATAATGTGAATATTTGAATAGTTTTTTTCGATGTTTAGTGTAGGGATCTCGGAAACTATAAGAGACAGAGAAACGGTTAAATAAGCAAAAAAGTACAGTTTTACGAGGCTAATAAAGTGACACTTGTAAAATTTTCAAAAAGTCAATGATACACATATTTAGAGAATATGTGAAAAGTGCCGATTTTTTTTAAATCGATTTTACTAGATTGCTATAAGAGATAGAAAAAAAAACTGTAATGGGTAAGCTTTTAGATAATTTAAAACTAAATAAACAAATTTCCTCACATTTTTCCATCGATATTAGTTTCCGAGATGTAACACAAACTTGCATTTTTTTAATGGAAACCATAGTTGGCTATGGCTTCATTGGAACGACATTTTTTCTCTAAACTAATATTGCACTTGACATTATTGCACTTTTTTTATAAAAATAACTGAGTTATTATAAATTCTATATTCTATTTTAAAAAATAATGGTTAGCCATGAAACAATGATAATAAAAAAAATAATTTCAATTGTTTGTAACCACTTAATTTGTATCATATTTGTCAAATAAGTTAATTACTCTTTTATTGTTTTGGTGTTTTTCTCAGTGTTTCTAAAAGTTATAATGGGTTTTTCTAACAAAGGAAAGCGTTACATGCTAAAAAAATGTCACACATCGTAGAAACTTCGTTATTTGAGTCCTGCGCAGGTAATTGAACACACTTCAATGCCCTTTTGGTGGATCGAGTCGACACATGTTACTCTTTGCGATACAAGTTGCCAAAATTGGACGTTTTTTTGCCCAAAAACGTGTTTTTTTGTTCGAGGGTTGAAAGGTTCCAAAAAGGATCACTCCAATCTGAGTTTACCCCCTTAAAGTAGAGCCAAAATGGGATTTTTTTCCCGAAATAATCATAAAATATGGTTGAAAAGTTATGTGCAAAAAACCTCAAAATGCACTTTTTTTCAAACACCCATAACTTGGTGCCAAATCGTCGCTGGAACTTTCGTTCTTTGTGTCCTGTATAGGGAATTGATCAATATCTTTATGGTGGATCGAGTCGACAAAATTTTTCCAACTCCGAATACATCGTCAAAGTTGGACATGGTTTCCTAAAAAACCTTTTTTTTCACATGGATGCTAGAGAGGGCGAAAGGGGTTACGCTTTGGTACGCATGCATGACTTTACAGAAGACACTTCAAAGTTTTTTGCCCTCAAAGATTCATCATAATCGATTGAAAATACGCCGAGTTAAGGCGGTTTGAAAATGATCGAAATTTCACGAATTTCAAGTGTTTATTTTTTTTTAGCTTCAGTATATAAGTATATTAGTTATACATATTTATCAATTGTGTTTTGATTTGTCTGCAAAACGGTTGTAGAACAAATATTGTGTGTAATTTTGAGTGCAAAGCCAGTTTGCCGATTTCGAGAGATTGCTACATTCCACTAGCGCGTCACGCGACTGTCTATCTTCTTAATCGACAAACACGTACTTTGCGCACTTAATATACAAATAGCTATTATAAAGCTGTTTTTGATTACTTGTTGCACACTTGGCAAAACATTTTGAGTAATTAAATGAATGTACCGCTAATTGTAAAACAACCAAGTGTTACCATTATTTCATATTTATAGATGTCCATTAACTAAAGTATCACATTAAAGTCTTTTCTAATGTACACACACAGTTTCTCTCGTAGAAACACGATGTTTGTTAAAATGATGCGAAATGTTCCAAAAATAAATATATCGTGTCCTTGTCGAAATTGTCGTGGAGATGAACTAGATTCCCAAAATATTACTCCATTAAAATTTGTGTGCCTAAAATATTCAAGTATTTTATTAAATTATTTCGAATACATCATATAAATAATTTAAAAACAATAATACAATCATTCATTTTAAGAATTGTCCTCAGAATGCTCTGATAATGCAAACCCACTCAAGGATTTAAATCATTGTCTGGTCACTCCCTAATTATATTTATTTTAACAGGAGTCCTCGAAAAGTATTTTAAAGTTCGCAACGTCGTTTTCTTCAAGAAATTATAATTAAACAGCTCGCTCGAAAATTATTTACGCTGCTCGTTCCTTATTGTCAGAAGGTAAATTCCGACTCGGAATAATAACTCTTAGAAGTTATAATTTCGTTATGTGAAGCTTTCGTTTAGAGTTTAGAATAAGTTTACTGTTATGTTGTGTTTTAATTCGGCGCAAACACTCGAAAGCGCGATCTTTAAACGTACGGGGGAAAAGTTAATTCAATTTTGGGAATTTTGTCGTTAGGTTCTATTAAATTAAATTACGGAAGTTGTATGTTGTTAGTGAGTCATTAAATTACTATGAATTTATTGAAGTAAATACATGCCGGAAAGTTTGGGTATTTCGCTTGCATTAGGGGCGGTCCCTGGTTGGTCTGAAGTTTGAAAATTTAATGTCAATTTATTGATGCGAGCCGCTGTATATTTAGAATATTTTGAGTTCCACTGAGTCCAGAATTATATAAAGATTAAATAATTCATGCGAGAGGCCTTTACATGAAAATAGGAAAAGTTTCACGTTTTTATAATGATGGCCGAGTAGCATTTTGTTGAGTATTTATTTTAATAACTTCAAATACAACGCGAATAAATAATAAAAATCTACAAAAGTAGAAGTATTATAAAAAAATAATTAAAAATTAAAACCCTGACTTCTTGCAGAAGCAGTACATAAATTAAATAAAGCGCTAAATGTTTTCAAGCTCTCCCACTTTAATTATAACATTCACTGTTTAAAGTTTTCAAATTAATTTTAAAATCAGTTTTAAATTAGTCCTTGTACATAAACACAAACGATCTTAAACCAATGTTATTAATAACATGCAAATTTCTCTTGTATTATTATCCGGCGTTGCATTAGAGAAGGAAGTAGTTATTTGAATGAGTTATTTATTTTTTAGTCTTTATAAAACTTTTATTTATTAATTGTTTGATTTACAAAAGAAATAACTAGTTGAGGTAATTAAACAGTTTTAACAATATTAATAAATAATTTCTACTTCGATGAGACTACTTTCCCAATTAAATGCTGCCACTAACAACTACAGTTTTTTTTTTAAATTAAAATTGAATAAAGACGAAACATACCCCGAATATAATAATAATAAGCCATTGCTGCTGATGTCTGATGTTTTAATTTACTAAAGCATTCTTCCCAGGTATAATTTGCTCTACTTGTTAATACAGACTTCGTCTTAGTTTTGAAATAAGAATGCTCTGAAGTCACTTTATTTGGTAGGATATTATAAAATTTGGAGGTAGTATTTAGAGCCACTCTGCGTACATGTAAGTCTATTTTGTCTTGAGTATATGTGCGAGTGTTGCCTAAACTCCATTTGATATATACAAAGGAGCTATGGAATGTAAAGTATGTAAATAGTATGCGCCTTTAAAATGATGAGCGTAGCAATGAAATAGAAAATAATATATTTTTTGGCATGTTATTTTCAATGGGCCACTCTGTTCACAGTGTGTTCGAGGGTGTAGATTATGGACCAATATATTTTTTGTGATAGTTCATTTATATATCGCTGAGCGCATGGCTCGGCCGCTGTACCACTCCACCAAAAGTTATCGCTACCGTGATATAAAAAAAAAATACTTAAAGATATTTTATGTAAAAATTAAAACCATAATATTACAGAATTTATGCTGCGTCACTGGTAATGACCACCGGCACATTCCACGCGCATTTCATAGCTCTTTGTATATCCTAGATGGAGTATAGTGCAGTGATGGTGTACCTATATCACCTCAGCGAGTAAAGCCACCCTTATTTTTAAGCATGAGCATTAGACAGTCCAATCAACACATTATACAAGCCACAATGGAACAGCTATTTCAGTTTTTCATCCACAGATACTCCCAAAAACTTAATATGGGTAGAGTAGACAGTATTCTTAATTTCGTAATTTCCCAGAGTAAAAATCATGTTCACAGTTTTATCTGGGTTTAGCTTCAATTTATTTGATCAAAAACCATGTCAGCCTGTGACCCTGCCTCCTCCATAATTGATACAGAATCGTCTGCAGAAAAAAGTAGCTCGCCATTTGTGAAGACAATGAAAATCGTTAATGTAAATCAAGAATAACAGAGTGTGGAGCCCTGAGGAACAACTATATTTATAGGTGGTTGCTGTGAAAGCTGATTGTTAACGCACTGTTGTCATTCAAAAAATATCTTAAAATAACACCAAACCGCCATGTTAGCTTGTTTAGGGTATAATATCGAAACTAAAGTCAGTCTCCAAGTTTTCAAAAAATTGGTGAAGGTGGATGCACTGGTTTATGAAACGATTTAATGGCATCCAATTGAATCCGTAGACGTTTTTAAGGTATAGTTCAGCAGGACTGATCGCTTTGGCTAGAGAAGTTGGAACATTAATTTCTGTAATTTATAGTATAGTGTTAGCGCTTCCCGCTCTTGAAGATCTAGCTTGTGAAAATCGTAGCATTATAAAGCATACTTATGGAATGGACCCACTATATGATTGTGGAACATTCCAAGTCTTTGAGGTCGATTAGATACAATGTGAAACTCTTCACATGAGAATATGTTTTGAAAACGGACCGAGATATTCAGCTTCCCTATCGTTAAAGAAATGTCTGCAGTATACAACTGGACTCTGGTAATAGGGTGAGTCGATTTCATTTTTTGTGTTTTCCCCTCTGTAAGAACCGTAGCGTAGATTTCTCTTATGTCGAAGAAATGCTGGCTATTGGAATGTATGTATATACATTAAGTATTTCCTTTAAGTTTCCTGATTAGGTGGAAGAAGTAAGTGCAATCGCAGATACTATACACTAAACCTTTCTATTTTCTTACCCTCGTTTGTCATTATTTAATACTTTGTATATGTATATGAAAAAGTAAGAAATAAAGGGTATTATTATTCGTTGTGAAAGTCTAGAAACTGGTGGGTGTTTCTTGACTAGTAATATACTAGTACAAATATTTCTTGTGTCCAACCATTAACATTAACTGCATTCACCACATTTTAGGTTGTGTGAATTTATTTTATAATTATATTTGATGTAGTTATCTCTTTCATATTGTATACCGAGGTGATCAATTTACACTTCTTTATAATCAAGCCAGAGACTTACAGCTTCACTGGATCTTTCCCTAATTTTTGTAACGTGCGTAGACTTTATTCGTAGTCATAGCCCGTTTATTAACCCGAAACATCGGTCTGTGATAACTTTAGTGTCACGTCGTGCTACAGTGTGGCAACAATGTTCGCACTGTGTCTCCCCTTTCATGGTACCTTCCCATAAACCACTTGCCTCTACGAACGTGTTAGGAGTCAGTTTGTGACTGGTCGGTACGAAGTGCGTATAGCTTTTTGAAAACGTGCAGGTTTGACTAACCGGGTGTTTCGTGGTATGCAGTCTTCTTAATTGTTGATTGCTACTTTTTTTGTTCAATTGCATGCTTTTTATTCATTTTAGTACATTTCATTATGGATATTCCATCAACATGTACTGATAAATCATCAGAATCATGAAGACCTTCAAGGACCGAGAGGGTATATTACAATGATAAAAATTTTGAGAAGATAATGTTGGAGTGGTTGTTGGAGAGTGATTATGAATTTTAAGACGAAATTGATGACTCAGATACGGATTCTGCATTTGTAATGTATAATTAAGAACTGAAAGATTAAGAAATGATGATAAGAAACATTGGAAATGGTGTAGCAAACAGTAGTGACGATGACGTCCTTGATGATATGTTGGGAGCTGAACAAATCGCTACGGACAATTCGTATGATGAAGATGCCCCAGTTTTTTATTGGGAAAAATAAGACAGTAGATTTTAAATGACAAAAACATGAGCCAACTAGAGGTAGAAGAACTCCAAGTCATAACATAATCCGACAATTACCTGGACTGACTAGAAAGGCATTTCAATTGGGAAGACCAAACATGAGAGAAATTTGGGAGTGTCTGATCAAAAAAATAATTGATGACATTGTTTTGTACACAAACGTAAAACTGCAGTCGGCTAGAACCAGCATCAACGAATCCGACAAACTACCGATATACAGACTCAGTCAAGATACATGCCTTGATCCGTATAATAATGTACACACCAATTTTCAAATCCGGTCACGAAAATATGGCCTCACTGTTTGCAAAGGAGTTGATAGGAAGACCCATATTTAGAGCAACTATGTCTATATGTATACGGCCTACAATTCCACAACTCGTGAAAAGAGGAAAGTGACTGACCGTGCTGCTGCAATCTCTGAAATATTCGACTGCTCAATATCGTATGTTCATTAAAAAAAAAAACCTCAAGTGTGCCATGACTTATTCGTTTTAAAAATTTTAGTTGGCACACTTGGCACTTGTTGGGAATTGACATATAAACGTTCTTTCTAGAAGCCACAATTATTCCGTGCTCACAATGGTTTACAGCAACCAGCAAAAAACGTTTCTAATTGAAAGTTATTTCCGAAATGGGATTAAAGTGGACGGAAATTGGGTGTATTCATTCGACGCACCTTTCAGAGTTTCAGGAAGAATTTCCTAACGTGTCCATTATTTATGATGAATTTAAGTTAAACGAACTCAAGATGCTATTAACACAGCCCGAGAAATTTTGGAAGATGAACCTACGACTTCTCTGCGTTATTTGTCACAGCAAATGAATTTATCGGTAGGAACATGCCACAAGCTTCTACGAAAAGATTTGCAAGTATACCCTTATCGCATAACATCGGTGCAAGAGTTATTATCTGTTGATTACCCCAGACGACTGGAATTTTGTCAGTGGTTTTTACAAAATGTAAGCGAGGATGTTTTACAACTTACTTTTTTTACCGATGAAGCTTGGTTTTACAAGGATGGGTACATGAATTCCCAAACTATGAGAATTTGGTCGGATGAAAATCATCGTATATATCAAGAGAAACCACTACATCCAGAAAAAGTTGGCGTTTGGGCAGCGATTAGTGGGAGAAGATTAGTTGGACCGATATTCTTTGAAGGTAAAATCCAATTTTTATTGCCTTTATAAATGAATTAAATGATGAACTGCAAACTGGATATTTTCATGAAGACGGAGCAACTCCTCGTTGCACAGTGAATAATTTGGCCATTTTGGGGGAATTTTTTGAGGACCGAATAATAAGTCGAAATGCACGGATTCCCTGGCCGCGCCGTTCATGCAATTTAACACCGTGGGATTTTTTCTTGTGGCCATACCTGAAAAATTGTATTTATGCACAACCAGTACACAATCTAGAAGACATGCGGCAACGAATTCGAGATAAATTTATAGAAATTAACAATAATCCAGTGTTGTTGCGGAGCGTAATGGAGGGTGTTCGACGAAGAGTTCAGGTTAGTGTTCAAGAAGAAGGAAGGCACATACAACATTTAATATAATTTTATAGTAAAAAATTTAACTTAAGTTAAGTCTATAAATTGACTACAGTTTGTTTAATTTTGAGAAGTAAAATAACCTCAATATGTGTTACCAACTTAAATTTTTAAAATTAAAAAATCATGGCACACTTCAGATTTTTTGTTAATGAACATACTTTACATAACTCACCAGACATTGTGAGAGCGTGGCAGTGGAAAAAATGCTCGTCGTTTTCAGAGAAAAGTGTGCTTTTCGCGTGTATATGCCAAACAGACCGGCAAAATACTGCATCAAGATTCAATGCATGGCTGACTCGTTTAGTTCATATCTTTTCAATGCTTACATTTACACCGGCAAGGACAGTGATGGCATTGGTCTTTCAGAAGCAGAAAGGAATTTTTTGAAAATAACTTAGTCAGTACTGCGCTTATCCAAATTCATTAAAGGATCGAACAGAAACGTCACTGCTGATAATTGGTTTTCATCGCTGGAGTTGCTAGAAGATTTACGGAAAAGATTTCTAACATATGTTGGTACTAAATAAAATGATTATAACACCAGAGTTCAAGGCTGCTAAGTCCAGGCGAGAAGGGTCACCTTTGTATGAATTTGCAAATAATATTCCAATGATACTTTAGTCTATTGCTCCCAGAAGAATACATCAGTTCTACTCATATCGTCTATGCACCATTGCATTGAAATATCCTGATAAGAAGAAACCAGAACAACATTACAACAATACAAAATCTGGTGTTAACTTTCTAGACTTGAAGTGTGCTCTGTACTCGTACAACAGAAGAACTAGGAAATTAGTCATTAGATTTTTTGTTGTCTTTTATGCCCTTATGAACTCAAGCTGTGCCAACAGTTACATATTTTACTTGCGCTATCGTAAAAAATCAGTCATCAAAAGATTACAATTTATTAAATAATTGCCTCACTCTCTGTTGGAACCGCATCTCAAAAGACTGCTCAGTATTCCCAATCACCGAGAAATATAAGGACATTGATACGGCAAGCAATTCCGAAAAAGGAAAATGCTGCTGCAGGAGGTGATGGAGTTCCAAACGACAAGTCTGAGAAGAGGAAAACCTGTTCCAAGTGTCCATCCTCAAAGGACAGAAAAACTTCCTACAAGTATTAAAAATGTAACAATCCAATTTGCCCGATGCATCACATGCATAACAAATAATGAGTAAAACTAGGAATGAATTTATAAATTTCTTAATTTTGTTAATATATATTTTTTAGTTTTTAATAGATTTGAGTTATAAATGATTATTTTTCGCTTTTATTGCCTACAAAAAACTCAAAAACATTTTGTAATAACAAGTATCCAAAAATATAAAGCCTGCAAAAATACAAGGTCTCTCAGACCGGATGTTTCCAATTATGTAGTGTAGAAGTATGATTCGGGTTAAGAGTTAACGCCGTTAGAGGTGGTTTACACCCACAACGAGCACATGGCGCAAATTTGAAGTTCCCGACGTTGCTATAACAGACCTTGGAAGATAATGTTAGATAAGCCTGTGGTGACGGTGGTGGTAGCCGTGACGTTCGGTTACTATAAAGAGGAAAATAAACAACTACAAAAACCTTTAATAAATTGGAGATTAATAAAGTAATAAATGTATATACATACAATTACACTACAAGCCTGTGTTACACTGGCCTGGTAAATTGGCAAACCATCGCAATTGTTTGACTTTCTAGCTGGTAATTTGAGAAGATAAAGCAATAAAAATTTCGATCTCAGAACGTTTTTATCGTTCCTTCTATTGCAAAGGATCTTTTAACGGCCAACTTAGAGTTACATTGGCCAGGTGTTAGCCAAAGCCGCGGGATACCTACCTGATAACCGCCGACAACGACCTCAACGTTCATAGACTCATAAAATCCCCCCAACGACGCGTCCTCTGAGGGAACAGAAGCCGGGAAGCACTGACGAACGCACTCTCCTAGGGAAAAGAAGCACCGGATAAGCCAGGCAACTTGATGAACGACAACAGCTTCATCAACGCCTTCCTGGATTTCAGAATACATATTACACATCAAATTAAATTGTTTTTTTGATATACTTGAAGTCGAATAAATCTATAACGTTCTTATTGAGCGTCGTCTACGAATACTTATCGCTATACTCCGCCCCCGCCTTACATCGTTAAGAAGATACGCCATTTTAAAGGTGCCCGTAACAATACCCAAAACTGAAAATAATTGCGGGACTAATTCTAGCGGCTTTCGAAAAACCGGAATATATCACATCTACTGGTCCCTGTTCATCAAATGGGTGAGAAAAGTATCGAGACACAATTAAAAGGTTCGTTACAGTTTACTTTTTTAATAAAACCATGTTTCAAAGAAGATATAAATCTTTTTATGGATGAAAATATACGACAAAATAAACAAGCCTTTGCAAAATTAGATAATAAAGTAATAGGTCTGTAATTACCAATCTTTGATTTGTCTCCATATTTGAAAACAGAACATACTCTTGCTAATTTCCAACCGGACATCGTTATGATTTGAAGAGCTTTAATATAAAGAAATGGAATTGAAAATATCAATCAAATATTTGTTGTTTACTACTGTTGCTAGCGATCAAGTTGGAAGGGTGATCAACATTACGGTTATTAATTCAGTAATGGGCGATCCTGTACAGAAGCAAGCTCAGTGTTACAGATATAAATATAAGCACCCTAATCCAGCGTTGCTGAACCTGCAGCTCGCGGGCCGAAAGCTTTTCTTAGTGGCTCTGTGAAGACTGAATAAATAGAAAATAGAAAATCGATCGCGATCAGCGCCTTTTTTACTAAGACTTATGAGGCGGCTCGTGTGAAATAGCTGTCAAGTATATATGGCCTGAGAAAAAAATGGGTCGAGTATGGTTGCCCTAGCCCTTCAGGCATGTAAGTTTGTTGTCGACACCCAATTAGATTAAAAAGAATGTATACTACTAATGCCTGGTTGAATAATATAATAATAATAATAATAATATTTTTTATTTGTTAACTCAAACTCAAATACAATGCAACAAAATAATAAACGTTAAATTAAAAAGAATTAACGAAAACGAATCTGATTACGGGGCGAACATTTACATTTTACACTATTGAGTTCCATCGCTGGTTGGCCCACAACCAGACATTATAAAACATTTATATCTTGACTAAAAAAAAAACGTACATAAGAACAATAATATCAAATTCAGTATTTGTCACAATACCACCTATTTTCACAATCACCGATTTAAATCACTTTCAGTTTTGAAATTTACCGCTCGAAAATAATATCCCATTACGGCGCTTCCATCCTCGTAATCGAGTACCTTTTCAACTGCCCTTTCCTCTCTCGGGCGCAAATCTCATCTTAGGCGCATTACGCTGGGAAATTCGAATTTGGTGGACTCATTCTATATTCTGCTCGGGCATATTAAATATTTAAAAATCTACTTATTTTGATGGAATTGCCGCTTCCGAATTCGGCTGGCACAAATAAATTGCCGTTTGATAGGAATTAATTCGAAGGGAATTTTACAGATCAATGGATGGAGGGGAACGAGGACGCTCCGCGATATTATTGAGAGGTGCGAGATTGTTTTTCTCTTTATTTGCGTACATGATTTTAGACTTTGTAGAAGTAATTTGCACATTCAGGTAAATGTGTATCTAGGATTTATATTTGAAAAAGAAATTGTTCAGTGTAAAAATGTTTTGAATTACATTCTGTGAAAAGTAAGAGTTGTAAACACTACACATAGCGAGCTGTTGGAGGCAAGTTTCAGGCAGATATAATTATATGTGCAATTTGCCGTCTCTAGACTATCTTCTCGCCACATAAATGTGCTAAACACTTACTTGCCAACTGTAGGGTTAAATTCACTTCTGAGCTTCTGAATTGTTATCGACGCTTAGTGTAACCTAAGGCTCGGAACAAATACGTAATTTTTTAATTTGCATTTTATGAGTTAACCATAACTCCGTTCAATTCCGCATTAATTAAAACACCAAACGACATAATTTTCCTAAGCAATACAGCTGCCAGTAAAAGGTACACTAGAGAGATAAGCCTGCACCCGCTTCGCACCTACATACTAAAGACTATACTCAGACTGATTTACAAAACAATAAGTACCATAGGTAGAGCTGCCAGTACTTGCTAATCCGCCTCCAAAGTGCCAAAACGTTTTGAACCTAAAAGGTTCGCGGAATTACATTTGCCTTTTCGCAAAGAGCCATGCAACTCAGGAGTGTAGTAGGGCGTGGAGGGAATAAAGCCCAGTAGAGTACTACACATCACATCTGCCACAACAGTCGATACAGTCGTACAATAGTCACACTTCCATCGATAGTACAGTGGAACAACTTCGATTCCGAAGCCACCGATCCATTACATCCACCTACGTTGCCATTTAGCTTACTTGTGTGTAAATATTGGCGCAAATAATAAGCGGCAGTTATCTACCTCTCTCACATCCTTTGTGCAGTACCAATTCTCAGAGCGACGCCGAATCTGTAAGCTCCGTGGCGCCCAACGTGGGGCCCAATCTACGCCTGCAACCCGAAGATGCCAGCAGCAAGCACCAAAGGATGACAAAGCTGCCACGTAGCCTATATCGGCAGCAATACCACAACGACGGTAACCAGGGCCAGCATCGGTACAGCTTCCACTCCAACCGCCTCGTGCTTCGCTTTGGCGTCCAATACACTGGCTGTCTTAATGGATTGAAATGATGTATGAAGCAGCCGTCTGGTGCTTCATCCGACGCACCAGCCGCCTCAAGAACTGTAGAGACAAACCGCAGGTCTTGGTACCCACCGTTCCAGTGCATACCATGATAACAGCTCATCCGAATCTCCTCAACCTCAGTTTTGGAAGGATTAGTGTCACGGCTAGCATCTTAGTATACAGGCATCCAGAGATCCGGTGCCGATTTCCGAATCCCCTCTCACAACCGCGGAAGAATCTCCACAAAGAGCAGTGTCCCAACCAGCGTTGGACGACCAACAGAAGTTCCCAGTGGAACTTGGATCAACTGTAGGATGCCTGAATTTTCCTTAAACCTCAGCCTCAAAAGAATCCTACCTACAGATGACGTACCCACGATGACGACTTCAGCTGGCAGCCGTCATATGTACATACTTTCTACGCTTTTAAAAATTATCTCGTTTTCCGGTGACGTTTGTTATCGGCGCTTAACTAAGCATCGTATCAAATACGTAATTATTTTAATTTGCATTTTATGAGTTAACCATTAATATAAATTTCGCATTATTTAAATTACCAAACGAGATCATTTTCCTAACGAGTGCAGCTTCCAGTAAAAGGTGCAATAGAGAGAGATAAGCATCCACCCACTGCGCGCCTGCGTATTAAGGACAATTCTCAGACCAACACAGAATAATTAATGCTTCAGGTGCAACCTAGTGCAACACAATCATGTGTTATGATTAATTAATTTCTCACTTAATCCGTGGTGAAACATAATTATATAATTTGATTAATTAAAACACTTGGTTTTTATTGCACTGCTTTTATTTGTCTCTCTGACTAGTTTCGACCTTAGGTCATTCTCAAGGAGATATGTACAAAATTAACATGGAATGGTATTTATATAGGAATTATTACATTTAAAATCAGGTAACAAGGGCCGTCGAAATGGGGGAGTTCCAGATCTCTCACGCTTAATAACATCGAAGAGATCTGGAACTTCCCCATTTCGACGGCCTTTATTACCTGATTTTAAAAGTAATAATTCTTGTATAAATACCAGTCCATGTTAATTTTGTACATATCTCCTTGAGAATGACCTAAGGTCGAAACTAGTTGGAGAGACAAATAAAAGCAGTGAAACAAAACCAAGTCTTTTAATTAATCAAATCATGTGTTAATCCGCCTGTTACGTCACCAATGTTTACAAAAATTACAAACACACAGTTATAAATTATTTATTGGGTATCATTGATTATGTTTTTGCAATTAAATCTACTGTGGCCAGGTCCAAAAAGGTAATTTATCGAGAGTGATCATAATTCGGGCGATGGCGGAGGCGTCAAAATCTGTGACTGGAAAGTTATGGCTAACTTCTCGTCGGTCAAACAGATATGTATGCTGCAACTTTAACGGGAAGTGCACCGCCAGGAAGACACTTCGGTATGATTTTGCAGATGAGTTGGTTATAACTTTCGTAATTCTTCTATCAAGCAATTCCCTCTTTGAAAGATCCACTTAGATGGGCTTAATATCTTCCAAATCAAATGGAGGAAGAAGCTCATAGTGTGCTCGAATCTGCAATCTCGTTTTTTTTTATCTTCGGGTAGCGCTGCGTAAGCTCTTCTGGTTGATCTCTGTGGTTTTGGGTATTGTTTGGTCTTGATTTGCGTGATGTTTTAGATGTACTGTCCTCACGTGTAACTTTGTGATGATCTCCGGCAATACTTATAATAGTTAAAAAAGCGGCAAAAACTTGAGTAAATGTGGAGAAAACGAAATCAACTGATCGTTACAAACTTCCGATGTTTGATATTTGAATGTCCAATATATAGCTGCTCCATAACACACTAATATAAATGTACTTGAATGTTTACCAACCTATGAATCTCGAACGACACAATAGAACGTTATCTGGAGAGGGGACGTTATCATGTAGCGCTCTCTCTAAATGCTTATAACTTTTGAACGTGTGCTCCGATTTTAATATAATTTTGAGGAAATATTCTTAAGATGATATACGTTTAAAAAATGCAATAAAAAAATTCGATATTTCGAACTATCCTAATAATAATATAATAATAATAATATATCTTTATTTCCCTTCGACCTTACAGTATCGGAAATATGTCATACAGTACAAAATAAAAATAAACATACAAAATAATCAAATACACGAGTTTACTTACTTTAAATAAAAGTCACAATTAAAACAATTAAAAATCACAATTAAAAAATTCCGTTCTCGAATAGAACGAATATTGCAGCAGGAGGGATTTAGTTTTTGCATTAAATAAATTAAGTCTTGTAATAGCTTTTATAGATGCTGGCAATTTATTATATAGCTTGATGGCCATAATAGTCGGACCTTTTGCCGTTACGGCTAGTGAGTGTTTAGGAATTAACAAATTGTCCTAAGTAGGTATAACCCCTTAATATAATTGTTATATGTAATTTCATAGTGGAACAAAACTATTATATTAAATGGTATTACCCCCGTCATTTCAGTATTTCTGCTTGAAACAGAGCGAATTTATTATCAAAGGAGAAGGGAAATTATTCCAGGCTTTGTTTTGAGCCTTAAACCTGAGTGTGCTTTGCCAATTATTCATGTAAAACATTATATTTGTGTCATTATAGTTGCTCCTATGTTGAAAAACAGACTTTGTCAATAATCACTTAAGTACAAAGTCCAGGAAAGACTCGAAAAATAGACAACTTTAAAAAATGTTTGTGTACTATTTATTTAATTTTCATGTTCGAAATAAACCCTGAATATACATTTTTTTATAAAGAGTTAAAGGTGCATAAGTTTTGATTTCGTCTATTATTTTAAAAACTATCAAGTTTTCGAGAAAAACATTAATTTGTACAAAACCAACACCTTTTTCGTGCAACTAATCATCTATGAGTAAAATGTGAAGCAAAGTTGCAATACTTGTAGTTCATTAAAAACATGTCTTCTCTCCACATCAACTAAGGGGTAGAGTACTAGGCGCTTTTTAAATTTATTTTCCTCTCCTTAGGTTAACTATCTTATCACATTATTTTAGTTTAAATACTGTTTTAGTTAATTTGTAATTCACTGTATATTACTATGTAATTGGGTTCTATCTGTTGGGTAATAAATCTTATTATCATAAATCATGCAAAAAACGGTGATGTGGCCATCATGTTACTTTCTCCGATTTTATGGTTTTTCGATATTTCAAAAAAAGAACTCACGTGAAAATTACCTTTGTATATATCAAATGTCTTTGTTTTATAAAATGATACTTTGTACCTTATGTGTCTTTTTCAATTTTATCTGAAGTCATCTCGAAAGTAAAAAAATACTCTTTTTTTTGTATTTAAATAAAACATGTATTGAAAAGAAAACATCAATTTATAGACTCAACCTTTAAATTTAATAACGAACAAAGTGATTATATATTCAAACTAGTTATTGACCACGCGGTCCGTCAAAATTGTCAAGTATTGCAAATAGTTAGCAGTGTTTTCTAACTTTCAATATCTTCGCTGATAGCGCACGGGCGATATTTAAATCGCCCAAAATTTGCATTTGTATTTATAAGTTTATAACTATATTTTAACTACATGACAAATTACAACCATATAGCAACAAAAAAGTAATGCGTCAGAAAGAAAGAAAACAAACTCATAGGAAATATTCACACTAAGTACTATTTAGATATTCTGCCATATCATATGGCTCCGATTCGCAAAGATACTCATAGAGTCTTTTTTTGAAAAATTTCATGTCCCTGGTCTGCTTAAGATGGGCAGGTAAAGAGTTCCATAGTTTCATTGAGCTGTCATATGTGCCTTTTTCACTAACATTCAGTCTGTGTATAGGCAACGCATACTGTTCATGATTTCTCGTACTGTATTTATGATTCTGTTTGCATTTTGTAAACATGTCTGTATTTTTGAAATGAAAAGTAAGTGTTTCATATACATACAGTGCAGTAAATGTTAGAATGTTAAGATTTTTAAACATACCACGACATGATGCTCTATATCCTAAATTTAGAATTAATCGAATAGCCTGTTTCTGACACAAAAATAGTTTATTACAGCTTACACTATTTCCATTGAATATAATGCCATATCTCATTATACTTTCAAAATTTGAATAGTAAATCAGTAGTAAAATACTTTTGTCAGCAATCGTTTGCATGGATCCTATCATGTAACAAGCCGTATTTAATTTATTTACAGTATTATTTATATGTTGTTTCCAGTTTAGTTCATTATCCACCGTTATACCTAATAATTTTACATATTGTTTTATTTCAATTTCACCCTCTTCTAGATTTAGCATAGACGGAATATTTGAAAAAGCACAAAAAATCGCACAAAAGTACATGTGTGCGTGCGCACGGCCGATTGGAAAGTCCAGACGATTTATAAATCACCCCCGGGCCTACTTTGCAGGCGACGCAATTATCGCTCAACGTTTTTCTGCAACATAGAATACATGTGGTTAAATGTATGTGCGCGCATTAGGTAATTAGAAATCGCCGGGTTACTTTTCAGACAGCACACATCCACCATGTCTTTTGACACCGAGTTGTTTATTTAGGAAATCGATAAACGGCCGAGATTATATAATACTAAAATTCGGGAATATGCCGACAAAGTTATAAAAGTGAGGTTATGGTCTGTGTTATGTCCATAACAAACTGGAATGATTTGGACGCAAAAGAACTCAATTTATTCTGAAGTAATTAAAAATTTATGAAGGTGATTCCGTAAACCACTGAACGTTTTACAAAACATATTATCAGGGGTAATTCCACAAGAGGTTTAATTTGGCCGGATAAATTTTATTTGTTTGCACGAGCCATTGAATCGATACAAATTTCGAGAATGAATTGAGATGGAAAAATTTTGCCCAATCTCAATTCATTCAAGAAATTTGCGATGAAATGACGAGTGCTTAAAATAAAATTTATCCTGCCGAAATTATAACCGCGAGTGGTATTTTTTAAGATAATTTAACGAATAAGAACTATATTTATATTAACAATTTATATTAATTAAATGTACAATGGGTGAAAAAGCATTGTTTATTTGTGATGGAATTGTCAAAATCGTGTGTGGGTAAAATGAAAACGGTTGAGTGCTACGGGAATCGCGAAATTCGCGCCTGCACGTTTGCGACCGGTGCAAACACTAGGATCTAGCCGTTAAAATGATATTTATAATTATTGTTTTGTGTAAATATATATTAATACTTGCATTAAGTATACACTCCATACATTTCTGACGTTTCTTATATTATATTATAGATTATAACTTCTCACCAAATACACACACACTACAAGCGGCATGAAGTTGGGAAACCAATAACAGCTGATCGTTAATTGCCGGGTGTACTTATTTCCGACACACATAAAAGGGAAGACGCCAAATGCACTAGTATATAAATGTTTATTTTACACTATTAGAACATGATAGAACAAGATGGATATTAAATGCAATGCAATTCTGAAATTCACGCACGCTTGCGACATCTAGCGGCCGAAGTATGAAATGCAGTTCTGACAGTGTCACCGGCTTTAATATCGAATGTACAAAACTAAATCTATAATTAGTGAAAAGACAATATTTACCTCCCTGGCACATGGGTCGGAATGACAATTGTGAACAATTTTTCACGCAGAAGCGTGTCCGAAACGGATTTCAATTATATTTTACCGCAGAGGTATTCAGAATTGACAAGAACGGCCACTGTTCAACTGAAGTTAGCTGTTTACTAAAATTGTTAATATAAAGATAAACTGGAGCACTTTGGTGTAAGAGGCGTATGTAATGATCTAATTAAATCATACCTAGAAAATAGGGAACAAATGGTAAAGATTGATAACACTTATTCTATTCCTAAATACACAAACATTGGGGTGCCGCAGGGTAGTGTTTTGGGGCCAATCATCTTTGTAATATATATAAACGATCTGCAAAATGTTATTACAACTAACCAAGAAGCAATGGTTACTTATGCCGATGACACAAGTGTCCTAACAATGAGTAACGACTTGGAAGATCTTATGCAAATAACAAGTAATTTATTTTCGACCATACAAAAATGGGTGATCGGAAATAAGTTGATTTTAAATAAAGAAAAAACAAAAATAATTCTCTTTGAAACCATAAATAAAACTGTACAATTTAATGAAATAAAATTAAACGATATTACAGTTCAATTCAACTCGAACGCCAGGGTGCTAGGTTTGCATATAGATAATAGATTAAACTGGAAAGAACACTGTACCAAACTCATTGGCAAGTTAAATTCAATATGTTTCACAATGAGGTTACTAAAGAAAATATTTGATATAAAAACATTAATAATTTTGTACAAAGCAAATTTTGAGTCGTTACTACGCTATGGTATAATGTTTTATGGTGCGAGTAGTAATAGTAATCAAGTATTCCTTTTACAGAAAAAAGTGTTAAGAATAATTTTTGGTCTTAAATATACAGAGTTATGCCGCGGATACTTCAAAAAAGGGGAAATATTAACATTTAATAGTCTATATATATACCGGGTGACCCAGGGATCTGTAAAAGCCCCATAACTTATTTGCTATTTGAGATATCGACTTCTAGTTTTCATGAACTGGTACCGACACTTATTGTACATATTTTAAAAATATGTATGTTTTTGTACAGGGTGTCCCTATATACATAACAGACCAAAGTTATGTTTTTTTTAAATGGAACACCCCATATTTTATACTTTATTTTCAACCCTCTTGAGAAGCTGATAAAAATAGTATAAGATACCATGGGTCTATTATGGACGATTGGTTAGTTATGGGCAAATTTGTGGCAAAAACAAGGACACATTGAAAAAGTTGCAGAAGCGCTCCTAGCAATGCTAGCGTCGTTTTTTATACACTAAAGAATTTTACACATCATGAAGAATAATACAAATCGGCTTTGGTTCTTTTTTGTTCATACTGCTATACAGGGTGTCAACATACGCAAAATAATGGATAACTATTTTTTTTCAAATGGAACACCCTATATATCTTGCCATCAGTGCATGAAATTTTTAATAAGCTTTCCAATGATGTACAATTTGTATAATGAAATATTAAGGATTCTTAAGATTTATCCATTAAAACATTTTTCTTTTGTCACCTCCTGCTTATTTTTGGATTTTCAGCCAAAACTATGCATTTTCTGAAAAAATAATAAAAGACCAAAGTTGTAGAGCGGAAAATTTTCGATCGATATAGGTCTTTAGACTTTTCCAATAATGCGTGCATTGCCCGCCAGAGTGCGCAAAATCGTGACCGTATATGCATTTTAGCGATTTTCTCAAATTTTTTGTTAATTAATTGCACTATACTTTATTTTCCACGTCCTCTAGCAGAAAAACGGGTAATTATAGAATTATTTAAATGACCTACATCGATTGAAAATATTCCGCTCTACAACTCTTAAAAGAAACAATTTTTGCCCAAAATGCATAGTTTTCGCTAAAAATGCAAAAAAACATTGAAAACGCAAAAATTGATATACCGGGTGTGGCACTTAAGACGCCTCGGACCATAGCTCCTTTACGATAAAAGCTATCGAAAAAAATCTAAGAACAAAGTGGTGCATAGTTACCATCGCTATCTTTCAAAAATATTTTTAATCATCAGTGGCGTGCCGTACTCCAGTGGCGTACCAAACTTATGTTTTTTTAAATGGAATGCCCTATTTTTTATTGCAGATTTGGAAAGTGCTCGACGAGTACTTATTTTTTTATCTAACATGTTATACCCTTCACTTTAGCGGTTTCGCTGTTATAACCCCTTCTTTCAAAATTGCGCCCCATTTTTGAGATTTTTTTGTAGAGAAACTAATTGACGCCGGCGCCTAAATTTTGAATTGAGGTACAGGTTAAGACCTCGTATACCTTCACATAATTTTTTTTTTCGGGTAATTTATGGAAAAAAAATAATTTTTGGTTGATCTTCGCATGTTGTCATTTTTTCCGAAAATTTCAAATGGCACCCCCCTAAAAAAATTACGGCGTTGTACAGCCAAAACTCTAAATTTTTCATTGGTGTAAAAAAAAACAGATTGCATAACAAAATTTCGGAGAAAAAAGGAATTTCATCGCAAATGTCGGGAAACGTTTTCCATTCCCAAGTGTGCATGAGAAAACAAATACACAAATACGGTCAACATAATAGTATGTACCTATTTATTCAACATGATATGAAAAATGCAGATAAAGAAAACTAAATGTTCGAAATGACGACCTTCCTGCTAGAGGCATAACCGCAACTTCGACTCACTGGCTCTAGACACTGCCCTAAGGACTTCTGGTGATATACCGCGGAAAGCCGTGCGGATTCTCTCCCTCATATCCTCGACAGTAGTTGGTACCGTCCTGTAAACCTTGTCTTTGATATGGCCCCAAAGGAAGAAGTCAAGGTGTGAGGTCTGGTGATCTTGGCGACCACCTCACAGGACCCCCACGACCAATCCAGGAGTCCGGAAACGTTTCATCGAGAAATTCCCGAACGACACAGCTATTATATGCAGGAGCTCCATCGTGCTGGAAAACTATCTGTCGAAGAGAGGCTAGAGGGACATTTTCCAAGAGATCATCCAAGTCGTCGCGAAGGAACCTCAAATAACTGTTGCCGTTCAGGTGCCCCTCGATGAAATAAGGACCCAAAAGTGTTCTCCAAGTATGCCTCCCCAAACATTCAGCGATTATCTTTACTGGTGGTTTATCATTCGCATGGCTTGTGGGTTTTCATCGGCGTAATAATGGTAGTTGTGGCGATTGACATGCCCATTTCTATGGAATGTTGCTTCATCAGAAAATAATACGCGCATAAGAAATGATTGCTCCTGCTCAATTTTGTTGATAGCCCACATGCAGAAATTTTGCCTCGCATGAAAATCTTGAGGTTGCAATTCTTGGTGCAGTTGAATCTTAAATGGATGGAATTTGTACTTTTTAAGAACACGATGTACGGATCGCGTTGAAATATCGTGATTCCTACTAATATCACGGATACTGGTATCAGGATCTTCAATAACTGCCTCCAGAACCTGCAGTTCATTATTTTCGGTAATAACTGCCTTCTTTCTAACTCTCCTTGGCCGTTTCACACTTCCCGTAGTAGTAAATCTCTCCAACACTTTTTGAAACGCACGTTCATTTGGATGTGCCCTGTGCGGATATCTCGCAGCGTACACTCGTGATGCCAAGAAACAATTCTTGTTACATTCTCCAAGAATAAATATCATGTCAACCATTTCCTCTTGAGTTCGGAACATTTTTAGAACGTTTATCAAAAATGACTTATGGCTGCTACTGACGTCTAATAATTTACTTTGACAATTACCAATCTTTTGTTTTCTCATGGCACACTTGGGAACGGAAAACGTTTCCCGACATTTGCGATGAAATTCCTTTTTTTCTCCGAAATTTTGTTATGCAATGTGTAATTTTTTTTACACCAATGAAAAATTTAGAGTTTTGGCTGTACAACGCCGTAATTTTTTTAGGGGGGTGCCATTTGAAATTTTCGGAAAAAATGACAACATGCGAAGATCAATCAAAAATTATTTTTTTTCCATAAATTACCCGAAAAAAAAATATGTGAAGGTATACGAGGTCTTAACCTGTACCTCAATTCAAAATTTAGGCGCCGGCGTCAATTAGTTTCTCTACAAAAAAATCTCAAAAATGGGGCGCAATTTTGAAAGAAGGGGTTATAACAGCGAAACCGCTAAAGTGAAGGGTATAACATGTTAGATAAAAAAATAAGTACTCGTCGAGCACTTTCCAAATCTGCAATAAAAAATAGGGCATTCCATTTAAAAAAACATAAGTTTGGTACGCCACTGGAGTACGGCACGCCACTGATGATTAAAAATATTTTTGAAACATAGCGACGGTAACTATGCACCACTTTGTTCTTAGATTTTTTTCGATAGATTTTATCGTAAAGGAGCTATGGTCCGAGGCGTCTTAAGTGCCACACCCGGTATACATTTTTAATTTGCATTTTTAGGGAAAACTATGAGTTTTTGGCAAAAATTGCCTCTATTAAGAGTTGTAGAGCGGAACATTTTCAATCGATATGGGCCATTTTAATTTCCAGTTTTTCCGCTAGAGGGTGCGGAAAATAAAGTATAGTGCAATTTATTAATAAAAAATTTGAAAAGAAAACGCTAAAATGCATGTACGGTCACGATTTTTAGCGCTCTGGCGGGCAATGCACGCATTATTTTAAAAGTTAAAAGACCTATGTCGATCGGAAATTTTTCGCTCTACAACTTTGGTCTCTTATAATTTTTCCTGAAAATGCATATTTTTGCTGAAAATCCAAAAATCAGCAGAAGGTGACAAAACAAATATGTTTTTATTGATAAATCTCAAGAATCCTTAATATTTTGTTATACAAACTGTATATCATTGGAAAGCTTATTCAAAATGCCATAGATTGGTGGCAACTTATATTGGGTGTTCCATTTGAAAAAAAATAGTTATCCATTGTTTTGCGTATGTTGACACCCTGTATAGCACTATGAATTAACGAGAATCAAAGCCAATGTGTATTATTCTTTATGATGTGGGAAATTTTCTAGTGTATAAAAAATTATGCTATGTTTGCTAGGAACGCTTCTGCAATGTTTTCAATGTGTACATGTTTTTGCCACAAATTTGCCCATAACTAACCTACCGTCCATAATACACCAACACTACCTCATACTAGTTTTATCAGCTTCTGAAGAGTGTTGAAAATAAAGTATAAAATACAGGGTGTTCCATTTAAAAAAACATAACTTTGTTCTGTTATGTATATTGGGACACTCTGTACAAAAACATACATATTTTTAAAATATGTAGAATAAGTGTGGGTACCAGTTCAAGAAAACTAGAAGTCGATATCTCAAATAGCAAATAAGTTATGGAGCTTTTACAGATCCCTGGGTCACCCGGTATATATGAGTTACTCATATATAATTTCAAATATAAAAATAGTTTTGAAGAATTTTCAAAAACACATCCTTACAGCACTAGAAATGTTACATCATATGACATTCCAATACATAGATTAAGTTCATTTCAAAAATCGCCAAAATACAGTGCTATTAAAATATTCAACAAACTACCTATAAACTTAAAATGCATTAGCAATTTAAAAGAATTTAAAAATAAGTTGAACCAATATCTACTGCATAATGAAATCTACAAATTAACGGATTTCTGAACACTATTCTTTTTAATTTACTTATACATTCTTCATATTTTTAATTAAATTCAATTCAAAATTAATCTAATTTTGTTATTGTAACTGTTGAAGAACTGCAAATTGTATATTTGTTAATTTGTTCTACTGTGACGTGTTTAATTTAGGGAAAGCTACATAACTGTATTATGTTTTGTTTTAATTTTTTTACTGAATTAAATAAATGAGTTTATTATTATTATTATTATTATTATTGTCATGGTGAAGGTAAATAATTTTTTAACCATTTGCAACTTTTGTCTGTCCGCCGTATTAAATGCACCTTTTTATACATGAGTTGAATTATCGCGGGTAATACCACAAGAGGTTTAATTTGGCCGGATAAATTTGATTTGTTTGCACGAGCCATTAAATCGATACAAATTTCCAATGAATTGAGATGAAAAATTCATTCAAGAAATTTGCGATGAAATGACAAAATTTATCCTGCCGAAATTATAACTGCGAGTGGTATTTCTGGAGATAATTTAACGAATAAGAACTATATTTATGTCAGCAATTTATATTAATTAAATGTACAATAGGTAAAAGAGAATTGTTTATTTGTGATGAAATTGGATGAAGCACCAATCGTCAAAATCAATGTTTATTTCATACTATTAAACATGATAAAACAAAATGGATATTAAATACAATCCAATTCTTCAATTCACGCATCGTGGCAGCGCTACCGTACGCTTACGACATCTCACGGCCGAAGTACGGAATACTGTCGCCGGCTTTAATTGCAAATGTACGTAACTAGAAGGTGAAATGCTTATTTAATTGATAATTTACCTAATAATAATAGGTGCGATGACAGAAAAACGATAATTAATGGGGTAGCTTGGCATTACAACAATGTTTGCATTGTCGAAATCGATAACAGAAAAACGGTAATTAGGTGAGTAGCTTTTAAAAGTATAAAAACATGATGTTCATGACATTACGTCACTGTCATTAAGTTTTAATTTTTACAATTACTCTTGTAGCAAACCAAACTATTCAGCTTGTAATAAACCATAACTTTTTCTGATCTTTATTATTATTTCATTCAAAAAATTATCTACCCAAATATACCGCGAGCTTGGATAATTTATCAAAAATAGTATATTTCATAACGAGGGCGAAAAGTGTAAAATATCTAGTGAGTGTGAAGTTTGACGAACGAGGCGAAGCGCAGCGTAGCCGAGTGAGGAAAACACACGAGCAATAAGATGTCACACGTTTGCCCGAGTTGTGAACATAATTTTTCCTACGACACCAAACAAATCTGTTTTTTCAACGTTTTATTAGTATTTTTATTTTGTTATACCAACAATCAATGCCACCTAATAAAATAAACGTTAGCCTCAAATTCAATATTTGCCTATTCTAAACATAGTTTTATGAAAAGATACTTTTTATCAGAAACTTCGTGGAGAAATCGGATGATTTCGTTTCCTGTGATGACAAAGTTTTTGATTTCTTCGGCTTAGAACCATCTGATTTGCGCTTCAACAGTGCTCTTAATTGCATGTAATTCGCCATATTTATATCATGATGGATACTAAGGGTGCTTCTTAACATGGAATACTGTGTCCACAATGTGTTTGGCTTTATTTGTTCGGATAATTCTCCAAAGTATGCTAATAACACATTTTCAGAAAAACATGATTTTACATTTTTGTTTTTTTTCCAATCCGTAAATTTATCATACGATAGCTCGTATGTTTCTTTTGACTTGTCGGGTAACCAATCTAATATCCTGTTTCGAACTGGTTTACTCACTTCGGGTGGTGTACAGTCAATTCACGAATTAATCTCCTCCGCACTCATATTTTCTTAAGGTCGTAGTACTATAAATTACAATGAACCAAATAGCAAAAATTTTGAATAACTTACCTGAATATATAAATACAAACACAACGATTCTGACTGACAGAAACTGTCAACATTTGATAGTTTGTGTGCACGCTAGATAAATGCAACCTTTTACGAAATGATATCACACAAGTGACGATATGGGATTTTTGACAGATGAATGATATTGTCATGTTTCTAGCCCTCTTAATTGTGCGCTATTGACAAGTTTCTTATGGTGTCGTAGGAAAATTATATTTCACCGCAGAGGTATTTAGAACTGACACGAACTGCCACTGTTCAACTGAAGTTAGCTGTTTACTAAAATTGTTAATATAAAGATCGTTGTCATGGTAAACGTAAATAAATTTTTATCCACTTGCAAATTTTTTTGTCCGCCTTTTTAAATGCAGTTTTTTATACATAAGTTGAATTATGTATAATAATCTTTCATTAACGGACGAATAAACCCACAATCGTTTGCACTGTCTTTTTCTTAAAATTAGCGCAGCAACGCAAGCTATTTCGTTGAAATTCATCTTTAGAATGATGAAAAGATGAAACATTTTAAATTGCCCGTGCGCGAATT
This sequence comes from Ocypus olens, assembly GCA_910593695.2. Taxonomy (NCBI): domain Eukaryota; kingdom Metazoa; phylum Arthropoda; class Insecta; order Coleoptera; family Staphylinidae; genus Ocypus; species Ocypus olens. Next base: position 18,845,805 of record OU343052.1, on the reverse strand, counting down.
AAATTATTGTCGGGAGATATTTAATCTTGAAATTTTTTTTAAATTCTTGATAAAAAATCGCTCGTGAGCGATCATCCTTACTTCGACCCCCTTGTTAAAACTCGAGCAGGACTTAATCTGCAACAAGGTGGCTGTAGATAACCAAAAGATTCGTTTTTTTTCTGATTTCGGCACAAGATTAAATCACTGGTCCACGGCGTACTTGTTGATATAAACTCAATTTGCAGGTCGCCGCCGCGAAGAACGTGTGCTGTTTTAGAACTGTGACGGCTCGTGATCTAAGAAAGTGGGTCAGCGGAAGCAAGCTACAGTTCGTCAACTTAATCTATTTGTAGTTATTAAATATTATGTATACCGGGTGTAACTGAATTCTGGAAGACCCCGAATATCTTTTTTATCTTTACATATATCTTTTTGAAATTTAGTACGGTGTTTTAAGAGAATAATTTGGTCCAGCAAGTGGAATTTTAATAAAAATTCTATTTCCGGTTTGACCGGAAATGACCTTAACTTTTCTATTTTAAGCGGAACACCCTATATATTTTTACAAAATTTAGTTCGTCTTTGAATTCTAAGTTCATAGATGTCTCATAAGTGACCCTTTGGTTATTAGTTTTTTGTTTAAATTTAATTTAAGTTTTTTGTTTTTTGTAAATTTAATTTAAATTTAAACAAGAAACCAACAATCAAAAGGTTACTTATGATACATCTCTAAACTCAGAATTCGTAGACGAATTAAATTATGTAAAATGGGTGTTCCATTTAAAACAGAAAAGTTAAGGTCATTTCCGGTTAAACCAGTAGAGGAATATTTCTTAAATGCAAATGATAGGCCTCTAATATCATTCGCATTTTTGCATATATCTTTATGAAATTTATTATAGTGTTTTTAAGAAATCATAAATGTCAATATGTAAACTTTTAATAAAAATTCCATTTCCGGTTTAACCTTAACTTTTCTATTTCGGATGGAACACCCTGTATATTTTTATATAATTTAATTCCTCTTTAAATTCTGAGTTCATAGATGTATTGTAAGTGACCATTTGGTTGTTTACTTTTTGTTTAAAATTAATTGAAATTCTTTTTTTGTGTAAATTTAATTCGAATTTAAACAAAAAACTAACAACCAAAAGGTCACTTATGATACGTCTGTAAACTCAGAATTTAGAGACGAGTTAGATTATGTAAAAATATACAGGGTTTTCCATTTGAAATAGGAAAGTTAAGGTCATTTCCGGTTAAACCGGAAGTGTACATTTTATTAAAATTTCACTGTTTGAAACACTTTATTCTCTAAAAACACCACACTAAATTTCATAAAGATATATGTAAAAATTCAAATGATATTTGAGGTCTACCAGAATTCAGTTACACCCGGTATACTGTACCTTTGTGGAAGCGTAGTATTTACAAGGGTAAATATTGTTTAATAATTTGCTCGACTCTACAATCGGAAAATATTTTTATGTATACAGAGTGCACCACCACGGAGAACCAGCTCAAACTTATGTTTCTTTTAAATGGAACACTAGGTACATTTTTATGCGTGGTTTGTAATTTTTTATAATGGAACACCTCGTATATTTTAAGAGTCCTTTTTTTCGAAAGTTTTAGTGCCCGTCGCGTTGTAATACATTTTCAGGATAAAATTTCAAAATACATTTCGGAAATACACCCTTTCGAGCGTCTGTGTTTTTCCGTTCTATTCCGCCCCATATATCCGAAGGAAGCAAAGAAGTATGATTGCATAGGATCATCTAGGTTACACCTTAACCGCCAAGACCTGTTGAGGCCAAGACGTCTCGAATTGATTTTCATTTTTACTTTCTCCGTTACGAAGTACGAGAAAGTATTGTACCGTGATTTTTTTTTCAAAAATTTTTTTTACGGAAATATCCGTTTTGGGGTCCCTAGATGCCATTTCAACAATTTCTGGAAAAAAAAATTTTGTGTCTGTGTGTGTGTGTATCTGTCTGTCTGTCTGTGTGTGTGTGTGTGTGTCTGTCTGTCTGTGTGTGTGTGTGTGTGTGTGTGTGTGTCTGTGTGTCTGTCTGTGTGCGCTGTATCTCAAAAACTAATAAAGCAATTGATATGAAACTTTCAACATACGTGTTATTTGATAATCCGAAGAACTGAAAAGCTTTTGGTAAAATTTCGTACACCGGAAGTGGGTGTTTACCTTAACCGTTTTTTGTTTTTTGCCAATATCTTCTTAAATATGAAAAATATCTCAAAAACATTTAAACAAATATTGAAGACAACAAATAAATGAACATCTTTTGTTTGAAAATATTTTTTATAAAATCATTGTTATTCAAGAAAAAAATTTATTAATTTTTTTTTCATTTCTGGTTTATAATTTGGAAACGATAATACAGCAAATTTATGTGAATAATACTTGTAGAGAATGCTAAAATGAACAACTTATAAAAAATAAGTTTTTTTCGAAATCCCTTTAGTTTTGGAGTAAACTAAGTTTTTGAATTTGAAGTATAATTTTTCCATCTTTCATAATTTTGACGTTTTAAACGTCAGTTTTATCCGAGTCTACGAAACGTTCGATGCACACTTAAAATATGATTTAATTAGAAAATAAACCATGGAAGCGTAAATATAAATGATACCATCAAGTCGGAGAAAGTAACATGATGGCCACATCACCATTTTTTGTTTGGATTTGTTTAGATTTTATTGCATGCTGCCTCTTTCACCGAAAGTGATAACAATTTTAAAATCTTAAAGTGATTACTCTTAATTTTTTTTTATTTCGGATCTAAGACGTAATTTTACATCAATTGTTTGTTAAAAAAATACATATGTATATGAATTTAGTTATAAAAGTTAATCTTGAATCTTATTGGCTGAGACCGCCCTAATACGTTTTGTTTCGTATCGTAAACACACTTTTGTTTCTTTGTTGGTCAATACATATCTGTTAATTAAAATTCGGTAATTTTTTCAAGTCAAAATTATAAAAGGTGAAAATGATTAATTATACTTTAGATTCTAGTAATCTTTACCGCCAGTTTACTCACAAACTTATGAAATGCAAAATATTTTCAAATATCATAGATGTTTATTTTTTTGTTGAATTAAATATTTGTTTAAGGCAGCGTTTCCCAAACTTTCTTGACCGCGGCCCTGTACGAGGTTTTCATATTTTTCGCGACCCACCTTATGAAAAAAAAAATTACAAAACAAATTTTATTTTTTAATAAAAATCAAGTTATTTGTTTCTTTATTTTATACACACAAATTGCAAAATAATTATATAAGAAAAACATAAGTAATTAAAATTGAGCCATATCTGCAGGCTGGTATTCAAAATGCATTCGCCCCTACAAAATGACCATCGGCCCCGAAATACGGATTGTAAGATAAACGCCCAATTTAGACGTCGATCGCCCACGTTGAGAAACATTAGTCTAGCCGAATGCGTATTTTTCACTTCCAAAAATGTTTGAGTTAAAATTTCGGTAAAACTGGCCCAAATGATTTTTTTGATTATTTACTAGTTTTATTACTGGAAGTCTACAGATTGTACTGTGAAAGTTTGAATACAATCCTCTAAGGAACTTTCTTGGAAATAAAGAAAATCTAGGTGAATGCATAATTTTGCACTTTCAAAAATGTTCGAGTTAAAATTTCGGAAAAAGTAGCTCAAATTATTTTTTTATTATCTACTTGTTTTATTACTATGAATCTATAGAAAGTGTTTGTAAAATTTAAAGATACTCCACTACGGTGTTTTCTAGAATACTAAGAAAATCTAGGAGAATGCATGATTTTGCATTTTCAAAAATGTTCGAGTCAAAATTTCGGAAAAACTAGCACAAATTATTTTTTGATTATTTACTTTTTTTATTGCTAGAAGTATACAGAGTGTGCTTTTAAAGTTCAAAGATAATCCACTAAGGGATTTTTTGAAAATTAAGAAAATCTAGCCAAATGCATATTTTTCACTTTCAAAAATATTTGGGTTGAAATTTCGGAAAAATTAGCTTAAACTATTTTAGGATTATTTACTTGCTTAATTACTAGAAGTCAGAGTGTGCTTTTACAATTTGAAGATAATCCACTAGGGGATTTTCTAGGAAATTAAGAACATATAGGTGAATGCATAATTTTTCAATTGAAATTTCGGAAAAACTAGGTCACATTATTTTTTTATTATTTACTAGTTTTATTACTACGAATCCATAGAATGTGCTTGTAAAATTTGAAGATAATCCCCTAAATTGTTTTCTAGGAAATTAAGAAAATCTAGGCAAATGCATGATTTTGCGTTATCAAAAATGATTGAGTTGAAATTTCGGAAAAACTTGAAAATTTCACGTGCGATTTTCCAAAAATTCATTCAACCGCCATTTCCTTGCCCTATACCCTATACATCATCCCTCATCATCATCATCAGAGGCAGACTAACGATACACAGACTGACAAATCCGGGCTAAAAGACCTCGGGTCGATAGCCATTTGACAGACTAACACACTTATCAAATTGTGATAACAAACATAATTCTTTCTTTTCATGTATGAATAAATTTTGTCAATAAAGATATTGTATATATGCACGTGCGATTATTGCAATACTTGGGCCTATAATGTTTGCTTATTTTATTATAGAAATGAAAATTAATCCGTTTTGAGTAAATTTGAAAAGTATGGAATTTTTTGCAATTGGTTATTATTTTCAAGCCCACTTGGAAAATGCCCAACCACAAAATTGAATTCAGTGTTTAAGGGTAAATATTTCAAAATTGTGGCTAAGAGCGTTGATAGATTTTAACAGAATCACAAAACGCAATCTATTTTGATTAAATTGGAAAAGGTTCAAGAATGCTGCAACTGTTTTTGTGTTTTTTTTTTGGGGCTTGTAAAATGTTTGACCTCAGAATTGAACAGGAGTGTGATCATTTCGAAATCTAGGGTCGGAATGTTTGCAAAAATGAAGTGCAATGCATTTTGAGTGAATTTAAAAATTTCAATTGGTTTTATATTTTTTGGCCATTTGGAAAATGCTTGACTTTAAAAAATTTATTTAAAAAAATTGAGAAGTTGTTTTAATGATTTTTTTTTTCATTTTTTGGCGGTTTGGAAAATATTCGACCTCAGAATTGAAGCTGAGATGTTGAAATGTGATTATTTTGAAACTTAAGGTAGGAATGTTCCCAAAATTTAGTAGATATTTAAAGTGCAATCTATTTTAGATGAATGTCAAAAGTTTAAGGTTTGTTTCAATTGTTTTTATTTTTTTTTGCGGTTTGTAAAAAGAGTTGTTCGAGTGTGATTATTTTAAAATCTAAGGTAGGGATGTTTTCCAATTTTTATAGAACCATAGAGTGGAATCTATATTAAGTGATTTTAAAGTTTGTTTTAATTGTTTTTGTATTTTTTTGGCGATTTGGAAGTGTTTAATTATAATTATTTTAAAACCTGGAGTAGGAATGTTTGGAAAATGCTCAATTTCTGGATTGAACCGGCGTGTGTAAAATTTAAGGTAGGAATGTTTGCGAATTTGAATAGAAAAATTAAGTGTAATCTATTTTAGGTAGATTTGAAGGGGTTTCAATTGTTTTTTTAAACTTTTTTGGCAATTTGGAAAATGCTCGATTTCAGAATTGAACCAGAGAGGGTATTCAAGTGATTATTTGAAGGAATATCCGGAAAGTAGTCTTTAAAACTATTTATTAGCTCCGAAAGATGTTCTTAAATTGAAACTGATAGTGTTTCTAGATGTAAATCTTCTTCGTCGTAGTTTACATGGGTTTCAATAAATTTATGTAATGTTTCAAATGATTTAAAATTTCTCTTGAAACTCGTTATTTTGACAGAGTAATTTTTTGAAATTATTGCAGCGACTTTTTCCGATACTTTGAAAATATTTAAACCAAAGCTTGCAAAATTAAATTCAATTAATTGAATGCAGCAAATATGTCGCACAAATAAGCTACTTTTATTAATCACTAAAAATAGAAGAATCTATCCTTAAATGAAAAGAACAGCATCGTTTTTAGATGGTGGGTGTTATTCAGAAATACTGAAGCTACATCTTTGAGCTCAGACGTTTTAAAACGTTTCCTTTTAAAAGCCATCGTGAATTACAATACAAAAGGAGGCGTTTATGATCACTCCGCATTTCCTTGCATAATTCAGTAAAAAGTCTGCTATACGAAAAACTACAAATACACATTTTGTCACTATTTCTAGTATTTATAAAAAAAATAATAAGTAAATTTTTTTTTGTGTTTTTACATTATTTTTTCGCGATCCGGCAAATTTCTTCTGCGATTCGGTGCCGGGTCGCGACCCATGCTTTGGGAAACGCTGGTTTAAGGGGTTATTGAGAAAATTACATGCTTAAAGCAATTTTTCGTCGCAAACATCAATATCGCATTCTGTTACTTCAGTCTCAACGTCAAATATCAATAACTTTCGTGACTCAAAAAAATATAAAGACAATTGCTATCGACTTGAAACTTGACAAAGTTTTTCAAAATACACCCTAAGTTATGATTCTTTAAAAACACCCTTAACTCTAAACATACCTCTTTTCGCTTTTAGTCCCCTGGTATAAATCGTAAAAAATTACCAGTGAAATACCTCTTTTCGTTCCTAGTCTTCTAGCATAAATTACCAGCAAAATACCTCTTTTCGTTCCTAGTATTCTGGTATGAATCGTGAAAAATTACCAGTAAAATACCTCTTTTCGTTCCTAGTGTTCTGGCATAAATTACCAGCAAAATACCTCTTTTCGATCCTGGCATTAATTGTGAAAAATTAGTAGCAAAATACCTCTTTTCGTTGTTCAGCGAAGAACTTTTTTTTTAATGTCACCTTGGATGTGCCACAAGGTTAACATTGTGGACCTATTTTGTTTATTATGCTTATTAACGACAAACAGAATAGTATTAAAAACTGTGAGTTTTTGTTGTGTGTGGATGATCTGAAAATGTTTAAAACATTGCTATAGTACACCGAAGATTCTAATCCGTATGAGCGAATAGTGCATTAGAAACAGTTCCCCCAGCGAGAAAGGCGACACACTTCCCTAAAACACTGACTCGGGAAATGGCAGGTTAGCGCTTAGTATCGCCCTCGATCGTTTCTGCGCAATACAAAATGATTGGATTGATAGAGAGTGCATGTGACCTCGCGGGACCGAAACTGTGTGGCTTCTGTGACGCAAATGGCAGCGCCCCAGCCTAACAAGCTGGAGTTTACAGGTTCGATCCCTGTCGGATGCATGTTCGCATATTTGATCCAATTATACCGAGTGTTTGGGATAAGGGGCGAACATAGGGATTTAACATGTAAAATTAAATATGTGTAATTATTTGCTCCCCTATTCATTTTAGAGAAAAATCGTAAAGGAATATTTTTTAGGCAAGGGCAAGGGTTTTTATTAAATGGTAAATTGTTAAACTTATTTTTATTATTTCTGAGGTATATGCTGGTACAAACGTAAATTAAATGGATGATACATTTACAGTTTTTAATTCTCTAAAAAATATTCCTTTACGATTTTTCTCTAAAATGAACAGGGGAGCAAATAATTACACATATCAGTGGCGGCTCGTCAGGGGAGGCAGGTGAGGCACTGCCTCACCATTAATTTTCAGGCACTGCCTCACCATTAATTTTCTATTTTATAAAAATATAAATCTATTCAATAAATTTCTTCCGTGTTGGCTTTAATATTGATAATTAATTATACAGTAATTATAAATGGATGTATTAACGGAAAATTCCCGATTTTTAATGATCAGAATTAGCGCGCCCATCCAGGCCGAACTTGCGGCAGAAATGAACCAGAGCGGTAGGAATTTATGCAACTTAATATGCCTCCACACAGTTTACCCATATCACATTCGAAGTAATGTACAGATTTATTTCGATATCGGAGGCGAGCCTCACAGGCTTCTCATTGGTCGGAAATCACCCGCGTGATAGAGAGAGAGAACCTCGCGGCACTCGCAATTGTCAGCTGTGTTAGTAATCTATTCATTTCACTCCGCCGTCCGTTGATCAGCGTTAGTTATTAAAGGTAATCTTATTGATATTTATTAGTAAATAGTATTTATTCCTATATTATAATGGATGACGGAAATAGCACTCTTACAGTGAGAAATTGTAAAGACATCGTAAATTTCTTGCTTGATAATCCATTTAGCCGGTTGTCGTACGATGATAAAGTTTATGTAAAAGGTATCAAAAGGCCTTGCCCTGATCTTAGTTTATTATTGATTCCAAAAACATCGACCATTTAAAAGTGCATGGTTTGACAAATGTAGTTGGTTGACAGGTACAATGATTAGAAATAAATTATTTTGTTGGCCTTGCATATTGTTTTCAAATAGCAATGAGTCGGTATGGCATAAAACAGGTTATGACGATTTAAAAAATTTAGCGCGTTCTATTGATAAGCATTCCAAAAGTAGAGATCATATATCATCAAATTGTAAATTTCACATTTTAGGTAAACAAAATATAGTTAATGTTTTAAGTACGGCTCGGCAAATTGAAATCGAAACGTACAATAACAACGTGAAGGAAAATAGGGGGATTTTAAAAAGATTAATCGATGTGACAATATTTTTGCGCAGTCAGGAATTGTCATTTAGGGGGCATGACGAATCAGAAACCCATATATCTATTAGTCTATATGGCGCCTTCTGAACGTACGGTGAAGCTACTTTTGTCTCTTTCTCTCCAATGGGTGTGTGCTCTGTACAAGTGCGCATGTATGGCGGTCGGCAGTGTTTAAACGATCAGCTGTTCTCTGCTGGTGAGTTTGATTTTGTAAAAGGTTTTAAAAAATAATACAAATTAATCAAGAGGATGTTCTTTAATGAGAGAAAATGTTTATATATGTTGGAACAATATGTTCCTGTGTAGTTTTTGGCGTTTATTATTTTTTTTTTACGACACTCTTTGCAACATGGAAAAATCTTATTTTAATGTAGGTATTAATTATTAATTTAATTAACTGGACCTTATGATTGTCCAAGAACGTCTGTTCAGATATATGTTGTGCCATGCTGTTTGAATTGAATGTATGTTTGCACTCACCATATATCGTATTGCACAGCTTGAGATTCATTTGTTTAATATTGACGATATCATTTGAATTTTCTTTAATTATCCTCTCTGCTGTTAAACAAATTTTAATAACGTCTTGTGATGGTATGACATATGTTCCTCTACTTTTTAATTTAATTAATGTAGGAGGGTTAGAATTTGTTTTTAAATGTTTAACACACTCATCACATTTAAAATTCTTATTATTTTTGAAATAACAAAACCAGCTATATACTTGGTAATATTTTCAATGAAAGGGCTGAGAGTCATCATGGTTTTAAAATAGTCATGGTCTATTTGCCCAATTATCAATTCATCACCGTCATCATGTTGTATTAAGCTATTTCTATAATTCTGTTGCTTAGATGACACATGAAGAATTTCTAATGTATCCCCCAAACAATTTGAATTATTGAACGCAGAAATTTCATGTTTAACTAGTAATCTTTTATAAGCTGTTTCAAACTGTTTTACATTTGGATTGTTATTAAACCCCCCTCTTGCTCGAATTGCACTAAAAAATGTTTCTATAAAGTCCTGTGACAGTTTATATGATAATAAAAAAGTTTGATTGTATTTTTTTAAATCATTAAATAAATGAAATATATTTGTTAAGCAGATAATAATTCCTAAAAATCCTGTTTTCCTATTGCTGGCTAATATTTTTATACCGGATGAATTGCTAATATTTTGTATGTATGTAATAATAGTTTCGGCTTCTAATTTTAAAAATGAAATGTTATCCTCATTGAGAGGTAATTTATGTGAATGTTTACTAAACTTACTTTGGCAGTTTAGAATGTCAAAGGCATTATTAAACATTAAACAAAATTTGCTGGTAGCTGAACAATCCCCAAATGAATCAATTTTTAAATTGTTTACAAATGTAAGTCCAACTGATACGCTTTCACTTAAAGTTTGTACTGCCAATTTCACATTCATATGATTATCGTAGTATTGTATGTGCTTCTTGTTTAATTTATTAGCAGCATGAAGGCCTTCTTTCGTTTGTAAATGATGTAAATTTTCAATATGCTGCCATTGTATATGTTTTTTCTGTCCATCAATCAAAAATTTCAAATCACCTAATGTATTTCGAATTAATTTTATCATATGACAGGGATAACAAAAAAACGTATAGTTTCTCATTGGTAATTGGATTTTTAAACCACGATTTCATCTTTTTGCGGCAATATATTTAAAATATGCGAAATTTCCTATTGGTCGGTGATCGAAATTGACGCAAGCGCCAAGGAAGCGAGCACACACCTGGGTCATTTCCTCTTTGTCATATTGCCCTCACGACTGCATGCGCGTTCTATACATAGTACGCGGTATATACTAATAGGTATATGCAGAAACCTCAAATAATAAGGGGAATTTTCGAGAATTAGTTTTGTTAATGAGTAAAACGGATGGGATTTAAAAAAAAAATTAGATGCTTCAATTTTTTCGGGGCTTTCAAAAACAATTCAAAATGAGTTAATTGATTCAATCAGTTACACACTGAAGAATCAAATAGAAAGTGAAATTTTAAATTCCAATTTTTTTTCATGGCAAGTGGACGAAACTACTGATATCACTTGTATTTCTCAATTATCAGTTATATTTAGATACGTCATCCAGGGAACACTTGTTGAAAGGTTTATGGGATTTTATGATGTAAATTCTCAACGAACGTCAGAAGATTTATTCACCTTGTTAACAGAAACATTTGGAAAATTTAATATCAAAGAAAAATTAATTGCTCAAACTTATGATGGTGCTGCTGTTATGGCTGGTCATTTGAATGGTTTACAAACCAAAGTAAAATCAGTAGCTCCACAAGCAATTTTTACTCATTGCCATGCTCACGTTCTAAATTTAGTGCTAAGTAAATCGTGCAACTCAATAAAAAAAGTACGAATATTTTTTTCAAATCTAACAGGATTTTCTGCTTTCTTTTCAAAATCAACAAAACGAACCGCAGTATTGGATGAAATTTGTAATGCAAGAATACCATCTAATGCACAAACACGTTGGAATTTTACATCTCGGGTTATTTTTACAATTCATGAAAATAAAAATAAATTAATTGAAGTATTCAATTTTATAATTAATTCAGACAAATTTGATAATATATCTATCAGAGAGGCATACGGCTTAAAATCATTGTTAGAAGACAACGATTTCTGTTTCTTATCAGATTCCTTCAAACTTATTTTTGAACAAACAAGTGTTGTATTTTTAATTCTTCAACACAAACTAACTGACATCACGTATGCAAGAGGGCGTTTAACTTCACTTATTTTAAAATTAAAGGAATTTAGAACCAATGAAACATATTTTAATCATATATACGAAAAACATTTTTCTGACATAGAAAATCCTCCGAAAAAGCGAAAGCGCTCTGATGATGCAGATGATACGGGATTACAATATAAACAGATATTTTACGAAATTTTAGATACAGTGGTAGGACAAATCGAAACAAGATTTTTTGATCTAAGTAAATTAAAATTCTTTGATTTAATTTCTGTTAGTAAGTTTGAACTGTATTCAAAAACGTTTCCATTGCAGTTGTTTGAAGAATTAATTAAGCAATATCCATTTTTTGACAAAATACAATTACGAAATGAACTGTGGGTTCTATATTCACATAAGCTTCTTGGTGAGTCTAAAATGCCAATGGACATGTTAGAATATATAAAGAATAATGACTTGCAAGTATGTATGCCTGAATTGTACAAACTAATTTCTTTAATAGTAACCATACCGGTAACATCTGCATCTGTGGAAAGAAGTTTTTCCGTATTAAAACGAATAAAAACATGCACAAGAAATCAAATAAGCCAAAATAGGTTGTCAAATATGTCACTCATTGCTATTGAAAAGGAATTTGTGAAAACACTTTGTAAAAATGAACATTTTTACGATCAAATTATAGATTATTTTGCTGAAAATAAGAACAGAAGAATACCATTAATATATAAAAACCATTAAATTTTTTGATTACATTTTTCTTGAAACACTTTTGTGCAATCTCTTTAAATAAATAGGATCCGTTTTCTTTAATATTCAATATACACATTTCTAGTTTTGTTTAAGAATTTATTTATTTTCAAATGAATAGTTTTATGTTGTATTTTATATTTAATATTTATTAGAGTATTTTTAAGTTTGTTGTCCCATTTATTTCCATAACACATTCCATTATTTATTATAAACCTACGTAGAGTTTTATTTTTGTTATAGAATTTAAATATTTATTTATTTTTATTTAATAGTTCAACCTTATTATTTCCTTTCCAATTTTCCCATCCCGGCAAGAAAATCTTCACACCTTCTCGTGGTTCTTGCTGAACAATAGAATATCTTAAAGATATACCGGGTGACCCAGGGTTCCGTAAAAACCCCATAACTTATTTGCTATTTAAGATACCGACTTCTATTTTTCATAAACTAGTACCCACACCTATTCTATATATTTTAAAAATATGTATGTTTTTGTACAGGGTGTCGCAGTATAAGTAACAGATCAAAGTTATGTTTTTTTAAATGGAACACCCCATATTTTATACTTTATTTTTAATCCTCTTAAGAAGCTGATAAAAATAGTATAAGATAGTATGGACGGTATTACAGACTAAGATTATGGACGGTTGGTTAGTTATGGGCAAATTTGTGGCAAAAACATGTTCACATTGAAAACATTGCAGAAGCGTTCCTTGCAAAGATTGCTTCATTTTTTATACACTAGAAAATTTTCCAAATCAAGAAGAATAATGCACATCGGCTTTAGTCCTTTTTTGTTCATACTGCTATACAGGGTGTCAACATACGCAAAATAATGGATAACTATTTTTTTCAAATGGAACACCCTATATATCAACCTTCTGTTGATTTTTGGATTTTCAGCCTAAACTATGCATTTTCTGAAAGAATAATAAGAGACCAAAGTTGTAGAGCGGAATTTTTCCAGAAAATGCATAGTTTTGGCTGAAAATCCATAAATCATCAGAAGGTAATAAAAGAAAAATGTTTTTATTGATAAATCTCAAGAATCCTTAATATTTTGTTATGCAAACTGTATATCATTGGAAAGCTTATCAAAAATGCCATAGATTGGTGGCAACGTGGTGGTGTTTTATTTGAAAAAAATAGTTATCCGTTGTTTTGCGTATGTTGACACCCTGTATTGCAGTATTAACAAAAAAGGACTAAAGCCGATGTGTATTATTCTTCATGATGTGGAAAATGTTCTAATGTATAAAAAATGAAGCAATCTTTGCTAGGAATGCTTCTGCAATATTTTCAATGTGTACATGTTTTTTCCACAAATTTGCCCATAACTAACTAACCGTCCATAATAGACCCATAGTATCTTATACTATTTTTATCAGCTTCTTAAGAGGATTAAAAATTAAGTGTAAAATATGGGGTGTTCCATTTAAAAAAAACATAACTTTGATCTGTTACTTATACTAGGACACCCTGTACAAAAACATATATATTTTTAAAATATGTAGAATAAGTGTGGGTACCAGTTTATGAAAAATAGAAGTCGATATCTCAAATAGCAAATAAGTTATGGGGCTTTTACAGAACCCTGGGTCACCCGGTATATACACAGATGTTTTATTGGCCGAGTGAAGTGTCGACAATATTAAATCTGTGCCTCACCAAACCAAAAGTTGACGAGCCGCCACTGACACATATTTAATTTTACATGTTAAATCCCTATGTTCGCCCCTTATCCCAAACACTCGTATAGGAATCATTCCGGAAATTAACTGGAGACAACCTCACTTTATTATTGAATAAATGTAGTATGTAATAATATTTTTCGTCTTTATTACATTTCGGAAATTATTTGCTTGTAAATAATAATATATTATAATAAATAACAGATACCCAGTTCACAAATTTATGTTTCGTTCTGTTCTGTAAATGTAACTCAAAATAATATTTATTTATTCACATATCTTTTCTCCCATTGTACAGTAATTGGCTCTGTGAAATGAATGTGAATTAATCCTCTTCAAGAGCCTGAACCGTTACGGATGTTGAGTAAAGCAAGAGGCGTTACGATGGAAACGTAAGAAATAAAATAATTAATAATTAACTCGCAGCTGGAATGAATACAAATACGCGTAATTCTTAAATTAACTCTGATATTAAAATTTCTCCATTGGGAGGAGGAGCGAAACGACGTTTAATTCTTTGAATCGGTCCATTACTTACGCGTTTATGCTCCACGGGTTTTCCCTGCCGGGCTGAATAAGTTTCAAGCTTGATGTTTGGAGTTTCCCAGTTACTTGTTTTTCCCGTATCCCAGTTATTGTTTTCAGTTTTCAATCCAATGCACTTTAACCGCACAAATACCGAGGGGTATACTCCATTATGCACATACATATCGTCCAACTTCATTGTATAAATTCGTCACGAATATAAAGCTTTCGCGATTTGACAAACAATTTATGAAATATCGCTTCATAACTGTGTGAAAAAATGCGGATTTTCTGGCAGTTAAATTTAACACGAAATTTGATGTATGCGTTATTTGTAAAGCTGTAACGTCGATTAATTAATGCAGTGAAATTATATGAATATTAAAAATTAAATCCTGGCGTCTCTTTGAAAAAAAAATCTTGCATACAGAATAAAGCACTTAGTAAACAATTTATTGCCCTGTTTATACATTTATTGAATATATACAAAAAACTTGAATTGATTGATTATGTCAAATAAATGTATGATATATACAGTAGAATAAATTAATTGTGCTAAAAACATAGAAAGGGTATTATTCTGTATTAAAAATGGATTACCACATAGTAACGGTCAACAAAAATAAACAATGTTTAATTTTTGAAATTGTTATACAGCTAGTGAGCTTGCGACATTATACGTAGGTGTAAAGGCAGCGCCACATATTCAGCATTCGGAGAGTCTATTTGCCATATGAATACTCCACGGTTTGCATGAAAAATGGTGCTCAGCAACATCCACATATATGTACATGTGTGCTCGCCACTTGACTAACAATTGGGTTCTGTACACGGCGAATGGCAAAATTCAGAACGTGAAGCGCCGTCTTAACATTCGGTTCTCGTGCAGTTTGAACATTTACATGAGTTCAAAGTTGCAATGGATATACGTAAAAATTGTATATACGTTACATTTGCGGAAAGCTAGTAGCCTCTTCTTGCCTTCTTCTGTCAGAGACAAAAACTTCATACTTCGACAGACTCAAAGCTGCAATCGTTGCCTTACAGGAGACATTCTTAAAACCAGCGCGCTTTTTAATCATGTGTTGAAAATGAAGAAATGTGTGCACGATACATCTGGAAGTGAAAGGGATAATATTATTCTAGGAGAAAGGAACAAATAGCAGCGTAAGCCTTTAAAGCTTGTATTGATTTTTTTCAGCTACGTAATAGCTTCTAACATATGATCGAGTGCTTTTTCCTTTAGTAGGCTATGAAATTTTTATATTTTTAAATGAATGTTGGTAGTAAAAGGGACACGCCACATCGGCATTTACATGTGAATGACTAACGTTATATTTTTGTTGAATACATTTTAGGAGTGCTTTTGTATTCTAATTCTAATAAGTCATGAAGTACAATCTATTTTGAGTTCATGTGGAATCTGTTTGCATACTTTTTAGTCGTTTGGAAAAATGAACAACCAAAAGAATAACTGGCCGGCCCACTAACCGCCTGCGTTAGCGCGCCAGAACTAATGCGGAGGGTTCGAATCCCGGCGAGGGAATGAGTGTTTGTAATATGTATAATAATTATAAATAATCGGTTGTGGCTGAATTGACCTACGCTGTCTAAGCCAATGTCCCATATCATCCATAATTCCCCAACCCAAATTTCCGTCAATCATCCTTCCTTAAAAAAAAATAATAATAAATTTGTTTTTGTGTAATTATTTTGGAAATGACTAAAGAGGTGATTAAAAGTAAGATTTTTTTATTATTCTGCTGTGAAACTGTAGCCGTATCGGTAAATCTGCCACATTATTGCCTGGTTAAACAAATAATTGTTATTTTATAAACAAGGAGCAAGTTTCATAATAGCCATTATTTTTTGAAATAACAGTATACACTTAAATATAATGTACATTGTAATAGAGTGTAATCACGTGATAAACCAACAGTTTTAAACTGCTTGTTAATTTATGTAAATACTAGAGATTTACTAAACTAACTAGAAAGTTTTTCCGTTAATGGACGTATGTTGTTCTTTCAGTACGATTCCTACTTTAATCATCTAGGAGGTTTTAATTCCCCTTTCGCAATCGATATAATATTTACACAGGTCCGAAACGCCATGAATATTACAAAAAGAATATTTAAAACATCTGAACTAACTATTTGAGCAGTAAACAAATTACAAAATTTTATGGAATCAAAATCAGAAACGCAGTGTGCATTGGTGCCGTGTAAGGTTACGTGCCAGGACACATTATTTTTGATATACAGGGTGTCCGAAAAGTATGGAATATCCCGTATAGCTCAGTAAATATCCACTTTAGAGAAAAAAGTTTTAAATAGAAGTTGTAACGGCTACGTACGAAGCGCCCACGCTAGTACCAAAGCGCTCCATACTACCCTCTCCGCTTGCGCCACCGTCGCTCGCCCCACCGCATCCCCACGCTGGTACAAACAACCACCAAAGAAGGGAGGACCACCCGCTGTGCCGCCTATATAAACAGCTGCACCTCGGCATACAAGCAGAGTTTCACAAGCTCTTAAGGGGGTTTCACCGGTATGACGTCAGAGCGATTTTTGATGGGCGGATCACTTACATCTCTTATCTATGGTAGATGCTCGAAGCCCAACCCACCATCAAAATGTATTATTTTTAATACCTGTGGCCTGCGGCGATGGCCTGGAGACCCGACAGAGACCAGAACTCTTATAGAAGTAGCATTGTCTTTATCTAGTCCATTAGAAAATAAATATGTCTATCCTTTAAATTCACCCACATGAAATTGTGGCGGCTTGAACATGTGCATCACATCCATTCTTCATCTGTGTCAATGGGTCCTTGAATGAATGGCTTATCGCAGCTTGTTTACTTTATTGAAAATTACGACCCTCAACATAGAGACGTTTTCTTTCACACTGAACCATAAAATTATATAAACCTGAATACTAATGGATTTCATTTCTACGATATTTTCTAAAACAGAAAAATACAAAAATCGCAAATCATATTTTGCAAAAATTTAATTTTCTTCAATTCTTCAAATTTCTTTTTATATATTTCACATTTTTTCAAAGTAAACCGACAAAAACATGTGAACGCATAAATAACTGTTTATCCCAAGACGAATTGGCAGTTGTTTTGATAACATTTGCCCAGTATTTCCTTGAATAACTAGATGTTGGTTCATCGAAAATTGCACGTGTTGTAATGTGCCGTCCGCCAAAATGTTAAATATTACTATTATACAGGGTCTTCATTTCAAAAGGAGCCACCCTGAATAACTTTGGATCCGAAGTAGTTACGGTTTAAAAAAAAATACGTCAATTTTTTTTTCGAGGGGGAACTTAAAAAATACTGTTTTTAAAATTTTATCTTTCACCCCCTTACCCCCAGCCACCCATCTTTATAATTTCAAATGGCACCCCCTATTGTGTGATACCTCATTTTAAAGGGCATAAAAAATGCTATCCAGCAAAGCAAAAATAATTGAAATCGGTTCATTTGTTTTAGAGAGAAAGGGTATTCATTTCAAAATACGCCACTCTGAATAACCCTGGTTCTGAAGTAGTCACGGTTACAGGAAAAACTATGTCAATTTTGTTTTTGAGGTGGAACTTGAAAATATTGTTTTTAGAATTTTATCTTTTACCCCCTCACCCCCAGCCACCCCATCTTTATAATTTCAAATGGCACCCCCTATTATGTGATACCTTATTTTAAAGAGCTTAAAAAATACTATCCAGAAATGCAAAAATAATTGGAATCAGTTCATTTGTTTTAGAGAGAGAGGGTATTCGTTTCAAAATACTCCACCCTGAATAACTCTGGTTCTGAAGTAGTCACGGGTTCAAAAAAAAAATGTCAATTTTGTTTTTGAGGGGGGACTTGAAAAACACTGTTCTTAGAATTCTATTTTATTTTTTCTTAAAACCGTAACTACTCCAGATCCAAAGTTATTCAGGGTGGCTCCTTTTGAAATGAAGACCCTGTATGTTAAAATATGCATTAGAAGGCGAAATATGCATTATATGGGTAAATGTGTAAAATATGAAAAATATACATAAATATGCATTTTGCATAAAATCCGCTCTCTAATTATAACCAAATCAGGAATACTGTCTCACAAGATAATTAGATGACTAATTGTTAACGCTATCACAAAGAGCTAACTCAATGCTAACTAAATAAACATTTGTTGATTGGTTATTGGTACATTGAATCACGGATAAATGCAGTATTCATTCCTACTTCTGTTGAGGCCTTATTCCATTTTATTATTATTATTCCTAGTAAAAAAACATACATCCACCATGGATAGATTTTTAACTAGTTGCAATTGCTCTACATAGCTGTTTTAAAACGTACATGATTTTTCCGATATTTTTACGATGAAATTCGAAGAAAATTTGTATTGGACCGAATTGTGCACGGAATATGTCTCCGAACATTTGTGCGCCCTTTGAATTCTCAGAAAAGCAGGTACTAAGGTCAAACATGTGTTAACCAGACCATCAGGCTATTGTCGAAGATAGAAGAAATAATCGCGGTGAGACATCACTCTAATCAACATTAACATGGGTAATTCATGAGTGAGTTGACTCAAAGAGTTAACTCCGTGAAGTGAGTCGCGGAGTCAAGTGACTCCAGTTGAAAATATGTAATTCATTTTGAGTCATAAGAAAGTAGTTAAACAACTGTGGAAGCGAGGACTTTCTTGTTGGTGTGCACAACATTTCCGGGGCAAATCTAATAATGTTGGTTCACAAAAAGGAGTAATTTCGCCCTTCTCTGCCAGAAATTCACCACCACACCATGTGCACATGTTTGTTTTAATTTCATCTCTCTCACACACAACGTATCTCCTGTTCGATTCTATTGGCTGCTACGTTTGAAGCGGAACCTACATTTACCACGTATCAAGTAAAGATTTTAGTAAATATTGTACTTCATTTAAATTGCAAAATCTCCTTTATTTACTCAAATATTGTAGTGATTTTAGTTGATTTATATTTATTAATTTTATGTAAACACTTCTAAAGATTTGAATTTGAATTTGGATTTAAATGTCTGGAATAAAAATGTGTTACACAAAAGTTATAAATGCTAAAAAAAAGAAAAATCCTTATAATGTTTTATAATTAAATCTAGTATACACCCAAAAAATTTCAAATTTTTTGGACCTTAAATAAAAAAAGTTTTGAAACAGGAGCCGGTGAAGTCACCTTAAGCTCAAACAGTCGTTCCGAACCCTTGTGTGGTCAGAAGCTGTTTTTTGCTAAACGTCATTGTAATAAAGTGTTTCCAAGAAGACCGATCCCGTGTGCGGACAGTTTCGCGAAACTCAAACCTCCGAAAAACCGATAATCCGATCCCTTGTGCGGACGTTTTCTCGAGATACCTCGTTACGAAGTTCAGCCGAGTTCCAGGAAGCCGCTCCCCGCTGAGGACAGCCGCCCGACGCTCGCATTCGAAGAAGCTGCTCCCGTCGCGGACAGCCTCTGCTAAGGACTACCTTCGTTATTACCCCACGCACCTGACATCATCATCGTTATATATATTTTAGTGTACATATTTTTTGGTTAAATAAAAATCTTTACCAAGTACCGCTACAAAGTAATTTAACACTTAGTTATCTACCACCCTGGATATATCCATTTTATTATTTGCTATAAACAAAAGAGCAACGAATAACACTTAAATTTTTACTTTCTCCGTTAAGAAGTACGAGAAAGTATTGTGATTTTTTTTCAAAATTTTTTTTGCGGAAATGTCCGTTTTGAGGTCCCTAGATGCCATTTCAACAATTTCTGAAAAAAATGTGTGTCTGTGTGTATGTGTGATGGTGTGTGTGTATGTGTGTCTGTGCGCGCTGTATCTCAAAAACTAATAGAGCAATTGATATGAAACTTTGAATATACGTCTTATTTGATAATCTGAAGAACTGAAAAGCTTTTGGTAAAATTTCGTGCACCCGAAGTGGGTATTTACCTTAACTGTTTTTAGCTTTTTGGCAATATTTTCTTAAATATGAAAAATATCACACAATCAATTAAACAAACATTGAAGACAACAAAGAAATGAACATCTTTTGCTTGAAAACATTTTTCATAAAATCATTTTTATTCCAGAAAAAAAAAAATTCTTTTAATTTTTGGTTTATAATTATAAAATGATAATAGTTACAGCAAATGTATGTAGAGAATGCTAAAATGAACAACTTATAAAGAATAAGTTTTTTTCGAAATCTCTTTAGTTAAAGAGTAAACTGAGTTTTTGAATTTGAAGTATAATTTTTCCATCTTTCATAATTTTGACGCTTTAAACGTCAGTTTCATCCTAGTTTACATAACGCTCGATGTACATTTAAAATATGATTTAAATTGAAAATAAACCATAAAAATGTAAATATAAATGGCTATGATACCATCACGTCGGAGAAAGTAACATGATGGCCACATCACCATTTTGTTTTAAATAAGGCACATCTTAATTATACTAATTTGTTAGAGTTTTTTTTTCTCCTCTCAACGGCATAAAACTTGATTAAATGTAAGTGTTATTCGTTGCGCTCTTTTTTATGGCAAAAAATAAAATTGATATTGGTGGATAAATAACTTCTTAATCATGGTGATGGTTGCGACAGTTACTACGTGGTAATTCATTATAGAAACACTGAATAAAACACTTACTAAGTTTTTTACCACAATTTATTTGATGTATGTACAAATATTACGTATACATACATATCACGA
Source organism: Ocypus olens (assembly GCA_910593695.2). Taxonomy (NCBI): domain Eukaryota; kingdom Metazoa; phylum Arthropoda; class Insecta; order Coleoptera; family Staphylinidae; genus Ocypus; species Ocypus olens. The sequence continues at coordinate 18,824,765 of OU343052.1, read as the reverse complement.
CTTAAGTTTCGACGTTTTACTGTAATTATTAAACTTGACTTTTTTGTCGAATCCGACTTTTTTATGATCCTAAACATTATTTATAACCTCCCAGTTCATTTTATTTGGGGGCACTCTTGACCATCTTATTCCGCTATACACTTAAAAATAATTCTAATTTTAAGATTCAGTAAAATTCTGTAATATTCATTCAATAGGTTTTAAATTAACCACGCAAGAATAGAACGGTAATTATTTTTAACTTGTCCATGTTTCCAAACGATTAAAAAAATATGAAAACAACTTTCACAAATTTAAAACTTCACCAACGTACTTAGAATTAATTCTACTTTATGATTAAGTGAAAATATATAATTGCCTTTTCACTAAATTTCGAATAATTTCGAAGTAATTCTATGATTTAGTAAAATTCTGTTAAAATCTCTTCACAAATTTTAAGATATTTAGTGAGGATAGAACTTGGTTGGCAATTTAAAGTTGTTCATTTCTTCAAGCGATTAAAAAAAAATTAAGGACAACGGCCACTAACTTGTAACTTTATTAACGTGCTCAGAATTTATTCTACTTTATGATTCAGTAATAGTTATTTACGTATTAAGGGCTGTTAAGAAAGCCATAACGAGCAAGAAAGCTGTTTAAGGCCCGACGAACGAATAATTAACGCTCTCGCGGTCGTTGCAGCCTTTAACAGCACGTGGTACATACAACGGTTTTCGTCGTGCGAATAATTTTATTTCATATTAATACATATTGAAATATTGAGTATTCGCAGAGAAAAATTAAAAAATCATAAGTAGGATTATCACCGACGAGACGTTAGCCATAAATTTCCAGCCACCAATTAGCCCGACACATCCACCATCACGTTTTATTCAATGATTTACTTCTACGAAACAAACTTAAAATAATGTTTAAGTGTTATTGATTGAAATAAACAGGACTGTAGAAAAATGTGAATGAATCATTATTTAATAAAATTTTTCATTATTTTAAGTTTATTTCGTGAAAATAAATAATTTAAAAAAGGTGAAGGTGCCGGGCTAACACTTTCCTTGAAATTTATGACTAACTTCTCGCAGGTAGTATTATCACTTTGACAACGTGTATATTCATTTGAACAGTTGTTAAAAAGTGGAAAACCGAAACGCTATAATTCCAGCCAAAATCCTTGCTCAGACACAAAATTTATTCCTGCTAAATCTGAACGCAGGCACGAAAAGGAGTCTGGAAACCATCTGTGAGGATGTAATTATGGCATATATTGATACATTATGTAAACAAATAATTGTTGTATAACCGCATATTTTTATTTCTTGTTACATTTTTTTGTTGTTGTAATAAAATTTTGAAAACATGTAGACTGTTAAAATTTGCATGCTATTATAATTTTCTTTATAGCGGGCCATTGTGAAAGTGGGCAGTTAAAGCTCTATAACAGCCCTGCTTGCGACCATAGTAATTTGGCCAGAGCGGCGGGATCAAGGGGTACAATTTGCGGGTTGTTTACTACCGACGATTAGGGATTCTATTCTCTACATAATGGTGTAGAAATTGTAATTTATGACCATATTCGAACCTTTTCTACCTGCTAGAGACGAGGTCTGAACAAGCTTCCAAAAAGATATGCCAGATGTTCCCATTCTTCACCCCTAGTACCTGCGTTCGACCTTCCCTTTAAATTTTAAAAGGAATTCGTTTAAACGAATGCAACACAACTCAATATCCGTTCCAAACTAACGTATCCTGAATAAAACTAACTCATATTTAATACATTACAGGTACTTTTTCAATCTAAACGGCAATTATTAATTTTTACTTTTAAGTGTAACATGGATCAATGAAATTATATTCATGTTCATTTCAGTATTTTCGTGTATTTTTTTTCTCCAGTTAGATATAAACTACTAGCCTTATATAGAGCAAGAACTCTAACTACCCCCGAACTTTACAAAAAATAAAGATTTTCAAATTTCAAACAATTATAAATTTGTCAGGGTTCTTGCTCTATATAAAGCTAGTAGTTTATGATATCAAGCTAGAGAAAAAATACATTGTGATAAATTTTGGTTGTTATTTTTGGGTCTAAAGTGGATTTTCTAAATTTTCAATACCAAACTTCCATTTTACTGGTTATTTTTAAATTTTGGATCTTTTGGGTAATAAACATTGTTGTAAAGGAGACTTTTCTGAAAACAATCATGTCAATTGCAATATTGTAACTTAACATAGTGCAGAGATATTCAAATTAACGGTAATGAAAATGAATTAACTTGAAAACACGTCGTGCGCTTACAAATATAGTAACGGTGCAGGGTATTTTTTTAAACGTTTAAACTCAATTATAGGGTAATCGCATATAAAAAATCAAAATATTTAAAAATGGTCACGCAACGAACTTAATTTTTATTCACTTGAATTGACCCAGTTGAGAATGTCGCCAGTCTGTTTGTAGCTTAGAAATATCAATTGTTTTCTAGTATGTCTACTATATCTAAGTGGTCAATTTGAAGTCAATTGTACGAGTGATAATGTTTTTAGAAATTTTTAAATCCTTAGATGCAAATTTCGCTTTCTCGAATTCAAGTTTCGAATGTCTCCATTTTGTTTCTAACTTAAAAATATGAATTGTTTTCTAGAATGTCAAAAATACATTATTTATATTTAATTAGTTTTAGAAATTTTTAAGAAAATTCCACGATTGATAATGTTTTTACTATATTTATAATCCCCAGATGTAAATTTCGCTTTCTCGAATTCAAGCTTCAAAAGTCGCCGTTTTATTTCTAGCTAAAAATTTTATCAATTGTTTCCTAATGTATTAAAAATGTATCATTACTAAGTAGTTTTGAAAATTTTGAAAATAATTCCAAAAGCGATAATTTTTTTAGCATTTATTGTTTATGGTGGAGGCGTCTACTTTGTTATACATGTTGTAAATATAATAAAAACACTTTTACTTTATGTTTTGATAATGGCAAGTTGAGTTGCCGAAACTATAGTCAACAATAAAAATCCGTGTTATACCAACAAAGTAAAAGTGTTTTTATTATATTTTTAGAATTTTCCTTATTTCAAGATGTAAATTTCGCTTCCGCATATTCAAGTTTCGACTGTCGCCATATTGTTTATAGCTTAAAAATATCAAAATAATTATCTAGTATGTAAAAAATTAATTATTTCTAAGCAGTTTTGGAAATTTTGAAGATAATTCCACGAGTAATAAAGCTTGTAGAATTATTCTAATCCCAACATGCAATTTTTTTTTACTCCAATTATTAATAATATTAATACATTTATTAGCGGGACATCGCCCTTGAAAAATACAAAATAACTGAAATATACATTTCTATGAAATAAAGTAATCTTAATCTTTTTGAAAATGTATTTTTTTCAATAACGAACACTCGAGTGCAAAAAATTAAAAATTAATATAAAACAGAAGGATAAAATCCTACAAAAATTCAGGTTACTTCACAAGCCGTCGATCTTTTAACATAATTTTGGTTTTTGAATGTGCTGCAATTTTCAGTCGAGTTGTGAATTTCTGAAAATGTATTTTCTTCAATGTCAAACTCTCGAGCGCAAAAATTAAAAATTAATATGAATCGCGGGAAAAAATTCTACAAAAATTCAAATCACTCTACACGACGTTGACCTTTGAAAATAATGTTGGTTTTTGAATATGCAGCAATTTTTAGTCGTTATGAATTTTTGAAAATGTATTTTTTTCAATGTCGCAATTTCGAATGCAACATTAATGTGAAAAATAACTACATAAAAAATACTACAAAAATTCAATTCACTTCACAAGACGTCAATCTTTCAAAATAATTTTGGCTTTTGAATCTGCAGCAATTTTCAGACGAGTTACGAATTTTTGAAAATGTATTTTATTAATGACGAGCACTCGAGAGCAAAAAATAAAAATGAATATGAATCGAATTTTTACAGCACCCTGTAAATTTATTAATAATTAACATATTTTTTGTATTACACAGTTTCACTAGTGCGTAATTACTTTATAACTCGAGTTATGTACTTTACTTTTTCTACAACCATACCTTTATTGGCTTAAAATAAGGACAATTTAATTTTCATCTATAATATCCCTAATGCGTCAAATATTACCGATCATTAAAACGAAAAATATTCTATTTCTTAATTATTTCATCTTCATCTTGGGGCGATCAACCAGTTAGACATGAATGCACGGCTTATTATAATACATCCCAAAAAAGGGCTCACTACCTGCTTGGGCCAAAAATTTAAAATTCGATCCGGTAGGCACGTGCCCGCAAGTTTGACATTTTTACGACCGCCTGGTGATTATTACCGACCGCAATAAACCCAAGGGCCATGCCGCCTACTCTGGACATTTTTAGCGGCTCCTCCCTGCTTATGTAACTAGGGTGTTATTTAGTACGTAACACATCAATTCGTCCCTATAAAATTAGAATTAGGTAACTCGAAAAAATGACAAATTTCAGAAATCTACATTTTCCATAACACCAGGAGCATATTCACATTATACTAAAACTTAGTATGTGTAATGTTGATAGAATAGTCTCCAGCCGCTGTTAAGAAGTGGGTAACTAAAACTCTCATTCATTCGGTTTATAATAATGATAAAAACGTGATTTTCTCAGAATACTAAAATTATTAGTTACTTATAATTTTATGGGGACGAATTTATGATTGTAATTTATTCCATAACAACTTAGCATTACGAAAAAATATACAGTGTGCGCCTAAATTATAGAATAAATTGAGTAAAACCGAAATAAAATATTTTGGAAAAAAATCCTCGAACAGGTCGATTTTCTCTGATAAAAATACACATTTTTGCATTATTATTTTTAATGACAGCCCCCTATTTTTGTTCTTGATTTTGAGAGATCTTTTCATTGTCGAACTGACAGTATAAAAATGCCATCTTGCATTAAAATTTTTTCAAGTAAATGACAATTGAAGGTGAGAACCCGATATTTAGAATGTTTGCAAAATAACCTTGTTCCAGCGCTTGCAGTAATTTTTTCAAACAATAATGATCTTTACCGTTCATATAATACAATATGATTTCAGCAAGATGGCGCACCCAGGCACTATGCGCGTTTTTCGACAATTGCTTTACGAATAGGTGGATCGGCAGGCAGGATTTTATGGGGTCGAAGGTGTACATTAACAGACCACAAAGTTTAGCGGAACTAGAATATTGAATAAAATATGAAATGCATAGAATTAGCAAATATTCAAAATCTTCAAGAATGAACACATAGGCTTGCGCATTGTCAAGAAGTCGATGGATGGCAGTTCGAAAATTTAATTTAATAATTGTATTTGCTTGGCAAAGGAGTTTTTGCTTATTTTGTGTTGGCAATAAAATGTATGGTTTCTCACTTTCAATTGTCATTTACTCGAAAAATGTCTAACGTAAGACTTGTTTATGCTATAAGTTCGACAATGAAAAGATATCTCAAAATCAAGAACAATAATAGGGGGTTGTCATTTAATCAAAAATATTGCTCAATAACAAATGATGGTTGAAAATCGACTTTCATGCAAAAATGTGTATTTTTATCAAAGACAACCTGTTCGAGGATTTTTTCCCAAAATATTTTATTTCGGTTATAATGAATTTATTCCATACTTTAGGCGCGCACCTCTTAACCAAATTACTACATAATTGCACAAGAAAAGAGCTGAGTATTATTCTGAAGTTGTTTACCGACGATTAAAGAAAAAAAATTAAAACAATTGCGACAAACCTAAACTTGTCGAAATTTGCCCAAAATTGATTCTTCTTTATGATTCAATAATAAAGTGTAAACATTCCTTGACTGAATTCTGAAATCATCACACTAAAATAGAGCTTTGTTATTATATTATATCGGGTGTGTATAAATTTCCGGATAATCTACACGTGACGATATTCTTCCAAAAACTCTGAGCAGCTTATCTTAATTCTGAAATTCTACTTTTCTCATTATTGTCAGTTTCTGTCAGTGCCCGCGTTTCAGTGTATTTGTGTTTCTGTGTTATTTTCGTTTTGTTTTCTTCAATTATAATGGATTTTACTATTTACTCATAATCTGTTTTACCTTGTATATACATCTATAATTAAACAACGATCCATTTATCTATTACCTTCTACTCTGAACCAACCCACAATGAATGCTATATTGCCAAATGTACATTTCTTTTAAATGGCTCCTGATGGCCCATGAGGCATGATAGAACATTTTTCATCGACCTTTTCTATTCAGAATTTCTGGAAGAATATCGTCACTTGTAGATTATCCGCCAATTTATACACACCCGATATTAAAAAAACTGCCACCAGTTTGAAACTTAACAAATTCACTAAATTCTATAATAAACACGAGTGAACAGAGCTTATTGCCGTTCAGAAGTTTATTATTTTTTCTAGCGATTACAAAAATATAAAAACAAATGTCACAAACTTGTAATGTATAAATTCACTCTGAATTTATTCTACTTTATGATTAAACGAAAATATGAAACAAATTAACAACAAGATAACAAAGCCATTTCAAAGTTGTTTGATTTTTATAGCGACTACTAAAATATAAAAGCAAACTTCACAAACTTGATATTAAAAAAAAAACTTAAAAGAAATTCTACTTTATGATTCAATCAAATTTTTCCAAGATCCTTTCACGAAATTCTGAAATAATTACGCGAGAATAGAAGTTGTTTTTTGAAATTGTTCATTTTTCCAAGCGATTAAGAAAATAAAAACTACTGCTACAAACTTGAAACTTTACAAGTTTATTCGGAATTGATTTTTCTTCATGATTCAGCAAAAATGTGAAGTCAATCATTTACTAAATTCTGAAATAATCGCAGGAGAAAAAAGCTTAGTGTTATTTAAAAGTTTATTGTTGTAAGCGAGTAAACAATATAAAAAAAAATAATAGGGTGGTTACAATAAATGCAACGTGGTAATCCATAATTTAACTGAATATTAATAATCTTTTATTATTAATCATAATTACATATACACAATTCATAAATTAACATAATAATAATTACAATAACAAAAATTTAAATAAAAAACGTAACGAAATTTTCAATTCTGTATAAAAGCAATTGCCACAAACTTGTAATTTACAAATTTATTTAGAAATAATAAAGAGGATGGTTGATAATGACGGTAACATATCGAAACTCGAATCGTGAATATTTGTTTAGATTACATTATACAATATTTTTTACAAAAAATATTAGCGAATTTTTCTATTCAGTTTTAGATCCGTATTGATTTAACTTTATACTTGGTGTACATTCATGCGTTCATAAACATCTTAGTTTGGTTATTGTAGTCTGATTTACACTGCTTAATTATTATTATAATCACGAAACAAGGCAGAGTAATGATAAACATCGTGTCCACTTAAGTAAGCAACATGTGGAAAACTTTGTTATTCTTGATTTCTCAGAAAATATTATTCCTTATAAAAGTTTGTGTTCTATTCAAAATCAATTAACAACACAAAACAAAGGGGGAAACATCGCAGATATAAGAAATTTTCTTAAATTTTCACTCTTTTTTATGTAAATTGAATCAAATATTCTTGACAATCTCATCAAAATGTTGATGTTTATAGATTATAATAAACTTCGTTAATAGAGCGAAGTAATATCAAAATTTTCGAATCCACTATAAAAGTCAATATTCGCAAAAAATACATGGTGTGGAATTTTTAACAAAAATTTAAATTCGGGAATGTATCTAAAAATGAAAATTCCAAAAATGTTCTAGTTGTTAGAGCTTTTTACTCAATATGAATTTCTCAACGAGTTTTAGAGACTTGCTTTATAATATTTTGTTAATAGAATACTGAATTTTACGCTTAATTTTAGTTATCATGATATATTTGAATTTGTGGGAATTTTATTATTTACTTTTATATTTATTAGGATATTTTATATTTTATTTTTTATATTATTTATTTTATGATTGCAATAATTTTAGCGTGTAGTTTTGTGTATTTGAATTTATTTTATAGTATTATTCGCATTTTCACTTAACGTATGTAAATCATTTACGTATTAACATGCATAAATTATTATTATTTACATATTTCCCTGCGGTCTTTCGGCTTTTGCTTAGTATGTTTATTTCATATTTATAATTATTTTTTCTTTATACTTAAAAATATACACATTAATACGAAAATATTTTGAGTAATTTGATGAATCTAAATGTTTTGGTTGTGGCTTTGGCCATCACTGAATTTCGTATTATAATTACATTCGTAATATGTAAATATATACAATGTAAATAAACGAATTAAAAAATAAATATGTTTATATGATTTGCACTGCAGGTATTAAGATTATAAAAACGAAACACACCACGTATTAAAACAACTTTCAAAGCTACTCTCACGAAAAAATATTTCGCGTGTTACAAACAGCACTTTCGAAGTAACAAAGGTTGAATGTCGTAATTACTACACGCAAATGTTAATTAAATGAACATTCTTTCAGACTTTTTTCAATAATATAGCTTTGGCGTGAGCCATTTAGCTACTGAATTATAGGAATATTAAATACGGGGTTAAATAGTATAACACAATTGGGTTAGAATAAATTTATAATAAAAAATATTTTAATTATGTAGAGTTCGTAGAAGAATCGTAGAAGTTAAAGTAGATTTTCAATTTATTTAAATCTATGTCTTTCGTGAGCAGTAGTTTATATTTTAGCATTTAGTAAACCACAAAAAGTGACGTCTGCAATAAAATGGAGGAAATAAGTAAAATTTTAATTATTAAGCATAATTGTTATAATTTCATATAATTTATGTAGTGTATATACCTTGTAGGAATAGTAAATTTAAACAAACGAAATTTTTTTATAATATAAGATGTATTTCTATCAAGTCTTGGGCAAGGTTTTAATTCAGAATTAAAGATGTGCATTTGGCATTATTTTTTTGTGAAAAAAATTTATTATTACAAGTATTATATATTAATGAAGTGATATATAAAGTACTTAACGTAATGTAATGGAATGATGAAACGGTACATTATTAGATTGCGTGTGTTCATTTTATTCCTGAAGTGTTTTATGGACGTGTGAACATGTGGTGAGCGGCGAGAGAGAGCTCACATTCAGAAACCGAAAACCCTAATTAATAAAAGTCGCAACAGGAAATAAATAATCCCTGAGAAATTCAAACCCCTTATCCTTATCGTAAGATTAGTATAATTTCTGCGAGCACCTGAAAATCATGCAAAGCAGCTTAATTAAAATGTGCATACTTATTCGGCATCCGTTCGCATTCTCCAAAAGTAAAAGAAAAAAAAACAAGCACACGCGCAAATCTCGGTTTTATCTCGTGATAAGAAAAAACCTGCCACGACACAAACACGCGAACGGTTCGGCGCCCTCCGGCGCTAAAGAGCGACTGACTGTTCCGCGCGGGTTCGAATGCGCGACTGGCCGTTCGCTGGCTGCCGGCATTCCGTTTCTCCTCACGCAGCTTCTTCCATGGATCTGCGCAATCTGTGGATCTGTACATCTGAAGATCTGGATTATCATCAGGAGTTGTTACGCGTCGCAATCTCCGTCTTTTAACGATGTCTTTTTATCATCCGTAATTGTTGTTTCTTGCATACTCGCCTCCATAAATAATTTCCCTCTCTCGGGGATGTTTATTTTCTTTAATTCAAGGTGCATGGATGCACGAACATCTGCATGGTGGTCGTTAACATTCTCGTTTGCTATTTCACGGTTCTTGAGTATACCTTTGCTCGTAGGACTGGAAGTAATTGCTCATATTATAAGTGGACAGGATGCCGTCCATAATTTTCTTGCAGACATTACTTCTATTAATTCATTTGTAGAAATGATTATAATGTCAAGTTTATTACTGTAATAATTGTTTAAATATTAACAGTGACATCGTTTAATGAAGCCATTGTGTAGCGAAACTGTAAATTCAGTAACTGATGATCACGAAGACGCGAATTAGCTTAAAAAATTTAAAATCCACCCATAAATTCTCCATTTAAATTATCAATTTTTATATTGTCAATAGTGGATAAAAAGGATAGGGAGATTTCATGGAACAGGTGTATGCAGTGGCGGCTCGTGGAACATTTGGATGGTAGAGCCACTTAACATATAATATAATAATGCACAGTGGGTCAAAAAGAAAACGGTACAAATAGTTTTATACTGTTATACCGGGTGACCCAGCGATCTGTAAAAGCCCCATAACTTATTTGCTATTTGAGATATCGACTTCTAGTTTTCTTGAACTGGTAGTCACACTTATTCTGCATATTTTAAAAATATGTATGTTTTTGTACAGGGTGTCCCAATATACATAACAGACCAAAGTTATGTTTTTTTAAATGGAACACCCTATATTTTATACTTTATTTTCAACCCTCTTGAGAAGCTGATAAAAATAGTATAAGATAGTATGGGTCTATTATGGATGGTTGGTTAGTTATGGGCAAATTTGTGGCAAAAACATGTACACATTTAAAACATTGCAGAAGCGTTCCTGGCAAAGATAGCATCATTATTTATACACTACAAAATTTCCCACATCATAAAGAATAATTCACATCGGTTTTGGTTCTCCTTTATTCATAGTGCTATACAGGGTGTCAACATACGCAAAACAATGGATAACTATTTTTTTTTCAAATGGAACACCCTATATAAGTTGCCATCAATCTATGGCATTTTTAATAAGCTTTTTAATGATATACAGTTTGTATAACAAAATATTAAGGATTCTTGAGATTTATCAATAAAAACATATTTCTTTTGTCACCTTCTGCTCATTTTTGGATTTTCAGCCAAAACTATGCATTTTGAGGAAAAATTATAAGAGGCCAAAGTTGTAGAGCGAAAAATTTCCGATCGACATAGGTCTTTTAACTTATAAGATAATGCGTGCATTGCCAGCCAGAGCGCGCAAAATCGTGACCGTGTATGCATTTTAGCGTTTTCTTTTCAAATTTTTTATTAATAAATTGCACCATATTTATTTTCCGCACCCTCTAGCGGAAAAACCGGAAATTATAGGGAAATTAAAATGGCCCATATCGATTGAAAATGTTCCGCTCTACAACTCTTAATAGAAGCAATTTTTATCAAAAATGCATAGTTTTCCCTAAAAACGCAAATTGAAAATGTATATATCAATTTTTGCGTTTTTCAATGGTTTTTTACATTTTTAGAGAAAACTATGCATTTTGGGCAAAAATTGTTTCTTTTAAGAGTTGTAGAGCGGAATATTTTCAATCGATGTAGGTCATTTAAATAATTCTATATTTACCCGTTTTTCTGCTAGAGGACGTGGAAAATAAGGTATAGTGCAATTAATTAACAAAAAATTTGAGAAAAACTCTAAAATGCGAATACGGTCGTGATTTTGCGCACTCTGGCGGGCAATGCACGCATTATTGGAAAAGTCGAAAGACCTGTATCGATCTAAAATTTTCCGCTCTACAACTTTGGTCTCATATTATTTTTTCAGAAAATGCATAGTTTTGGCTGAAAATCCAAAAATGAGCAGGAGGTGACAAAAGAAAAACGTTTTTATGGATAAATCTTAAGAATCCTTAATATTTCATTATACAAATTGCACATCATTGAAAAGCTTATTAAAAATTCCATGCATTGGTGGCAAGATATATAGGGTGTTCCATTTGAAAAAAAATAGTTATCCATTATTTTGCGTATGTTGACACCCTGTATAGCAGTATGAACAAAAAAGAATCAAAGCCGATTTGTATTATTCTTCATGATGTGGAAAATTCTTTAGTGTATAAAAAACCACGCTAGCATTGCTAGGAGCGCTTCTGCAACTTTTTCAATGTGTCTTTGTTTTGCCACAAATTTGCCCATAACTAACCAACCGTCCATAATAGACCCATACTATCTTATACTATTTTCATCAGCTTCTCAAGAGGGTTGAAAATAAAGTATAAAATATAGGGTGTTCCATTTAAAAAAACATAACTTTGGTCTGTTATGTATATTGGGACACTCTGTACAAAAACATACATATTTTTAAAATATGCAGAATAAGTGTGGGTACCAGTTCAAGAAAACTAGAAGTCGATATCTCAAATAGCAAATAAGTTATGGGGCTTTTACAGATCGCTGGGTCACCCGGTATCTTCGTGAGCTATTATTATTTTAAAATAATTAATACAACAGTGAAAATCCCAATGTTTACAGATAAGATGAAGTACTTTTGCTCTAAAAAAATAATACTTAAACTTGTGCCCGGAGCAGTGGCGGCTCTAGGAAAATTTTGACTTGGCACACACAATATATCTCACCGTCTCATTTTTTAGGAAAGAAAAATCGATCAGAAGAAGCACTAAAAAAAAACGAAAAATAGCCCGCACGGGGCTGTTTCTCTGTACGGCAGAGTTCAATTTGAAAATCGCGTCCGCGAAAGCCACTATAGTGGCGCATAGTGTAATACTTTAAGAATTTAAAACTTATTTTTGGTTAAAAAACGAAAAATTATTTATATTATCTATATCTCTTTAATGACTACCGAAAGGAAAAATAATAAAAATTAGAAGATTCAAAACGTTGAGTTGTAGTAAGTTATTTTTAAGTTATTTTATTTAGTTTATTTTTGGGTAATGGTTTGTTAGTTGACCCTAAGTTACTCTTTATTTTGACGTGTCTCGCATTGTAAATACAATGCAAAAGACCAACTCTTATCTTATCTTAAAGAATTTGCAAAATCTTTCCTTTTGTTTTAGAATTATCCTCAAAAAACTACAAATTTCTAAAAATCTATTCGGCGAGTACAACACTTTGCTGAAAGAATTTGCCAAATTTGGTCATTTGTTCACAAATTATCTTAAATAAATGATTTTTTTGGTCCTGTACATTTATTCGATGAGTAGAAATACTTTTCAGGAGGAATTTTTAAAATCCACCATTTTGTTCAAGAGCTATCTTCTCAAAACCACAGAACTATTGAGCAATTTTTTTTTATATACACATACTTTGTTGAAAGATTTTTCAATATATATTTATCCGTTCAAGAGTTGCCCTTAAAGACCAGAAAACAATTAAATGACAAATTTAATTTTTTGGTCTTAACTGCATCTATTCGACTTTGCTGGAAGAATTGCCCAAATTCGATCATCCGTTCAAGAGTTATCCTCAAAAGCCAGAAATCAATTGAAGGAAACATTGAATTTTTTGGTCTTATCTGCATCCATTCGACGAGTACAACATTTTGCTGGAAGAATTTGCCAAATTTGGTCATACGTTGAAGAGTTATCCTGTGAAACCCGAAAAACAATTGAACAAATTTAATTTTTTGGTTCTTTTTTTATTTTATTCAAATTTAGATATAGTACATAACAATTTCGATATAAAGAAAACACTTAACTTTTTTATACCACTTTTATTTTACTTTACGTGACTAGTTTCAATTACACGGTATCAAACTGAGTAAAATAAAAGTGGTATAAAAAAGTTAAGTGTTTTCTTTATATCGAAATTGAAAATGTACCACGAAGTGAACGCCTCCAAGATCCAAGAATAGTACATAACAAATTATGACAAAGTACATCACAACAAAATCAAATTCTACAGCCAATTAAATACGTCACAGAAAATAAGAACAAAATCATTTGCAATTGATATAATCCTCTACTGAGTAATATTCTTTTTTCATCAGTCGAGACATTTTTTTCTACATCTTCCGGATGAATATAAGACTTTGCCGAAAGAATTTTACAAATCTCGCCCTCGGTTCAAAAGTTAAAATGTTGAAAATTAAAAAAAAATAATTTTTGCATTTTGTGTTAATGTCAAGAGAAAATTTCGTAACCTGTAATAAAATTACATAAAATTTGCCATATTTTGAAGTTTAAATCATCACAATTGAACAATGCGTGCGGCAGTAGTGCAATAAAAAAAAATCAAAATCTTGGAAATTTAAAAAATGCAATTTTGCATTTCGTGTTAATTTCACGAGAAAATATTGTAATCCGTTTTAAAATAACAGTAAATTCGCCATATTTTGATGTTTAAATAATTAAAATCGGACTACGCATTCGGCAGGTGTAAAATTCCAAAAATTAAAATCGCGTTTTTTTTAAATTCTGGAAATTTAAAAAATTGCAATTTTTCACATTTTGCGTTAATTTCGCGAGAAAATATATGTTATTTAAAATAACACTAAATTCGACATATTTTGAAATTTAAATAATTATAATCGGACAAGTTCGGCAGGTGTGCAATTTCAAATATCGAAATTTCGATTTTAAAAAGTGAGATTTTTGCATTTTGTGTTAATTTCACGAAAATGTTTTGTAATCTGTTTTAACATTACACTAAATTTGCCACATCAAAATCGGACGACGCATTCGGCAGGTGTGCAATTTCAGACATAAAAATCGCGACAAAAATTACAAATTTAACGATGGCTACTTTTAACTGTTAAAAATCATAATTTTGAGCTACAAAAAATGACAATTTTCCACTTCCAAAAACTACAATCTTGAAATGCCAAAATTGATCATTTTCAATAACCAAAAACTTATATTTTCAACTGCTAAACATGGCAATTTTCAACTGCCAAAAACCACAGTTCCCAACTGTCAAAAATGACAAATTTTCAACTGCAATCAATTACCGTTTCTACTGTAAAAAACTGTAATTTTTATCTGCTTTCAATGACCATCTGCTTACTGGCAGAAATGACAATTTTTTGACTATTTTCAACTGCCAAAAATAATTTGAGCTGTCAATGACAATTTTCAACCCCCAAAAACTACAATCTTGAAATGCCAAAATTGATCATTTTCAACAACCAAAAACTTATATTGTCAACTGCTAAAAATAGCAATTTTCAACTGCCAAAAATGACACTTTTCCGAAAGAATTTTTAATATCTGCCATTTTGTTCAAGAGTTATGGTTTTAAAACCGCAAAAAAATAAACGACGAATTTAATGTTTTATCTTATCTGCACCAATTCAGTGAGCACAATACTTTGCCGCAAGAATGTTCAAAATCAGATTATCCGTTACACGAGTTATCCTCAAAAAAAGAACGACGGGTAACACCTTGCTGGATGAATTTTTAAAATGTGGCCATCCTTTCAAACAATTGAACGACGAATTTATTTTTTGTTTTTATCTGCATCTATTCGATGAGTGCATCAAGAATTTTCAAAATCTGGTGATGCTTTCAAGATTTTTTTTGTATATAACATTTTTTTGTGAGACTTCCAGGAACGAAGAAATGCTAAATAACTTTAGTCGTAAATAGTACTTATATCGACTGGAAACGCCTAAAAAACGAGGAAAAAATCAATTTTAGCCACTGGGTGTATGAGAGCGGAAGCGCCAGTTTATTTATCTTTTTTCTTATTACCCCCCTATACCCTATGCGAGAAATGGGAAGAGCAATGTGATGCGCGTGGAATGTGCCGATGGTCGTTACCAGCGGCGCAGCATAAATTCAGTAATATTATCGTTTTAATTATTAATAAAATCTCTTTAAGTATTTTTTTTTTATATCTCGCTGAACACATGGCCCAACCGCTGTACCACTCAACCAAAAGTTATCGCTCCGCTTTTCCATGAACGTAGACGTCTTTCGAAACGGGAATTATAAAGTTTGTGGTTTATGCCCATTATTTACAAATAATTTAAACCATAAACATATTTAAATATGTTTTAAATTTAATTACATATTGTGATATTCAAAAAAATACTTAAAGAGATTTTATTAATCATTAAAACGATAATATTACTGAATTATACTGCGCCAATGGTAACGACCATCAGCACATTCCACGCGCATTCCATAGCTCTTCCTATTTCTCGCATATGGTATATCACAAAAAATATATTGGTCCACAGCTTATACCCTCGAACACACGGTAAACAGAGCGGCCCATTGAAAATAACATGCCAAAAAAAAATTATTTTCTATTTCATCGCTGCGCTCACCATTTTAAAGGCGCATACTATTTACATTCTTTAAATTCCATGGCTCTCTGTATATAACCAATAGACTATAGACTAGTTGGTTGGAAACGCTCATGTAGACATTGCTGTTACGGTACAAAATGTATCACCCTCAATAAAACTGTTTGCAAAGATTTAATTGGAAACAAAAGTTCAACCTGGACTTGTAAAATATGTATGGACGCCGAAAATAATGCAAATAAACAACTGAAGGATGTTCTTGTTAAAGTTGATGAACATCTATTGCTGCTTAATTTAAGACTCAACATTTTCAAGGGCAACAGGGATTATTTAACATTAAATTCTATGAAGGTCTATCCGTCTTCGACTGAATGCCATCCAACCGACTCCAAAACAGTCCAGCAGTCGTCTTCAAAATATATCAAATATATCAAATACATCAAACTAGAAAGAGTAAAAATGTTATTACCAAATCTAACGCTGTAATCCATAACAGAACCTGGTCAAAATCGTCATCGAAAAACACAATTGTCGATATCAATGTTACTCAACCACCAAAAAAACTAATTATTGGTGGTAGAAATACAGCTAGTGCTGGCAAATTTATATCAACTGAGAGGAGTCAATGAACTGATTGAGGTTGGCGGCACTTACTTCGTGATACATTTTTAATTAAATAAAACACACTTTTACTTAGTTAATAACACACTGTTTATTTATTAGTGACTGCAGTTTCGATCAAACAATGATCATTATCAAACTATAACTAAGTTGTCAGTAAGGAGTCATTGAATTTACAAGTAGCCCAAGTCCGTCTGCTGAATCTGTTTTATACTATGTTCAAAACTGCTGAATGTAGAGAACGTTAAGTGCTTCGTACTTAAAAGAAATGGGTCCGGGACAAAGTGCCGAATGTCCAAAGTGCCGAATTGGTATTTTGCCCAAATTGCCGAATTTCATACTACCGGCCATGCCCAAAGTGCCGAACGACGCCAAGCGACGTCGCATCGTTCGTAGACAAGGCGTCGCAGCCGAACGCGAATCGGCAGTTTGGACATTCGACACTTTGTCCTCCCGTCGACCTCTCAGTAAGGCTTAAACTGCCGAATGCAATTACACCTGCGGGTAAGGTCCAAAATGCCGAATATTTATGTTATAAAACGTTTTAACGTTTAAAAGAAAAATGCAATTTTTTTAAATAAAAAAAAACATTCTTTAGCTCTGAAACCATCTAGCTTCCAATAATAAACTTGTATTATCAATAATTATTTTCGCACATTAGGAACATACATGAGGGTGTGCATTCGGCATTTTGGGCCCTTACTCGTTGGACCATACGAAGACGTTCTGTCAAATGACCAAAGTGCCGATTCTGCCGATTCGCATTCGGTTCCGACGCCTTATTTACGAACGATGCGATGTTGCTTGGCGTCGTTCGGCATTTTGGGCATGGTCGGAGGTATGAAATTCCGTACTTTGGGCAAAATATCGATTCGGCACTTTGGACATTCGGCACTTTGGGCAGCCCCCAAAGAAATTAGGACACCTGTTCCTACCCGCTAGGAGTTAAAGAATCACCTTGCATTATTTATTTAAGCGTAAAAATATAAGTTTTTACATTAAATAGTTAAAGTAATAAGGCAAAATTATATTTTTTATAAAATTTGGTAATCTTTCACTTGGTTTAGTACTGAGGTAATTTTATCAGTATTTTTGGCAACAACACATTTATCAAAGAAATAAAGAAAGTGTTTGAGTTCTTCAAACTTGTTTGGAGGCATAACATCCATAATTTTAACTATTCTGGTTTTAGCGGTCCAGTGTCTTCTTGAGGAAAATTGTCTGATGAGGGACATCCAAATCAACATTCCTATGAATTGCTTAATTTCCTAAGAGTTACTTGTAATTGGTTTGTTTTTCCTCAAAAATAAATTTCCAACCACGTATTAATCAATGAAAATAAACGTGTTTTTTTGAGAAATAAAATTGGAGACCTTTTTCTGCTGACAACCTTCGTATATTTCACCATCAAAAATGTGCGCGTTCAAGCAGTTAAAGAGGAGTCAACTTAGCGTACTAAGACTTAATCACTTTACTGTGGTACAACTTTTCTTTTTTTTAATTCTGAGTTTAACTTAAAATAAACTTCAAAATAATTAATTTGTAATAACAAGCGTTCATTTTAAAGTGCGGTCAAGTGGGCTTGGAAATTGTTCAAGTCATGTCTAGTATTAATCTGAATGGCTAATATTATCAAATATCCTATTTTTCACAGTTGCTTGAAATAATACATAAATATTGATGATGGAACTTAATTTTAATAATTTGCTTCAATAATACATAAAATAAGAAGTTGTCTCGTAGTTGCATAACTAACAGAGAATTCATATCATCGTGTTCTCTCAAGTCCCGCGAAATTCTGCCTCATCGCGCGTTACCAAAATATAAACTTTAAAATATAAATTAAGTAGATAGAAATTTTGTCGGTCAGTCGAAACGAAAATGTTTGATGAAGAAGACGTGAATAATGCTTGTGCTGCATTTGTTATTATCGCGTCTAAAAAAAGGAAATATTCGCGTAAAAGAAGATATTGAGTTCGACCAAGCCGGAAAGTAGAAATCGATACAGCGGTAGTAATCTGATAGAAGACTTAAAAAGGGACGATATCGACATATTAAACCTTGAATACAGATGTAATGATGGTTTTAGAATTTTTTTTCGAATGTCGGAAAGTGAATTTGAATATTTGTTGCAAAAAATCGGGCCAAAAATTTGTAAACAAGACACTAATTTTAGACCTGCAATTCCCACAAAGTAGCGTCTCGCTGTGACATTACGATTTTTATCAACTAGAGATTCGTATCACTCACTGATGTAATTTCTTCAAAATTTCTAAACAAGTGATTTCTCAAATAATTCCAGAGGTCTGTGATGCCCTTATTGACACATTACAAGATTATATAAAAGTAAGTGGAGTTTTATTAATACTGCATCCATACTTAAAACAAATATTTATTATCAAATTTTAACAACCAAAACAAAACTTACAAAAAGCACTAGAAATAATGAAATAATTATAACGAAAATAAAACTAAGTGTTAAATGTTTAAGTATCAAATCCTAAATTAAAAATAAGCTGCTCACGTCTACTGTGATGTGGGACGTTCCGGAACTTGCAGTTTGGTAATGAATTGATCTACAGCTTCGTCTTCTTCAGTACTTGATTGTGCCGGGGTTGAGAGATTACTAATAAAAGGAGAACATGAAGCATACTCCGGGGACTTTTGCAGTAGGAAAGCCGTTAGTGAATCAACAGGATTTGTTGAATGTGGAAAATATTTCTATTGCTGAGGATGACGATAATATTGTGGTGGTTGCTGTGCTACGTGATAGTTGTACTTTCCTAATTTTCCTTTGAACAGAACCGTGCTTATCATGTGTTGCACTGTAGCTTGAGCATAAGTTGTGGGCAAATTGCGCAATGTAATAGCCACGTCTTCTCCAAATATGATAAAGACATCCTTCTTATTTTTGTCTGAATACATTTGTGTCATTATCGTGTATGCCTCATTAACAATTGGGTCATCGCGTTTCCTTTTCTTTGATGGTTCATGGTCAAAATAAAATCTGGTGACTTGAACAGTTTTTTCGCACTTGTACTTTCCTTCGTACTAGACTCTTGAAGATTGCTTTCTGCATCATAATTTGTGGAAATGAAATCTTGAGTATTCTCTTTATTTTTAGTATTGTCATTCATATCACTTGCATCTTCTAAGGCATCTACTGCAGTCGAAATCTGTAATCAAAGTTTCTATATTAGATTTTGGTTAGTGTCACTATTATCACTGATTATTTTATAAGCCTAAAGGATGTCGCTAATTAAAAAAATACCACGTAGAATAAGAATATTAGAAATGAAATAGATCTTTTTATTTCAGATGCGTAAAAACGAGGCAGAATGGAAAGCTGTTGCCCAGGACAATTGCCCTCATTTACTTAATAACCAATAAAATCGAATAAAGTTGATGACATGATCCAATAAAATCCTAATTGCGATGCGTAACAGACCACGCTGCATGTTATGCATGGCAATTCATATCTAATCAGATACTCTCTCATCTTGGCAGTGCCTAGCAACGCGTTAGTATATTTTATATAACATATAAAACGTCAATTATTGCCGGATTTTTAAGCAGTTTGCTCCTGAATTCGATCTGTTTGTACTTTTGGGTGAAGTGTTAGTGCTTTCATCAGTAATAGGCATTTCTCAAAATCTTGGTAAGCTCATTTTTACTACAGATATAGGGGCGCAGATTAATACACGTCTGACACTGGTGTCACTAAATTTAACTTTTCAAATTATGACTTGTGAACTTTCTATTAGGCCAATTGTCTTCTCGAATCTAAACTCGTGACTGATTTTTTCTAGGCAATTATTAGCGTTTGTATCACTCTTGCTTGTTGCTTTTAGAAAATCGTCGCAACAAGCAATCGTGATCCTGCCGCTAATAATTACCGGCAAAATCATAGGCACTCATTATATTACTGTTGGCTATTACAATCGTTGGAACTTTCCAAACTGTGTCGGAGCTATGGACGGTAAACACAAATCATTGCAGGCGCCAATAAATAGCGGCAGTGAATTTTTTAATTACAAAGGATTCTTCAGTATTGTTTTATTCGCAGCAGTCGACGCAAATTATAATTTTATTTATGCTAATGTGGGATGCCAAGGGCGTATTTCTGATGGTGGTGTTTTTAGTAGTACTACATTTAATAAATTTCTTGAAGACAATACAATGCATTTGCCTGAGGAAAATCTGCTTCCAAAGAGTGATTAAAAGAGCCCATGCGTTTTTGTGGCAGATGATGCATTTCCTCTGTCAACGAACATAATAAAGCCGTACGCAGGGATTCACACTAACGGTTCTAGTGAAAGAGTTTTTAAGTATCGCCTAAGCAGGTCTCGAAGAATATCTGAAAATGTTTTTGGCATAATATCAAGCGTATTTAGAGCATTTCGTAAACCATTGCTAGTGGAACCCGAAACTGCCTACAAGGTAACATTAGCAGGCTGTTATCTGCTCAATTTTTCTTAGAGAAAGTGCATCCAAGAACATTTATAATCCTCCTGGAACATTTGATTCTTACTGTTCTGATACCATAGACGTTATTCCAGGAGCTTGGAGAAGTGAAGATTGTAATCAACCTGGCAAATTTACCCAGAATACCCAGAAAAAGTGCACTGCATGCTCAACATGTGAGAAACGTGTTAAAAGACTATTTTATGACACCCGAAGGAGAAGTTCCTTGGCAATACGAATATTGTTAAAAATTATCGTGTATTAATATAAAGAATATTATGTAGCCTTACAAAAAGTAAACTATAGGTGCAAAATATATTTACATTTTTTTTAATTTATCCTGAATCCAACGTCTCCCTGGGCTTATTTTTGTCAAGTAAGAATCTTAAACTTTCATAAGCAAACCATTTGCTTTTGTACACATCCTCCTTGCCACTGCCAGATTTATTACTATCCTTTATTTTTTTTAATTCTCTTGCCAGCTGACTTTGAAGATTTTTTATTTTTTGTTCTGCCACTTGCTTCTCTGTATTAAATTCTTTGGCAATTTCCATCAGGGCATCGTGCCTTATATTTCGGTCTTTATAATATTTGCTTTTACTGTTCCATAGATTTGTTTTTGCTTTGTAGCTTCAATAAACGCTATGACTTTTTCTTTTTCCCATTCCATTTTTCAACGGACCAAGTACCTACAAACAACGTGTCACGACACACTCACATTGATTACTAATCTGTTTGCCGAAGTGCTGAATAGCACGTCCACACTCTGGATTCGACTCGACTACCCTTTGATTTTACCGACAGTTTATGGAAAACCAATCGACAGGTCGATCGGCATATTTCGTCGAACGACGAAGTCGATTGATGCATACACACTAAGTCGACAGTGTCGACAGACAGAGTCGATCGATAATGTCGACTCAGTGAGGACGCGGCTTTTGGCTGAATCTAATTCTTCTTTTTCCACCTATACACACTGCTTCTCTAGAAGTTACCATTTTACGACTCAACGCGGCATAAATATTTTAGGAAAATAGGGACGTTTTAGGTACTATTTAAACATCCCGGGCTCGTTTGTTATATTTTAATATTATTATGTATACATTATATTTTTATGTTAATGGCCACAGAATAGAATACTATTTAAAATGAACTGGACTATCCTTAATTTATTTATTTATTTATTTATTCATTTAAACGGATAACACCTTTTTTGTAAATTACAAAACAAATTTACTTAAAATGCTTAAAAATAAAATTAAATTAAAACTACAATGAACACGAAATCATAACGAAATTCAAATGGGTGACCCCAACCAATTACACACAACCAATTATAACTAATATACAAAAATATATACACAAAATACTAACCTATACATAGTAAACATAGATATATACACACAGTACTAACCTAAGTGGAGTAACTAATGAATGTACAGAAAATAAAAAACACAAAAAAAAATACAAATAAAAATAAACTTAAGTACAAAGAGACAAATCAATACGCACTAGATTCCTTTTAAATGCATTGAACGATGAATGAAAAATTTGAAAATTATTGTTTGAGCAAAAATCATTACATAACCTCATCATCCTACTAATCGGGTTATTAGATCCATAATTAGAGGACCGTAGACTTTTGCCTTCTTCGGCACGACAAAGGAAGATGGTACAAAGGCCATGTTTACCCCAACACTCAGCGGGGACTCAAATTTATAGGGTAGTAAAATCTTCGGTTCCAGATGGGGTCGGTCGCATTTCCGGGCGTGTGCAGGTATACAAACAGTTTTGCCTCATCAGGGCATTTTCAAGGGGATTTTAAAACGAATTCATTGTCAGAAAAATACACAGAATTTGGTTCTCAATTTTTTATATAGAAGAAAAAAGTTTTCGCTTATATACTAAAATTGTACATTGGTTGTAAAAATCGAAACTAGTCAGAATAAAAAATATAAAAAATTGTTAAACCAACCAAGTGGCTATAATTTCGATTATGTAACGAATCCTTAAAAACATAATCACTATTATGATGAAACATTGGTTTATTTTGACCGAATGGAGATCTACTATTGGGTCAAACTATAAGATGGCGCAATTAAAGAAATAATAAAACTGAAAGTAAAAAAAAAATACAACTGAAGAACACATTTAGAATTAAATAAAGAGGGAAAAATGGTGATGTGGCCATCATGTTACTTTCTCCTATTGGATGGTTTAATAATTATCGATCTTTATACTTTCAAGGTTTATTTTCAATTTAAATTATATTTTAAATGTATATAGAGTGGTTTGCAGGATCGGATAAGATTGACGTATAAAAAGTCAAAACTATGAAAGATTTAAATGACAAATTATACTTTAAATGCAAATAATCAATTTACTCAAAAACTAAAAAATCAAAATTTCATTTTGCCATTCTCTACAATTATTATTAACATAAATTTGATGTAACTATTGTAGATTTATAATTATAAACCAAAAACAAAACATTAATCATTTCTCTTTCGAAAAATAATGATTGTACTATGCAAACTATTTTCAAACACAATAGATGTTCATTTCTTAGTTGTCTTCGATATTTGTTTACTTATTTTGTTTACAAATTTAGTTTACAAACCAAAAACGTGTTTAATTTAATATATCCCGTAATTTTTCAATTTTTCATGCTTGTAAAATACTAAAATTGTGACATTCGGTTTTACAAAGGGGGTTTTAAAGTAATCGTCCAAATATTGTGAACACTGTCTGCCCAGATTTAGAATTTTAGCATGGGGTTTACCCTTAATCTCAGAGTTGTAAAACATATGGCTGTTTGAAGTAATAACTCGTAAAAATAAATCTTCGTTTTCAATACCATATTAAGAAAAGAATCACTCTCATCCTAACGGGAAGAGTTACCATGGAAGTTATTGGCGATGGAATTAAAGTGTTTTACGTATTTGCGCTATTTGTATATGTTAAACGTATGGAAAAAACGTATTTAAGGTGTAGAAATCGGCAATGTAGAGGAAGTGCGAGTATTGTGGAAAATAATGTGGAGGTGTTCAATATTCATAACCATCTGGCAGATGCATCTGAGATCGAAAAAATTAAATTTAAAAAAAATATTAAAGATCAAAGTGCATCTACTCTTCGCCCATATCGCGGAATTATTATGTACGAAGAAATGGTTCACCCACTTGTTAAGTACTTATTCCTTTTTGTCTATGTACTTACATGAAATTAATATTCAGTACAAAATTACAGCAAAAACAGTAAAAATTGTTTTATTTGCAAGTCATGAAAATGACTTACTTGAGTGTAATAATCGTGTTAGTTGGTCAATTTTTAACATGATCATATGTGTATACGCCCACGTGTCTATGAACTTTACATCCATATAGATAAATTATTTTTTTTATTAAAAATTTCATTTTCACTCCAACAAAAATAGGCGTCTTTTAGAAGGCATTAATTTGAATTTTTATGTTATTTTATATATCTACAAGTTTTCAGTTACTGATACCATCTATGAGTATTTCTACTATTATTATAACATTAGTTTAAGGTCGTCATTTTAGATTTTAAAATTATAGTACAGTAAAATAATGATATGAATATTCAACCTGTTCGTAACTTTAATTTAATTTATTAGATGCTTCTGCAGCGATTTCAATTTGAATTGGTTAGTATGTTATTTTTCTTAATAATCCTAAAAAAACGGGCATATTAAAAAAAAAATGTCTTCTTTGTTTCATTAATTACAATTCACAAACAGAAAAATCAATGATCTCATTTTCAATTTAATTATTTTTCAACAAATCAGTAAATTTGTGTAAGTGAATATTTTCGATAAACTTTCACAAAATTATCGAGGAAAAAAAACAAATTTAAAAATGTTGTCATTTTCAATCTATATTTAATTATAAAACGATAATAGTTATATCAAATTTATATAAACAGAATTTCTGGAGAATGCCAAAATAAACGACATATAAGGAATACATTTTTATCAAAATCTCATTCGTTGACATTTATATTATTTATAATACAAAAAATCCGCCAATCGCTTGAAATGAAATGAATAAAAGATTTTTTCGCATCTTATTAAATAATATAAACGTTGTTAAGTCGTTTTTGATTGAGAAAGTTGTCCATTATTCGGGCGAATCATTTCTCCACAGGTGACGTCCAATCAAATGATAGCGGTTTCATTGCCCAACAGGCAACGTCCAATCCAATGATAGCGGTTTCATTGCCCAACAGTTTAGTTGTTACTATGGTTACGATTCGTTATTTGTCAGCGAACTGCCGTAATTTCCAAATAAAAAAAATATTCGTTATAATTTAATACGAACAGAAAAATCTTTAGGTAATTATTTAATAAGATGCGAAGAAGTATAGTATTAAACTCGTGAACAAGTTGGCCATTGCCACTCGGGTGAATTGCAACTTCACTCTAGTGGCAATGGCCAACTTTCTCATTCATTTAATAATATACTATTATGATTCCAGAAAATTTACATTTGCGAATTAAATCGCATACTTAAAAATATAATTTTAATTTAATTTTTTTAAATTAATTTATCAATCCTTTTTCATTGAACAGCAGATATTCTTATTGATAATAATTTTCTTATGAATTTCATTATTGCAATCATGTTCCGACGCATCCGTCGTAAAAAGGACCGACCGATTTTGGCACACGCTGGATTTTTGGGTCGCTTTACAACATCGTAAACTTGATACTCCGCTGAGTGTTGTGGTAAACAAGACCTTTATACTATTTTCCTTCGCCGTGCCGAAGAAGGCGAGAGGTAGTGGTCGCATAATTAGTAGTATGAAGAGGCACACGAAAAAGAAATGTTGAACGAGTTTTCATGGTCAATGAAAAATTAAATTTTTTTGCAGAGTAAGTAAGGACAATCAATATATCCAGTTATTAATTTGAATGCAAAGCATAAGTCAAGCATTATTCTCTTATAATGCAAAGACATACATTTATTAATATTGAGGTCAAGATTATTATTTGTACACCAAAAGGAAAGATTATTGATGTCATCTTGTAAGGCATCACGGTCATACTCATTTCGAATTATTGAAAATAATTTTAAATCATCGGCGAACATTAGGAATTTGGAGGTTTTGAAATTTAAGCCTATATCATTTATAAATATTAAAAATAAAATTGGTCCACAATAAGAACCTTGCGGTACCCCTGAGATTACATGAATTGCATCAGAAATAAAATGATCGATGTTCACATACTGTTTAGCAGCAAAACAATATTTTTACGACTGCAAATAAGTAAAATTTTATGTTTATATGTTTTCATTTCTATTATTTAAAAAAATCAAAAATCCTGTTTTATCAAATATGTTTTTTACATTTTTTCAATTTCGATATACATTTTAAAAACAAACGGATTCGCGTGAAAAAATTAGTATTTTTCAAAAACCTTCGCGGGCCTGATAAAATCACCTGCCGGGCCGGCTCTGATACGCGGGCCGTGGTTTGGACACATCTAGATTAAACCACCAAATACCTGCAAATTCAGAATCTGGTGATTCCAACATTCAACAAAAGCGATTAGCTTGAAAATTTAAAAATCCAACCACAAATTTTCCAGTTTTATAATTACGGAAATGGATTAACGCACATTTACAGATAACAAAATGGCGTCAGGTTGACCTACCAAACACCTGCAAAGGGGGTAGCGGGATAAGATGGGTTTGGCGGCCCCCGCGCGATTTGAGTTGCAAGTGTAGAAACCTTGTTTTAAATATTAAAAAAAATTAGATGTGCATGCTCATTAAGGAAGCATATACGTTTGGAGCTCTGAAAAAAAGGCATTTTTGATGAATTTTTTTCAAAGCGAAGTGACAAATTACAAAAAAGAAACTTTTTTGCATTATAAAGCACACCTTTCGTGCTTTGTATTCACATTTTATTAGAAAGATTAAGTTATAAAATCCCCCTTTTTCAGCGTTGTGAAGTCAGCTCCGCAAGATATTCTTGTTTCCGCGGTTACAATGATTTCTCTTTGCTCATTAATCTGAAACCCAAAATTTAAACGGTATCTTAAAGAGTGTATTTCCTTGTCGTTGATGGATCAGATTTTTTAAATTCGAATTTTAAACAAAATGGCGAACCTTCAAGAGTGTCGATTTTCGATAAAAAATTCACCTTTCTTTGGTAAAAAAAATAGGACTTGAATTTTTCAAAATCGGATCCGTCAACGACCAGGGAATTGTATAAGCTATCAATTCAAAAAAAGAATAGGCAGATCGGTTAATCCTTCTCCAAGTTACTATTGTAACCGACTTGAAAACCAGTGTTTTGAGAAGAAAGCGTAAAAGTTTTACAACACTTTTACTCTATTGTAAAACTTAATTTATTCAACTTCACGTCATTGTCAATTCCTGGAGGAATACAAGGCGCTCTCCTGGTCAAGATTTTCGTCCATTTGTTGGTTTTTAGCAAGGAGGAGGCTTATACGGGCCTTCGGAGACGAATGTTGTGCTCAAATTCCCGCTAGTGTATACCGCTACGTATCGTTGTTTTCTGCAAATTAAGCCGCATTTTGTTCAATCATCACTTCCATAGTCTTCATTATTTGCACTAAAGATATCCTCCGTTGAACAAACAAATAGGGTAATATAAGTCGAGATTTGAACGACTTTAGTGCTGCTGTTTATTATCTTCGGTACTATCCTCCCGATCATATTGTTAAAACTGCACCTGTTAGCTTATTTCTACCTTCAATGCCTTTGCGATTTTTTTTTATTTCAATCTCAAAAGTAAGTTATATGGTAAATAGGACAAAAGAAACCGTTGTATAAGCATCCGACTCTTCTACCTGCGCACCGCTTCAGAAAGGGGAGACGCACGCCTGTGCGCTGCCCGACAAAACGCGTTGTAACCTCTTCATTTATTCGAATTTCTTAAAACGGTTTTAGGCCAACATTCTTGATGGTTCAAACTGTCAAAAAATTGAAATTAAAAAATCGATTTTTTAAACCAACCAACGTGTATGCCCCCTTATTAAAAAAATGTGGTAAAAATGCGTTTTTCTTAAATTATTCCACTGTAAAATTGTCTATATATTTTTCCGGTCAGTTGTGTGATCGGATTTAATTGATTTACTTTTATTACACCTAAAACCAGAGAACGGAGTCACAAAATGGCGAACGATATAAACACGCCTGATGAATTGTACTTTTTAAAGTGTTGTACTGAGACTCAGTGCAAAGTTGTTTTGTGCGTGAATTGTGGTATTGCGTTCTACCGTGGTTGTAGCCTTAAGAAAAGAGGCCTGAAAGTGTTAGATGGTGCCCGAGTTATGTGTTGCGAGAGTGAGGTTATATGCAGTTCCAAAAATGAATCACTAATTAAAGAGATTGATCTACTTAAAAAATTAGTGCAGGAGATGGAAGATAAAAACAACATCCTTAAAGAAAACAGTAGTTTATTAAAGGATACAATCAAGTACATGGAAATTTCGGCACTTAAGCCAATTGCGCATGAAAAGTTCATTAGTAGTGACATCTGCCAATCAGTAGGAAATACTATACCACCATCATACAAGCAACGCAGCAATGAGATCCTACCGCCGAGAGAAGAATTCCAGCCGATGCCAAATTTAAAATCGAAGCGAAATCGTGCGGCGTCCGCAAGCGTTCTAGACAGCGATAGGCAGCAATCCAAAAGTATTGAAAAAACAGAGACGCATTTATTGATCTCTGACAAAAAGCAGCAGCAGCCGAAGCAAAATTACCAGCAACAAAACAAAGCGCCCCGTGAAGATAATGAAAATTCATGGACTACGGTAACCAGACAGAAGAAAGAAAAAAGGTCGGCACCGGTGTATGGTACAGGAACTGGAGATGCCAACGTAAAGGGAGCTATTAGGTATAAGCCACTACATGTATACAGGTTGAATCCGGCTTTAACCTTGGCAGAGCTAAGTACATATTTAAATAAAGCAGGTTTCGTAAATATCAAATGCGAAAGTCTTCCGTCGAAGCACCCCGATGAATATTCTTCTTTTAAAGTCAGTGTGCCCTATAATGAATATGAAAGCATGCAAAGACCTGATGTATGGCCAATTAATACTTGCATAAAACCTTTTTTTCTTATGGTGAAGAAGAAAGAAAAGCAACGGTAATAGACATTCTTTATCTGAATACCCAATCAATTAGAAATAAGATTAATGAGCTGGAGTGTTTAATAAATTCCAGTCAGTTAAATTTTAAAATCATATGTGTTGTTGAACATTGGTTGTCAAGTCACGAATGTAGTATATCTAAAATTATTAATATCTAAATTAATTCTGCAGCTTCGTATTCCCGAAAAAATGGAAATTTTGGGGGTACTGTGATTTACATTGATAATGCCATTGAAATGCACTCTCTGGACGATATAACTAATAATATATCAAAGGATGGTGATTGTGAGTTATCGTGTATTAACATACCAACCCTCAATCTACATCTAATTGTTGTTTATAGAGCTCCTACTGGGAATTTGTCTGTATTTTTGACCTCATTAAATACTTCATTGGAAAAAGTGAAATTTTTTAATACCAATGTTATTTTAGTCGGTGATTTTAATGTAAATTTCAATAATAACACCAAGGATGTGTATTCTTTATGTGACCTCTTTGAGAGCTTTGGGCTAATTAGAACTGTACATTTCAATACACGAGGAAATAACTGTATTGATAATATTTTCACAAATTTTAATTTATCACTTCTGCAAAGTAGTCCTTTCGAAACATTTCTTTCAGATCATACAGGAATTTCTATAAAATTAACGGTACCAGAGATCCTACCAAGTGTTGTTCCCTGTCGAATTTATAGAGCCATTACATTGAAAGGTAGACTTAAGTTTTTTGATCTTTTATCAACAGTAAACTGGAACTTTGTAATTCTAAATCTAGATATTAATGATAAATATAATATTTTTCAAAATCATTTGAACACATGTTTCACTGAAGCATTTCCCGAAGGTAAATGGGTAGGTAAGAAAGATCAGCCGGTGAAATGGTTTAATACGAACCTACAAAAAATGAGGGAAACTTTTGAATTTCTTACTGAAACTTTTAATAAATCACCGAATGATAAAAATAGAAAAATTAGAGACGACTTTCGAAGATCGTACAGAGAGTCTATAAAGGCGGCAAAAATTGAAGCGAACAATAATTATGTTTCACACTCGAGTAATTTACCAAGGTCTATGTGGAAAATTATAAATTCGGCAAGGAAGAAATCCACTAAACAAGAGAACACCTGTAGCATAACCTGTGATACATTCAACAATTACTTCTGTACTATTGCAGAAGAACTTATAAATGGCATTGCATCCTCTGACAGGGATCCTTTGGATTTTTCTATAAATTATAAAAACACGTTCCAATTTCAGGAAGTGTCTATTGCCAGGGTTCGTGATGCATTTATGAGTATGAAAAATAAAAAGAGCTTCGATATATATGGATTGTCATCGGATGTATTAAAACCTATTATTGATATAATATCAATGCCTCTTACCAAATTAATAAATGGTATAATTGTGAGTGGTGTATTTCCTGAAGGACTGAAATGTGCTAAAGTTATTCCCTTATTTAAAAAAGGCGATGAGGAAGATGTTAATAATTACAGACCAGTTTGTATACTTCCTTTAATATCAAAGATAGTTGAACACATTATGAAAGATCAAATAACTCAATTTTTTGAGAATAATAGATTATTTAAACGAAATCAGTTCGGTTTTCGTCGGGGAATGTCAACAATATCAGCAATTCAGGAATTTACAGAACATACAATTGAATGTTTTGAAATGGGATCATTTTCGATGGCTACATTTATTGACCTTAGTAAAGCATTCGACTGCGTAAATCATTCAATATAACTAAACAAACTATTAAAATATGGTTTTAGTGACAACAGTCTTAAGCTTCTTGATTCATATCTAAAGGATAGAAAACAAAAAGTATATATCGGATCAAATGAATCTGATTATCGTTATGTATTAAATGGTGTTCCTCAGGGATCGGTTCTTGGGCCGCTTTTATTTATTATTTTCATAAATGATTTTCCTGACATGGCTGGATGTGAAAATTCTATATTATTTGCAGATGATACCACTTTACTAAGTACAGGCAAACATTTAAATGAAGCAAAGGAAATAAATTTGACAACCAATAAATTTGACAAACGATTCTAAGACTGTCGAACTTTTGTTCACCCTTAAAAGATTTAATGAACCAGAAATGGACAATGTAGTAAGTGTCTCCTTCTTAGGAATTCAGCTTGATCCCAGACTAACATGGGATGCTCATGGTGACTTCATTTCTGGTAAATTAAATAAATCATTATATGGCTTACGAACACTTTCCAATAATGTTTCCCAAAATGTTCTGCTACATGCATACTACGGCACATTTCACTGTCATCTATTGTATGGTATACTTGTCTGGGGGCATGCAACTTGCAGACACAGACTCTTCAAATTGCAAAGAAGAGCTATCAGAATTGTCGCAGGTATCAGATATCAAGATGATTGTAAACCTTTTTTTAAACAGATGCAAATTTTAACATTGCCATGCATTTACATTTTGGAATGCTTATTACATATAAAACGTAATATTAATGATGTGCCAGTACGTAATTATCATTACGATACTAGATGGAAAGAAAACATAAACTTACCACAGACTAGGCTACAAAAATCTCAAACTGGCACAAGGTATTATTGTTTCAAATTTTTTAATCACCTAAGCCATATTTCACGAAACTTGCCTTTCAATGAGTTTAAGCGGGTGGTTAAAAAATTCCTCGTGGAGCAGGCATTTTATAACAAGGAAGAATTTCTTGATAATTCTGTTATTTTATAATTGTATTTGTAAATATATGTCAATTTTATCTTTAAATGTAACTAAATTTTTTATTTTGAATTTTATATTTGTAATTTGTACATTATTATTTTTATTGTTTATTTTATATATTTTCTCCTGTCTATAGTCGTAAAGTTTTATTTTAATTGTATCTGGTTTTTTTTTCCTGTATATTTATGTATTTTAAATTGTACATGTCCTTTATTTTATATTATGTATTTTAAATTGTATATGTCTTTTTATTATATATTTATGTATTTTAAATTGTATTCTACTATCAAGTGTTCAATAACTTATTACTTTTATTTAAGTGCTCTTAGGTTTAGTTTTATATTTATTGCATGTAATCAAGTGACTTGTGTAAAACTCTGTTAGAACACCAATAAATTGAATTGAATTGAATTGAATTGAATTGAACGGAATTTTTTCATGGTCATGGAACTCCAAAAACTTGGCGTAAACAGTAGAAAAACGTGAAAAAAATAGTTTTTCAAGAATAATTTTTTTAAAGCTTTCTTGCGCGCTTACAAAAAGGGGCCAAATGGCCAAAGTAACCACATTAATAACCTTTATTATTTTCTTAACCGCGTGTTAATATCTTCACTTGTTCGCGCAAAAACTCAAATTAAGTAAATTTTGTTTTCCATAACTTGGTAATAATAATAATATAATTAGACGAGTAATTGACAAAGTATATGTGGCGATCCGCGCCCGGGTACGCGAAAGACGCTCGCCACTAGGGTAACTCATCACCTGCGGCACTAGCTACGCACGATCTCCCACCAAAGGAAAAGGGCCGCCCGCAACCTGAACAGAGGGCGCGCCCTACGCTCGCACGACCGATTTAAATAGGGTATGTGCCCCCTCATCTCATCAATTCGATCAGCGCACTGCAATCGAACAGTCGGTAAGATAGTCTGAGAAGCGAGCTCACCAAGGCACGCAATACGAGCTCACTAAGGCACGTGAATCAAAGCAAGCTCACCAAGGCACGGTACGACACGCTCCCCACGGCATCCGATGCTACGCCTTCCGATCCGGCAGCGTCAGACCCGGAGCACATCACGCCGGAGTCGATGCCACGTCAGTAGAAGAGTACGACGCCACTGCGTGGACCATCCGAGGCTATTATCACCAATCCCATCGACACCACGGAGGCGAAGCCCAGAGCGAACCCGAGGACCAGCAAGGACGCACGCCATCCCGAGGATGTCCTATACGAGGACCCCCACGTATAGGACACCACGACGACTGAACCTGACCGAGGTCCTGTACACCGGAGTGAACCCACAGGACTCGCGCCGATTTTCAGTCCGCGGCAGCGCCCGCGGAATCCGCGTCGCGATACCGACACCGCGCTAACCTTAATTATCTGTACCTGTATATATTCGTATTCTGTA
This sequence comes from Ocypus olens, assembly GCA_910593695.2. Classification (NCBI taxonomy): domain Eukaryota; kingdom Metazoa; phylum Arthropoda; class Insecta; order Coleoptera; family Staphylinidae; genus Ocypus; species Ocypus olens. The sequence goes on along the minus strand of OU343052.1, from coordinate 18,791,434 downwards.
AATAAACTGTTACGACCACATCGAATTCTCTTGGATCCAACGAACTACGCAACGCAACCCCACAGTATAAGTCGTATATAACATTTTTGGGATAAAATATATTATTATAAAATATACAAATGTTAGAATAGATATGAGAACTTTATTTGGCTTTGTTTTTCGCTTAAAATACAATATTGTCCCAACAATACGACAATATTTGAATTTAGCGCGATGTCGGTAAAGTAGATTAGTGGTAATGGCGCTCGAATTGCTGTACAGCGATTGCGCACGGCATTGAAACAGCATTGGATTAAAGTTCAAAATTCTCACAAATTCAGTGCTAGGTGTTAAAAAAAATTCCAAAATCTCCGGAGTAAAAAAGGTGCCCGAATCGTACACTTGCTCCGACTAAGAAACTGTACGAAAAAGGAGAGATGTTCAAATTGTTGAACAAGATGGCTTCTAAAGAGCCGATCTGGAAATCTTCGTCAAATGCAGTGTATCGGGTGAAAAAAAAAACAATTTCCAAAATTCGAAATATTAATACATATCGATATGAAAATTATCTATCCAGAAGTGCTGCAAGTTAATAGTACCGGAAGTGGATTAAAGCATCTCAGCAGATAACAAAATAGCGTTGAATTATACTTCAAAACATTTGCAAAAGTGGATTCAGATTTATCGCTACCCAGTTCTTTCGAGGATGAAGTAGTTGAAAGAATACCGAGGAGGTACCGTGCCCTGAAAAATAGAACAGATCCATTTGAAGTATTTGACGAGTAGGAGTTCAAAGTGAGATTTCGCTTTGAAAAGACAACCATTCAATGGTTATGGGACCTTATTGGCCTTGATCTGGAACCCATGACCCAGAGGCGAAAATCTATTTCTGCAAGAAATCAAATATAGTTAACGATGAGTTTTTTTGTGACTTTCCAACAATTCCAACAATTATTTGGGGATACATTCGCAGTCCATAAATCAACTGCGTGTATTATTATTCAACGTGTTGTCAATAAAATTGCACAACTCAAACTCTACTATGTAAACATGCCTACTCCGGCCGAAGCACCACAGACTGAGATGAATGCCCAGGGTGATAGGTGCAATCGATTGCACCCACATAAGAATTCAGTCTCCTGGGGGGGCTGATGCCGAATCTTTTCGAAACAGAAAGTCTTTTTTTCCATCAATGTGCAGGCTATATGCGATGCGGATCCAAAAATCAGTAAACATTGTTGCTAGATGGCCAGGAAGTATGTATGGTAGTACCATTTTTAAAGATTGTTCATTATGTGCGCAACTGGAAAATGATCATTACGATGATGGTTTCTTGTTGGGTGAAAGTAGATACGCTTGTCGTCCTTTCATCTTAACACCCCTCAGGAACCCTACAACACAAGCAGAACAAGATTATAATGATTCACACAAGGTTACAAGGAATCCCATTGAAAGGTGTTTTGGAGTTCTTAACAAACGATTTCCTTGTCTTGCGACTGGTTTACGGACTAAGATAGAGACAACCCTCACAACAATTGTAGCTTGGTGTGTATTACACAACATAGCTATTGTGGCCAATGATGATGAACCACCAGTGGATCCATTAGTTGCAGTACCACAGAAAGTTGAAGTGGAACTTAGTGAACCTGGCGGACAAAACCATGTTGAAAATACAGCTGTGCGAACAGCTTCAATAAGAACACATTTGAATAATTAAAATGAATCATGTGTAATATTAATTTGTATTTGTATTAATTTACAACTTCGCAAGTTCTTTTTTTTAAATTTATAATTCTAAAGCATATATCTTTTTCTTATGTTCAATTTCCATACTTGTTCGTTTAATTCGTTTTAAATAATATGTTCTTTTCAGTTGCTCTAGTGTTAGTTTTGGATTTTTTGTCATTTTTGGGGGAATATATTTAGGAGGGATTGGGGCAGCTTGATCATAGGTAATTAAGAATTCAAATTTTATGGGAGCATGATTTGTGACAGGTGAGGTCGTTAATTCAGTTAACGATACATCTAGAAATATTAAATTCATTATCCTTTATCAAATGAAGTTATAATACAAGTGGACTATAAAATATTTTACATTATAACGTTTCTCTCAAAAATTTCAAATTAGGACAATTTTCATCAGAAACACACTTTTTAGATAAATATCTCATATGTTGTATTAAATTCTGTTCTAACACATGTAATCATGATTTTAAATTATCCAGTTAACTAGTATTTGTTTCATATTTAAAAGTGAAAGTTGGTTTATATAAATGATGCTGTGTTATGGTTGTGGAATATATGTTATCTCTTAGATATATTCACCCTAACAGTAAGTACACGAATTGTAACCTAGCTAACCTATATTCGGTTACACGTACTCGTCATCGTTATATTATTTGTTTATCCTCTGTACTCTTGTTTGTATTAGTTAGTCACCGCGAATGGTCTCGCTGGTGTGAAGTGTATCCCTGTACAATCCTCGCCCTTAATATTAAAAATGTCGCAGAAAGTTGATAACAAATCAAAAAATACTCGAGCAGAATTGTTGTGTTCAGGGACTTGTGGTGGCGTCGTAGCTACTAAAACCACTTGTCCTGAATGCAACAAATTCTGCCATCCCTCTCGTTTATCCAGTCATATATGTGATTCTCATTTTGATCTTGTGATAATACAAAACTTACAAAAATCAGTTGACATATTAACATCTAAATGCGACAAATTAAATTCAGACAACTCTCAATTAAAAACTCTGATTAATGAAATGGCTCTTATTAAAGACGAGAATACTAAATTAAGGGATGAAATTAATCATTTAACAATCAGATTATCAGATATTGAAAAATGCTCCCCGTCTACAGTTTCCAATGTAAACAGTGACTCGTCATATAAAATTGTAGAAGAACTAGCTGATCGTAAAATTAGAGAGAACAATATAATTGTTTATAATTTAGTTGAGTCGAATGCCGAAAATAATCAAGAAAAACATAATGACGACCTGGCCCGAATTTCACTTGAACTACATAAAATTGATAAAGATATTTTCGTAAAGAAAATGTTGCGTCTCGGAAAACGCAATGATAAACCTCGGTCAATAAAAGTTATTTTTGATAGTAATTCAACGGTTCTTTTGGTTTTGCGAAACAAGTAAAAAATAAACCCTAATTTGAAGAATAAATCTGATCTCGCACCAATGCAAAGTGATTATTTAAATCAAATTATTTTGGAACTAAAATCCAGGCAAGAAAAAGGTGAATCTAATTTAAAAATTAAATATTTTAATGGTATTCCGAAAATCGTTAAGAACTCCAGTTTTTCTTCGGAAAACTAATAACATCCCAACTGAATACTTCGGAAACTCAAACAAAATGTGTTGATATTTACTATCAAAACACACGTGGTTTGAATAGTAAATCTCATGATTTTTATGTATATGTGGAAGGTTGTAATTATGATATAGTAGCTATCACAGAAACATGGCTGAAAGATAGATTTTTAAATACAGAATTGTTTCCAGATTGTTATGGTGTCATACGATGTGACAGATCTATTAAAAAGGGTGGTAGTGTACTACTTGCATTTAGAGACAATATAATATTTAATGAAATTAAATTAGATTTGCTTGTATCTAGCATTGATTGTGTTGCAGCTAGATTGAGACTTTATGGAAAGAATATAGATATTTTGTGTACATATATTCCACCTAATACCAGTATTGATGAATATAGTAAGTTTTTCGAATTTATTGAAACCAAAATATGTACCGACAACTTATTGCTTTTTGGAGATTTCAACTGTCCTGAATATGTTAAATTTATTACAAATGGCGAATTGCCGAATAACATCCTTCCATTAAATAATTTTACTAGTTACACTGGCCTTCTACAACGTAACCAAGTTTTAAACAAAAACAATAGATTATTAGATCTAGTGTTAACATCACCATCAATTGCCACTAATGATGAGCATGCATCTGATGTAGCAGTATCGGAAGACCCACACCACCCAGCCCTGAATGTAATCATAAATCTCCCGAACAATGCATCCATTTCTAGATTTCGAGGTGATACCATGCATCGCTATAATTTTAAGAAAGCCAATTTAAACTCCCTTTATAATGAACTTTTTAATGTTGATTGGAACTCAATATTTAAACCAAACGCTTTAATAGACGATATTTGTGATAACTTCTATAAATTATTATATTCTGTCATTAAAAAGCATGTTCCTAAGTATGAAATATCTAGAAAATATTATCCACCTTGGTTTAATGCTGCGCTAATAAGGCTCTTAAAAGTGAAAGAGCATCAAAGGTCTTTATATAAAAGATTTCCCACAATTTCTAATAAATTGCGACTAAGTGAACTGCAAAAAAAGTTCAAGCATATGTCTAGAAATGCATACAGTACGTTCATCACAAGTTCTAAGAGTGAGATTTCCAGTGAACCATCGCACTTTTGGACATTCATTAACAAAAAACGAAAATGTTCTAAAATCCCTGGTGTTATGGTATACAACGGCACGTCTTTATCGGATACGAAGGATATAGTTTCAACGTTTGCAAAGCACTTTTCGAATAGTTATGGATGTGTGCCAAATTCCAACAACATATCTCAAGATTATGCACATATGGGCGACTTTTACATTTCCGAGGAATTGGTACTGAAAGGTATGAAGCGGATTAAGGGTAATCTTACAATGGGGATGGACCAAATTCCTGGATTTTTAATTAAGGACTGTGCGAGTGTGCTGTGCGGACCGATTGTGCGAATTTTTAACAATATACTTAAAGGCGGAGTATTTCCTGATTGTTGGAAAGTTGTTCGTATTTTTCCTGTTTTTAAATTGGGAAATAGATGTGATATCTTTAATTACTGGACAATTTCACTTCTTAGTAAATTTTCCAAAGCATTTGAGAGTATCCTCTCTGATGAAATTTAGGGTCGGGTATCGCATGATTTCTCTAGTAATCAGCATGGTTTTATTAAAAAGAGGAGCACTACGACCAATTTAATTAATATAACTCACAAAATAGCTTCGGAATTAGATCAACAAAACCAGATAGATGTTATCTACACAGACATATCAAAAGCATTTGATTGCATGCCTAATAATATTATTATAGATTACTTAAATAAATATAACATCAATGGCAATATAATTTCTGTCATAAAGTCTTATTTATTTAATCGACAACAAATTGTTGAAGTGGATGGCTGTCAATCTTTGGCCTATCTTGCGTCTAGTGGTGTACCCCAAGGGTCTAATATTGGGCCCTTACTTTTCACCATCTTTATTAATACCGTTAAAGAAATTCTTGATTGTGAGTTCTTAATGTATGCGGACGACATTAAACTATATAAAACAATTTCTTCATTATCTGATTGTATCCATCTACAAAATAATATTAATAGATTATATTTATGGTATCAACAACACGGTCTTAAGATCAATACCAAAAAATGTAATATATTATCCTTTAATCGCAGGTTAAATCCTGTAGTGTTTGATTACACAATCAATAGTATAACAGTTAGTAGGGTCTCAGAAATAACTGATCTGGGTGTTATTTTTGACCAACGACTAACTTTTGTATTGTAATTTAAGATTTGTAATTTAAGAATGTTCAAACTATAATTACTTTGTTTAATTCCTTTATTCTCAGTTAACTTAATTATTGTGTACCTGTCTGGAGTCCAAGTTATGCAGTACATATTAATACTCTCGAGAGAGTTCAGAAAAAAATTCTTAAGTATTTATATTATTTTGTTAACGAAAATGTTATAAATGTGCGCATTATTTAATTGTATAGGTAGCATTAATGGGGTACATTTAACACTCATTTCATTAAACACGCATTTGCGTGTTTAATATGGTCATTAAACACGCTAATTCGCGCTTTGATTCACAGAACACGATTTATGATAATATTTCGTTTCGTCTGGTACATTTCGAAGGAGATGAATGTAAATGCTCTAAAAATTCTATATTGTTCATTAGTTAGGAGTAATTTAGAATATGCATGTTCAGTGTGGTCGCCTTACTTGGCAATTGATATAAATCGGTTGGAATCAGTTCAGAAAAAATTCCTGAGGAATATGGAATTTAAAATGGGCCGGCGTCATGTACATAACTGTTACCAGGGTATTATGAACTCTTTAGGAATTTCATCGCTTGCGAATCGTAGATCAATTACATACCTATGTTTTTTACACGGATTACTAAATTCAAATATTAGCTGTCCTTCTTTGTTATCCGATATTAAATTTAGTTTTTCAAGTTATTCCGGTTCGCTTAGAAATAACCATTTATTTGAAGAAAAACATTATAAAGTTAATTATTTATATAATAGCCCAATTAATCGAATTTTAAGATCGGCTAATAAAGTAAACTCGTATGACTGGTTTAATTTATTTGATACAAAAAAATATGCGTTTAAGAAAAACTTAAATAAACATAACATTAGGTAGTATTTGTTGTAGTATTAGTTTTAGGTTTAATTTTAAGTAAAAAATTGTAACATTTGTTTAGACGAATTTATGTAAAATGGGGATTCCCGTAAATGGATAAATAAATTTAAAAATTTTGTTTGCCCTAATTTAATCCTGATTTTTACTTTGATTTTAATTTTTTTTTCAATTGTTATTGTAATTACAACTTCAATTTTGATTTTGATTTTAATTTTGATTCTAATTGTAATTTTAAATTAAATTTTGATCTTGATTTTAATTTTCCTGAACAAAGTAAAGTGTAAAACTTGCATATAATGGCTGTTAGTCACGAGAACGATGTTTGCGGAACGAGCCGTAGGCAAATCGTTTGATCATTATATGCTCGTTATACAATATACTATTAAGTATGGGGTATATCCACCATACTCTATTAATTATGATATGCTACTTAGTGAATTTTCAATGCCTTCTATGTTATAACGGCACAGATATATTTTCACCTTAACGCTATATATAAACATATCCATTATTACGTCGACTAATTCATTTTTTCTCAATCTTCTACTTTTTAATGTTCCAAAATTTTTTACACGCCACTCATTAACTTTTTATTACAATAAACCTAACACTTTACATTTTTCCAAATCTCCATTATATCATATGTTAAATATTTATCACAGTTTGCAATGTTTTGTTGACATATTTTGTACGAATTTGCCCGCGTTTTCTATAGATTTAAAAAACGCTATAAATTTATATTGTTCAATCGCAGTTTTATTTTTTGCTCGTTTTACTGTATGTATATGCTTATATATGTATGTATGTATATGCTTATATATGTATGTATATATATGCATATATGTCAATACTGTTTATTTAAATATATTAATGTTTATTTTACTGTACCGTATATGTTGTTCTACTGTGTAAGAAATGCTAATAACTATTTTTTTTTAGAATAGTATACTATAATATTGCTTATTATTATCATAGATTGTTTTATGTATTTAATTTTAATGTTTCCCTGTAATTGGATGTTTTCCGTTGGGATATAAATAAATAAATCAAGTAAATATATTTACCTCCATGATAATAACTATTATCATCATATTTGTTGACCAACGGTTTTGCCTGTGGCTCAACCATGGCCAATACTCTGGCGCTCACTTTACTTAATTGTGGCTTGTAGGCTCCACCTCCTGTTAGAGCTGTTTTTCTAAAGTAAAATTTATCAAAATGAATACTTTTATAACCTATTATGGGGTAAACAAACCTTGTCCTCTACCATGGTTTTTTTGAGAACTTTGACGGTTTTATCACTGGGCTCCTCATACTGATCAAAAACCTCGTTGTATTTTCGTTTGTAAAAATGTATGATAGCTTACTTAAATATCAAATTAATTACCATTAACTTATATTTTCTTCGGCTACTGTTTTTTTGGCCTGACGCCGCAAATTTGATCAAAGAATTTTTAATTGCTGCGCGTTTCTTGGGGCAGAAACAGCCATTGCATTATATTCTTCGGTCACCTGTTGCCAGGCCTCTTTTCTGCTTTTGATTGATTCCCCATCGGTTGCTTTATTATCAATTACACTCTGGTATCTAAAGGATGGATAAAAGTTCAATAAAGGATGTTATAAAGTACGGAATTTGATTTGAATAAAAAATACGGCTGGATGCCAGTGTACCTACCACTCGCAAACGCGCAGGCGCGAATCTCGCGATTCCATTAGCACTCAACCAATTTTATTTTACCCACATACAAGGATTTTGACGATTGGTGCTTATGCTTAGGTTAGGGTTAAGCTAAGGTCCCCCCTTTCGGGCCAAGTATACCTCATTTAATAACCAGGCGGACTAAATCAAATTATAACCGCGAAAATACGTTGTTGTGATGGGCCAAATGGGAGCCGTTTTTACACAGGCCCAAACTGCTTAAAACAGTAATGGCCGTTCTTATAATCAGCTGATCTCTCGCCGCTCCTCGTGCCCCACCGGTTACACGCGTTTCGTCTCAGTTTTTGTGTTTAAAGCCAGTTATTTCTTCCGTTGATCGTGTAAGAATGGATTCCTCTCATCCCACGATTTTCTTGGAAATAGTTATTTTATTTTTAACTATGGATATATACCCGGCACAAGTTTGGTGTCTTTTTCGGCCCCTAAGAAACGGAAATGGTTGGACTTTGGAGCATTAACGATCGTGGAAAAACAATCCAAAATTATCTTATATAAAACTTAAATACAAGAGGCCTTAAAACCTACTGCCATCGTACACAAAATTGTCGATTCATTAGGTAAGTGGTGCGCAAGTTATTGCAATATGGAATCGAATCATAAACATACATTATATTTTTTACGATTGGCTAGAAGTACGAAGTTTCACAGAATTAGGGAATGTTTGGAGATTGGGGCAGTAACAAGTCCTAAACGTCTTGAAGGATGTCCAGCAACCGAAGATATCTACAATGAAAGCAGCAAAAATTCTGTGTGCGGAAAATTTTTCTTTAAAAATGAAATCGCTACGTTAAATTAAATTTTAATTGAATTAAAGAATAGAGATGACCTGCCAAAAGAATTAACGTTCCCGTTAAACATTATATACATTATTAAAAGAGATTTATTTTAAGTAAGTTATTATGGTATACATTTTTAAATAGAAAATTTATTTAATTTAATAAAATTCTATTTCACGACAATCTAGTATTTATATTTAAAACCTTTTACAGAATTACGTGTATTTTTAAAATATACATAATACTTCAATCCACTTTATATGTAAATAAAAAAAAATGTACAACTTTTTTCAGTATTCTTAAGAGGGTCTCATACTTATTTTGATTATTATTTTAATATTATATACTAAATCACAGACTACATAATCAAGAAAGTTTGCCTAGAATTAATTTATGTGTTGCTATAATTGTTTAATGAATGTTATGGATAAACGAATTTGAAATAATTTTATTTTTAGCGCCAAAACATGTCTGGTTACTTTTCTGGTGACTTTTTATAGTGTAAATGTGACTTCCGAGTTTAGTCCGCCTGGTTATTAAATGAGGTATAGTAGATTAAGCGGGCGTATGTGTGAATGGATAAAACGAAACTGGTTGTGTGCGCTAGAATACTGCAACAACAAATTATGTTACTTCATTAATACGCACTTTTTAATAATAATTACAGCCACTTCTTTCTCCTTCTCAGTAAAGTTTTTACTGCGGTCTCCTTTTTCACACATGTTCCAACACAAAATAACACTATTTAATTTACAGGTTATGTTAAACGGCGTGCAGTCGCCGTACCAATAGCGATTAAAATCGACTTAATTGAAATTAATTAATAGCGTTGTTAATTTCGACAAGAGTATCTGCAAACCGCGATTAATTTGATGGCGCTATTAAATTGATTGTGCGATTAAGTTAATTTCGAATTAAAAAAATGTACTGTAAACCCACTCTATGTCTTTCATAATTTTAACGTTATACACGTCAGTATTATTCGCTGTACATTAAAAATATCATTTAAATTGAAAATAAATTTAATGAATTTTAGTTCATAATTTCCATTGTATCAAAAATTCAACACTTACAAACATTACTGCGCTCCAACTGCTTGAGTTATAAATTTTGACAGATCAAATATTTGCCTCTATAGTTCTTAAACATTTCTCATTTAATTTCTTAGCTTGAAAAATTTATTATTTGAAAATGTCACCCTAACATATTTAATTTATAAAAAGCATGCAATATTTCAGAATCTGATAAAACTGACAAATCATTTAATATGTGATTAAGAATTAATTTAGGCCCGGTATGACTACTTGCACAAAAGCGGCTCCGTCGATTTTTCAAAAATGTCTGTAGGACTTGTATCTTGAAAACTTATACGGGTTTTCAAATGAAACTTAAATTCAAGATAAATATGCAGTGTCAGACAAATGCCATTAAGACCACATCAATATTTATTTATTTATTATTAATTAAATGTTATTCTTGTCCTCCCACGTTATACAATATTTGTCGTTAACACGTATATTTAATTAAATTTAATTATATTATTCAATTACTGCGTGGTAAAGTAACGGCCGAATCCATCCCCTTGATTATGTAGAATAGGTTACAGCTAATGCTCTCTCCCGTTACTTAAATATAGATGATTTGAGCGAATTTCAGAGCGTGATATTACAAACCAATTAGGGATTAAATTTTTAACGACTATTTGCATTGAAACAATTGATATTGTTCTGCATGCGAAGAATAATTTAAAACTCAATGCAGCTACTAATTGCTCCAGCAATTTATAATTGTTTCGTTAATTCTAGCATTTCATTCAATACCGACAAAAAAAACTAAACTGAACATGCTACAGTTTAATTAAGAAACACTCGGGGGTAAAAGAAATTGCTCTGTATGCAAACGAAATACTGGAAATAATCTGCAGTTCGTTTTTCCTGTGCAAAATGGGGTTGGCATTGCAAATTTCAAATTTGCCCTGGTGGTATTCATCAGATACGGTTAGCTCCTCCTCATCTCGAACTCTGTGTCTTCCGTGCATATATTTAATGCAAGATCATATTACGGAAGATATATTCTCTCCCGATGCACTGTAATAATCGCGTTGATATTCAGCATGCACGCCCATGAAACTTTCCTATTTATGAATAAAAGATGCTCGACTTAAGGATATTTAAAATAGAATTTATTAGTGCAAAGGGTGCTGGTTATTGGAAATTGAAGTTTATATTGTTTTACTCTGATAATCTGTCTATTTTCTTGCTATAGCTACTGGTATTATGAAAGAAAATCACAACGACTGAAACCTAGTAAATAAATCGAGGAAATTTATTATTTGTAGGGTTCTACTTTTACCGTAAATTTGATGTTTTGATTCAATTAATTTATTTTATCTTAAAGAGAATTTAACTCGTCATTTGTAAGTAAATTGGTGAATCTTATCTTGACCGGTCCTTTATGCGTTATCTTTCCGTGAACAGCCGTGAGGACGGCGCTTGCCAGGGGCGATGTATTATTCGCTATCAGTTTTCTTGGGATCGACCTCTATGTCCGAACTGAGAGATTCCTCTTCTTTCATGAGTAAAGACACCGTTAGTGGTAGCATTTTCTACTTGCACATGTACTTATACAGGGTGTCCATTTTGAATTGCCACCCCAAATATTTCGAGACCTAAGCGACATGGCAAAAAATGTTTCAGATGAAAACTGTAGGGTTCGGAGACATATGCTGGTGACCTTGAAAATGACCTTGGGGTCAATTTTCAAAATCAAATGAAGATCAACTTTGATTTTTCAAATGGAACCTCCTATTTTTTATTGCTGGATCATATTCTACGGGAAAAAGTACAAACTTTTTGTAGGAAACGTTTTTTTTAAATGCTTTTATTTCAAAGTTTTTTCACGAATTTTGTCCATGTTGTTTGAAATCTCAGATAATTCCGGGCGATTCATGCATTACCCTCGGCATTAGCGTCACCCGATGTGCACTACGTGGAGGTTGGCGATGGGATTTTGCACATCATTGGCCCTGAAAAGGGCCGATGGTTTCAGTGGCTGGAGTTTCGATCTCGTTCTTAGATCAAATGCTCGATCAAGTGTCCCTCCTCGTCAATGGAGCTCTGTACCCGCTGGAGAAAGTTTACGTGAACATTTCAAAGGGTTTGGATGGAAATTGCTGGAAATGCAGCTCTTCCTTCATGTTCTGCACTGTTGTCGGAGCTTCATCAAATACTTTCTCCTTGACTAGTCCATAGAGAAAAAAATCAAGGGGAGTAAGATCCGGGGATCTTGAACCCGCACCTTTGATGCCAATGCCGAGGGTAATGCATGAATCACAGCCTGGATTCATCTGAGATTTCAAACAACATGACGTACAAAATTCGTGAAAAAGCATTTTAAAAAAACGTTTCCTACAAAAGTTTGTATTATTTTCCCGTAGAATACGATCCCGCAATAAAAAATGGTGATGTGGCCATCATGGTACTTTCTCCGATGGTATCATCATTTATATTTACACTCTTATGGTTTATTTTCTATTTAAATTATATTTTAAATGTACATCGAGCGTTTTGTAGACTCGCATGAAACTGACGTTTAAAACGTCAAAATTATGAAACATGGAAAAATTATACTGCAAATTTAAAAACTCAGTTTACTCAAAAACTAAAGAGATTTCGAAAAAAACTTATTCTTTATAAGTTGTTCATTTTGGTATTCTCTACAATTATTATTAACATAAATTTGCTGTAACTATTATCGTTTCATAATTATAAACCAAAAATTAAAAAAATAATAATTTTTTTTTTCTCGAATAACAATAATTTTATGAAAAATGTTTTCAAACAAAATAATTTCATTTATTTATTGTCTTCAATATTTGTTTAAATGTTTTTGTGATATTTTTCATATTTAAGAAAATATTGTCAAAAAACAAAAAACAGTTAAGGTAAACACCCACTTCCGGTGTACGAAATTTTACCAAAAGCTTTTCAGTTCTTCGGATTATCAAATAAGATGTATGTTCAAAGTTTCATTTCAATTGCTCTATTAGTTTTTGAGATACAGCGCGCACAGACAGACACACACACACACACACACACAGACACACACACACACAGACACAAAAACATTTTTTCCAGAAATTGTTGAAATGGCATCTAGGGACCCCAAAACGGATATTTCCGTAAAAAAAAATTTTGAAAAAAAAAATCACGATCACAATACTTTCTCGTACTTCGTAACGGAGAAAGTAAAAATAGAGGGTTCCATTTGAAAAGTCAAAGTTGACCTTCGGTTGACCTCGAAAATTACCGCCAAGGTCATTTTCAAGGTCACGAGCGTATGTCCCCTTCCGAACTCTACAACTTTTATTTTAAACATTTTTTGCCATGTTGCTCAAGTTTCGAGATATTTGCGGTGGCAATTTAAAATGGGACACCCTGTATCTCAAGGGTTACATCATTAACACTTGTTAGTCCGTATTTATTCCTGCGAGATTTGATTTTCGCACTTAAGCGCATTACTTTCACATATCGTTTATTTGTGATTGCACAGTACAGTAATAATAATAATAATAAGTTTATTATCCCAACAGACATACAGAGTCCAATTACAGGGAAATACATAATAAAGAAATTAAATTTACAATTTTTAAAAATAAACATTAATTAAGCGTTACTCAAAACAATCAAGAATTACACAAAATACTAAAACGAATACCATTTATCTGTCAAATAATATAAATTATGCGAAATTTAAATTAAGATTTAATATAAAATTAATTTATACTTATAATCATTCCTGTAAACTATGAACGAGCTGGGGTAGTTGATCGTTAAATATATCCACCGAGTAATGTATATTATTATACAGGGTGTCCCACGAGGTAGTGGACAGCCGATATCTCGAAAACGGTAAGTAGTACGAAAATGAAATTTGGTGGCTTTAAATAGTTTGAAATGATGCCCCTTTCTGCATACATAGATTTCATTTCCGTTTCTCCATTTTTGAGAAAATGAAATCAACTTCAGAATTTCAAATGGAACACCCTGTATATTTATGGATTTTTGGAAAGGTGATTGAAAGACAAATACAGCAATACCATATTATTAGGGAGTTTTATTGTAAGATGAGGGAGTATTGTTGAAGTAATAATCGAAATAGATAATCGCGGCGGCATGGATTAACAAAAAAAAAGCGTAAACAAAATTGAAAACGCTTCATGTCAAATGTTCGATGTCAAGTTGACAATACATTCTGATTACGTGTAAGTAATGCCTCTCAGTTTTACGTATGACGAGTATGTCGACATGCTCCTTATCTATGGAGAATGTCGCAAAAACAGTAGACGCTCTCGAGATTTGTACAGAGTTAGATATCCGAATCGCCGAACTCCGAGCTAAAATACCTTCGTGAAGTTAGAAGAAAGATTGCGCAGAGGTTCTTTTCCGGTTGGAAAGCATGAAACACCCCGAAAGAGGTCAGTTCTAACGGAAGATAACGTTATAAATATTTTGGCTTATGCACAAGCGAACCCGCATGTATCTACTAGACTTCTTTCTCAAGAATTAGGAGTTAGCAAATCATCAGTCCACAGAGCGTTGAAATTTAATAAATACCACCCTTTCAAAGTTCATCTAGTGCAAGGATTAACACCAGAGGATCCTGGACGAGGATTAACTTTCATTGTCAAGTTTCTTAAATAAAATATTTTGGAGTGATGAAAGTCGATTTCATAACAATGGCACTGTTAACCGACATAACTGCCATTACTGGTCTCCTGATAATCCGCATTAGATGGAAGAAACTCATTTTCAGCACATTTGGGGAGTAAATGTATGGTGTGCTTTATTTAATGGTCGTGTGACTTTTATCAAGGGACAATGACTGGCGCTGTATATTTAAATGTCCCCCAAAATGAACTTCCAGAATTGTTAGAAGAAATTCCGCTAAATGAGAGAGCAATGATGTGGTAGCAACATGACGGTGCACCCCCTCACTATTTTCGACGAGTGAGCATATTGATACTACTTTCCAAGGACGCTGTGTCGGACGTAATGGTACAATACATTGGCCAGCGCGATCCCCAGATATTACACCTTTGGATTTTTTTCCTTTGGGGATATTTAAAAGATGTCGTATATACCGCACCACCTACAGATCTGGAAGACTTGCAGAATCGAATCGTAGCAGCATGCCGAACAATGACTGCAGATATGGTGAGAGTAACTTGCACAAGAAACCTTATGGCAAGACTTCAATTTTGTGTTAACGAATCTGGAAATCAATTTGAACATCTTATAGCCTGAGTTCTTGTCCTACAACTTTTATTAATTAGTTTGTTATTTTTCTTTGTTAATTTGTTCGTTGTTTTTATATACATTGTTCATTTGTTTTTCTAAAAACAATATATGAATAATATGGTATCGCTGTATTTGTCTTTCAATCACCTTTCCAAAAATCCATAAATATACTGGGTGTCCCATTTGAAATTTTGAAGTTGATGTCATTTTCTCGGAAATGGAGAAACAGAAATGAAATCAATGTATGTAGAAAGGGGCATCATTTCAAACCATTTAAAGTCGCCAAATTTCATTTTCGTACTACTAACCGTTTTCGAGATATCGGCTGTCCACTACCTCGTGGGACACCCTGTATATTCAACTGATGCTATTTAAAGGTGAGTTAAAATGAGAATTTGTATTTGAATGATTGCAACGAAAAACTTGACTATTACGGGCAGTTATCCTAGGTATATTAAAATTTAGTCTACATAAAATGTTAGGGTCATCTATCGTATTATGTATAAGCCCACGTAAGAATAGTATCTTTGTTTTATCGCGGCGATATGCCAACGATTTCATGTCAAAAAGTGTAAGTAGATCGTAATACGTAACAGAGTTATCAGGATATACTCCATGAGATCTAAAATACAGAGTTTTTAGAAATTTCTTCTGAATTTTTTCTATGCGATTAATGTATATATAAAAGTGTGGTGACCAAATAAGTGATGCAAACTCAAGTTTAGCTCTTACAAACGCAAAGAACAGCTTCTTTAACACATTAGTACTAAAATCTTTACCAATTCGACAGATGAACCCCAACATCCTAACACTATCGTTACATGTTAAATTAATATGTTCAATAAACGATAAGCGACTGTCGAACATTACTCCTAGATCACGAGTTAAATTAGTTCTTATAAAAGCAACATTATTTAGTTCATAATTATACTCTACAGTCAGTATCTTGCGGCTAAACGATAAACACTTATATTTAGAAGGATTTAAAAGTAAAGCATTATTGTTACACCACTCCTGTAACGTTCAATGTCATCCTGGAGAATGCGACAGTCGCTAATAAAAGTAACTACCCTATATATTTTCATGTTATCCGCATAGAGCAAGGCCTGAGACTTAATATCCAAAACAATGTCATTAATAAAAATGATAAAAAGCAAAGGACCCAGGTTAGACCCCTGCGGAACACCGCTTGTGGCATAGTACTTACTAGAATCAAAACCCATATAATGTACATACTGGATTCGCTGAGTTAGATAAGATTCAAGTAATTCTACAGTTTTTACGGAAAATCCATACAAATCCAACTTTTTAAAAATAATATTCTGATCTATAGTATCAAATGCCTTCCGAAAGTCTGTAAAGACAACATCAACCTGCTTCTTGGCATCAAGATAACGAGAAACATCATCGGTAAAATTCATAAGATTTGTTACCACAGATTTGTTTAATCGTAAACGCCAAGAAGTAATATCTTGCGCAAAGCACCAATATACCACATGAGTCGCAATGCTAATACTTATTTTAACGATATATTCATTAATGATCACCTGTAATCTACGTGTCTCATTCTTAACCCTTCTTTCATATTTTCACTATTTTGAATATATTCATTTTGTTGTATTCACCTGTTCATATAAGTATTTTTACTTTTTATTATAAAATTTGTACTGGTTTTTGTTTGAATTAACAAATATAGGTTAAGTTATTTTATTAGTTATGTAAGTTGTGTAATTTAGAATTTTTAATTATCTAGTTTATTTGTTTCCCTGTATTGGATCTTCCGTTGGGCAATAAAGTTATTATTATTATTATTATTAATAAAATTAGATACATGACTATAAATTAATTTGGAAATAATACATTCAAACAATTTTATAAAATTATTTATTATAGTAATAGGTCGATAATTACTTATATCTGACTTATTGCCGGATTTATATATTGGTGTTACTCTCCCTATTTTCTATTCTTCTGGAAACTTGCATGAATTAGTAATTAAATTGTAAATGTGCTTATTGCAGTATTATTGCATTTCAGACTTTTAGCAGCTAATAATATATCCTCTTCTGATATTTCACCAATATTGAATGCAGAATTATCGAAACGCCAAGATGGTTCAATATAGGACGAAGGATTATTGTCTAGATAAACGCTTTTAAAATAATTTGCAAACCCATTCACAATATCATTAGGTTTAGATAAACAGTTGCCATTATAATTTAGATTTGTTTTTGTCCTTCATTGTAATTAAAATAAGATAAATGTTCAGTGTAAATGGAGTTATCCGTTAATAAACAAATAAATAAATAGATCACCAGGAATACGCGTACTTGACTTTTTTTCCGTTAGCGTATGACCAAATTTCTTTTGGTTCTTTCAATATACTCTCCTCCATTGCAGATATATATTTTTTGTGATCACGTTGAATTAAGTAATGAATTTCGGACCTTAACCTTTCGCTTAATTCGCTGGCGAATCTCTAAAAAAATAGTTTGTTATCATGAATAAATAAAACTAAAAGAAATATGTAATGAGAAAAGGGTTTACAAAAAAAAAACCTACATGACCCGGAAAGCCGCAAAATTGGGTTCACATCATTAAGAATAATCCACATCGGCTTTGAGTCTTTTTTGTTCGTACTGCTATACAGGGTGTCAACATACGCAAAATAATGGATAACATTTTTTTTTAATGGAACACCCTATATATGTTGCCACCAATGCATAGCATTTTTGATAAGCTTTCCAATGATGTACTGTTTGTATACTAAAATATTAAGGACTTTTGAGATTTATCAATAAAAACATTTTTCGTCACCTCCTGCTGATTTTTGGATTTTCAGCCAAAACTATGCATTTTCTGAAAAAATTATAGGTGACCAGAGTTGTAGAGCGGAAAATTTTTGATCGATATAGGTCTTTCCACTTCTCCAATAATGCGTGCATTGCCCGCCAGAGTGCGCAAAATCTTGACCGTATATGAATTTTAGCGTTTTCTCAATTTTTTTATTAATTAATTGCACTCTACTTTATTTTCCACGCCCTCCAATGGAAAAACGGAAAATTATAGGAAAATTAAAATGATCTAAATCGATTGAAAATGTTCCGCTCTACAACTCTTAATAGAAGCAATTTTTGCCCAAAATGCATAGTTTTCGCCGAAAATGCAAAAAATAATCGAAAAACGCAAAAATTGATACATAGTTTTTTAATTCTTAGTCTTGTTTCTTGTCGGTGATGTATATCTTATCTCTCGATAAGTCCCGATAAAATAAACGAAAGTGCTTATTATGAACTTCTGCAGCCTCTTCTGATAATTGACCTTTTGGCACTAAGGGTCCGTTCACACCACTTTTAGTAGCGTCACCGACGAGAGACAAACTATTTCTTAACACCGATCCTGTCAAGAGACGGGTACTTTCAAGCGTATCTCTGCGAGATCGATAAGGTAGGCAACACTTGGTGACTCTACTGCGGAGGTCCTTGTCAGCGGGGGTAGAAAAATGACATAACCGGGATGATCGGTACTTGATAAATACCATGTCTGGCCCTTCTTGGAATTATGGAAGCGGATGTTTTCTGCATCCCTCAGTAGAATTTAACTCGCAACGGTAGCGGCCATGTTGTGAGGTCGCAACAGAATGTCATAACCATTTAGTACTCGTGTAAAGTTGTGCGTTTGTACTGTTAAGACAAATTGTGTATTGCGGATTTATATTTGTTGTTGCTAGTAATTACAAGTAGAAGTATGGGATAGAATAGTGGGTTAACCCTTACGAAAACAAAGAAAAGTAGAAAATTGAAAGCAAAAAGAGCTTGGTAAGTAGTTTAATCATAATTCAAGGAGATATACAATATTTACCAGAATGAAGCTTTCATTTTCATACCACGTTTGTAATTAGCAGTTGTTTATGCCCTTCCTGAATCAACTTTCATAAAATCAATTCTTTTTGTTTTATTTTAGGAATATGAAAAGAGATCTTTGCAAAATTAGACAGTAGTAGTTCTTATTGTCCTGATTTTGATGAAGTTGCTGTAGAAGTAGATCAGCTAACGGATACTGCACTATCTTCTAATAAGTAAACTTACATTTTAAAGTATTTTTGTATGAAAAATTATAAATTGCCTACTATTAGTTATAATAGAGAGGTATGGTAATATGAGGTATTAAAATAATTCCCTTACTTTTTAGAAAACCAATTGACGACAAACAAGTACTTCAAATTGTTGATGATAATGTTAGCTTTTTGCAAACAAATATTGGTTAAAAGATGCTTCGCCAGTTGCAAGGTACATAATAATAATTTTATAAAGTTCATCATTATTCCTTGCCTTAGTAATTCTGTGCAATAATCTGCAAAATATAAATTTTCAAAAATCCGTTAAATTAATATGTTTTTATTTTAGTGACGATGAAAAGCTGGCATTACAGGACCGAAGAATCGTGGATATACAATATTTTTTTGACCAAGCAATGGCCTTTCCTCATTGCGGCCTGTTTTCATATGCAACTACGGATGTTGTTATAAGTAATAAAACTAGAACAGGGTTTCTATCTAATTACGTTTTGATGTGTGTAACGTATATAGAGTAAAACATACAATTTGCAGCGACAGAAAAGGCAAAAACTTGAATGCCAATGGATCGGCACAATCCGGTGCAATAAGCATTGGTTCTGGATATTCTCAATTAAACGAATTGTTTAGTTGTATGAACATTCCTACAATGTCATATAACTTATATCGCAAAATTAAAAACGAATTACGTGGCTTTTACGAAGAAAGTTGCTGGGAGTCCATGCTCGAAGCTGGCAAAGAGGAGGCTAAAATTGCTATAGAATGTGGCATGGCGGATAGTAATAATATATCATTTGTGGCCGTGATTGCCGCTGGGGCTTGGAACAAAAGGTCTTACTGCACTAATTATGATGCAAAATTCGGTGTAGCCTGCATTGTGGGACAGTAAACAGGAAAAATTTTGTTTCTGGGGATACGTAACAAATATTGTTCAATGTGCCACTCCGAAAACGGGAAAGCACATGTATGTTTCAAAAATTGGACTGGTGCATCAACTTCCATGGAGAGCGATATTATACTTGATGGATTTAAACAAAGTATGGCTATGCATGGAATAAAATACTCACAGTTAGTAGCTGACTGCGATAGTAGTGTGTACAGAAAAATTTGCGCAGCGAGACCATATGGAACGTTTGCAGTAACGAAGATCAAATGCACGAATCGTTTACTGAGATGCTACCTAGGAAAACTAAAAGAACTGTCTCAGAAACGATTTACTTTTAAAGGGTTTAGAAGTTCGAATTATCCTGCGTAAATTTCTGAAGTCCAACTTAAATAGAATGCGTACTGTAATTGAAACTGCTATTAAATATAGAAGAAATGAAAATGTCAGCTTGGAACTATTATTAATTTCAAAGGAGATATATAAAATAGCATAAACCATATTTTTGGAGACCATCGCAACTGTGATCGCTATTTTTGTAAAGGCAAAAAACCAAATGAACGACATAAAGGCATGTGAACTATATAATGATTTATTTTCTGCTATCAACAGATTGGTTTTTCATGCGGAAAGTTTAATAAAACACTTAACTAATAACTATAAAACTATAATTCAATGTTGGCCAAATTTGTAGGTGGAAAACGTGTGAATTTTTTAAAGAGATCTGGCTAAGGTATGAGATGTCACGCAGCAACAATTTCTCTAAACAGGAATGGGCAATATCATTCTACAATTCAGAGGTATATGACAAAGATGGATCCAGGTTTGTATTCAAGAAAATGTGTGGCTTTGAAAAGAAAAACGTTGTATCGGAATAGATTAAGGAGAAAACGTTCAGAACGAAGAATGTTTTGAAAGTAAATTCCGCTAGCCATGAAATTTGGAGCGAAGGAATTGAAACAAAGAAACAAGAATTTTTATAAGAAATAAAATTGTCAAAGCAAGACATATTAGTTTTGACTAAAAATACAAAAGAACAAGCTTCCAGTTTGCTATGAAGAGATGAAAGACGAAAAAGAATAGCGTCATCTAATTTTGGAAAAATTTGCAAGATGAGAAGTAGCACTAATCCCCGAAACACTATCAAAACCTTATTAGAAGGGTTTGCAGGATCGACCAGTACAAGATACGGCATCAAGAATGAACAAATCACCTGGAAAGAATTTGGAGAATATACACAATTGGAAATATTGGAATCAGGTTTTTATGTTGATTCGGAAAATTTCTTCTTGGGTCCTACGCCAGATGGATTAGTTGACACCGATACGTTGGTAGAAATCGCATATCCTTTTTCGATACGCCAATTTTCTCCCAGTGAAGCTATCTCCAAGAAGATGATAAATTATGCAACAATGAATGAAAGTAATTGCAAGAAGTTGGTGCTAAATCCCAAACAGAATTATTATTATTAGGTACAGGGCCAACTTCCTGTGACTGGCAGATATTTTTGTTATTTCATGTATTGGACTCCTAAAGGATTTTTATATGAAAAAATTAGAAGCGATGATATCTTTATTTTTGCAATGGTAAATAAATTGAAAGATTTTCATTTAAATCATTATCTAAATGAACTTATTTCGTTTCGTTTATTTCTATCCACAGGACTAACTTGAAAATTAGACTAAATTGAATTTGAAAACTTTAAACTATAAAACTGAATCCTAAAATATGTAAAAATTAAGTAAATATCCATCTGCAGATGCGTTTAGAGATTTATCTCTCATCAGTGCAGCTTCCCATTTAAATTGAATGTTATAGAATAAAATACACTTACGTGAAGGTGATCGTGAACGTTCACTTTCAATTCAATTTTTTCCAGTTTTTTTACCAATGTTTTTACGACCTTATTTGCAACAAAATGGTTCAATGTGATACTTAACGAGAAATCGGAGTCAATACTTATAAAGATTATTTTGCGTCTTCCTCAAAAATTAGACTCATAAGAAGTATAAAATTTTCAAGTGCTTTCCAATGAGGTGTCACAAAGGGGGTGTTGTCATTTAAATAAACTTAGTTGGGGTGGCTACAGCCAGGGGTTGCTTAGTGAAAGTCATTTTTGTGGTCACACCGATTCCCTCCACATAGGCTAGAAACGGTTTTGAGAAATCTTTTTTAGGTCTATACTTATAGCGCATTGCTCGTTTTTAAATAGGTACTCTGTATATCAGCTCGGAAAATAGTGCCACTTTGTTACCTAAACATGTGGTGAATGAAATTGTCATCGTTATCTAAAAGCTGATCCATGTGTTTATATTTGGGGTTGTTAAGGTTGGCGACTGTTTTTTGCGATAATAAAGACTAAAGACATAATCCCTATTAAAATCAACCGTTGGTTTATTTTGACCAAATAGAGATGTATCATCGGCTCAAACTATAACATGACTATGAAAGAAATAAAGAAAGTGATAAAACCAGAAAATATTTTAACATTTAAGCAGTTGCCTTATCCAAACTCAACACTCTTTAATGATGCTGATCTTTTATCATCATATGAATTCGAGCATTTCAATTTTTGTTCCAAAGACATAATTACAATTAAGGCATCATGACCACAGTGCCCCCTGGGTCTCTTCACCCTCAGTCTTCTATGGGTAGCGGGCACTGCTGTTGGTATTGCAGCTTCTTGTGGTTACCATCTCTCCGAGAATCTAAACACCAGCAGCATTACTCTGGGGGCATACCTCGCATGTTGTCTATCAGGGATCACTCCCCTGTCTACCTCGCCAGTGATTTTTCTGTCCCGTCCTTCTATATTATAACCTCCTTGCTGAAGGTCGCAATTGCCTTCCACTTTACTGTTGATCCTACATCACTCCTGCTATTGTGTCTGGTTCTGCCTGAATACCAATCCCCTTTCTATCTTTTTGCGCTTAGCCTTTTATTCTGAACACTCGAGAAGGGTGTGCGCCACATCGTCAACAGGCGACTTATTCTTCGCGTCCACATTCGGCTCCTCAAAGGAGCTAAGCATCGCCTGTTACCCGATATTCCTCTTCTTTGTGATTTTTAATTAGGTGGAAAAGAATAGTGTTTAGATAAACATGACAGTAATTATTACATAAGTAATTATGGAAGCTTTCATTTCCTGATACATTTTGAATAATTCAAATAAAAAGAGTAATTATTACATTTCGTTTGACTTTAATTGAAGTTTAAAAATTTAAATTAATACAGTTTTTTTTTTCGACAAACCAGAATAATGCCGCTAGAACATCAGCCAGTCGCTAGAACGAAAAATAGTCGCAATTCGAATTTAAAACCCGCCAGATCTAATACTATGCGTGTAATCGATTCGGGCTCCATCGGCTGGTCCAAGAGAGATGGTAGTAGGCGCGTCTTAGCTGCTTTAAATTTCTGTACGATTATTATTCGAAAACACGATCCTGTTTGAGAGAAAACTGAGAACAGTAGGCAAGTCTAATCAATTCCGTATTATAATATTGTTGTAGATAAAGGTTGGATATACCCACGTTACTTTTTTTTTAAAGGATGGTTGGCGGGAATTCGGGTTGAGGATGTGCGGATGATTTGGGAATTGGCTTAAGCATCTAGGCTATTCGGCCACTAACGATATATTTAGTTTTTGATATTTCATTTTTAATAACGAATGGGACATACACTAAACATCCATGGACCCGCACGGCCACTTCTTCGTTCCGAAAAAGTGACCGCACGGATGGGATTCGAACCCACGACCACGAGGCCCGTGAGCAGGAGCTCTACTCACTAGGCCACCGCGGCCCCACCCACGTTACTGATTTATTTCTAAGAAAAACATTTAGATATCATTTAATACAGCATTTAAAATACATCACATTTGACGATGTTGGCGATTTTTTTTACCATTCAAACTTCAAGTTTTGTATAGTATAACTATGTCACATGACTTCATGTGGACCTATTCTTACTGATAGAATTTTTATATAGTTTACCTCAGTTCTAGTTTGAAAATCGCTAGAATGCGGGCAGAAATCGGACGGAGTAAACCCCATTAACAAACAAACGTCAAAGCAAAATTTTAATTTACGAAATAATCTAATTGAGAGCACCTCGGGATTACCTTTCATTATCATATAACTTTGCACATGTGTTTTTGAATTCATTGCCAAAGGTTATATCCCTCCGTAAATGAGTTTTATTGTTTTAAAATTATTGATCACTGACTGAGGTCTCGATTATTAATTGGACCACAAATGTCATTTACACCCGGCTGCCGCCCGGCAATGAACTCTCAAAAAAGCACGACTTTATCAAGCGTCAATGAAACCGCCTTGGATACATTACTATTGATAATAATACCTGCAATTGCATGTTTCTAAATTTAATTTCAAATAAATTCAAGTTAGTCCTTGAATATACATAGAAAAACAATCTTAAGCTTATGTTAGACCAGTAGTAGTACCTACCAGTTATGGAATACAAATTTTGTTTTTGTAATGTAATATCTAGCGTGGCATTAGCCAGATAAGTAGTTTTAATAAGTGTTTTTTGTTTGTTTTTTAGTGGTTAAGACAATAGATGTCGCTTTTATTGTGCATATATCTTAAAAATACTTACTCTTTTAAGTATATTATCTTACCTGCGAAACGAGCCATCATGTCATAAATACAAACAATTAGAAATAAAACTCAATTTAAAAACGTAACGTGTGCAAACCTAGCTGTAATAACTAGAATGTACTTCAAGAAAGTTTTTGCAAGGGCGAACCCAATGACGTATAATAATAATCTGGGAAACTTATTTCCACAAAACAGAGCATTAAGGTATTTATTCTATACAGGCCATCGCGTATAATTTTCTACACGCGAGACTCGCATCAAGTTTAGTATGCAATAAATTTCTTAGTCGTTTTATATTGAAATTATATGTCACAGAATTTAAGCAAGGAAATACTTCATTCTTGTTTCTGTCGCATTTACATAATTGCTCACACATGAAAAACAAAAGCATAAGCGACATTAATGCTGAAAATATTTACCTAATTATGGAATTATGTCCGTGTTTAGAAGTTTTATGATTTATAGTAATTTATTCACTCAGGCCGTACTCTAACCTTAATTGGTATAGAATGTATGTATTATAAGCAATTATTATTCTCTGCATTCGCCGACAAATGAATATCTTTTCCGGTATTATTAGGCCTACTTATAAGACCGTTAATATTATATTAAGAGCACCAGTTCCTCCGTTCATAAGATATTTATATAACCAATAAAGTGTGTAGCTTTGTGTTAATTGCTAATAATTATTAACTGTTACTTACTGGTTACACATTTACTTCTTTAATAGTGTCTTAGATGTGATTTAATTTAAGCCACTCCACTAACACGTTTACGTTTCCTTGACAAGATGAATTGTCACTTCTATCACAACAAAACAAGTTTTAGTATTGACGATTCAGATGCGTTCATACAATTGAGAAAATATTCTTGCAACTTTTCGAGACTGGTTAGCACATACCGATCGAATATCGTAAACTATTTTTCGCACGGTCATTTGAAATTAAATTTAAATCGGTGGAGAACATTCGCAGTCAGGGCTGCTATGGATTTTTTGTAAACAAAAGTAATGTTTGAATTGACATAAAATTTCCAAATTTGGAATCGTGGCAACTTAAAGGTAAATTGCATGACGCTAATGTAATTATAACGTTAATTAGACGATGCAGTATATTTCGCCAGAAAACAATTTTGCTATTGATTTCACTTTCAACATAAATATCAATTGTATTTCTCTGAAACCTATTATTATAAGATAGAGTGCTAACAACCAACAAAAGTGTAAATATGCTTTTTTTAAAATAGGCTTTCGCCCTCGGGATACAAATTTTCACCTCAGGAAAAATCACGCTTTTCTCTCCCTTGATATATAATCTACTATTACAGCAAAGTTTAATTTAAATAATATACAGTGTCTCCGAAAAGTATGGAATATCCCATATAGCTCAGTAAATATCCACTTTAGAAAAAAAAAAGTTTTAAATAGAACTTATTTGACACTTTATGTGGTTATCTACCACCTTGGATATATCAATTTTATTTTTTGCTATAAACTAAGACGCAACGAATAACACTTTATTTTTTTTTTAATGGCAAGGCACATCTTTATTATACTCATTTGATAGAGTTTCTTTTTGTCCTTTCAACGACACAAACATTATCTAAAAAAAGTCCAATAAAAACAAGAAAATGCCTTGATATTTATTTTTTGTAATATCAAATTTATAATAACAATAATGTTTATTGTTGTTAAATACCTTAAAGGTTTACAAAAGTCGTGAACATTAATGAGATAAAATAAAATCAAATACAATAAAATACAATAGCAAATGTACAGGCTAACAGCACACTTAAAACTATTACACTACATGGTCAAATTAAAATCTACGGATATAACACTATGACAATCAATTTATAGAAGAAATTTACACTAAACTTACAGCAAATGTTCAAAGTGTAAACCATTCATGATTTGACAATGGTAAATTCGGTTTTTAAAACCATCAATAGCTTTTGCAATTAATTCTGGTGTTATAGCTTGTATCTCAAATCGAATGCGATTTTTCAAATCTTCAATATTTTCAGGTATGTTCACATAAATTTTGCTTTTAATATAGCCGCAAAGAAAATAATCTAATGGACTTAAATCCGGCGAACGAGCGGGCTATTCTATCGTACCTCTTCTGCCTATCCATGTATTTTCAAAAGTATTATTAAGAAAGTGGCGGACATTCATTCTAAAATGAGGAGGTGCCCCATCTTGTTGAAGCCATATTTTGTTATGAGGTATATCCGGATCTACATCATTTGGAAATAACTCGGCCAAAGCAGGAACTAACTCATATCTTAAAAAATCGAGATAAATGTTCGCCGTTAAATTACCTTCAAGAAAATATGGCCCCAAAATTTGACTACCAATCATTCCTAACCAGACGTTGACTTGCTGCTAGTATTGAGTGTGTCCTTGAAGATGCCAGTAAGGATTTTGTGAAGACCAGTAACGAGTGTTTTGTTTGTTAATTGTGCCATTTAAACAAAACGTGGCCTCATCAGTAAAAAGCACATTTTTATGGAAATTTCCATCTCATTCAAGTTTGTTTGTTATTGCTTCACAGAAATCCAGCCTTCTGCCAAAGTCGTCGTCAAATAATTTTTGAACCACACAAGCTTTATAAGGATGGAAATTTTCTTTTTCTAAAACGTCGTGCACAGTAGATTTATTCAAATTATGGTCTCTAGCAATTTGCGGAACAGATATTTGTGGATTTTCCTCAACAGACAAGTTATGAAATACATTACATACTTCGCTTCTGTCTCCATATCCCAGAATCATTAAAATTTCAACCCTCTGTTTCTCAGATAAGTGAGCCATTTCATGCAAATATTGTTCAAACTTTATTCGTGTCATTTGTGTGACAGTTTTCTAAAGTGCATTCAATTATTTCGATACTACATGTATGATTTGATTAATGAAATGAAAATGAAATGGGTAATGAAATAAAAATAAATATCCAAAACATTTTCATATTTTACTTGAAATTTTTCTTATGTAAAGGTAATCAAGTTTTATATCGTTGAAAAGAGAAAAAAAACTCTATCAAATGAGTGTAAAAAATGGTGATGTGGCCAACATGTTACTTTCTCCGACAAGATAATATCATTTATATTTACGCTGTCATGGTTTATTTTCAATTGAAATCATATTTTAAATGTACATCGAGGGGATGAAACTGACGTTTAAAACGTCAAAATTATGAAAAAATTCAAAAACTCGGTTTACACAAAAACTAACGAGATTTCGAAAAGAACTTCACTTATTCTTTAGAAGTTGTTCATTTTGGCATGCTCTACATTATTATTCACATAAATTTGCTGTAACTATTATCGTTTCATAATTATAAACCAAGAATTAAAAAAGCATTAATAAATTTTTTCCTCGAATAGCAATGATTTTATGAAAAATATTTTCAAGCAGAAGATGTTCATTTCTTTGTTTCCTTCAATGTTTGTTTAAATATTTTTGTGATATTTTTCATATTTAAGAAAATATTGGCAAAAAACAAAAAACAGTTAAGGTAAACACCCACTTCCGGTGTACGAAATTTTACCAAAAGTTTTTCAGTTCTTCAGATTATCAAATAAGACGCATGGTAAAAGTTTCATATCAATTGCTCTATTAGCTTTTGAGGTACAGCGCACACAGACAGACACACACACACACACACACACAGACAGACACACACACACACACACACGCAGACACAAATTTTTTTTCCAGAAATTGTTGAAATGGCATCTAGGGACCCCAAAACGGATATTTCCGTAAAAAAAAAAATTTGGAAAAAAAATCACGATCACAATACTTTCTCGTACTTCGTAACGGAGAAAGTAAAAATATGTGCCTTGTAATTTAAAAGAAATGTAAGTGTTATTCGTTGCGCTTTTGTTTATAGCAAAAAATAAAATTGATATATCCAAGGTGGTGGATAACCAAGTGTCAAATAACTTCTATTTAAAACTTTTTTCTCTAAAGTGGATATTTACTGAGCTATACGGGATATTCCATACTTTTCGGACACCCTCTATATGTAGGTTTATAGGTACATGTACAAATACTAATATCCATATCA
The DNA here is from genome assembly GCA_910593695.2 of Ocypus olens. NCBI lineage: Eukaryota > Metazoa > Arthropoda > Insecta > Coleoptera > Staphylinidae > Ocypus > Ocypus olens. Next base: position 18,762,543 of record OU343052.1, on the reverse strand, counting down.
GTCACACTACTTGACTGTTAAAAAAATGACAAAATTTTTGGCAATTTTTTCTAGTTTTCACGATTTTAACATATTTCTCAAAATACGTCAATATTCTGAGCAATAGAAAACCAATAGGAATGTAAGTTATCAAGCGGGCCTATTCTCGATCGTCAACAAATGTGGTATCAACATGATGACGCACCAGCTCACTTCTCTTTTGTTTTTTTTTTTTGATGTGTGAAGGAGAAACACCCCAGTAGCGGGGTAGTGCTAGAGTCCCTGAAGGGTATACCAGCTAAAACTCCTCCACTTGTCGCTGTGTGGATAGACGTCCTCTTGGTGGTGTGCCGTGCGCCGCCTCGTCTCGGTGTGTTGGAGTTCGGTGGCGGAAAAGTTGCCACCGGGACTCGTGTTGGAGTTCGGTGGCGGAAAAGTAGCCACCGTAACTCATTGTTGTCCTCGCTGCGGACTGACCTGCAACAAAAAGAGATCAATTTTGTCTAATCTCTTGTTCCCAAGATTGTCAGCACGATCTTGGGGATCGATGTGGTCACGATGTTGTTTGCTACCGTCGTGATGTTTCCGCTCGATTTTCACGTCGAACCCCAGGACCTTCTTGGCGGCGAGGAAGCGGTGTATTTCCACACCACCATCTAGTTGAATGTACACCATCCACAGGGGCTGGGTTTGTCCGGTCACTGGGTCCCTGCGGGTCATCCGTTTCACGAAGAGTATCGGGAAGCCTTGGTTCTGAAGATCCTCCGTAATCTCGGCCTCGGTGCAGGTTGGGGCAATATTGCGTATTACCGCCTTTGTCGTTTTGTCCTCCGGGAGCTGGTACGTATGGTACGGCATCCCGTTATCATCAAGGACCCTCATGATGGTGCGGAAGTCTCTAGGTGTCTCAGGGAAGATACGCAGACCGCGTGCTGCGTATTTAGCTTGGTGTACCTTGATGGAGTGTGATTCCATTAAAGCCCTGATAGCCGACCAGTTTGTGTCCGCTGGTAGGACAACTGGAGGCGGTCTGTATGCAGGGGGATGAAGGGGAGTTTAGCTGTGTTGGACTGCACAGCTGGGGTAGACGTTGGCGATGGTGGGGTCGTGGTGTGGGAGATGGACGGGACCGGTTGTTTGGCCTTCTTTGGTGGGGGCGCCGCCTTCTTGCTGGCGTTGGTGGTCGCAGGTGGTGGTGCGAACCTTTTCTTGGTGCTCGGCCTCGGTGTTGGGGCCGGGTCATCCTCGTTGGAGCCGTTCGTGTCCATGAGGACGGCAAAGCTATTCCCGGTGGGGACATTAATTAAACTTAAAGCTTAGAGCTTGCTCTCCCACCTTTCGGTATTGAGCTGTTGTTACCCTCCATCTAAAAAAAAAACCGCTGCCAAGGGAACCCATCCCGACACCACACTCCAAAAATTAGCGGGGAACTCATGTCTTTTATTTACATATCTATTTACAGCTTTACAATTACATTACACCAATCTTATATACATTTGTATTTACATTTATCTATTATATTACATTACATTTACTTCTATATTTCCTTTCGTTTTGTTTCCCGTCTTATATGTGCTTGCATCCTATTCATTTCAGTTTCGTGTTTGTTCCTGTCTGTGTTTGAGCTCTTTCTTATTCTGTCTGCCTTCCCGCTTCATTCTCCTCCCGTTCGTTTGTTGTTTCCATGTGTGTATCTCGACCCCAGTCGTCCTGTATAATTTTGTCGGCCCAGTTGTTATTTTTTATGATTTTTTCAATGACTTGTTTATTGTTCTTTCTCAGTTGTATGCGTGTGTTTCCATAAGTTTCCATTACTTCGTTTCTTGCTCTTTTTCTTTTCTCTAACTTACATCTTTTCAGCATATAAATAAAATAGAAACAACCTTACTTGTTGCAGAAAGTACCAAATAAATTTAAAAAAAACGAAATATAGCCTGAATATATGAATATTCAACCTGTTCGTAACTCTGCAAGCAAAATTAAGTCTTACTAAGACTATTAACAAATAACTTATTGAAACAACTACTTCCCTGGCTAGTGCCACGCCGGATATTGAATGATACAAAAGAAATTTGCGTTAGTTGTTTCAATAAGTTATTTGTTAATAGTCTTAGTAAGACTTAATTTTGCTTGCAGAGTTACGAACAGGTTGAATATTCATATATTCAGGCTATATTTCGTTTTTTTGAATTTATTTTCAGCATATGTTCCACGTCTTCTGATTCTTCCCCGCACTCACATATTCCATCAGTTTCTTGTCTTTTAAATCTTTCTAGGTATGCTTTCATGTTCCCATGATTCGTTACCATCTACGTGGCCTTGTAGTTTAATTTAACCTTCCGTCGGGCGCTGTCTGTATTCTAGCTAGAGTGGGCGCGGTGTATCAAAATGATCGCATAAATTATTGTGTTATAACAATACTGTATTAGTAGTTTTAGATAATTACAAGTAAACTACATTCATAATAAAGGGGATTAAGGTAAAATAAGTTCGTAAAAATAATGCAAATACAATTTTATTTTTAAATAACTTAAACAATAATGTTCCAATAAAAACTGGTATAAACTCACATAAATGCACTCTAAGCAAATAATAATTATTGCGATATAAACAAAATAAATTCAAAATGCAAAACAATAGTACAGACAATAATTTACATTATAAAGAAAACTGTAATACCGAACATGTATGCATCACTCTTGTTGCCTATTTTGAAGAAATTCTTGACTACAAATTGAACAAAAACATTTCAAGTGCATCAAACATATAGCCTTATTACATTTTTGGCAATTATATTTGGTAAGTCTCCTCTTTTCTGTGCATGTTTCACATCGTTTTCGTTTTGTACCACCTTGTGGTTTCAGATTTTCAGCATTAGTTTTATCTTCAAGCGGCCTGAATCGTTTGAGTTTCTCTTGTAGTTCAATATGCAATCAAGATGTTTCTACACTTCTTCGAACTATATGAGGCAAAACTAGCTCATGAGATAATTTTCTTAAAAAAATTCTTCTTCTAATATTATTTTCTGCTGGGCTATTGCTATAATAAATAACTTGTGCGTTAATTTCACTGATGTTGATCATGGCAAAGAATAGGACCATCGGCCACCGACGTACATTTCTTGCAACATTGTCGGATGCACACAATTTGTCTGTAGTATCTACTCCGCCTTTGGTACTATTGTAATAAGTTATGATATTGGGTTTCTGTTTGTCTTTAGTATCGGGATCTATCGAATTATCCTCATGTAAACTTGATGCTAAAAACACACATTTTCCTTTCTTTGGTATATAAGAAACCAACGTACATCCTTTCTTGAAACCAAAGAGACTGCTATTAACCGATCTTCTTTTATTTGTTATAAATTCTGGTGGAATCTCTCGTTTGTTTTTTCGAATAGTTCCGACATAAGTAAGATTCTTATTTTTTAATTTATCTATGAGTTCAATGCTGGTAAACCAGTTGTCTCCAGTGATGTTTCTTCCTGATTTATAGAGAGGCTTGCAAAGGCGTAACACAATATCCAAAGGTTTATTGCTCAGTCTAAATATTCCTTCAGGTTGAAGCCCAACGTATATTTCTAAATTATATGTGTAAAACATTTTGGCATCGACGAGTGAAAATATCTTTATTCCATATTTGTTAGGCTTACTGGGAATGTATTGCCGGAAACTGCATCTTCCACGAAATCCTTCCAGTTTTTCATCTATTGTGACATTTTCACCTACTGTATAGGAATTTTGACAATTATTCACGAACATGGTAAATATTTCGCGAATTACTGAAAGTTTGTCAGTTTGTTTCCTTTCATTGCGTGTTGTGCGATCATCAAAACGAAGACATCGCGTAATGAATTTGAAACGTTTTATATTCATAACTAGTCGAAATTTTTCAATTCCATCTCCATCTGATCCCCAAAGATCTTCTAAACTTTGCCTATTACTTCTGTTGAGTCCAGCTAAAATAAGGAGGCCTATATAAGCTTTCAGTTCAATAATATCTATTGGTATTGCATCCCTTTTGCGGTGGAATAAGGTTTTTATTGTTTCAATATATTGAATGGTATACTGAACAATCAAATGCAAAATGTCGTCAGAAATGATGCAACTCCAGCATTCCAAAGCGGATTGTGCCGTTCTCGCCATACCCTTTACTCCCGGCAACTTTATAATGATGTTATGACTTCGCACACGGACCTTTTGCGATGAATGAATTTTATTCCACCTAGTAACTTTATCTTTTCCAATAAAATAATTATCATATTTTTCTGTTTCATCGTCGTCATCTTCAGAGGAATCTTCATTATTTTCTTGTCCTGATTCAACATTTTCTTGCGTTATTTCAACGTTATCTTCACCATTGGTATCACTTTCGTCATCAAAATCTTCTAGTTTTTCATCGTCATCTTCATCGAGAAGAATTTTTTCAAGTTCTTCCACGTCTCTTGGATTATCTAGATCATAAGTTCGTTTGTACATAGCTAGTAAACTTATATGATAGAATCTGAAATGTAAAAATCAATTTGCAAATTGTAAAGAGGCGCGGTATATCATTCTGATATGTATTGAAAAATCGACTATAAATCCTAATATACTGACATACAAGTATTATAAATGTGTTTTATACAAGAAAGCATTACAATTGTACTTACTAATACAGGTAAGAGACGTAATTTAAATACTACTAAAAACTAACGGGAACGGGCGCGGTTGATCAAATTGAACAAAACTCGAATATCTTCACACTTCGAATGCTAGTTGGCAACTAAACGTTACTACTTCAAAGAGGGGTGCAAAAGAGGAAGCTATTGCGAAAACAAGCACGCTGCGGCACTGTGAGCAAATATCAGTGCGCAAAATAGGTGCGCGGTATCAATCAGATCAGCCGCGCCCGACGGAAGGTTAAGCTTGTCCAGTCCAACTTCTTGCCATAATTTATACCCTTGTCTGCCTTTTTTACCTTTGTCCCATTCTTCTTGCCATCTTAAAGGAACGCAGATAAATTCGATATTTTTTTTTCCGTGTAACTTTTTTTGTGGCAATTTCAGCGGCATGTCGTACAACCAAGGTAAACCAACTAATTGCAGTTTCTTTTGCAAAGCTATGTGCAATTGTGAAACCTCTTAAAAAAATAAACCAAAAAGTAGCGTTTTTGCTCTAGAAGAATTATACACTTTGACTTTGTTTAAACATGTAATAAAAAATTAAACATATTATTTTTTTAATATCGTGTATTGTCTCCACGAGCCCTTATGACTGCAGTCATCCACCTTCCCATACTTCTGATGACGCCGTCGATCATTTCTTGAGGCAAATTATCCCATTCTTCAATTAAAGCAGCTTTCACTTCTTCTGTGTTTTGGACAGCAGGAATTCTTGACCTAAGTCGTCTACCTAGAATGTCCCAGACATGTTCAATCGGATTCAGGTCCGGAGAACATGCTGGCCAATTTATTTCTGTTATACCCATTTGGTTTAAATAGGCAATTACACAGCGAGCGACGTGCGGACGAGCATTGTCTTGCATTAAGACGAAATTTTCCCCAATATGTAGAGCGAAATGTATTACATGGTCTTGCAGGATATCCCTAATGTACCTATCCGCATTTAAAGCGCCGTCCTGAATCACCACCAACTCTGTGCGTGCCCCTAAACATACGCCGCCCCATACCATAACTGAGCCTCCAACAAAAGAGACAGTAGGAGTAAAAGTAAATGGTGCATTTTGTTCTCCTTGACGTCGATACAATCTTTCCCTACCGTCAATCGAATTTACGCAGAAACGGCTCTCATCCGTAAACAAAACATGACCCCATTGGTCATAATTCCAATGCTGGTATTCTCGAGTGAAGTCTAGTCGCGCTACTCGATGTCGTCTCTGAAGTTTTGGGGCTTTTATTGGCACATACGACTTCAAACCAACTTCTTTAAGTCTTCTTCTTATTGAACGTTCACTTATATTGGTTCCACGAACTTCTTCCAGTACGTTTCTTGTCTGAACTGCAGTTTGACGTCTGTTTCGCAGTATTTGCAACGCTATAAATCGATCATCTATGGCAGTAGTTGAGCGTTTTCTACCCTGATCTCGTCTTCTGACATACAATCCAGTCTGTCTCCAACGGGTAATACTGCGATGGATCGTTGATTTTGATTTTCCAAACATTTGGGCAACCTCTCGGAAGGTCCGACCATTTTCGATCATTTCTATTGCCCTAGCGATATCAGTCGGTGCTAAATCACCCATTATTAACTGGTTGATAACCAAATTGACGATAGTTAATAAAAAAAAAACAAATTCGAACGATAACTTATTAAAAAATACGAACTTTTGTCCAAAGAAAACACGCGTTTCAAATGTAACACTTAACACAATACAATACAACTTAAAGAGATGTCAACATGTAATTACAAGTCGCAAGTTTTAACTAATGTTTTAAAAAAATGACATATGGTAGTAGGAAATGCGACGCCGTCTAGATCTAGCCAGTAAAAAAAGAAATTTAATGAATAAAATTAAATGTTGTATCCGTTCCTTTAATTTTGCCGGTGTGTGTAGTTTGCATTCATCTGCGAACTCTTTGTATGCGTCCCAGGTTTCTTCCCATCATTTTACCAATTCTTTTATTGATTTGCAGCTGATTACCACTGATTGGTCGTCTGCGTACGCTTGTATCACTACTTTGTTACGATCTGCAACTCGGTACTTTTCCGGTATGTCTTTATTTATAATCCTAGTTCTATTTTCTTTCCTTTCCTTCACTTTTATAAACCATGTCTCCATCATTAAAATCCACAATGTGGGTCCTAAGCTGGACCCTTGTGGACAGTCTCGTCTTAGTCGTAATATTACCAATTTGTATTGTTCTGTCTAGTGTGAAGTCGTGGGCCACTTTTCTTAAATTATCCGGTATTTTAGCTTTATCTAATTGTTGATCAATTGCAACTGGCTAAGCCATGTTGATTGCATTTCTTTAGTCGAATAGTACGACTAAGGGAACGTTCCAGCTTTTAAACATTTATTGTATATTCCGAGTAGCTTGTCCTTGTCTATTTCAAATATGATGCGCCTCATTGGGTATGCCGTCTTCGGAAGTGGCTTCACCTGTTTTGATACTGTCTATAACTGTTTTTAGCTCGTGCATTGTTATATCAACGTCGTTCGGTCTTGTGATTTTTCTTTCTTTCTGCCTTAACTGTACTTGTGCCTCTGTGTCGTCTCTTTCGTTATACTCTGGGAAATGTTATCACTTCTCTCATGTAATTTTCTTCTTCTACTACTGTTCCGTCTCGTCTGTCATTTAATCTTGTTCTTTCTAGTTCTCTCTTACTCGACTTACCTCAAATTTTCCATACTTTATCCCACGGCTTTTGGCTAGTTGTGTCTTCTACGAATTCCCTGAATTTCTCTTCCTTCGTTTCTTTTATCCTCTTTTTGTATTTATTTCGCATGTCCATGTTTGCTTTCTTGCTTTCAATTTCATGGTCTCCCCTCTCTGCTTTCTGTAATTGCCATTCCTTTCTTCTCCTTGCTACATCGCTTCTCATTATATTAAGCTCTCCCGTCCACCATGGTTTATTATCGTTAGTTACTGTGGTCTTTTAACATGCTTTTTACAAATGTTGGATATTCTCTGTTGATACTCTTCTGTTTCTTTTTATAAGTCTTTGTGTTGTTCATATTTTTGTTTGCTAATATCCTCTTGCAATCCCTTCCAGTTTACTCCATTAAAATTATAATAGTATATTCTGTAACAAGGTTAGAATGGAAATTCGATGCGAGTGGAATATTTCGAGCGCGAGCCGTGAGGCGAGCGCGAGGAATTACGAGCATCTGAATTTCCATTCTTACCGAGTGTCAGACTATACTTTCTCCTCGACCAGATAAAACAGACTAATCAAATAATGAACACAAAGAACTTACGTTTTATTATCACGTTTGTGGTTATGTTTATAGTATTTTGACAATTGTGATATCCAAGGCTAATTGTTTTATTCGAAACGATGTGAGAATATTCATTCTATACCTTGTTATGGAATGAATTACATGCAAAACGCATAAGCGCATAGTGTTTTGTTCCACAACAAGAGTGAGAATGTGTACATTCTATAATCAAAATTGATTTCAGAATGCTTTAATTCCATGGTGGTCGTGGAGAAATTCGTTTTCCTGTTCTTTGTATGTGGTGTTCGCAAACTATTTCATATTGTAATATTCTGTGGTCACTTAGTGTTTCTATGTCGTCTCTTACTGTCCAATTTTTAATTTTGCATCTCTTATTTGTTGTCATATCTATCCAACTTTCTCCTCGATTGTTGCTAAATGTAACAACGCAGTTTGTTTTGTTCGCTATGTTATATCCTTCGGTGATTGCCCAGTTGACAACCCAATCACCTCTATCGTTATATATGTCTCCCCCCAGCCCATGTTTTTGGCATTCCAATCCCCTGTTACTTCTTTTGCCCCTTTCCATTTGTTCGCAATTTCACATGCCTCCACTGGCCTCTCCGGTATTCGTCCCCTTGGCTCATTATATACATTCATCACCATGATCTCTTCTGTTCCATTCTTTGTCGTGATTGTAGCCATATTATTGTTCGTCCCTTCGGTTAATTCTCTTATGCCGATTGTGCCTTCTTTTATCCATATCTCTGCTTTTCCTTTTTCTTTTCACACTTTCGTGTATCCTCTCCAAGTCGTTCTGTGGTATGGCTCTTGCACCAAAATTATGTCTATGTTTTCTTCAGTTGCTATTTCTTTTATAATTTTCATAGCCTGTTTCCCTTTGCCGATGTTTATTTGTATAACTCTGTATTCTCGTTGTCCTTTTTGTTTTGTGTTTGCACCCGCCATTTAATAGCTTATGTTGCTGCGTGCTTTTATGGCTGGGCAGTTTATGACCCTGGCACTATGTTGTCTTTCCTCTCGTTTAATCCCCAGCTTCTTGCGGTTTATGCATTCTAGCCTTCGAGTTTCGTCATAGTCTCTGCCTTCATGCCCACCCGTGCATTTGTGACATGTCGCCGTTGTTTCCTTAATAATTAACATAATAATTAAATCTATGTTTTTCTCCACATATAATGTCTGCAAGTCCAAGTTGATCCTTCCTCTGCACATTATTTTTCTGAACAGCTCCTGGTCCTCTACTTCAACTGTCCAATTTTCTTCATTCTCATTTCTGCATGTCTTTCGCCTTATTGTTTTTATTGTACTGTTATTTCGTTGAATAATCTCAGAAATCTCTTCATTCTCTACCATTATATTTTCAATTAATTCCTTTTCATTGTACTCTATGTTTACTCCTGTTATAGTTATCATTGGTAGCTTTTTAGTCACCTTTTTCGTGTAGATTCCGTCTTTCCCTTTAAGCATTGTTAGTAACTGTTCTTCTTGTTCTGTCGTCGAACTTTCTAGTACTATTTTGCCGTTTCTTAGTCTTTTTACATATTTTAATGGATTCATATTTCTGATGTCTAATTTACTTTTCATAATAGCAAATGCCTGTGCCGGATCCTCTTTACCTTCTGCTTCTACCACGATTTCATGTTTAGTTGTCTTTTTGGGGCTTGTCCATTCTTTTACTTCATTGTCTTTGTTGTATTATCGGTAATATCCTCATATGTTCTTTGTGATTGCGTTCCTTTATTTATGTTTACCTCCGTTTCGGGCGTTTCTTTATTTGTTCTCCTCCTTACCTCTTCATCTGTCTCCCTCGTTATGTTTACATTACTCGGGCTCTCGTACCTTTCTCTATTTTCCCGTTCTCTCTCATTTGCTTCGAATGCTTTGCTAAGTGCTATATTTTCACCTTCCGCTCTCTCTATTTTGTATGCCCATTTAATTACTATGTTTTATAATTCAAGTAGACTATTTTTCACTTCTTGTTTTTTCTTCATGTTAAATGAAAGCACTTTGCCGTTGCTATATCTATTGTTCGCCATACTGATTTCTGTAATCGCTTGGATTGCCCTTTCCATCTCATTCTTTGTGTCGTTTTCTGCTTCATTTTCCACTGCTTGATCTTCTATGTTTTGTTGTTCAATCTACATGTATTCTAGTCCTTTCTATCTTTTCGTGTTATTTTCTCTCTCCAATCGCATGTCTTCCGCCATTTACAGCCTATCTCTGATCTCAGCTAGACCAGTAATTGTAGTTTCCATTATACTTGAACTTGATTTTTTTCTTTTTAATGTGTTCATGACTGGTGTGTTCGTTTGTGGTGGTGTATGCATCGTGCACACTCTTTTCGGTATGGCACCTTCGTTTGTGGCCTCCGTTTCAAGCCTTGTCCGGTCGATCTCTTTGGTTGTATCTACTTGTGGTGTAATGCGGCTGGTTCGCCTTGAAGTACTCTCCTTACCTTTTTCACTTGTACTTCCTTCTAGTAACCAACACTCCTTCCGGTCTTCCTTTTGTTTTTGTTTTTGTTTTATATTTATGTTTGTGTTATTCATTTTTTCCCACGAGTTTGGGCAGATCTGTTGGTCGCTGCCGGAAGTTCTCCCTTACCGGCAGAAGGCGTCATTGTCACCGACGTTTCGCCATATGCGCCGGGTTAGCTCGCTATCGACTGATTAAACCTCCGGCCACTCATCTTTCGGCACGCCGCACTGTGGTCTAGAATGAAATTTTAGGGGGCCAAAAATCGAATTTTTGATCGATTTTAAAATTAAGATAACTCAACTAAATGTGATCTAGGATAGTTAGCTAGAAGAAATCCATAAAAAACACCCTTTATCGGCGTTAATGAGATACAATAAGGCCCCAAATATTACCTTTCTCGGCATATGTTGTGCTCATCGCTAGTCGTAATATTGCGCTCGCTATTATTGGTTGTATACATTTTTTATAATGATATGAAATATATCTGTAATACATAAATCATAAACAAAGGTATAACAAACATTTCGATCATTTTCTTTTTAATATATATGTACATTAAATATTTATTTAAGAGGATTGAAGTTGCGTTAATTTTTAAATTTCTTTTTAAGACGTACATGTTTAGCGGACTGTTACTTTTTTGTACCCAAATGTCACTAAAAGTTGAGATATACAAAATGTAGCTACATTGTGCCTCTACAGGCCTTGTTAATATAAAAGTGCGCAAAGGTGCGTTTCTTTACTTTTGATTCGATTTTGTATAATGGAACGCAGATGACTAAAAACGAAATCTTTGTGGATATAAATCGATTTTCGGCACCTCGTAAAAATTAATAGAACATAATTAAATATGATCTGGTAAACTTGGCGGGACAAAATATAAACAACAACAACACTTATCTGAGCCAGCGATATACAAATACAAATATGCCCTCTTTAAGCCCATTTTGTGCATAGGGCCAGTATTCATTTAACATTCGTTAAACAATCAGTTCTTTTAATTTTTCATTCATAAACGTGAAATGCGCAATATGGATAACATAAACGAAGGTACGATCAATATTTTAATTGTTTTTTTTTTAAATTAATAGACATAAAATTGAAGTTGAGGAAAATTAAATATTATTTTTAGTTTCTACATTTTTTAGTAGTACTAAAAAATGTAGATACCAATACTCCAAGTTGCACATAACCTAAAGTCACTCTCATAACTGTTAAATGAATTTTCACGTGCGCTTCTTTATTTAAAAAGAAATTAAATATTTATTTTAATTTTTAATTTTAATAGATCGTCTAAAATCGTTGTAAGAAGCTAACATAAATATATATAATTAGAAAGAAGATCATTTAGAAAGTATTTGTAGAGTTTAATATTTTTGTCCTCCTAAAATTTCATTCTAGACCACAGTGCGCCGCACACCTTAGATTAGTAAGGTTTTTATAGTGGTTCCTCATCCACGTAGTCCAGGCGATAAAGCCAAGACCCCCGTGCCCCCTGTCGCTCTACAGACAAACTCAATGTTTGTCTGGTCTTTGATGTCTACAGGCGGTTTACGGTGTGTTCTTCCCTCCTCCTTTTTCAAACGGACTTGGGACCGTCTATGGCGGAGTTTCCCGGTGGGGATAGTGGGCATCGGTGTGGGTGTTGGAGTGGCCTTCAGTGTTCGATTCGGAGTCGGTGTCGGCGTCGGGGTCGCTGGCGTGGACAGCGCCTTCGATGTGGAGCTTCTCCAGTTTGTCCTGGAGTTCATGGTTGGCCGTCATTAGCTGGCCATTTGAGATGGCTAGTGATGTCCGCTCGATGAGTTTAGCTTGGTACAGCTCGTGGTAGTCCGGTGGGGTGCGAGTTGGGGCGTGCTCGGCCTGGGCCTTGGCGAACTGCTGGGAGTAGTTGCTGCTGGCCATGGTGTGGTGTGGAGCCGTAAAATCGGCTTTTCGATCTTAGAATTTCGTCGATCAGAATTTATGGGTCCGTAATCAAATGATAGCAATTTTCATTGCCCAACCGGTTTCAGCCAATGATATGACAGCGGTTTTACTTTCCCAACAGTTTAGTTGTTACTATGGTTACGATTTGTTTCCGAAAACACGAATTCATAAATATCAATTTTTTTGTCAGCGAACTGCCGCAATTTCCAAATATAAAAATGCTTCGTTATAATTTAATATGATGCCAAAAAGTATAGTGTTAAACTCGTGAGCAAGTTGACCATTGTCACTCGTGTGAATTGCAAAGTTTACCCTCGTGGCAGTGGCCAACTTTCTCACTCGTTTAATAATATACTATTACGCTACAAGCAACGTTATGAAGGTTTTTTTTACATTACCAGAGAAAAGTTAAAAGAAAGAAAGTCCTAAATTCTCGAGTAAAAGCAAATAACGTTACGTGTGTCGTAACACGGTTTATTTTATCCTATTTCTATTTTTTTTAATTAAAAAAAAAAATGTTTAACCGTCAAAAAGCGAAACGATGTTTGTTTGCCAATATCTCCATAGCAACGAGTTGCGTTAGGATACAGATAACAACACTAGTGTTGTTAAGAATTTCTTACAACACTAGTTTTGTTAAAGGTACCTTAACATCTCGTTCCTAAGGATTTACTTGCATGATAACATTAGAGGATAAAATAATAGTTATTTGTTTAACAAGGCAATAAAGTGATAGGTTTACGGACGCGGCTGGAGTTTCACCGCCGAGCGAGCTTGCACACACATATTTTTTTCGCGGATTGTTAAGGAGAAATTAGTAATAACTTGCAATGCAATAATTTTCAATATATTTAATTCTATCAACATATCGCAGGTAGCTTTGTAAAAATTTCGTAGGTACCCAAGTAAAACAAAAATTGATATTCATAATAGTCCACATAATTGTGGAGTCCGCATTTTGACGGTGTGAGTGGTGTAATCATTTATAATCATAATGATCATGATTTCGTAAGTGACATGCAATGAATATTTGAATCGGACGGACCGTATAATTATTATGAGCAAAACTCTTCAATACATTTCTTTACTGATATGGTTGATGGTGGAAGCCATTACATTGTGATACATTTTGATTCAGGAATTCAGGAATTTTTCAATAAAATGCACTTTGTTGGTATCACACACATTTCTTTAAGATTCAAAATAAAAGTCATTATGTTCATATTATTATTATTGTTCAATGATTAAATTGAAATAAAACTTACAGAATACGTAACCTCCAAATCCTTTTCGATCATTTCTCCGATTGCTGCTCGGGTTCAATTACGTGGGAAAATTAGGCAAATACACGGTGCACAGAGAAAACTTACGCGGGGTTGTTAATACTTCGCAGAAGCCGTTATTGGGCTTCTTTCACAGGCAACATCTGAAGGAAAGTCTCTCGTTCTACTGTGCGAGGATATAAGTGCGCCGGTCGATGACGTTTAAACGTCAAATGCCGGGCCACTAGGAGCCGGTCACGGCGAAATTTGTTTGCCGTGACCGGCACCTTTTTCGCCACCATTCGGCGACTCCATTTTTGTCCGTGGATAAGTTAGAGACTCGCATGGAGGTCGGGAAAACATACGCGGTGTTATTAAAACTTCGGGAAACCTGTGTCTGTCCTTTTTGGTACGGGAAATTCGAAGGCAACTCTCAATTAAGCGAAGAATACATTGTAATGTCAAACAAATTTCCGGGCTGTTTCTATTGGTCGACGCGGTGTCTCATCTGATTGGTGAAATAACATGACGTAGTCTCACCTGATTGGCTCATTATTTTTACAGCCTAGGCATAAATAAGCATTTTGAAAGCCTAGTCCGCAAATGTTATATTTCATGGACTAAAAGCAGTTCTAAAAATCTTACATTTCATATCAATCCGCGAAAAAATAATTTTTACTCTTCACAGGGTTATGCTTTAAGTATTGTAAAACCAATTGTTAAATTATTAAACTACATTATTTTTAAATCACTACGTGATTGCCCTACCAAGTGGAAATTATTATATTTAAGTAAAAGTTAATTATCTCAACGGCCAAGAGTAAAACGTGTTTGTCTTGTTTCTCTTTAATAAGAGAGTTCTTATGAAATTGCGGCCGTAATAAGGAATGCTTCCCAGCCGTAAACCACAATGAAAGTAGGTCTTCACGGTAAAATTCAATATGCCGTATTATATTTATTCTGCTCTTAATCAATATTTCGAATTGAAAGACTCCAATTTGCGTAACGAAGCTGCCTCACGAATACAAATTATGATTAAGTATTTTTAGATATCAAAATTTTAAGGGAAATTTTGGTAATACTATTTTACACAGATTAGATGACAATACTATTATTATAAATAGGATTTTCATGCAATACGTTACTAGATAACGTCTCAGTACCCTTCGAAGATAGACAAACAGTTTTAACACTATGAATGCCACAACAAATTGGTAAGATACTATAAGTATTATTTTATGGAATAAACATATAAATCGTATATCATATCACATGCCATTTATGAAATGTAATCAAATACCCGATACTAAAAAACGAATCAATCAATATCAAACTAAATTTACTTTGAAATTTCCAATTTTTAAACACAAACTCCCTGTGCCAGAACAAATTTAACTTCCACAATTTAAATTCGATTTTAATAACACCATTTGATTTCGATATAAAATGTAAAAGCGGATGATGTTACCTACGATGGTGATTTAGTTGTTTTATTAAAATTATACACGGCGGACTCTCGAATAGAGGGTTTTGTTTTGTGGATTTTGTGGCGGAATAATGTATTCCCGAGGCGTTTGATTCGAACTAATTTCGCTGTATCGCGGTGAAGATGAAATATTATGATAACTTTTTAAAAGCCATAAAAAGCGCCGAATGCAAATTGCGCTTCGCGTACACTGCCTTTTAAATCAGTCTGTTCCACATCATAAAAGTTGGTGGGTAAGTTTGCATAAACGTATCTAGTTGTATATTGAACATGTGAAAGTTAATGCGTATTGTTAGATTATATTCACAATCCTAGCGTGTCTGTTTTGTGTTTTTTTTATTACTCTTATGTGTACACAATATTACTAGCTGCAAACAATTAAAATACCACACATGTTTAAAATAATTGAAAAAATAACTATTTTAATGCAAACGAACATTTTGAGTATAAATATGTATCTGCAGCTGGATTTTAACCAATGTTATTCAGTTTGCTAGACTGGCGCTCTGCCAGTTCATCTATGCAGCTATTTGACAAAGCAGCACAGCTCCAAATCACACGAGTCCTCGGCGCTGCAGTCACGTGCAGTTGCATACGAAATACCTTTTGCTGAAGAGACAATTTTTTGCAATTACTCTTGCGTGGAGTAGATATTTAAGCAAATGATTTCGAATGCAACTACACGTGACTGCAGTGCCCAGGACTGGCGAGGGTCTTCTAGTGGCACCAGCATATTCCTTTTTGGGTGTCTTCTTTCTCATCCTAAAGATGAAAATAATCCACGGGAATAAAATTTCGGGGTGGCTTAATACTTCTTTAGGTCAGTATTAGGGTGACCGCAAAAAATCTATGTCGGAATTTTGGTCGTCTGGACCCCACAAAACGATTCCCCTTTCCAGATATTGAGATAGCCGAAATTTGAGCTCGATTAAACGACGTTAACCCGTGCAGCTCGTCGCTCAAAGTTTGAAATAATCCAAATGTTTGGCAAAAAAGCTGACACATGGAGCCATAACTCCAAAACGTTAAAAAATAAAAACACGCTTAATATCTCGAAAGAAAGCTGATGTTGTTCTTCAAAATTTATATTCTATACATAATTGTTGTTATTTTAAGTCAAACAGAGTTACAACAGCCTTTAACCCTAAAAACGTGACCTGGTACCACTAGGAGCGTACTTCGTATATTTTGTTATTAGGTGATAAATTTTCCTTTTTTTGGTATATTTTTGAGTTTAAAGTAAAAATATAATAAAAAATAAGTAATACTGATAAGTCTAATGACATTTTTTATTTTAAAATATAAAAATCAGGTACATAATACATACAAAACAGACACATACAAGATACAGACGTAGTACCTACATGAGTTGATAATCTTACATAGTTATCTAATCTATTCTAGAGTTTTTGTTAAAGTAGTTTTTGAAACGTCAGGATGTAATGCTCGGCATTTGGTTACAACTTGCAGGATGTGTTGCTTTTGGTCTTTTGGTCTTCATCT
The DNA here is from genome assembly GCA_910593695.2 of Ocypus olens. Lineage (NCBI taxonomy): Eukaryota > Metazoa > Arthropoda > Insecta > Coleoptera > Staphylinidae > Ocypus > Ocypus olens. Next base: position 18,746,004 of record OU343052.1, on the reverse strand, counting down.
TTTGTCAGAAGGTCGTTAAAGTCGGTTATTAATTTAACACCACGCTCAGCCATGTCATTAACTACTTTTAATGTTTTGACAATTTTCAATCTTTCTTGGAAGTCATTATTTTGAGGCCAGGTGCTTGAATGTTGCCTTAGGAAATCTGTTTTTATATTAAATCGGATAAAGAATGTAAACGTTTCTTTGGTAGGTAAATTTACCAATCCTCCATCAATTACCTCTTTTAATTTCTCTTTCCTAACTTTTCGATTTAGCCCTAGCGTACTCTGATGGTTCATCTGTGCTACTGAGCAATTTATTAGCAATTAACAACTTTTCATCGTCTGTAATGGTGGGATCAAAAAACGATAATCCCACCAACTCTGCATTCAAATATCAAAAATAATTCGAAAATTTGGTCAGGGCTATTTCTGCTATTTCGTTGTCACATTCTTTATAGTCTAACAGACTATGCAAAATACCTAAATCTTGCTTTGGTGCAAGATGAGCTTTTGGAGCACTGAACCAAGCATTACAATAAATTTTAACTAGGAAAACAGAAATGGCACGCACAGAACTTTCTTCTTCTTTAGACATCTTAAATTGACGACAAAAAATGAACATTTTTAAGCAATAAATAGCCTTTGACATCCACCTGGCGTGATGAATGGCTCCTGGAGTTCTGAAACCCACAGTATTGCCGTCTAGTGATCCAACAAATACGAGAACCAACTGCAACAGCTCCTTGTAGTCATCTCTGGGGTGGCTCTCAGTTAATTTGGTCTCGAATTCAGCAGTAACATTTGCAATTACTTCTGGAGTTAGCTACTTTTGTATTAGATTGTCACTGATACCTGTGTCGTATTTTCCTTTGTCTATCTTGGGCCACGCAGTGAGGAATCTCTCGAAAATGTCTGGATGAGGTCCAGTGGTTGATCCCATTTTTGTGTCGAATACGCCTCTTAACAGAATCTCCAAGATATGGTGACGGCAAGCTAGGTATAGTCTGTTCCTAATATTTGCTCCAATATGACGCATGCTTCTTTGAGTCTTCCCATATTGGATGCTGTAGTGTCGAAGCACAACGCCTTGATGGTGTTGGGAAGACCCCATTCCTGTAGGCATTCATATACGGCTACGGCTTGCTCCTCTACAGAGCTGTTTGCTGTTACAGGAACTCCCGGCAGCTGTTCCTTTTCGCCATATGAAATAGAAATAGCTATTCGCTCACATTGTTCATTTTTTAAAACACCCGATAAAAGTTTACCGTCCCAATGGACAACCACGGGCTCTTTTTCAGGAATTTTTACTTTATCTGAAATGTTTTTAGTATATTGTTCTCTGAACATTTGCCTTCTAGAATGTAATAAAGTTTTCGAGACTTTGTACTCAAGAGGGTCAAGGTTTAGTGCTTCTAGAGTAGCTATTAAAATTCTCGTGGCATTTCTGTCGGATACCTTACATCGATCTAACAAAATGGACAATTTCATGTTTAAAATCTCTTTGACGCCCTTGCAGATTAAACTTTCATCCTCTTGCTCTCAGATGGTCCTGGATCTTCTGCAGCTTCTTCAGGGATGTCCATTTCCTCCAAGCTCTCAAGTTCCTGGTAGATGCTGTCCTCTTCAGTGTCTTCTTCTTCTCCTTCTTCGAACTTGTCTTCATCATCCGTCTATAAGAAGCAACAAAAGAAAGAGAAAAAAAGACTATAAAAACTTGTCGTTTTAGCAGAATAGTAATAATACATAGGAACTAAATTACCTACTTCTAATTATCAATTAGATTTATTTAAAAAAATCTAAACTCACTCATAAAGATGCCAAATGATGCTCTCATGTACAATTTTCTTTCAATTATAATGAAACTATTTACTTATTTGTTTATCTATTTTTTAGAATAATAATAAAAAAACTCACCAATATCAAAAGTTTCTTCTTGGATTTGTCGGCTCATTTTTGCAAGTTCCTTTTGCGCCTTGATTTCTTCAGCTCGAGACAACTTGAGATCCACTCCAGTCATGGAACCTGGGCGGCCCTTATGCCTCTGTTTCACGAGAAACGCCTTATCTTCTTCCGATTTCATCAGAGCCAAGGCATCTTGTTGAGCAATATCAAAGAGATCATCCAACTTTTCAACAAACTGTTTAAATTTGTTATTGGCCGTTTCCGATTTTTTCTTCCGGTCTTTTTGAAGAGTTCTCCACAAGGCGTGAAGTTTTAGTAATTGCATCTTGCTCACGTTTAGTCGGGATTCGAGCTTTCTCCCAAAAAAGGAACACTTCTCGTATGGTAAATTTTGCTGATTCTCTTACAGTTAATTACACAGTACGTAAATTATAACATAAAGCACACAAAACTTGACGATTTAAGGGTAGTTTACAACCGGTGATCTGGTGAATGGGATAGCCCACAAGAAATATTTTATCCTTGGTCCGGCTTTGTACACCTGATGTGGATGCCATTTCAGAGTCCAATAGGTAAATAACAGTTAACTTGAAAAATGAAACAAAATATATTACAAACTTTAATTTCAATAAAATGTTTTCAAATGTCTTTTAAAATTATACCATAATACTTATAAAAACAACACACACACTTGAAAAATAAAAAAAACAAAAACGTTAAAATATCTTCACTAGATAATTGTTCGATCTAACCAGCTCAAAGGCGCTTTAGAAACTAAACTGAATAAATAAAAGGTCGGTTGTACGATAAGATAAGATAAGATCTTTATTTATTTCTGCGACTATGGTAGTATGGAACACGTCAAAACAAATGGAGTAATAAAAATGGAGTATAAACATAAGTACGAAAATACGAATATACATTACAATAAAATAAAATACAAAATACAAAATACAGTACATGTTATAAGTTACATTATCAGTGAATATGTTCGGCAATTGTATAATAACACTTCGTTTTTAAAAAAAAATTTAATTTATATTTAAAATTTAGAAGTGTACTGGATTGTATGATACTTTCCGGCAGCATTCGATAACATTTTAGTCCTATGCAATCTGGACAATTTTGACCAATATTTGTTTTAAATAATGGGGTTCTGAATTGTTGCATGTTTCTAGTGTTTCTGTTGTGAATGTCAACATTTCTCTCAATATTATTCCTACTGCAAAATATATACACACACAATTCATAGATGTAGATAGATGGTACTGTTAATATTTTATATTTTTTTAATAGTTCGTGACATGGAAAATCTCGGGGTACTCCAACAATAATCCTAATAATCTTTTTTTGGGCTTTAAATACATCTTGTATCATGGTCGATGCACCCCAAAGGATTATGCCGTAGTGTAAACGTGATGCTATTTGAGCATAATAAAAATTAATTAGTTGCTCTACAGTAAGAATTTCTCTGAGAGATCTTAATAGAAAAGAAATTGAGTTTAATCTTGATACCAAATGATTGCAATGGACCTTCCAATTTAGGTTCGAGTCGGTATAAATTCCTAGAAATTTGGTATTGGTAGACTCTAGTGGAGGTTCTGTGTTAATTAATAATTTTAAATCTTTATCGCCCTGTCTATTGCTAGCTGTATAGCGAATGTAAGTTGTTTTCGAAGCATTTAAATGTAAATCATTAATTTGAAGCCAATTGTTAAGATTATTTAGCGCGTTATTACAGTGTTCTTCGATTTCATCATATGATTTACCAGAAAATAAAAGAGACGTGTCATCGGCAAATTTTACAGATAACGTATCGCCATCGAGGCAATTATCTATGTCGTTTATGTAAAGCAGGAAAAGGACTGGCCCAAGGATAGACCCTTGCGGGAGGCCTGTATCGATTGCTGTGGTTGTAGAGTTAACTTTACTCCCATTCGCTGACTGGATTGATACATATTGATAACGGTTGCTTAAAAAAGATTCTAGCCACATATTCGCTTTACCTCTAATACCGTAGCAATCCATTTTTTGCAATAGTAAGTTATGATTAACACAGTCAAATGCCCGACTTAAGTCACAGAAGACAGCTGTCGGACACTTGCCCTGTTCAATAAGGAGAGTTATATGTTTAAAAAACTCAATAAATGCAGTAGAAGTTGATCGTCCTACACGAAAACCGTGTTGATTAGGATTTAATATATTATTTCTTGAAATAAAATCATTAAGACGATGGAGGAAACAAAGTTCAAATATTTTGCTAAATGTGTCTATAACTACAACTGCCCGGTAATTATTGGGATTTAGTGGGTCGCCTTTTTTAAATATAGGGGTTATTTTACTAATTTTCAGACTATTGGGAAAACTTCCAATCTCAAAAGACATATTAATTAATTCACAAAGCGGCTTTAGTACCGCCGGAATTACATGCCTCACTAAGAATGGGGGAATTTCGTCGTGCCCTGCAGATTTTTTGTTGGTCAGTTTAAGCAACAGTAGTTTTAGAAGTTCTGTTTCTGTGTATGGAGATAGAAATATAGTGTTATTATTGTTGTCTATCGACGAATTGACTATTAGATTATTGTTTTTAGTTTTATTAACTAGCGCTACCCGGCATGCGTTGCACTGCCACTCAAATATATAGAAATAAAGATTCAATTCGTTTATTGGAGTGCTTTAGGATAAACAATATTTTTAGTTTTTCCGTCTGGTGCGCACACGAATAAATCTGATGGTTTTCCAACACGTGAACAGGCCACATATAGTTGTCCATGTGAGAAGCATGGATTCTCCAAATTTAGTCCACACACTTGTAGCGATTGGCCCTGTGCTTTGTTGATTGTCATTGCAAACGCGAGTCGCACAGGAAACTGTAAACGTTTAAATGGAAATGGCATATCTGTCGGAATCATTGGGATGCGTGGTAATAGTACATCTTCGCCTTTAAATTTTCCATTCAAAATGGTAGCTTGGATGATATTGTTTATCATCTTTTTCACTGAAAGCCTGGTACCGTTGCAAAGTTGTGGTGGATTGATGTTGCGAAGAAGGATTATAGGCACGCCAAGTTTCAATGTTAAAATGTGCGGCGGCATGCCTGGCAAATCAAGTGAATTCAAAAATTCGGTTGGATAGTTGACAACTTCGTCTTGATCCATTACAGTATCCACGGACTTGTACGTTGTAGCTTCACCTGGTATTTCATTTTGAATGCTGTAATTGATCGCATTCACATCGTTATTTTTGGCTGCTAATATAGCACGTGAACTCAGCCACTGATGATTTTTATAATTCTGGGCGATATTTGGGAAAACTTTGCGAACCAATATTTCTATGGTTGCAGTGATTTCACAGAAGTTTGTAGGCAATGAGATACATTGTGTAGATTCTTCGATTGGCATTTTCCCATTCCCAATATCCAACAATTGTTTTGCGAAACGTTCAGCAAATGCATCATGTTGTAGTTGTACACGCATATTAGTCTTCAAAGTCAATTTTTGTACGTGTCGCCATAAAACTGACGATTTGAGACATGCATTAAGTTCATCGGCGGATGTTGAACGTGGTATAACAGGGAGAGTTTGTCGAAAATCGCCAGACAATAAAATGAGTGCGCCACCGAAGAGCTGTTCATTTCTTCTCAAATCTGTTAGTGTACGATGAAGCGCTTCCAATGCTTTTTTATGGGCCATAGTACACTCGTCCCATATAATCAGTTGACATGTTTGGAGTACTTTACCCATTCCAGAATCTTTGCTGATATTGCATGTGGGGGTCTCAGTAATTTGAATATTTAACGGCAATTTAAGTGCTGAATGCGCTGTTCGGCCACCATCCAAAAGAGTTGCAGCAATCCCAGATGAAGCGATTGCCACTGCAATATTTTTTTGAGATCGTATAGTTGCCAAAATTAATGAAATCAGAAAAGTTTTGCCTGTACCACCGGGCGCATCAAGGAAATACAAACCGCCACTGTGGCTTGTAGTTGCATGGATAATTTGGTCATAAGCTATGCGCTGTTCTGGGAGTAATTTCGGAAGATTCGTTTGAACAAATCTATCCAATTCGTCGACATTAAAGTGTGTTTCTCGTTGTAAATCACGATCTAAAATGTCATTTGTAGTTCGATTGGGCGTAGCTATTCCCAATTGTATAAGTCCTTTATTAGCAATTGCCAAACATATGTCCTCAATCAGAACCAATGCCTCATTATACACATTTGGTGTGAATTGAATGTCTTGATTTTCATTCGTTGCACGCAGACGATATAGGATGTCTTCACTCATGTAGTCTTTATATTTTTCCCAAAGACCTTTGGGATTGGATGGGAAGCACGTTGTTAATATAATAGCAAATAACGTGCGTATTTGCGATGGTTGAGCTGAATTCGATGCATCTCCGAGTGAAGTGTCCCAATGTGTATCGTTTTCAAGAAGATTTAATTCTTGGCAAGCTTCACGATAAGTGGCACAAACTTGACCGTTTACTAATCTTAAGCCTTCAAAGGATGTCGGGCCTCGTATGTTTATTAAAAGTAATCGCAAGTAAAAACATTCTGCATTGTTTGGATGAACAGTGTACAGTCGTCCTAACGCGTCGGTCGAATATAAATTTGTTTGTCCTTCAACTGGTTTACCTTGTTTGCGACGTTGAAACTTTTTCGTAGATGCATTCCAGGTGTAGTATGTAGGTACTTCAGAGTAAAGTAACGTCTTTGCAAATGTATCCTCTCCGCACAATGTGAAAAATGCAGTTAACGTGGTTGGCGGTGGTGACAATACTCTTGCGCGAACATTTTCTGTTGTGAAGTACACTCGTTGTCCATTTTCAAGATGCACTGCCAAATGAACAACTGTTGGATGGCGTTCATGTATTGGAAATGATAAAATGCGCCATACTGCTTCATTGCTACTAATATAGCGTCCCAGTTGATATTGGTTGATCTCATTGATGGATGCATTTGCATTTTCTACTCCAAATACTGCCATATCGCTTCCTTTGTTGACATATTTGCAAATATACTTGATAGATTTCACCGAATTGCAATACTCGACATTAATGTGGGCTTTGTATGTTTTCGAGAGTAACGGAGAATACGGTACAACCCAACGATTATCTACACCAATGTCATTGTTTCTTACTTTTAAATTGAAAGATTTTCCGCCATCTTCAGTTGATCGTCGACGGTAGAGTGGATATCCATCATTGCCAGTAATAGTCTCAGCAAGTAAGTTTCTTGGGTATCGTTTTGTGCATTTTCCATTGGACATGCATGGTGAATTCTTGTTGAGTAAGCCACATGGACCATGAATCATGTTTTTAGTGACTACTTCAAATAATTGTGGATCATTTTCGATATCTGGTATTTCTGCTGAGATAACTTCGTCAATTTGATTTGGGGTTATTTTTCCGATCAACCAAATCAATATGTGTGCATGTGGCAAACCTCTTTTTTGCCATTCAATGGAATACATCCAACAGCGTGTCTCTCCAAAAACATTATGCTTGACAATGAAGTCCATTAAAGATTTTAATTTTTGTTTAAACACACGTGTGGATATATCATGGCGATCCGATGGTGATTGCCCAGTTAACAAAAGTTCTTTTATTTCATCCCACGTTGGATTGCAAGTGAACGTAATAAACAAATCTGGGCGGCCAAATGCACGAACATATGTCATTGCATCTTGAGCGTATTCATGCATGTGCCGTGGACTCCCAGTAAATGTGGCCGGTAAAATGATCATTTTACCCAAGTCATTCGGATTCACATTGCCATCATTAACTACCGCATCACGTAAATGAATGTACTCTTCGGAACGCAACTTGCTTTGATTTAATCGAATGTAGAGAAGTCTTTCGGTTTCGATTTTCGCATACATATCGACAATGTATTGATGGAACAATTGTCGACATTTCAAGATATGATTTTCAGCGTTTCTTCGAATCATCAATCGATATGAATAGAAATTCAATGCACTGACTTTCTTATTTGTTTCCTCATTTGTTTGTGGATTTCTCAATTTTATGTTGAAATGATATCCATCTTCTCCATGGCAAAATAAAATTAGATATTGTAATCCGTCGTATGAGCGATGAGTTTCTGACACTCGTTGAATATGGCCATTCCTCCGATGAAGAATTATATCACGCGTATTAAATTCTTCTCCAACTATAACGACGGCCACTTCATCAATTGTTGGTGCGTTGTATTGTCTTTCGTGTTGGCCGACTGGTGTTTTGTCTGCTCTAATTACAAGTTTATAGTGATCAGTTGGCATTTGTTCAATTGCACTTCTGAACAGTCGAATTAGTTCGTTGTGTTGATCGAATAAATTTTGTAATGCAGCCACAATTTCTCTTTTAGTACTCGTATTGTACCGACAACGTTGATCTATTTGTTCGTTAGTGTTTCCCATGAAATATATTTGAAGAAATTTGTGATCTGCGTTCGGCAATGGTAGTAGTGATCCTGCACGATGATAGATTTGCCCTTGCACTTTGAATGTTGGCATGTAATTCTCGCGCACTATATTTGTTGCACCAAACGAAGTCATTTGGAAACATGAGTTGTATTTACGTATATTTGCCAAAAAATGTATCGATTGGCTTGTGTCACCTGATACCAACGTTGATAACGGTTCAGGTGGCATATGTAATTCTGGCAATTTCACTTTTCCACCCGCACAGCACATTCCAGGTGTTTCTTTGTTAAATTTGAGAGCGTTACAATACATGCATAATTTGTCCATTTTTCCAATAAGCACACTTGGATGAAGACTGTAGTCATATGTAGCATCGTAATGGAATGCACAAAGATTTAAATCGGCGTACAGTGTTCGTCGGGCTTGAGCAGTTCGTTGTCGCTGGATTCTCAGTCGTTCTTCCCGTTGATTTTCTGTTTCAGATGATCGGCCTTGAGCAGTGCGTACACGTTCTATTTCCAGTCTTGCTTCCCGGTGCTCATCTGATTCTGAAGTTCGTAACTTCTTTCGCTTCTGAGTTTGAGGTGTAGATCGACCAATCGCTTTTCGCTTGGGTGGCATAATTTATTTTACAACAAATGTATTCCTTTTTAATAATTTTTTAAGGGTTCAAAAGTGCTACGACCTGCAGGCGAGTAGACAGCGATAACAGGAACACTGGCAGAATTCCTCAGCAATGCAACTGACTGAGGTAGAAGTAACCGCAAACGTCACAAATTTACAAATTTAGTTCTGTTTAATGTTATTTTAATTTCAGTTGGTAACGTATATAGATATAGATAGATTTTATTATATATGAAAGCAACCGGCAGGTCGCACCAATTTCAGTTGGTAACGCCTGACGTACATTATTCCATCCTCCTGACATTCCCTAATTACAACAAATTCTATTAGTTAGGTTATGTACATTGAAAACCAAGAAATGGTAGACAAACATATTCTATTTTACACAGAAACCTTCCCCCGCATGATTACATTAACCCCTGAAAATTTCATCCAAATCCGACGAATGGTTTAGCTGTCCATAAACGACAAACAAACAAACAAACATTCATTTTTATATATATAGATTAAATCTGTTATTGATTGCTTGAAAAAGGTATTTAAATATTCGCGAACTTCGACCGGATCACAAATCTCCGCACCGTTTGACATGAGAGTGAGATCCTTGCTACCCTGCTTATTATTAGTAAGTATTTTTGTCACGTTCCAAGCAGCTTTCATTGGATTACTTGAATTATTTATTTTGTTTTGATAAAATTCCCTTTTTGTGTCTTTAATCAACTGCATATGATTTCATTTGGCAATTTTATAAGCACTTTCCAATTCGATTGAAGCATGCTTTATTGAATACAAGCTTTTGAGATGAGTACTTGACTTTTTTATATTTTCATTTACCCATTTATTAGTGTTGTCCTTTGAGTAACACTTAGTAACCGGAAAGTATTTATCCATATAATAAATAAAAGTTCTTAAAAATCCTCTTGAAATGATAAATTGGTTTCAAATTTTGATCACAGATCCAAGTAAATATTACGGTTCTGTGATCAGAAATGTCATTATTTTCAACACAAACTTCTACATTCGAACAGTTGGAAAAGATTTGATCTAGAATTTTATCATTTCTTGTTGAAACAGCTATGTGGTCAAATAAATTAAAACTTGTGGTTATATTTTTTACTTTTTGAAAAATTCGTTCATCTCTTAATGGGTCTATATTTAAGTCACCACAGAGTATGAAGGAAGTTTTGTTATTATATAGATTTTGCAGTATATTTGCGAGGTTATTGAGAATAACGTAATAATTACGATGAAGTAAAATCACCATCCCTAAAATAGAAATTAGCTGCACCCTCCCTTTTACCTGTCAAACGGGTCTTTCTTTGGTAAACTAGTCAGGTAATCCCCATATAATAAAATATTGAATTTGAAAATAGAGTTCCAAAATACTTTTTAACAAAAAAATGTTAATTCCGAGACATATTATGTAAAAACCCGTAAAGTTCTTAGAATACTCCCAAACTGGCTCCTACTGGTACAAGGTCACGTTTTTCGGGCCAAAGGCTGTTGTAACTCTGTTTGGCTTGAAATAACAACAATTATGTATAGAATATAAATTTTGAAGAACAACATTAGCTTTCTTTTGAGATATCAAGCGTGTTTCTATTATTCAAGTTTTCTATGGAGATTATGGAGGGAGGCGAAGGGCTGATGTGGTTGAGAAGGGGATTGGGAAGGGAAGAGGACATACATCTGACCAAGGGGATCATCAGTGATTGACTATATAGTAATCAAAGGTATCTCGAGAGAAGAAGTGAGAAGAATGGAGGTGGAGGAAACCATGGGATCGGATCATTTGCCAATAAAAGTGGAGATACGGATGGACAAGGGGGAAGGAGTGGAACAAGAACAAGAAGTTGTGAGAATAGAGAGCGGGATAAGTGCAATTATACATATGAAGAAAAGGTTGGAGAAGGTGCAGTGGAATGAAGTTGTATCAATGGAGGAAATGGAGGAGGTCATACTGGGATGCGGAAGAAGAGTGAAGGGAAAGAAGGTGAATGAGAGTACGTGGTTTGATGAAGAATGTCAGCTGGCAAAGAGGGAACTGAGGGAGGCAATTAGAGAATGCTTATGGAGCGGAGGGGAAGAGAGGCGGGTGGTGGCAGCTAGAAAAAAGTATGATAGTATATGTGAAAGGAAGAAGATACAGGCATTGGAGAGAACAAGTGAGGAAAGAGTAAAGCAGAAATGTGGAATATCCTGAAAAGAGGTGAAAAGAAGAGGCAGATAGTGGTATCAATACAAGAGTGGTCTGAGAAGTGCAAAGGAAGTAGCTGATGATCGGAGAGTATAGGGGACGGAGGACTAAGGGGAATGATGGAGGATTTCTCAGAGAAGGAGGTTAAGAAAGCGTTTGAGGAAGTGAAACGAGGGAAAGCAGCAGGAATGGATGGACTGAAGGCGGAGATGTGGAAGGAGATAGAAAAAGAGGGAAAGGATAAGTTCAGGGAGCTGTTAAATCAAATGTGGAAAGAGGAAGCAAACTTACCTGCATCATGGAGAGTAGGTGTGGTATGCCCAGTTCACAAAGGAGGAGAGCACGATAAGGTGGACAATTATAGAGGGATAACAGTCATGGGCAGTAGCTATAAGATTGCCATGATTATGGTGAAGAACAGATTGGAGAAAGAAGTAGAAGAGAAGAGGCTGCTACCGGAGACGCAGGGGGGTTTTAGAAAAGGGAGGGGCACCAGAGATCAGATCTTCACCCTGGCAAGGTTGGTAGAAAGAATAATGGAAGAAAGAGGAATTGTATATGCAGTGTTCCTGGACCTAAAGGCAGCGTATGATAGTATACCGAGGGAGAGCCTAATAGAGTATTTGAGAAGGAAAGGGGTGAGTGACGGGATGGTAGAGTGGATAAGAGGAATGTATGAGGAAACGTGAGCGGTATCGAAAGTGGGAATGGAAGTGTCGGAGAAATTTAGAACGTGGATGGGGGTGAGGCAGGGCTGCCCGCTGAGTCCTTTGCTGTTTAACTTGTATATGAGCGAATTTGAAGAAGTGTTGAGGAAAGGACAAGCGGGTGGGGTGGTGGTTGTAAGAAGCAAGGTATGGATGTTGGCGTATGCGGATGATATGATGTTAATGGCGAGAGACAGGGAAGGGATGAGGGATATGTTGAAGAGAGCGGAGAGGTATATGGATAAGAGAGGGCTATGTGTGAATGTACGGGAGGTACGGGAGGGTAGGTGGAACACTTAAAATGGATGCAGGGTAAGGCAAGGAAAGCGTGGGGTATGGTTTGGGGGAAGTGGGGAAAATGGATGGAAAACAATTTTAGAATGGCATGTTAATTGTGGGACGCATGTGTGAGAACGATCTTAATGTATGGTGTGGAAGTATGGGGGACGAAGGGGTAAGAATGTGTATAGAGGGAGCAACGGTGGTTCTTGAAGCGTCTGTTGGGGGTGGAAGAGTCCACGCCAAGGTTCATACTGCTTCAGGAAACAAATAGAGGGAATATGCAGAGTCTGGCAATGGAGAGAGTGGTTAGATATGAGATGAGGTTGTGCGAATTAGAGGAGGAAAGACTGGTGAAAGAGAGGAAAGTACAAATGGAGAATGGAGCGAAAGAAAATGTATGAGAGGGTGGGGTTGTCGGAAGCCAAAGCGAAGGATTGGATAAAGAGTGGAAGGAATGCGGCAGCGTGGGTGAAAGAGAAGGAGAAGGAAGTGGAAATTTAGGAGAGGCAGGGATGTATCAGGGAGAGTGAGTATAATGATATGTATGAAAGGTGGCAGGTGCATGGGAGGTTGCCGAGATACCTGGGTGAGAAGAGGCTGGGCAGGGAGGAAATGGTGACGCTGGAAAGAGCCCGGTGTGGATCAGGAGAGAGAGGGAGGAAAGTATGGATGGGTACAGAGTATGGGAGATGTGTATTGTGTGAATGGGGGAGGGATACTTGGAGACATTTGGCAGAGGAGTGCGAGGGTGTGTATGAGGAATGGGTGGAAGGGGGGAAAAGAGTGAACGAATGGATGAGAGAGGACGGAACTGGCGAGGTTGGGGTGGGAAAAGGAGAGGAGAAGGAAATGAAGTTGTGAATTATGGAAGATGTATATTATGCCAATAAAGGTCCTTTTTTTTTCTATTATTTACTGGAGTTATGGCTCCATATGTCAGCTTATTGGCCAAAAATTTGAATTTTTTCAAACTTTGAGCGACGAGCGGCGCGGGTTAACGTCGTTTAATCGAGCTTAAATTTCGGCTATCTCAATATCTGGAAAAGGGAATCGTTTTATGGGGTCCAGACGAACAAGATTCCGACATTTTTTCCCCTCTATGAGATTCGGTCACCCTAGTCAGTATAGACCGGCCAACATAAGGTTGGCAACATGTTGATATTGGTGTCGTCCACATGTATCCCGTCAACAAGAAACCAGTTGATGGATACTTACCAATAACGGGCGGCATAAGATCAAATAAATTTGTTGTCTGTTCCTTGTATCCGTGTCTTAGTTTCAAATGGATAACATCGCTCAGTCTGTACGGTATCGCTAGTGAGTCTTGTATTATATATTCGATCTTATAGATACGTTAATGATTTGTGCATATTCTCATTATTTGTAAATTGGAGACTTTAGGGTCTGATAAACAAAGAAGTTCTTCTAAATCCGAATTTGTTGTCGAGCTACCATCGTTTAAATATAAATCAAAAATTAACTTGTCACCAAAGCTTTTCTCATTTTTTAAAAACTGTATCTGCCACTATCTTCTTTCCTTTTTAGAGCATGGGCAGCTACTATGATGAACGTCCACTTACACCAGCAACTTCAGTCGGTCTTTCAATTTAACATTCAAACTGAGTTTGGTTTGAATACGCACCTAATTTTGTTGGCCGGTCTATACTTACCTTTAGATTTCAGCTGACATTTGCGGTGTTCAAAGGTTATATAGGTGTCACTATGCCCAGTGCTGCTTGGTGTGTGGTTCATAGTGGTTCATAGTAAGCGAATGGCTGGTTTACAACAAAAAAAACAATGAGGATGCTGCTCGAAGACATCCAGTTCTTCACGTATGGGGCAGCAGACAGCAAACCGGTGAAAATCGCTGCCCATGAGATATCATTCTAGAGCCTAGAATGAACTGCAAGGACTGAAAATTAACCCATCTCCGTTGGCAGAGTTTAATAAATAGACACAGTGCTGTGCCACTAATAAAACTGCGACAGACAAAAGTAGTGCCCCGAAAGTGAACAACTTAGTGCAGTTGACTGGAGTACATGTAAAAACCGAATATTTGAAGTGCACCGCGACACCCCAGTGCCATAAATGTAAAAACTTTGGGCACTTCAGTTGTGTGTGCCGGCTAGTACCAAGGTGTTAAATGTGCAAGACCACAAAAAACAAAGTGCCCAATGACCAAACCGATCTTTAAGTGCGCGAACTGTGAACACAAATATCCGGCCACTTAAAGGGGACGTACACAAACAGTACCTGAAGAGCATAAACAGGAGTTCAACAACTAGAAGCAACCTGAGAGTAAACCACAGCCACCAACAACAGAACAAAAAAGTAGGACAAAGCCCAAATAATACTCGCCAAACATCACCAAATCATTGAAAATTTCCGCCACTCCGCACTAAATATGCGGAGGTCGCATACTTACATCAACATAATCACCACCCATAGATTACAATAGATACGAAGTGTTGAATGAAATGGGATGCCAACATCACAACATATGAAATACACGATACTTTTATATACTATCTCACTCAAATAATGTACCTGGGCATGGATCTTTCATTCTCGCGATCGACAATCCCATAAACCAATAGCAGTACCGGTATACCCCTTCTCAAATCAAACGAAATAAGTCGCTAAAATTAAAAGTTCCAATAAACGAAAGTGCAACAAACAATGCACTTCCGGCCCATTTTGTTAGTATAAAGAGATAATTCAAATAAAAACGCACTCACGGAATAAACTGTAAACAAATAACAGCTGATTTAGGTTATGTAAGGTTACGTGTGAGTACCCGCCTAACGTACAGTCAGAGAAAATACAAATGCGAAACCCGCTCGCCGAGGGAATGCTGCCGCATGTCGGTGCTTAGTTCGGTCGAAACCCCCTGCTTAAAATACAATTATGAGGTAATAAAATTTACAAGCCTAGTTCACTTCTCGCCCTTAAGTGATCGACTGACGGAAAATTTTATTTCGTTATATGATTCCTACCAGTTATTACCATATCTGATTTTTCATCTTCCAATTTTTGTATAAAATTATTGATAATATTTTGGTATGTATAATTTTCTTTTCAGTTTCGTATAAATATGTAACCCCATTTTTGCCTAGATATGACCTTGAAACCCTCGAAAAATAAGATTTTAATTTTTAATCACTAAAAATTATTAGAATAATCTGAAAAATTCACATATATTTTTTTACCCAAATAAAGTGTACCCATTTTATTTGGCTAAGCGATCAAGTGACGGAAAATTTTATTTCGTCATATGATTCCTATCAGTGAATAACCATATCTTTCAATGTTTGGTGCGTCATCTTCAAAAATTTGAATAGCTAATCTTTTTACAATATTTTGATATTTTTTATATATTTATCAAAAAGCAAAATTTTATCAAATTAATAATAGAGTAACAGTATGTTTATGTGTAATTCCTTTTTATTTTAAATACCTCGTATCTATACACAGAAAAATACCCTAAATGACCATCAAATCAATGACCTTGAACAAATTTTACTTAATTTGGTATTTGGGACAAAAATATATATATGAATTTTTTTCAGATTTTTATGGGTTTGGTTAAAAAAAAATTCGAGGGTTTCATGGTCATATCTTGACGAAAATGGGATTGTTTATAGAAAACTGAAAAAAATTAATACCAAAATACCAATAATCATTTTACATAAAACTGTTGATAAATATACAAAAAATATCGTAAAAATATTAGTTACTCAGATGTTGCACCAAACGTTGGAAGATGGAAAATGTCACATAGATAGTATTTATTGATAGCAACCATAAGACGAAATAAAATTTTAAACTACACTTTTTCAAGACTTTTTAGCATTTTTTTTCGGGACAATTTTCTTAGTACTCTTAAAACTCTTTGGCATTTTTTTCACGCCAATTTTTTCCAGTACTCTTTTTGGCATTTTTTTTTCAGTACACTTTTTCAATACTTTTTAGCATTTTTTCGGGACAATTTTTTTAGTACTCTTAAGACTTCTGGGCATTTTTTCCAAGACAATTTTTTCCTGTACTCTTTTTGGCATTTTTTCCAGTACTCTTTCTGCCATTTTTTCAGTACTTTTTTCAAGACTCTTTTTTTAAGCAAATTTTTTCAGTACTCTATTTGGAATTTTTTTCAGGACAATTTTTTCAGTCCTCTTTTTCAAGACTACTTTGGTATTTTCTTTTGAAGACAATTTTTTTCGATACTCTTTTCCAAGACTCTGAATCTCAAAAACTAATAGAGCAATTGATATGAAACTTTGAACATAAGTCTTATTTGAGAATCTGAAGAACTAAATGGCTTTTGGTAACATTTCGTACACCAGAAGTGGGTGTTTACCTGAACTGTTTTTTGTTTTTTCCCAATATTTTTTTAAATATGAAAAATATCACAAAAACATGTAAACAAATTTTGAAGACAATAAAGAAATTAACATCTTTTGTTTGAAAATATTTTTCATAAAATCATTGTTATTCCAGAAAACAATTTATTAATTTGTTTTTCATTTTTCGTTCATAATTATGAAACGATAATTGTTACAATAAATTTGTGTTAATAATAATTATAGAGCATGCTAAAATTAACAACTTATAAAGAATAAGTTTTTTTCGAAATCTTGTTGGTTCTTGAGTTTTTGTATTTGAAGTATCATTTTTCCATCTTTCATAACTTTGACATTTTAAACGTCAGTTCCATCCACAAAAAGCTCGATGTACATTTAAATTGAAAATAAACCATAAAAGCGTAAATATAAATGATACTATCAAGTCGGAGAAAGTAACATGATGGCCACATCACCATTTTTTTTTTCAGAACAATTTTTTTCAGTATTCTTTTTTGGCATATGTTTTCCAGTACTTTTATGGCATTTTTTTCAGGACAATTTTTTTCAGTATTTTTTTTCAAGACTCTTTTTGGCTTTTTTTTTCAAGACAATTTGTTCCAGTACTTTCATGGCATTTTTTTCAGGACAATTTTTTTCAGTACTCTTTTTCAAGATTCTTTTTGGCATTTTTTTTTCAAGACAATTTTTTCCAGTACTTTTACGGCATTTTTTTTTCAGGAAAATTTAGGAAATTTTAATATTGTAAATAACGTTCAATGACCTTGCAAAAATACACCTGATTTGCTGTTTGGATCAATAATATATGTGATTTTTTCAGATTTTAAAAATATTTTTTTAGTTGTTAAAAAAATATATATACAGGGTCTTCATTTCAAAAGGAGCCACCCTGAATAACTTTGGATCTGAAGTAGTTACGTTTTTAAGAAAAAATACGTCAATTTTGTTTTCGAGGGGGAACTTAAAAAACACTGTTTTTAAATTTTTATCTTTCACCCCCTCACCCCCAGCCACCCCATCTTTATAATTTCAAATAGCACCCCCTATTGTGTGATGCCTCATTTTAAAGGGCATAAAAAATACTATCCAGCAAAGCAAAAATAATTGAAATCGGTTCATTTGTTTTAGAGAGAGAGGGTATTGGTTTCAAAATAAGCCACCCTGAATAACCCTGGTTCTGAAGTAGTCACGGTTACAGGAAAAACTATGTCAACTTTGTTTTTAAGGTGGAACTTGAAAACACTGTTTTTAGAATTGTATCTTTCACCCCCTCACCCCAGCCACCCCATCTTTATTATTTATAATTTCAAATGGCACCCCCTATTGTGCGATACCTTATTTTAAAGAGCTTAAAAAATACTATCCAGAAATGCAAAAATAATTGAAATCAGTTCATTTGTTTTAGAGAGAGAGGGTATTCATTTCAAAATACGCCACCCTGAATAACTCTGGTTCTGAAGTAGTCACGGTTACATATACATATATTGGTATCTACTTATACAAAATCACTGTTTTTTTTCCGTAAAATTCGCTCTTCAAACTATTGAATATTTGGTGATCCATATGCGATTGGATTATATAAAAAAATATTTTGATAACTCCGTGAACTTCATTTATTAAAATTCTTTCCGGATATCTGAACTTTCGGAGTGCATTACACGGCTCTAATTATTATTAAAATTTAAGGGAGGACCGACCGCGAAGTTTTCGGACGTATATTGCATTACAAAACTGGGCCCGGCAAATTCGTGCGCAACTTTTCGGAAGTTAAATTCATAAGCGTGTTTTTTTTGGTGGCTGCGGGGTGGGTTTATCATTAGGAATGCGGCTAGTTCCAACAGTTTAACTTTATAACACTCTGACGGACGCACGGAAAAACGCCGCGCAAATTGACGCCCGCCCCCCGGCACTAACAATTTATCCTCGTGCAATGCACACTCTGTCCGTTTCTACGATATTTTCCGATAAAATTCGAAAGCGTGAAACAAATATTGAAATGATTAGGGGTGGAATTTGCAGGGGCGTTCATTTGCAAGAGTGCGCAAGAGTGCAGTGGTGTGTCAGTTCATTTCGCACACGTGACGGCGCTATTTCTCCTGGGAAATTACCAATCAGGGGGTGTTCGACGTAATTTTTTCGCATGTACAACCTCGACGAGGAACCACCCTGGGTTTTAATTAAGGGAATAATATAACCCTTTGTACGGACCGAATGGGTTATTAATTAGTTAATATACGTTCAATAAAATTGCCCATTTATGTGAGTCCGGTCGCTTAATTCAAATCTGTTTTATTCCCACAGATTAAAGTTCGACAGTGAATTAGTGAACTATTTAATTAAAAACTAATCTATGGTGGTCTGTATATAATTTGGTGGTTATTTTTTTTGCATTAACATTTCGGTAGTAAGATGGCAAAAGCATTTATCGGTTTTTCTTTAATGAACTTTTTACATTCATAAATTAATTATTATGCAAAAATTATACATAATTATACAAGTTTAATAAGAGGGTATATTGTGGCATGAGTGGGATTAAAGCACGACTCGCGCAGCAAAAAGTGCTATAATAGGACGAACTTAACAAACAAGTATACTATAAGGTGTGAGCCACAGAATTTTGTTTCCGAGTTGGCCATGCCTGAGAGAGAGAAACATAGCAGTCATGTCTAAGATGAATTCGTTTTTTTTAACCTAATTCAATTGAACTAATCTAGTCTCATGGTGTACTAATATGCGACATACCTAATTCATCTCACAGCCAACTCTGAAACAAAATTTTGTGGCTCACACGATACTATTTATTCTACTTTGGATTTAGATAAGGATTTATTTATAAAATAAAATATATACTTAAACGTAGTGAGTTTTATCTGCAACATGTGACTTGAAAAAACATTTTTTTTTGTTTTGAACGAATTTAATATTTAACATAAGTATTTCTACGGCGATTTCAATATTTTATTTTAAAACATGATAAATCCTAAATATTACTTGCACACCTCCAGAAATAAGTATAGTTGCTAAGGGTGCGATAAA
The DNA here is from genome assembly GCA_910593695.2 of Ocypus olens. Lineage (NCBI taxonomy): Eukaryota > Metazoa > Arthropoda > Insecta > Coleoptera > Staphylinidae > Ocypus > Ocypus olens. The sequence goes on along the minus strand of OU343052.1, from coordinate 18,726,486 downwards.
CAAACTATTTCTAAGTAAGTTATAATTAAGCTTATACTATACTACGTACTTGCTTAAATATTTATAGAAACTTAAGGTTATGTTTACATTTATTTCTCGTTTCTCGTGTAAGGCATCGATTGACGCCAATTAAAAATCCACACCGAATGAAACATCGACAGAAGCCGCTCTTATTCGCCGCGAATAAAACATATATAAATAAAGCAAAAATATTTACAAATAAAGTATTAATACAATAACTTATAAACTGCTGTGCTCGGCAACGTTGGCGAATTCTTGCGTTCGCCTCACAGTGGTTCCAAATGCCGAAAATGTGGCCAAAAGGCGGTATCCGAATTGTATGAAAATTTTTCTATAGGGTTTTTTTAGGTCGCTGATTAAGAATCTGAAATTAATATTTAAAAACGAAATGGCAAATCCAAATTAATAAATTCATATTCGAAGGTGAAATATATAATTAAAATATAAAATAAATTAAGATATTTATAAATACAAAAGACTGCAATATTCTTCATCTGAAAAAGGCATGGATTTGCCATCACTACTTAGAATCTCATAACAAAACGTTTTTAACAATTTTAGAACTTTAAAGATGAACGCTTTATTGTTTCGATAGCAATTTCCACAGACTTGATATCAGCGGATCTGATGATATGGAAAGTCTTTGAAGTACATCTTCCATATTCTTTACGCGACTACATTTTCGAAAACTGCCGATATTTCTTTTTTATAAGTTTATTCAATAATCTTAAGCCCCTTCAGACATTTGTCCTATTGGTAAAATCGAAGCTTGTATATTCTGTTCGCTGTGAATCAAAATATTATGAATCGTAGATGGCTTGTAAAACCACGGATATAAACGTACAAATAAACGAGCTGTTTCTTGGCAATATTCCTCATAGTTGAGAACATTCAAATCAAAGCCGAAGACATCATGGAATCTTTTAATCAACGTCTTGTCTATTCCAGTTATTACTGTCGAATTACTAATTATTATTATTATTATTATTGATACAATTCAGGAAATTGAATGAAAAAGATAAGATCTCTTTTGTGGAAATTATGGACTGTTTCCTTAACGTAACTCATTTAGATTCTTTAAACAGATTAAAAATGCTGACGTAGTGACATAAAAAAATAAAACAAATAGAAGAAAGATCACTGAATGGCGCTGCTTAGAAATACCGAGGATGTGAATTTGCAAATAATTTATCAAAAATAAAATAAGAAAATTAAATAAGAAACTGATGATTCAACATTACGACAACAAAGCGTCAGTAAACATTATTCTATCATCGTTGAGCAAATATCAGCAACAGCAATAATCACTCCAGCAACGAAAGTTTCATTTTCTCACTCCCCGTCTCTCTGAAGTTTTTGATTATTTATCTAGTGATAAATCGCACTTGGAAAAAAAATTACAGAAATTCGGCGCAAATGTAACCTATTCGACTGCCAAGAATGGATCTTACACTACGATGGAAAATTGCACGCAACGGTGTTAAAAATATTATTTGATATCAATGGCTAAAACAAATATGGTTCAAATTATGCTTGAAGCAGACAATGGCGAAGAAGAGAAAGAATACAAAAGTTAACTGAAGAGGTACGTTCTGCACAAAAATGATTTTTTTTTCGCTTACATTGTGTTTTCGTCTTCTGTAACTCCTGGTATAAGACCCTTTAACATAGAATTGAAAACCTCAAGAAGATAGTTGTTATAAATGAAGTTGCAGAAGGAGGTATCAAACTCGGTTACGATTACAATAACATTCTCACAGAAGATGACAGTCAGAAACAATTTGTTTTACAAATTGTAGCTGTAAATAGCAATGCGAGGAGCATCAAATTTGACCAGGGCCTCTGTGATGAGCCTAAAATTGGGAATTTTAAACAGAGATACCCTCTTCAAGCGGGCGGCATAATGGAAGAAAAGAAACCACAATTTATGGCGTGTTGTTGAGGGTGTTTAAGTGGTTCGTCAGGGTTGTTTACATGCGTCGCGTCCATAAATTATAAGAAGGATGAACAGGCGAGACGTTTTCGTAAACTGGTATCAAGTCAACGTGGACTAAAACCCAATGAATACAATGTGCCAATCCTCGAGCAGTATTCCTTTCCTGCACCAATGACAAAAATTCTATTTGAATGAATCTCGTTTTCCCAAAATCCACTTGAGATTATAGTATTTTCGATTACTAATTTTAACCCCTTTATCACAAATGCAAATTACTGATTTATTGGGGTTATTGTTCGGCCGAACTATTAAAAAAAACATATTTAGAAAAAATATTATTTACCTGTTCTAGTGTTAAAATCGGGAATATTAAACTGAGCTAGTGTTGTATTTTATATTGTATATGGTAGATGCTGTATTTAAAGGGGCATACACAGGTCAATTTGGTTATAAATTTAATATATAATGTAATTTGATTAAGGCAAGAATGCATGTAATTGTAATAAGACAACAACCACAATATGTGTACCTCTATCGAGTATTTGATTCATTGTTGAAGTATTTTTAATCGCTGAGCCATAAAAAAGCAGCAAATTCAATACTTCTGTGTAAATTTTATAATCAAGTATTTTTAAGAATATCGTTTCTATGTACTTATGACATTAAACTAAAAACAAAACAATGTTTTATTTGTTGATAGAAACTTGATGATTATTTAGAAAAATCAGTTGACTAAGATCATGATTTAAATGTATTGACTTAAATCGTCACATAAATACATACCTGTAAATTCCATACCAATCTATGGTCCCACAATTAACGATCGATTAAGGGTTACTCAACTTTTATTTAAATTATTTTTTGATCTGGTTCATAATTAAAAAAATATAGCAATGCGATTTGTTGAAACCATAAAGTCAGAAAAATAGTCGATAGAATTAATTAAAACAAAGATTTTGATATAGTTATATAATTAATAAATTATTCTATTTGCGACAACATTTAATCGAAAGAAATAATAATTGTTCATTCCAGATTTACACTTCTTCCTTATTTCAGTGATTTTTTTAAATGAAATTACGTTAATAAAATTCATATAAATGGATATTTTGTATATATTGCACTTTTAAATAAGCCCCAATTATGTATCTAATGTTCATTTCATGGTTTATTTTATTCGTTCTCATTTCACTTTACATGTGTTAATGCTTTTATGTGTTAATAATTGCCATTTATACTATAACCCCTTATACTATAACATACAATAACTTGTAAATTGAAAACAGAACGGTGCGTTTAAGTAATTTATTTTATCCTATAATGTTAACATGCCAATAACTCTCTAGCAACAAGTTACTTTAAGATAACTTTAACAACACTATTGTTGGAAATTCTAGTTTTATTAAATGCATCTTAACGCAACTCGTTGCTAAGGACTTATTGGCATACAAACAATATTTCGCTTTCTGACGGTTTTCATTAAACATTTTCTTTAAATTAACAAAATGGAAATAGGATAAAATAAACCGTATTACAACATACCCAAATATACTGCGAGCTTGGATGAATTATCAAAAAACATTTTTTTCGTACGTGTTACCTTTTAGTAATTCATCTCGACATAACATTTGTTGACAACAAATGTTATTGTCTCGTTAAATTACTAGGTAACAAGGTACTCAAAAAACGATTTTTTGATAATTAACCTCGATCTAGGTATATTACTACCGATAATTTAAAAACTTTTCTCTCGTTATATAAAAAGCTTCATTACGTTACTTATATCATAAATTATTATTTAACTTTATTGCGAAATCTGCCTTTACTTCATTTATTCCATCCGGCAATCTTACTAAATTTAAAAGTGGGTAACAACTAATAATTATTTTGTATTGTGAGACAATTAAATCTTCAGATTTACTTTTCGGCGTCAGATTTGAATTATCACATAAATGCCCGTCCTCTTAAGATCCCGCAGAACTGGGGCCGACTACCTGATACCAAGGTCTCGACGGCACGTGCGGCAAATGTTTCCTTCCCAAAGTGGCTGTCGGTATTTTTGCGGTCGGTGTTTTCTTCTTGCCCTCCACCTTTTCGAAAAGGAGATGCAACAACCGAAATTTTAGACACTACGCGGTGGTCGCATTTGCAGGTACTTCGCTCCAGCGGCGACGGGATCCATCCCTGTGGTATCCTTTCATAGGCCCCAAGTATTCACAAATACACTTAATACTAACCTAAACTTATCGACATTATCTTCATTCATGCACACAATCACTCGTACATCTAAATTCTCTTACTCTCGGGATAAATACTAAGCAAAAATATGTTGTTTCATCCTTTTCAAATTTCTGTCTCTGTTATTCGTATGTCTCGCTCTAGTTCGTTAATGCTAAATCTAAGACTCTGCCCATTAGGCATTCTTCCGGAGGCATCCTGCAAATATTGTGGGAAATGGGAGTTAAGTGTACGTTAGCGGTGCCGTACCGTATTACTTGATCCAGCGACTCCTCATTTTCGCTAGACGTTATGTAGGTGGTATCAGCCTAAGGGCGATCCAGTGGGATGATGAACATTAAGATGATTTAGAATTAAGTTTATAATAACGATGAGTTTCGATGATTTCAATGAGGAGATAACATTAGTGAATGTGATGCGAATATGCGGCAAAAATATGGGGTACTAATTTAGTGTAAATTTGCATGCTAGACAGTTAAGGCTGGAAAGTAATTGAACAAAATAGGGACTAAGGTAGGAAAACCAAACAATATATAAAAAAAATATAAGAAAAATAATGAGTGAAGTGGTACTGGAGAGTGACCACCATTGTACTTAATGAAATAGAAATAGGTTAGAGTAGTAATGGGTATAAAAATTAGCATGCTGGAAAGGTAAGAATTTGGGTAATTTATTAGCATTAAAAAAAAGTAGTTATTAGTTATAGGCACCATTAAATAAATTTTGTTTTGGGCAAATTGTCGCAGAATCTGTCGTTCGTTATTTTTATAGTCGAGCCGCCACCCACACTATCGAGCCAAGGAATAGCAACAATGGAGGCAACCCCTGAAAGGAGCAAGTTGGAGTTCAGGACCTTCCATCCAAGTGGCGCATCAACCCTACAACAATCGGGGGATGAGTCGAGTGATGTAAAACCACTCGACCGTCACTAGACACTACTGGCCTAGCCGAGGTCAGTGGGAGACGCTACCACGAAGAACCAGGAGCAGATGTAACTGGAACATGGCCTCATCGCAACTATGGGGAAAATCCATGGAAGCTGCTCATCTCCCCTATCCGAATCAAGAGGACTAGTACTTTGGCGGGTTCTAGTACACTAGGACCCCAACCCGACACGAAAGGACACCAACACATCCCCTGTAAGCGCCAGAAGAAGGTAACCAACTCAGCTTGTTTCCAAGTAGGAGGTTCGTCACCAAGAAGACCTGGACAAGGATGGACCCTAGAAGTGATGGTGTAGTGTGGACTCTAGAAACTCTAAGACGAATAGTAAGGTGCAGCTAGGTTTAAGTAAGGTTACGTTAGAGTTGTAATCGTTGGGACACCGATTCACTGAAGGGAAGTAATGGCGCAAACCGGTGTTATTTGACACAGGATGTCCGATTCGCGAGTACTCCAGCTGCGTACTCAGCGAGTTTCAAGGACTACCTAGATATTTACTTATCAATAAGTTTTGTGCATATGAGTAAAGATCGAGGGGGTCCGGGAAAACCGCTGGGAAGTCAGTCGGTGTTCCACCACGATCAGGGGAAGTTAGAAATATAGTTCATAGTTGTTAATATATTATTATAGTTAAACAGTTGTTTTTTAATTGATGCACCGGCTCGTTTAGCTTCGGTAAGTACCCTAAATTTTATAGGTATAGTGGTTACCTATTGTCTCTGACCTTAAAGTCGCGACGACCCCCACGCGACAGTATATTAAACAACAGTAATGAAAATTGTTTAAAAACTAAGTTTTTGTTAAATATCGGCTAAATTTGAAATTTTTGACACTAGGTAGGTCTACACTTTTTTACTCGTAAGAAAACTTGCTGTAATATAACATCAACTGCGAATTTTGTCTCGATAGATTCATTAAATCGACCACTGTGCGGCGGCTGCGACGGGAGAACGTCATCAAACGTCAAATAATTAATTTACATTTTTATATAATCGGAAATCATCATGAAAATTGAAAGTGATTCGAATAATAATTATTCGAATCACTTTCGATTGCCAAAAGAGGAAACGACATTGGCTCATGCCTCTATAAATATCTGGTTAATGACTTGGACAAAAACGTTCAACACATAACAATGTATTCAGATACTTGTGGCGGGCAAAATAAGAATAGCTATATAGCTGCAATGTGTATGGTAGCACTTCAAGATTCTTCCAACCTAAATACTATCGATCATAAGTTTCTTCTGGCGGGTCATACACACATGGAGTGTGACACTGACCATAGCATAATAGAAAAAAAGAAAAACAAGTGTAAGTCTCCTATAGAACATCCTCACGACTGGGTTTAACTAGTTAGTCAAGCGGGAAAGAAAAAACCATTTATAGTTACTGAAATGGTATCAGAGGATTTTTATAATTTTGCAGACATTCTAAAAAGTCAATTGATTAATAGAAAAATAAGTACATCAGGAGAAACCTGGAGAGATGTGTGCTGGTTAAGATATGAAAAAGAATCATTGGGAATATTGCAATATAAAACTTCACTTGAGATTGAAAAACCATTTGAATCAGTCAGTTTTAAAAGAAGAGGAAAAAGCAATATATTATTAACACCAATAAATTGCTATAATGGACAGGTACCAATAACCATTGAAAAAAGAAAAATCTCATAGAACTACTTCCATACATTTCCCGTACTTGGTGGGACTTTTACCACAATCTTATTACTGAAGTAAATGCTGTAGACCCCTATCCTGATGAAGAGGAAGATGAGAATAAACAAGAAATTTAGTTATTATATATCCAGTTGTTTATTGAAAAATAAAATATTGAAAATGGGTCAAGATTTTATCTTTTTTTGTTTCCTAAAATTAGTGCAAAAGGGATTAAGTATAGTAAAATGCTTCAAAAGTCAGAGTTAAGTAAGTCAATATTTTCAAAGACGCGTTAAATTTTTTTTTAAGCTATTCACTAAATATAGGGTTTGATACGCTTGAATTTTCACAAGTTACAATGTTTTTTAATTTTGGTGGGGATCTTGCATTTTTTGTTAAACATATTCTCTGGTTCATAAATATTGACTTATCCCCGTTTACACGCGCACCCGCGAATTGTACCCCACCTGAAATTAGGAAATCTGCTCAAGATATCCAGCAGGGATTACTGCCGATCAGATCCCGTCCAAAATATGACTTCGCATCTAAACAATATATGGATTGGTGTACAAGTAAGAATTGGAAAACTATCAATGAAAACGTTATGTTTACGTGCACAGAAAACATTTCCAAAACTAAAAAACCTCCATTATTGTAGACCACATGTTACAGTAACTTTTTTGTAATATAGACGTGGCCGCGTCGATGCGAAAACGTCACACATCAAACGTCAGATTAAATTTAATTTACGTGTTTGTATTCGGCATTCATTATGAAAAAGTTATCTTAAATTTATAATTTATAATGTGTTATGAAAACAGAATGAATTGTTTTATTTAGTTCTTTATATAATTGATTGATTAAAATTATTAAAGGGACATTAAATTTAGCATTTAAAATTAATTCCATGCGTTGCGGATACCATATTTGTAATTTACAGATTTATGTTTTAATATCAACAGCATTTATTAATAATATATCAATACAGCACAATTAGTTATAATAAATGCACAAAATTTAGGTATAATTTAATTAATATAAAAATAAATAAACTAGAAAATTAAATAACTTCAATAATCCTGAGATGGCGCTACAGTGTAGGTGTTTATTTTTAGGTAGTTTTAAATTAGACGACTGTCGACTTAGACTTAGACTGTTTATGCCATTATTTATATTCTGAAAATGAACATAATAGTGCATTATTATACAAGTTTCATAAGAGGGTATATTGTAGCATTGGAGCACGACTCGAGCACACAATACTTATATGTATAATATGCTATTTTTTCAACTTTGGTTTTAGTTAACGGTCTAATATAAAATATATACTTAAACGTAGTTAGTTTTATCTGCAACATGAGATAGCACTAAAAAAACATTTTTTTTTTGTTTGTTTTGTGAATTTAAAATAAATCACGAATATTACATGCACACCTCCAGAAATAAGGAAATTTGCTTAAATTTTTATTTACATTTGTTTCTGGTTTCTCGATTGCAAGGCAACTAAAAATCCACACGGAAAAAAATACCGACAGCGAATAAACGTGCTATGTTTCTTCCGTGCTATTCGGTTTGCAAACAAAGTTATAATACAATAAATTACTCACTTTTTACCCATTAACGTATATTTTCAGTATGTAACGCATTGGAGGGTTCCAATTGTCCTATGAATTAACGACAATTTTACATTTTAATGTCAACACCTGTCACGTTTAAGTACTGCCAATCGCGACAACTAAAATTTTACCACAAATAGTAAAATAATGAGCAAAAACTGTAAAATGAAAAATCTCATTATTAAACTATTTTTGATATAACTATATAAGAGGTCGATTTTTAAAACAAAGTAGAAAAACAATTATTGTTTAATTAGGTAAACAATAAAAAATGGTATGGACTCCACGAAATGTAAAGCTGATAAGCAAAATTTGGGTGCCCAGGCTCTTGGCAGCATTACAAACAACGCTTACAAATATAATCTATTGCTGAGTTTGTAAGAAAAAAATCCACGAAATGCAATTTGTAATAATAGTTCTATGCTTAGTGCAACGTGGGCGAAGAATATTGCGATTACATTAGTAAATAATTGTGGGTTGGTGTCTGAACTGTTGACTATTTTGAGATAAATACTTGTGTACATTTTAATGTTGCTATTTGCTATCACTAACGGACACGATTACCCCACGACCGGATGATTATTATATTGGAATTGACGTATTTTAGATGTTATTCTTTGTGTAGCAGCGACACAAGTTTTTAAACAGTGCCGCAATTAATCCCAAAAATAAGGAAATCACGGAATTACACGATGGTAAGCATTTTACTACTATACACATTGCAACTCAAGATAAAATCATAAAAGTGTAATTTTAATTCAAATCAGAAGCTTATTTTGATAATAAATAATATAATGAGCACTAAATAAAAAAATAACCTCGTTGTTGGATCTAGCCAGTTAAGGATAATTCAAGAACAAAAGAAGAATTTCTCTTGTAAAATTAATTAAAAACTTTAAAAGCCCAACATCACGATTTTCAACTTTCTAAATTTCACATCCACCAAACTGGTTCAATTTTGGTCACTTGAAAGTCAAAATTTGTCAGCTTTTATAAAAATGAAGTACTAATTGAAACTTTTCCTTTGTAAAGTCAACATAAAATTGCAAAATCACATTTTTTTACAACTCGAAAATAGTGATTTTAATTTATTGAAAGTTGCGTGACTGCGGAAAGTTTGAATTTATTTTGATATCACTAACTTTAGAATGAAGTTAATTTATAATTTAGTATAATAGAAGAATGTGCTAAAAATGTAGCACATTCTGTAATTCCTGTGAAAAAAATTGGCCAATTGTCAAAAACTCATAAATCGCTTTAAAATTTACATATTTTTAAGCCACACTGAAAGTTTAAATTATTTTCAACAATTGCATATTTGCATCTGGTTTTTAATTTTTGTTTAATTCCAAAAAAACTATTTTTTCAAAAAACTGAAACTTATTTTGGAAGAATAAAATTGTATTAAAAATAATGTTATCGGAAAACTATTATGAAAATTGCACATTCAGATTTGTGACAAAGAAAAGGGGCAAACTTAAAAAAATTCGTAAATCGCTAATAAATTTATATATTTTCATAATCCAAATGAAAAGTTTAAATTGTTTTTAACAACCTGATATTTTTATTCGAGTTTTAATTTTTGTTACATCTATAACTTTTTTGAAAAGGAACGTTCGTTGATGTGAAACGCGGATGGTTGGAAATTGGGCGTTCCGCCGCAATTATATATAGGGTGTTTCAAATTCGATGCTCACCATGGGGATCTCGCTTATTAGAAGAGAGAGAGAGAGGGTATATTTAAATTTGACACCTTTGCAGAATTGTATGCTTATTAATAATCTATTGAAAAATATTGTTTAAATTATTTTGTTTTCGAGTAAAGCCAATCAAACTGAAATAACTGATTTTCGTTGTTTTTTTTTTCCTTATATCTTCGTTATTTGAGGTGATATTTAAAAACGGCAAAAATGTTTTTACCGCATTTTTTTTATTATCTAATAGATGACATAAGATTTTTCTTTGTAACGTGTTTCGTTTTCTTTAAACCATCACCAACTTTCTTATTTCTTATGGACGCCATATTTATTTTTATCACGTCTGAATGCTCAATTTTTTGTGATAACAAAAATATAACACAACATACATTTCATAAATGAACATATAATTGTTAAAAACACTTTTATTTTCAATCTATGCAGTGCTTACTAAAAATCATCCATGCCATGGAATTAAAAACAATTAAAAATCTGAATAACTGTTTCTCAAATGTTTGGATTTTTAAATCTAACCGTTATATTAGGATTTCTTGGGATGCACATTTTCCTAAGAATTTCAAAATTTGATTCTGTACAAGCAAATCGTTCTGCGAGAAATCGGATCCTATCTTCGATAGGTTGTATGTTGGTGGTTTCGTAAAGGAGTTTATTGGAAGGATTGTGGAGAGGATTTAATGGGTGTCGCAGTTTAGTTAGAGTTCGCAAGGTTCGCACTTGGAGGTTTCGAAGTGAGGCTGGACAAGGATTGGTATATAGGACAGCACTGTATTCAATAATTGGTCCGCAGATCATTTTATAAATCTTTACACAGGTATTGATGCTAATTCCCTGCGATTTATAAGTGAGAGCGCGAAAGTGTTTAGCACGAGCTTTAACTTAGTTCTTTATCGAGCGTGTGTTTTTTAAAGGATAGTTTGGGATCAAGTAGGATGCCTAGATCAGCTATTCTCAACCGCTGGTCCGGCGGACCATCAGTGGTCCGCGGAGAAATTTTACTGGTCCGCGAACATTTCTCCTATAGCTAAAAAAAATTACTTAATTTAATTCTACGTATTGTATGATAAGTTAAGCACAGAAGATAAATTCCCAAACTGCTTACAGGTGAAATTCGCATCGTTGATAGTAATGTATTTGCAGCGTCCACATTTTCTTACCAATCGCTGCTGATTTACGTTCTGCGTAATCAGACGCACTCAGGAAATCGTTCATATCAAGAAATAAACAAATGCTTGTTCGTGACAAAATACATGTAAATAATGACAGAATAGATCGAGGATTAGTACGAGTCGGTCGAAGTTTTATTTTTCACCGGTCAATATTCTGAAAGCTCATTTTGGTACTTTGATTCCGCGTACATCAAATTCCAAGTCTTACGTTCGCCTTCGTTAGCACCTGCCAGTACGCGCAAACTATTCGTCAAGTTCACGGTCGCTTTATCATTGTAAATTGTGCTGTGATCTTATATGGAACATTATAATAATTATAGGTGTGTTTAACTGGATTGAACTAATTTAAAAGTAAGTTTATTGCTTTTTTTTATACTTATACTTACATAAAACGCTAATTTAAAATGTTTTTAACCTTAGTAATATGAACCGCAAACAAGGCACGCTGTTTAGTTTTTTGAATACCAGTTCAACTTCTCAAAGAAATGACTACGAAACAGGACATTCTCCAGCAAAAAAGAAGAAACCAATTATCAGACACTACAATCCTGAATATTTTAAATATGGTTTTATTCTTTGGCCCAAATCTACGGAAGAAGATGTACGTCCGATGTGTATCATTTGTCACGAAGTTCGAGCAAATGATGCTATGAAACCATCAAAAATGTTACGACATATGAAGGCCATACATTCTGAGCTGGAAAATAAACCGCGTGAATATTTTGAGCGTAGGAAACAAGAATTAGAATTACAAACAAAAACATTTAAACAAAATTTTATTCAGAACAAGTCATTACTAAAATGCTCGTACTTAGTTGCCCTTAGAATTGCTAAAACCAAAAAATCATTTACCACTGGGGAAAATTTAATAAAACCAGTTTTAATGGACGTTTGTTTAGAGATGTTTGGACAATCTGCTGTTGATAAAATCAAATCGATTCCATTATCAAATGATACTATAAGAAGAAGAATTGAAAAATTATCAGGAAATTTGGAATATCAGTTAATACAAAAAATAAAGGAATCAACTCTTTATGCAATTCAAATTGACGAATCATGCGATGTCTCCAAAAAAGCCATAGTAATTTGCTACGTTAGATATATTGATTTTATTTTGGAGGAAATAAAAGAAGAATTCTTGTGTTGTATAGAATTGGTTTCATATACAACAAGTAATGAGATTTTGAACGCACTTAATTCTTATATTATTACACATTCTTTAGAATGGAAAAATTGAGTAGGTGTATGCACCGATGGAGCGGCTAGTATGGTTGGCATACTGGTGTGACTAAAAGAATACAGCAAGCAGTTAATTCTGATTTATTAATGACTCACTGCATAATTCACAGACAACACTTAGCTGCGAAAAGTTTATCACCCGAGTTAAATGAGGTTTTAGCGGAATCTATAAAAATATTAATTTTATTAAAAAAAGCGATTTAAACTGCAGGTTATTCGCAATATTTTGTCAGGAGGTTGGTGCAGAATACGAACAATTATTACTTCACACTGAAGTTCGATGGCTCTCTCGGGGTAAAATTTTAACCAGACTTTACGAATTACGAATGGAAGTAGAAATATTTCTAAGGGAAAAAAATAGTCCTTTAAGTATGCATTTGGCTGATATAGAATGGGTTGCAAAACTAGCATATTTAAGTGATATTTTCTCATATATAAACGATTTAAATTTAAGTTTACAAGGAACTTCGATAAATGCGTTTCATTTATTTAATAAAATTGACGGATTTAAGCAAAAAAATAACTTCTGGGTGGCTAAAGTAAATGACAATAGCATTGATATTTTTAATAATTATTTTGATTTTGTTAATATGCAACAAGATTTAAACCTAACGAAATTAAATACAATCATTGGGCAACACTTACAATCTTTAAATATTAGTTTCGAAAAATATTTCCCATCTGAAAAAAACCACGTGTGAAAGAAACGTGTGGATAACAAACCCTTTTATAACATATGACAATAGTAAGTTAAATTTAAGTGACAAAGAATATGAATCCCTTCTTGAAATTAATGCAGATATTATGTTAAAAGCTAGTTTTTCAACCATGTCCATAGAAAAATTTTGGATCAAAGTAAAAAACGAATATCCATCTCTATACCAGAAAGCAATGAAAATGTTCATCCCTTTCGCAACTACATATTTATGTGAATCGGGATTTTCATCAATGACAATAATAAAAAATAAATTTAGAAATCGACTTTCGGTTATTTCACCGCTTCGGCTGAGCTTGTCTAATTTGGAACCAAAAATTGACACATTGATTGAAGAAGAGCAGCAGCAATCTTCTCATTAACAATATGTTCAATAAATTGTGCTTGTCATTATTGTTATAAATTCCGCTAGTTTTTGTTCTATTTTTCCTAAAGATTTATCTATTTTTTTATAATTTTTCTGAACACTTTGTTCCTATTGGTTTAATTATTGGTAATCGTAAGAATGAAATTTATTGTTGTGTTCCAATAACCATGACTTTGTGATTTTTTGCAATGTTCTGAATTTTTTATAATTATATTTCTATAATTTAAACATTACTGTAAGCAAATGATAATAAACATGTTACAATTAACTTACGTAGCAGTTCTTTTGTAAAAATTTGTTCGTAAAATAACACTGGTCCGCAATTTTTTTTAACAAATTCTACTGGTCCGCGGACCCATTTAGATGTATAGATAAGGGAGTGGATTGAATACGATAGTAGGGGAGAAGAAGTTGGGATTTATTCGTGTTTATTTTCAGTCTTCACTTGTAAAACCATTTGCATGTAATATTGGAAAATTGTTCTAGGGATTTTAATGCGGCTTTTGTGGATCAGGAATGCGTAACTAAGGCGGTATCGTCTGCAAATTGCAAAGGGTAGGATGATGGATTCATATATTCTGGGTCAGGATTGTAAAGGTCGTAACAATAAATGTTGTATAAAAGAGGGGATAGAGGAGATCCTTGCGGAACGTCTTGGTGAGGAGTAAAGACTGAAGAAAGAGTTTGGTGGAATCTAACTTGTAATTTACGCTAGAATAGGAAATTCCGGATGATGTTAATTAAGTAGATGGGTAAATTTAGGAGACTGCATTTGTATAATAAACCTCGGTGCCATACGGAATCGAAGGCCTTGGCAATATCTAGGAATAATAGGGCAGATTTTTTGCCCTCGATATGTGTAGTTTGGCAGTTGGAGGTAAGAATGGAGAGGGGAAGTGCGGTTGAACGGTTACGACGGAAGCCGAATTGGTAAATTGGAATATATTTGGATACATGGGAGGTGATTTTCTCTTTTAGGAAGGCTTCATAGAGTTTTCCCAAGACTTGTAAAGCGTGATAGGACGTTTACTACCAATCTGGGAAGGATGGTTGTTGGGTTTTGGTATGCATATAATTCCGTGTTTCCATTCCTGTGGGAAAAGCTGGTGGATATGAATATAATTAAGGATTTTTATTATATAGGAGTGTATGGATTTTGGGAGCAATTTTAATATTTGTCTGTAAACTTTGTCATGTCCTGGGGATGTGATTTTCGTGTTTTTTAAAAGTCGGTAGTATGTCTCTTCATCTAGTCTGTTGTCTTGGGGAGGTGGCGGCGGTGGGGCTGGCATGTCGCGGTTTTTAAACCACGTGTTATTTGTCTCGAAGAAGTCCTTGTCAAATGAACTGTCGTTGTTAATTTGATAAGTGTTGTTGAATGAATGAGCGAATGCTTCTGCTATGTCCTTGTCTTTTGTAAGAGGTCTCTTATGGGGTCTTTGATTTCAGTAACATTATTAAAAGTCTTGTACTTGCTTAATTTTTTTATTTCCCTCCAATAAATCTTTCCATCTACAGTATTTATATTTTTGCATGTTTCTATCCAAATGTGTGTTTTGTATTCAAAAATTAGTTTCTGTATGTCTTTGTTCAGTTTGTTAAATATCCTTTTAATTTGTGCGTCTTCTAACTGTTTAAAGTCTCTATAAAGCTGTCGTTTGTATTTAATGAGGCGTAGGTAAATTTTGGGAGGGGATATTTGTAGTGTTGTCTGAGGATTTTGGGAGTATGTATTTCAAATGAGTTAAATAAAAATAAATTCAGTTGTAACCTGGGAATTAACATTTGGATTAAGCGATATGTAGCTTTGGAGATCGCGAGCTATTTTTGTTATATTTATTTGCTCGTTTATAATCCAGGATAAATTCGGGTAATATTTGGATTGGATTTTGCTTAATGTTCAATTGAAAACTTATGGAGAGGTGATCGGAGCACAGGTCAGGAACTAGGGTTACCGAGTGTATTAGATGTTTTATATTATGGGAGCACAGAAGGATATCGGGAGTAGAGGATTGGTTATCGTTCATGATGAATGTAGGGTCTGTTTTAATTTGGTTGAAACTAGAGTGGGCAAGGAAGTTGGAAATTTGAGCCTTTTTAGCTTTATTGCTATTAAAATCACCTATTATTATGACATTATCATACAGAGAAGCTTTTGTAAAAATTGTTTCATCAATTTTAGATTGTGGATGGATATAGGCTAAGAATATATGGATTTTAAATGAGGAAAAGGATATGGTGGCATGAATACATTCATACTTTATATTTATAATTATTGTTTTGTATAAATATATATTATTACTTACATTTAGTATACATTCCATACATTTCTGACGTTTCTTATATTATATTATGGGTTATAACCTCTCACCAAACACACACTCACACACACACGCATGAAGTTAGGAAACCAATAACAGCTGATCGTTAATTAACCGGGTGCACTTATTTACGACACACATGAAAGGGAAGACGCCAAATACACTACTATATAAATGTTTATTTCATACTGTTAGAACATGATAGAACAAGATGAATATTAAATGCAATCCAGTTCTAAAATACACGCAGTGCGACAGCGCTACCCTACGCTTGCGACATCTCGCGGCCGAAGTACGAAATGTCGTCGCCGGCTTCAATTGCAAACTGATAACTGATACATGGATCGGAAAGAAAATCGTGACAAAAATTTCACGTGGAAGCGTGTCTGAAACGGATTTCAATTATATTTCACCGCATATGTATTCAGAACTGACACGAACTGCCTTTGTTCAACTGAAGTTAGCTGTTTACTAAAATTGTTAATATAGAGATCGTTGTCATGGTGAAGGTAAATAAATGTTTAACCATTTGCAATTTTTTTTGTCCGCCGTTTTAGATGCACCTTTTTATACATGAGTTGAATTATCAGCATAAAATTCTGCAAAAGTGCCGAATTTACACATACCATCGTTCTCTTCTAATAAGCGAGATCCCCATGGTGAGCCTCGAATTTGAACATCCTGTATAATATTCAAATGTAATACTTGAATTGATTGATAATTCAATAATAATAATAATAATAATAATATATTTATTGATGCTGGTTAGACAAAGTCCTTACATGAGTCAAGCAAAGTATAATGTATAAACTTAGGATTATAATAATAAATTTAATATGTGTATAAATAGAACTTAAAATTATAATTTAAATAAACAAATCCAAAAATTAATGCCTACAATTTAACAAATAATATAAAACCCAAATACAATAAATATAAAATCAATCAATACAAAATAAGTCTGATAGATAAAATAATATTAGAATATTAAAACTATTTAAAATACGTCACATGTTACAAATAAAATTAATAAATATAAATAAATACATAAAATAGATAAAATAGTTAAAATAGATAAAATACCAAGTTGTACATTTTTATTCCGGAACAGTGGTGTTTAAAAATTCCTCAATAGAATAAAATGAATTCTGGTTAAAAAATGTTTTCAATTTTGTTTTAAACTGATTTAACCCTTTGGCCTACTTTCCTCGCGTCCAAATGGGTGCACTTTTAATAGCGTTCCCGTCGCGACGCAACTGTCCCAATTCAACCCATGCAGACGCGACGGAATAGCAGCAGAAACCAGTCCCACTGAGGCACGCCAGGCGTGCCCAAATGCGCACAAATTCATGCTTTTTCATGGCACAACTGAAAACGTAAAATATGGACTTCAAAAAACTCTATTTCGCAAGAAAATGCATTTTCATTGTGCAGCACTACTAACGCAAGCGCTGTGCAAAGAGTTGAGCTCGTGCTCGATTTGATTGGCCCAAGCGGCTCGCCACGAGTTGAGCTCGTTCTCGATTTGATTGGCCCAAGCGGCGCGCCACGAGATATACTCGTGGTCGTTGTGTTTGGCCCGAACATTTAAACACCAGGAGTACTCGTGGTTGTAGGTCAAAGGGTTAAAGGTAGATTTTGTATACAACTCGGTAACACATTAAAAAAATTTACACAGTATTTTATGCCAGTTTTACTTTTTGATAGACGAAAAGCCTCCACTCTGAATTCATTTTGTTTTCGCGTTTTATATGTGTGAAATGTTTCATTTTTATTGAAACTATGTATATTTTTCTTAAAATATAGTAAACATTCCAAAATAAATAAACTTGGAGCAGTTAATATGCCAAATTCGGAAAAAGCGGCACGGCAATCGTCTCTGTAAGGAATTCCCGCAATCACCCGAAGTGCCCTTCTTTGTATTTTAAAAATATCAGTCAAAATAGGAGAATGACCCCTTAGCAGAATCCCATAGTATATGTGGCAGTGTATAAATGAGTAATACGCAGATATTACTACGCGGTTTGGAACCATTCTTGATAAGTTTCTTAACATGTAAATATTACCTGAAAGCTTAGATTCTAGTTGTTTGCCTTGCATACACCATGTGAGTTGTGGGTCTAAGTATATTCCGAGAAACTTCACTGATGAACAAGTTACATCTAATGATGACGCTCTGGTTACAATTGTAGTATCATCTGCGTATAATATTGCTTTTGAGTGAACAATATTACTTGGTACATCATTTATGTATATCAAGAATAACAAAGGCCCTAAAATTGATCCTTGAGGTACACCGATATCTATTGCTTGTGTTCCTGATATAGACCCGTCCAAAGAAACGACTTGTCTCCTATTTGATAAATAGGATACAATCATTCTACAGCTTCTAGGACAAAAGTTGTAATAGTATAATTTGCGAATCAGAATTTGGTGATTGACTGAATTAAACGCTTTGCTGAGGTCGATGAATTTGCTAGCTGCAATTTCACTGGCCTCAAACGCTTCCAGAATGATGTCAACGAGAACCCTGACACTATTTATTCTTTCTAAATCCGTATTGATTCGGTGTAAAAAGTTCAGTCAAAGGCATTTCCAGGATTTTTGACAAAACAGGTAAAATACAAATTGGACGAAAATTATTTGGATCTAAATGATCTCCATTTTGAAATAAGGGGACACACTTCGCTATTTTGAGTGAATCTGGGAATATTCCATTTTTAATACAAACATTAATAAGCCTTGTTATAGGAATTATTAATGTATCAATAACAAGGCCTATTCTTCCGATATTTAGACCATATATATTTTTACTACTACTTCTTAATTAGGATATTACATCACGTACTTTGGCACAAGATACCTCCGTAAATGTAAAACTTGATTGTCCGCTGATTCGAAGATCATGCATAAAATGAATGGGATCGTGTGCACTATTCGGTAATGAATCAGTGACAGTTTTTAATATGGTCGCGAAGTACTTATTGAAATCATCAGGACATATGTTTGACGATTCATTTTGTTCTGGTTTTAGTTTTATAAAACTCTTCAAATTTATTAGACCCCACATTGCCTTCATTGGGTTTTGAGAGGTTGAAATAAAGTTTTCACATGCTGATTTTTGCGCTTGTTTGATGGCTTGTTTATATTTTTTTATTGAAATCTTTATAATGTTCACGTAATTCGTGATTATTAAAATCTTCGTTCAGCATTTCCCTTAATAAATGTAGCCTACTTCGGATTACACACAATTCTGGACTAAACCGCCGAATATTCTTCGCATCTGTTTTAATAGTTCGCTCAGGAAATGCCTGTTGAAGGCAGTCAACAATATGTTTTATTAAAGCGTCCCATCCATCATTCACACTAGCACTTGTAATATTTGAAAAGTTACAATTGTTTATTAAATTTAAAAAAATATTTTTCCTTTAGCCGTGATTGGTCTTGTTACCATATGTTTGGATGTTTTCGTCACGGAATTATGCAAATTCACTTCCAAACCCAGATGATCAGATACCCCCAAGTTAATTGCAGACAACTGTCCTATTTTATCCGAATCATTGGAAAAGATGCCTCGTAGCATGCGTTGATAATTTCCACATTCCATAACTCTTAAATAGATTACAGATTTGGATACCTCTCTTGTCACCTGTTAAAGTTAACATTAAAATCCCCACAGATATATACGCTATTGCAGGAAACATTCAGTTGTTCTAACATTGCTGTAATTATGTCGAGGAAAATTTCAAAACTGCCAGTTGGAGGTCTATATACATATATAATAATAGCCTTCGATACACTAACCAAAATTCCAGATAATTCATAAATAGATTCAGCCGATAATAAGTCTAAAAATGATAAAGGAGTATATGTAACACCTTCCCTTATCATTACAAGAGAACCGCCATTTTTTGAATATTTCCTGCAAAAGCAAGAAGCTGTATGAAATTGATTTATTCTGATAAATTCAACTTCTTCCTGCTTTAGCCAATGCTCGGTAATTGCTATTACATTAATATTTTTACTCACAGTATAAGATTCCATCGGTTCTAATTTGTTACGCAAACATTGAATATTAATGTATAATTAATTTAATTTATTGAATTTTATATTTCAGTTTTTGTCCGGCAAGATTCTGTTTGTGTTGATCGGATTGCAGCTGTACACAACATCTGCCGTTGAAGAAGACATACAATGCGATTCTAATACTTGCGTATATAAGACGATTTATAAACCTACAGATTTTTATATTGAGAAGTTAAACGCTGTATTTATAGATTGTTATATTCCCGTAATTAATGTTGATACATTTCAAGAACGAGAGATTTATAACCTGGAGATTAACAACAGTCAAGTTAAAATTTTAGAGCAAGGATCGTTATCATTGTTTAGAAATTTACAAAAATTATCTTTAAGTAACAACAAATTGGAAAATGTTAAATATGACGTATATTCTCGTATGTATGGTTTGCGAATACTAATTCTCGATCATAATGAAATTTTGTATATTGAAACAAATTCATTTTCAAAACTTTATGATCTTGTTAGATTAGACTTGTCTCATAACTATTTAACACATTTAAATTCAGCAGATTTTAGTGATCTACAAAAACTTGAACATTTATGTGTATCGAATAATTATATAATTGACATAGCAACCGATGCGTTTGATAAACTGAATCATATATTATTTTTAGATTTATCATTTAACAGTTTATATGAATTGCAAAATGGATTGTTTTCTAACCTATACTACTTACGGAGTTTATATATTTCACATAATCAAATTAGTTTTATACATGAAGACATATTTCACTCATTAGAACGATTAGAAAAGTTACACTTAAATGGAAATAAATTAACAACTTTGGACATGCAATTATTTAAATCGTTAAGAAGTCTTCTAACATTAGATGTGTCATTACAGAATATCAATCATATAAAAAGTTATGAAGTTATTAAAGTTTTAAATTTTGGATATTTGGGTGATGATTCTCAAATTTCTTTGAATTTATCACATAATAATTTATCTACTATTCAATTAAAAAATATAAACGTGAGGGAAATTGATTTTTCATTTAATAATAAACTAACTTTAAATAAAGACACTTTTACAAATTGCATACACATAAGAGCATTGCATTTGCATAATTGTAATATTACGGACATTGGCAATGAAGCGTTTAATGGAATTCCGCATTTAAGCTTGTTAAATTTAAGAGATAATTATCTCACAGTTATAAAACCAAAAATATTTATAAATTTAGTATCTTTACGAATATTGAATTTAGAGAATAATAATATTTCCGTCATAGAAAACGAAGCATTCAAAAGTTTAATGTTAGATGATTTTAATTTAAATAGTAACAAGATAACTCTGATTAAAAGTGGTGCGTTTTATAGAGTATCATTAAATTATTTAGATATATCACATCAACGTATCAAACTTTTAGAAAACAACACTTTTATCGGAATAGATTGTTTGGAAATGTTAAATATATCGCATAATATGTTATCAGAAATAGAGGTACACGCATTTGATGGTTTGCGAACTTTAAGAACACTGGATTTATCTTATAATGTAATCCAGGAAATCCAAGGAAATAGATTTGCGCATTTGGGACAGCTATCTAAGCTCATATTAGAAGGTAATTATTTGCACAACTTGAATCCAAAATCATTTTTTGGTTTATCCCAAATGTCAGAGTTGGATCTTTCAAGTAATAATTTAACAAAATTAGTGAAAGACTCATTTTTAGGATTAAATAATTTGCGTACATTACATTTGAGTAATAATACTATAAATAACATTGAAGGTGGGGCTTTTCAAGGATTAGGAGAACTTACAACTTGTGATTTATCCTTTCGCATGATCAATAGAATAAGGACTAATAGTTTTCGAGGATTAAATCAATTACAAATACTTAATTTAACACACAATCTAATAAATATAATTGATGATAAAGGTTTTGTTAATTTGCCATCTGTCAATATAATAGATCTTTCTCATAACTTGTTAAAATCATTACAATCAAAATATTTTCAAATTTGAGATCTCTAACCTTGATCAATCTGATTGGTAATAAACTGAATACTCTCAATAACGCATTTAACAATTTACCAGCTCTATTTCAACTAAATTTAAGCAATCAGAACTTATCATTATTAACTTCGAATACATTCAATAGCTTGCCGAACGCACGTGCTTTGTATTTAGTTAATAACAGCATTTATAGCATAGCAGGAGATGCATTTAAAAACTTGAAATCGCTCACGAGTTTAGATATTTCCGGTAACAATTTAACGAAATTGGAGAAAAACCGTTTCACCCACCAAAAGCATTTAACACATTTAAATTTAGAACAAAATGGAATAACAAGTATCTGTGGCGATGCTTTCGCAGGTTTATTAAATATCGAAAAACTGGTACTAAGCCATCAAAAAATTCGAAAACTAATTAAAAGCACGTTTTCCAATCTGCCCAATTTAAAAGTGATAGATGTTTCAGAAAATTATATCCAAGAAATTGAAACCGGTAGTTTTTTCAATTTGGACCTCATTGAATTAATCGACATTTCCAAAAATGATTTAAAAATGTTTCATTTGTCTTGTATAAATTCTGTAGCGATGATATGCAATCTTAACTTGAGTAATAACAACATACAAAATTTGAGTTGCGGGAGAAATGATTCAGTAAACATAGAGAGTATTAATCTGCAGTTCAATAAAATACAACATCTGACTGAGGGATTTTTCAGTTATGTAAACCAATTAAAAACTTTGGATTTATCTTTTAATGAGATAACTCATGTAGATTTAGGATCCGTGACTGGATTATGGTCTCTAACAACGTTACTGTTGAACAACAATAAAATTGCTGAAATTAACGAAATTGTGTTTCACAATTTGCGCAGTTTACGAGTGTTAGATATTAGTCACAATCTCCTGAAATATTTGAACGTTGACGAAATTCGCGCATTAACGCCGATGACACGTATTGCATTGGATGACAACAAATTTGACTGTGAGAAGCTGTCGCATTTAAGAAAGCGAATGATGGTATTGCATATTGCACTTGTGCAAGGTAATGATAAATCTATTCAAGGAATATACGGTATCGCATGTGAATATAACAATATTGCCACCGCAGAAACAATTGTTACTAATGCAAGCAACCCTTATAGCGAGGTAATTTTAAATCAAGATGCAAATAACGGCAAGGTTTATACAGAAAGTTCTCTGACTGGTTTGAATGCAATAATATATCAAATGCGCAATGTTTTTCTAACTTATTTAAATACAACAACTAACACGTATGATGCAGTATTAAATCAATCGCAATCGATCGCTGAAAGTTTAAAAATACTTGTTAATAGAAATACCAGTGAAACTTTGAAAGAAATGGAAATATCGGCAAGAAAAGCCAATGTCCCACAACTTGAATCCATTAAAAGCTACTTGGTATTTATTCTGGTAATAATACTGTTTTGCTTATTTTTATATACTGCCTATACAGTCTACAATTATCATAAAATAAATTCAATAAATTCAAGTAATCATACATTAAATGTTTTAGATGAAGAATGCCAGTTGTAAATTTGAATATCAGAATATCAGTTGCTGTTTTTGTATTTATATCGTGTAAGCGACAAAATTTTGTTTCAGAGTTGGCTGTGAGATAAATGAGGTATGTCGCATATGATTACGTCATGAGACTAGATTAGTTCAATTGAATTAGATTTAAAAATGAATTAATCTTAGACATGACTGCTATGTTTCTGTCTCTCAGGCATGGCCAACTGAGAAACAAAATGTTGTGGCTCATTCCTTACTGTACTTATAGTATGTATTATTTCATGTCATTAATGGATAATAAGTTTTATAAATTATCAATTTATTTCTTAAAACATCGTTAATTTTATTAAACAAATTAGAAACAACTTTACTTTAATTTTATTATTTTTGGCAAATTTTCTTAATATAATGTAAACTTTCTTTATTGTATCATAACTAGTGATATTAATTAAACCATAAAATATAATTATGTAAATCAGATAAGTTAGTTTAGGCACTGATAAATATTACTCGTCTATATTTCGTTTTAATTATAGCTTGATTTTATCATTATATTAATTTAAAAATAATAAATCATAATTTTAAATTCTGCGTTTATCCCAAATCTCTTGCCTCCTCTCATATGCACGTGTTATTATATGGACCGGTGTTTCTCAACCTTTTCAGGCCAAACGCCTACTTTGTCACATCCCAACACTTGAATTTCTAACCATTTTAAAATTACACCACAAGCCCTAAAATAATGCATATTAGACCAGTGGCGGCTGGTGACGGTAGAAACAGGTGGGACCAGTACACAATTTTACGTTTGGTTTGCTGGTCTTGACGTTACTGGTGATGCTTGATTTTAATTGGTATTTATTTTCTGAAGTGTTGTTTTTAGTCCTAATGAGGGCGATTTCTGTGTCGACAGCTAACTTCCGGATATCTGGTTTGGTGATGACTGGTTTTATGTTGTATTTAAAGCCTTTTGATAATAATTTTGTTTCATTTTCGGTGAACGACGTGGATGTTAAGTTGATGAATCTTTCGTAGAATTTCACCTCTAAATATGCCGTCAAAAATTCCACAGACTTAATAAACAAAATTTTGTATATTAAAATCCCCCTTAATTGCACACTTATCTCTTTCGACGTAACAAATATGTGCCCAAGCATACCACCAGGGGAGGTAATCGGTATAATACAGGAGAGACTTATCTCTAAAGGTACCAATCCTGTTATTATATCAGAAATCCTTCTATTCCTGGATGTATGCTTAACACAAAATTATTTCCAATTTAACGACAGGTTTTTCCAACAAACAGAGGGTTTAGCAATGGGTAATCCGTTAAGTCCGCTCCTAGCCGAAATTTACATGTCACATTTAGAGTCCATTATAGAAAAACATAACTTATTTAAAAATTGTTTATACTGGCACAGATATGTAGATGACATTTTAGTCTGCTTCAAAGGCAATAATAGACAATTACAAACATTTTTAAAATTTATCAATAATATACATAGCAACATTAAATTCACCTTGGAAGTAGAGACAGATAAGTCAATTAATTTCCTGGACTTAACGATTACCCGTGTAAACAACAAACATACATTCAACATCTTCCACAAACCAACCCACACCGATACCACGATCCACATGGATTCCTTTCACCCGAAGTCCCATAAATTCGCTGCATACAATTCACTGATCCACCGTTTAATCCACACGCCCATTTCAACAAGTGACTTCAACACCGAATTCATACGTATTTGCACCATCGCAGAAAATAATGGTTTCCAAGTCTCATCTATCAAAAATCTCCTGCATAAAAAACAACAACAACAAATCACCTCCCTCATCTTTCCCCAACCCCACAATAACCCCCGTACCCCATATGCATCCATAGTATATTTGGGAAACCTATCGGAAAATGTTGGGAAAACTCTAAATAAATTAAACATCACCACATCATTCAAAACCAATAACCCCCTCTCAAAGTTCATCAATAATGCAAAAGATAAAACAGACAGAAATGAGGAATCAGGTGTATACTTACTCACCTGTGGAGACTGCCCAAAAGTTTACGTTGGACAAACTGGACGAAGTTTTGAACAAAGGATAAAAGAGCACAAAAATTGTTTTATTCAAGGAAAATCTAACTCCACCTATGCCGATCATCTAACAGAACACTGCCATTCATTTAATGATAATTTTAAAATCCTCCATAAACAAAATAAAAGCCTAAAACTAAATCTACTAGAGTCAATGGAAATCAACAGATTCAATAAACGCGGTGTTCTGTTAAATGACCAAATCGACGTCAATAATTCGCCTTTACTTAACATCAAACAATATGTATATGTATATGTATGTATGTATGTAGCGTGTATTTGTAGTTTAGTTTCCGTTTTTTATCATGTTTTTAGTCATCTCTACAATAATTCATTTATTATAACGCAAATTTTAATTTGAATTCTGATTTCAACGCATTAATACAACACCCCCCCCCCCCTCAACGTTTGTTCCCAATTTTTTAGTATATAAGCGGTAATTGTAAAATGTATAACCATTATTTTTCATCTACCTGATGAAGCCACTGTGTGGTGAAACAATTGTTGTAGAACAATAAAGATAATTTGAAACCATACACTGTGTTAGTGTTTTATTAAATAAAAATAAAATACTTATTTAACTATTAAACTTCTAATATTTTTCGATAATAATTTGTTTGAAGAAGGAATTCAATTTCCCGGTCCAGCACGTAACTATTATAATTTCATAATAATATCAAAATATTTCCATTTTAATTTTTTCTATAAAAGCTACAAATATTTTTTTTGGTCTGACTTAATTTCGAAACGATACAGTTTCAAAAATCCAGAACGAATAATCTCATACTTTATTAAAGCTTTACAAAGAATCAATCTCGATCTAATCCTAAGTAATTTTGGAAAGTTTTAAATCGAAGGCAATTGTTTATACATTTCTTGTCGAATCGCCAACATTTTTACAATTATCAGAACCTTACTTTATATTCGAATTGAAATTATCGTAAAATCTATGCATGAAGCATATACCAATTTTACAGAATCGTAATTTGGTAAGTTTGGAAAGTTCTAAGTCTGAGTTTACGGAATTAAATTAATTAAATTTTGAATCATTTTCGAAAATATAAAGTCAATAGCAATTATTTTTATATTTTTTATCGAGTGACCTAATTGATCACAATTTTAACAACTCACGTCCTGTTCACTTAATGTTTTCCCAAAGACATTGACTCACTGTGGGCCAGGAATTTCAATGAGCGGCCAAAAATAAAATTCAGGTAAAAAATAGTATTTAGCTATTTTATTATTTTTTTCATGAATAATATGCAGTGTGTATCAGCCAAATGGAATAAATTCGATAATACGTAAATGGGGGCGTGTTCGAAAAAACGCTCGGATACGTCGATTGGTATTTTTTTCAACAAAAACTTTTTATACAGGGTGTGTCATGTAACAGAGTCCAATACCAACTTTCTTATTTTAAATACAACACCCTATATATTATTCAATTTTTGGATTGTGCTGAAAATTCTAGATATATTTCATGTACCCTGCCCTATACCTATTTTCAACTATTTTTTTTTTATTTATTAGTTTTCGAGTGTATTGTAGCGACTATATCCCGCCAAACGTAGCATGACAAAATTCGAATGAATTAGAACCAATCAGATTCTGTATAACTTCTGTTTTCAGGAAACATATCATGTAGAGTTCGAATGCGGCTTTGTGATTGGTTCTCTACTCGCATTATGTTTCAGCACATGATTGGTAAAAAAAAAACAATGTTAGATGCCAAACGTCAGTTTGCGGGTAAAACGCTATTAAAATTAGTGAAAACTCCGCATTGGAAGTGTTTCTCTTGAAGTAATTCAAGAAAAAGGGAAAGAGGCCCAACCAAAAAGTTTGAGCGGAGTCACTAACATGACCTGTACTCGGGAAGTCATTCCTACAATATTGGAAAACAGGACACATAACGTGCGAAACGCGAACGGTACGTACTGTAAAGAAAATGTTAACTCCATATGGAGTACCAATGCTAAGTTAGTGCAAGAGAAGTACGTTTCTGATTTTCAAATTTTGTTTGATCCGTTTAAAAATGTAAAATTCTAACCGGCACGACACGCCGTTGCTAATAAATGTCATTCAGTTTTGTTGTAATATTTTTGTTGGGACATACTCTGATAAATTGTTCTCGAGCATTGTAAATTATCGCAAGTTTGCACTCTTTCGACAAACGCAGTCGCATTGTTTTAGACAACAGCTCCTCGCCCTTCCGGGCTCGGGACTGTTGCCAAACAATACGACTTCGCTTGTCGAAATCGCACAAACTTGTTACCGATAATTTCTAATGCACTCGTGCAATTACTGTTGAATATCTGTAATCAAACAATATTCTTTTTTACTGTATCCGTTACGGAGTACGAGAAACTATTGCGATCGTAAAAGTTTTTTCAATTTTTTTTACGGAAATATCCGGTTTTGGGTCCCTGGATATCATTTCAACAATTTCTGAAAAAAAAATGTCTGTGTGTGTGTGTATGTGTGTGTTTGTTTCCTAAACAGTTGAAGATATCATGGTACAATCAGAGAAAATACAAATGCGAAACTCGATCGGCGAGGGATGCTGCCGCATGTCGGTGCTTAGTTCGGTCGAATCCCGTTCCTGCTTAAAATCCATTTATGAGGTAATAAAAGGGTATCCCGAGATAAGATGGTCAAAATGCCACCCGACACATATTTTTAAATAAATATGAAAATATCATTAGATGTGCCCTTAAACCAAAGTAGCCGTATATCAAAAAAACACTACATGACCCGGGAAGCCCCAAAATAAGATTATTTCAAATATAATTTTTTTAGCCACTAAAAAAATATTTAAAAAATCTCAAAAAATCAATAATATATGGGATTTATAATATTATTGACCCAAATACCAAATTAAATGATTTTTTTCAAGGTCATTGAACGTTATTTACAATATTAAAAAAATGTTTGAAAATAAAAAAAGAAATGCTAAAAGTAGTCTTGAAGAAGTGTACTGAAAAAAATTGTCCAGAAAAAAAAAATGCCAGAGTACTGGAAAAAATTGTCTAAAAAAATAACCGAAAAGAGTACTAAAAAAATTGTACTGAAAAAAAATTGTCCTGAAAAAAAGTGCCAAAAGTAGTCTTGAAAGAGTACTGAAAATAAATGCCAAAGAGTGTACCGGAAAAAATTGTCTAAAAAAAATGCCTAAAAGAGTCTTAAGAATAGAATAGAATAAAATATAATTTTATTAGATCATTATATTGCCTTTAATGGACACGTCAGGTATAAAATACATAAAGTTAAATTCAAACATGAATTCACAAAACAACTTAAAATAACTTGGTTAAAAGAAACTCTTATTCTTGGTGTCACGTAATTATATAATTTTTGAATTATGTAATGCTATAGAAAGCCTGCTGTAGAAGTAACGATTTTGTCTTGAGAAAGAGTACTAAAAAAATTGCCAAAAAGAGTTTTGTAAAAGAGAACTGAAGAAAATTGTCTTGAAAAAAAAAGATAACATAGTGGTCTTGAAAAATAGTACAGAAAAAATTGTCCTAAAAAAATGCCAAATTGAGCACTGAAAAAATTTGTTTAAAAAAATGCCAAAAAGAGTACTGAAAAAAAATGTCTTGAAAAAATGCCAAAAAGAGTACTGGAAAAAATTGTCCTGAATAAAATGCCAAAAAGAGTACTGGAAAAAATTGTCTTGGAAAAAATGCCAAAGAGTCTTAAGAGTCCAAAAAAAAATTGTCCCAAAAAAATGCTAAAAAGTCTTGAAAAAGTGAACTGAAAGAAATACTAAAAAGAGTACTGGAAAAAATTGTCCTGAAAAAAAGTGCTAAAAAGTTTTGAAAAAGTGTAATTTAAAATTTTATTTCGTCGTATGATTGCTATCAATAAATACCATCTATGTTATGTTTTCATCTTTCAACGTTTGGTGCGACAACTTCAAAAATTCGAATAACTAATATTTTTACGATATATTTTGTATATTTATCAACAGTTGAACAGTCATTTTATGTAAAATTATTATTAGTATTTTAGTATTAATTTTTTTTTTTTAGTTTCGTATAAACAACCCTATTTTTTGGCAAGATATTACTAAGAAACCCTCGAAAAATGGGTTTTTGTTTTTAACCACTATAAAAATCTGAAAAAAATCATAAATATTTTCATCCCAAATACCAAATTAAGTATTTTTTTTCAAGGTTAGAAAGGGCGAAAAAAATGGTTAAACTAAAAAAAATAATACCATAAATAAACTTTTATTCGGGTAAAAAATATATGTGAATTTTTCAGATTATTATAATAATTTTAAGTGATTAAAAAAATAAAATCTTATTTTTCGAGGGTTTCAAGGTCATATCTTGGCAAAAATGGGGTTACATAATTATACGAAACTGAGAAGAAAATTATACATACTGAAATATTACTAATAATTTTATATAAAATTACTGTTCAATTGTTGATAAATATATTAAAAAAATATCAAAATAAACATTTTAGTTATTCGAATTTTTGAAGTTGATGCACCAAAAATTGAAAGATGAAAAAATCACAGATATGGCATTAACTGATAGAGATCATATAACGAAATAAAATTTTCCGTCAGTCGATCACTTAAGGGCGAGAAGTGAACTAGGCTTGTAAATTTTATTACCTCATAAATGTATTTTAAGCAGAAATGGGATTCGACCGAAATAAGCACCGACATGCGGCAGCTTTCCCTCGCCGAGCGAGTTTCGCATTTGTATTTTCTCTGACTGTACATGAAGTATGTCTAAAATTTTCGGAAGAATTCAAAAATTGAATAAGATACAGGTTGTTGCATTTAAAATAAGAAAGTTGGTATTGGCCGCTGTTACATGGCACACCCTGTATAAAAATTTTCGTTGAAAAAAATGCGCAACTAAAAATACCAATCGACGTATCCGATCGTTTTTTCGAACATGCCCCCATTTATTTATTATCGAATTTATTCCAATTGACTGATACACACTGTATGTTACATTATCAATATATTTTTTACTTTATTTACATAAACAATTAACTTTTTACATTAATAATCAATTTTGTTCTAATGATATGTACATATTGTGGTAAACAGTAAGATAGACATAGTATTAATAAATATTCATGATAAATCAAATTACAATAAATGTAAAACTTCTGATTTAAACGGTTCAATTCGAGTGTAAAATCTGCAAACCTGAAATATACGGGTCACTTGAAATTAGCAAATTATGCAGTAGATCTTCGTTTGTTGACACTCTGGAAATCTTTCTCGTGTGGCACCTTCTGTACATTCTTATAAATTTATTCTGACATTCTTGTGCTTTTTCTGACAATTGCCCTATTGGAAGAATTGCGTGTTCAATTACTTTTTCTCCGTGAATCAATATTTTGTCCATGGCTGTCGGCATACAGTACCAGAGATACAGATCTACAAACAGTTTTGCTGTTTGTTTAGCATACACATCAAATTTTGGAGAATATATTCTGAATCCAGAAGAAAGCTTACTCAAAATAATATCACAGCGTTTAATCAAATCCAGATTAATACCAGTTATTTCCGATGAAATTTCCGGATTCTTAAAAAAGTGCCAGCAGTATTGCCATCATTTGTGGTCCCACTTCCTTCTTTTACTTGGTCAACCAATATTCCCAGTTTCACCCCGAACTTTCTTTGTATTTGAGATTTTGTTTGGTTGACAATTTCACGATCTTCTCCTCGGGCTTGCCACTTTTTAATGGGAATATTATAGGCAACATGTAGCAAGCATTCCATAAACCTTATCCAAGCATGTAACGTCGAAAGTCCAAATCGAAATGTTGATGCATCTGCATCTTTTTGAAGTACACCTTGTATGTTGTTCATTTCTTTTGGGGTCGCTTTGCATATATAACAAATTTGTGCCGAAGAGGTCCAAGTTGCAGCATTACAAATTTTACCATCGACCATGGTCAATATCATTTAGTAATGTATATTTATAATTCTATCTCCAACTGTATATGTAAACAGTTTCAAATTACAAATTTCTTTTTCCATATTAGTATGTTCTTCTTGTGTAATGATGTTGTTTCTTTTTTATATTGAATGTGCACGGATCGACAATATCTCACAGACGAGGTGCGTGGATTATGCCAGAAAATCATTTCCGATTCAACATGTTTGTTCGTGTGTAGTTTTAGAGGAACTACTGATGTGAAAAATATGTCACTATCGGTGTCTCCATCGTTAATGTTTTGTTTGTAAATACTATGACCACTACTTCCATTGCACCCCCATTTCAAAATTGGGGTCCATTCATTTAAAAAATCTTGGTAATTTAAATTTAAATTATTAATTATGTCGTTTTGACTCTCTAAAATTCTATCACTAGTGTGATCTAGCAGTGCCTGAAGGTCAGCTTTTGCGGCACATTCAGAAATGGCAATTGCATTATCAATATCATTATCTGGATAACACTTTTTTTTCGCTTGTCTAACGACATTATACGTTGGATATATGTCGGCATGCCTTTCTTTGGCTTGCAAACGAATTTTTGTATATTGTTCTTTGGTTAGTGCAGCCTCAACAATTCCGCTTCCTCTGGCGTATACATTATAGGTGCTTGACTAGATGATAACCACGTTTTTCTAATCTTTTTAGATCTGGTTGGAGTGGTATCTAACGCCCCTTTCACGAGTTTCATCTCATCTAATTTATTTTCCGATCTTAAATTTCTCGTCATTGCACTTTTTAATTGGTCAAATTCCACACTTTCACAAAGAGATTTTGTTTATCTTCTTTTTGACCTATCACTGCATGAAGTAAATGATTGAGTTGATCGATCTCGCCCTGCTGTAGAAGCGCCAATATTGATGTCGATGTCGTGAGGTTGATACAATAAAGAAACCTCGCCTTGGAGCCACAAATCATTATTTTTAAGAAATTTGTCGATTGTTCTATTTGAATCAAGCCACCTTTTTATTAAAGCACTACAAAATCTTCTCACATTATGCACAAATTCTGCTTTAAAATTGCCAAAGGAGTCGTCCTTACAACAATGTTGTAATTTTGCTCAGCAAATATTCATTTTTTTCGGAACATCCTTTTCCAATATGTTGTTGCCATATGTTGAACAACTTCTGGCGTGTATAAGAACACTTATTATCTAAAACCGTAAATATATATTACGAAAGCCAATCATATTAAAATGGCGACTCTGCGCAATAGATCGTGAAATACTCAACGTGCAACTATTTAAAAAAAAGATCTAATTTCGAGAGTGGTGCCCGGGGGTGTCTAATTTTTTATTATTATTTAGAGTGATGTCTATGGAACATGTTGTGATAAGTTAGAAAGTTGGGTATATCAAGGCCTTTTTTTATAACCCTCAGAGAAGATTTATTTTATACGAAATTAACAGAGTCTGCTGCCGCATTTTAAAATATTAATAATTAAATATTAGAGAAGCAAACTAATTGAAACCTAGTATTGAAATAATCTTCATACCTTGAATGATAACTTCCATCACTTCGATTTGCAAAATACGCAATAAAACTGTTCAGAAAATGAATTCCAAAACATACAGTGCGTTTTTTTATAGATGCATCATAGGGATTTACATGTTAAATTTTATATGCCTGTTAATGGTTGTCCTATTAAGAATTTCGGTATCATTTTTGGTATACTTTAAGTTTGCATTGCCTTTCATAACTTCAATCAGTTTTTATTTAAAAAAAAAATCGTAAATTTTAAAGAAATTTAAGAAAATATTTTTCGGTGCTTATTATTTTGTTGACAATCAACAATAAATAACTTATAAAAGTTGTAAATACGAATTAGAATATGAAATACAACGTAATAAAAATTGCTCTGGAAAATATTTAAATTTATTCACTTCATAATAAATATTCAAATTGTTTGCCATAATAAGCTGAACAATAATTTAGTGAAAATGTCTTTTCAAGTTTTGCAATTGCCTAACTATAACCTTAAAACAGTTGTTTTATTTGGGATCGGCGGGTCGGGATAATTCATCGCAAAGTGATCGACAACAAACATGCCTACGATAAAACTAAAATAATATTTAAAAACAAAACTAGTCACATATTTTCTTTAATTTCTTTAAAATTTACGATTTTTTTATTATAAAAACTATTAAAAGTTGTTACAGACTATGCAAACTTCTAGCATACCAAAAATTATACTGAAATTCGCAATGGGAAAACCATTAACAGGCATACAAATTTTAACATGTAAATCCCTATGATGCATCTATAAAAAAACGCACTGTTTATAAAATCGCACTACACGCAAGATAAAGGACGAGCACAAAGTGTTGCAACTTTGAAGACTTATTGACGAGTAACTGACGGCCTAAGTGTAATGTCAATTGTACGTTTATAACCCCCAAACCTTTCGATACAATTATAGGCATATATTTGAATTCCTATAAAATTTATAATTTACATTTATGGCCGCTCTTTTCATTTTCTAGCCCACAGTATGACAGGGTGTTTGTAATTTTATAGTGTCAAAATTTAGCAGGCATTATGACCAATTTTAAAAAGTTTCAAGATGGTGACAATTGTTTTTCAAGTCACTAAAATTATATCTATTATTAAAACTTTACTCTCTATACACATAAAATTATCCTTAAATCTAGTGATATACAATATGTAGCTTTCCCCGAAATAAATCTCGAATACATTTTGAGTAAATTTAAAAAGTTTCAAATCGTCAGCAATTGTTTTTCTATTTTTTTCAAGCTACTAAAGCTATGACATTTTTCTACAACTTCACTTTCTATTCACAAAAAATTATTCTAAAATGCAGTGACCTACAACTCGTAGCTTTTCACGAAATAAATCTCGAATATATTTTCAATAAATTTAGAAAGTTTCAAGTCGTCGGCAGTTGTTTTTCTATTTTTTCAATCTACTAAAATTATTACAATTTTCCACAACTTCACTCTCTATTCACATAAAACGATCCTAAAATCTAGTGACATACAACATGCTGCTTTTGACAAAATAAATCTCGAATAAATTTTTAGTAAATTTAGAAAGTTTCAAGTCTTCTGTAATTGTTTTTCTATATTTTTTTCAAGCTACTAAAATTCTTACAATTTTACACAATTTTTCTTTCAATTCATATAAACTTATCCTGAAATCTAGAGACATACAATCTGTAGCTTCTCACGAAATAAATCTCAAATTTATTTAAAGTAAAATTAGAAAGTTTCAACTCGATGGAAATTGTTTTTAATTTTTTTTTCAAGCAACCAAAATTATTACAATTGTCCACAACTCTCTTTAATCACATACAATTATCCTGAAATCTGGTGACATATAACCTGTAGCGTTTCACAAAATGAATCTCGAACATATTTTGAGTAAAATTAGAAAGTTTCAAGTCGATGGTAATTGTTTTTATATTTTCTTCAAACTACCCAAATGATTACAATTTTCCACAAGTTGACTCTCTAGTTACATAAAATTATGCTGAAATCTAGTGAGATACAACTTGTAGCTTTTCGCGAAAGAAATCTCTAATACATTTTAAGTGAACTTAGAAAGTTTCAAGTCGTTCGCAATTGTTTTTTTTTAAATTTTTTTCAAGCTACTAAAATTGTTGGAACTTCACTTTCTATTCATATAAAATTATCCTGAAATCTAGTGACGTACAACCTGCAGCTTTTCACGAAATTAATTTCGAATACATTTTAAATAAATTTAGAAAGTTTCAAGTCGTCGTAAATTGTTTTTATATTTTTTTTCAAGCTACTAAAATTATTACAATTTTCTACAACTTCACTCTCTAATTATATAAAATTATTCTAAAATCTAGTGTCATACAACTTGTAGCTTTTCACGAAATAAATCTCGAATATATTTTAAGGAAAATTAAAAAAATTCAAGTCGGCGGCAATTGTTTTTATATTTTTCAAGCTACCAAAATTATTACAATTTTCCTCAACTGTACTCTCTATTCACATAAAATTATCCTAAAATCTGGTGACGTACAACCTGTAGCATTTCACGAAATATGTAATAAATCTCGAATACATTTTGAGTAAATTTAAAAA
Source organism: Ocypus olens (assembly GCA_910593695.2). Classification (NCBI taxonomy): domain Eukaryota; kingdom Metazoa; phylum Arthropoda; class Insecta; order Coleoptera; family Staphylinidae; genus Ocypus; species Ocypus olens. The sequence continues at coordinate 18,690,839 of OU343052.1, read as the reverse complement.
GTCATCGCCAATTGTTTTTCTATTTTTCTCAAACTACTAATATAATTACAATTTTTCACAACTTTAGTCTCTGTACACATAAAATTATCCTGAAATCTAGTGGCATAGAACTTGTAGCCTTTTCCGAAATAAAACTCGAATGCATTTTGAGTAAATTGAAAAAAAAATACAATCGTCCACGCAAAATGACCATCCCTTCCCAAAAGCCGATTTTCAGATAATGACAATCGCTCACCAGGAGCCGATATCGCCCACGTTGAGAAACACTGAAATAGGCAATTAAAGTGGCAGTTTTGTCGATTGCCGTTGTAAAAAATAGCTAGCTAAAATTTTATAAAAGATAATCGATTTTTCAGACTTTGAATGGCCTTAGCGGCTAAATGAAGACTCCAAATCGAAAGTCACATTATATAGAAACGAAACTCTCAAGCCTTCTCTAAGGTATAAACAGAAATCTTCACATATTTGTCATTCTTTTGTATTGCGAAACTGATAAATAGTTGAATATCTATGTATATTTCATGATTATGAAATTGACACACTTTAAAGATTCGATAATACGATTAGCCTTATCACAAAGTATATAAATATAACTTTGATTTAGAAAATAATGCACTCATCAAAATGAAACTCCTTGCATGTTTAACAACTATTTTAGCCTTTGCAAGTGGTAAGTAGTTAATACTAGAATTAATAACAAAATTAAAAAAAAAAACATTATTGTCTAAGCATTTAGGTTCTACGTTAGTTCATTTGTATGTGGGTGCGCGTATTAAAAGAGAAAACGCTAAAATTGTATGTTATACTCGATCAAATTTCACCATATTTTGATTACGGTAGAATTAAACATTATTTTATCAATTTTTACGGTAAAGATAAGCATAATTATTATTTAAAATTAAATGTAAATTATCATCAGTAGCCCTCAAAATTATGATTTTTTGAGATTTATAATAAATAATAAATGTATCCAGGTGAAACCAAAGATGTTGAAACAAAACTTGTCGGTGGCCACAATGCCGAAATAGGCCAATTTAAATATATGGTCTCTCTTAGAAGCAATAACCAACACTTCTGTGGAGGATCAATTATAAGTTCTAAAACTGTATTGACTTCAGCTCAATGCAAAGTTGGGTAAGTTAAAATTTAATAATTGTAGCTTAATTACTCCACACTATATTTTCAGACACATCATACAAATGACTGCAGTCGTGGGCACAATCAACATTTCCGGCGGTGGAGTATCTCACAGTGTGGGGAGATTTATTGCTCACGAAGGCTACAATTCCGAAACACATCAAAATGACATAGCGTTAGCAATTCTGGTTTCGGATATTTTATTTACTGACACCGTTCAGCCAATCGGTCTTCCGGCCTACGATATCGGCGATGGAGTTTCGGTAACAGAGTTAGGATGGAAGTTACCGAGCGATCCAGGAACCGCTACAAATAACTTGCAGTATCTTAATGTCAGAACCATCGGTCGAATCGCTTGCCAAAATTCCAATCCTGGCGTAACCGTTCTTAGTAGTCATATTTGCACTTCGAGTAAAGTGGGTCAAGGTGTTTGTAGTGGTGACTACGGTGGACCGATCGTTGTCAATAACCAGGTGCATGGTGTTGCATCAGTCTCTTATACGTGTGCTGATGGACTACCTGACTTCTTTACTAGGGTGAATTTTTATAAATCTTGGATTAAACAGAATATGGTTTGATTTGTAAAATTCCGGTAAGTGAAAATAAAGAGAAATGCGTTTTGGTTTCTCATTCTTTACACTGAGCCATAAGCGTTGAATATTGCCATTAAAATACGATACTTTAAAGCCAATTGAAGAAGAATTTAATTTGAACATAAATATTTATACATACATTTTAAGTTGCAAGTAAAATATTTTAATATTTAATAGTCATGGTAGATATTTGTTCACTTTGTTTTGTACAACACAGATATTTATTCAACTTACCATTTCCAAACTAGAAATACATATCTATGTTATTCAAAACAAAGTGAAAAGTGTTTTATTAAATTATTCAAAATGTATCTATAACGAAGTACAAGCCTAAAAATGAATCAATTATTTCTTAGGTTAAGAACAGAACTAAAACTAAATAACATTGTTATATTTTATCAAGTGCAATGCATTACCCATTTATTTTGTTACTTCCTTAAAATCATATTTTCAGCAAACAGTATACTTATCTCATATTATAATTTATCAACAGTTATAGTATAATTATATTTACAATTAGTGTGTCAATTAATTCAGGTAATCCACTCATAATTTTCAACCTCAGTATTCACATCTGATTTTCCTTTTGCACAAAATATTGCCCAAGACACAATCCTCATCTGAAATCCTTATGCATTTATAACTGGACTACCAGAATCACTAATGTCTATATAGACGAAGAGAAAGTTTGCACAATAGCGCTTGCTGGACGTAGTGTTTCCAGCAAGCGCTATTGTACAAACGTTCCCTTCGTCTATATCGGGTGTGTATAAATTGGCGGATAATCTACACGTGAAGATATTCTTTCAAAAATTCTAAGCAGCTTATCTTACTTCTAAAATGTTGTACCATGCTTCTTGATCCTTCACGAGGTCCTCTAAGTTTGAAAATCCAGTCGTTAAATATGCGTTATTATTCGTTATTAATTTACAGAAAGCCTTGCAATTTCGATAGTATGACTAGTTTGAAAATTATTTGTCAGTGTGTGCCATCTTTCTATCTCAAACTTGTATTTTTAACACTTCTTAATTAGCTTATTTTCATCAAAAATACGTTCGGCAACGTGACTCCCGCTTATGTCACTTTGACACAAATAATTCATTCAAACTTGCTAGTTCCATGTTCGTGCCAATTCTGCTTTTCTCATTATTATCAGTTTGTATTAGTGCCCGCGTTTCCGTGTATTTGTGTTTTTGTGTTATTTTCGTTTTGTTTTGTTCAATTACAATGGATTTTACTATTTACTCATAATCTGTTTTACCTTGCATCTGTAAATAAACCCCGCTCTATCTATCTATTACCTTCTACTCTGAACCATGAGATTGATAAACAGGGCAGCTCGTGAATGCTATGTTGCCAAATGTACATTTCTTTTAAATGGCTCCTGATGGCCTATGAGGCATGGTAGAATATTTTTTCATCGACGTTTTCTATTCAGAATTTTAGGAAGAACATCGCCACGTGTAGATTATCCGCCAATTTATACACACCCGATATAGACATTAGTTGGTAGTTTTACACAAGCAGTTGTATCTAAAGCTTGTACAGTGGCGTATTGTAACGCATTGGGTTGATTACCTGGGTATGCTAACATACCCCAACCACTCACAGTTAGGCTTTCTACATTAACCGAAGATTGTCTAGCTAGACCATATATGAATATGTAAGGTTTTGGTCTAATATTAAAATTGCTAAATCATAAATAGCTGGTGAATTTGTTAAGGTGTATTGTGTTGACGGTACGTATTTGTCCTCCTGAGAGAAGTGTATTGGTTCCAGCAACTACAGTGATATTGTTTTTTTTTCCTTAAAAAAAATCCACCAATTAAAATTATAATAAATACAATTACAATAAAAACGTATGCATTTGAGCAGCGAGGCTCGTATAAAACAGAAAAGGCCTATCCTAGCAAATTTATTTTACACTGTTGGCACCAGAGGGCGCATCCATATATCTATCACTGCGGCTGTCGTATTTTCAATTTCAATTTAATAATACAGCGCCATCCGTTAATCACCGTTGTCCTCTAAATGCAGTTTGGGAGATTTCAATACACTGCGGAAAAGCTTCCGCGGCGGAACGCGATTAAAAACGCTGTTCGCAAACGCGCACATCGTGTATACTTTTCACCGTCTGTCTTTTCTGTTCGCGTGCTGAACTAACTATGCTACGAAATATTTTTCTGGAGTAACCTGTACCATACAAAGAATTCAATTCATTGTGGAAGTTGATGTATTCTACTCCTGAAGAATTCAGTGACAAGGTCAAAAAGAAATGAGCAACTACTAGCTCCACGGAAACGCCTACTTATAATTTAAATTAAGACGTAGAGAAACTTTACCATTGTCACAATGTATTTAAAACGATGTTTTTGATGAACTTAAATGTTGTATTGTTTGATGTGTAGTATAAAAAAATGTGGCCATCGTGTTACTTTCTCCGACTTGATGGTATCATAGCCATTTATATTTATGTTTCCATGGTTTATTTTCAATTGAAATCATATTTTATTTAATTCCGTTTTGAAAAGTCAAACTTTACTTCAATATCTGATGTTATGAAACGTCAAATTTTTCATAACTATCATTATAGAGTTACGTAAAGTAGTAAAGTTGTTATGCAAAGTCTTTACGTAACTAGTGATGTTTGTAATCTGCTCACATTCAAAAGCTTAATAGGAAACTTTATTTGTAACAAACATTATTAACAATAAGCAATTAACATGTAACTTCAGGCAGTTTTAATATTTATAAATATTAAAAACGAAATTATTACACACACAATTGGTTAAATTTACTCCAGATTCAGGAGAAATAGTATCATTAACTTTCATGATATTTATTTCTTCTGAAACATAAAGGCTTCCTCCTGAACTTTCACCCAGAATCTTGTCAGCTGTTCTTTTTTTTTATTCACGAGTGAATTTTCCACATATCCCTCTGCAACGCTGGTGGATTTCCAACCACCATGTTGTTTAATTCTTAATATATCTGCCCCTGAGTCAGCTAGGAGTGAAGCTGAGGAACGCCCAAAGCAGTGTCCTGTGAATTCTCCTGGCATGGTAGGCCAAGATACTGTGCGATCAATGTTGGTAGTTTCGAGGAGGTTTTATACAAACAGGTTAGACTGTACAGGTCTCGTTGTGATATCTTACAAAAAATCTATCGTGCTTTGTTGTTGTATTTGTATATTTTCTGACAAGTTCGACCATATTGACACCAGAAATATTTCCCGCAGAAACGATAAATTCTCGAATAACGCGAGTTTTTGTTTCGATGATGGTAAATTTAAAAAAAGTGCCCTCATCTCATACCTCACCTACTGTAGAAACGTCAATTCTGCTTTTCTACAAGCACCAGCTGTTCCAATTAACATTGCGACCTAAGAGAATAGTATAAATTACATAAAGAAGGTATACGCATAAATTAAAGCATACCTTTGTAAATAGAAATTGTTTGTCTTCAGCTTCTTTTAAAAAAGATTCGATTTCTTTCTTTTGTTAAAACTCTCGATTTCTTAGCATGATATCCAACGGATCGCCTCCTCAATAGTGCTATTAGCATGGTATATTCTTTCAAATTAATATTTTTGCAAAGAGAAAGTTCCGCTCTCACCATTGAATAGGGCGTCCAAAGAGTTGACGACGTTAATGCTTTCAAATTTTCAAAATAAGCAAGCATTACCTTTTCATTGATTGTTTTTACTTGAGCAAGGTTGCACCATCCTTCAAATTTTTTGTATGCTGTATCATACCTCGCTTTTGATTTTTGAGGTATTAAACTAGACATGGCAGAATTTGCAGACTCTTCGATATCGGAGGGTAGGTCATCACTTGAAGAAATTATAATAAGTAATTGTAATTATAATATGTAAAGAGGTACGTGAATTATTTTCATCTGACGTTTATTTATTTGAATAAAATCTTGTTGCTATGGTATCGATGTCCATAAGCCCATATGATTTTGTGCTCTAATTTAAGGAGCGCGCTCCTCAATCAAAAAGTGAATACAAATATTATATTCTGACGGAATTAAATAAAGTTTTGTACGCAATACTTTATGAAATATGCTATATGGTTTGAATCGTGCATTTGCCAAAACGAACGAAGCTAGTTTTGGCAAATATTGCACTCGTCAAACAATAACGCACTTTTCATAACTAATTACGTAAATAACTGTTATGTTCGACTGTACGTAAATAGTAACTTTAGCGGTTTGTTTTTAGGCCGAAATGTACGCCATTTCGTACTAGTCCCATAATTGATAAAGTAAATTGGACTCTTATGTCAGTGTCAGAAATAACAGATTTTAATTTTTGTTAGAACACCCAATAAATACAATACGTATTACTAATGGAAAGGAGAGATTAACTATGATAGTGGTTTATAGCGATAGTACTTGCTATTATTCATTACACTTACTCCTGAATAAGTTTGCAAGGTTTGGACGTTTGTTGTGCGAGTTAGGTTGTTTAACCTAATCATCCATTTTCTATGAAATTTACAATGACATTAGTGTGGCAGCAAATGCACACTATGATTAAAATATATATAAATAAATTGCTTCAGCTTGTATTTAAAAAGTATTCCAAAAGTGCTAAAAGCAGTCGAACATAAAGCTTAGTATGTAACTCGTCCACAATAGCACTTCATGGACTCGCCTCCGTTATTAGCCTCTCTCGCTTCGCTCGCTCGTCCATAAAACATCTCGTCCAAGAAAGTGCTATATTGTGGACTTGTTACATAAATAGCTATTAAATGTACATCAAGCGTTGTGTAGCGTTGGTACGAACACTACTTTTCACGATTTTTTTCGAATTGTAGCCTGAATTTTTATCCGTACGACTGCGCCAGTTACGTTGTTCAAGAGTTTCTACTTTTTAAAAACAACTTTTATTCGATTTACAAATACTAATTCTAACAATAGAATCTTAGCGTAATGTCACCGAAATGATATTAACTTAATAACACGCGGGCGATGGCTCGCGCAATCATATATATGAGAGCTTATCTCTAAAGTGCTGAAATTACATAATTGCACCTGTTAGGGTCAATGTAACACATTTTTCTTTGTAAATATTCTGGCATAATAAAAATTACTATATTATTATTATAGGAACGTAAAATTCCACTTAAACATAAATGCAAAAATACGGTTTGGATCTCGACTGAATTTTAAGCAAGGATTTAACAAATTCAGACAGGTTAACAACAAAATTAAGTCAAAAACATAGTTTTGTTGTAAGAAAATAATTCATTTAGCAATAGATTCATAAATTGGCTTTATTAAAACAAAGAACCGCTCCTTCATAAATATTAAGAACTTTAGAGAATGAACTTTTATGCGAAATCCGTAGTGATTACTCCGGGTGTCTCACTGAAGCGTCAAAGTAACTTTTTGGCCTTAAATATTTAGGATAATAAAATATGATTTAGTTAAAAGTTGTAGAAAATTATCAATACTTTAATCGGAAAGTAAATTCAAAAAAACCGAAATATAGCCTGAATATATAAATATTCAACCTGTTCGTAACTCTGCAAGCAAAATTAAGTCTTACTAAGACTATAAACAAATAACTTATTGAAACAACTACTTCCCTGGCTGATGCCACGCCGGATATTGAATGATACAAAAGAAATTTGCATGTTATTATTAGTACTACTAGTTAAATAACATTGGTTTAAGATCCCTTATTTCTACCCACAGGACTAACTTGAAAAATGAAACTAAATTGAATTTGAAAACTTTAAATTATAAAACTGAACCCAAAGTTCAAAGCTGCACTGATGAGAGATAAATCTCGAAACGCGTCTGCAGATGGCTATTTACTTAATTTTTACATAGTTTTGGGTTCAGTTTTATAATTTAAAGTTTTCAAATTCAATTTAGTTTCATTTTTCAAGTTAGTCCTGTGGGTAGAAATAAGGGATCTTAAACCAATGTTATTTAACTAGTAGTACTAGTAATAACATGCAAATTTCTTTTGTATCATTCAATATCCGGCGTGGCATCAGCCAGGGAAGTAGTTGTTTCAATAAGTTATTTGTTTATAGTCTTAGTAAGACTTAATTTTGCTTGCAGAGTTACGAACAGGTTGAATATTTATATATTCAGGCTATATTTCGTTTTTTTGAATTTATTTAATACTCTCTGCAATAAGTAAGGTTGTTTCTATTTTATTAATCGGAAAGTATTTTTATTTATACCGGGTACCCCACAACGGAGAGCCTACACAAACTTATGTATAGTATATGTTTGCATTTATTTTTAATGGGCTAAATTTAACCGTTTCTGAGTTATTCTGGTTTTTAGGGCAAAACCAAGCAATATTTTAACAGTCACAGAAAAATAATAAGTTGATGTTTATTGAAACGTTTTTTTAACAATAGAAATGTTACATTTTTAGATCATTAGGTTTGTTTAAGTAATTAAATGCTATTTTTATGAAGTAAAATCACCCAGTATATTTTAATGGAAATTTAATAGTATATTGTACAACGGGCATATAATGATGGCTATTAATTGTGAGAACGATGTCTGCGGAGGAACGAGCCGTGCGCGAGTGGAGCAAATCGTTCGAGACGAAAATTAAAATCAAAATCAAAATCAAAAAGAAAATAAAAAAAAACAAAATCAAAATCAAAATTAATATCGAAATTAAAATTTTAATTACAATTACAATTGAAAAAAAAATTAAAATGAGTATTAAACGGGGTAAACAAAATATTATTATAAATCGCGTTCTGTGAATTAAAGCGCGAATTAGCGTGTATAACCATATTAAACACGTAAATGCGTTGTGTAACTCGGATGAAACTGACGTCTAAAACGTCAAAATTGTGAAAGATAGAATAATTATACTTCAAATTCAAAAACTCTGTTTATTCTAAAACCAAAGGGATTTAGAAAAAGAAACTTATTCTTTATAAGTTATTCATTTTAGCATTCTATACAATTATTATTAACATAAATTAGTTGTAACTATTATTGTTTTATAATCATAAACAAAAAATTTAAAAAAATTATATTTTTTTTCTCGAATAAAATTGATTTTGAGAAAAATGTTTTGAAGCAAAGATGTTAATTTCTTTGTTGTCTCAATGTTTGTTTAAATGCCTTTGTGATTTTTTCCATATGTAAGAAAATATTGGCAAAAAACAAAAAAATGGTGATGTGGCCATCATGTTACTTTCTCCGACTTGGATTTATCATTTATATTTACGCTTGCATGGTTTATTTTCAATTCAAATCATGTTTTAAATTCACATACAGCGTTTTCTGGAATCGGATGAAACTGATGTTTAAAACGTCAATTTTATGAAAAATGAAAATGACAAATTATACTTTAAATTCTAATAGTCAGTTCACTTATAAACCAAAGAGATTTCGAAAAATACTTATTCTTTATAAGTTGTTCATTTTGGCTTTCTCTGCAATTATTATTAAAATAAATTTGCTGTAACTATTATTGTTTCATAATTATAAACCAAAAATGACAAAAAAATAATAACTATTATTTTTCAAAAACCAGACATTTTACGAAAAATATTTTCAAACAAAAGATGTTAATTTATTTGTTGTTTTCATGTTTTGTTTAAGTGCTTTTATAGTATTTTTCATATTTAAAAAAATATCGGAAAAAGAAAAAACGGTTAAGGTAAACACCCACTTTCGGTGTACGAAATTTTACCAAAAGCTTTTCAGTTTTTTTGGATTATCAAATAAGGCTTATGTTTAAAGTTTGATAGTAATTGATGTAGTAGTTTTTGTGCATTTTAATTTAAATCGCTCGTCTGCGACATAACTTAAAATTGTGGCACGTAAGTTGAGTTTAATAGTTTACTCAGAAACCAAAGAGATTTCGAAAAAACTTATTGTTTATAAGTTGTTAAATTTGGCATTCTTTACAATTATTAATCATGTAAATTTGCTGTAACTATTATCGTTTCATAATTATAAACCAAAAATGAAAAAAAATAATACATTTTTTTCTCAAATAAAAATGATTTTATGAAAAATGTTTTCGAACAAAACATGTTCATGTTTTCATTTTCTTCAAAATTTATTTGAATATTTTCGTAAAATTTTCCGTATTTAATAAAATATCGGAGAAAAACAAAAAACGGTTAAGGTAAACACCTACTTCCGGCTTAGCGTAGCGCTCTAAATTATATCAACCTGACTTCACTAAATTAGCTTTCAGCTTATTTTTTATATTGCTGTCGTGTTTTTATTGCTGTCGTGTCGCCGTGTCGGTGCGGAAATGGAAGACGAGGAAGCATCTACCAGCAAAGCAACTCCACCAAAGAAAGTAAGAAGAGTTTGCTACTATAATGTTGACTGGGAATCGCGTATTGTTTGGCTAAATAAATCTGACGCAGACAACTGTAAAGGCTATTGCAAATTATGTAAAAATACGTTCACTCTAGCTTACGACGGCTTAAAAGCATTAACGCACCATGCTGCACAAAGAGTGTGAAAGAGCTGTAGCCACCTCTCAGCGTATGACATCTTTCTTTACACAAAAAGGCATTGCGCAAAGTGAAAAAGTAAGTATTGCCGAAATAACTGAGGTTTACCATAGTATAAAGCACCACATTTCTTACATTGCTCAAGATTGCTCCTTAAAGGTATTGAAACAAGTTATTAACGATTCAGAAATCGTAAAGAAAATGACAGGAGGACGCACTAAATGTACGTGTTTGGTAAACAACGTTTTATTTCTGTTTTCAATGGAACTTGTGCAGGAGGATTTAAAGAATGATGTTCCCTTTTCTGTTGCTACTGATGCTTCAAATAAAGGAAACAGGAAATTCTTTCCAGTAGCCATCCAATATTTCTCCCCAAAAGAAGGTATTTGCCATACAATTTTGGATTTCTACGAAGACCCGGTTTGAGGACTCATTATCTATTAAGCAACGTTTGTGTCAAGTCTTAGATAATTCACAACTCCCATGGACTAGAGTAACGGCATATGGAGCGGACAACGGATGTGTTAATTTTGGGGTCAATAGGTCCGTTTTTCAAAAATTAAAATCAGAAGAAAATTAAGACATAATAGCTGCTCACTGTAATGACCATATATTTCACAACTGCGCTAAACATGCGTTAAAGGTAATGACAGTTGATGTTGAAAATATTGTGATGAAAGTGTTTGCAGAGTTCTCTTGTTCCGCAAAAAAAAACGAGAAGAGTTTAGGAGTGTTTTGATTTCTTCGGAAGCGAATACAGAGAAGTCATTCGCCATGTTCCTACAAGGTGGCTTAGTTTATTTAAAGCTCTAGAATGCTTTCGTCGTAGGGGCCATTGAAGAAGTACTTCTTGGAACAAGGTTTTGATAATTGCCCTAGGGCTCTTTGGGCCATTTTGTCTGATTGAAGCTAATCCTACCTACAATGAGTTATATTTGTATTTCACTCACAACTTTATGGATTATTTTTAAGATATTATTCTATTGTTAGAGAAACAAAAGCATATAATCTGCATAGTAATAGTAATAGTAATAGTATTTATTGGTGCTAACACATATGTTTACACGGGTCATGGCGCATAATCGACAGTTCACCTAAAATTATGTGCTAAATATTCTTCCCATGAATAAAAAGCGAACTTAATTAGGAATGACTTAATTTTTTTAATAACATAATGGTAAAATTTCGGGACACCATTTCAAAGAAAATGAGGGACAAACATTTTGGAATGAAAGTCCATATGGCATTGAAAAAAGGCCATCTTTCAGAATATGAATTGGAAGAATTTACTAAAAGCGCTCTTACTGTTTACCAAAGAGCACTAGGTTATATAGAGAAGTGGTATCCATACGAAAATAACAATTATAAAACTTTTAGTTGCTTAGATATCGAATTCGGAAAATTGCCCACCCTGGATCAATTGATCGAATTATGGTCAATATCTCCATGGAAGCAGCAAACTCTGCTAGAACAGATTTATAATAAACTGGCTGCACTTGAAAGTGTTTTTTCTTCGCTTGAAGGCAACTCCCTTAATATGTGGTGCAATTTTTTCAAAAAAGAAGAAGCACCGAATTTGTTGAAAATTGTGCAGTTAGTTTGTAGTATTCCTGTGTCTAATGCTTTCGTCGAACGAATCTTTAGCGTCATGGGAAGTGTATGGACAAATGAAAGAAATCGTCTCGCCGTTAACACTGTAAAAAGTGAATTGTGTGTTTTCTTTAATATAAGTGCTACTTGCACGGAATTCAAAGATGCCATCGCAAGCAATGAACCTTTGTTAAAAGCAGTGTCATCAAATGCTAAAGTTATGAAAAAATGGATTGTATTTTTTTTTCTTAGAAATTTTGATATATACATGTTATAATATCGGGTCTGTATAAATTGGCGGATAATCTACACGTGGCGATGTTCTTCCTAAAATTCTGAATAGAAAACGTCGATGAAAAAATGTTCTACCATGCCTCATAGGCCATCAGGAGCCATTTAAAAGAAATGTACATTTGGCAACATAGCATTCACGAGCTGCCCTGTTTATCAATAATCTCATGGTTCAGAGTAGAAGGTAATAGATAGATTGAGCGGGGTTTATTTACAGATGCAAGGTAAAACAGAATAAAATCCATTGTAATTGAACAAAACAAAACGAAAATAACACAAAAACTCAAATACACTGAAACGCGGGCACTAATACAAACTGATAATAATGAGAAAAGCAGAATTGGCACGAACATGGAACTAGCAAGTTTGAATGAATTATTTGTATCAAAGTGACATAAGTGGGTGTCACGTTGCCGAACGTATTTTTGATAAAAAATAGGCTAATTAAGAAGTGTTAAAAATACAAGTTTGAGATATAAAGATGGCACACACTGACAAATAATGTTCAAACTAGTCATACTATTGCAAGGCTTTCTGTAAATTAATAACGAATAATAACGCATATTTAACGACTGGATTTTCAAACTTAGAGGACCTCGTGAAGGATCAGGAAGCATGGTACAACATTTTAGAAGTAAGATAAGCTGCTTAGAATTTTTGAAAGAATGTCTTCACGTGTAGATTATCCGCCAATTTATACACACCCGATATAAAAGAATTTTAATAAATATTTAAATATATATATATATATATATATATATATATATATATATATATATATATATATATATATATATATATATATATATATATATATATATATATATATATATAGAAGGCGACCTAGCCTCCTTATGGTAGAACTATTTTCTTTAAAAAAAAATTGTATATTTGGGTTGAGGGGAACCTACAGAACCAGGTGTTCAACTGAGGGGAAGTGATTTTTTATTTATAAAAAAGTTATATATGCATATATATTTTTATATAAAAGATACAAACTGACCTCCATTTTTATACAATTATCAGAAACGGGTAGCTTGTTGTTACCTCCTACAGTGTTGGTAGATTTCCGGAGGTCACAACGAGTCCATTATTTAGAAGAATTATATATACCGGGTGACCCAGGGATCTGTAAAAGCCACATAACTTATTTGTTATTTGAGATATCGACTTCTAGTTTTCTTGAACTGGTACCCACACTTATTCTACGTATTTTAAAAATATGTATGTTTTTGTACAGGGTGTCCCAATATACATAACAGAACAAAGTTATGTTTTTTTAAATGGAACACCCTATATTTTATACTTTATTTTCAACCCTCTTGAGAAGCTGATAAAAATAGTATAAGATAGAATGGGTCTATTATGGACAGTTGGTTAGTTATGGGCAAATTTGTGGCAAAAACATGTACACATTGAAAACATTGCAGAAGCGTTCCTAGCAAAGAGAGCAACATTATTTATACACTAGAAAATTTCCCACATCATAGAGAATAATACACATCGGTTTTGGTTCTCTTTTATTCATAGGGCTATACAGGGTGTCAACATACGCAAAATATTGGATAACTATTTTTTTTCAAATGGAACACCCTATATAAGTTGACATCAATCTATGGCATTTTTAATAAGCTTTCCAATGATATACAGTTTGTATAACAAAATATTAAGGATTCTTGAGATTTATCAATAAAAACATATTTCTTTTGTCACCTTCTGCTGATTTTTGGATTTTCAGCCAAAACTATGCATTTTCAGGAAAAATTATAAGAGACCAAAGTTGTAGAGCGAAAAATTTCCGATCGATATAGGTCTTTCAACTTTTAAGATAATGCGTGCATTGCCCGCAAGAGCGCGCAAAATGGAGTCCGTATAAGCATTTTAGCGTTTTCTTTTCAAATTTTTTATTAATAAATTGCACTATACTTTATTTTTCGCACCCACTAGCGGAAAAACGGAAAATTATAGCGAAATTAAAATGGCCCATATCGATTGAAAATGTACCGCTCTACAACTCTTAACAAAGGAAATTTTTGCCAAAAATGCATAGTTTTCCCTAAAAATGCAAATTGAAAATCTATGTATCAATTTTTGCGTTTTTCAATGGTTTTTTGTATTTTTAGCGAAAAGTATGCATTTTGGGCAAAAATTGCTTCTTTTAAGAGTTGTAGAGCGGAATATTTTCAATCGATGTAGGTCATTTGAATAATTCTATAATTACCCATTCTTCTGCTAGAGGACGTGGAAAATAAAATATAGTGCAATTAATTAACAAAAAAATTGAGAGAAACGCTAAAATGCATGTACGGTCACAATTTTGCGTACTCTGGCGGGCAATGCACGCATTATTGGAAAAGTCGAAAGACCTATATCGATCGAAAATTTTCCGCTCTACAACTTTGGTCTCTCATTATTTTTTCAGAAAATGCATAGTTTTGGCTGAAAATCCAAGAATAAGCAGGAGATGACAAAAGAAAAATGTTTTTTATGGATAAATCTCAAGAATCCTTAATATTTTGTTATACAAACTGTATATCATTGGAAAGCTTAATAAAAATTCCATGCATTGGTGGCAAGATATATAGGGTGTTCCATTTGAAAAAAAATAGTTATCCAATATTTTGCGTATGTTGACACCCTGTATAGCAGCATGAACAAAAAAGAACCAAAGCCGATTTGTATTATTCTTCATGATGTGGACAATTCTTTAGTGTATAAAAAATGACGCTAGCTTTGCTAGGAGTGCTTCTGCAATTTTTTCAATGTGTCCTTGTTTTTGCCACAAATTTGCCCATAACTAACCAACCGTCCATAATAGACCCATACTATCTGATGGTATTTTTATCAGCTTCTCAAGAGGGTTGAAAATGAAGTATAAAATATAGGGTGTTCCATTTAAAAAAAACATAACTTTGCTCTGTTATGTATATTGGGACACCCTGTACAAAAACATACATATTTTTAAAATATGTAGAATAAGTGTGGGTACCAGTTCAAGAAAACTAGACGTCGATATCTCAAATAGCAAATAAGTTATGGGAGTTTTACAGATCCCTGGGTCACCCGGTATATACATTATCTTTATTGACAGAGTATTACATTTATACATCATCTATATTTACAATTTAGAATTATTCTGTCTCATGGGCTATCGACATATAATGTCTTTCGGCCCGTCTTTCACAGTCTATATAAAGTGGGTTAATCGCTAGATGATGAAGGATGAAGTGAAGAAATGTATTGATGTAATGTTTGGGTAGGGAACTTACGTTTAGGAGGGATATTAAGGTTGCGGGGAGTACAGAATTGGTTGAGGATTCGAATATTGGTTGGGTTGTTCGAAAACTTAACAGCGAGAGATCTTGTGCGTTCTGAAATGTGGATGATATTAGTAGTGGAGTAGAGGACTTCGTTAGAAGGGTTAAATAAGGGATTGTTTGGGTGGCGGACTTTGGTTAGGGTTCTGAGGGCACTGCGTTCTGCAACTTGAAAATGATGGAGAGTAGAAGGTCGGGACTGGGAGAAGAGGATTGAACCATAGTCAAGCAAGGGCCGGCAGATTGACTTATAAATTTGGACTGCAGTGAGAAGAATTATATTATTCACGGAATTAGTTATTACCTTACTTTTAATTCATTTTATTTTATCCCATGAAGTTAGCATGCCAATAACTCCTAAGCAACGAGTTGCGTTAACATACATTTAAAAACACTAGTGCTGTTATGAATTTATTAACAACCCTAGCGTTTTTTTTTAATTAAAAAGAAAATAGAAATAGAATTAAAATAAACCATGTTACGACATACGCAACGTTATTTGTTTTTACTTTACTCGACAATTTTTTCAAACTTTTCTCTCGTAATGTAAAAAGCTTCACAGCGTTACTTATATCGTAAACTACTATAAAATGTTTGATATCAGATTAATTTTTAGGTATAAATAAATAGAATATTTTTAGATTTTATTCAATAATTGTTTTGACTTTCCTTTTAATTTAATGATGTGTTGCGATAAGTTTCGATTTTATAACGGTTACTTTTCTGTTCGTTTTTGTTATTTTCATGAAATCCTTTATTTCGAAACCCTTCGGATAAGATTCGGTTTCTATATATTTCGAAAAATATTATTACATCTATCTCCTTCTTTGACCAATTAGAACAAATGTATAAAATTGAATTTGTGAATATAAATAAGTTGTTATTTATTTAGTGTTCAGAAAATGTATGCAACTATTTTTGAAATATCCTCTAAACACCAAATATAATCGAATCACCTCATTAGCGGTCTAGCTCTAAATTAACTGGTACTCTCCTCAAAATATCAGATAAAAGTTGCGAGATGAACCTTTCGCCTACGAATTATTTTCTGCTATTCTAAGATGTTATTACTTTGTTTGTATAATATAAAGTACAAAAAATTATTGCAATCGTACATTTTTTTAACAAAAATATCTATTTTGGTAAAAAAGACACAATTCCGACAAATTTTGCATTTTTTTTTTCAAAATCCCATAATTTAAACAAAATCGAAAAATATGTAAAATGATATAAAAACCGCTTTTATACTATCAAATCGGACAAAGTTACATGATAGCCACATCAACATTATTGCTTTTTGTCATTTTAAAACTACTGCGACAATTGATTGTATAAAATTTAAAATGACAATAGACACTCTATATTAAATGTTCCCGTGCTCACCTTGCTTAGTTCTTGGTTTTTGTTTTTTCTTTGTAGATATAGGGCTATTGTACTAGAATTTTGCAAAAACGATACAAAATTAAATCTTCAATTTAAATTACCAATATCGTATTGCAATTTTATATTTTTTCAAAGGAATAAAAGTAGAAAGTTTTTGACGAGCAATTCTTTTGCAATACAAGAAGTCACCTTTAAAGCAAATGAAACAATAATATATTATTTTATTATGATTAAAAGTGCCAACAATAATTTATTGTTTCATTATGATTAAAAGTCGTAGAACTTTTATATGAGTAATATTTGCATTTGCGAGCTGAAGCGCAGTGTAACCTGGTCAAAAAAACTGCGACGCATAAAAGTCACATTTAATTCGTATGAAACACACTATTTTTTTCTCCAACAGATAGATAGTTTTAAATAAATGTACCTAGAGCTAATTCAATATGGCAGATACTGTCAGATAATATGGCTTTGAAAGGAGTATGACAGGCACAGTCAAATCATATAAACTCACTTGGAACCGGCATTAAACAAAATATCGAAAACACATCAAACCGTTAGCCTGGGTTCATTTGCTTGCGGGATTTCACGCAAAAGGAGTGGCCACACGGGCGGAAAATCACGCCGTAACCTATTTGTCCTACCATCTGCTGGTTTCTATTTCGTCATGGAATGTTTTGATAGTGAAACAATAATTATGGAAGTGCAAAAGAGCACCCGTGTTTTTATGATTTAAAACATAAAGTTTATGAAAACAGGAATTTGAAGAGGGATTACTGGATTACTGTTATCAATAATGGATAAATCCAGTATTTTCTGACATCTGACGTAAACGGCAAATAACAACAGCAGTACAAAGTGAAACAACTGCATTTTTATCTAAAGAAATCCGATCCTTTTTTCACAAACTTTCTATTGGCTCCAACGCTCGTGTAGCCACGGCAGAAGGGGAATTATTTTGCGTGAAAAGACGCCAATGTGACATACTACAGCGGGAATTCCGGCCAGCGTGAAAAAACGCCAAATAAACAGCGTTAATTCACGCCCGTGTGGCCGTAGCCTAATAGTAGGAAAAATGAATTTAGTGAATTTGTCAATCAAAAATGCTGCTTTCATTGGCTTTCCGACATTGTATTTATAAACCTTGAATTTAATATTTTTTTCGAATTATCAGCATAATTCTATACCACTGGTAAATAATGACTTTTTATTGCTATAAGGGAATTGTAAGCTTTATGTCAAAACCTAATTTTTTTTTATTTTTAAATGCGATACCCATATATTATTATCAACTATAATAATAATAATAATACAACTTTAATTCCCAATAAAAGATACAGTAGCTATACTTAGTATAGGAATAACGTCAAGAAATACATAATCATCTTATCATACAAAACTATAATTAGAAAATTCTTCGAGATTGTATGGTTCCATTAATAATAGTAGTGTGGTCAACTTATTTTTGAAACTATTTAATACTTTTTCCTTTTTTAAATTAGTCGGCAAGAGATTATAAAATTTCATACACCTGTATTCTGGACTTTTTTCAGTGAAAGAGTATTTGTGGATCGGGTATATGAAATTTTGTTTGTGACGGGTGTCATGCCTGTGCGCATTTTTGTTTTCTAAAAATAGATGGTTTTGTTTCCAAGTAAATATCAAACACTCCAGTATATAAATGGCGAACACAGTAAGTATACCATTTTTTGAAAACAGTGTTCTGCATGTAGACGTGGATTTGAGCCCCAACATAGCTCTGAGGGTACGCTTTTGGATGATAAAAATATTAATTAATTGTGTGGAACTGCCCCAATGAATTACCCCGTATCTAACCTGACTCTCGAAGTTTGCGTAGTATGACAATTTCAATATATCAAAGTCAACAGTACCTTTTAAGGACCGGATCATGAAGCTTGATTTGCTTAACTTTTAAGATACATGAGCTATATGGTCATTCCATTTTAATTTGTCATCTATATTATTAAAGCAGTGTATAATATTCTAACGAAATGCCGTGCCAGAAGTAATTAGCACCGATAACGTTCGCGGTGGCGTTGCGTTAGGGAACAAATGCATTTAGATTTTCTCTACTCATTAAACTTACGCAGACATTATTTTAACATTTGATTTGATTAAAAATTGTTGCTGAACTCGAAACTAGAGGTAGTGCCATGGCTAATTGGCTCTACATGATGAGCCGCCTTTGTATTAAGTAACAGAAATTCAAATTTATTATTACAGCAAACTGAAATAAAACCAATAAAAAATCAATATAAATCAAGATATTAACTGAAATTGATTTTTTTCAATGTTGTACATTTTATTAACTGTTTTGTATTTTGAAAACAGATGTTAGTTATATTTTTATTACTAATTATTGCTGCTTATTGTTTAAATTCGTTTGCGCCCAAGAAAAAGTTATCTGGGCCTTTGTCTTCTTCCGCATATTCCAAATTTGGCTCTAAATCTATATATCTTGGTTCATATGAACCCCGGTTCATTTCAGTTTTATGGAACCGGCCCTAAGTGAGTTAAGTACATATTTATTCACGTGAAGAAATTTTAGATCACGATCCCGGAACGGGCGAGTGACCTAAACTCTCTTTTAGTGATAAACATGCTTAACTGACGTAGTTTTTGTGAAAATGAAGTAGAATAAAAAGTTTTCAACTCACTAGTGACTTAAAAAGAATGTATTTCACCCTTCCATATAAACAACTATTTAAAGTAGTTAAGAATTACTAAATTTCAGTTTAGAACGTCAACATTGGATAAAATTATCTTATAAAGAAATTAATATAAATAAAATATATCTTAAACACATAACTGGTTTACCATCACGTTTGACGGTGTATCTACCACGTGAATAGTTACAATGGTTCGCGGTCACTGAAGATTTTTAAATTTAACGGCAGTACGACACCGCTGCGCACCCAAGTTTCTCGCGATTCTACAACGCCCGGATTGTATCTATTTTTTCTATGTTTAAAAGTATATTTGAGAAACAAATGATGATAAATTCATAGTTAAAACGTGTTACTCAAAATCAGTGTATACTCTCATACGTTTCTAATACACCCATGGCTTCAATGGCTATTTCGTTGATAAAAAATAATAAATACAAAATACAATTTTCACAAAGTAGTCAGTATACGCACAGGTTATTGGTTAAACGTAAAACACAAGAATAAGGGAAGATGTCAAAAGTCGCAAATGGCAATGTTGCCGAAAATCGGAGGCTGAATATCGGAGGTTAGAACGTGTTGCCCGCTTAAGCGATCGACGAGCCAACGGCCAATGCATGAACTATATTATAGAAATGCATGCTTAGGGATTAAGTTGTCACCTCCACCACAATTTTTAAATTTTGACCTATGGTAAATGCTGGTAAAATTTGTTGTGGTTTCTTTTTTTTTATTAGTTTTTTTTTCAAACAAACCTGGCAACCCTAGGTACACGTACATAATGTTACTCTTTGTTGTACATAAAAATAATAGATAATGGAAATAATTCTAAAAGAAAGCAACTATGGAAACGTGAAGGATACCAAATACGGGGTTTTGCAGATGAATTAAAAACACTATTTTGAATTTTCGCAAGAGCTAATAATTAAAAAAATATATTAGTTAGTAAACAAATAACGCGTACACGCGCGGTCTCGCGGTCGGAATAACATCGATAACATAAACAAAAACAACCGCGCCAAAAATACATCTCGGACAAAGAACTCTAACTTGTATCATCTTAAATCGTGTCAAAAACTTAATCAAGTAATAAAATCGAGGGTGTAAAATCAACAATACGTAAATTCGAACACACCACTTGATACAGGGAAGAAAACGTAAACATCCTCATGACCTAGATTAATAAAGAAGCAATTCAGAAAAATCAACGTCGAAAATAAGACCAGAAAAATACTAATAAGTAAATTCACGGGAAAGTTCGTGAACTCAAACATACACGAGGCAATTTGGCACGAGTATTTCTGAATGTGGCGGGGGCAAATTAGATGATAAAAGGGACGGGATCACAAAATTCGTTAGGATTTCCGTGATGGAAATAGAGTGGTGAGAATCAGTGAGTGATTCGACAACATACAGGGTGAGTAATTTCTTTAATATGTGAAATGAACTTGTCTCAATGAATGACTGCATCCGAGTAATTACTTTGTTACGAAATGTGAAATAATTCACATTTGAATAATTACTATATTACGAAAGGCGAAACACAGATCCAATGAATAACTGCATCCGAGTAATCATTCTGCAAAGAAAATGTGAAACAATTCACGAAATGCGAAACACACAGAATAACTGCATCCGGGTAATAACTCTGCAACGAAATGTGAAACCATTCACATTCGAGTGAATACTTTGCCACGAAATGCGAAACACAAAAGGATCGCATCCGTGTGATCACTCTGCTACCAAATGTGAACTAATTCACATCGGAGTAACCATTCTATTACGAAATCATCACAGATATTGACTAACAAAAGTTATAAGACAATATTAAACGTACTTGTTTTCCTCATAGCTTCCAGACGCTCTAAGCGCTGTGGTATAGTTATGTTGAAAGGGGTGTCTTGCCGGCTGCTTTAAGTTAGCGCTGTGGATATCGAGCTTCCTAAAATTTAATGTCTAATAGCTTTAACCTGTCATTATTGAACGTATTGCTTTCCTCGTAGCTTCCGGGTGCTCTAAGCGCTGTGGCATAGTTATATTGAAATGGGTAATTTGCCGGCTGCTTTAAGTTAGCGCTGTTGATATCGAAACCCCATTAGCATCGGAAATATTGGCTAACAAAAGTTAGAAGACATTATTAAACGTATTTATTTTCCTCATAGCTTCCGGACGCTCTAAGCGCTGTGGCATAGTTATGTTCAAATGGGTGTCTCGCCGGCTCATTTAAGTTAGCGCTGTGGATATCTAGCCCCAAATTTCTGATAGTAATATGATTTTCTGAACGAAGGTGTGTCGTCATGGTCTCCGATTGTTATTCATCGAGATTGAGTGAAACATTCATTGACATTAAGCGAGGAAGCCCGTTGCTAAGCCTCCCGTCGTTTTGTTCACGTCATACGTAAGTCATACGTATTCTGGTCTGGTCAAAGAGGAAGTACGACGCCGATGTGTAGTCATAAATCTCAAATTCTTGCAGCGTCATTTTGTAAAATGTTCGACGACAGTTCTGAGACTGGTTTTCCTACAGGGTTTTCCCAGATCTATTGGTACAACAAGGAAATGTGTTCATAAATTAGATGACATACTCTTTGTTGTACCAATGCAATTGCCAGAATTTTTTAATCAAATGAATAAACGTCCATTCATTCAACAAACAAGCATTTCATTTACCTAAACCTAACCAAGACGCATCGACACTCGTAACAATTCTATCAAATAATAAAGGGTTACTACAAAAATTAAACACAACGTATTTAAGTACAAAAAGGTCAGACTTGACGTACTATAAATCTTTAGTTTATTTCTGCTCTGAAAGAGTGATGGCAAATTTTGATAAACCTTTTTTTAAAATATATGTACTGTATGTACGAAACGTTCACTAAATATAATATAACATCAGTTAGACAATCCGTAATTTAAGAGGGTTCGCTTTATTAACAATTTCAGGTTGCAATGTGGTCGAAGTTTATATCCCCAGTATATTAAAATTATAGCGACCCATAAGGCGGTGCACTTACAATATTTCCTCATTTCGCCCGATAAATATTCCCCGGATTTCTGCCGACCTTATTTATTTGCTTACTTCCGTATTTTATTTAAGAGCTCACCTCACTTTATTATTGAGAGAAAGTCTGCCCATTTTCCATATCTCATTTTATGATTATGGAAATTTAGAATCATTCAACTAAAATATACACCTCCTTGTCAACCAGTATTACAAACATAAAATATGAAGGGTATTCGGAGATTTATAAATTTATTGTCGATTCAAAAATAAAAATATAAGCATGGTTAGCACTACACATCTATTAAAGACCACCATGGCCTAGATTAGAATAATCTTTTGGTTCTTTCTTTTTTTAAATTGTAAATAATGTCGTGGCTGAATAAAAGATAAGAACGTTACTAGATTCTCTCTACAAAGGTGATTATTAAATAACTAAATTACCAAAATGCTCTACGTGTTTGTTTTATGTGTTTGTTTAAATGAATACACAGATTGTTGTGTTACATATTTTTATTTGCAGTTTCCTGACGCATATTTCAAATCTTTAGATTGTGATAACGCAGGATTGTCACGTGGTAATGTAGAGGATGATGGAGGAGACACTAACATTTACTTAATAATTACATTGGCCTTCAGCGTTACATATCTACGTACTCTTATATGTCTATATCTTATCACTACTTTACAATGTTCTTATAAACTAATATATCGGGTCGATGGAACCAACGTCTTTACGTACGTTCGGTTCATGGGAACTAAGTATTGCTGATGTCAGCAATAGTACACACGTTTGTTATTACTCGTCCAATGTCTGCTTACTATTACGTTCAACAAACAATAACATTGTTTGAGTGTTTATATAAACATTATTAAAAATGGTAATTACACTGATTACATCGCAAGATTGATTATCAAAAAGTATAAGTTAATTTTTATGTACATAGCAAATACGTATCAGGAAATTTATACAAAGGAATATATTTACTCCGTATAATTGCTTATTCAAATCTGCATTGCATACTTTGGTCTGCTTTATTCACACATTACACATAGTATTATTACTTGTGGCCCTGCTAGCATATACAGGGTGCCCCACGAGGTAGTACACAGCCGATATCTCGAAAACGGTTAGTAGTACGAAAATGAAATTTGGTGGCTTTAAATGGTTTGAAATGATGCCCCTTTCTGAATACATAGATTTAATTATATCAAAAAATATATCAACTTCACAATTTTAAATGGGACACCCTGTATATTTATGGATTTTTGGAAAGATGGTTGAAAGAGACAAATACAGCGTTAATTGTAATTGGCTAATAAGTAGAGTGCGGATTTCTAGCTATTATGTCATACATTATATTAAATGGAAAATCAAAATGACGCCGTATATACATGTTTTACAGCAAATGAACCAACTTGTCAAATTTTTTTTTTGAGCTTATTTGCTTATTTTCTGTTTTCATGCATATTTTCTTTTTCGTGCCATTTTTATGCATATTTCCTGGTTTTTTTAAACTTTTTGCTTATTTTCCAATATTGTGTACTTTTTTTATAACACTTTATTGAATTTTTGCTATGAATTAATTGAATTTCGAGTATGTGTTGTTGGAAATCATCAGTCCATAAAACAACGTTCGTTATATTTCGTGAGAGTCGTGTTTGTCAGAGATCGGTAATTTCAGGGATTACCCCGGTTCCGTGAATGCATGCGTACATATTACCAAACTCGAGAGGGGGTCATTGTTACCATAAGTTTTTCTTCTATGCCTATCGCTTTTCGAAATAGAGTGTCTCGTTTTTCTATATGGGGCTGCATAATTTGTAATATCTCGCCGAATTTATGTTGAGACATTCTAAAATATGTATGGAATCTTTTCGGTGCCTTCTTAAGCCGTGGCAAAAGTGTATGATATTCTCCTTCTTCATATCGTGAATTCGAAATGTCATGCAGCCATATTCTTCTTTTTTTTCTTGCTTGCTCTTGCTCCAACCTTTCTTCTTCCTCACATAACAAAGAAATTATTATCGCATCCATGTCACTTCCGTCCATCTCGCTGAGGTTGCAGAACGACTCACATGCAAATTGGCTGCGTACTGTCGCTCCGCTGCAGTTCAAGTGCGGTTTACTAAATAGTGCCGCGTCGTGTCGCGCCGCTGCGCTGCAGTGCAGTTCCGCTCAGTGCGGTCTTACCTTCAGTGTATTGCGCAGCAACAGTCGCACACCGAGTGATCGAATTTCACCGTTTAATTGAAAATATTAACTTTTTTTGTGCTTATGTTTTGTTGATCGCTTTGCGGCGACAAATTGGATTGTTGTATGTAGTGCGTTGTTCCGTTGCTTAAAAAATGCCGAAAATAAAACCATCTGTCGACGAATGGATACAAGGACATTCCGAGTTGAAATTTGAGAATGGGAAATTGATTTGCCGTGTCTGCAAAAAATCGGAAAGTTTTATTTAATATCGACATTCACAAAATTGGGGTACATGAATAATATTTTGTAGATTAACTCTGAAAAAAATACAACATAACGTAACACATCAAAACTGCAGTACACCAGGAAAATTAAAAAAAAACAAATAGCTGGGACAAGTACACAACAAACTATTTTAGAATCTTTTGCGGGTTCTTCCACAAGCGATGAGAAAGAATTTTACTTTGATCTATGTAATACAATGGTATCTTCTAATATCCCATTGACAAAACTAAATAATGGTATATTTAAAAGTTTTTTACAAAAATATTGCTGCAGACACATTCCTGCAGAGTCAACAATTTGCAAAAACTATGTAGACCTTGTATATATAGACGTTGTTAACGAAATAAAGAAAACAATAGGAAATATTTATTTATGGTTTTGTGTAGATGAAACTACGGATTCATGTGGTCGGTACATTGCACATTTAATGATCGGAATATTAAGCGAAGATTGTGGTACCAATGCATTTTTAATTAGTTCGAAGCTGTTAGAAAAAACGAATAGCAATACTATAAGTAAATTTGTTCACGACGGATAAGCGATTTTTTTTCTACCAAACGCCGTACCAAATGAGAAAATTTTATTGATGCTTTCTGATGCTGCTGCTTATATGTTGAAGGCATATTCCAATTTAAAAATATTTTATGAACAATTAATTCATAATACATGTTTAGCACATAGACTTAATCGTGTAGCGGAAACTATAAGAACCCAGTTTCCTCGAGTAAATTGTTTGATAAAAACTGGCAAAAAGGTCTTCTTAAAAGTTCCTATGAGAGTTCAAATGTATAGGGAAAGAATGACAAATATCCCACTTCCTTCCGCACCTATTGTGACTAGATGGGGTACGTGGCTGGATGCTGCGTTTTATTACGCAGAAAACTTTAACTCATTTAAAGAGATTTTGTTAGAATTCTCTACGTCCTCCTCTGATGCAATTAAGGAATGCCAAAATATCATTCAAGACGAACGAATTCAACAAGATTTAGCATTCATAAAGACAAACTAGGGCTTTGCAAGCAAAGCCATAAAAAACTCGAAACCAAGAACAGTACTTTGGTTGAAGCTGTACAAGTTATTAATGATTTTGAGTATGAAGTCTCAAAAGTAAAAGGACGGGTAGCTGATATTATTTCCAAGAAATTTAATGACGTAAGTAAAAATGTTGGATTTAATATTTTGAAACAAATATCAAACGTTTTGCAAGGAAAAGTCATCGAAAATTTATTAATTAATGCATCTCTTGTTCCTAATTTTAAATATGCTCCTATTACAAGCGTCGATGTTGAACGAAGTTTTTCTCATTTTAAAAATGTACTGACTGATAAAAGAACGAGATTTTCTATTGAAAATTTGGAAAAATATTTAATAATCAGCAGTTTCAGAAACGAGAACTAATATAAAATCTGAATAACACTTTTATGTTTTATACTTTTATATTTTTTTATACTTTTTATGTTTTTATTATGTTTTTTTTTAAATAAAAGTTCATATTTTGTTGCTGTTTAAAGAATAGTAATACATTTGTTTGTTTTTTCAATCCTTATTGTCATTTTTGTACTTATTCATTATTTATCTATTTGTCAAAAGTTTGGTGCTTTTTGAGTCCTTCTTTTTCGTTTTTGTGCTTATTTCATTTTTTGTACCATTTTTTATGCATATTTTTCAGATTTTTCATGTTTTCTTAAGTGCTTATTTTTTATTTTTTAGTGCTTATAAATCCACACTCTACTAATAAGTATATAATATAGTTGGCCGTTCATTTAAATTCCTGGCCCACAATGCGACGCTACAAACGAAAATGTGTTGGTCGCCTATATGTTGGAACGTTTCTGTTATTTTATTATTTTCCTAGGTCCGTAAGTGAAAAATTAAGTTTCGTCGTCAAGGACAACAAACACCACGAATATTATCAGCCTCTTACAGTACCTGTAACCATGGATGGAATGCTTATTTGCGTTGTCGGTAGCGGAAAAAAAACATCTTACCGCAATGCCATTTATTATCAGTGTATTATGGGTGTATTCGTTTAATTCTTAGTTATCATATTTAAACTGTCGCGATAGCGAACAAGAGTTTATTATACAAAAGCGCATTGTGAGATGTACTTTTCACATCTATTTTTAAGTTGTACTTTCATGTCGAAGCAGATTTTAACATTACTAAGCTTATTAGATTTAAATTATTATGTTAAATACAAAATAAATGCAAAAAAAATCAATCTCTAGGTCAGCGGTCGCCAAAGTGGTCTATATAGATCTAAGCCAGGGGGTCGATCCCAATCGGAGGGTCGATTGGGGGTCGAAGGAAAAACAAATGTAAAAAATTGAAAAAAAAATGTAAGGAGATATAAACCTCAATTTTCATATTTTCCGCTAGTGAACATGAAACCTTTTTCAGTGGAAAGGTTTTATTTAGAGGAAATGTATGAATATATATTTGGATTCCGCGTTTGGAAAAAATTATTAAACTATTTTAGGTCAACGTCATTTATGTCTTTATGTATAATTTTTTTTAACGAATATCATTATTACAGGAAATACAAGCCATAAATATCAATCATTCTTTACAGTCCCAAAGTAGTCAATATACACATTTTTTTTACACCAGTGGATAGGGTATCAAGATTTGTTCAGTAGTTATAGCCAAAAGACAAAAATATGGCTGATTTTCGAGGAGCGAGTTCACAAAAAAATACTTTTGTGGGGGTCGATAGAGATTTCGAAAAATTATATAGGGGTCGATGATCAAAAAAGTTTGGCGACCCCTGCTCTAGGTAGTTGTCACGACCACCCGACCCGAACTCGTGATCGACTTTATTTTAGATAACACTTGACTTGTCATATTGTTAAATTTGTAACTTTTACGTGGCTAATAAAGAATTTGAATGCAGTGTTTCCCGAGTCCGTATGTAATATATTATTGCTGTGACGTGGCAATCAACGTGTTAAACTGTCAACAGTACTATCTGATCGATCACTCTTATTACCATATAGTTTACGATTATGAGGAGATTCTCTAGAAACTCATTTCAAATGCAATTTTTGATTAAAGGTGAGGCGAGGGTCCCTTTGTTTATGACTAAATTGTATTAAAGTTTTAAACTACTCAGCTTGGAAATGTAAATACATTTACTCCATGCTTGCAAACCTTGTAAATTTTTTCTCGAAATTTTATTCTTGTGTTTGTTAGTGTGAACGAAATATAAAACATATATAATAAACTCGTTAAAAAATACAGGGTATAAAATGATACTGCTCTCTATGTTTATAATTTTATTATGATAATAAATTTCAAGCCACATATAAAATATTTGAAGAGAGAATTTCAGTAAACAAGGCTATCCAAACTTATTTATGTTTACAATGTTGGCGTCCGAGTTTTATCCAGTCCAAAGAATTAGTTCTAAAAACTTATATTGGTCAGAAGTGCTTGTAGAACATTTAATAAAAATTATTACACGGTTTCCCTTAAAATACTGCTGAGAAATATCAGGTGCAATTTGAGTCAATGCAATAAGGATCAAAGGGAATACTTCAAGTAAACAAGAGTTGTTTATAAGGTAGGTTTTCGTTTTACGGGTTAAGATGTTAAAGCTTATTATTAAACCGAAGTCGAGTAGCATGATAAAGTTAATTGTGATCATGATTTATGTGGCAATAAAGTGGCATTATGTGTATATCGCGATATTGATTATACAGAAAAAAGGACGTACATAAAACTGTAAGCAAGTATGCATGACCCGAACTATAAAGTTTGCATGTTTCCTGTTGGCACGGAGAACTCTACATCTTTAATAGTGTAATGCGGAATTTTATCTATTCCCTCATGCATGGTTCGTTTTCCGTCTGGTATCGTTACATAATTACATGTTTATGTAATTATTCTGTAATTTTATGGGTACAAATATAATTCAAGTTAATTAGAAGATTTTATGATATGTTTGATATACAATTGAATTTTTTGAAAACAATACATTTCCATAGTATGGAAAATGTAAAATCCTAGATTAATGCTTTATTATTTATGTTTTTAATCATCGGGTTTACTTTGTTTCACAAGCATTTGCTCAGAATCAACCTGGAAATAATTATTATAAGTTCGAATTGTCGATAATAAATATTTATAATATATTTAATTGTAAATTAAGGAGTTTTCCGTGTATTAAATAAATAAATAAAATAAAATAAATCAAATTCTGAATGTTTTAAGTACTTTATTTAAATTTCTCATTAAACAAATTGTAACATAACTTAACTTCTCAGTTATATAACTTTAATTCACATCGAAACAATCATCTAAGTGCATGAATGCAATATGCAAAGACACAATTGTTTCATTTTAATACATTCTAAACCCAGCTAACAGTTTTATTTTTCATCTGAATTAACGATAAGATACTCCCAGCAACAATAGTGGAGAGAACGGGAATATTAAGAGGACGGGAGAGAGCACTGCTTGGTCTAGATCCGGAAACGATGCTCATGCAAATAGTGAACTCGCGTCATAAGATAAAATTGGAGAATGCGAGCCATGAAAGCATGTTAATTTTCCGGCAGGATAACATACATAATTCAATTATTAAAATTGTCAATTCTGTTATGTAAAGTCTACCCTCAGCGTAATGGAATTACGTTAAATATTAACCCGACCTACGTGTGTACCATTAATACACAATTTGCAAAGGAAGTTACATTTTGAGCTGTTATTATACACCTGAATTATTTTATTATATAGCATCAGAGAGACACTTTTAGTGTAATTTAAATAACATAATTATGTAGGTACCTTAGAACTCCTGCTTTTGCAAGTTCTCCTCGAAAAGAAAAACATCAAAAGAAAATAAATTTCGCTAAGATTTAAAATGCATTAAATTTGTATAGAGAATAACATTTTGCATTTATTATAGTATTAAAATAACATTTTATAACAGTATACTGTTTATAATTAAAATTCCAGAAGTAAATATTATAACTATAAAACAAAACAATCTGATCATTTCAAATTTGCCCTTTTGAATCTTAGATGAAGTATATTAAATACTAACATTAATATTCGTAAGTCTAAAGATGACGCGATTATTACAGAAATTTATATTACACTTGATATGCCCTTATCTTTTTAATTTGACTGACTCGAGTTATTGAATTTCTCGCAATGTATATTATTTTGGTTATACAAAATATAGTTGTGGTTTAAAAAGTTCATTTTTCAATTCAGTTTAAAGGATTATACATTCCTTTCATCGATCTACGTAATCAATAAGCTAATGTATTATGTTTGTCACGATTGCTAGTCATGGTCCTGATGCTGAAAACCATTGCGACAATCTAAGCAATACATTAGAATACAAAGGCGAGACCACAATGCAATTCACATAAAGGGCAAGGATACGTTGACCTAAGTGCACTTCTGGTGAATGCGCCGGGTCGCCGAGGAAACTGGAGTGTAGATGATATGGAATTTCATAGTATATAGTTTACATATTAAATTAATGTTGACTATTCTTAAACATCTTTAATAATTAATTGTTCGATTCGAAATGTTTTGTGTTAATTCAAACAAACCGATTTCTATAATTTAGTTCTCAGATAGCAGGTGGTACAACTATTTGTAATATCAGGTAGGAATAAAATAATGAACTTGATAAGTTTCACATTTTATACCATTTATTTTAAATAGTGTTGACTTTTTTGCCATTTTGTGGGAATCTATTATTTGACGTAAAATTCTAATAAAGTATATAAACTGTGAAACAAACCAATATCGAATATATAACAAACGTATTAAATTTCCATTTCATTAATCTGTCGATTGTAGTCCTAATGAGTAAATAATAAGTTAATACTATGATGAGGATTAATAAATGGGATTTTACGAACTAGACTTACGAATCGTATACGGGTTTTGTACAAAATTTAATAACGTTATTTAATGAACACGAAATATAGCCTGAATATATGCATATTCAACCTGTTTGCAAATCTACAAAATTAAGTATAAACAAACAAAAAATGAAACATCGTGGCTTATACTTTATTTTGCGTTTATTCAATTTGTTTAAGCTATTACCGGCGCTTCATCGGAAGCGCCGTCAACCGGTTCATTTAGCATTTTTCAATAATATCATCGGTCCCAAGTAACTCATTTTACAATTTATTAGCTTCATTCTCCTTTTTTTACTTTCTCCGTTACGAAATACGAGAAAGTATTGTGATCGTGATTTTTTTTCAAAAATTTTTTTTACGGAAATATCCGTTTTGGGGTCCCTAGATGCCATTTCAACAATTTCTGAAAAAAAAATTGTGTCTGTGTGTGTGTGTGTGTGTGTCTTTGCGCGCTGTATCTCAAAAACTAATAAACCAATTGATATGAAACTTTGAACATAAGTTTTATTTGATAATCCGAAGAACTGAAAACCTTTTGGTAAAATTTCGTACACCGAAAGTGGGCGTTTACCTTAACTGTTTTTTGTTTTTTTGCCAATATTTTCTTAAATATGAAAAATATCACAAAAACATTTAAACAAATATTGAAGACAATAAAGAAATGCGATTATTTTGTTTGAAAACATTTTTCATAAGATCATTGTTATTCGAGAAAAATATTTATTTTTTTTTTTTTCATTTTTGGTATACAATTATGAAACGCTAATAGTTACAGCAAATTTATGTTAATAATAATTGTAGAGAATGCCAAAATGAACAATTTATGAAGAATAAGTTTTTTTCGAAATCTCTTTAGTTTTTGAGTAAACTGAGTTTTTGAATTTGAAGTACATTTTTCCATCTTTCATAATTTTGACGTTTTAAACGTCAGTTTTATCCGAGTCTACGAAACGTTCGATAAATTAAAAATAAACCATGGAAGCGTAAATATAAATACCATCAAGTCGGAGAAAGTAACATGATGGCCAGATCACAATTTTTTCAAATGAGTAAAGTTCGCGCTATACCTATACCTAGCGCCCCCTCACATCGAACAGCTTAACATTATCAATTGGTAAGGGGAAACCCATCTCGGCCATCTAAACAAACGATACTTCGACAATTCAGTTGTTCCACGCAGCTATCAACTGCACGAACGAAAAACCTGGTCATTCCAGAATTCGCCACATCTGGCAGGGACCCTTTTACCTGCCATCAGGCCGCCCGAGCGAGCGAGAATCGTACGTGCAGGGAACAAAAGAATCGGGCACAACGTCGGAGGGTAATAAACCGCCGAACCCGAGGCGTATGAAAACCCCCTATGCGGTTCGCGAAACAAATCCACATACGCGAACAACACATGCGTCATTGGATAGCTGAGAGGAAGACCGTTCGAACGATACCAAACCAATCCTTTTAGTTCATTGTTGAACAACACCGAACGTGAGCTGTCCGAATGTGTTGTGTAAAAGAAGGATCGAGTCAACCCTTTGGACGTTATTAAATTAAATGTCCTAAAGCCATCATTCTTCGCCTCCGATAGGCTTATATCACATATGCTCATATGCGGAATTACTTTCCGCATATGGTGATATAAGTTTCATATCAAAATATTATTGTATAATATTTATTTTGAATTATTTTCTCTGGACTGGCGAAGGATGGTGGTCGCTAGAGAGGACAGAAGGGACGAGGGGTTGGCTCGACCAGTATAAGTATCCCCGGCCCACAAGGGCTTCTCCTGAAGAAAGTGTTCCCTTGAATGTCGAAGTTGCTAAAGTTAGTTTTTGCGAATCGTAAGTTTATGTTTATATTTTCATTATTTCGATTATTATATAATCGTTTGCAAATTTACATTTTTTGTCTAATTTTTGATTTGTGGTTCTTTTTTTTTGTTTTCTTTTTGTTTTTGTGTGTTAATATATTTATTAAACTTGACGAACATTATTTATTCGAAAATTTCGAAACCCTTCGATTCACTTCATTTGTTTTTTTTTAAATTCATTGCTAGCCGGAAGTTGCGAAGTGGGACTTCTCACAATACACCTATTTTATATTTTGTTTCAATTTTTTTTATTATCGAAACACCTCACCCTGTAACATTTGGCGCCCAACGTGAGGCCGAGTCCAAGCCCACGACCCGGAGGATGACAGCTACAATGACCCAGTGATGCAGAGGAACACCAGGATCAACCCCGTGATACCAGACCCTAACGGGGCCGCTTTGGTCACCACACCTGGACGGGGCCGAGTGACGCTCTCACGATGAGCAGAAGGAGCTGAAACAGAAACAGCGCGGACTACCGTTATTACGCCAGCCTGTGTGATGGCTACGACGCCGTCTACAGAAATTCAGCGGCGGCCCGAGGTCAAGCCTAGATACCTCCATCCAGTAACCGCAGCTATGCTACCCACATCAGCGACGCTAGATACAACAAGCTGTATGTCGGCAGCATTTCCACACAACCCCAGGGCAATAGTGTATGGCGTCACTATCTCGGCTCATGCCGACACCATGGCAGTCGGCTTCCCACGCTTCCATGGCAATGACGTGAAAGGATTCCTTGCGAGGATCAACTTCGCCTTCGCCACATGCCCAGTGACAGTCAAGTCCTGGGACAAACTCGCCTAGGCTCACCACTACATGAACGGGGAAGCGAAACTGCGCTTTGCCACAGTCGTGGACACTTCAGCCACTCCATGGAAGCACGTAGAGGACCTCCTACAACGCTGGTTTCCCCAAACGGAATATGCTGACACCGCAACCAGCACCACCACCGTTGCGAATATACACCGCCACTACATGCGCAGCCGAAGTCTTGTACTAGGAGGTGATGCCACTGGTTGCTAAAACACCGGCGTTATCTAAGGCAACCATGGCCACCCAGGCCAAACCACCATCCGAATCACCGCCAGCTCTTGCGGCAAATACAGCCTCCGCCAGCAAGGTTGACGAGGTCTGTTTCGAGGACGCGACGCCCCTGGCCATGGACTATTGCGTGGTTACCACAGCCATGTTCACCATAATTTCAGAACGAGCTCCCCTGCCAATCGCGACAATGATAATGTCACTCGTCCATGCCCCAGCCCTAGCAGTTTGCACCGCCACTGATGGTGTACTAAGCAAGGATTATTTCGAAGAAGTAACACCTCTATTCGTGGATCATCCTGCCTTTGCCACTGCTATCATCACCCTCGCCACTAGGCCATCAACGACGCCAGCCCAACCTCTGCCGAAGGAGGAAACACCGGGGCCGTGAGTGTACTCTTGGAAAACAGTTGCAACACACCAAGGCGTCGAAACTTGAGCCGCCCACAACACCAGCCCAGACGCACCATCTACAACCACCCGCCTGCATGCGGGAATTCATGCAGTGGCGCCCAGCAAACACGATTGACAACAGCAACGTCTACCAGACCATCTCCAGCTCTAGCCGACCCGTGCTCCGCTCCGGCATCCTACGCACCAGCTAAGAACTGGAGAGAGAAATCGAACATCTTGTTACCCTGCCGGACCAGAAGTGACTGCTCCTAGGATGCCGCCACCCCAGGCATCCAGTGATGCCGAGATCCGGTGTGGGATGTCTGAATCTCCTTACACCTCACCTTCGGAAGGATCTCCAAGGACCAGTGTCCCGACCAGCATCCTAGGGCCCAGGCATCCAGCGATGCCGAGATCCGGTATCGAGATGACTGAATCCCCTCGCACCACAACTGCAGACGGATCTCCACAAGGACCAGTGTCCTGACAAGGAGTTCCCAGTGGAACTTGGATCCGGTGTAGGGCGCCCAAATCTCCCTCACACCTAAACCTCGGAAGGATCCTCTGTCACCAATGACACACCCACGATGACGACTTCAACTGGCAGCCATCATTTGTACATACTTTCTACGCTCTACAAAATTCTCTCGTTTTCCGGGGCTGTTTGTTATCGGCGCTTAGTTTATCTACGCGTCTTAACAAATGCGTAATTATCTTAATTTGCATTTCATGAGCTAACCATTGCTCCCTTTCAATATTAACATTAATTCCGCATTATTGAAATTTCCAAACGAGATAATTTTCGAAGAAGTACAGCTGCCAGTAACTATTCAATGAAGATGAGCCTCTACCCGCTGTGCGTCGATTTACCGAGGGCATCGTTGAGACCGTCTTCGCAGAACAATTAGTGAAAATGTGCAGCTGCCAGGACAACACAATGGGCTGTCGATCCGCCTCCCGAACCCAAATTGTTCTTGGAAGAGCAATTTGCCGGTTAGAACATGTGCGCCGACCTCGACGCTCCCGCCGCACCCCATCGCCGCCGTAGCCATCTCCGCCGCTGCCGTTGCCGCCGGACATCCATCCGCGATCTCGTCAGCCTCTCTTGCCTCTCGTGAACATTAAGTGAAGTGTTAGTGACTACTTTTTCGTGACTGTTTCTTTCTGTGACATTATTTCTTGACATTTTCCGTGTACATATTTTATGTTTTTTTTTTAACTTTAACATTTTTTGCTGTAACTCCGTGTGTAAATAATTAGCGATTGTTATCGCGCCTATAAGACTTTCTCAGCCTTCACCCCATCCTGTTTCATAGCGACACCGATTCCATGAGCTAGCTGGAGGTCAACGAGGGCGGTTTTCACCCCGCGCTGAGCCCCCCTGTAACAAAGCTGTTTAATTGCTGCTAAATGAAAATAAAGAGTAACCTAATAAGACAACGGGATTTAAATTTCTCACCATTTTTTAAAGCTCTAAAAAAATCATAGTTTTATTTGTCAACTTTGCGATTATTAAATCTAGAACAATACACGAGAAAAGTATTATTATAAAAACTCATTATAAAAGTGGAGAAAGATTTGATGGAACATTTTGTAAACTTCTTGGAATATTTTGTCGAAATAATTGTCCAAATAAGCCATCAATAAAAAAAATTGAGGTTCGATTTGGAAAATGAGTCACCCATGCGACCTCGTAACTGTCATTCACTTATAAACATAGCTTTAATGAGAGCAATTGTAACTAAAACCCCAGGGTTTTTAATTCGTCAAAAATTAAACATTACAAATGAATTCCCGCAAAAGACCTGAACTTGCATGCCTGCTAGATCCAACTGACCCAAGAACTCAAACAGGCATATCAGTTGTTATCGGCGCTTAGTTTATCTACGCGTCTTAACAAATGCGTAATTATTTTGAAGAAGTAAAGCTGCCAGTAAGATACACTGAAGGGATAAGCCTCCACCGCTGTGCATCTTCCCATCGAGGACGTCGTAAGGACATTTCGCAGAACTATTAGTGAAAATGTGCAGCTCCCAGTGCCCACACAATGGACTGTTAATCCCCCCCCCCCCCTCCCAGCTGCCTGCGTACGTGACGAAAAAGACTCGAACTCAAATTGTTCTTGGAAGAGCAATTCGCCGGTCGAACACGTGCGCCGACCTCGACGCTCCCATCACACCCTACCACCACCACCATCCGCAACCCGGAGAAGAGTAGGGCGTGGACCTCGTAAAAGGCCATGGAGCGCTCCCCAGACAATTTGTCATTTCTCAACAATCAGAGAGAATTACATCAATCACTCAGACATGAAGTTCTGCAACAGAGCCGCCGACGTCGCCGAAGCCGTCGATCCAACGACACCGCAGCCGCCGATCCAACGACACCGCAGCCGCCGATCAACCGACGCCGCAGCCGCCGACCCAACGACGCCACGCTGCCATCGCTGCCGCCGCCGTCGCCGCCGCTTTCGTCGCCGCCGCAGCCTTCGCCACCACTGCCGATGCCGTCGCCGCTGTCTTTGCTGCCGAGTCACCTCTCCGCGAACTTGTCGGGCATCCCGGTGCGAACTAAGTGAAGTGTTGGCGACTATTGCTTTCGTGATCGTTTTTTTTTCGTGACTTTTATTTTATTAACTTTTCGCGTATATATATTTTCATGAACTTTGAACATTATTGTTCTGTATAATCCGTGTGTAAATAATAACGATCGTTATCGCGCCTGTCAGAATTTTTCTACCTTTGCCCCATCCTTGTGTGTTCTTGTGCTGTTCTAATAGCGACACCGACTCCAAGAGCTAGCTGGAGGTCATCGAGGGCGAATTTTTTTCCCGTTCGCTGCAACCCTTCCGTTGACACATTTTAAGCCAAAAGAATTTATTACTGGTTACCGAAGTTTCAAAAATTGAATGGCAATTTTGTATAGAAAATCATCATTTTTAATGATGAAGCTAATTAGCAAAATTATTGAATTTTGGAAACAGACAAGCCAATTCATTTACTATACGTCACTGTTTAGTGTGCATTTTGGGCTGGTGGAGTGATTGACCCGTATTAACTTAAAAATGAAGATCTAAATACGCTTATAGTTGTTATCGGCGTTTAGTTTACGAGTTAACCATTGCTCCTTTTAAAAATTAACATAAATTCCGCATTATTTAAATTACCAAACGAGAGCTAATTTTGAATATGCTCCAGCTCTAGCTGGAAGACCAGATCTCCTCACACCTCAACCCCGGAAGAATCTCCACAAGGACCAGTGTCCCAACCAGAATCTAGAGCAACCAGTGCTGCCTCCCCGGAACGCCCAGAGAAGGTTCCAGTGGAGCTGGATGCCCGAATCTTTCTCACACCTCAGCATCGGAAGGATCCACCTTCGTGATGATGTAACCATGATGACGACAATTAGTCATACTAATCAAACATCAGACCAACAGTACAGTCAGAATATCACCGCTATCGCCGTTGCCGCCACGCCACCGATCCAACGACGCCATCGTCGCCGCTTCTGTTGCCGCCACTGTCGTTACCATCACTGCCATTGCCGCCGCTGATATTGCCGCGCAGCCGCCGATCAATCATCCGCATACTCGTCGAGCACTCCGGTGCTTGCCTTTCGCGAACATTAAGTGAAGTGTTGGTGACTTTTATTTTTTCTAATGGTCAAATTATACCGAGTGTCTGGAATGAGGGGCGAACATAGGGATTTAACATGTAAAATTAAATATGTGTAATTATTAGCTCCCCTATTCGTTTTAGAGGAAAATCGTAAAGGAATATTTTTTAGAGAATTAAAAATTGTAAATGAATCATCCATTTAATTTACGTTTGTACCAGAATTCACATCAGAAATAATAAAAATAAGTTGAACAATGTACCATTAAAAAAAAACCCTTGCCATGAGTTTGACAAATGTCATGTTATGGTGAGAATAATTTTTCTAGTCAGATATCAATTCACGCATTGTAATTGCTATGAACAATAACGTTGGGCTCGTTGTAAAGTATGAACTAGCATTCTTAGGTCAAGCAGACTGCAAGACGTTAAACTTAGTTTGGTTTTTAGTTAGTTTATTAATTCACAACAAATGTTGCTATTTTAAATATGTAAATGCATATTAATGTAAGTATGTTGTTCTCCTTAAATAAACTACGGCAAGTCTCTAATCTAATTTTGTTAAAAATTAATCTTTATATTCTTTTCTGGGCTATGAATATCCTTTGAATATGACTTCTTTCCCACGCTACACCTATGAGTAGTAGAGAGTTATGATTGACTCTGGTGGTGAAATTGGGTTTAGTTTAAGAGCTGCATAGTAAGCACTATTTAATTTACTATACACATAATCAACATGCTGACACCAGGTGAGTTGCTCGTCCTCAGCAATCCCAAGAAATTTGGTGCTCTGATTTAAATTAACAATTGCTCTTTCTATTAAAAAACTAAATGTTTACTGTTTTATTGTTATATGGAAGTAAATTATTATAATTCATTATTGTATGTATTTGATCGATCCTGCATTATTTCGCAGAATACAAGCCTCCTTTCTTCATCCACTAGCAGTATCTCCTGATGGCATTGATGTTTTTAAGAATGATAACCATGCTTCTTCAGAATTTTCTATACAAAGAATTTAGACACGTTGCACTCACGAGCAATACATCGTATGCTAGTTGTTGGTTAAGCATTTATCAAACCCAAAACTGTTTCTTCCAATTCATCGTTGTTTCTTCTGTTCCGTTTGCATGTAATGTCACGAACTCTGAGTAAACTGACGCCACTGCAAAATGTTTTGATAATGAATACGCTCTCTTCATTGGAATAACTCAGATTATTGTTCATAGTAATTAAAAAGCGTGAATTGATATTTATATTTGACTAGCAAAATTATTCTCACCATAACATGACATTTGTCAAAGTCATGGCAAGGGTTTTTATTAAATGGTAAATGGTAAAACTTATTTTTATTATTTCTGAGGTGGATTCTAGTACAAACGTAAATTAAATGGATGATACATTTACAATTTTTAATTCTCTAAAAAATATTCCTTTACGATTTTTCTCTTAAATGAATAGGGGAGCAAATAATTACACATATTTAATTTTACATGTTAAATCCCTATGTTCGCCCCTTATCCCAGACACTCGGTATATTGTATCGACGGAAGATGTTAATGTGAATTCAAAACGAATTTATTTCTTGAAATCGGAATAAAATTGACGGAGATATGATTTTTTTAGTTATATCATACTTGTATATTTCGATTTTTCGTGTTATTTTTAGATATTACCAATTAAGGCATTTTTATTAAAATTTCTTGTGATACTCTTTAAAGGTTAATAATAAAAACTGCTTTTGTTCCTTGTCATTGGTTAATAGAGTATTTAATTCTTCAATTTTTGGGGTTGTTTGTGTTCGATTTATTTGGTGATCAAAATAGAGGTGCTCTTTAAGTCGTTTTATTTTAATTTATTTACAAGTGTATTTACATTTAATACAGGGTGAGGGTCGTCCCTCTTGTGAGCGGCGATATTGTCTCCGCACTGAATGTCTTCTGGGGGTCGTCGAGGCGAACCCTTCAAGGATTCAGTCCGACGTAGAGTGTCGCGGTCGATGCGATGCGAAGATATGGTTTAGCTGTCCGTTTCCTTCTGGGCGTCGGAGGAAGTGGTGACACTGGGACTGGAGTCGAGTGGTCCTGGCCGGTCTGGAGAGGGCCCGGGGCGTCGTTCGTCGCTGGTAGTCTCGTCTGCCTCGGCGGCGTTGTCAGCGCATGTGACCGAATCCTCCTCTTGGTTGTCGAGATCGGTGATAAAGCTGCTGGGACTTTTCTTAATCGTCGCACTCGGCGTTTTAGATTTAGATGAAAGCTCGATGCTTTCCGCATTACTGTACTAGCTAATGCGAGTATCCTAGCTATGATACCTCCTGACGGTTTGTCGGAGGAGAGCTTGCCTCTGCTTCGTCCGCAGCGCGTTATGAAGGGTCGTGGCGTCTTTGCCCTACGAATACTCTAGGCGCGTCCTCTCTCGTCGGCGGGTGGTACGTTAGCCCTTGCTGGTGGTGCGCCCTTCCCTTGCCGTCGGCTCGTTCGCTGGTCTCGCGTTTGCTCGTGGTCGCTAGGTGGTGTTTATGCGTATATATGGTTGTCTACGGTCACCACACACCCCCTTCCTTGTGATGGAGTCATGGTTGAAAACGTACGGTTTTCTTGATCACCCTGCCTGACCTCGTCGTGGTTGTTGGCTGCGTTTTCGTTTCTTCTACCGGGTTTTTGTTCGTGTCTTCGAGCTCCTTCTCTACAAACGCTGGCTTAACTCGTTCCATGGAGACTGTCGTTGATTGTCCGTCCTTTCTTTATACGATTGTGTTCGTGTTCCGTGAGATCACTGGGTATGGACCTTCGTACGGTGGTTGGAGTGATGTTCGCATGATGTCTCTCCATGCGAATACGTGCATAGCTTTCGCTAGGTCTCTAAAGATGGACGGTTTTGTCTTGCTGTGGTTCAATGTTGGTGTTGGTTTGATTGCTTTCATGATGTTCCGCATTTCTGTCGCGTAATTCTCCGGTTCTATTCGTGGTCTCTGTGGAACAGTGGATAGTAGTTCTCCTGGGAGTCGTAGTGTCTCTCCGTATACCATTTCTGCTATCGTTGCCTTGATATTATCTTTCCTGGCCGTTCAAAGTCCTAAAAGTGTTATCGGTAATGCGTCGGTCCAGGGTTAATCCGTGTGGCACATTGGTGATGCTTTTAGCTGTCTGTGGAACCTTTTTACCAAGCCGTTTGCTTGAGGGTGGTATGCTGTCGTCCTCGTTTGCTTGAAACCAAGCATTTCTTCTAACTGCTGGAAAAGCTGTGACTCGAATTGTAGGCCTTGGTCCGTCGTTATTTGTAGTGGCGTGCCATATCTGGCTATCCAATGCATGGCAATTAGTTTAGCTACAGTGGTTGCTTCTATGTTCGCCATTAGTATAGCTTCAGGCCACCTCGCGAATCGGTCCATACATGTGAGTATGTATTTCTTTCCATTTGATTCTTATAGTGGGTCAAAGATATCCATGCGTATGTGGTTAAATTTCTGTGTTAGCAATCGAAATTCTCCTGGGGTTGGTACGTTGTGTCTGGTCACTTTCGCTTGCTGGCAGATACGGCATTCTCTGCTCCATTTCTTGCAGTCGGCTCGGATTCTAGGCCACACGAACCTTTGCCCACTAGCTTGGTTGTGGCTCTTGCTCCGGGATGCGACAATTGATGCATGCTGTTGAATGCTTGTCTCCTTTGGTCAGACTGTGTTGGTGGTGACGTCACAGTATATGTTCGTTTTATATTCTGGGAAGTATACTTTTTTCAGCTTCAGGTTCGAATTTTTGTCGTCCAGGATCTTTTTTAGTTCGGTATCCTTGTTTTGTTCGTCAGCCATCGTTGCGAATTCAATTCCCGTTGTTATTTGTTCGACTCTGCTTAGTGCATCGGCGACTACGTTTTCTTTTCCTTTGATATGTTGAATGTCGGTGGAAAATTGTCCTATGTAGTCGAGGTATCTGAATTGTTTTGGTGAGCATTTCTCTAACTTCTGTGCGAACGCGTATGTAATTGGCTTGTGGTGTGTGAAGATGGTGAAATTTCGTCCTTCCAAGATGTGCTGGTAATGTTTGATCGTCGCGTATATTGCCAGCAATTCTCTATCGTACGCTGCGTACTTTTGCTCAGCTGTCGATAGCTTTCTTGATAGAAATGCTAGTGGTTTCCAACCGACTTCTTGCCTTTGCTGGATTACTCCGCCTATCACTTGGTCTATAGTGAAACCAACATGTGCCATATGTGCGGTTTCTTTTATTTTTTCCTGTTCTGCTGCCCGTTTCGAGATCGGCTCCGGCCTCGGAATAGTGTTGTGGGTCGGGTATTCCCTTTTTCCTGCAGCTGTATTTTTATTTGTTCGATTTCGGTCAGTAGTGTTTTCATTCGCTCGCTCTCTGTTACTTCGTTTACCACTGGTGTGGCGGTTGCGTTTACTATTGAGTTGGCAAGCTCTGCTACGTCGTTTAGGCTGACCTTTTTTGCGTTGTCAGGATCGCCTGCACATTATTTGGGAGTCTTCCCATCCATAGTGACCTTAGCAGCATGTCCGGTACTGTCGTTCCTGCTAAATGTTGTAGGTTTCGCAGGAATTGCGATGGTTTCCGGTCTCCTAGCTCTTCACGTTCTCGTAACTGCCGTGTTGTGTTTTCCTCACGCTGAGACGTCTGATGAGTTCGGTTTTGATTGTGTCGTATTTTCCAGTTGCTGGCGGTGCTGTTAGGATGTCCCGTATCTCCTTGGCGTAACGGGGTTCCAGGCTTCCAACCACGTGGCTATATTTCTTGTCATCTGTAGATATTTTTGCGAGTTTGAATTGGCTCCCCTCTTGTGCAAACCAAACTTCTGGGTCGTCGACCCAGAATGGTGGCATACGTACTTGAATCCGGATAACTTCTTTATCCGCCATTTTATGTTCGTAAGTTTCCACTTATCGCGGGTTGTTTTGCTTGTTCTACCTGACCTCTGTTGTTTGTCAAAATAGACATGGTCTTTAAGTCGTTTTATTTCAATTTATTTACAAGCGTATTTACATTTAATACAGGGTAAGGGTCGTCCCTCTTGTGAGCGGCGATATTGTCTCTGCACTGAATGTCTTCTGGGGTCGTCGAGGCGAACCCTCCAAGGATTCAGTCCGCTTTCGCATTACTATACTAGCTAATGCGAGTGTCCTAGCTGTGGTACCTCCTGACGGTTTGTCGGCGGAGAGCTTGCCTCTGCTTCGTCCGCAGCGCGTTATGAAGGGTCGTGGCGTCTTTGCCCTACGAATACTCTAGGCGCGTCCTCTCTCGTCGGCGGGTGGTACGTTTGCCCTTGCTGATGGTGCGTCCTTCTCTTACCGGGGCGGCGCGTCGGCTCGTTCGCTGGTCTCGCGTTTCCTCGTGGTCGCTCGTGGTCGCTCGTCTCACGTAATAATAATTAAATCGTTTGCATTGTGACCTTATCCTTTAGCGACAGTAATCAAAAGACAGACGGCATGTCTGTCACTTATTTTACACAGCAGATTATCGTTGTACTTGAGGTTGTGGTGCTATATCGTGATGCACATATGAGGCAGTATCAAAATTCAAATCAGCTGGGCTGTTATTATCGTTCTCGCTCGAATCGCTGCTTGTTTCAGAAGTGGACGTGGCTGCCCTTTCTTGATCAGATTTTCTTTTCCTTCTAGCCTCTTCTTCTAAACGTAACTTTTCTACTTGCACTGCGAACCTTTCAATGACAATCATTGATCCTGGTCTTCCATCCTCTCTCTGCATTAATATAAATTGTTTGTCCTCTTAATTGTCATTGTGCGTAATGCATTTTCAGAAGCAACATCGAACAAATCATTGAAACTTTCTACAAATTATTTTTCTTAATTTATATGTGCTGCAGTTTTTCTAAAAGAGTGGTTCTTAAGATTTTGCCATTCTTTAAGCCATAACAACACTTTCTAGATGCATAAGTACGAGCTTGATTGATTGATTGGAGAAAAACAAAGAACACTTGATTCCGAGATGGTAGTTTTGATCCAAGTATTTGACTATACGGTATTCCGATCAAATAAATTTCATCTGCAGATATGGTTCTTCCATTCATTTTGAAAGCAACTTTATAATATCGTTACAAAATGTGTTAGAGGTGTTAGTCTGCTCCTTAAGCAGCAAGAAAATTACCCACTCCACTACTCACATAACCGAACGCACGGATTCTCTCTTGGGGGCTGTAGCGCAGGCTAAAACCTCTGCATCATACCAATATTACCAAATGCCAAAAGATAAAAATGAGATGGGGTTACCAACGGACGTGTAGCATCTGGTTCACTTATTCATGCCTCTCTTATAATCTAATTCCAATTTCAATGAATAGAGGGGCGTTATAGTTATTTACGTATTAAGGGCTGTTAGGACAGCCGTAACAACCAAGGGAGCCGTTTGGGGCCCGACGAAGGAGGGCCCTAAAGCGACCGCGGTCGAATGGAGAAAGAGGCTTTACTTCCAGCGAAAATATTAGCCCGAGCTAAGCAAGTGAATGGTAAATTAGTACCAGAAAAATCGAGGGATAGGTACCAAAACGAAGGAAATTTATTTAAAAGATGGCAGCAAGAAAATCATTTCGAAAGTGTGTGCGAAAACGTATTACACGTAATAATGGCCTATATTGATGAACTGGTATGTTAATTTTCATCCCATGTAGCAAATTGTAACAATTTTTGATTTGATTGCAGAGGGAAAAGTATGCTCCCAATTCTGATCTAAATGAAAATGTTTCAGCAAATGTACACGTTGAAAATAGAAATTTATCTCGAGAAGCCACACCATTTTCTACCCGAGCAAATGTGAGCTTTCACAATTGCACAATAACAAATTTTTATTTTTAACTTTTAAGTAGACTTTTTATAATTTGTATTGTTATTTCGTTCAATTTCCTGTAGTTAACTAAATTTATTTAATTTCATAAGAGTCTAACACTGTTTTCAAATTGATAATATTGTTTTAATAATGTGTTGATTGAGAGCGGGCTGTTAACAAAAAGCGGGCTGTTAAAAGCTCTTAACAGCCCGCGTTTTCGTTGCCAGGGAAATATGAATAGCTTAAAGTTTGTCAAAAGTGACATGTTATAAACTACATAACAATATAGTGCGAC
The DNA here is from genome assembly GCA_910593695.2 of Ocypus olens. NCBI lineage: Eukaryota > Metazoa > Arthropoda > Insecta > Coleoptera > Staphylinidae > Ocypus > Ocypus olens. The sequence goes on along the minus strand of OU343052.1, from coordinate 18,645,995 downwards.
GAAAAAAATTAATAACTTCGTCAATTTTAGTCTAATTTCATCAAATTAAAATAAATTTTGGATTCATATTAACGCCCTCTATCGACGCAATATTTATTCAAAATTTTTCAAATTTTAGAGAGCAGGGGCTCGGTTACGAAATGTTCGATATGGCTTAAATTTTACAGTTATTGGTTTTTTATCTATACGAACAAGTTTCTGGGTTATCCCGTTGATTTTCACATACATCTAAAATAAGAACTACTCACTGTGTAAATAATAGCAATTGATACCGCGCCAATCAGACTTTTATCTACCTCCGCCCTCAACCCCTGTGTTCCTTGTGCGGTATCTCATAGCGATGCAGACTCTGCGAGCTAGCTGGAGGTCCGCGAGGGCGGTTTTTATCCCTCCGCTATGAAATGGCCCATGACACAGCGAATGGTAAGCATCACTATGGTAGCCAATTTCTTTTGATCGGAATTGATTAATTTGCAACACGCCCCACTTGAGTTTTTGCAAGGAACATTTCTTGGGCATGTAATTTCATGAAATGCGGTTTAGAATTGGCCAGTAATATCATGTAATTTGACGCCATGCGACTTCTTTCTATGTTTTTCTTTATCACGTTTATTTGCCAATAAACAACTAATAGTTATTCATCTTAAGGCGGAGATCCAACGTGTAATTGCTATAATGTAATCACAATGATGCAACAATATTTTCTTAAATTTTATCAAACGAGTTTATAATGAGGGCCATGGCGCGCATTTTATTCCACTTACTTTGTAATGACGTAAAAGTATTATCACTTTTCAAAAACTAATATAGTCTATTCGGTGGAATCTGGCGGCTGAGGACGTAAAACGGTCGGTCCGCCCTGAGGATCGACGCACCCTCGAAGAAAAGTTATTGGTGGTTCATCTAATTGCATCCCATACATTTATTACTGTCCTTCGCTACTATCGGTATACGCACTTTTACACCAGTACTTCTCAACAAAGATTGGTTTGAGATAAACAATATTACGTCCCTTACTTACCAAGCTCCGGCCCTCTTTTACGACGACAGCCGCCAGGTTCCAGAGAACGGGCTATATATTTAATTCAAAAACTAGATCCAGCCCTCTTATTAAAAGATTGAATTACATCCTCGTTGGTCATATGCTAAATTTCGAAACAATGGAGCGAATGTAATAATAATAAAAAAATGCAGACAGTTAGTATTAAACATAACCTAACTCCAGATTTCACAATTCCCGTAAAGTATTCATATCGTACGATTACCGTATATAAATACACCCTCATGTAAATTGCATTCCTGCATTCGGACGTAGATATATACATCCGAATATGAGTAAAAAAAGGCGCCATGCAGTGCTTATCTGTCGCGAAAAAGTCAATATACGTTATCATTGTCCCGGCGTGTTACAACTATTGTACAAACAAACGAGCAAAAGCAGAAGTCACGAGGGAAACGGGGTCCCAACGTAATGGCATTTTTTGGACACAGGCACATACACACATATACACGAACTTCACATTGTGCACACGCGAATTAATATACAGCAGACCGAAGTTGGCTGTGATAAAATTCACGCTATATTACTTCAAAGGGGTCACCCTAAAACAGTTTCACGTAGGAAATTCTAACCGATAAATATAACGCATTTGCATAAAATACGGTATGAGTATTTGAATAATTTATTCTAATACTACGTATAGGTACTAAGAATATATTGAGCATTACGTAGAAAATCTAATAAATACCAACTACTATTTCTTGCATACATTACCTTTATTGTTATAATAATTAATTGTGAAAACATAAACCATATCTATTGGAATAAATACTTAATTATGCTCCTGAATAATAACTGAAATCGAATATTTATAATAGTTGCACCATAAAATAAATACATTTATCCGAAATCGGGTGTAATAATCGAATTACAGTGGTTATTTGAGCCATGTAATGTTGCTCATTACCCCCTAGTGAGAGAATAAGTTTCTCTCACGGAATGCATCTAGACCGGGAGGTAGTATCACTTTTAATCAAGTAATTTTATGCACGCTGGATTTTATACCATTGGTATTTTGTTCATATGCAGAGATTAGAACACATGCTTAACTCCATAGGAAAATTAGTCGCATAGCACCCATCTCAATTTCCCCATTAATTTTGTATCTTCTATCTCATATGGCCACGATCTCAGAGGGCGCACCAGAATGTTTTAGTTCGTTGTTTTGTTAATAGATGGCTTGGTAGTAAAATTGCCTATTTTGTTTTGATGCCGACGCCATTTTAAGTTTTGCATTGATTCGGTAAGTTGTAAGTATTGAAAAATTATCTGTTATTATTAATTGATTTGACCACAGTTTAAAATCATAGGTATTAAAAAGTAGCAATCACAAGCAGCAACGCGATTCAAAAGAAGCAGTTTTCTACTGTCTACTATTAAAATTCAAATATAAATATACTTACAAAATAAGGTGTACTATTCTTTTTGCCCAAAATAGTACATTTTTTCTATTTTGTGAATAATAATGTAACATTTGTATAAAATGACATGGCAAGTCAAGTAATCTTGAATTTGTTAATAATTAGTAAACATGATAACATAGTTGAATTCATTAGTGAAATGAAAAGCTGTTACGAGTACACAACTAATGTTTTGTCCAGCATACTACTTTGGTGTTAATTGAATAATAAATCAAATTTACCGAAATGATGAATGTTTAATTTTTTTATTTCGATAATACAATTTTCACTTTATAGCACGGTTTTCAGTTGTGCAAAGTGTGTTGTACTTTGTACAACTACTGTCTTATGTCATAATAATTCATTTATCATTTGCTTTACAGGCAATTAGTTGATATATTCTGAACAGCTTCTATTTCACTAGAGCATTCAACTAACAAGGAAACTAACACAAGTGTCCCTCTCCAATTTGAAAGAAATTTTGTGGATTATTATTGTAGAGGGGACAAAATATTCGATACGTATTTATTTGTTTCGGATAAAAACATGTTTAGGGCTTGAAATCGCCCCTCGAAAAAATCAGCGATATTTTTTTGTTCTTTGGCTATAACTTCTGAACAAATCATGTTTTGCAAATTTAGAAGTCTTTCACCGGTATAAAAAATGTGTTTATGGTCTACTTCAAGACTGTAAAAAACATATTGATATTTATGGTTTGTATTTGCGGCAATAATGATATTCGTTAAAAAAAAAGTTCATACATAAAGACATAAATGATGATGACCAAAAATAGTTTATTAATTTTTTCCAAACACGGAATTCAAATATATATCCATGCATTTCTTCTAAATAAAACCTTTATACTAAAAAAGCTTTCATGTTCACTAATGGAAAATGCGAAAAGTTGTTTATTCACAATCACTATAATAATATGCATATTTTTAACCTCGAAAAAGTTGGGATATTAGCGATTCCCTCTTCGAGATGGGTAATATACTATTACTAACGTCTATTTCGAGGTACAGAAACATTTTGCGAACCTCTATTTCGAAATACAGAAACAGTTAATTGTCAGTTTATATAAACGTCAAATTGACATCAATCATGCGCTCGGTTCTCCAACGAATCTACTCTGAAGTGAATTTTACAATTCTGTTTAATTATGGATTACCACGTCATAACGGTCGCAACCATCCTCTTCATTAAGTACTTCTTATTTATAAGTGGATATTAATGATTTGTGCTCTTACACGAAACGGATTTATGCATATCTCAGGTTGGCAACATCCCAACAACCCATCAAGTGTCAAAACCGTAACCTCATAATAAATGCGCCTTCACAACAACCCGCGGACAGTAACGAGGACGGGAACGGAGGCGAAAATATAGCAAGCTTCTCGTTCCCGTTACCCGAAATTAGTTATTAGTTATGTCAACATGCGAATCATTTAACTTTTGGTTCCCGGAAGTTGTTGCGTTTACTTTTGTCCGTTACGTGAAATGCACGTTTACCCCATTTTATGTCAATTGCCGTAAGTCGTATTGAATTACATCATTATCTGCTGGTGGCTCGGGTTCTCCACGTAATCTAGCTGTATTATGTAATACACTACTTACCACAATTATAAAAAGTGTGGTACTGAGGTTTAAGTGACACCCATACGTCAATTTTTTTACGAATTAAATATGTCCGACATTGAAATAAATATGTGTACCAAAATCAAACAATTTTACTTTTATCATCGCGCAATTGCAAACCTTGGCGCTTCGCGCCTCGGTTTGCAATCTATGCCCTCGGCTGTAATGATGTTTATCCCGACTCGGTACGTAATATACTATTTATAACTCCTTATATTTTTTTCTATTTATTTTACAGTGGATAGGCTTTGACATTTTCTACATTTACAAAATTACGCTAGTATGATTTGTCCAGAAGTTATAGCGAAAAAATAAAAATATGGCTGATTTTCGAGGGACGAGTTCACCCCCTAAATATGTTTTTTAGCCGAAACAAAAAATCCCGTATCGAACATTTTGGCTTCCTCTGCAAATCCAACACATTTCATTAAAATCGGAGAGGAACACTTGGGTTAGTCTCCTCGTAAGTTATCGTAAATTACATAGGATCTTAAGATATTACACTTGAGACTTGTTAGTGTCTCGTGCATAAATTGTTTTTTTCGGGAAATGTGTATGCAATATGTATATCTCTGTCTCTCTGCAACATTATTTTGTCTAATATTTCATAGTTTGCGTTACTAATAATTTTTTTTATTAACTGTTGCTATCTTAAATTGGAATTCTGGGACACTGGATAGGTTATATAGGAGGATGTTGGGAGGGTTAGTATATCTGATGCGGGTTAGTCCACATAGACAAGACGTTTCTGTTACTGATAGATTATTTTTGACTGTGGAGAATAGGATATGTCTAATTGTACAATTTATATTTTTTCCAGAAAATGCATAGTTTTGGCAGAAAATCCAAAAATCAACAGAAGGCGACAAAAAAAATATGTTTTTATTGATAAATTTCAAGAATTCTTAATATATTGTTATACAAACTGTATATCATTGGAAAGCTTATTAAAAATACCATAGATTGGTGGCATCGCATACAGGGTGTTCCATTTAAAAAAAATAGTTATCCATTGTTTTGCATCCTGTATAGCAGTATGAACAAAAAACGACCAAAGCCGATATGTATTATTCTTCATGACGTGAAAACGCTTCTGGAATGTTTTTAATATGTACATGTTTTTGCCACAAATTTGCCCATAACTAACCAACCGCCATAATATACCCATAGTACCTTATACTATTTTTATTAGCTTCTTACGGCGATTAAAAATACAGTATAAAATATGGGGTGTTCCATTTAAAAAAACATAACTTTGATCTTTTATTTTATTCAGTGGTATATTTAGTTATTATCAAATTTGTTTCATAGTAATACTAGATAAGTTTAACACTTTGTGTCTTTGTAAAATCTGTTTTTTTTTTCATTTTAAATATAACATTTACAGTTTAAAGTTTCACATTTCATTTAAGAATTATTTTAAAGTTAGTCCTATATGTAGAAATAAACGATCTTAAACCAATGTTATTATCTAGTAGTACTAGTAATAACACGAAAATTTCTTTTGTATCATTCAATATGTGGCACTAGTCAGGGAAGTAGTTGTTTCAATAAGTTATTTGTTTGTAGTCTTAGTAAGACTTAATTTTGCAGAGACACGAACAAGTGGAATATTCATATATTCAGGTTAGTTTTCGTCTTTATTATTTGCAAATATATAATAAGTTTATTATAACTCCATTTATAAACTTCTCAACATATCTTGATAGCGTAATTTGGTAAATTTACAAGATTGTATTGACTATTTCGGGACTGTAAAGAAAACGTATTGATATTTATGCTGCAATAATGGTATTCGTTAAAAATAATTTCATACAGCGAATTTGCAAGTTACCAAACGATCAGCTCTGAGAGTGGTAACAAAAATTAGACATAAATAGGCTTTGAAATTTTCTACATTTACAAAATTATGCTATCATGATTTGTTCAGAAGTTATAGCCAAAAACAAAAAATATCGCTGATTTTTGAGGGACGGATTGACCCCCTAAACATGTTTTTTAGCCGAAACAAAAAAATACGTATCGAATATTTTGGCCCCCTGTACAAATCCACCAAATTTCATTAAAATCGGAAGGGAACACTTGGGTTAGTTTTCTTGTCAGCAATTCTACCGATGCATATGCTGCTATAGCCCGTTCTCTGGAATCTGGCGGCTCTGGTCGTAAAAAAGGATCGGTAGGGGACGTAATATTTTTTATCCCAAACCAATCATTGTTGAGAACTACTGGTGTAAAATAGGAGCGAAGGATAGTAATAAATGTATGGGAAACAATTAGACGAACCACCAATTCTTCGAGGGTGCGTCGATTCTCAGGGCGGACCGACCGTTTTACGACGTCAGCCGCCAGATTCCAGCGAACAGACTATAGTAATTTCTATTTTCAAATTACCTCTAAATAAATCCAGGCCCAGCGCTGATAATATAAAATAAACAAACAAGCCGTAGCTCACCGATTCACTTGTGAGTTTTTATTGCTTCAGTTATGCAAAAAAATATTCATCAATAGTCCGCACGAATGCCTACATTAATGGATTGGGCTCATATAGAAAGGGATAGATATATGTTTCTTTTACGGGATAGATAAAGACATACTGATTGAATTCTCCGCCCAAATAATGTGTACTACATGACGACCGACACTTTTAACTGCCTATAGACACTTTTACCATAAAATTATGAATTGGCCCGGACGATAACGGAGAGAACCGCCTTAAGTTAGTTGCTTCGGTCCTGCAAGGAATAATGGTGCCATTTACATGTAACTTATTTTGGTTGATTCACATAAATTATACTTTCGAAATATAATGAACGAAGAGTTGGATTTAAGCTAAGATCTAAAATGCTGGAGAAAAAATATTATCTAGGTTTTTGTTTATATACGATTCACTAATTCTTAACTTTTCAGGTGAGAACGAGTAGTACAATTGACTATCATAAGCATACATGTATCCATTACAGTATTGTAATTGGTCAAGTATACATGACGAGTATATTGAATAAAGTATTGGACCAAGAATTGACCCTTGCGGATCATTCCTATGAATATCTACTAGGTCGTAAAACTCTTTATCAATGTTTACACAACTAAAATCAACTAAAATATGAATAGCATTATTTTGCAATCCAATGTATTTTAAAATTAATTTAAGTGCTGTGAGTCACTGTATCAAAACTTTTACTAGAATCTAACAACACTAATACTGACATCTTATCCCTATCGGTGGCTGTAATAATATCATATGTTATATTTAGTAAAGTCGTTTCGCGGCTATACCCACCCCCGAACCCGGATTGTTGTTTGGGTAGTATTCCTTGCATATTGATGTAGTCGGAGAGTTGGTCATGGTTTTTTCCAATATGTGTGACAGTGTTGGTATAATACCAATTGGACGTAGCTCTTTTAAATCTTAAGAACTTTAGGAAGCATATTTCCAACAATCTGGAAAGACTGATTTAAAAATGCACCCGATAAAGTGGACTAGGTACGGTAGAATAATAGGACAATACATACGTAACATAACTATATTAATTCCAAGTCCAAAAGATGTCGAGGTTATTTTGTTTAAGATTTTTAATACAGCATCTTTCTCAATTAGTTGAAAATCGAATTCTGACAAGTTGTCAACGGAGGGGTTCGCAGCAAAGAGGTGAAAACCGCCCTCGATAACATCCACCTAGCTCTTGGAGTCGGGTCGCTATGAAACAGCACAAGAAACATAAAGGATGGGTGCAGATTCAGAATAATTCTGATAGGCGCAATAACTATCGCTCTTATTTACACACGGATTATGTACAGCAAGAAAAACAGTCACGAAAGCAATAGTCACCAATACTTCACTAAGTACGCACCGGGATGCCCGACGAGTTTGCGGAGAGGTGACCGGCGGCTCGGCAGTAAAGACAGTGGCGGCGATGGCAGCGGTGGCGACGGCATCGGCAGTGGCGGCAACGGCAGCGGCGGCGATGGCAGCGGGGCGTCGTTGGATCGGCGGCTGCGGCGCTGTTGCATCAGCGGCTGCGGCGTCGTTGAATCGGCGGCTTATCTCCTTTGGAAATATCAATAATGCGGATTTATGATAATTTTAAAAAGGAGCAATGGTTAGCTCATAAAATGCAAATTGAGATAATTAAGCATTTGTTAAGACGCGTAGATACACTAAGCGCCGATAACAAACGACCCCGGAAAATGGGAGAATTTTTAAGTGCGTAGAAAGTATATACATATGACGGCTGCCAGTTGTAGTCGTCGTCGTGGTTATGCCATCAAAAAGTTGGATCCTTCTGAAGTTGAGGTGTGAGGGGATTCGGTCTTCCCACACCGGATCCAAGTTCCACTGGGAGCATATGTTGGGTGTCTTGGGGAGGCAGCACCAGCTGCTCTCGAAGCAGGTCCTTAGAGATCCTTCCGCGGTTACGGTGCGAGGGAATTCAGGCATCTCGACACCAGATCTCTGCATCTCTGGATGCCTGGGTCCGAAGATGCTGGTCGCATCCTCGGAACAGTCACGTCTGGTGCGGCCGGGGATAAGGTTTCATCCTGATGTGCACTAGCACGGCGGGTACCAAGACGTGTCTGGGCTGGTGTTGTGGGCGGTACTGGTTCCGACGCCACGTCATTTGGAACGGTTTTACATGTGTATACACAGCTGGTCGGGGCGGCGTCACGACACGTTTCTAGGTGGTGCCTGCGTGTCGTCAGGCGGACGTGGATTGTTCGGGTTGTCGTTCATGGCGCACTGGAGCGCTCATGAGGGCACTTACACTACGTTATTGCGTCTTTTCGCGGGGAACTAACACGAATTATAAAATTGTCAAAGGTCGCGGTGCGGTCACTCGCATCACGACTCGCGGGTCCGTAATCGTGTTGGCAACTTCGGTGGCGGTCGCGGTTGTAGCGGGTCACCTTCCGTAGGTAGGGAGGTCGCTGCTTGCGGCGCACAGTGGGGCAGAATACACATTTTTCCGGCCAAAATTCTGAAACTCACGGAACTGATGCAAATTGAGCTCTTAATCACAGGAAAAATAATTTTTAAAATCCCATTAATAAATTGGGGTGGGTTTTAGGGGATGTATATAGAAATAAACGAGTAAAATGCCGAAAGTTACAAAACTGGGCCAAATTAGGCTCGTGATTACAGAAAAAATCATTTAAAAAATCATACTGATAAATTGGGGTGGTTTTTAATGGATGGAAATTGAAATGGCCGAGCAAAATTCTGAAAGTTCGGATTCCTATAGAATTCAACCTCGAATCAATGGAAAAGTAGTTGAGAAAATCCCATCCATTCTCAGAAGGTGGAAACTAAAATTTCTTGTATAAATACTTTCACGAACAATTAAAACATCGCATCGCAAAAATGAATTAATTTATTGAACATTAAAATTACAAAAGTATTCAAAAACATAACAAATAATTGGTACACAAAAAACTCTTATTTTATTTCAATAAAATATACTTAACAAAATGTGGCTACAATAATTGTGAACAGCACTTGTCAGAATCAAAATGTAATTCTTGGTTATCATCATAATCATCATCATTATCTTCATCATAATCATTATTATCATCATCGTCTTGACATTCGAAGACAGGTAGCTTTCTTTTGCTAGTAATTATGGGATCCAAACATAATAAATAAATTAAAAATATCCTCATTGGATTTTTCCCTACTACATTTTCTGGAACAATGCTCACGGAAGTTTTTAAAATCCTTGTTTCGTGCTTCTTGAGCCTCTTCACTTAACTGGCCAATAGGCAACAAAGCAGAGGATATTATATCTGGCCCATGAATAAAAAAATTATGCAAGGTCGGAGGCATACAATACCAATGATACTTTTTCACCAAATGTCTAGCAGTATTATGTCTGAATTCCCGGAACTTATCGATGTTAATTGAATGTCCACATGATACTACTATTAATATAATATGCATTTTTGTAATCAATTCTACATCTATTTTGATGATTTCCGCCGAGAGTTCAGCGTTAGAAAAAAATCGTCTGGCCGTGTTGCCGTCATTGGAGTTTCCAAAACAGGGTTTAGGGACGTCCACGATTAATCCCATTTTCTCTCTAAATTGCTGTTGGATACTTTGTTTGGTTTCTGCAACAATTTTTTTATCGTTGTCACCACGCGCTTGCCACTTTTTGATGGGAAGTTTGTAAGCTAAGTGTAGAACACATTAAAAAAATCGTATCCAGCCATGCAATACTGATATTCCAAATTCCAATTTTTCTGTTTTAATATCTCTATTAATCATTTTATCAATGGAATTAAAATCTTTCGATGTTGCACCACAAAGATAGCATTTTTGTGTAGATATAGAACGTTACACACCTTATCATCAACCATTATAAAAATCAATTTGTGACTGACTGAAAGTAATCTGTCGTTGTAGATGAAATTAGTCGTACATAAATGCTTTATTTCTTCATCCACCCGTTTCTTTTCTGCCAGAGAGACTTTAGTTGATTCCTTTAAGAATATAATTTTTAAAGAAGGGCGTGGGTTCTGCCAAATTATTTTAGGGTTCTTGGTTTCTAAGTCACATACTAAACGAACAGGTACCATAGATGTTATAAATACAGCTGAATCATTGGCTTCGCATCCATGAAAAGCCTGTTTGTACGAACTATGACCTGAGCTGCCATCGAAGCCCCCCACTTTGATATTAAACACAGTTTTACCGATTCCACGTTGCTTAGTGATGCTATAACAGTCTCCTGTACAGTAATCAAATGTTGCACAGTGTGGTCCAGTAGAGCTTGTAATTGCACTTCTACTGAACTTGAACTTATTTTAATATGATCTCTATTTGGATAGCACTTTTTCTTCCCTGATTGTATTATTTTATATGATGGAAATCTGTCTGCATTACTCAATCTAATTAAATTGTATTGATGCCTTGACAACTTAGCATCTACTAATAAAGCTGGGACATCTGCACCTGACATTATGCGAGATTTAATTTGAAAGGACGATCTATAAGCCTCTCTGATCTTAGTTGCTCGTGGCTGGTTGAGGTGATTTCCTGCAGTAATTTGGAAGCCTCTGTATGTCCAGATGCTCTTAGATTCATCTGGGTAGCGAAACTTAATTCCGCAATAGGTATCGAATTCCGCAAGTGTTCCGTTTTTTACGCTTGGTGCGCTCATTACTTTCTTCAAAAGCAACAGTTGGGCGTCCTCGCTGTTTTAATTTCGAAGAAACGTAAACGAAATGGAAGTGCTTAGCCAATTATTGTATTTCACAACAAATCTAGCTTTTGATCTCCCAATAGTTATTGAATTCTGACTTAAAGTGGCATATTTTGCCATTTAAATCCGTTATATATTTTTCAGGACACCTTGTAATTTTTTTAATATGGTTGGTTAAATATTTGAATTGATCTTCGATTCTATTTTGTCCAGAACTTCTTAAGATATCGAAAGTTCTTTTCGAGTTATGAACATCATGTCAGAACTCATTCCTGAAATTATACTTGTTTAAGATAATGGGTCTCACAGACCCAGGGTCACCAGTTAAGGTTACTAAGTAGTTTTTTTTTAGCAAACCGTACAAATACATTTTACAGATCTTTCTCTGCAATTTAATTTAATTCAACCAATTATTTCCGCCGCAAGTTATTGCAGTGTCGTCTGCGTGCGATATTACTTTCCCCGCAGTTTTGATTAAATCAAAATCGCAAATAATCGAAAAATTTTAAAACGTACCCTAATTCTACGAAGACTACATATTTTAACCATGTAAACAAAAGTACTCGATATGTCTCGATACACAACTAAAAGTTTACCTATTTCTACAAACACACTTTTTTGCATTACATTTTACAATGGTGACTTCTAAACGTTTTTATTTAAGTGCTAATAATTTTTCACGAAGTAAAAACTACTGAAAATATAATACATACCTGAGGTTGATGGCTCCATAACAAAAAGTGAAATTTACAATGAGTTGAAACACAAAACACAGTCTTCAAAGTTTACTAAATAAATGGTCTTAATTGCAAAGTCACGCGCGGTCTCTACAACTGATTATTCATGACTTCGGTAAGAGGCTATATTGGTGTTGTCGGTCCCGAGACATGCGCAGTTTTATGTGCCTATGCTTCGTCTGCACTAGTGCCGTAAAAGCGAATGTATTCGTTACACTTTCATTTTTGAATTAATACCAGCTTTTAGGGTCATCTGCCCCACTGTGCGGCGTCTTAACCCTTTGGCCTACTTTACTTACGTCCGAATGCTGCGGCAGAAACCAGTCCGACTGAGGCACGCCTGGCATGCCCAATCGTATGCGCACAAATTCATGCTTTTTCATGGCACAACTGAAAACGTAAAATATGGACTTAAAAAAAATCAGTTTCGCAAGAAAATGCGTTCATTGTGCAGCATTGCTAACGCAAGCGCAGCGCCAGGAGTTGAGCTCGTACTCGAATTGATTGGCCCAAGCGGCTCGCCACGAGTTGAACTCGTGCTCGATATGATTGGCCCAAGCGGCGCCACGAGATATGCTCGTGGTCGTTGTGTTTGGCCCGAACATTTAAACACGAGTACTCGTGGTTGTAGGTCAGAGGGTTAAGCAGCTGGCGTGGCGTTTTTATTTGACGGGAAGTTGCAGGTGGACCGGAGGGCGTCGCTTCCTCGGGTGGTTGCAGCGTCTGGGACGTCTTTGATGCCTGTGGATATCACGGCGTCTGCGGTAACGTCAGTAGGCACTCGTCTGTAGACATTGTGGCGTCATAGGTTGACACGGCTTCTTGGGGCGTCAGGCTGGACCAGTAGGTGGCGCTTCTTTAGGCGTCGTCTGCTGGAAACGACGTCGGGCTCTACTGCGAGTTTCCGTGTGACTACGAAGATAGCGATCTTTAAGTCGGACTGCCCTTTTTGTGGCCAAAGAGAGGTGCAGCGTCGTAATTGGCGGCTGCATCATCAGCGGCGTCTTATTCCTCTGGCGTCGTTCGGCGGGCAACTTTAGCGTAACTGCTAGCAGGCGCCAACTCGGTGATGTGGCCACGTGGTGGCACGGCCCCGGCGATTCCTCGTTTGGTGGAGGCTGCTGAGACGGTGTTGGCACAGACGGTTGCTGTGATGATAAGTAGGACTGGAGCCTGGACCTGCGGCATCCTCATCGTCGCGACTGGCAGCGGAGTCGGCCCTGACACGATGGTCCTAAAAAACAAAAGAAATTTTGAAAGATTTAAAATGCATTAAATTAATATAAAGATTAATGTTTTCTCCATCTCTTAGTTAGAAGTATTAACATTGGATTGCACTTTAAGGACAAACTTACTGCTTATAATTAAAAATCTGGAAATGAATATTATAAACAAAACACAATCTGCCATTTTAAAACTTGGATGGAGTAACGCTAGAAAACACCCAATTATTCTTAGTGGGACCACCTGTATATTTAAGTTTAATTAGCCTAATAATAAATAAATAAACCGGATCGATTCTTTCGTCACGCATTGAATTCATCAGGCAACCGAATAATAAAACAATTATTCCAATATCTATTCAATGAACAAATTAGCAATTACTGTCTAATTGGCCAACAAATTGGCATTTAAACGTACGTATAATCAACATTCAAAACTCTAAACAGTGGTAAATCTGCACAAACAGTACTGTTAACAACCATTAACTTAAATCAATTGAAACCTATTATTATCCAGTTTAATACCTAATTTACAAAATGCATTCAATTTGCAGTAGTTTGCCGGGGCGTGCTCGCGTAATGGATATAGATAAAGATAGGAGTAATCCGGGTTTATCCAGATTCGAAATTATGGAAATAAAACGACCGTCGATAGCGCAATATTAAGCCGGCAATAAAACGATTTAATGCGTGTTCAATCAACGTCCGAAAAATTAAGCTCGATTTTACTGTCAGTATTATCGACTCTGACATCTGTGTGGGCTTAATTGCGATTTTACGAGGACAGGCTTCTGCTCTCTTCCATCGAAAAAAATTATCACGCAGGTGGTATCGTAAACTGGATAATAAACATAAAGGCCAGGCCTATTAGGTGTTATAAGAGCCGATCATAAAGTTACTTATTGGTGGGTTGTAATGGAGCACAATGCAATGAAATCATTTAGTAGCCAATAATTAGCTTTTTTATTTTTAAACTTGCATAATGAAAATAAGTCATTTTGCGTTATCTTATATTTTACCCTGCTATGCCCTAAATTATATTTATAATTAACATATCATAAATTTTGAAATGTTTTTTGTTACAATCTGTACTGTGTTCGTTAGGATTAGGATTAGGATTACATATCCAGGTATTTGTTATGATGAAAAGTGTCCACACCGATATATATTTCAAAGAATCACTCTAATTTCCGCGATAATCCGTTTCGGTTCAATTGCGAATTGTCCCCCGCTGAGATAATACAATTATGGTAATAATACAATATTTCAAAAACTCTTAGAAGGGTATAAGCATGTCCCGCCATAATTACAAATAATAAATAAATCTAAACATCCCAAAATTATTAATAGTTTTATTTTGATTTCATCTGAGTATACATCAAACAAAACCAATAATGGCAAAGCGTTTTCTTAGTGAAGCAGAGTTGGAAATCCTTGCAAACGCTTCCGATAGTGATTCACTAAGAGCAGAATATGGAGACCATCTAAGTGAGTGTAGTGATTATTCTGACTCAGATTGTGATTCAGAAAGAGACAAAAAATTTCCGATACAACCCAAAGTGATAATAGTTGAATCAAAAAATAAAAATATAAATTGGATGCTGGAACCATTACCCGTACATGGACGAACATCTGCATCAAATATTATAAAATTTACTCCCGGTCCAACAAGGCATTCAACAGCTAGAATCGATGACATAAAGTCATCCTTCTACGTTGTATTCAATAATCAAGTCCAGAAAATGTTATGGGATATGACAAACTTAGAAGGAAAAACTGTTTTCAGCGATATGTGGAATAAAATAGATGCAATAAAAATGGAAGCATATATTGGACTACTATTACTCTCTGAAGTATACAAGTCACATGGCGAACCAACAAAAAGTTTGTGGGATAGTCAAACCGACAGACCAATCTTTCGAGTAACCATGTTACAGCATGATTTCCAAAAAAATAAAAAAATATATATATTTCCTAAAATATGTAAAAATTAAATAAAAAGCCATCTGCAGATGCGTTTCAAGATTTGTCTCTCATCTTCACGTTCACGATCACCTTCACGTAAGTGTATTTTATTATTTAACATTCAATTTAAATGCAAAGCTGCACTGATGAGAGATAAATCTCGAAACGTCTGCAGGTGGCTTTTTACTTAATTTTTACATATTTTAGGGTTTAGTTTTATAGTTTAAAGTTTTCAAATTCAATTTAGTTTAATTTTTAAGTTAGTCCTGTGGGTAGAAATAAACGATCTTAAACCAATGTTATTTCGCTAGTAGTACTAGTAATAACACTATTTATTTAATGCTTTCTGCAATAAGTAAGGTTGTTTCTAATTTGTTTCTCTCTTGTTTGGATCTCTAATTTTTGTTTAAGTTGCTAAACGGAATCATTAATTCAGCGCAACTGCTCAATTTTTTTATACACGAACTTATATAGAACTACGTATAGCATGCATAGCTCCTTTTCACGTATTGTTAAAAATGTAAACAATACAGCACTGTCAATAGATTTCGTCGGAGGTTCTTACTTTCAATTTAAAGCCCAGTGTAGAAACGCGCTGTAACGTGTACGTGTATGCGTTCTTTCTTGTAAAATTTTATTTCATATTTTTATTTTAACACGTGTATGTATGTATGCACATATATAGAGTTTTGTATTTTTGTAATATGTCAATGTTTCATATTTATTACCTACAATGTATTTGTGTATATATTTATGTAGTTTACCATGTAAATGCAATAGCGTTTAATAAATAAATAAATAATTATATTATTATTATATAATTCTTTAATATGTGACATAACATATAATTGTTCAACAGTATGTATTATACCAACTAAAATAAATTGGTATTGAAAATAAAGTATTTTTTGTGTCCCTAATTATTTTCTCTCAATTTAGGATGCCTGGGTCAATATGACCCGAAGAGCACAAGTATATAGGCATCGCGAGCAGAACAGCAGGGTTAAAATGAAATATTTGTAAATAATAATTTTTCTACACAAATACCCAAACTTTAAAAAAATGGCAATTTGTAGCGCCTCTTTTAAGTTTCATTATAATCCCAGTAGCAGTAGTAGTAATAAATCGATTTTTATTAGGGCTACCGACCTATCGGTCGTTCTGCCATTAGTTTATACATAATGGCAGAACGACGTATTATGTATTATTACACGTAAGGTGTAATAATCACTATCAACATAGTGCTGTTAGTGACTTTTCAGTAATTGCACTTACTGAAATGTGGCTTAATGAAAATGTTTCCAGTCATGAACTGTTTGGTAAAAATTATAATGTATTTCGTAACGATAGGGATTGCGTTTTATCTGATAAGAAATGTGGTGGAGGTGTCTTAATAGTTGTTGGTTCTAAACTAAACGCTACTGAAATACTGGTTGATCGTCAACTTCTATCTACAAATCGAATTGAATTATTATTTGTAAAAGTAGTTGTTCGAAATGATACATTTTTTATCATTAATATTTACTTATGCCCACCTGTGAATCTCAAGCAGCTCCAAATCTTCACTAGCAATTTGGCAAATTCACCATTCTTGCTTGATAGTAATACAATTATAGTCGGCGACTTTATCTTAAATGAATATGTATCAAATCCTACAATAAATCCCTCCTCTTCTTGCTTATACGACACCATTCAATGTCTGGGCCTAGATCAATTTAATTTTATTAAAAATTCATATAATAGAATACTAGACTTAATTTTTAGTACCACTCATTGCACTGTATGCCATAGTAAAAATCCACTTGTCCTCGAGGATAAACATCATCCTGCAGTTGAGTTAGGTATCGTTCTACCTGTAACTTTAAACAATCAAAACCCGCCAACACTATTTCAAAATGAATCATCTAATCGATGTTTAAATTTTAAGAAAGCAAATTTCTTAAATATACATGATACCATTACAACATTAAACTGGTCTGATGTTCTTGGTGCGAATTACGTCGAGGATGCATGTACACTATTTTATACTAAAATATTTCGAGTATTTTATGACAATGTCCCATTTGTTTCTCGGAGCATGTGCAAGTATCCGATTTGGTTTTCTGATAGGCTCAAGAAAAAAGTTAGAAAAAAAAACAAAATACCTTAAACTGAAAAATAAACATCCACTATCTCAGTTGTTTAAAACAAAATACACAAATATCCGCCGAGAAGTGAAATTACTGTCTGAAATTGATTTTAACGCATTTTGCAAATAATAGTGAAGAACATTTAAGAAAAGATCCTCGAAAATTTTAGGATTTTGTTAATACTATACGTAAAGAATCCTCAATTCCTTCCAGCATGATATACGAGGAAAATATGCTCTCATCACCTGTTGATGTGGTAAATGCTTTTGCAACTTATTTTTCAAAGTCTTACTCCGATAATGGTTTTAATAATTCTGAATATCTGAATATTAGAACTTAAAGCAGATGATGTCATTAACTCTCTTAATAAATTAGGCTATTAGGCAATAAATTAAGTGCCGGTCCCTCTAACACATATCTTTAATTTATGTCTGACTGAATGCAAAATTCCTTCTTGCTGGAAGATCGCATGGGTGGTACCTATTTATAAATCAGGAGACAAGAAATTGGTCCCCAATTATGGACCCATTGCTATTATCTGCAACATCGCTAAATATTTTGAAATAAGCATTTACAAATTTATAAATCCCTTTGTTAATAATAAACTCTCTCCAAAACAACACGGTTTTAGATAAAAAAATCGACAAAATCTAATTTGTTACTTCAAACACAGTTACTTTGTAATAATATAGACAAACGAACTCAGGTTCATGTTATTTATACGGACATATCAAAAGCATTTGATAAGATTGATCATGGTATACTTGTAAATAAACTTAAGTTTTTTGGTTTTTCAACTAGTCTCTGTAATTTATTTTATAATTATCTTACTGACAGATCATTTTTTGTGGAATAAAAGTGATTTCACTCTTGTAAGTTTTCTGCTCCATCGTGGGTTCCCCAATGTTCAAATCTTGGCCCGATACTATTTAACTGCTTCATAAATGACATCACTCTAAAGATATATGAAAATATTCTGATATTTACGGATGACTTGAAGATTTTTGCACCTGTATATACCGTGGATGATTGTTACAGATGAAAGTTACAGCGTTCTCTTGATCAAGTGGTTGAATGGTGTAATGATAATAACATCTCATTGAATGTCTCAAAATGTAAAGTGATGTCATTCACAAAATCTTAAACTAAAATTAAGTTTAATTATAAGATCGACGATATTACATTAGACGATAAATTCAAAAAACGAAATATAGCCTGAATATATAAATATTCAACCTGTTCGTAACTCTGCAAGCAAAATTAAGTCTTACTAAGACTATAAACAAATAACTTATTGAAACAACTACTTCCCTGGCTTATGCCATGGGTAGAAATAAGGGATCTTAAACCAATGTTATTTCACTAGTAGTACTAGTAATAACATGCAAATTTCTTTTGTATCATTCAATATCCGGCGTGGCATCAGCCAGGGTAGTAGTTGTTTCAATAAGTTATTTGTTTATAGTCTTAGTAAGACTTAATTTTGCTTGCAGAGTTACGAACAGGTTGAATATTTATATATTCAGGCTATATTTCGTTTTTTGAATTTATTTAATACTCTCTGCAATAAGTAAGGTAGTTTCTATTTTATACATTAGACGATGTTGAAACTTTTAAAGACTTGGGTGTAGTATTTGATAATAAGTTTTCCTTTAACATGCATATTGAAAAACAGCATCAGCTGCAAATCGCTTATTGGGTTTTGTAATACGCAATTGTAAACTATTCAAAAACATTGATGCCATAAAAACACTTTATTTTGCGCTCATACGATCTAAACTTAAATATGCCTGTTGTATCTGGAACCCCTATTATATCAAGTACTCGTCAATGTTAGAATCTATACAAAGGCGGTTTGTAAAATATCTATATGTTAAGCTCTATGGTCAGTATCCTGAATTTAACTATTGCTATAATAATCTATTAAAACTTTTTGACATGCAATCCTTAGAAAGTCGCCGAAAAGCTCAGTTGGTAACGATATTATTTAAGATACTAAACAATCAAATTGATTGTCCGGATTTATTACGACAAATAAAATTACATGTCCCCAACAACACTAGAGGAGAGAGACTGTTCCACTTA
Organism: Ocypus olens; assembly: GCA_910593695.2. Lineage (NCBI taxonomy): Eukaryota > Metazoa > Arthropoda > Insecta > Coleoptera > Staphylinidae > Ocypus > Ocypus olens. The sequence goes on along the minus strand of OU343052.1, from coordinate 18,626,559 downwards.
CCTGTACCGAGAACAAATGTTATGTTAAAGTCCCCTCTGTATTCTATGTGCGCCATATACAATAATATTGTTAAGTTACATCCCGATATTGACATATTTAATTATAGGTCGCCTAAATAATTCTTTAATTTAGTTCTTAAATATGTATTATAATATATTTTATTTACTTCTCATGCGTTATGAATATTTTGCTAATTTTCTATGTATAATTTTCTATATCTTTGTTCCATTGATTGAGATAAATAAACAAATAAATAAATAAATAAATAATATAATAAGTATCTATTGTGTCTTGAGGCCTACGATAAAGGGGATGAGTTGAGGTTATTCTCTGTATGCTTCATAGAGGGTCTTCGTGGGGAGTTTTATGTTGGTGCCTCGTCTCACGTTTGTTTTATGGAGAGGTCGTCCATGATCGTTCAGTTTGTTTCATTTGGCTTATAATCCCATTTAAACGGACTGACAACAATAAAAAAATAATTAACTCAATAAATTTAGAGAATATATGAACAGTTCGATATAATATTATCGAAATCAAAAGTGGCTGCTCTTAGGAGATATAAATTCCGAATCGCGTATGCAGACGGTAATTGACCTAAATTACATTTAAATTCGCTAAAATAAAATTCTAATATAATTGCTGACTTTGGTTAACTTAGAAGCACTAGACATAAAAGGCACGGTGTATCCTCTTCAAAATGTTTCCTAGTTTACACATTTGGTAATAACACTGGTATTTACAAGTTTTTCAATTTGCATCCGCCTATCAAATTCGTTTTACTGGGAAGCACTAGACATAAATAGCACAATGTGCCCTTGTTTAAATATTTTCTCGTTTTAAAACTTTTGTCACGGGGGGTGCGGCGCGGTGTGTCAAAACCTCCAGCTAGCTCTTGGAGTCGGTGTAGCTATGAAACACAACACAAGAAACACAAAGGATGGGGTGGAGGCGGAAATAGTCTGATAGGCGCGATAACGATCGCTATTACTTACACACGGATGCTACAGTACAATAATGTTCAAAGTTCAAGAAAATATATACACAACAATATATAAGTCAACAATAAAAGTCACGAAAAATAAAGAGTCACAAAAACAATAGTCACCAACACTCAATGTTCACGAAGCACCGGAATGTCCGAAGAATACGGCGGCGGCGGCGAAGAAAGCGGCGAAGAAGGCGGCGAAGAAGGCGGCCTCGGCTGCAGCGACGAAGAAGGCGGCGGCAGCGACGAAGAATGTTCTGAGTCGACTGATTGTGTTTCGTCTGATTGTCTGGGGAGGACTCCATGGCTTTTTACGGGGTCCACGCCCTACTCTTCTCCGGGTTGCGGGTGGTGGTGGTGGTAGGGTGTAACGGGAGCGTCATGGTCGGCGCACGTGTTCTAACCGGCAAATTGCTCTTCCAAGAACAATTTGGGTTCGAACCGATTTTGTTACGTAGGCATCGGGAGGCGGATCGACCGTCTTTTGTGTTGTGGTAGCAGCTGCACATTTCCACTAATGGTTCTGCGAAAACGGTCTTACCGATGCCGTCGGTAAATCGGTGCACAGCGGGTAGAGGCTCATCTTCATTGTGTAGTTTTTGGCAGCTGTACTTCTTCGAAAATGATCTCGTTTGGAAATTTCAATAATGAGGAATGTATGTTAATATTGAAAAGGAGCAATAGTTAGCTCATAAAATCCAAATAAAGATAATTACGCATTTGTTAAGACGCGTAGATAAACTAAGCGCCGATAACACTTTGATAATTATATACTCAGTTTTAATTTGTTTTAAATGTAATTTCAAATATTCCTCAATTAGATACAACATAAAATACACTAACATACTCGTTCAATTATTATTCAGTACCTGACTATTAATTCTGAGGCAAAACTTTAATCAACTCTTTTTTTTTCTACTTCATTAAAAATCCTCTTACATTGTGTTTACTTGCTGAAAACTCTTAGTGCTACATTTAGGTAATCTGTGGTTATTAAGAAAGAGACAATATGTTTAATATTAAAATTATGGAAATCATACAAATCTTTTATAATAAATAAAAGTAAAATAGGTCAGCTAGAAATAAATACAAACTAAATCAAATCTCGTTTATTCAAAACATAGTACATATTTAAGAAATTACATAAAATCAGCTCGCAGACATTATTCTAAATACGTCATTAATATTAATACAAACACAAATTCTCCTCTAAAGACGTATTTATTTTATTAAACATTACGTAGCTTCATTAAACTGCAAAATGTTTCAATCACAATTAGAATTAGCTTAATCGTTTTAACGAAGTCCTCTAGCTGACCGAATTGCTGGAAGAGGTTGTTCGGTGATATGATTTTAGAGCATTTATGGACGAGGATCAAATCGTGAATGTCGGGATTGCGAGAGCTGCGGTAACGAGAGCATCATGTTTACACGTACATTGCGGCAATCAGAATTGAAATTAATTCGGGTTGATTGCCGAATGCCAGATGAGAAATAAGATGAATTTATAGTCAGTTTCTCGCTTGTATCTGTTTATTATGTGCCTGTGCGATAATGTTATTGTCTCTGAGAGCATTTCATGGATACGACGAAAGTTTAGACTAGCGTAGTTAACATAATAATGTGAGAAAGCAATAACTCAAAGATATACAGGATACTTTACTTTAAGTTAGATGCACATAAAACGGCCAGGGTTAATGCTAGATTAAATATGGTTCCTGTGATTTTCTTCATAAAGCGGAAATAAACTAACACAAATGACAGGAGGGGCCAGCCTGGCAGGCTGGAGGTTGCAGGTTCTATCCCTGTCAGAAGCATGTTTTGATCCAATTCTATAAGAATATTTTCAGAAATTCTTTCAATAATACAGAGTCCGCCAGAAAAATGTATAAACTCTTTATCAAACTGTATCGAGACAATTGATTGTCAATTGATTTGAATTTCAAGTATGTTGTATTTCATCATCACGATAGAGAAAACAAAATGGCTGGAGCACGCTTAATGTTCAGGCACCAAAAAGGCATTTTGAAGTGGTTTACCAGGTTTGGTAATGAAGGTGGAAGCGGAAGTTTGAAACAGAAAACCCAACCCACCTCGCAATTAAAAGTATTATTGACAAGTTTGAGGCGCATTAAACGATTTGTGATACTCATGACCGAATAGTGGGAAGAGCGCGTGCAGCTACAAGTGTTGCTTCGTCGACTCTCTAGTAGGAAAGATTTGTTACTTTTCCACAGAAATCCGCTACGCAATGTGCACGTAAAGTAGAGATTAGCAGTATATATGCACGCCAAAATCTGAAAGTTGTAAAGATATATAGGGTGTTCTATTTGAATAAAAATAGTTATCCATTGTTTTGGGTATGTTGACACCCTGTATAGCAGTATGAACAAAAAAGAACCAAAGTCGGTTTGTATTATTCTTCATGATGTAAAAAATTCTTTAGTGTATAAAAAATGACGCTAGCTTTACTAGGAGCGCTTCTGCAATTTTTTCAATGTGTCCTTGTTTTTGCCACAAATTTGCCCATAACTAACCAACCGTCCATTATAGACCCATGATATCTTATACTATTTTTATCAGCTTCTCAAGGGGGTTGAAAATAAAGTATAAAATATAGGGTGTTCCATTTAAAAAACACAACTTTGTTCTGTAATGTATACTGGGACACCCTGTACAAAAACATATATATTTTTAAAATATGCAGAATAAGTGTGGGTACCAGTTCAAGAAAATTAAAAGTCGATATCTCAAATAGCAAATAAGTTATGGGGCTTTTACAGATCGCTGGGTCACCCGGTATATATTTGGGATACATGGACGACTATTGTGGTTACTTTTTGAAATTAATTTAATATTATACTGGGTGTTCCTAAAGCTCTAGAACTCCTATATTTTATTGCATTTTCGGATTTTCAGATCAAAATAACTGTGTTTTTCTTAAAAAATAACTAAAAAAACATTTAAATTTGTCATTTTTTATTTCAAGGCCTCCTTCATACAAAAACGGTGTCCTTTTAAAAGGACGCTGGTAATATAGGCGAACAAAATAATCCTAAATTTAAAATGAAAACTAATCGTAAATCCTAGAACTAACTAACTAAAAAATATATTTTACAATGTATGGTAGGAATAAAAACATGTTTTTGGGTGTAACGTCAAATTACACTTACTGCATATGTACAAAACAACGCGTTTGTTTTTCTTGATAGATAATGAGGTGAACAAGACTGTCATAGCGAGAATGTTCATGAACGCTTTTAGATTGCCGGCTTTATTTGTTTTTTTATTGGTTTCTAATAAAGCGAGAGCTATTGATTGCCTAAATCGCAAGTGATCTTTTTCCCCCACCTAGTCTGTAGATTTGCCAAGCATTTTGGACACACATGTCAAGAAATTGGCAAATGAGGGGAAAATACCATTTTTTTCATCTTATTGAAATCCTGTAGAGGCTAATATTTTAGTCAGCACGGTTCACGCCCCCCATATTTTCATTATATTTTTTTACTAAGCTAGGTTGAGTCACAAAAATATGTTTTTTCTCGTTTTGAGAAAATCTCTTGACCTTATTTAGGGAATATACTTTACTATGATTAGAGGCGACAGTTTCAACATTATTATCATGTCATTTGCATAAAACAATATTATCGTCCTCAGAAGTAACACACTCAAAAGTCCCTCGGTTTTGTTTTTGTCTCTTTTCACTGTAATGGTGTTATTTTGTGCTTTTGTGATTTAATCACAAAAAGAGCGTATTGATAAGATTATTATGCTTGGAGATTGTCATCAAAATTGTTTATTGGCTTCTCGAGTTAATATTCAAACGTTTCCTGGAAGAAATCATCCTAAGCCAGCCGTTTCTCAGAGATTATTAATAGTTATTTAAGCAACAAGGAACGTAAGGACGTATTAACATTTGAGGTAGGCGAATACGAACCGAGGCGGAGCCGAGGCTCGTCGCCTGCCGAAAATGTTAATTGTCATTACGTTCCGTGTTGCTTATTAATTTTTTTCCGCTACCGGAAATATAATACTTAAAAAAGATCAGAAAATATTCTAAAATACGGCTTGTAACATTTGGGATTAAAATTTTTATAGTCACCTATGCGTCCTACGGCAACCCAGCAACCGAGAAAATAATGTCGAATTTTGTTTGTTTGTGTCAATCCAGTGACAGTTTTTGCGGGCACGGATGCAAACGAAGCTGCGAATATTGCGTGTTAGAATGTGTTGCCGACAAAATCTAAAAAGGTATGTGTCCTGTTGCGACTCTTTTTAAGCAGTGGTCATGTAAAACGGATGCCGATTCTGTAGGTATAGACGAAAATGTGTTGCTCGCCTATATGTTGGAGCGTTACGTTTCTGTTTATTATTTTCCTAGGTCCGTAAGTAAAAATTAAGTTCCGTCGTCAAAGACAACAAACACCACGAATGTTATCAGCCACTTACGGTACCTGTAACCATGCATGCAATGCGTATTTACGTTGTCGGTAGCGGAAAAACCAATTTAGGTAAAGTGGAAGTGTCCGTTATACAAAACCCATTAGAAGAAAATCTGTCACTGAAGATGAAATAATAGTGCGGTGGGTTGGTAAAGCCTATTTTCGGCCCTTGATACACTATATACTATATAATGGTTAATATAAAATAAATGTGTTTTGAATCTAATTCTACTAACATTTTGATAATATTTATAAGGCCAAAACTATTGCTTCCGCATAAATTTAGTTTACCGAGTTATCTTTTGCAATAGTTGGGATACCTGGGATGTACTCAATTCTAATGTGAGTTTCCCCAGCAGCCGTCCTTTTCCTCGATGTAAATCACCTAGTTAAGACTGGGGTCCTGGTGCGGTCCTCCGAGTTCAGGTCAGTCCTGGTGCTAGCTGGTCTTCCTGGTACTGATTCGTTCCCCTCGTTCTGGTTGTTTCTATTGGCTCAAAGGACGACTTGGTGACCTGCAACTACTACTACTTGCGGGGTTTAACGTCTGCTCTAGGCGTAGCCTCTTCAGACCGGGGTTGACAAAGACGTTGGCGCAGATACGGAGAGAGCCTCACTCACGACCGCCCGCGGACGGAGTCCAGGGCCCAGAAGGTATGCGCAGGTTGTGCGTTTGAGGAAGGAGAGACGACAGGGTACTCCGACCTCAGGGGGTGGGGGTGGCTATGTAGTTAGGGGAAAGCATACGCTGGCGAGCAGCGTGGGTAAAATGACGAAGGATGCTGGCCGGACCATCAACGGCAGGCTTGGACAGAGATAGCGGGATAGGGGAGTTTGCGGCGGGGTTTGACGGTAGGATAGATGATATTGGAAAGAATGATGATTTGGTGGCAAAGTTGGCGGTGTATTTCACCAACCTGGAAAGAAGAGAAGGGATAGAGCAGTTTCTTGTATTTCAGAGGCAGGAAAGTCAATCAGGAGGTCGCAGTAGAGCCGAAGAAAACGGCGTTCGAGCGTAAGAAGGGGAGCAATTTGGGAGTTGGTGGCACAAGTTAGGAGAGAGAAGGTAAATTCTAGTACGGGTTTGATGAACGCTTTGTAAGTGCGCAGTTGCGTAGCGATCGAGTGGTAGGATAAAATTAACGCCCAGGTACGTTATCTTTCGGACTGAGGAAATGGGGTGTCATTTACATGGATGAGAGGGGAGGAGCTGTGAGGCAGCGGTTTGCATGGGTGGTTGAATATGATATACTGCGTCTTCGCAGGGTTGATGACGAGGTGCCACCCAGACGTCCTGTTGTAGTTTGTCTCGAGCATTGGCCGGGTTGGTGTGAGTGGCCCACAGCGCGCTGTCATCAGCGTAGGGTCTAGAGGATTAATTTGGAGGGAAAGGGAACGTCGTGTGTGGAAAGGGAGTAAAGAAAAGGAGAAAACGACGCCCTGTGGGACGACACAGGTTAGGGAAAAGGGGACAGAAGTGGTGCCTTAGAAGGAGAAATAATGTTGGCGGTGGGAGAGAAAGGACTTGACAATGCGGAGTATCGCAATGTCAAGGTTTAGGAGGTGGAGTTTGTAGAGGAGCCCGTCATGCCAGATAGCACCGAACGCCTTCTCCACATCAAAGAATAAGGCCGCTACGAACTTTCCGCAGTTGACAGCATTAACCGACGCCGTAGTGGTAAGTGCAAAAATGCTATTGTGTACGGATCGTTCGGAGCGGAACCCCTTTTGGTGGTCGGGGATGAATTCCTCCCCAGCGGTTTTGAGGTTGGTCTCAAGATCAGGCGTTTGAGCTTTCTCCCTGCGTGTTGAGCAAGGAGATGGGGCGATAGGAGGAAGGACTTGAAACGTTAGGGGATTTTTTGGGAATCATGATGATCTTGGCCACTTTCTAAGCAAGAGGGAAGTAGGCGCTGGTGACGCATAATTGGAAGATGGTAGTATGAAAGCGGATAGTAGAGGGAGGGAGTTACTTCAGGACCTTGTTGTGGATGCCATCCGGTCCTAGGGCGGAGTTTTTGGAAACGTGGATGAGGGCTGCCACAGTGTCACGAGATATGTCCTGGGCAGTGGGCTGGTGGGGAAGAAGGAAAGTTGGAGCGTTGAGGGAGCAACTGACAGCTCTTTGCTTTGGAGTCTATGGATTTGCTCCCCGATTTGAAGTAGTTATGAATGTTGTCCAAATGGTTGGCGAAACATTGTGCGTTGTCAGATGGAGTCGTGAAGAGGCGACCTGAGTGCTCGATGAAGGGATGAAAACGGATGGAGGAAGGACGTCAGGTGAGGCGCTTGAAGGTCTGTCAGAAGGTTCGCGGTTTGGTGGAGTCTAGCGAGTCAATGGCTTTGACCCATTGTTTCTCTCTATGAGATTTGATCTCCCTTCTGACGAGAGCGCTCAAGCGGTTCCACTCAATGCGGTCGGCCAGGTCGTGCGAAGAGCGGAGGCGGCGGCGGTATATTTCCCGCTTCTGCTTGATCAGGTCGACCAAGCGTTTGGGTAGGGGACGGAGTTTGGGGAAGGGAGAGAGGTAGGGATATGCCTTCTAGAGGCTTCCTGGATGACATCGGTGAGTTGACCAACTGCTTGGTCAATCTCATTGGTGGAGTTAGGTGCCCATGCCACCCCATCCATGAAGGTTTTAAAAGCCTTCCAGTCGGCACGGTGGTATTGGTTGCAAGGGGAGCAGGGGGAGGTTTGTACAAGGGTGCATGTGGTGGGGAGGCGCAGGTGTTCAGAACCGATCAGGGAGCCAATAGAATAAGGGTCGAAGTAAGGAGAGAGGGTAATGTGGATATGGTCGATTGTAGAGGTTCCTCTGCAACCGACAAAATTAGGATTATCGTTGGCAAGACGATGTAGGGAAGAGTAGGAGAGGAAGTCCAACAGCTTACGGCCTCGGCGTTGGAGACGTTGCAACCAAAATCGGAGCTACGGGCGTTAAAATTGTCAATAATAATTGTGGGGACTCCTAGGCCTAAAAATCCAAGCGCTCGAAACACGTGTCCCTATAGGGTGGCTCACCCCAGCGCACGAAGCAGCGGTACGCGTCCTCACCGCGGTCAAACCGCACCCTCTAAAACCAGAACACACAATTATCTGAGCTCGCCACGCCATAACCAGTACGACAAACGACACGCTGCGCTCGCCATAACCTGTATTAACAAGTCACGACCCTATCGAACGCACCACGTTACCAGAGGCGTCGCCGACGAAGAACACGTCACCCAATGCGCTGAGCTCGCCACAGCCAGCACCGACGGAAGACACGAGTCCCAGTTACAGCACGCAATCTATGGAACGTACAGTGGCCCGGCTCACCGAACGCAAGCAACAACGAAACGCGCTATAACGAACAAGTAAGATCGTACGTCTTCCTCGACTCTTACCACCCTTATCTGCTACACCCGTCAAGTAGAAACCCATCGGTGTACCGCAGCGGTTGACGCCGCTCCCACCGCCGCCGATCGGGAGACCGCCGGTCGACGCGAATTCGATTACTACGCCACGGAGGATGTTCTCCGCAGACGCACCAGCGGGCAAGAGAAACAAAGTGGCATGCAGACTGTTCGCTTACACCTGCCCACCGGGGATAAACAACTCGCCGTACCCGCTCGTCGTCCACCCGCAAGATCCGCTACGATTTGACGTCCGTACCACATACCGCCGCAGCACTCGGAAGGCCTAAGCACGGATATCGACTCGTATGATACGCGCCTGTGCTTAATATTTGTATACACTGTATACATAAAGTAAGGAATAAATTCGATTAAAACTCAGGGAATTTTCTTTCAGAAAAATGCTCGGACACGTGTATTATTATTTTTTAACGCGCATTTTTTGAGATAAAATTAAAATGTACAGGGTGTCCCAAAATCGAGATACGAACCCCAAGTTCAAATTTTCAAATGTGAAACCCTATTTTTTGTTGCATTTATAGATTCTACGTAAAATTATGAGTATTTTTCATGTGGCATAGCCCATGTCGATATTCAGCTGTTTTCGAAGAAATGGCGTTTAAAAAAGTACTACTATTATTTTATTTCTGGTACTTGTATAACAAGTATTTTAAGTATCTGAGGTAAATAAGGTCCAGCAGCATGTTTTGATTCATGTAGAGGGGATGTCAAGTAAGACACTCATACTCGGGTTTGCTGATTAAATAAGCAAAACACAGAGATTTTAAAAAGATAATATCTATGAAAGACATACGAATTTGCATAATAAATTCTATCATCCTCTATCTACGTTTCAATATTAGTAATATGTCTAGTGAAATCTAAATCATTGGTGAATAAATTGCCTCAATCTTCTATTACGGTAGATATATTAAGTTGTGACAAATTGACTACCATATGTATATATGTATATACGTCGGGAAACGAATAAATTTACAGTAAAATAATACAGAGCAGCACTTATGAACATTGAGACACCCTTTTACACCTGCATATTTATGCTACAGGAACGTAACACCAGCCTGGCATCAAACGGTTTGATGTCATCTTCATAAGCCAATACATAACAGGTTAAAGAACCTGCTGATTCTGGTATTCCACAGGGTTCAAGTCTATGGTCACTGCTTTTTCTACTTTTTTTGTGTGTTAAAAAAATATTCGCAATCGCCTATAAATCGAAATGCACATGTCTCTGATTAAACATTCGTAATTGACCATTGTGCACAAAATCGTTAATTAGAGACATGCGCATTTCAATTTTTATGCGACTGCGATGAACGTCAGAATCAGCAGCATCCGTTCTGATATGAGCTGGGTCAGCCAGAGTATTAAAGATCCATGTTGTCGCTCCACTCAGAGTGTGATATTGGCGGCAAGACTACTATTTGGACTTCCTGCCCACCTCTTCTGCCGTCTTTTTGAACTCGTTTGAACTCGCTGACCTAGGTTTGGCATCCTTTCGGGTAAGTTCTCTCTTTCTCGTCTCGTATTCGGATAACAAATCGGCCGATACAGTATGCGAGTTCTTCCACCGTTACAGTTGAGGTAGGCTCTAGTGACTTGAAAGCCCTGAGTAGTCGATTGAGTAAATGATGCTCAGGCCGGTAGCAGTATATAACAGTTTTATGTGTGCTCCACTGAATAATAGCCGCCCTTTGCCCTCGCCGAGACTCGTATTAACATTTGTCGTGCCAAGATGGCGTTTGCCCAGTCTCGGCCCCTTGGTACGTCTGCGATATGTACTGGCATAGCAAACCAGTCCGCTATTTTATAACCGCTGAGTTGCTTAATACTCATGGTAGATCGTTTTTTTCATCAATGGACGCACTGTACTGATGACGGCCAGTAGCCAGAAACTGATCTGCAGTTGTCATTGATGAGAAATAACCATTCATATTTGAGTTCGACTTTATCTACATATCAAGGTATTTGATTTATTTATATTTAATAGCCCTCGTTACTTTGGTTTCCCGGCCGAGCAATATTGTAGTGTCTCTGGGTGGGTGGTTTAATGGAAACACATGAATTTCCCCAAACACGTATAGTTTTATTTTCCCACACACTTTTACACTATTCGATGTATATAAACGTAACTTCATTCGCGAATAATCAAAACGTGCTGACTTTCCGGCCGCCATACATGTACTCCGTTTTGCATTTTTGACGACTGCGCACTACAACTGATTCGCATTTATACATTACATTCCTCCCTTTAATTAACAAACATTTTTTTTTTGAGTTAACTACCAGTTTCATAATATTATTAGGATATAAAAATATTGATATGATCTTTCAATTATCTTGAATTGTTATCAGTCGAATTTTAGTTTATTATAAAACTGGTTGTCAATATTGTAACCGATTTGGTGGTTTTCTTTGGCGTACAGGTCTTACAGGTAAAACTTGTCTCGGAGCATCGTGCAGATTCTTTTGTTCCGTTTTCATCTGATCAAGTTTCATTTGCGTTGTTCAAATTTGTTTCACTATTTAATTTAGTTTTAGTTTTAGTTTAGTAAATTAGTAGGTTAAGTGGAAGAGCAGTAAGAGGTTACTACCTCACTGAACTTCGCCTACTCTGCCATGATATTTCTTGTACTTTATTTTTTTTTTCTCGCAGTAAAGACAATTTATTATTATTATTATAATTATCAGTCATTTTTGTTTGATCATTACGCACTTTCGATTCATTCTCACTGTAATAGGATTTTAGTAATTGGTCCGCATGACGTATCCACAACATACCATTCATTTTCACTTGGTACGTATTTTTCCCGCACACTTTTACCACTTCCGCAGGAACCCACACTGAATTTTTCAACCGATAGTCCTTAGCCAACATCTCATCTCCTATTTTAAAATTTACACATCTGTTTGTTTTACAATTACGTTTACGCATTTGACTGGCTGCAATATTCCTACTAATTGAATCTACATTTTTATTTTCTCTCTTTTCTTTAACTGGATTTATTGCATCCAATCTCGTGCGTAGTTACCTGCCTAAAAACATTCGTGCAGGTGATTCACCGGTTGTGCAGTGTTCTGTGTTGCGTGTGTTGCGATATTTAATTAAAAATCGCTGCATTGATCCATCTATATCTGGAAATTTATTTTGACATTTTTTTTTTAATGCTTTAACAGTACCAACACATCTCTCCGCTGCTCCGTTTGAGGAGGGATGATATGGTGGTGTAAAAACAAGTTTTACATTATTACATTCTAAAAACATTTTAAATTCTGAGGATGTTAACTGAGGTCCGTTATCTGTTACAATTGTATCAGGTAAACCGAATCTTGCAAATAATTCTCTTAATTTTGCAATAGTGTTATGAGCAGTAATATTCTTCATTCAAAATACTTCTAACCATTTTGACAGTGAGTCAGTAATTACCAAGAAATAAAGTCCTTTATACGGCCCTAAAAAATCCAAATGTAGACGTTCCCATACCTTTATGGGTACCGGCCAACAATTTATTTGCACCATTGCAGGGTTTGATCTAAATATTTGGCATTTTTCACATTTATTAATTAATTTCTCGATATCTGAGTTTAAAGTTGGCCACCATACATAGGAACGCGCCAAATATTTTGTCTTGACTATTCCCATATGAGTATTGTGCAATTCGGTCAAAATATCATTTTGTAAACTCTTTGGAGTTATGGCTCTATATCCCCATACTAAAATATCATAATGTATATTAATTTCATGTTTTCTTTTGAAGAAAGGTTTAAGTTCTAAATCATATTTGTTTTGCCACCCTTTTGACACATATTCACGAACTTTTATTAATATTTGATCCTTTTCATACTATTTTTTTATCTTTTCTAAATTAACAGAAAAAATACTTTCATTTATGTAATTAAAAACATGAACATTTTCCATAATCTCATTATCATTTCTACTCTTTTCCATAATCGGCAATCTAGACAAACAATAGGCACTATTTTTAGCAGATTTCACATATTTTATGTTGAAATCAAACCCTGTTAAAAACAGTGCATATCTCTGCAGTCGAATTGCCGTCATAATGGGTATCCCTTGTTTAGATCCAATAATCGACACAAGTGCTTGGTGGTCCGTAATTAAATTAAAATTTCATCCATAGACGAACTGGTAAAAAATTTTAACACCAAAAACAATTGCCAGCGCTTCCTTGTCGATTTGTGAATACTTTGCCTCCGCGGATGTTAATGTGCCTGACGCATACGCGATAGGCCGCTCCACACCGGAGTCATAGACTTGGGATAAAACAGCCCCTACACCGTAATTTGATGCATCCACTGTTAAATTTAAATCTAATTTGGAATCATAATGTGCTAAAAAATTATCAGAAGTTTTGATATTTTTAATTTGTTTAAATGCATCTTGACACTCTTTTGTTCATTCAAACTGAACATTCTTTTTGATTAATTGATAAAGTGGGTGTACCACATTAGGTAAATTGGGTATGAATTTATGATAATAATTCACCATCCCAAGAAATGAACGAACTTGTGTTGCGTCCTGAGGAAGTGGCATATTTTGAATACTTTTAATTATTTCTGGAGATTTATGTAAACCCTGTTTGTCTATTTCATGTCCCAGATAGGATATTTTATTTTGGAAAAATGAACATTTTTCCCGTTTAATCGTAAGGCCGGAATTTTCTAAGATTCGCAAAACTAAACGTAACCTTTTTAAATGTTGTTCATGAGTATGGCCTGTGACTAAAATGTCGTCGAGGAACACGCAAACCCCTTCAATACGCCCAATTAAATCGTCCATTATTCTCTGGAATTGAGAAGGAGCAGAATTTATGCCAAATGGAAGACGGTTATAAACAAATGTTCCGTGGTGAGTGGATATAGCCGTCAATTTCTTGGATTTCTCATCCAGCAACACTTGCTGGTATGCGTGCGTTAAATCAATTTTTGAAAATAATTCGCCTCCTTGTAAGCACACAAACAAATCTTCGATACGCGGTAAGGGGTATTTATCCCCTTTTAAGTAAGGATTTAAAGTGATTAAGATAATCTCCGCATATGCGCACTGAATTGTCCGATTTTAAAATCGGAACTATTGGAGTTCCTCATTGACTATTTATAATTGGTGATAAAACTTTAGCTTCAACCAATCGATCTATTTCGTTATCAACTTTTGTTTTCATTACAAAAGGTAAACTTCTTGACTTGAAAAACTTAGGAACTGCATCTTTTTCAATATTTAAACTTAATGTAAATTTGTTAAAAGTTCCAAGTACATTTGAAAATAATTTTGGAAATTCCTCGTATAGCAAATCCACGTAAATATAACTTTGTGGGTGTATAGTATTTCCCGTATAAGTTACTAGTTCTAACTCACTGCTGGTTAAAGGTATTTTCCAAAATAATTGCTCATATAATTTACTAGAAATTACCGATACTGCCGCGCCAGTGTCTAATTCCATACGCAATGAATTATTCAAAAATTTTACATTTACAAAAATCGGCTTCCCGTTATTTGATTTTAATTGAAATAAAAATGAATTATTCTTATTTACATTTAAATGTTTAAATGTTGATTTCAAATTGTTTTCTTTACATACATTTCGCAGATGTCCTTTTTTACCACAGCTGTCGCAGGTATAGTTTTTGTATCGGCAATCCTCTGAAGAATGATTTGCGCGAACACATCGCGCACATCCCTGTGATTGTGATGTCCTCTGCTGTTGCTTGTGGTGGGGTTTCGGCTGCGCATGACCTCTCCCTCGAACCCCGCTGGACCCTGGAACGTTCCATGTTGAATTTTCCCGCCGGCTCGCCTTCTCTTGATGATTAATCTTGTGGATTTCCTTCCGTTTTACCTGGATGCCTCCTTCCTCACCATGGATCACATATCAGGTGATGGCTATTTCCGTGTACTTTGCCACGCTAATCGCTTCTTTTAAGGTTAAATCCTTATTTTGCGCAAATAACTTGTCGCGCACCTTGCCTGGTCCGAGGCCCATAATGAATTTATCCCGAAGTGCCACTTCTAAATGTTCGGCAAACTCACAGTCACTAGCTAAATTTTTTATTCTTGTCGCCCATTCCTGTATGGATTCTGACGATGATTTCTTTGCTGCATAAAATTTACATCTCTCGGCAAAAACTGCCTTTTATTCTTTGTACAAATCACTTAGACTTTTTAAAACAATTTCATACGTTGCTTCCGTCGTCTTCACAGGTAAAAGTAGATCACATAACAGCTTAAATGCGTCTTGTGATAAGCTGTTTAAGATAATCGCTTTTTTTATATTCGAATCTGTGATATTATTCGCTATAAAGTAGTTTGCCATTTTATCCATATAAATGTCCCTGTAGATACTCCTTGGATCGAATTCGATATGCGACCCAATGCAAATTTTTGTTCCGCCATGCTGTTTTTCTTTCTTCAATCCGGCACGTGTTCCGTGTTTTACTCGTCATTTTTTAAAGGCAGCCTCGGACTTCTCTGCAAGTGACATCCTAGAGAAGCTGAACCACCCAGAGACCATGCTTACTACCTGTCAAAACCAGACGAGAACCACAGGTGTAACATCCTTAAGCTTATCCGAAATGTTCATAGTAGTTGTTCTAAAAGAGAAGTCCTGCTATCATTACACACATTAGTTTAATCTTCTTTTTTGATGAGATCTTGATTATCATTAGACTTTCGGATAATTTTCTTTAACCTTCAATATCTCAGTAAGAAACAAATTTAAGATTTTTTTACATAATCTTTTTTGCTTATTTTGTACTAAAATGATGCCATGTACTTTTGTTGTAAATAATCAAACTATACATAAATTTGTGAAAACAATTTCCCTTATTCGAAGGCTGCGAAACAAAATTTAGGATTAACAGATATTGAAATATGCAATTATCCAAAGCAAAACTCATAAATCGGCCGATTAAAAACGTCGCACATAATCCGAAAGCCCGGAGCGCATTTATATTTACGATCAATTCAATTGCGCTTGAGTAAAGTTTATAATCCGATGTGGAATGGAATAATATTTAGCGGAGTGACCTCTACTTGCCGCGAGGAATAAAGTATGATTTCTTTTTATTTTGCAAGTAGGATACTGTATTTGCTATGTAATGCCTGCACAGAAGTGCACCTGCGGCTTTGTGTAATGTTAAACTTATACTTGCGGAACGGGCACTTCCTTTCTGCGAGAACAGGGGCAAGGAGCCGAGGTAAATTATAAATTGTTAGTGTATAAATCTGAAACTGTAAAGTTCCACTTAATTTCATGAAGTGGTAAGGCAGCAAAGTAATTATGTGGCGCTCACGTATTGCATACATTGTGCTTTGTAGTATTAGTAGCTCGATATTGATTGGGTACTTTGAAGTTATGCTACCGGAATATCCGGTATTGTAACAACAGTATTACATTACTGTTGATAATTCAATGTTGAAGTTAATTAAATAGATTAAAGTAAATGTGTTGCAACTTCAGTCATCAAATTACCTTTGTTTCTGATTTCCTCTCAATGTATTACATAAATTAGTTTGAACTACATAACTTTAATACTAATAATAATAAATGCATTATTAAGGCGACTTTTACTGTAACAATTCTTTATGATCCGATTGATTATGTTGCGTACGCTCAGTGTGAAATTTTCAAAATCGCTATTTTTAATAATTAATATCGGAGGCGTTTGCACTTTAGTAAATCGTATTTATAATTTGAAAATGAAACTGATTTACCCATATATTTACCGTTCAGCGTGATAATGACTATCTATTACAATTAACCAAAACCGTAATAATAGTGTAATCAAAGTTGTTATTTTTCTAAATTTAAAAACGACATAATTTGATCGTAAGAATTATGCGATAAACCCTACTTAATTGAATTTGTTCTTAAGTATACTGCTTATTTATAACTCAAGGTATGTTTTATTCTTCTGCATCCAACGTGAATTATTTCCAGGGTGAGAAGAATTATTATTCTTAAAATCTAGACGGTTTCTTATTGTGGAAAGAAATATTTTTTCTCGGATTACACACTTTGTCAGTAAATGAATACATTTTATTTAGTTTATTTTCTTAAGATGAAAAAAAAGAGCGAATGAATGGTGTGAACCTGCAAACTGCTTGATTACACGCAACTATGGGAATATTTACCTGAAAGGCTTTAACAAAATAATTGTATTAAGATAATTGAGGGTGTGAATTTTCCTTAAAACTGGTAAATGGGCTTGTATAGTAGATCTAAGGATAACTTTGTTGCGTTCAAACTTTTTCTCTTTTTAAAATACTGTATCATAATATACAGTGAGCATAATGTAAGGCTGTACATCAAAACTCCGTTGTTACAATGGTTATTATAATATTAATGCATTAAATAATTTCAAATTGTATGGAGTAAAACACTTTTTACTTTGTTTATATAACACTGATTTATTTGATTGGCTCAAATGTTCAACGACCCTACCTTCCTTGCCAATATCACCAGGCTCGAAACACTAGGTCCAATCCTCGCCGCACTAGGCAAACTCTAAATTTCGCCCTTTCTGATATTAAGGTAGTTAGTTACGTCAGAGGCGTGCAGAATACGCACGTGGAATGCTGATGGCCTTTCGAATAAAACTTCTGAACTCGGGCAGTTCATGCGTCGTCTCGACATACATATAATGCTTGTCAGCGAAACTCATTGTTCCACGTGACACAGCTTATACATTAATGGTTATAATCTCGCGCGGCAGGCAGCGGTGGTAGTACCGCTATCTATGTAAAACATGGCCTTGATTATCCAAGCCTTGATAATCCTTCCTTTATCGTTCGCATAGACCAGGCATGTCAAGCACGCGACCCGCTTACAAGTTGTCTGCGGCCCGGCAAGGTTGGTATCAAATATTAAAAAAAATATATATTCAAGGTAAAAAGAATTATTTTTTGTTTGGTTTCAATTGTAGTTTTTTTTTTTTGGTAATGCGGCCCGCGGCTTGTGTGTAATACTTGATGTGGCCCTTGGTGGTAAACGAGTTTGACATTCCTGGCATAGACTATGAAAATGTCTTTTATGTTCGACTGTACGAAAATAGTAACTTTGGCGGTTTGTTTTTAGGCCAAAATGTACACCATTTCGTACTAGTACCATAATTGACAAAGTGACTCTTATGTCAGTGTCAGAAATGACAGATTTTAATTTTGGTTAGGACACCTAATAAATACGATGCAAAGTACTAATGAAAAAGAGAGATCAACTACGATAGTGGTTTATAGCGACAGTACTTACTGTTATTCATTACTCTTACTCCTGAAGAAGTTTTCAAGGTTTGGACGTTTATTGTGCGAGTTAGATTGTTTAACCTAATCATCCATTCTCTATGAAATTTACAATGACTGACATTAATGTGGCAGCAAATGCACACTATGATTAAAATATATAAATAAATTGCTTCAGCTTGTATTTAAAATGTATTCCAAAAGTGCTAAAAGCAGTCGAACATAAAGCTTTGTTTGTAACTCGTCCACAATAGCACTTCATGGACTCGCCTCCATTATCAGCCTCTCTCGCTTCGCTCGCTCGGCCATAAAACGTCTCGTCCAAGAAAGTGCTATATTGTGGACTTGTTACATAAATAGCTATTCTGGCGATATTCCAACCATAATTGGAGGTGACTTAAATGCCAAGCACCCTAGCTGGCATAGTCGAATCACGAATACTTACGGCCGTAATCTGTTCAACTTCATAGTACAACACCGATTTCCACTTGAATCAATCAGTCAAACTGAACCCAATTTCTACAATTCTTCGGGTTATCGCCCTGACATTCTTGATTTCTTTATCATCAATCTATTAGAATACCACATTGATATCTGGACATCAGCTGAACTGCACTCAGATCATAATCCTGTCATCATGGATATTCACACCGAAATATCTAGAATTGAGGAAACAACCAGATGCACGAACTGGGCCAAATCCAAAGACGTTGTTCAGGGACTCATATCGCCAGTTCCGGTGATAAAATTTTTTGCCTCTAGTCTTGGAAAAAATACATGTGATGGAATTCGCGGTACCATACAACTGAAGATATTGTAAAATGGTCAAAAATATAGGAAGATTGCTATCACACTGCTTCCACAATACCTGGGATAAGAGAAAATCACTTCTTTCAACCACTGGATGAAAGCAACTTGCATATAGAGTTTCAGAAAGTTTCTCTAGGACAGCTAAACAAGGAAGAAATGATCACCATTAAGGAAGAACAATTTGTAGCAGATATCTATGAGAATAAGCAGTAGATTAGAAAAATACTTGAACTCAGTGAAAAACATCGAGGTGTAAAGATTCAATTTCATATGAAAATAACTTAATGAATGTGCCTACCTCACGCAAAAAAAATTTCACGTTCACAATACTTTCCCGTATATCGTAACGGAGAAAGCAAAAATTAATTGTTATAATCTTTATTTTTTGTGAACTAGTTAAGAATTAGCCTACGTAAGACCATTTATTATGAATATAAGAATTTTTGCATTCTCGTTGTTTTTTTTAATTGTCCAACCACAAAAAACACCCTCCTGATTTTTTGATGGCAAAAACAATTGATTATAAGCAAAACAAAATTGACGGTGGCGAAACTTGTGTTATTGCTGTAATAAATTTTTCACAAATTTTGCAATAAAAAAATATTTTATTGCACATTTGCAAAGGTTACATGTAAATTTCCAGCATTTTAGAAATTATTTACCATTTTTTATTATCTACTTTTTCATTTGCCCTCATGTCACATTTTTTTTACAAAAATCTGTGACATGAGGGCAACGAGATTTCCTAATTTTGTGTGATTTGAAATGCCAGTGAACAAAATTTTGAAATTTCGGCAGTTGTTTGAAACTTATCGCTAAAAACTGTCAATTTAAAGAGCTTAAAGAGCTGAATAAGAAGGTGAACGTTTTTTTTTTTAATTTCCTTAGTTGTTCGAAACTAATGGCTAAAAAATAGAAAAAACAATTGCAAAGTTTCAGAATTTATGGCAAAATACACTCTTCGAAACTGAAGAAACTGTTTTTCTCCACGACCACCATAGAATTTAAGCATTCTGAAATCAATTTTGATTATAGAACGTACACATTCTCACTCTTGTTATGGAACAAAAGACTATGCGCTTATGCGTTTTGCATGTAATTCATTCCATAACAAGGGATAGAATGAATATTCTCACATCGTTTCGAATAAAACAATTAGCCTTGGATATCACAATTGTCAAAATACTATAAACATAACCACAAACGTGATAAAACGTAAGTTCTTTGTGTTCATTATTTTATTAGTCTATTTTATCTAGTCGAGGAGAAAGTATAGTCTGATACTCGGTAAGAATGGAAATTCAGATGCTCGTGGTTCCTCGCACTCGCCTTACTGCTCGCGCTCGAAATATTCCACTCGCATCGAATTTCCATTCTAACCTTGTTACAGAATATACTATTCCTCAATGAATAAATGAGCTTTAAAAGCTGAATCAAATGGTAAATGAATTTTAGAAATGTTCTTAATTGTTCCTAACTTAAGAAACAGAAAAAACATTGCTTGAAGAGTAGATTGAGGTGGTGAAAGAATTTTCTAAATTTGTTCAATGGTTTGAAACTTAAAAAAGAAAACTTCAAACCTCTATTTTTTAGACCCAAACGCATTTGAAAAATGTAGTCTATTGATCCAAACTTATATAGGTTCTGGCCCTGAAGATTCAGAAGAAGATATACAAGGTTATCATAAAGGGATATATTTCGACTAACAAATTAAGCTAATGACAAAAGAAAATAGAAAATTAATAGCTTAAATAATTTGATTTCTTATATCCACCACTGGTTACAGAAAATGTTCGATATAACCACCATTTTGTAGTTAAATTACCAATCGTTTCTCCAAATTGTATATAAAAGGTTTTCCAATAGGGATGATATGATTTGGAAGTGACGTTTCGGCCATTTGTAATATGTTATGATCTCTCATTTATTTTTCATTGTATTCAGTAGTGTTTACAATTTCATCATGGAGAGATATACGCAAGAACAACGTTTACAAATTATTCAGTTTTATTATCAGTTATAATATAACAAGTGGGGAGATTTTTTCAATGAAATCACGAGTTCTAATCTTGGATGAAAATGCAACGACTGCGAAGCAGGAGTTGCATTTTCATCCGAGATTATAACGAGTGTATTTCAAAATAAAATTGCAATGGTTTTAATCTTCCCACGCATTATGTTCGGTTAGAGAATATAACGAATTACACATAAAATTTGTTTTGGTTTTGTATGTCCGGAACGTAATTTTTCACGTCTTTTACAACTGTAACGCAGGCGGTTTCAAAAACGCCGCATTTTATATAAACGTAGCGGAATTTGCAAATCGTGTAACGAATGCGCCGTTTGACAGCCATTGTCACTGTCTAGTTTGTATTAGCACTAGCCAATCAGCATCTTACATTCGAGGTGTATTTTCAAGCATCAGTTGTATTATCAGTGCCAGCCAATCAGCTTCCCAGATTTGAGTTGTATTTTCAGTGCCAGGCAATCGGCGTACCAGCCGAGTTGTATTATTTCAAATCAGTTATATTCTCAAAATAATCGTTCTCCAATTGCAACTTTTCGTGCGCTTTTGCCATTTTATGGTCGTAATAATCGTCCAAGTGTGCTCGCTATTCGTCGAATTGTTGAAAATTTTGAACGTACATTTTCTTTACATAATGTTAAAGTGCCAATAAGACAAAGAACCGCTCGAAGTAATGCAAATATTGCTGCCGTTCAGGCAAGTGTGGCTGAAGACCGCAATTTGTCGATTCCTAGACGTTCTCAACAATTGGGACTGTCTCAAACCACAACCTGGCGGATTTTGAAAAAGGATTTGGGTTTGCATCCGTATAAAAATGTTATCACTCAAGAACTGAAGCCATTGGACCACCGCAAACGTCGTGAATTTGCTGATTTTGCCTTGGAACAACTTGAAAACGATAACGATTTTTTTAAGAAAATCATCTTCTCCGATGAGGCTCACTTTCATCTGAGTGGTGCGGTAAATAAACAAAACTGTCGATTCTGGTGCGAAGAAAATCCACAAATGATTCAAGAACATTACATTCACCTGAATGGACAGTTTGGTGTGGTTTTTTCGTACTTCTTTCGAAATGAACCTGGTAACACCGTTACTGTCAATGGAGAGTGGTATAGATCGATGCTAATCAACTTTTTATGGCCGAAATTGGAAGAAGTTGATCTTGACAAGATTTGGTTCCGACAAGACGGGACTACGTGCCACACAGCAAATGCAACAATTGAATTATTGCGAGAAAAGTTTGGAGATTCGATTATTTCAAGAAATTGTGATATTGAATGGCCTCCAACAAGTTGTGATTTAACACCATTAGACTATTTTTTGTGGGGTTATTTGAAGTTATTGGTCCTTCGAAATAAACCAGACTCTCTTCAAGCAAGTCAATATTGAACATGCCATTCATGACATACGACTTGATTTAGTGGAAAAAGTGCTCGAAAATTGGGTTCATCGAATTCGTTTCTACAGAAGAAGTCGTGGAGGCCATTTGAATGATGTTTTATTTAGAACTTAATTGTATCGATTGTACTTCACATTAAATAAAAAACATTTGAATTTCCTTAACAATAAGTGTGTTTTTTTTTTAAGAAATCATATCACTCTTATTGGAAAACTTTTTTGCAGAAGGCAACATTTCTGACTGAATTGCATCAATTTTATCCCCAATGCTGCAATTTAATTCCCCTAGCATTATTGGTTGTGTTCTAAACACCACTTCTTTTTAAACAACCCCACAAACCCTTCGCTTTGAAATTTACAAGCAAAAATACGGTACGCTTTCATTAGACATGGCCTTATTCTTAAAGCCATTTTCATACAAAATTTTCATAATCCAGCAATGTAATTTCGATGGCAGTCATAATACGAGGGTCCATTAATAAGTACCCCTCCAAAAAATACGATTTGTAAAACTCTTCAAAATACTCTTCTGTATCGACGATAACCTCCTCGTTTGAGCTGAATTTTTTCCCCCGAGCCACGTTTTCATGTTGGGGAACAGAAAGAAGTCGCAGGGAGCCAAGTCGGGCGAGTACTGTGAGTGCGGCAGCAATTCGTAGTATAGTTCATGCAATTTGGCCACGACAATTCTGGATGAATGTGCTGGTGCGTTATCGTGGCGAAACAGCATTTTTTTTCTAGCCAAATGGGGCCGTGTCTCCTTCAATTTTGTATCAAAACGGTCCAATAATTCACTGTAGTACTGCCCCGTGATCGTTCTTCCTTTCTGCAAAAAGTCCATGAGGATTATTCCCTTGAAATCCAAAAAAAAATCGTGGCCATGACCTTTCCGGCCGATAGGACCGTCTTTGCCTTCTTCTGAGGAGATTCACCCAGAAAAATCCATTGTTTTGACTGTCGCTTGGTCTCTGGTTATAATAATGGATCGAGGTTTCATCAACGGTGACGACTCGACGCACAAACTAATGCGAATTTCGCTTAAAGAGGTCCAAACACTGCTTCGACATTGACAGCCGTATCCGCTTGTTGTCCACCGTAAGCAATCGCGGCACCCCGACACCTTTCTCATGCCTAACTTATCATGTGAAATAATTATTTCCGTTCCGTACGACACGCCTACGGACTCTGCTACTTCGCGCACTTTCGTTCGGCAATCACCGAGAATCATGTCATTGACCTTTTCAACGATTTCCTCGGTAATGTCTGCCGGGCGGCCTGCACGGGGATTCTGAAAAGTTCATTCGATACGTATCGACTGACGACTCGTGCTCGAACGTTCATTCGAAAAAGGCATACATTGGGATTCTGAACATCTTTCGACTCGACACAACGTGACAACATTGCATTTTGTCGAGTGCGCATGCGGGGTTCGTAAGGAGTATATAATAAGAAGTAAGCAGTATTTTTAAACAATTACAATACATTTGATATTCTTAATATTCATATTTAGCAGTAAATCTTGGGATTAAAATATGGAAGAAATTTTTTAATGATTCGCCTGATTAACGCCCAAATCTATTATCACTGGAGAGCACTATTCCAGAGGTGAAATGTACGGGAACATTGAAATAATTATTTAGGCCCAGGAATAGTGCAAATTGAAAATTATGTAACCATGAAATCATTATAATAAAATTTGAACATGAAAAATTGAGCTTTCTAAAATGATTGTATTTTATTTATTATTACCTAAGAGCATAAAACTGTTATTTGTATGTTTATTAATTTATTTACTTCAACTAGATAATCACGCTGCCAATAATAGAAGATTATTTTGTGCGAGAGCAATCGGAGAGAAAGATAGTCATATAGAGGTAGAAACGCCAAAGTGGCGGAATCTATTGCCTGAATGCTGTACTGAACCAAATCCGGGTGGCTTTAACACCGACAAGATATGGACATTGCCAGCGGCGGCAAATATAACAATATTCAGTACAGCATTCAGGCAATAGATTCCGCCACTTTGGCGTTTCTACCTTTAACGGTGTTTGGAATATTTATATTCCAATAGTAATCTCCGTTTCCCCATCAGCAACGAACTACACTGATGAGACCTGAAAGGTCGAAACCGGTCTGTAGGTGTTGTGATGGGGGAACAATATTTAATTTATAGTCATATAGATTGAGAAAGAGATATGCTACTCGACACCTTGTTAGGTACCGTCTGGAAATCGACGAATTCGAGTCGAATACTTTTAGAATCGCAATCTAGGGACAAAATGGCCGACTCGATACGTTACGTATCGTTTGAGAGGTTTAGAATCCCCTGCTGGGCGCTCCTCATCAAAAACAGATGTACGACAACGTTTAAATTCGTTGAACCAATATCTTACGGCTGTCATAGATGCTGAAGGGTCCCCATAGACAGCATTCAACTTCGCTTTTATTTCTTCGCATGTTTTTCCATCCAAAAATAAAAAGCGAATTACGGATCAAAATTGTTCTTTTTCCATTTTATTGAGGAACACGAAACACGTGTGATACAACTGGCTGCCAAATAAAAACTAACCTATGAATCAGTCTGAAATTTACTATGGTGTCATGTGACAGATGGCAGTACACGACGGTAATGTCAACTTCCCTCAGCAACGCCACCTGTCTTCAAACACGGGTACTTATTGATCGGCCCTCGTAATATTGTATTAAATCAATTCTTGTCCAAAGATCCATGTTATTCTTATTATACGTGAGTTTTAGTTTGAGAACAATGCTCAGAATTGCGATGATTTCGTTTAACACTTGTAGTAACGGTTGTCACGACAACTCTTTTGTTTTCTACATATACACTAAAATCGCAACTAGATTCCATTTACTTTTTGCTCCTGGCTTAAGTTCTTAAAATTATACAAGCATTTAAAGAATACTCCTTACTTTATTATAACCCTGTATTATATGAGGCTCAGTATGACTTGATCACAAAGAATTAGCCCAAGGGCAAAACATAAGCTCTCTTCTTATTTGACCCATGTTAGGTAGAATGAAGTATCCATGTAGTCGTTTTTATTAATGGGTAATTTTTTAAACTAAAATCAAACAAAAGGGTTTTTGAGGAAATAAGAAAATGTTATTTTTTAAAGATTACATTGGTCAAATGACCTCCTCCTTGCTTCTGGTATTTTTGAACCCTTACATTTTTTGACGCTTTAAAAATATGGGGCACAACCGATTGCTCATTTGGAAATGACGTTTGGATAAATTAGGTCTAATAAATGATATTTTTAATGTTCGAATCGATTAAAATATTTATTTTGAGTAGAAAAATGCAAAAAATAAATGAATTTGTGCTTAGAACCAACAAGTGAATATGGAATTGAGGAAATTAATCTGCATAATAATCATAATCACTATCCGACGACGATTTCACTTATTTCGGATGACCACGTCCACGACCACCACGTCCACATCCACGTACACCACGACCACGATCCCGATTGGATGGTGAGACACCCGAGGTAGTTGGAGTGTCATCCACAGCAGATCCGCGTCCACGACCCCGATCCCGACCGCTACCACGTCCAACGTCACGTGTTTTGACTGCGACTGCCACTTCTTTGGCCAATTCTTTGGTGCGAAGGTTCGCCACCATTTCAGGAGTGGTCAATATTTGTGTCTTACCACGTCTGCGGCCGCATATAGCCTTTTTTGTGGCGGTGCTTTTGGAAATGGCATAACTTCTTGGATGGTTTCGTTCAAATTGAGGGCACCCATTTCAATTAAGTTGACACCTTCGATTTCATTTTGCGGCATTTCGTCTTCAACGACGCATTCTGCACCAACATCCATCTCAGTTGCGCTTACCAGTGGAGGACGATCAGTGACAGTGGATGGTGCAAAATCACTGTCCATGAAAATGTTCGAATTTGGCGGGTAGACGCCAGTGCAGCGGAAGCCTTCTTCAATATTCGAATGAGTAAATGCTCGGACGAATGGTTCTTTCACAATTTCCACCAAATTGTGGATAGTTATGTTCGAGGCATAGCGGCCCATCCAATCATCGCATGGCCTTCTTAATTGATCCAAAAACAGTGAGGTCCAATAGCTGCATTTTGTGCGTGGAAATGACACCACGTGAATAGCATTGTTGATGCAAAACTGCATCGCTTTGCTCGAAATATGCGATTCATGATTGTCCAACAATAGAAGAGTTGGGTTCTGTGGAGATGAATGGGTAGTTGCCTGGAAATGATTCAAGAAACTCATGAATGTTTTCTTTGTCATCCACCCAGAATCATTCGCAGCTGCTCGAGAACCGTTGAGTGCACCACGCAAAAAATTCGGATTCATGCGGACACGTGGAAAAATAAAAAATGGTGGTGTCTTGTTTCCTGTGGCAGACACTGCAACCGCAATTGTAATTGATGTTCCACGTTCGCCTGATGTAATTTTACTCACTTGCTTGGCGCCACGCTGTGCGACAACTCGGCCGGGATGATGCACTGTAGATAAGCCAGATTCATCCATATTTCAAGTTCCAAACATTCCCGGCTTCAAAATGCACCGTATCCATCACTTGATTCAAGTTTCGGAAGAATGATTTCACATTGTATGGATTGAATGCCGATGCTCGGGCCAAGCTCGTTGCTTGTGGCTTGCGCAATGATAAATTTGGATGGCGTTTAATGTAAAATTGATGCCAATCGATACCGGCAAAACCCTATGCAAGACTGTGCACATTTCGTGTCGTCAGCCCGTAGAACATTTCAGCTGACTGCAGCAAATATTTCATCAATGCAGCTTCTTGTTCTTGGTTGAAGACCTGTAAAAAAGTATTGAAGACATATGAATTCGCCAGTTGAAGCAAAATTAAAACAAATAGAATAATGATGATGCCATTCTGACTTACCTTGCTCCTTTGTTTAATTGATGCAATATTTTGCGCTCTTGCGTAAGAACGCACTGTTTCATAACCTAAGTTGAATTGTTTGGCAGCGTTCGTTACATCCATTCCGCCTCTTACTGCATTCAATGCTGCCGTCAACAATGTTTGATTGACGACTTTTGGTCTAGTACCAACGCTCTTTGATACATCGCCGCGATGTGTCCGCAATGTTGAATATGTCAAACCAAACTCACGAGCCGCACTTTGTGATGATTGACTATTTGCGACCGCTTTTTTGCCTTATCCAATTGTTCCTTGTCGATTGCTGGCGTCTTACGTTTATAATCGCGCACCATTTTCACCTAGAAACAAGCAATCGGTAGTGCCCCCAATGACTATTTTTCACAAAAAAATCTTTTGTGCTTGTGAATGGAATTTTGCAAAACTAACGCAATATTCGTGTTTAGCTTGAAATTTCACTTCTGAATAAACTTACCGTATCGATGTATCTCAATTATTAACCAAATTATGGCACAACCAAGACGGAGTAAAACAAGTAAGCAACTGACACAAAAACACATTAAATATTGTGGCGTCTGCAAGTGGCGGCACAGTCAGCTCACATTTTCTGTGTGACGTTTGCTTGACATGACGACTAGATAGTGGACGCCGCCGCAATCAGACACATAGTCTCGTCCGAAAGTGGAGCAATCGGTTCTGCCCCATGCTACCCCTAATAGTCAAGTCATTTTCCCCAAAGAATAACGTCCCAACAATTCCAAAGGCGCATACAACACAGTAACCTTTTCGCTATGAAGCATTAATTCGGACAATTGCTGAGATTTTCCGTTGCTTAGTAATAAAGGTTCTGTTTGTTAACAAAACATGATAAGAGATGGAAATAAGCATCGTCTGACATCAGTAAGCTATCAACGATATCCGAGTTTTCAGAAAAAAAGCCCTCGCAAAAGTATCTCGTGTTCCAAAATCACGTTGCAAAAATTTTTGTACAATTTTAATTTTGTTGAGGTGTCATGTCTTTTAGAATGTAGCGAAAACTTTGTTTCGAAATATTGTGTTCTAATGCTTGTCGTTTAACAGATCATTTAGGACTTCGTACTCTCAATTTCAGGTATGTTCTTCCTTTCGGTTTTTCTCTGCTGGATGCAGTACTGCGAAACTTTACCAACTTTGTAATTGTTATTGGACTATAAAATGGATTTCGTGTATTTAAATGAAAGTGACGTCGAAAGAGACGCTCAGTGGTTACAATAGAATTGTTATTTTTTAAAATAAGCTTCAACCACAAAAGTAAGTTGAATATTGGACCCACGCTCCATATTCATAATCAAAATGATGTGTATCAAGTATTTGGCAACTATCTTAAATAATCATTAATCAAGAAAGCATGGCCACTTAAATTGATTGGATACTTCAAGAGTGCCAGCCAGCAGCGAAGAGGTGGTTATTTCACTGATGAATAAAAATCTAATTTCCTTGTTTCCTCAAGAAACTGTTTCATTTTTTAATGAAAATTTCTACCTAACCTTGTATTTCTAACAATATACATTATCCCGTAATTTAGTTGATCAATAGAAAGTCAATCGATACTTAACGGTTTCATCGATACTTAGCTAGCAATACTTTCAATCAATACTTTTTTCTGCAGCCGTCCCGAAAATCAATCTTTCGGTATGATTTATTCAATCGAAAATGCCACTTTACATAAATCGTACCGAAAGTAGTTATTTTCGGGACGATTTTGTTTCACTTTCAGAACGATTTCTATACTTTCGGGACGCTTTTTGTTACTTTCGGGACGACGATTTTGCGTATATATGTAGGCGGCCTTAACAAAAACATGAACTTGCTTTTTGTTTTTGCTTTTTTAACATAAAAGAACGGCTGCAGAAAAAATATCGTACGTAACGCGTTCCAAAAGTGATTTTACGGGACTCGCATTATTCCAGGACTCGCCTGCAGCTCGTCCTGGAAACTTCCTACACATCCCGTAAAATATCACTTTCGGAACTTGTTACGTAAATTACTATTTGTGAATATTAGTATCGATACTTACCGGTACCGATTAAACGCTAGCCATGCTTACATTATACGAATGCTATATATAATTAAAATTTTAATTGAAACAACTGCATTACAAATAACTTTAATATAATTAGCGACTTATGCATCAATATAAATAAATAACAAAAATTGTAGGCTTGATACTGAATTTTAAAATGAAACATTTAAAACGATATGCAATATTATTTAATACAGTTTCATGTCTATTGCAATTAAAACAAAATTTGAATATACATACGTCTGGTAAATAAATTACTGAGCCCAAATGTATCTAGAGAGTAATTTAATTGAAATTACAGAAACGAAAAATATTCAAGGGAAACAACCCCGAATATTTTTACTGAACGATAACGTAACAAATAATACGCCATCTTTATTATTTACATTACAAACAAGCCGGAACTGGACTGGCACGATTCTTTTCCCTTCGCATAAAACATAATAATGTGCGTGTAAGCATTTTTTAATGTTTCTGCTAAAACACACACAGTTTCCGTTATTTATTTGACGCCAGAGACGGCGGAATTACAGGACCACTTTTGCCCTTAATCATCCAATTATTGTAATTTTTCCCAAAAAAAAAAAAATACAAAGTCGCACCGCTCTTGGGTATTATGTGTATTAATTTGGTTATCTCCGTTTTGCGCCAGTAATGCGAATTTAATTCAGGACATTCTGGGAGCTATAAATCCGATGTCAGATGCAAAAGCGAATTTCGTTTTCATTTGTTTAATGGCGTGGGGCCGGTGCGTGATACATTGTTATTTATTGTGTAAATTAATTATTTAAAGCACCTA
Organism: Ocypus olens; assembly: GCA_910593695.2. NCBI lineage: Eukaryota > Metazoa > Arthropoda > Insecta > Coleoptera > Staphylinidae > Ocypus > Ocypus olens. Next base: position 18,596,463 of record OU343052.1, on the reverse strand, counting down.
TTGGTTATTGAATTTGAATCCAATTTATAAACATATCGTTTTGATTTTTTTTTGCTTTTTAACTCTAAACTTGTTTAAACGTGTCATCGCTGTAAACACCACTTGGTTTAATGAATATTGATTTTTGGTGTGGGTATGTGAAATATTTCTGTTTTTCTTTTCTTTTTTTTTATGTGAGGAGAGTATCATAGACACCCCTATAGTGGGCTAGTGTTGGATTAGCCGGGATTGCGCCTACCAACTAAAACCACTCCTCATATGCTCAGAGCTAGTGCTAGTCTGACCTCTAGCCTATTCTAGGGTATCTTGGGGATTGTTTAGATACTGTTAGCTACCGGCAGTCCGTACCCACGGCCCTGGTGGACTGTAAGGGCGGGGGGGGGGGGGCGCTTGGTGTAACGCTGTGGTGGCGATACTATTTAATATTATTAAATTAGAAGTGGGTGAGTCTAACAAGGGAAGGATAAGATGTGTGATTCACCGATTTGATGCATCTTTGGCACACGTGTAGGTCATGACTAGGAGTGTAACAGGTGCAAGTAATAGGGCGCACTATTCAGACGTTTTCGAGAAAAAAAAAACGGTTTTTATTTTCTCTGTATTTATGTACTATTTACGTTAATAAAACAATATCGACCCCGTGGCGTATTGGTAAGATCACCGGTTTCTAATCGCAAGGTCGATGGTTCAAATTCTTTTGGCCAAGTTCTTAATAGTCTTCTTTTTTATAGCTTTTATAAATCCGTGAATATTTAAAAATGTTAATTTTAGAATAAATTATATTAATTTCATTTTTAAGAGAAGGATTGATGAACAAATTAAACAGGAGATTGAAAAATCAATATTTTTATTTCCAGTATTTTGTTCTAAATTAAATATCCTGGTTCGTTTCAGGGGCGGCTCGTTATATAGAGCCAAGGAGCCATGGTACTACCTGTAGTTTCAAGCTCAGCAAGAATTTTTAATTAAATCTTAAAACACTTTTTTGCCAGTTACTTTGATCTAGGAAGATAAATTGTTTCTTCTATCTTTACAAAAAAAAGGGGGGGGGTTATATTGTATATGTGGCTCTACCATCAATACTCAGTTTGAGCTTGCTCAGATATGTGACTGATACAAGTGTGCTAACTGGATATGTTCTACGAGCCGCCACTGATGTTAGGTAGGATTATGATAAAATATTTCTAAGACATCTGCTCCGTCTGTCCGATTTTTTTTTTATTAAAGCCCTGATATTGATAAGTGATTTTGAGTGACAGACCGTTATAATTTCCTTTGATTTTAACAGAAATTTCACTCTTTTCCAATATTTGATATTTTCGACTTTTCAGTTGAATAACTCAAAATCAATCTGCAGAATGTTTTGCTCTTCTGCAAAAATATTAAAGCCCTGATAACGATAAGTGATTTTTAGTGACAGTCCATTGCTTTGATTTTAACTGAAATTTCACTTTTCCTCAATGTGTGTATTTAGTTGAATAACTCTAAAACCAACTCCGGAATGTTTTAATCTTTTGTTCGAATATTAGAGTCTTGATAATAATAAATAATTTTGAGTGACAGTTCGTTGTGTTTTGCTTAGATTTTAACCGAAATTTTAGCTTTTCTAAATATTTCTTCCAAAAAATTGACATCTTTGAGTTTTCAGTTGAATAACTCAAAAACCATCTGCAGAATGTTTTGATATTTTGGATAAATATTGAAGCCTTGATATTAATAAGTGATTTTGACTGACAGTTCATTGTGATTTGCTTTGATTTTAAACAAAATTTCAATTTTTTTCAAGATTTGTTACAAAAAAATAACATTTTCTGGTTTCTAGTTGAATAACTCAAAATCAATCTGTAGAATATTTTGATTTTCTACATAAATATTAAAGCCCTGATATTGATAAGTGATTTTGAGTGACAGACCGTTACGATTTCCTTTGATTTTAACTGAAATTTCACTTTTCCCATTATTTGTTAAAAAAATTTACATTTTCGCGTTTTTACTGAAATAACTCAAAAACCATTTTCACAATGTTTTAATATTTTACATGGATATTAAAGTTCTGATATAGTCCGTTCTCCGGAATCTGACGGCTGTGGTCGTAAAAGAGGGTCGGAGTTCGGTAAGTAGTGGACGTAATATTTTTTATCTCAAACCAATCTTTGTTGAGAAGTACTGGTGTAAAAGTGCGTATACCAATCGGAGCGAAGGACAGTAATAATTGTATGGGATGCAATTAGACGAACCACCAATACCTTTTCTTTGAGGGTGCGTTAATCCTCAGGGCGGACCGACCGTTTTACGACCTCGGCCGCCACATTCCACCGAATATGCTATATTAGCAGGTAATGTGATAAAATCGCGCCGATTTAGCAAGTCCGTTGAGGTAATAAACGAAAGCTGGTCGGTCCTACCCCCAAACCGAGTTCATTGGTATTCAGATATATTGCATGCAATAATATTTACAACTCGGCCTGTCACCCATTGGTGTTGCTTGTTGCAACGTCCGCTTCGATATTTGAATGAGTGGCTCTCAAAAGGTTTTTAAAAGTACCATCGACTAATTCCGCGTGTGTATTTAACCAAGAATGTTAAATAATGTTGTAATTATCCCAAAATGTATTGTCGTGAATGAAAACGTTATTTCAAATGATTCAAAATGGGTTGAAAATAAAATCAAAATTAAAATGTTTCGCAATTTATGTACAACAAAAGCAAAATAAAACAGCGGCTAAATACAAAAACAAAATAATCAAATGTTAGTTTTAAATTACTTACAAATAAAAAAAACAATACAATAATATTTACAAAACGTAAACAATTTTATACTTAATTCCTAATGTTTTTTAATCCGAATCACTAGCACAGTCAGTATCTGACTCTGTCAAATCCGAGGACGAATCATCACTATTTAATGATATTAGTAGTGGTAATACGTCGTCCATTACACACTGTTTTACAAAGTCATCATTAATAATTTTATTTGTGCTTTTGATGCAGCTGCTCCAAATTTGCGGAGTAACTTGGTCGAGGGATGCTTTCCAACAATGCTGAACGTCATTATCATTTCCTGAGGTTGCTATTATAATTTTATCATAATGATTTTTTGCAATCCCCCACACCTTCTCAATAGCATTGTACTGACAATGATATGGCGGTAATCGTAAAATTGAATTTCCATATCTTTTAGCCAGAATGTCGACTGCATACGTTGGAACACGGGGTTTATTTATTTTAAGTATCGGTAACAGCTCACTTTTCGTCATATATGGCTCGAAATGTATGTTGCGTTCTCTAAGCCACTCAATAATATCATTTTTTTGACGCACTTGTCGGACACCTGTTTAATTGTCTTGAATGGTACGAGGCGTTATCCATCACGATGATGGAAGGTTCCTCCAAACTTTTTAGAAGTGACTCTTCAAACCACTCTTCGAACAATGTGGAATTCATTGATTTGTGGTAGTCACTGGATGAATTGCTTGAAGGAAATACCAAGCAACAGTTAGGAATAAACCCCTGTGAGTTCCCTGCATTCAAAATAATGAACCGTTTTCCTAGTGATAATGGATTCACAGATTTATTGGCAGCCTGAATTCTTCGATCACTCCAGGTCTTCTTCACGGTTCCACTTCCTTTCGCAAATATCCACGTTTCGTCCAAAAAGACAACATTGCTGGGATATGGATTATATGTAAATGATCTTAAGAAGTACATCCTTTTTGAAATAATATGTGCTTGTTCGCATAAAATATGTCTATTATTATGTTTTTTAAATCTAAATCCCATTAAGTGAAGCAACGATTTCAACGAAGTTCTTCCAATTTCGCATAATTCCTTTCGTATGATTTCATCAAGAATTCCATCAACCATCACAAACTTTTTCTGAGTATACATTTCGTACACGATTTTTCTGATTTCTCCTTTTACCGCATCAGGCATATTTTCCACTTTAGGTGCTGATCTATTCCTCCTTTTAATTGTGAGGCATTCACCACTTTTGCGTTGTGCACAAACTCTTTGAACTGTCTTTGTTGAAACTTGCATTGCACTCGCGGTTCTTTCATATACTTTATTTATCGACGTCAGTGGTCCACCATTTTCACGTTCAGCACAAAAATAGTCTAACACATTTAATAACATCATCCGCCCTTCTTCGCTCAAAACTTTTCTCGATGCCATTGTTATATCACTTCAACATAAAAGCTGAGACTGAATCTGTAATCTTTACGAATCATATTTAAATATCCACAATGTTCAATTAGGACTGTAATTAAAAAATCATAAATGTATTGAAAACGTTCAAATTGTTTTGAATTTATTTAACTAATCGCCTTAATTTTAACGATGCCCATGCAGAAAGCAGTAATCACTTTTAAAACAAATTGGATTGTGATAACATTACATTTGTCAACCTTTAAAAGTCATTAATATGTACTTAAGAGATCCGATTCATCGTCCACATTTTCTGTGTTCACAGTAACGTTAATGATTCCAAACGATTGCTATAAAAACATTGTTTAATGTCTTATGTATATCTAAAACAATTCAATCACAAACAAAATAATGTTTGTATGCTTTGAATAGGTATTTTATTGGGAACCACTGGCATTCACGACCGTGCGACGGGACCGCCCTGTGTTTGGGGGCGGCCTTCCCTTTTACGACCACAACGGACTTGGTAATTCGGCGCGCCTATAGTATTTGTTTCGATTTTAGCCGAAATTTTACTTTTTCCCAATATGTGTAAATAAATTATATTTTCGTGTTTTTAGTTGAATAACTCAAAAACCATCTTCAGATTGTTTTGATATTTTGCTTGAATATTAAAGTCCTGATATTAATAAGTAATGTTAAGTGATAGTCCGTTGTGATTTGTTTTTGATTTTAGCCGAAATTTCACTTTTCCCAATATTTGTTCCAAAAAATTGATATTTTCGAATTTCAGTTGAATAACTCAAAAACCACGTGCAGAATGATTAATAAATAATTTTGAATGACAGTTTATTGTGATTTGTTTTGATTTTAAACAATATTTCACTTTTTCTCAAGATTTAATATAAAAAATGTTCGAGTTTCTGGTTGAAAAAAATCAATCTGCAGGATGTTTTGATATTCTGCACTAATATTAAAGACCTCATATTAATAAGTCATTTTAAGTAACAGTTCATTGTGATTTGTTAAATTTTAAACGAAATTTCACTTGTTCCCAATATTTGTTACAAAAAACTGATATTTTCGAGTTTTTGGTTGAATAATTCAAAAAGCATCTCCATAATGTTTTGATATTTTGTTTGAATATTAAAGTCCAGATTTTAAGGGAAATTTGAGCTTTTCCAAATATTTGATTAAAAGAATTGACATTCTCGGTTTTCAGTTGAATAACTCGAAAACCATTTCCAGAATATATCGATTTTTTGCCTAAATATTAAAGTCCTGATAATTAATTGATTTTAAGTGACAGTCCGCTGTGATTTACTTCGATTTTAGCTGAATTTCATGTAATTTCGTATTTTCTATTTTAAAGGTGAAATGGGGATGTTTCGAGTATAAATGTTTTTAACTTTTATGTCAGGCAGGGGCGGCTCGTTATATAAAGCCAAGGAGCCATGGCACTTAGGTCCAAAGTATTAATTTTGACTATCCACAGTGTGTCAGCCACGTTATTGTCCTTTCCAGGGATGTGCCAAATGTCAGTGGTGAATAATAATAATAATAATAATAAACTTTATTCTTCCTTTATGGTATAATTAAGAAAATTAATGAACATAAATATGAATATAAAGGTACAAAAGGAGGACCCAAAGGCGGGATTCAGCATTGGATGATATCTCATCCTGCTGGTCTTCCATCCAAACCTTGAACTTATAATAAATTATATATAAGAACATATAATAATTTTATAGAAGAACATACGAAATATATATTTAGATATATAGAATACTAGAAAAATAAAATAAAATAATAACTAAATGAAATAATTACAGTAATAAAACATAAACTTCCTGGATCATATATGCATACATTTCAGACGTTAAAGGAGAATGCACCGGCATTAACTGCAGCTTTGAACCTGGATAAACCCAAACCAATAAGATTCGTAGGTAGCGAGTTGTATGTTAAGTATATTTGGTAGGAAAATGATCGCTCGTACAATGTGGTCGCATGTTTTGGAGGAGAAATTCTACCCCTAAATCTCGTGTTAATATTATGGACATCATTCCTAAACGTAATTTTATTGTACAGATAAGATGGTTTCTTGGTTATACAATTTTATAGTATAAGCACTTGGCCTGAATATTCCTTCTACGTTCCATATTGTTCCAACCAGCATCCGTAAGTTTACGCGAGATTCTATCAAATTTTTTTATACCGTAAGAGACCCTTGCGGAACAAGTGTTTAAAAGGTCTGATGTAAGGTTGTCAATTTTTACACACTGTTTCCGGTTACTTAGGTAACTACGCATTAAAGTGATTGAAGGTTCGTTTCCCATCTGTGACCCGACCTAAAGCCGGACTGTTCTTTTGGAAGTATGCCATACTTGTCGACGTATTCCACCAGTTGCGATGATAATATTTTATAATAATGTGAACTAAAAATGGTAGGATTACTGGACAACACAAGCGCAGCATGGTAATGTTGATACCTTCGTAAGCAGTGGATATAGATTTGATATTATTTAGTTCTTTAAGTACAGTAAACTCATCAACTAATTTAAATCCAAAGTGAGCCACAGATGGGTGTGTTGGTATAGTAATCATCAGGTGTAATAATATTATTTGAACTAAACGCAGATAGGCTATTAATAAAATAATCATTTAAGGTATCAACATTTTTTAGCGAATTAGGAATTGCTACCGGGCCTTTTTTCAAATTTAAATTTTTGAGATGTTTCCATAGAAAACTTTGGTTTCTATTCCGAGATATATATGAGAAATATGCTTTTTTCTCATTTTTGATTGCCATATTAATGTAATTTCTTAGGGTTTTGTAATATTCCCAGGTTGCGAGATTTCTAGTTCGTCTAAATTTAGCTTTCGATTTATTGCGTAGCTCACTTAAATATCTAATATTGTCTGTTAACAAGGGATATTTAGGTTTAACGAATGAACGAATTCTTATTGGTGCATGCTTATTACAAATATTTAAGATAGGGGTCATTCCATGCTATTTCAACAAAAAGTTGTGCTGGACCATTTTTAGTTTTTTTTATATTTTGCACAGATATTTATACATGTTTCTAGAGTTCAAAACTAATTTAAGAAAAATAAAAATTATTGCCATGTGGCAGCAATGTCACCGGATGGAGAATGAAACATGTACATTTTTGTAATTGCAAGCGTTCGCGCAAAGTGGCATAACTTTCTTTCCAATTGAGCAAATTTAAAAATTTGAAAATCTCTTAACTCAGAGTAAAGTGCTGAATATTTTAGTTTAATTTTCATTCATCATTTGTTGTATTTTTTCAAATTTAATGGTCGTCAAAGTTCACCATTGAGATTTGATTTTTTTTATTTTTCGGCCCTGCTTTGGACTGGGAAGGGGGCAATACACTTAAACCAAATTTAGTTTACAAGTACAACGGTAACAATAGATTTTACCTGAGGCAAAAAATCGAAAGTATTTTAATCCCTTCTAATTTTTTTCCCTGGAGAAAATTGGCATTTTCAACAAAATTCGAATTTTTCTAAAGCTGTATCTTCAGTGGGGTACACAGTACAAATCTTTATACTACCAATGCTTCTATCCGGGAGCAACACCACTACAAAATTTGGTAACTTTGTTTTGCCTAGTAACAAAAATATTTAAGTTCAAATTTGTAATAATTTTTATGCAATTGGATTAAAAATCGAATTTAAATATTAGAAGCCTGCACTAAAATAGAACTCACCAATACTAGCAGTGATTATAATACACTTGTATTATATATGTATATATTTATAATCACTGGTACTAGGCATTAAAATACCCACGGGGATGAAGCCGAGATACAAATATCGGCAACACGAAAGTATGTGGGCCACCCCAGGACAGTGGGGCGAGGGGGAATTTCAAATTTGCCGCTTTTCCAAAGATGGTTCCCTCGATGTTGCCAGATTTATCAAAGATCTTATTATGGGGATTACCGTTTTTAATAATCTTTAAATTTCACTACAAAGTAATAATTTTAACAATTAAAATTATGTTTTAAACATAATTAGACTCATTATCGCTTATATTTGTCATAATAACTCATGAAAGTATAATATTACTGTTTATTAAATATAATCATGTGCATTGTATATTTTATACTTCGATGTATATGCGGCAACGCTTAATGAGTCTCACCATTTTTATCAACTAACCTCAATAGTGCTGTGAGTGCTAGCGATTCATGTTTGAAGGTAAGGTATTATATATTCTGTCTTATAAACTCGTCAATTGTATTTATTAGTAATGGAAACATCAAATGGCCGTATTAAATATTCTTGTAAATATCCAGAATGTCAAAATTCTTTCTTTTCCGATACCTATAATTAATGTCGACTACAAAAATAAACATTTCTATTTCCCAAAAATTAAGAATATCTTAAAACATGGAAAACCATTTGTGATATTGAACAGTCTTCATTGTTTAAATTTTCATTCATGTGAAGATCATTTTATTCATAAACATTTTGGTAATCATTTCCGCAAAAAATTGAATTGCAATGATGTTCCGACACCAAGAAGTAAGACAATATAACTACACTAATTTACTTTTTAACTATTTTAATGTCATGAATCCTGGATACGAGCAAACAACTGACCTGTTACGACGCCTGAAAGAAATATCCTAAGAAGAACGAAGAGACCTGATGGAACATTGCACCTGGACTAGACCCTAATACCCGATTGTTGTGATATTTTTTGATAATTTTGTTAATAATAATGTATATAATTATTCTGTTAAATATATTTTTTCCATGTAGGCCTATTTTTATTTTTATTTTGTGAAATCCAATCTTTTTTCTTTTACCAAAACCAGTAACTTCTTCATTTATGTACTATCTAAAAGTATAATCAATTATGTGCTCAAAAAACATAATTGATTATATTTTTAGTGTTATTACATTGAAATTTAACATGCAGGTTTCATTTCTAAAGGTATGTGTTCTGTGAAAATACCTACCAAAGGGTTTCCGTACAGCGAAGTGATCATAGTTCTGGTGATGAAATTTAAAAAAAAGGTACCGTGGATCCTGAATAGAAACTTATTATTATTATTCAAAATGATTAAAGAATAAAATTGAATAAAGCCGTAAAAGTCATTAGACAATTGACTCAAATTTGCAGCTGTTGGGAGTCAAGTTGCTGATTACGTTCTAGAATTTCTGTGTTAATCATTTTATTACAATTGTGTTAATCGTTTTATTACTTTTGGATTTAATTTAAACTATAATATTAATAAAAGGGTACTTTAGTGCTGAGGTAAATGCATTTTTTATGCAATCGAAAGTAATCTATTTTCAGGTTTAAAATTGTAATTACTTACGTTTTTCTTCTAAAGATGTTCTAGCGTTTCAGTGGTAGAACTTGCGGATGTAATTATAGGTTATGTTGATATTTGTTTAACGCAAGATCAGTAAATTCTTAAGGTTGGATTAGTATCGCTCAAACACGAAAATTCTAGAACGTAATCAGCAGCTTGACTCCCGACAGCCGCAAATTTAAGACAATTATCTAATGAATTTTACGGCTTTATTCAATTTTATTCTTTAATCATTTTGAATAATAATACGTTCCTATTTAGAGTCCACGGTATCTTTTTTAAATTTCATCACCAGAACTATGACTTGCATTAATGAGTCGCCAATCATCTCGTTGTACGGAAACCCTTGGTAGGTATTTTAATGCCTAGTACCAGTGATTATAATATTTACAAGTGTATTATAATCACTGCTAGTACTGGTGAGCTCCATTTTAGTGCCGGCTTTTAATATTTAAAATTCGATTTTTAATCCAATTTCATAAAAATTATTACAAATTTGAACTTAAATATTTCTGTTGCTAGGCAAAACAAAGTTACCAAATTTTGTTATGGCTTTGCTCCCGAAAAGAAGCATTGGTAGTATAAATGTCAGGTTTGTACTGTGTACCCCACTGGAGATACAGCTTTAGAAAAATACGGATTTTGTTGAAAATGCCAATTTCACCTGCGAAAATAAAATTAGAAGGTTTTAAAACACTTCAGATTTTTTGCGTTAGGTAAGATCTATTGTTACTATTGTACTTGCAAACTAAATTTGGTTTGATTGTATTGCCCCCTTCCCAATCGAAAAGAGGATCGAAAAATGAAAAAAATGCAAATCTCGATGGTAAATTTAACGGCCAATAGATTTGAAAAAACATATCGAATAATAAAAGAAAATTAAACCAAAATATTCACCACTTTAATCTGAGTTAGGAGATTTTTAAATTTTTAAATTTGCTCAATTCGAAAAAATGTTATACCACTTTGCGCAAATGCTTGTAATCACAAAAATGTACATGTTTCAAGCTCCATCTGGGGACATATCTGCCACGTGGCAAGAATTTTTTTTCTAAAATTATTTTTGTACTCTAGATACATGTATAAATGTCTGTGCAAAATATGAAATAAAATAAAAATGGTGCTGCACAACCTTTTGTTGAAATAGCATGGAATGACTCATATAGAGTTATTTGATATAGATACTTTTTCATTTATATCATTTGTATAGAGTATAACTGTGTCAATATTGTGGAAGTCACGTGGTGAGTTTGCAGTAGGAATAGAAATATTGCGCGATGTAGTTCAAGTGTCTGTGCCCACGTCCTAAAAAACGATCTGAATTAGAGTTTATAGCAGCAATCGGAGGTTTGTTATCTGTGAAAACTATAAATTCGCAACCTTCCAGGTAATATTTAAACTTTTTATGGCCAAATATACGGCAATTAATGGCCGAACATACTATATTTGCGTTCTGTGTACGAAAAAGATTTTGAAAAGAAAGCTAGCGCAGAACGCCAGAACTCTCCTTCTGCTGCAAGACCGCACCAGCAGCGGAGTCTGATGCGTCTACCATAATGCTTAACTCCGCAACCGGGTCTGGTAGTGCAAGCATAGCACAGTCGGCCAAAGCAGCCTTGACTGTCATAAATGTTTGTTGAGCATGTTGTGACCAGACCAGAGGTTTGTTGCGTGGAGTTGTAGCAGCGAGTTGATTGAGTGGTGCTAAAATACTCGAGCATGACTTGATAAAGCGATGATAAAAATTCACCATGCTGAGAAAACGTTGAAGAGCTTTTGGGTCAGTAGGTTGCGGGAATGACAAGATCGGGTCGACCTTGGACTGCAGAGGTTTTATTCCCGAACTACTGATGCTGTGACCTAAGAAGTTCAATTTTGTTTCGCCGAAAACGCATTTATCGGGGTTAATTTGGATTCCAATTGAAGTCTACCGCTCAAAAATTTGTAAAGATGACGAGCATGTTCGTGTTCATCTTTTCTTAAGACGAGTATGTCGTCAATGTACGCGAAGCAAAATGGTAGTCCGCGTAGTATCGAGTCCATAAATCTATGAAAGCTTTGGGCGGAATTCCGTAAACCAAAACTCATCCTGGTATATTCGTATAGTCCAAAAGGCGTTCCGATTGCAGTTCTTGATATGTCATCAGAATGAATGGGAATTTGGTGGTATTCCTTGACCAGATCGAATTTTGAAAATAACGAAATCGTGATTGATAGGCAAGGGATAGCGGTCTGGAATCGTGACTCGATTGAGGCCCCGATAATCTCCACATCGCCGCCATGAACCATCTGATTTAGTGACCAGATTCAGTGGCGTAGCCCATGGACTGGAGGATGAAACCGAGATTTAACAATTTGTCAAACTCGGACTTTGGAATTGCAATTTGGAATTTTGAGGCGGAAGTCGCCATGGTTTGCTAAAAATGGGAGGGCCAGAAGTAGTGATGTGATGTTGCACATCACGTTTAATATTTTGTTTAAAATCGAAAAGGTTAAATTTGGAAATTGTTGTAATAATTTAGAATACTGCGAATTTTGAGTAAACAAATAATTTAGTTCTGATGGGCCGAATGTTTTCCTCATGAGACGTTCACTGGCAACGTCAACAACAATATTGAAATGCCAAAGGAACTCGGTGCGCAGAATTGAGTGGTTAACTTGTGCAAGCACGAAATCGTACGTGAAATTTACGTCCAGGCCGATATTAATAATTAATTTGGTTTACCGCCAAAATGCTAACCTGGGCTCCCGTGTCTACTAAGAATTTAATCCCAGAATTGCTGTCGCGAACGAAAAATAATAGGCCTGGAGTAACAGCAGGACAATGGGCCCACATTAGCCCTGCGGTTGCCCGTTTCCCCACTTGCACGGAGGTTGACATTTGTGCGTCTTTTCACAAAAATTTTGATAATACCAGCAGTACTGAGTATCAGAATTTTGATTTTTACGTTTGCGAGAGCTTGAACGACTTCTAATTTTGTGTTGTTTAGAAGCGTTTGTCAAATGTTTTATTTGAAGCGACAGCTCCGCAATTTGGGCCTGAAGCTCTGAAATGAGTGAATTTTGATGTGTTGTTGTTGACCGAAAAGGAAAGGAGGTCGCACAAATGGTGTGCGCAGAAGAAATTTCTAAAATCTGGTCTGCCATATCCGCCAAATTTTAAAGAGATGTTTATGTGAGCCGAAACAAGAATTTTTTGGACTTCGGAGGGGAGCCGGCTTAAGAAAATCTCTCGTAAGAGATTTTCATCAATTGCCCGATCTCCCAGAAGTTGCTGCAACTTCCTCGGGAGTTGAAACGGGGCTTGGTCTCCTACCTCCTGCCCAGAGAGAAGTTGCTGCAACCTCTTTTTCTACGAAAGTGTTGTCCTTTCAATAATTTCTGCCTTGAGGGTTTAATATGGCAGAACCTGAAGGGGGCTGACAAGTAAATCCCTGACGCCAAGGGCTACTTCCGACGGTAATGCGGCAACAACGTCATGACACTTCCGCATTGAATTTTAGACGCGGGAATTTTAAAAAATTGCTTCTATTTGGATGAACCAAATAGTAGGATTGAAACGGAAGAAAGATGGTAACTTATAACCAAAAGTTTTAACGGAAGGATCGTTTTCGCCTTCCATTGCCGGTTAGAGGGAAATTAGATGTAGGAGAAAAGTAAGCTTGGTGGGGGATGGGGAAACGTCACCTGGAAAGCGACGGATGAAGCAGGCGGAGTCGCTACCAGGGCAGAGCACGAGTTTCAGCGTCGGGCTGGCTGGCTGGCGTGTTGGGTGGCTGTGAGCTGGCGTAGATCACTGCGAGCTGGCGATCGGCTGGTGTGTTTCAAGCTGATCACGTCGAGTGGCTGGTAGTGGTGTGCTGCGGGCTGACGTGTTTCTAGTTGATCATATCGGGGTCACCAATTGTAGCGTGATGGTATAATTTAAGGCTACTTTTACTTGATTCTCCAATTTATTTCGGTTTTAGGGTACAGAGGATTTTCGTGCCTTTGAAATTTTTATAATTATGTTATTTTTTCTATTTATATCGTCTCTTTGGTTATGGTCTTCAATTTTCCCGTTCTAATGCTGCCCTGCTCCGCGGCCAGGGCGACGCCATAATACAAAAGAATTTTACGAGTGTGAAGTTAGCAATAGATTTCAGCAATAGATTTTAAAATAAGTTATTTCGTCTAAATTCACTTTAGAAGAATTAAAAAACCTTAAATGGTAACTAAAACATTATCATATTAATCAGTTGTCACAACGCCACCCCTAATTTTCAACCCCATAATTATTTGACACACATCTAATAACATGTAACTATTTTCAAAGTTCGCATATCGCCATAAAAAATATGAGCACATCAATAATTTTCACATTAACCACACTAACTTATAAAAAAGTAAAATTTGGATCACCGCCCCCCGAACACTAGAAAAATAATTAATTTCCCAACAAATGGAAAATTTCTATAAGTTTGCATACCGCCATAAAAAATATAAGCATATGAATAGTTTCCTCATTAACCATACTAACTTATAGAAAAATAAAATTCGGATCACCGCCCCCCGAACAATATAAAAATAATTAATTTCCACCTTCGCGCCTCGAATTCGCTCAGAGTCCCAACAAATGGAAAATTTCTATAAGATTGCATACCGCCATAAAAAATATAAGCACATGAATAGTTTCCTCATTAACCATACTAACTTATAAAAAAATAAAATTCGGATCACCGCCCTCCGAACACTATAAAAATAATTAATTTCCACCTTCGCGCCTCGAATTCGCGCAGAGTCCTAGCAAATGGAAAATTTCTATAAGTTCGCATACCGTCATAAAAAATATAAGCACATGAATAGTTTCCCTATTAACCATACTTACTTATAAAAAAATTAAATTCGGATCACCGTCCCCCGAACACTTTAATAGTTATTTAACCAACAAGTGTGTTAATGATGGCGATTAATGATCGAGACATTTTCACGCACGAGCGCTTGCGCGAGTGCGTTAATTGTTGAGATCATTAAGCGCCAATTAACACACGAATTGGTTACAAGATTTTTCCGTTGATCGTAACTTAGATCAACATTAGAAATTAGATTAGAGAAAATCCGAACAAAACAAACAAATAAACTTGCTATTAAGTCCTTTGCAGCAATATCGGCAAAACATGGGAATAGCGCAGATACCGAATGACGTCTTACCTGTTACTCCTCGCACCAGGAAATAAATTCTACGTAAGTTTTTTCGTAAAAATGTGTACTCTTTTCCGGAATCAAATTTAATGTTGCATTATTTTCAATGGCTAGTACTTTTGGCGGTGTTAATTTAAACTCGACACTATCCATAGTAGCAGACATTCACTCGATACACGCGTTTTATAAATTTGACGTTTCACACTTTGACATTATTGTATAACAAAATCGAAGGCGGTTCGCCTCTAATTTGTTTCTAACGCAGAGAATTGATATACTTTTGCATTTACATGTGAAACAAATTATAGATCGTTTTCTCGCTATTATCAGTTACATTTCCAGTAATTATGAGTAATTAGCCACTCATGAATTAGCTATTTAATGCTTAACTAGAAATCGTTCTTTTTTTTAGGAAATATGATTGATAGGAATTCGAGTTAGGGAATCGAGGATGATAGCAAATTGGCTTAGCCAGCTAGGGCATTCAGCCACCATCGATGTATAGTATTTAATAATTCATTTAAGTGAAATGAGGACAAAGACTAAATATATCCCGGGACCCGCATGGCTATTTTTCGTGTTAAAAAAGTAAAAAAAAAGTGACCGCCCGGACGGGACTCGAACCCGCACCAGCGGGGTCGGAGGCCGGACCTCTACCCACTAGACCACCGCGGCCCTAGAAATCGTTCATTAATGAAAAATCGTTTATTAATGAAAAATCGTTCATTAATATGGGTCATTAATGAACGATTTTTGATACATTTGGGTACATTAAAGTTAGCCGTTAACCAACGAGCAACGGAAAAAATAATTAATGTCCACCCTCGCGCCACGAATTCGCGCAGAGTCCTAACAAATGGAACATTTCTATAAGATTGCATACCGCCATAAAAAATATAAGCACATGAATAGTTTCCTCATTAACCATACTAACTTATAAAAAAATAAAATTCGGATCACCGCCCCCCGAACACTATAAAAATAATTAATTTCCACCTTCGCGCCTCGAATTCGCGCAGAGTCCTAGCAAATAGAAAATTTCTATAAGTTCGCATACCGCCATAAAAAATATAAGCACATTAATAGTTTCCTTATTAACCATACTAACTTATAAAGAAATAAAATTTACATCACGGTCGCCCGAACACTATAAAAATAATTAATTTTCACCCTCCCGCCTCGAATTCGCGCAGAGTCCCAACCAATGGAAAATTTCTATAAGTTCGCATACCGCCATAAAAAATATAAGCACATGAATAGTTTCCTCATTAACCATACTAACATAAAAAAATAAAATTCGGATCACCGCCCCCCGAACACTATAAAAATAATTAATTTCCACCTTCGCGCCTCGAATTCGCGCAGAGTCCTAACAAATGGAATTTTTTTATAAGTTCGCATACCTCCATAAAAAATATAAGCACATGAATAGTTTCCTCATTAACCATACTAACTTATAAAAAAATTAAATTCCGATCACCGCCCCCCGAACACTATAAAAATAATTAATTTCCACCTTCGCGCCTCGAATTCGCGCAGAGTCCTAGCAAATGGAAAATTTCTATAAGTTCGCATACCGTCATAAAAAATATAAGCACATGAATAGTTTCCCCATTAACCATACTTACTTATAAAAAAATTAAATTCGGATCACCGTCCCCCGAACACTTTAAAAATAATTAATGTCCACCCTCGCGCCACGAATTCGCGCAGAGTCCTAACAAATGGAAAATTTCTATAAGATTGCATACCGCCATAAAAAATATAAGCACATGAATAGTTTCCTCATTAACCATACTAACTTATAAAAAAATAAAATTCGGATCACCGCCCCCCGAACACTATAAAAATAATTAATTTCCACCTTCGCGCCTCGAATTCGCGCAGAGTCCTAGCAAATGGAAAATTTCTATAAGTTCGCATACCGTCATAAAAAATATAAGCACATAAATAGTTTCCCTATTAACCATACTTACTTATAAAAAATTTAAATTCGGATCACCGTCCCCCGAACACTTTAAAAATAATTAATGTCCACCCTCGCGCCCCGAATTCGCGCAGAGTCCTAACAAATGGAATTTTTTTATAAGTTCGCATACCTCCATAAAAAATATAAGCACATGAATAGTTTCCTCATTGACCATACTAACCTTTAAAAAAATTAAATTCGGATCACCGCCCCCCGAACATTATAAAAATATTTAATGTCCACCCTCGCGCCACGAATTCGCGCAGAGTCCTAACAAATGGAAAATTTCTATAAGTTTGCATACCGCCATAAAAAATATAAGCACATGAATAGTTTCCTCATTAACCACACTAACTTATAAAAAAATAAAATTCGGATCACCGCCGCCCGAACACTATAAAAATAATTAATTTCCACCTTCGCGCCTTGAATTCGCGCAGAGTCCTAGCAAATGGAAAATTTCTATACGTTCGCATACCGTCATAAAAAATATAAGCACATGAATAGTTTCCCTATTAACCATACTTACTTATAAAAAAATTAAATTCGGATCACCGTCCCCCGAACACTTTAAAAATAATTAATGTCCACCCTCGCGCCACGAATTCGCGCAGAGTCTTAACAAATGGAATTTTTTTATAAGTTCGCATACCTCCATAAAAAATATAAGCACATGAATAGTTTCCTCATTAACCATACTAACCTTTAAAAAAATTAAATTCGGATCACCGCCCCCTGAACACTATAAAAATAATTAATTTCCACCTTCGCGCCTCGAATTCGCGCAGAGTCCTAGCAAATGGAAAATTTCTATAAGTTCGCATACCGCCATAAAAAATATAAGCACATTAATAGTTTCCTTATTAACCATACTAACTTATAAAGAAATAAAATTTACATCACGGTCCCCCGAACACTATAAAAATAATTAATTTTCACCCTCCCGCCTCGAATTCGCGCAGAGTCCCAACCAATGGAAAATTTCTATAAGTTCGCATACCGCCATAAAAAATATAAGCACATGAATAGTTTCCTCATTAACCATACTAACATAAAAAAATAAAATTCGGATCACCGCCCCCGAACACTATGAAAATAATTAATTTCACCCTCGCGCCTCGAATTCGCGCAGAGTTCTAGCAAATGGAAAATTTCATAAGTTCACATATTGGCATACAAATATAAGGACATGAATAGTTTCCTTATTAACCATACTAACTTATAAAAAAATAAAATTCAGATCACCGTCCCCCGAACACTGTAAAAATAATTAATTTCCACCCTCGCGCCACGAATTCGCGCAGTGTTCTAACAAATGGAATTTTTTTATAAGTTCGCATACCGCCATCAAAAACATAAGCACATGAATAGTTTCTTTATTAACCATACTAACTTATAAAAAAATAAATACAAATAATTAATTTCCACCCGCGGCACGAATTCGCGCAGAGTCCCAACAAATGGAAAATTTCTATAAGTTCGCATACCGCCATAAAAAAATATAAGCACATGAATAGTGCTTAAAAAAAATTAAATAGCTGGCTATAGACGGCCCCACGATGGGGGCCAACACGCAAAGTTGAAGAATTAAAAATGAAACATAACCAATTAATTACGAAATTTTAAAATGATTACACGGTGGTCTTCAAAAGTTTACAATATGCGCCAGGACAGTTAACATGTTAGAGATCTGTCGTCACGGTGAGTTGAGCTATTTGGCTTGGATCGTGCCATCGCCAGTGGCGTAGTATACGACTCGCAGGACCCACAGGGGTGACCAAAATAGGGGCCTGACCGAATGTTGAAAACAATAGATTCCCGAATTTTTATCGGTAAAGAATATGTAGGGGCCCTTTTTAATTCCCGCGGTGGGGCCCAAAACAACCGTTTTAAACAATACGGATTTATGCCGAACGGAGCGCTGAGAGAAAGTCTTCTTGCTAATTAGATTCCCTCGACGAGTGATTAGCAATACTGACGTGCAATTTATAAGCGCTGTCGTGCAACACGTCACGTGTGTGGGGAAACAACATGGACTACTACTTAATTATGATCCTCTGGGTGATACAGCATTCGAAAAAAAAAGAGTTCCGAAGACTCAGCTAAGAATCCTCGACGGGATCAAATGAACAAAAACTTAACAGGTCATCCAGTTTTCTATGAATGCCACTATCTGTGAGTAGAGTTGCCAGATGTCCGGTTTTCGACCGGACAGTCCGGTTTTTTTCATGTATGTCCGGTCAAGAAAGTCATTATAAACCGGACAATCTTTCGTCCGGTTTTAGTGAAATTTCGAGTAATATATACCTGCGTGGAAGAGGATACTTGGGTAGTGATAGTGGGGTGGGGTAGGGCAGGACGGAAAGATATATAGATAACGCGCAGTCGCCGTCACTCCCCACTGCCCACTTCTGTAGGTCCCGTCAGCCATTACTCCACTTAACTCAGTTACGTTACATCTCTATTAGTACAAGATAGTTTTTGTCGCGTAGCGCTCTAAATTATATCAACCTGACTTCACTAAATTAGCTTTCAGCTTATTTTTTATATTGCTGTCGTGTTTGTATTGCTGTTGTGTTTGTATTGCTGTCGTGTCGCCGTGTCGGTGCGAAAAATGGAAGACGAGGAAGCATCTACCAGCAAAGCAACTCCACCAAAGAAAGTAAGAAGAGTTTGCTACTATAATGTTGACTGGGAATCGCGTTTTGTTTAACTAAATAAATGTGACGCAGACAACAGTAAAGGCTATTGCAAATTATGTAAAAATACGTTCACTGTAGCTTACGACGGCTTAAAAGCATTAACGCACCATGCTGCGTCAAAGAAGCACAAAGAGTGTGAAAGTGCTGTAGCTACCTCTCAACGTATGACATCTTTCTTTACACAAAAAGGCAGTGCGCAAAGTGAAAAAGTAAGTATTGCCGAAATAACTGAGGTTTACCATAGTATAAAGCACCACATTTCTTACATTGCTCAAGATTGCTCCTTAAAGGTATTGAAACAAGTTATTAACGATTCAGAAATCGTAAAGAAAATGACAGGAGGACGCACTAAATGTACGTGTTTGGTGGTAAACAACGTTTTATTTCCTTATTCAATGGAACTTGTGCAGGAGGATTTAAAGAATGATGTTCCCTTTTCTGTTGCTACTGATGCTTCAAATAAAGGAAACAGGAAATTCTTTCCAGTAGCCATCCAATATTTCTCCCCAAAAGAAGGTATTTGCCATAAAATTTTGGATTTCTACGAAGACCCGTTTGAGGACTCGTTATCTATTAAGCAACGTTTGTGTCAAGTCTTAGATAATTCACAACTCCCATGGACTAGAGTAACGGCATATGGAGCGGACAACGCATCTGTTAATTTTGGGGTCAATAAGTCCGTTTTTCAAAAATTAAAATCAGAAGAAAATGAAGACATAATAGCTGCTCACTCTAATGACCATATATTTCACAACTGCGCTAAACATGCCTTAAAAGTAATGCCAGTTGATGTTGAAAATATTGTGATGAAAGTGTTTGCAGAGTTCTCTTGTTCCGCAAAAAAACGAGAAGAGTTGAAGGAGTGTTTTGATTTCTTCGGAAGCGAATACAGAGAAGTCATTCGCCATGTTCCTACAAGGTGGCTTAGTTTATTTAAAGCTCTAGATAGAATGCTTTCGTCGTGGGGGGCATTGAAGAAGTACTTCTTGGAACAAGGTTTTGATAATTGCCCTAGGGCTCTTTGGGCCATTTTGTCTGATCAAGAAAATGAAATTTCAAGTGAAGCTAATCCTACCTACAATGAGTTATATTTGTATTTCACTCACAACTTTATGGCTTCTTTTCAAGATATTATTCTATTGTTAGAGAAACATAGCACAGCAGCATATAATCTACATAACATAATGGTAAAATTTCGGGACACCATTTCAAAGAAAATGAGGGACAAACATTTTGGAATGAAAGTCCATATGGCATTGAAAAAGGGCCATCTATCAGAATATGAAGTGGAAGAATTCACTAAAAGCGCTCTTACTGTTTACCAAAGAGCACTTGGTTATATAGAGAAGTGGTATCCATATGAAAATAACAATTATAAAACTTTTAGTTGCCTAGATATCGAATGCGGAAAATTGCCCACGCTGGATCAATTGATCGAATTATGGTCAATATCTCCATGGAAGCAGCAAACTCCGCCAGAACAGATTTATAATGAACTGGCTGCACTTGAAAGTGTTTTTTCTTCGCTTGAAGGCAACTCCCTAAATATGTGGTGCAATTTAAAAAAAAAAAAAAGAAGCACCGAATTTGTTGAAAATTGTGCAGTTAGTTTGTAGTATTCCTGTGTCTAATGCTTTCGTCGAACGAATCTTTAGCGTCATGGGAAGTGTATGGACGAATGAAAGAAATCGTCTCGCCGTTAACACTGTAAAAATTGAATTGTGTGTTTTCTTTAATATAAGTGCTACTTGCACGGAATTCAAAGATGCCATCGCAAGCAATAAACTTTTGTTAAAAGCAGTGTCATCAAATGCTAAATATATGAAAAAATAGATTGTATTTTTTTTTTCTTAGAATTTTTTATATATACATGTTATAATATAAAAGAATTTTAATAAATATTTAAATATATATACCGGGTGTGGCACTTAAGACGCCTCGGACCATAGCTCCTTTACGATAAAAGCTATCGAAAAAAATCTAAGAACAAAGTGGTGCATAGTTACCGTCGCTATGTTTCAAAAATATTTCTAATCATCAGTGGCGTGCCGTACTCCAGTGGCGTACCAAACTTATGTTTTTTTAAATGGAATGCCCTATTTTTTATTGCAGATTTGGAAAGTGCTCGACGAGTACTTATTTTTTTATCTAACATGTTATACCCTTCACTTTAGCGGTTTCGCTGTTATAACCCCTTCTTTCAAAATTGCGCCCCATTTTTGAGATTTTTTTGTAGAGAAACTAATTGACGCCGGCGCCTAAATTTTGAATTGAGGTACAGGTTAAGACCTCGTATACCTTCACATAATTTTTTTTCGGGTAATTTATGGAAAAAAAATAATTTTTGATTGATCTTTGCATGTTGTCATTTTTTTCGAAAATTTCAAATGGCACCCCCCTAAAAAAATTACGGCGTTGTACAGCCAAAACTCTAAATTTTTCATTGGTGTAAAAAAAATTACACATTGCATAACAAAATTTCGGAGAAAAAAGGAATTTCATCGCAAATGTCGGGAAACGTTTTCCGTTCCCAAGTATGCCATGAGAAAACAAAGGATTGGTAATTGTCAAAGTAAATTATTAGACGTCAGTAGCAGCCATAAGTCATTTTTGATAAACGTTCTAAAAATGTTCCGAACTCAAGAGGAAATGGTTGACATGATATTTATTCTTGGAGAATGTAACAAGAATTGTTTCTTGGCATCACGAGTGTACGCTGCGAGATATCCGCACAGGGCACATCCAAATGAACGTGCGTTTCAAAAAGTGTTGGAGAGATTTACTACTTCGGGAAGTGTTAAACGGCCAAGGAGAGTTAGAAAGAAGGCAGTTATTACCGAAAATAATGAACTGCAGGTTCTGGAGGCAGTTATTGAAGATCCGCATACCAGTATCCGTGATATTAGTAGGAATCACGATATTTCAACGCGATCCGTACATCGTGTTCTTAAAAAGTACAAATTCCGTCCATTTAAGATTCAACTGCACCAAGAATTGCAACCTCAAGATTTTCATGCGAGGCAAGATTTCTGCATGTGGGCTATCAACAAAATTGAGCAGGAGGAATCATTTCTTATGCGCGTATTATTTTCTGATGAAGCAATAGAAGCATAGAAATGAGCATGTCTATCGCCACAACTACCATTATTACGCCGATGAAAACCCACAAGCCATGCGAATGATAAACCACCAGCAAAGATAATCGCTGAATGTTTGGGGAGGCATACTTGGAGAACACCTTTTGGGTCCTTATTTCATCGAAGGGCACCTGAACGGCAACAGTTATTTTAGGTTCCTTCGCGACGACTTGGATGATCTCTTGGAAGATGTCCCTCTAGCCGCTCTTCGACAGATAGTTTTCCAGCACGATGGAGCTCCTGCACATAATAGCTGTGTCGTTTGGGAATTTCTCGATGAAACGTTTCCGGACTCCTGGATTGGTCGTGGGGGTCCTGTGAGGTGGCCGCCAAGATCCCCAGACCTCACTCCCCTTGACTTCTTCCTTTGGGGCCATATCAAAGACGAGGTTTACAGGACGGTACCAACTACTGCCGAGGATATGAGGGAGAGAATCTGCGCGGCTTTCCGCGGTATATCACCAGAAGTCCTTAGGGCAGTGTCTAGAGCCTGTGAGTCGAAGTTGCGGTTATGCCTCCAGCAGGAAGGTCGTCATTTCGAACATTTAGTTTAAGTTGTTAAATTTTCTTTATCTGCATTTTTCATATCATGTTCAAAAAATAGGTACATACTATTATGTTGACCGTATTTGTGTATTTGTTTTCTCATGGCATACTTGGGAACGGAAAACGTTTCCCGACATTTGCGATGAAATTCCTTTTTTCTCCGAAATTTTGTTATGCAATGTGTAATTTTTTTTACACCAATGAAAAATTTAGAGTTTTGGCTGTACAACGCCGTAATTTTTTTAGGGGGGTGCCATTTGAAATTTTCGAAAAAAATGACAACATGCGAAGATCAATCAAAAATTATTTTTTTTCCATAAATTACCCGAAAAAAAATTATGTGAAGGTATACGAGGTCTTAACCTGTACCTCAATTCAAAATTTAGGCGCCGGCGTCAATTAGTTTCTCTACAAAAAAATCTCAAAAATGGGGCGCAATTTTGAAAGAAGGGGTTATAACAGCGAAACCGCTAAAGTGAAGGGTATAACATGTTAGATAAAAAAATAAGTACTCGTCGAGCACTTTGCAAATCTGCAATAAAAAATAGGGCATTCCATTTAAAAAAAACATAAGTTTGGTACGCCACTGGAGTACGGCACGCCACTGATGATTAGAAATATTTTTGAAACATAGCGACGGTAACTATGCACCACTTTGTTCTTAGATTTTTTTCGATAGCTTTTATCGTAAAGGAGCTATGGTCCGAGGCGTCTTAAGTGCCACACCCGGTATATATATATATATATGTTGTGGTTTTTTTTAAATTAGTTGTCCGGTTTTTTTTTCAAGCACACCTGGCAACCCTATCTGTGAGTCTATCGGATGTATTGCTGCCTTTGTAGGTGAGCTGCTCACTCCTCACGAAGCAATCCCGGATACGAGCACAATTAGCGAGCCTGAGAATTTCTTAGCCTTGATAACTCCGATGACTTAGTAAGTATTTTCAAGAGGTGGAAGACGCCCAGCATATCATCAAATTTCCAGAAGACGTATGTCGTATATATGTAACTAGAAGGTATGTAGGACTTTAAATTAAAATTAGGGTTTTGGTGGTATTCAACAACTATTAGTTATGGTTAAAACATAGTGAAGTTTTCGAACCCGTTTAATTACGAATTATCATGTAGTTAATGGTCACAACCATCCGATTTTTTTTTCATTAGTTAATTGTCTAGAATCAAGTGGTAACCAATATCAACTTAAATATAAACGAAATACTTATATAACTTGCACTGGCCATTAAATGTGGAAACGAAGTGTCGTCTAGCGATTTCCCGATGCTGAGAAACTGCGGGGGGAAATGTGTATAATCAAGTGGAGTAGAGATTTTCGTAAACAAACAAGGTTATAAAGCTTTTTCTATGCCCACCGTTTCCCAGCGAGTTTTTTTACACGCATTGTTGTTTTTTCCCCTCCCAGTATGTGCGGTGTCGTGCTTTCTGGTGGCGTAAGAAAATTAATGTATTTTCGCATTCCATATATTATCTGTATTGTAAATTTCATTAGTGCCGCTTTTTCCGAGAGACAAGAGCGAGGAAATTGAATCTGTGTTGACACTGCGTAATTAATCTTCTAATCTAAATTGCGCGACAATTCGAATAGTTTGTGTTCATTCGAGGAACAAATGGCTGTGTGCTGATTTTATAATTTAATTATAATTACACGGCCTTTGTCTCGCAAACTTAATAATTGCGTATTGTAATTAATCTGAAAATTTAATTTACTATAATTAGTGACTCTATTAATTCTTGATATTTTTTAACTCAATAAAATAGAACCCATATCATATTCTCATTTCTTTAAATAACAATAATTAATACATTTTAATATGGTAATCATATTGTAATATTTCAGTTCCCTTGCAAGTATTTTGGTTGGTTTTAACCATTTTTAAAGGAATTTATGAACAATACTGATTTGATAAAATAAAAATTCGCTGACTTCTTGTAGAAAAATACAATACAATGAAAAATACGATACTTTTCGTCTTCTACAATTTAAGAGTCTTCACGTGTAAGTTTTTCTATTCTTTGCTTTTTACAAATTATTAATGTTCTCCTAAAATCATTTTAAATGCAAGCTGTACCGATGAGAGATAAACCTCGAAAGGAGTTTATAGATGGCCAACATTAACAACTCAATTCTGTCATACTTATCTTTTAATTAACTCTGTTTATTTAGTGTTTTTGTGCAGTAATAAATGCATTCAACCTTGTGTTAATTGGATATCTTTGATATTTTTAACACACAAATTATCTACTGTATCATTCAATATTCGTCTTGGTACTGGCCAGGAAAGTAGTTGTTTTGGTAGATCTCTTAAGCCGCGTCCTTAGTGAATCGACATTGTCGATCGACTCTATCTATTGACACTGTCGACCAACAAATCTTCAAGACTTCACCTGTCCACACCAAGTAGGCACAAAGTTTGTCGATCAGTTGAAACGAAAATGTTTTATGAAGAAGGCGTGATTATTGCTTGTGCAGCATTTGTTATTATCGCGTCTAAAAAAAGGAAATATTCGCGTAAAAGAAGATTTTGGGTTCGACCAAGCCTGGAAAGTAGAAATCGGTACAGCGGTAGTAATCTGATAGAATCCTTAAAAAGGGACGATTTCGACATATTGAACCTTGAATACAGATGTAATGGTGGTTTTAGAAATTGTTTTCAAATATCGGAAAGTGAATTTGAATATTTGTTGCAAAAAATCAGGCCAAAAATTTGTAAACAAGACACTAATTTTAGACCTGCCATTCCCACAAAGGAGCGTCTCACTGTGACATTACGATTTTTATCAACTGGAGATTCGTATCCCTTACTGATGTATCTTTTCAAAATTTCTAAACAAGTGATTTCTCAAATTATTCCAGAGGTCTGCGATGCCCTTATCGACACATTATAAGACAATATATGAAGGTAAGTAGAGTTTTATTAATACTGCATCCATACTTAAAACAAATATTTATTATCAAATTTTAACAACAAAAACAAAACTTACAAAAAGCACTAGAGCTGTAAAATGAACTGAAATAATTATAACGAAAATAATAATAATAATAATAATAATGTATTTATTTGTGCTAACAACAATCAAGTTTTATACAAGTCATGATAGATACATTCAAATACATATAGTGGCTTAAAGTAATGCTTATTGTAATTGAGTAGTGAAAAGGATAAACTGAGATATGAATAAACTACAGTCCTAATAACTAAATATGTATAAATTAAATTAACACTAAACAAATTAAAATTTGTATAATTAATCAATTAAAATATATTTATCATATTACTGCAGAGATAAAATAATAAAATTTATCAAGAAATAAAATCAATAAATTAAGGAGTAAAATTCATACATTAAGGAATAAAATCAATAAATTAAGAAATAAAATCAATAAAATCAACAAATTTAGGAATAAAATCAATAAATTAAGAAATAAAATCAAGAAAACAAGTAATAAATAAAGTTATTAATTTAAAATTTAAAATTAAAATCTAAAATTTAAAACACCCATACACATTAAAATAAGTTTAAGTTACAATGTTTTAAATGTCTATTCTAAAAATTCATCTATTGAATAGAAAGCCCCTTTAATTAATAATTCCTTAAGTTTCCTTTTAAAAATAGGGCTGGGAAGATTTCTAAACTGAACAGGCAACTTATTGTAAAATTTGATAGCAAAGTAATTAACACCTGAGCGAGATTTAGTGAGTCTGTGATAGTCCGGTAACAAATCATCTTTATACCGCGTTTTGTATGTATGGTCAAGATTAGTATATTTCTCAGGATACTTCCTGATATATTGTAGACATTCTAGAATGTATACTAGATGGTAGAGTTAAAATTCCTAGTTCGGTGAATTTATTTTTACAATTATCACGGTATTCTAATCCTACTAAGATACGGATTGCTATTCGTTGTATTTTGAATATACGATGGCGGCAGAATGCGTGACCCCATATCAAAATACCATATCTCATTGTAGATTGAAAGTATCCAAAGCATGCCGTTTGCAGTGTATACACACAGTGATACTGTACCGGCTAGTTTCCGTAGAGCAAAGGCTATTTTTGATAACGTTTTAGCAAGTGTTGAACCTTGACAATCCCATCTTAGCGATGCATCAACATGGAGGCCAAGAAAACGTGTTGTTTGATCAACATTTACTTGAGCATCTCTAGTAAGGGTGAAAGTTAATGTTTTAGTTTTTGCGTTGTTTAAAACTAGGCCATTTTCTTCACACCAACGTGTAGTTTTGTTAGTCGCAATTTAATTCTTCTCTAATACCTCTTCAACGCTTTTCCCACTAACTACTATTTTACTATCATCTGCGAATAAAATAACATCGGCCATACTTAGTTCTTTAGGCATGTCATTAATATAAATTATGAACAGTATAGGGCCTAAGACATACCCTTGTGGAACACCTATATGCAATGAAGAGATATCAGACATTTTTCCATTAAAATAAACCTGTTGTTTTCTTTCCGAACGATAGCTATTCATTAAGTTAATACATTTACTAGAGATATGCCTTTAATTTCGTTAACAGTATGTTATGTTTAACGCAATCAAATGCCTTACTCATATCAATAAAAGATGCAGTCGATACATTCTTTCTTTCAAAAGCATTCAAAACGTTTTCAGTAAGTGCTAAGATGGCATCACTAGTACAAAGGCCACTTCTAAATCCAAATTGATTTTTATTAAATAGTTTATTAGTTTCAAAATAATCTACTATTTGGTCTTTCAATACTCTTTCTACTATTTTAGAGAAAAAAAGGAAGAAGTAAAATGGGTCTGTAATCTTTCATTTGGTTTATATCACCGCTTTTAAATACAGGAATTACTTTGGCTTCTTTTAATACTGATGGAAATACACCTGTAACTATTGTTTCATTTACGAGACTGGTAAGTTGAGGTATTAAAATGTTCTTAACTGATTTTATCACTTCAGCTGAGATGCCATATATATATATATATATATATATATATATATTTAAGGATTTTCAAAAAAATACAGCTCAAGAATTATCCTTTTCGCAATTCCATATTTTCAAAGTCATCCTAACCTAAATATATATATATATATATATATATATATATATATATATATATATATATAGTAACAAATTTTTTCGAAGAAAAGTCCTCGTATCAGGGAATCCGACCAAAAAGGGGTGTTAATAAGTCATCTATTTATCATATACCGAGCTTTCGCAAATCTTTATTTGCTTCATCCGGGTGACGCTACAATTAATAAAAGTATAATTAGCGTAAAAAAGGTGAAAGGTTATGTGCGAACATGTGCTGAAGGCTGAAGAGTGATTACTTACATGTAAGATTAAAAATAAACTACCGCACTTAAGGAACTAAGCGTGGCTATGAACGATGAACAAGTTACACATTAAAAACTTTCCACAAGACGTGGATGTTAACAGATTAAAACGATTTAAAATTCACATGGTGGACGATAAACACGGGTAAACATCGTCGGCCATCTTATTGAACAATGACTGCATGGTAGATGGGATAGGTTAAATTGCAGTTGTATTACCAACGTACATCTGAAAAAGTGGTGGGGAGATCGGTGGTACCAATCGTATTTACTGTCCGCTGATGGCGGGTGGCGGGTAAATTCAAAAATTCGGTGGGTGACCTATATTGGTATTAAGCGCAGAGAAGCTGCCAATTTAACCTATTTACAATAGTCGATTATGATATTAATAATGACGTGAATCATTATAATATCATAATTAAATGTAGTGGTTAATGATTAATAGATGAGTTAAAGTATAAGTGTTAAAAGTGTTGTGTATTAATTAAGTGATCGCGATTGCGCTTGTTGCGAGGTTTAATATAAACAGGGGGTGAGATAACCCGACAATAATAAATTATAATATTGGCAATGGCGTAACCATCGCAATATTACAATAAAAAGGGGGTGTTTAAAGGTGAAATGTAGATAATTGTAAGTGTAAAAAGGGGGTGAGACTACCCGACAATAATAACTTATAATATTGGCAATGGCGTAACCATCGCAATATTATAATAATAGGGGTGTTTAAAGTTGAAACGTAGATAATTCTAATATAAAAGTTAAATAGTGAATTAAGTGTTTAAAGCAATTCCAATAAAAGGAGGTGTGTGTCAAATGTATAAAAATGTATAAAAAACAGACGAATAATCTGATACGAAACCATTAAATTGAAAAAGCAAAAAGACAAGTAGCCTAAATAGATGAATCAGTGAATTTACTGTTTTTTATGCTATTTATTGTATCCCTTATTTTTATTTCGCTGACCTCTTTAAAATTAAATTCGTTGTCACAGTGTATATTAATATCACAGATGTAGCTTGTTTGAGGAAGATATTTGGTAATATTATTTGCAACGTTACAAAGAAATGCATTGAATCACAGGAAATATCACAGTTTGTTTCAGTTTTCTGCCTATTTGAATTTATGGTTTTCCATATTGCTTTAGATTTGTTAGAAGCAGAGTTAATAAAATTATCATTTGCTTCTTTTTTTGAGTTAAAAATAGCATTTTTATAAGTTTTAAGAAAGTCAGATTTAAGGGCTCGTGATTCAGGAGAATTATGGATTTTATTATTTTCATCGATTAGTTTGAAAGTATCTCTCATTTTCTTTAAATCGCTGTTGAACCACCTAATTTCATTTACCCGATTTGGGTCTGTTTTTATAATTTTTTGAGGAAAACCGTGAACAATGCATTTGCCTATAATATCGGTCATGATTTTCCATTTTGCATTTATCCTTGTTATCTGGCATTTAATGAAGTCCCATTGCACATTATCTAGCATGCTATACAATTTGAAAGTACCCTGTCGGGTTATAGGACGATATATTTTAGGGTTGCATTGCTGTGATAAATTTGTATCTGCAACAGCTACCGAAATTCCCATGTGATCAGATAAGCTCGTATTAAAACATTTAACTTCAATTTGTGTACTAATAATGTTTGTGAAGACATTATCAATTAGTTTTACGAGTTGCAAAACTCACCAATTTTCGTAATCCGTAAGAGGACAAAGCGTCAATAAGTGATACTTCCTTATTATCATTGCTGTCGAAGTTAACATTAAAGTCACCACCCAAAATAATATTGTTCGATTTAAAATTTAATTTACCTAAAAACGACATTAAAACATGTAAAAAATCATTAAAATCTGCTGAAGGTGAACGCTAAACACAGATAACATAACATTTACGTGATAGTACATATACACAGGATAGTTCACAAACTTTATCAGAACTCATCGAATTTGTAACATTATTAAGAGATTTCATATGTACACTAGTTTCAGAAAAAATAATTGAACCGCCGCACAGTGGGACGGATGACTGTTCTAGCGCGACAAAAGTCAAATGGACCGTTTTTTTTTTTTAATAAAACTAAGATCCTATGTTTCTTCGGCTGCTGATTTCCAATGTGAGTGTACTTTTTTAATTTGCGCCCATCTAAAGGCTATAATTCGAAAAATACACCTAAAAATTTACATTTTTTTATTGAGGTTTTCAAATAATAATGACAAAATAATTGACACAAGATATATGTCCAATATACTTGCGATGAAGTAAAAAAATACCATTAAAAGCAGTTATTTTCGGTTTTTCGGCAAAATTCGGCAATTTTGTTGTACAAGCCAAAATATATCCAAATTTATAATAAAATTATCGATGAAATCAAAAAATTATAACGACAAATAAGAACAACTGAAAAAATACTTATCACTGAAGGAACAATTGTTATCATGTACTGATTGCTAAAAAAAAATCCCAATTATTTATATGCACATTTACTAATTGTTTTCTGCATTTGAATATGTATAAATACGCTCCTTCATATCAACGCGTAAGTATTCGGCAAGGTGAGTATAGTCATTGTCGCATTTCACAGCAAGTGTATCTGCGACAGGTGCCTTCTAAGGGCTATTTTGATTAAAGAAGTGTTATAGAAAGAGATTTTCACTTTTTCTTTTTTTTTTGGGAGTATCAATGTTTTTGACTTTTGTCGCGCTAGAATAATCATCCGTCCCACTGTGCGCCGCGCCGTGTCGGCTGGTCTTACGAGCATAATAAGCTTTAGCGCACAATGAGTTAATATACTACTGGTTGTTGAAATTAGGCAATTCAACAGAGTTAATATACATTGATTCACACTCCTCTTCTTTCAGCCAATGTTCACACAACGCTAAAATCATGAGTGATTTATCCACTAAAAGTGGATCTAGTTGATGTATTTTATGTCTAAGCGATTGTATATTTAAAAATAAAATATTAAATACACTATTTGATGCACATTTCGGCTCCTGATTTGTTATGCAGTCTTTAATACTCCGTTTTTTGGCACATTTTCAGTTCTTCTTTCGATAAACCTTGTGATGCATGTACCAGTAGGCCATATTTGAGGATCCTTCACATCATTAAGGTTTATCATTGGAACGGATATTTTAAAGGATGAATAAATATCAGGGTGTTTGGATTGTAACTTAACGCATTTTATTTCATCGATTCCATTGGAATGGAGATATTCCGTCATCATATCTTTATTGACTCCAGGGTCTAGCCGATAAAATGGGACAACCCGGAAACTTGTTCGTATAGATAAAAAACTAATAACTGTAAATTTTGAGTCATATCGAACATTGCGTAACCGGGCCCTAGCCCTCTAAAATTTGAAAAAGTCGGTTTTTAATTTTAATTTTATTTTGGTCCCCCCTAAAATTAAACAGTCCACCCTAATGGTGAAATTATATATTGTGTAGACAGAGGAGGTTAATACGAATCCAAAATTAATTTATTTTTGGAAATCGGACTAAAATTAATAGAGTTATGATTTTTTAGTTACATCATACTTGTATATTTCGTTATTTCATGTTTTTAGATATTACCAATTAATGCATTTTTATTAAAATCTCTTGTGATACTAAAGTTTAATAATAAAAACTTTTTTTGTTCCTTGTCATTGGTTAATAGAGTATTATACTCTTCGATTAATTTGACTTTTCATTCCAAAATGTCATTCACAACAAGAATTCTGTTAAGAATCTCACTGCCGGCAATATAATCCTGATATTGGGGCCAAATGTTGGATTCAAATTTCATAGTCCGCACTGATGAATAATATGTAATAATAATTAAATCGTTTACATTGTGACCTAATCCTTCAGAGACAGTAATCAGAAGATGAACGGCATTTATATCACTTATTTTACACTTGTCTAAAGCAGATGAGAACCTATTATTGATAAATGCATTTTTCCTCGTTGTGGTTGTGGTTCTATGTCCTGATCCAGATCTGAGGTAGGATTAATATTTAAATCAGCTGGACTGATCAGATTTTCTCTTCCTTCTCTACTTCTAACCGCTTCAAATATCTTTCCACTTGCACTGCGAAACTTTCAATGCCATTGATTGAATCTTATCTACAATTCTCTCTCTGCAATAATAGAAATGGTTTGTCTTCTTCAATTGTCATTGTTTGCAATGCATTTTCAGAAGCAAAATCGAACAAATCATTGAAACTTTTAACAAATTATTTTTCTTTATTTATATGTGCTGCAGTTTTTCGAGAAGAACACTTACTAAGATTTTGCCAATTTTTATGCCATAACTACATTTTATCGATGCGACGTTGTTTGCGTTGAATCGGAATATGAGCCTTTGACCAACAGACAATACTTCAACAACTAGCGTTTCACTGAAGCGTAAATTTATTAAGTGCTCGCTGATTGGAGAAAAACAAAGATACCACTTGCTTCCTAGATGGTAGTTTTGATCAAAGTATTTGGCTATGCGGTATTCCGATCAAATAAATTGCATCTGTAAATATGGTTCTTCCACTCATTTTGAAAGCAACTAACTATAATATCGTTACAAAATGCGGCCGAAAACATCAAACCAGATTAACCAGATGTTAATCTGCGCCACAGGCCGCAAGAAAATCACCCACTCTATTACGCACATTTATTATCTCTTGCGAGCTGTGGTGCATCAAACTAATATTACCAAATGTCAAAAGATAAAAATAAGATGGGGTTACCAATTGAAGTGAAGCGTCTGGTTCACCTAGTCATGGCTTTCTTATAGTGCAATTTCAATTTCAATGAATAGAGGGGCATTAAAAAATTCATAACTTCGTCAATTTTTGTCCAATTTCAAAAATAAATACTTTTTGGATACATATTGACGTCCTTTATCCACAAAATATATATTTTGGACATTTAGGTGGACTGTTTAATATTAGGATGAACCAAAATAAAAAAATAAATAAAAAAACGACTTTTTCAAATTTTAGAGGGCTAGGGCCCGGTTACGCAATATTCGATATGGCTCAAAATTTACAGTTATTAATTTTTTATCTATACGAACAAGATTCCGGGTTGTCCCGTTGATTTTCACATACTTCGAAAATAAGAACCACTCTAATGTCCGTATGCTGGTGCTGCTTTGAATTTAATTGAGTCATTTCCAGTGCCAAATATTCGTTTAGGTCGACGTTTATGTGATACAATTTTAAACGGAATAGTATCTTCTTCAGCTGTTTGCGAATCAAAAATATTCGAATTGGACTGTGTTCTTGTCGACTGTTTGTTTACATTTTTTCGACCACTGTCTGGAACTGAATTAATCCGTTTGACCTTATCGGCGTGTAATTTATCATCTCCGCATGGCGTTTCCACTGATTTCTGTTCTTTTGCATTTGGATTTATCGACGAACATAATAAAGCCGTACGCAGGGATTCACACTAAAGGTTCTAATGAAAGAGTTTTTAATTATCGCGTAAATGTTTTTGGCATAATATCTAGCGTATTTAGAGCATTATTTAAAGCATTTGATAAACCATTGCTATTGGAACCAGAAACTGTCTGCAAGGTAACATTAGCAGGCTGTTAGCAGCACAATTTTCTTAGAAAAAGTGCATCCAATAACATTTATAATCCTCCTGGAACATTTGATTCTTACTGTTCTGATACCACAGACGTTATTCCAGGAGCTTGGAGAAGTGAAGATTGTAATCAACCTGTATTAGCAAATTTACCCAGAATACCCAGAAAAAGTGCACTGCATGCTCAACATGTGAGAAACTAGAAGTTTCTTGGCAATACGAATATTGTTAAAAATTATCGTGTATTAATATAAAGAATATTATGTAGCCTTACAAAAAGTAAACTATAAGTGCAAAATATATTTACATGTTTTTTAATTTATACATACCTCTGAATCCAACGTCTCCCTGAGCTTATTTTTATCAAGTAAGAATCTTAAACTTTCATAAGCAAACCATTTGATTTTGTACATATCCTCCGTGCCACTGCCAGATTTATTACTATCCTTTATTTTTTTTTAATTCTCTGCCAGCTGACTTTGAAGATTTTTTTATTTTTTGTTCTACCACTTGCTTCTCTGTATTAAATTCTTTGGCAATTTCCATCAGGGCATCGTGCCTCATATTTCGGTCTTTATATTTGCTTTTACTGTTCCATAGATTTGTTTTTGCTTTGTACGCTTCAATAAACGCTATCACTTTTTCTTTTTCCCATTCCATTTTTCAACGGACCAAGTACCTACAAACAAAGTGTCACGACACATTCACATTGATTACTAATCTGTTTGCCGATGTCGAACGCCAAATAGCACGTCCACACTCTGGATTCGACTCGACTACCCTTTGATTTTACCGACAGTTTATGGAAAACCAATCGACAGGTCGATCGACATATTTTGTCGATCAACGAAGTGGACAGTGTCGATAGACAGAGTCGATCGACAATGTCGACTCAGTGAGGACGCGGCTTTAGAGACTCTTAAATTGTAGAAGACGAAAAGTATCGTATTTCTCATTTTAATACTAATTTGTATTGTATTCAATATCCGGTGTGGTATTAGCCAGGGATGTAGTACTACTATTAAAATAACGGGAAAATTTATTTTGTATCATTTGGAATTAGCCTGAGAAGCAGCCAGGAAGTAGTTGTTTCATTAAGTAATTTGTTTTAAGTCTTTGTACGACTTTATTATTAATATATCCAAGCTACTTTTCGTTTTTTTTAACAATTTTCAAAATACTGATTGGAGAAATTTAAAAAAATATATTAAAGAATCTCCTAATTCTGATTCTGATAATACTTACTAATCGAATAGATTTTCAGCTGTAAGTATTAAGGCTGCATTCGTTTTTTTTTAAATTTTGCGGCATGATTTAATATATACAAAGTTTAATTACCAACAGTTTTTATTTAAAAAAAAAAGTTATCAAAAAGAAATACTCGCGATTACAATGGCAGACGTCGTTTGCTCGTAAAATAAATACAACACAATAGAGCTAACTGCACAATGTAATAACGCAATAAAAATATCAAAGTCATAATAAATGACATTTACAATACGTGTCTAAAATACGGAACACATTGAATACATGTGAAAGCAATTCGTTTATATAGAAAAAAAACTTACAAGGCGACACTTTTCTTTATTAAAAATATTCACTTGTGCATTAAAATGATTGTTGTTCATTTATAAGTCATGACGCTATCATATTTTTGATTAAATTAAATCCCAAAATGTATATTGTCTTACAACTGTCCCAATTATAGTATATCAAGTGTGACAATTTACATACGAATCGTTGTAAGATGGAAGGCATCATGCGTTCTCATTAAAAATATACAGTTACATTGAGGTTGTAAATAATCAAGACTGCATTGATTATATATTCTATAGTGTAAATGAAGAATACTTAAATTGGCGAAAATGGCGTTGTTTAACTTATAAAAACTAGCATTAAATTGAGAATAAAACTGTATTGGGAACTTTATATACTGTTTCGAATAATTCACATGCGATTGATGGATTTCAGTAGGAGATATAAATAAATCATAGAGTTCGGAATTTGGAAATGTATAAAAAGTTTCCGGCGGCATAAACTTAAGTGACATGAAAATCTATTCAGGATTTATGTATCCTTCTCCGATTGAACAAATAACTTTCGCAACTTTTTCTATTACGATTTATGTTTATAATTCCAGTTTGCATAGTAATCGAAAATAAACAAATTGTCCCCAAAATGAACATGTTTTTTTATACGACTTTCTAGCCCTGAAGAGATTCAGCAATATATAGATTATCGCACGTTTTTAAAGGTGTGGATTAGCAAATAATAGTAATATTAATCAGGATTGTTAAAATGGGGCACTTGGTTGGTTTCACAATTCTTATATTTTTTATTCCGACTAGTTTCAATTTTTAAATCATTATCCAGGAATTAATAATAAAATAATAAACAGTTTATTTCTATAGATACCGGGTGACCCAGCGATCTGTAAAAGCCCCATAACTTATTTGCTATTTGAGATATCGACTTCTAGTTTTCTTGAACTGGTACTCACACTTATTCTGCATATTTTAAAAATATGTATGTTTTTGTACAGGGTGTCCCAATATACATAACAGAACAAAGTTATGTTTTTTTAAATGGAACACCCTATATTTTATACTTTATTTTCGACCCTCTTGAGAAGCTGATAAAAATAGTATAGGATAGTATGGGTCTATTATGGACGGTTGGTTAGTTATGGGCAAATTTGTGGCAAAAACATGTACACATTGAAAACATTGCAGAAGCGTTCCTGGCAAAGATAGCATCATTATTTATGCACTAGAAAATTTCTCACATCATAAAGAATAATTCACATTGGCTTTGGTTCTCCTTTATTCATAGCGCTATACAGGGTGTCAACATACGCAAAACAATGGATAACTATTTTTTTTCAAATGGAACACCCTATATAAGTTGCCATCAATCTATGGCATTTTTAATAAGCTTTATAATGATATACAGTTTGTATAACAAAATATTAAGGATTCTTGAGATCTATCAATAAAAACATATTTCTTTTGTCACCTTCTGCTCATTTTTGGATTTTCAGCCAAAACTATGCATTTTGAGGAAAAATTATAAGAGGTCAAAGTTGTAGAGCGAAAAATTTCCGATCGACATAGGCCTTTTAACTTATAAGATAATGCGTGCATTGCCAGCCAGAGCGCGCAAAATCGTGACCGTGTATGCATTTTAGCGTTTTCTTTTCAAATTTTTTATTAATAAATTGCACTATACTTTATTTTCCGCACCCTCTAGCGGAAAAACGGGAAATTATAGGGAAATTAAAATGGCCCATATCGATTGAAAATGTTCCGCTCCACAACTCTGAATAGAAGCAATTTTTGTCAAAAATGCATAGTTTTCCCTAAAAACGCAAATTGAAAATGTATATATCAATTTTTGCGTTTTTCAGTGGTTTTTTGCATTTTTAGAGAAAACTATGCATTTTGGGCAAAAATTGTTTCTTTTAAGAGTTGTAGAGCGGAATATTTTCAATCGATGTAGGTCATTTAAATAATTCTATAATTACCCGTTTTTCTGCTAGAGGACGTGGGAAATAAGGTATAGTGCAATTAATTAACAAAAAATTTGAGAAAAACTCTAAAATGCGAATACGGTCGTGATTTTGCGCACTCTGGCGGGCAATGCACGCATTATTGGAAAAGTCGAAAGACCTGTATCGATCGAAAATTTTCCGCTCTACAACTTTGGTCTCATATTATTTTTTCAGAAAATGCATAGTTTTGGCTGAAAATCCAAAAATGAGCAGGAGGTGACAAAAGAAAAATGTTTTTATGGATAAATCTTAAGAATCCTTAACATTTTGTTCTACAAATTGTACATCATTGAAAAGCTTATTAAAAATTCCATGCATTGGTGGCAAGATATATAGGGTGTTCCATTTGAAAAAAAATAGTTATCCATTATTTTGCGTATGTTGACATCCTGTATAGCAGTATGAACAAAAAAGAACCAAAGCCGATTTGTATTATTCTTCATGATGTGGAAAATTCTTTAGTGTATAAAAAACCACGCTAGCATTGCTAGGAGCGCTTCTGCAACTTTTTCAATGTGTCTTTGTTTT
Organism: Ocypus olens; assembly: GCA_910593695.2. Classification (NCBI taxonomy): domain Eukaryota; kingdom Metazoa; phylum Arthropoda; class Insecta; order Coleoptera; family Staphylinidae; genus Ocypus; species Ocypus olens. Next base: position 18,558,427 of record OU343052.1, on the reverse strand, counting down.
GCCACAAATTTGCCCATAACTAACCAATCGTCCATAATAGACCCATACTATCTGATACTATCAGCTTCTCAAGAGGGTTGAAAATAAAGTATAAAATATAGGGTGTTCCGTTTAAAAAAACATAACTTTGGTCTGTTATGTATATTGGGACACTCTGTACAAAAACATACATATTTTTAAAATATGCAGAATAAGTGTGCGTACCAGTTCAAGAAAACTAGAAATCGATATCTCAAATAGCAAATAAGTTATGGGGCTTTTACAGATCGCTGGGTCACCCGGTATATACAGTAGTGATATATTTTAGAAAAGTCAGTAGAAAGTTTAACATAAATAGTAAATAGTATTATCTAAGATAATAATAAGTACTAATAAGTACTTAGAAATTCTTTAATTCTATAAAACAATCCTTATTATTAAAAATGTTTCACCCCTTGTTAAACGAGAACCGAATTCAACAAATAATATTATTAATATTTGTTAACGAGCATTTATTCACAGAAATTACAAATAAAGCATATTACTTAAGTATAATTCGTAAATATAAATACACATTAATTAAATAAACTATAAAAAGTCGTATTGCGTCTTAAACGTATATTTCTTGGCTACCTCTTTTCCCCATGGGCCCGAATCTTATCCTGGGCTAAATCTTAAAAAAACAGGAGACGAGTGATTCATAATTCCTCACAAAATTGTTCCTGCTGAAGGTCTTTCACATTTTGCAATAAGTGTGTAAGCAAATCGGATACTGATTGATTAAAACATTGCTTGACCTTCTAAAGAAAATAACACCCAAGCAGTAACATGTAGTTACATTTATAATTATACTTTTTTCCGTTGTCAATGTCAAAATTTATTTTAAAAGAATTACAAAAATGTTCGTTCTCGCATCCTTAGTAGAGTAGTTGGGATTTGAAAGCAAAATCTGGCCTAAAAACAACTAAAACCGAGAGCAGACCTTGACAAAATTTGCAATAATCTCCAGCGACGATGTTTATAGTAGTATATTGTTACTGAACGGTTAAGGTCTTTCTGCCCCCTATTTTAGGAAATGCAGGCAAAACCGCAAACGGTTAAAAAAACGGAACAAGAAATGAATAATACACAAAACACAAAATTCCCGCGATTTGGCGCGAACAGATGTATTAATTGCTTATAACTCAAAAATTATGAATAAAAAAAAAAATTCTACACAGAATTATTACAATTAATATTTTGATACAATTGCCTATTCAAATATCAAGTAAATATTACCACTGCAACAATATCACCACTTAAAACAGAGTTATCAAACGCTGTTTTTAAAATAAAATAATAATAATAATAATAATTTATATAGCCAGAACTTCTTCCAAGTTTTACATAAGTCAACACCGCACACATTTAAAATAGAAATTACTTAACTTAATTCTATAAATAAAGTAAATACCAAATAATGGACATTACACATGCACATATTAAAATTAGTTGAATAAATAAAATTAAAGACAAAGAAACATACATATTAAAATAATTGTAAATATAAAATAAATAAGGACCATTGCATATTAAAATTTTATAAGTAAAATTGAAGAAAGATGTACAAATTGGAATAATTTAAAATATAAAATTAATATAATTAAATAAAAAGTCAATAAATAAACTTAAACTATATAAAAAAAAATGTAAATGACATCACAGACACTCTAAAATACATAAAATAAGTCAATAAATAAACTTAAAATATAAAAATGTACAGGACATTAACAGACACTTTAAAATATATGAAAGAACATGATCACTTAATAAAATGATTTAATTATTAGACAGTAATATCTGCAAGACCACTTGACAAACATTCAGATATATTATAGAAAACTTTCGGACTTAAGTAGCCTTGAATCGCCTTTCTAAATTTTGTGGCTGTGAGAGATCGGATGTTTTCAGGAAGAGTATTGAATATTTTGGGACCATAATAGTTTATGCCATTTCGCGTTTTAGACAGGCGGGTGTAAGATGGACATAGAAGACTAGCTGATCTGGTGTTATGTTCATGAAATTGGTTCGGAGTCGTATAAGTATTAATGTGTTTGTGTACATAGCACAGGCATTCTAAAATATGAAGGCATGGTAACGTTAGTAAACCCAGTTTAATAAAATACAGTCATCTCTATATTTAAGATTAGAAACAATTCTAATTGCTCTTCGTTGGAGTGAAAATAATCTGGTGACTATAGAAGAGTGACCCCATGCCAAAATAGCGTATGATAAGTGGCTCTCAACCAGTGCTAAATATGATGATTTCAAGCAGAAATCGGGTAATGAATTTTTGAACATGCTTAATAAATAAATATTACTACAAAGCCTACTTGATAGTTCACATTCATGCGTTTTCCATGTTAATTTGGAGTCAAGATGCACCCCCAGAAATTTTGCAGAACTTACTTTCACATCAATTTGTAAGGTGAACATCATAGTTTTTGACTTATCTGGATTGACCACTAATCTGGCTAAACTATTCCGTAACTCTCAGTACTGCCGACTCATTTCGACGCAATGAGCTTTCCTGATCAACGGATGTGGCTTTTTTAGTAGTGTCGTCAGCAAATGAAGTTAACGAATAATCAAGAGTTTGAGAAGGTAGATCGTTAACATATACTAGAAATAGTAGAGGACCCAGAAGTGAACCCTGAGGCACCCCATGATATTGATTATGTTCGCTTGAAACGTCTTCTTTCAATTTTACCCTCTGAGATCGATTATTCAGGTACGAGTTCAACATACGACATGCACTCGGTAACAAGTTATAGCAGTACAGCTTCCGTAGAAGGACCTCATGAGAGACGCAATCGAAAGCCTTGGTTAGGTCCAAGAAGGTTGATACAGAACAGGAGCCTGATTCATAATCTTCATAGATTTCTTTTGTAAAGGCTATGATTGCGTCCGTCGTTGACTTCCCCGCACGGAAACCATACTGCCTGTCCGATAGTAAATCGTGTTTAAGGGCAGGGTACCCATGCTTTTTTAGAGATGTATTAATGTGATTTAAACCGTTATTCAAGTAAAAGTTAATTTTTTTTTTGGTGTAATATGACTTCTATTTACAGGCGAATGCCATTTTGACAGTCATTTTTTTAAAATATTTAATAACAAAGAAAATAGATTATTGCAATCAGTCGGCCTTAATTTAGGACGAAATATAATGAAATTTTGCCCTGCTAAAACAACAATATTATTACATATCCTGACAAAATTTGAGTAAAATTGGTTCATGTAAACGGCTAAATTAAACTGTTTTTAATTGCAATAATGTTGTAAGTTTTGCGTCTCTCGCAATATTAAAAAAAACGGTATGTTGTATATTGTTCACATTTTGTCACACTGTAGATGGAATTACTCTGATTATATTAATTTGCGTCCCAAGTCAATCGGATGAAAACTGTAGAAGTTTGATTGCTTTCTATCACTGGTGGTTTCCGAGGTATATGGTAGTTTTGTTGCCTACCCATTCGGTGTCGATTTTTGTGGATTTTTAGTCTAGTAGTGCAACGAACTGGCGTCCAGGCTGGTTGGTCGCTGCATTCGATAACATTGGGCTCCTCACCTGCAGTACCATTTCATTCCAAAATTTAAATGAGGCAAAACATTTCAGTTGACTGCGTTACGGGGCGTCATGTATGTCCCGTCGCGCGCTACCGTATTTGAGGATAGAACTTTCCTACGGGCGGGGGAGGTTGTAGCTTCGTCGTACTTTGACTGAACTAAAAGTTTTTCGTACCGATTAACACAATTCTGCTTGAAGTAACAATTAATTTATAAATAATTTAAGAAAAGTATATATTAATAACAAAAATTATCACGGACAGCAGAGTTCATATAAAATATACAATATAAAATATTTTACCTACTCCCACTTTGTAATTGATGAATTACCGAACTGTTTCCACCAATCGTAAGCGACCCATTACGGATATATAGAGCACATATAAATGTTAAATGTCGTACATAAATGTGTAACATGTACTATTACCACTTATGTACCTCGCTATATTATATACTTATTAGCCAATTACAATTAACGTGTGCCGAGTCCTTCTGCATTCGTCTGTTCGTCTTTAAATATCAAAAGTGACAGTGACATTTAAACGTCAGATTACAACTTATTGGTGAACACAATAACCGACACAATAAACTTCACGCCATGCCTTATTGCAGTGACGGTTCGCGGGGTTTTTTCTGGTACAGCCGAGGAACAAGAGGTGGTAATACAGATAGGTAGGGTCAGTTGCAGAGACGGCTGGCTGCGTAACCGCACCTATATGTATTACCACCTCTTGTTCCTCGGCCGTACCAGAAAAAACCCCACGAACCGTCACTGGGTACTTCCATCGCAATGGTATCTTAGTAGATTAACACTTCAGAGTAAGTACAACGATCCGTATCCTTAAATTTGTTCAATCAAATCTATTAGATGGAAAATTGTTTACCGGCTAATTTAATACAAATTTAAACGTCACCCTGACAAGATTCGGTTTCAACATGTCTTTAGTTTAAGCGAATAAATGTAAGGTCGAAGGTAAAGTTTAGTACATAACGCGAGTTGTAACGCAATTACGCGCTCGTGAAATTACGTTACTCGCCGCTACGCGGCTCGTACGCAATATCTTTCACTTGCGCGTAATTTGCTACTTACAACTCTAGTTATGTAATATACTATAATATAAGATATAAAATCAAAAAAATTCAATATAGAATATAATTGAAAAATGAAAACCCAACAGGAAATAGATTAAAATAAAGACGAAAAGTAGCCTGAATTAATGAATGAATAAGTCTTACAAAGACAAAAAAAATAGAATAATATATCTATCAAATTGTTCAAATATTACATTTAATGTTACTAAATAATATTGTATTGTATTAAATTAATGTTAAAAATAAATACTATTCCTATTTATATAACTTCTTAATAAAAAAAAAAACAAAAGTATTATACTGTCCTGGACAAAGTATATTGTACAACTCGCATATAATGGCCATTGATTAAGTGGTCGTTGCAATGAAAATTGTATGTCTTTTTTTTCATGACAAGGAACGGTAACACGTAGAGGTAAGTTTATTATTAACATTAATCTGGAAATAAGTATATGAAATGGAAAGTTAAAAGTTCAACTGTATAATATTAGAAAAAAAGTTCTATAAAACTTTGAAACATATAATTCTTCGGCTGAAGAAATAACAGCGAAAATGGATAAAATGTGAACGTATATCGAACGTATATCGAGTTCTTGATAATAGATAAATTTAGCAGGAAAATATGGTGATACGAAAGCTAAAAGGCCTCGGGTCGAAAGACATTTGAAGAAGAATAATTTCGTTAACATGTTAATTACCACATACATGTCTGACCCGCGTTATGTGATAACCGTGACATGAAGTAATTGTTGAACATTCGGTTTTTTAACGAAAAACTACATAAAAAAACTTTTCTGTGTGGAGAATACAACTCATATTTTCATAAAACTCAAACAATCAATTAAAGCAGTGGTGGTAAACCTTTTTATGTGCGCGTGCCAAAAATTTGCAGAGAATATTAAAAATTAAAATTAAAATTAAAAAAAACATTAAATTCAATAAAAATAAACTTACAAACATAAGTATTAAAAAAATAGATTTTTGTTGTTGTAAATTGGATAACAATTACTTTATATCAGGATCATATTTCGTCACTTTTAGTAAAACACACGTAAAACTAGTTTTATTTATAAATCTGTCTTTTATAACATTCATTTAAAAATTAATGACTCGCAAGCCTATGTAGGAGAAAAAATTAATAGCCATCGCTAGTTTTTTAAACAACTAAAGTTCACGGGGATGACATTATTTCCTCCTCTGCATACTTTTGAAAAAACGTCAAACTGTCGATCATTTTCAATTGTTTTTAAGTCTTTTCTCAAATCGACAAATTTTTGTTTAGGTATAGAACTACATTAATTGCTTTTCTATATCTTACAAATTCAGCCACTCAAAATTCTCCAAATTAAGTTTATCTGCTAATGTTTTGTCTGGATATAAAATGAATTTTGATATTTCTGCAAATTGCCTGACTTGGAAATTCGTTTATTATCGACTGACTAACTCCAGAAAAATGGTCAATTATAACTCGCGGTTTAACCGGCTTCTACTATATTTATATTAGTAACATTTAATACAACAGAATGAAGAATTAATTAAACTACTATTGTAAATATGTCTCAGGTAAAATTTAAATCGAAAAACCTATTTACACACAAAAATTGAAAAAATATTTCAGACAAAATGGATTTTTGGAATTTTTTTTTTGTAAATTGTTCGTTTTCATATTTTTTACAACGATTGTTAATTTAAATTGTTTATTAAAACAAATAAAACAAATGTTTATAAAATATACTTATTTGCAAAATGCTGTCATTTTTTGGCATCGACTTCTTATTCAATTATTCAAAAATATAAATAACTTTTATCAGAACAGAAAACCACTCGGAGAAAGTTAAAATTCAATCAGGAAATTCAAAAGCATAACCTATTTAATAACTATTAAAATAAATACATTAGAAAATATATGAAATATTAACGAATGGGCAAGTAGCATCAAATATTCTTATTTCTGAATATGAACCCGGTATTGAAATTTAGAAATTCAATTAACATTGGGCGCTTAATCGTTTGTATACATGACAACACCATAATGTAAACATTCTAACGCCGGGGCATGCTTCTTATCTTAGACAAGTGGCCACGTTACAGATAAGATTCCTCTGGTCTCCTCGTCGAGATGCTTCGAATCAATGGAACATCTGTTCCGGTTATTAGTTGGCCTTGAATTAATAAAGCTCGCAGACACGTGCGGCGCACCAGTCGCCGTAACACCGAGTTTATAGTTAGTCTTTATGACGAAAAGTCCAAGGCGGTCGAATATGGCGCACTCTGTGGGCCATTCTTAGCAACATCTGAGTGGTCTCCCCCCGTTAACAAGAAACTCAAGCAATTGTTGGAATAACACTTTAACAGTCAGGAAAAATATTCTGCGTTATACATAAGTTTATAAGTTTCGTTAAAGGGTAAATAATTACATCAGTTATTCCTTTCAATATTCTTGAGTTCATACCATAAATATCTCGACTGTGGGAATTCTTTAGGTTTTGAATTATGTTCCGTATTCTATTAGGGCCAACTTCGCGAAATTTAAAATTTATAGGAATGGCTTTAGGCTCTTGAATTACATATTCAATAGGATCCATAGTATTACTGGGCAATTCTTTTGTTGTATTTACAGCCACGTTTATAAAATGTGGATTATTTGAGTTGAAAATATATTCAGAATTGGCAGAAATTCTGGCATCTGCTAACGCACGTTTGTAGTGTTTTTTAGAGTGTTGTAGTTCCCTTTTAACTCTGGTTCATTGGTACAAGCTTCCCTTAGCCAATGCAAGGTTTCACGCATTTGCCGAAGATCATTATTGAACCAGTTTGTTCCGGTATTATTATGTGGTTTTCTGAATAACTTTTCCGGAAAACATTGCTGAGTGCAATTTGCAATAATATTAATAAAGTTATTAAATTTATTATTGACGCAAGTATTATTGTCATGAACAAAACTCCAGTCAGTATTGCTCAATAAATTGTATAATTTACATCGACCAAGTTCAGTTACTAGACGCATTTTTTGTTTAACATACTTTGGTGGTTCAATGCTCGATTTAATGACAACATGTATGCCTGTGTGATCCGAAAGTTCAGAATCTAGTGCTTTTATTTCTAAATTATTTGATTCAATATTTGTGAAAATATTGTCGAGGCATAAAATGGGAAACTTGTACAGAACTAAACGGGAAAACGAACGGGATGCTCGTTTTCTACATTTCTACAGCGTTCCCGCGATCGTAGCGCCCCCATAGGTATGTTTTGATGTCGATATATTTAGTAAGTAACATTTTATAAATATATCCAAAGAAATATATGGATGACAGAAAAAAAAGGCTTGCAGAGTAACGAGCAGGTTGAATATTCATTTATTCAGGCTACATTTCGTTTTATTGAATTTATTTAATGCTTTCTGCAACAAGTGAGGTTGTTTCTAATTTATTTAATAATATTATGTTTACTAGAAGCTATAGTTAGTTATAACTTTCACAATTTAGGGGCAGATTAGCGATAAGGTATACGGACTGCAAATCCTGCGAAGAGTTGTACCAAGCACTCGAGACGTGTTGCGCAGTGACCATCTTAAATTCAATTGGCTCCGGAGATTTGTTGTCACGTTCTTCGAATACTCTCTCAAACTTTAACTCCGCGCGTCTCGAGTGCTCGGTAATACTGTACATCCGCACCACAACCTCACGCTTTGTGATAACGCAAATCCGCAAAATATATATTGTAATATTTCCTTTACGTGTTGTACAAATCTTGTCGAAATATATATCATGATATTTCCTCAACATTTTTTTACAAATATTGCAAAAATATATATAGTAATATTTCCTTAACATTTTATGCAAATATTGCTAAAATACATAAAAACCTGTCATAATAAATATCACAGAAATATGTTTTTTTAATATTTAAGAAATATTTTGTGCTTCTAGGGTATCTATACCCTTCATTCCTTAAACTGAAGTACGAGTGCAAAATTAATGCTTCAACCGTAGAAGAAAATAATGATTCAAACATGTACGATCATTTGAAGAAAGAATTTTGAACATTTAATCTAATTTATTGAACAGTGAGATGCAAGGGGACTCACCTAAAACAAGCATGCCGAAGGGAACAAAAATTCGATGTGTGTAATTTCTCGAGATATTCGCAAAAATCAGGTTACTTGCGATTACAGCGCCATCTATCACGAATCGAAAAAATTTTTCAGGTAAAAGTTACTTATTTTTTATGAGGACCCCGAATCTGCAATAGAAAATGGAGGTTCCCGTTTAAGATTTCAAAGTTGGGAATATGGGAAATATTAATTATTTTAATTTTTATTTCAATTTTTTTAATTATTTTTAAAATAAATATAATAAAAAAACACCAGGTATTAAAATAATATCAAATTATAAATAATGTTCAAACTGCTGACCGTTATTTGGCAAGCACAATTGACAGAGTTTTACAATACTGTCAATTGTTGCGATTAACACCATGTATTGCCCCTGTCACTGTTTCATGAAGTTTATCCACATTATTATAATTAAAATAGGAGATCCATTCTTATTGTTTCATCAATTTGCACGAATGTGATATTGTTACAACTCTAGAAATCGACTCAAATATTTAATTTTGGATGCAATCGTATGCATCTGATTACATAAAATTATAAAATAAAAAATCCCTGTCTTCTTGTAGAAAAATACAATAAAATGAGAAATACGATACTTTTCGGCTTCTGCAATTTAAGAGTATCTAAAAGACTATAAGTAGATGTTTCGGTAGATGTTTTATTAATTGCTGTGTCTTAGAGACTCTTAAATTGTAGAAGACGAAGAGTATCGTATTTCTCATTTTATAAAATTATAAGTTTTTACCTCTTGAATTCTAGGAAATTTTTTTACGCCCGTTCAACGAAAAGTATTAATATTTGAATTAAAATTTTATTGGAAAATTAGTCGGTATTTTAAACATATAGTTTGAGAATAGTTTATATCATACTATCTAAAACGTACATTACACAATAGCACATGTTAATGGCAATTCAGACTGACGGAGGTGATCCTCTGACGTAACAAAACTCAGTAACCCACACTATATAACCTTCCACGGCTGAAGGATCTCGTAATCGATGGCCGGTTAGGCGAAATGCTTTACAACAAAACTTGTTACGAATGATTTAAATTCTAAATCATTATCTGTTATTATTTCGCAATCACTGATGTAGAGTTTATCTCGTTTACAATAGTTATATGATTTATAAGTTAATATCTGTTTATAGTCTTAGTAAGACTTAATTTTGCAGTTACGAACAAGTTGAATATTCATATATTCAGATTACTTTTAGTCTTTGTTTAATTTAATTATTGCTTCTGCAGTAAGTGAAGGTTTTCATTTTTAATTAATAATGATGGGTATTTTGACAGTTATTTTATATAAAATTTTTGGTTTAGGCAATAACAGGTCGCATTGTTTTTCTACAAGTCGGTAATTTGTTATACAAATTTCCATCCGTTAACATGGCCCAAACAGCTCATGCAAAATATATCAATGTCATTTCTATTTCGAAACACATACAGCCCACATAAAAAAAACTCGCCGTATAATACATCGCAAACGATTCTATTTTTTGGGTCAACTCACTCTGTTTTGGGCACATTATTAATTCCGTAACGATAATAAAAATCATGAAATTAAATTAAACTAAACAAGAAATGTCATTTAATATAGATATAGTTACGGTTGTTCAAAACTGGAGAAGAATAACATATAATGCATAATTTATTTTTTTTATTCGCATTAGTAACTTGGAAAATATTGTGATGTGGCCGTCATGTTATTTTCTCCGATTTGATGATATAATAATAATTTTTTCCTACGTCTGTTATAAAATGCACAGTTTTTTTCATTAAGTTGCGTTTATAAAATATGTGTTGAAGCCTTCAAGAAGAGTAAAAAAAATGCCATAAAGGTTGATTTTTTTATTTTATCCTATAATGTTAACATGCCAATAACTCCTTGGCAATGAGTTACGTTAAGAAATTCTTAACAACACTAGTGTTGTTATATTTATCTTAACGCAACTCGTTGCTATAGAGATTTCTTAATGAAGAAAAAACAAAATGTGTAATATTTAGTACAAAACGAGCTACACATAATTTACCTGAAAAGTTAACATTGGGATCAGTAGATATAGAAATATCATTGGAGTGCAAATTCTTGGGAATTTGTATTGACAAAAATGTGGATTGGTCAAATCATATAACAGGACTAAATAACAAGTTAAACGGTACTATACACTGCATGAGAACAATTAAACCATATGTGAGTCACGATACACTAAGGATGGTATACCATGCTTATTTTTGCTCTCTGATGCGCTATGGTATTGTTTGTTGGCGTGCAGCAAAAAAAGCAACTAATACTTTCATCACACAAAAAGCGGTAATAAGGTTACTTTACAATATTAAGTACAGGGACTCTTGTAGGGGGATTTTTAAAGCGAACTGTCTTTTTACAGTAGTCGCCATGTATATCTATGACTCATTAATCTTTATACAAGGTGTCTAAAAAAGACACCACCAAACTGATATGGTGTATTCCTGAGACAAAAAAAGAACAAATTAACTAAATTTATCTATATGAAAAATTACATGCTTTCCAAGATACAGCAAGTCAAAGTTTAAGATTTTTAAAATATTTGAATCTATATCTCGAAAATGGCAGATGAGAATGATTTGTTTATTTTTTTCTGACAACTACATTAGCTGTACTACATTGTTTAAAAATTTCAAAAAATTTCTTCAAGTACAAAGGTGCTCCAGAGGACATGCTATTTACATTATTACATAGAACTTTTTTGTTCTTCATATTTTTTACGATTTAATATTTTTTTCAATGCAACTCATCACTTTTAAAGAATTTATAACACTTAAAGTTTTTTTGTTTACGCCTTATTTTTAACAAAAAATAATAAAAAAGTACTAGTTGTTCATTGTTTAATTGCGCTCGTCCTGCAAGAAAAGTCTTAAAAATAACTATAATACAAAAACTGCTTTTATTTTAACATATCAAATTATTTAACAAATTACAAAAATTGTTCAAAATGACCCTCATAAAAAAATAACAGTACATATTGTATGCGCGTGCGCGCGTCGCGTCGATGCGCATCAGCCACCGGCGATACTTCGGTCACCACCACTCAACGTGTTAACCAGTTTTACATAAATTAAAAGTTTTAATTGTACTGACACACGTTTTCAACGAATTGACACCCGCCTACTTAGATTATTTCATTTTTTAACACGAAATTTTCCAAAAACAATAAGCTTTTTTATTTTTTTTTGTTAAAAATAAGGCGTAAACAAAAAACTTTAAGTGTTATAAATTCCTTAAAAGTGACGAGTTGCATTGAAAAAAATATTGAATCGTAAAAAATGTGAAGAACAAAAAAGTTCTATGTAATAATGTAAACAGCATGTCCTCTGGAGCACCTTAGATTAGATTAGATTAGATTAGACGGGGTCGATTGGCTGTGCAGAGCCTTACAGCACTGCGACCTGTTTAGATCTTTTGTACTAATACCCTACTGCTATTTGATTCCCAGAAATTCAACTTCCCTGACAAGGTCAATTAATTTCCTGGGAGGTAATGACCTGATCCGTTCTGGCGTTACCGCCATACCTCCGGTTAGGGCCTGCCTGGTGGTAGCTAGAGCTACACACTCGCATAATATGTGTTCGGCCGTTTCTTCTGCCGATTCACATAATCTGCATGTGGTGTTATCCACTTCGCCCATATTGTGGAGATGGTACTTCACTGGGCAGTGTCCTGTTAGGAGACCGGTGATTAGTCTTATCTCGGTTTTGGTGAGGCGTAAGAGCTGTTTGGCTCTATTTGGCGAGAAGTCAATAAACATTTTGGATTGCCTTTGACCTGGTGCATTTTTCCAATAGTCTGTTTTGCACTTTTTTTCCCATTCTTGGATCACGCCTTTTTTGTGTGCTTTCGATAGCCCACAGGTCGGTTTTGGTCCAATGATGGTAGTTGAGGCTCCTTCCTTAGCAAGTATATCGGCATGTTCATTGCCTTTTATGCTTGCGTGGCCGGGTACCCACATTAGGGTGAGCTTGTTGCCCTTTGCCAGTTGGTTCAGAGCCTGTTTACAGTTCCAAGTGGTCTTGGAGTTAAAGCTGTACGCTTTAAGGCTCTTTAGGGCAGCCTGGCTATCCGTGATTAGATATATGCGTGCCCCTTTGTAGCCCTTTTTTGTGCACACCTGAGCACATCTTTCTAAGGCTATTATTTCAGCCTGTAAGACAGAAGGGCCATGTCCGAGAGGAACTGATTCCTTATGCTTAGGCCCATATATGCCTATGCCGGTGCCCACCTCTGTCTTGGATGCATCTGTGTACCAGAGTACAGAGTTGTGTTTTAGTTCTGTGACTCGTTTCAGACTGTTTTGGCGACTATCAATAGTCACATCAAATCTTGATTCGAAGTCATAGTTGATCGGCATTCTGGAGCACCTTTGTACTTAAAGAAATTTCTTGAAATTTTTAAACAATGTAGTACACCTAATGTAGTTGTCAAAAAAAAAAAAAAAAAAATAAACAAATCATTCTCATCTGCCATTTTCGAGATATAGATTAAAACATTTAAAAAATCTAAAACTTTGACTTGCTGTATCTAGGAAAGTATGTAATTTTTCATATAGATAAATTTAGTTAATTTGCTTGTTTTTTGTCTCAGGAATACACCATATCATTTTGGTGGTGTCTTTTTTAGACACCTTGTATATCAACATTAACATCTATTTCATGATAACCTTAATATAAATCCACACAGTACAAGAAATGTAAACTTAAACTATAACTACCCTAAACACTTATTAACAATGTTCGAAAAGGCACCACATTACATGATGATGCGGCTATACAATAGACTTCCGGCAGATTATCGCAAAATTAAACGAATTAATATGTTTAAAAAAGAGTTAAAAGCATCATTAATCGAAATTAAACCTTACTCAATAGATGAGTATTACTCATATGTAAGTAAGATTTGAATCGCACAGTTTTTTGACAATTTTCTTTAGTATGTACCTAACTCTAACTTATGTAAATTTTATGTAAGGCTATAAGAAATAAATACTATTATTATTATTATTATTATTATTGGTAAACAAACATGATTTCGCTATTTCACGGTTATCATTTAACATTTTTTTTAGAAATAGGATAAAATAAACCGTTTGCTTTTACATTACTCGAGGATTTAAAAACTTCTTTCTCATAATGTAAAAACCTTCATAACGTTACTTGTGTCGTAAATTACTATTACGCTTTTGCGTAGTTTTTTAACGCAACTATCAAATTGTTTGAGCAAAGTGCGCCATGAACGCTTCGCTCATGTAAGGGTCTGTTTCACCAACCTTAACGTTAAAACGTTATTTAACGATGAAAATTGATTCATAGAATAAAATTGACAATTTTCGTTTCATCAACATCAAATAACGCTATTTATTGATTAAATAGACACATAAAATAAAAATCGATTTTTTCCAAGTTATAGACGTAGAAAAAAAAATGTATGAAACTCCAGAGTAAAGCAAATTTTTTCACTTGGAATTGCAGCAATCGCCTTCAACTCGTGGGGAAATCTTTCCTACTCATGAAAAAAAATATTACTTTACTCACTTGTTGCATATGCCGAGTGTCTGGGATAAGGGGCGAACATAGGGATTTAACATGTAAAATTAAATATGTGTATTTATTAGCTCCCCTATTCATTTCAGAAAAAAATCGTAAAAGAATTTTTTTTGGAGAATTAAAAATTGTAAATGAATCATCCATTTAATTTACGTTTGTACCAGAATTCACTTTAGAAAGAATAAAAATAAGTTGAACAATGTACCATTTAAAAAAAACCCTTGCCATGAGTTTGACAAATGTCATGTCATTGTGAAAATAATTTTGCTAGTCGGATATCAATTCACGCATTGTAATTACTATGAACAATAACGATTGGCTCGTTCTAAAGTGTAAACTAGCATTCTTCGGTAAAACTGCAAACAGACTGCAAAAAGTTAAGCTTAGTTTAGTTTTTAGTTAGTTTATTAATTCGCAGCAAACGTTGCTATTTAAAATATGTAAATGCATATTAATGTAAGTATGTTGTTCTACTTAAATAAACTGCGGCAAGTCTCCAATCTAATTTTGTTAAAAATTAATCTTAATATTGTTTTCTGGGCTATGAATATCCTTTGAATATGACTTCTTTCCCACGATGGTATATTATAGGAGAGATGAGGATATACCTATGAGTAGAAGAGAGTTATAATTGACTCTGGTGGTAAAATAGGTTTTAGTTTAAGAACTGCATAGTAAGTAGTATTAAATTTACTACTCATACTCAACATGCTGACACCAGGTGAGTTGCTCGTCCTCAGCAATCCCAGGAAATTTGGTGCTTGGTCTTTCTATTAAATACTGAATGTTTACTGTTTTATTGTTATATGCAAGTAAATTATTAGCATTCATTATGGTCTGTATTTGATCGATCCTGCATTATTTTGCAGAATACACGCCTCCTTTCTTCATCCACTAACAGTATCTCCTGATGGCATTGATGTTTTTAAGAATGATAACCATGCTTCTTCAGAATTTTCTGTACAGAGAATTTAGACACGTTGCACTCACGAGCAATGCATCGTATGCTAGTTGTTGGTTCAGCATTTATCAAACCCAAAACTGTTTCTTCCAATTCATCGTTGTTTCTTCTGTTCCGTTTACATGTAATGTCACGAACTCTGAGTAAATTTACGCCACTGCAAAATGTTTTGATAATGAATACGCTCTCTTCATTGGAATAACTCAGATTATTGTTAATAGTAATTTCAATGCGTGAATTGATATTTGACTAGCAAAATTATTCTCAACAGTAATATAACGAGTGCCTATGATTTTGCCGGCAATTATTAGCGGCAGGATCACGATTGCTTGTTGCGACGAAAATCGGCACGACTGCGAAGCAGGAATGCCGATTTTCTAGAAGCAACAAGCAAGAGTGATCCAGACGCTAATAATTGCCTAGGAAAAATCAGTCACGAGTTAGATTCGAGAAGACAATTGGCCGAATAGAAAGTTCACACTTCATAATTTGAAAAGTTAAATTTAGTGACACCAAGTGTCAGCCGAGTATTAATCTGCGCCACAATACTTGTAGTAAAAATGAGCTTACCAAGATTTTGAGAAATGCCTATGAATACTATTACTTATGAAAGCACTAACACTTCACCCGAAAATACAAACAGATCGAATTCAGGAGCAAACTGCTTCAAAGTCCGGCAATAACTGACGTTTCATATAGTATAGAAAATATACTAACGGGTTGCTAGGCAATACCAACATGAGAGGGGTTAATACCACCCAGGGTTAATTGCCATGCATAACATGGAGCGTGGTCTGTTACGCATCGTAATTAGAATTTTATTGGCTCATCTCATCGACTTTATTCGATTTCATAGGTTAATAAGTAAATGAGGGCAATTGTCACCATAACATGACATTTGTCAAAGTCATGGCAAGGGTTTTTATTAAATGGTAAATGGTTAAACTTATTTTTTATTATTTCTGAGGTGGATTGTAGTACAAACGTAAATTAAATGGATGATACATTTACAAATTTTAATTCTCTAAAAAATATTCCTTTACGATTTTTCTCTAAAATGAATAGGGGAGCTAATAATTACACATATTTAATTTTACATGTTAAATCCCTATGTTCGCCCCTTATCCCAGACACTCGGTATAACTATTTTCTACGTCCGTCAAAAAATGTGGAGTTTTTTTCATTAATTTGTGTTTATAAAATATGTGATTCTCGAAGCCTTCAAATAGCGTGAAAAAAAGTGCCATAGCGGTTAATTTTTTACCACAACTAAAAAAATGTTCGCTCAAAGTGTGTCATGAACGCTTCGCAACACGCCGCGAGTTCCGCCGATAAACGTCAAACATTCGTTTTCGATGATTATTATTATTTCCTCCATTTAAGAAAGTTTACCTTATAAATTTTGATTAAGATTTCATCGAATTTATTTCAAGTTACAGACTTAGAAAAAATTTGTATGAAACTTGAGAGTAAAGCAACTGTTTTTCACTTGTCGCTACCGTCGCCGCCGCTGCCTTTGTCGCCGCTGCCGTTGCCGCCAAACCGCCGGTTACCCATCCGTGAACTCATTGGGCAGATGCCGTGCTTCACGAGCATTTTAGTGAAGTGTTGGTGACTATACTTTTTCGTGACTGTTCTTTTTGTGACTTTATTTTATTGACTTCAGTGTGTGTATACATTTCTTGAACTTTAAACATTTTTTTGTAACTTTAAACTTTCCGTATGTAAATAATAAGCGATTGTTATCGCGCCAATATACTTTTATCTACCTCTACCCCATCATCTGTGTTCTTGTGCTTGTGCATAGCGACCCGACTCCTAAGAGCTAGCTGGAGGTCAACAAGGGCGGTTTTTCACCACCGCGCTGTGACCCCCCGTGACAAGTGTCGCCCAACTCGAGGCCGAGTCTACGCCCACGACCTGAGGATGCCGCTGCAACAACCACCATCGTGCCGGAACTGACTCTGCTGGCAGTCGCTGAATACACGCCGTCGCTTGTTCAGCCGCCAGCCATCGTGACGAAGACAGTCACCACCACAGCCGTCATCATCGTGATGAAACTGACAACGCCTCTAGAAGCCCAGCCTCCACCAGACGAAGAACTGCCGGGGCCGTGTAGCCACTTGGCCACATCGCCAAAACGACATCTGCCGACCAAGCTACCACCAACCACGACGCCGCATCCCCGACTAGCCACAGATGCTAGTCTCTCTCTGACCTCAAAGAGGGACTTGCCGGGGCCGTCCGACATGGCAGCAACCGTCTTTGCGCTCATATGAAAGCACATAGCCCTGTCCGATGCCCTTGCCAGCAGACGACGCCTGAAGAAGCGCCGCCTACTAGTCCAACCCTATGGCCACAGACATCGCGTCCACAGACGCCGCGCCAGCCGTCCAAGTCCGAGACGCCGCAGCTCCTTCGGCGCCGCAAGCAGCGACCGCCCCGCCTACAAAAGGTAAACTCGGACAACTGCGACCACCACCACGACTATGGGCCAGGACTTGTGATGCATTACCGTGACCGCGTGAAGTACACAATTCCCGAGTAATATTAGTGCCCCGCGAAAAAACGCAACAAAAACAGTTTAATGTTAAGTGACCCCATGAACGCTCCAAGGCGTCGAAACCAGAGCCGCCCTCAACGCCAACCCAGAACACACGACCGAAAAACCACCCGCCTTGAAAACATTATCTATGACCAGACCACCTCCAGCTCCAGACGCTCCGTGCTCCGCCCCGTTGTCCAATGTACCAGCCGCCCCAAGGACTGGAGAGACAAACCTCACGTCATGGTAACCGCCATGCCAGTGCACACCAGGATGTGCCGGTCCAGACGTGACTGCTCCTAGGATGCGGCCACCCCAGGCATCCAGTGGTGCCGAGATCCGGTGTGGGGATATCCGAATCTCCCCACACCTTACCCTCGGAAGGATCTCCAAGGACCAGAGTTCCGGCCAGCATCCTAGGATCCAGGCATCCAAAGATACAGAGATCCGGTGTCTAGATGACCGATTAATCTCGATTCCCTCGCACCACAACTGCGGAAGCATATCCACAAGAACCAGTGTCCTGACCAGTGTCGAGAGCAGCCACTGCTGCCTCCCCAAGACGCCCAACAGCAGTTCCCAGTGGAACTTGGATGCGGTGTAGGATGCCCGAATATCCCTCACATCTTAACCTCGGAAGGATCCGCCCTCGTGATGACGTAACCACGACGATGACTTCAACTGGCAGCCATCACATGTACATACTTTTGACGCACTTCAAAATTCTCTCATTTTCCGGGGCAGTTTGTTATCGGCGCTCAGTTTATCTACGCATCTTAACAAATGCGTAATTATCTTAATTTGCATTTTATGAGCTAACCATTGCTCCTTTTCAATATTAACATAAATTCCGCATTATTAAAATTTCTAAACGAGATCATTTTCGAAGTACAGCTGCCAGTAACAATACAATGAAGGGATAAGCTTCCACCCATTGTGCGCTGATGTGCCGAGGACATCGTTAGGTCATTTCGCGGAACTATTATTAGTGGAAATGTGCAGCTGCCTGGACAACACAATGGACTGCTAATCCCCCCCCCCTGTGAACGTCCCGAAATTGGCTCGAACCTAAATTGTTTTATTTTAATGACTTCCGTGTGTGTATATATTTCTTAAACTTTCTAGAACATTTTTGTAAATTTAAACTTCCCGTGTGTAAATAATAAGCGATTGTTATCGCGGCAATATGCTTTTATCTACGTCTACCCCATCATCTGTGTTCTTGTGCTGTATCCATAGGGACCTGCATAGGAGCGCATGTCGGACTTTCTGGACCACTGAGCGGATAGAGAGTTGGGGCAAGGGTGCACCGATTAGCACTGAGTGCTCGATTAAACAGTTTTCTACGCTTCCCACCTGAGCTCCAGTACTACGACAAGGTGAGGCACTGAACACTGGAGTCAACCGGCGGATAACGGTATCCGCCGGAGGGTTCCAAGACCGAGTGAAGAGGTGATGTTTCCGGCAGCCACTATAACATTGGGCACTGTAGTGTGCGTTCCAGGGTTATATTCACGAGACACTCAGGCACTGTTCCAAAAACTCCATGTGGCTGGGCAGTGTCACAGAACGATTAAGAGCCGTGCCAAGACTGCTGATGTCATTCTGAAAGTCATCAAGTTTTAGCTAAAGGTTAACGGAATATAAATTTTTCTGTCCTTTTGTAGTATAATTTGTTCAGGTTTCTAAATGTTTTTCTTTTATTACCTAAATCATGGACACCCGACATATTGTGGAAGATTCAGAGAAAAAAAGTGTTTTAAATAAAATGTATTTACCATGAAGGGTCTAATGCAGCAGGCATATACATTTTTAAATCTATGCAAGTTTTCAAGAGCATTTCACTTATTATTTTTAAATATAAACTTTATTTATTTTTAAATTTTTATTAAGGCATATGAATCTACAAATTAGAGTAAATAACTAACTTTTACTCAAAACATTTTTCTCTTTGGCGCTTATTTTGTGCGATATGTAATTTTTAAGGTAAAATGAACACAAAAACAAAAAATTATTATTTTTATTAAGAATACATAAAACATAAACACATTTACAAATAGATCAATTTAACACATGTTCAAAAGTCAACCTCGGTACATTTTTGAAAACGGCAAATTTACGAATTGTGACACCTTAAAGAGTTTCTTAGGGAATATTATTGCAGGGATTTTAAATTCGTTCCTTCATATTTTCCTGAGTAGTAGGAACATCATCTGGCAATCTAGCAGGTCAAGACAATGAAAACATGTGTGTATCCAACGACCATTATATTATAATCCAATACTTGTCGAGCAATATGCGAATAATTCGCGATGGTTGTTCCATCATGTTGATACCAAATATTCAATCTCACTGTCAAATTCAGTCCTTCCTTCAGTATTGGTAATTCGTTACGAATAATATACTGGTATCTCTCACCGACGAGAAGTTAGCCAAAACTTTGCAGCCACGGATTTTGGCGCCTCCACCACCAGCCAAATTAGGACCAATCTCATTAAAATGTTATTTTATTCCGCATTTAATAAAAAAAGCCCTATTAAAAGATATCCAATAAACAATTTTTAACTATATGTTTGCAATTTTGATAAAAATTGGCGGTGAATAAATGTTTAAATTTGTGCCGTGCACACGTATTAGATCGTCGGTGGAAGCATTGCTTCCCTTGTAAAAATTAATGCAAAATGATTTTTCATAAAGTAAATCAGAGCAATATTTTTATTTAATATTGTTGAGGAAAAACCGCTCCATGGTGAACATAAATTACTGTGAGCGTGTTGAAACTGCAGCGCCAGGCGCCTCTGGAGTCTGGACGTTGCGTTCTCGCGCGCTTCTTTATGACGGAATCGGAACGGTGACATTTACGTCAGCTTTCTGTGATTGTGCGATATGTGAAAAAAGGTGCAACTGTTCAAGAGGGATTTTACGGATTTTTGGATATTGGACAGATTTTGGACAGAACGTCTGAAGCGATGTATAAAATTGTATGCAGTATTGTACAAAATAACCTTAATAGTGGTACGAAATTCGTAGCTCAAAGCTACGATGGAGCAGCTGTAATGTCAGGACGCTTAGGTGGAGTCAAAGCTAAAGTAAAAGAAACTCTTAATACCGCCATTTTTGTACACTGTTTTGCTCATAGACTGAATTTAGTGCAATCCCATTATGTTGGTAGTATTAAAGAATGCAAGGTATTTTTTTAACCTTGGGTGGATAGGCTTCATTTTTTCAAAATCTACGAAGAGAACGAACGCGTTAAATAAAATGGTAAAAAGAGATTTCCAAAGGTATGTTCAACATGCTGGAATTATAATGGCAGACTGATTAGTACAGTTTATGATTATCGAGAATCTTCAATATTACTATTCGAAAATATATTAAATAACAAAAGCGACTGAGATCCCGAGACTGCAAACGGCGCAAGAGGTTATCTAGAGTTATAAAAGAAAGATTTCAATTTTAATTTTTTACTCAACTTGCTTTACGATATTTTATACGATATACGATTTTTGTATTAGAAAAATTGCAGAGTTTGAACAAAATCTCCCCCAAAAAGAGTTATATTTAAAAATCACAAGTTGGCATTACAATGACCTTGAAAACCTACTTATAATTGAAAACATATATGCCTGTTGCATTAATCTCTTCATGGAAAATATATTTTATTTGAAACATTTTTTTCTCCGAATCTTCGGGTGTCCGCAACCTGGCATTAATATTAATTTCATTCCTTTTGTTTTATTGAATTTCTCTTTTACCGGTAAATGCTGTGTGACCAACTGGCCTTTTCTAAAAAGAATTCTTAAAGAAAAACAAGTGTGCATTAAAAATTAATCGAACTAACTAACTCCTTGAAAATACATGATTATGTTTACCTTTAAATGTTGCTAAAGAAATAGAAGAAAATTCCAATACAATCGAAAATAATATCAAAATGGATAAAGTTTAAAATATCCAAAATCCTCTTTGAGGTTTTTAATAAAATAATTAATAGTCTTATGATGCTATGAACCTTTTTTAGGATGTTTCATTTTATTAAGATCGATAAGATGCTACAAACCTCTAAAAGAACGTGCAAAAATTTCCAAACCAAGACACATCAAACGGATGAATGTTTTGAAGTTTTTCAATTCCAAAATTTTGTCTAAAATTACGAACATATTTACTAAACTCCCTCTTAGAATTCTGGCGATCTATATGGCAATTATAATTTATTGCGAAATATAGAACAAGAAAGAAAATTCCACACTGAAAGTGTTTAAGAAATTTTACACAATAATGCACCAATGACATTTGTTTTGTTCATCTGAATTCTCCAAACTTTCATTCACTAGCATACCTCTGTATTTAACAAAGCACATCTTAATCATTATGCCTAAAAGTATTATTTTTAATGACAAATATGGTTATTAATTATTATTCAACTTTGTAAGTATTTTTTTTTCAGATATTTAAGCAACACCTAGAATATGACGTAAACGTATGTGTTGCAGTGCAAAAATCTATAATAGAAAATATTAATTCAATACATACTACCAAATTTAAATGATATAGTGATCATAACTCGGTCAGAAATTACAGCATGTTCGTACAATTTGCAATATTTTGTAACGATACGAGTGCTTTAATAGATTTGGAGTATTTTTTTTTTAAGTTGGTAGTATTGAAATTATTATTAAATTAAATTTATTCAGCTAGGATTTACATGTTTCATGTACATAGGGTACATATACACTTAAATATATATATACATATACACGAAAATAAAAGGTAAATCCTAGATTATTTCCCTCCGTCTTCACCTCAAGAATCCTGGGCACCTGGTCCATCTCGGGCTAATGGTATTGAAGTATCCATTGTTAATCCTCTGGTTCTTAGCATGCTACTATTTGATTGTGTAGTATTAAATTTTTAATTTTTAATTTGTATGCAGGATATTTAAGAGTTCGGATTTCTACTCTCAGGTTATTAAATTGTTTTGTAGTCTCTGTTGTTAATAGTTGTGTAAATTGTTTTTGTGTAAATTTTTCAGTCCTTATATCTGATTTTCTTCTTGTTTTGTAATGATGTATTTCTTTATTTATAGTTACCGTGATATTCGTCTTTATTTTATAAGTTTTATGTTTAATTTTATATATTAAGAGTAGGTTGTTTAATGTTATAAGATGTTTTATATTTAATTCTTGTAGCTGGTTATACAGTTCTGTGGTACTGGTTCTTTTATCTAATTTGTACATTTTTTTTAGTACTTTATTTTGTTGGGTCTGTATTTTTTTAATGTTTTTTGTAGTTATGTTTCCCCAGATGTTACAAAGACTGATTTTTTCACTGTTGAGGGTATATAGTTTTTTATTTTATTAATTGCTGCTATTGTTTTTGAGTTTTGATTTAGTAATTTGTTAATGTGCGCATCCCATTTCAGATTATCTTGGATTTTTAATCCCAAGTAGTTGACCTCTTTGATTTGACTTATGTCTTTATCTTTTATTTTAATTTTAAGTTCTTCTGCTGGGTTTTTTTCATTAAATATCATAAATGTTGTTTTATCTTCATTGATTGTTAGTAAGTTGTTAAAGTACCACTTATCTAATTGTTTTAGATCGTTATTTATTTTTTCTTGGATGTCTGTGTACGTTCTTCCGTTATATATGATGCAGGTATCATCCGCATATATATATGGTCTGCCTTCTAGTTCTAATTCTAGTTTATCATTGGTATAAATTATATATAGTATTGGTGGTAAGATACCTCCTTGCGGTATTCCATATTCTGAGAACATCGGTATGCTTTCTTCGTTTTTGTTTTTGGTTATATGTGGTCTGTTAGTTAAATATGTATTTATTAGATTTATGTCTTTTTGATTCCTAATTCCTATTGCCTTTAATTTTTCTATTAGTTTACTTTTTGATATGGTATCGAAGGCTTTCTTCATATCGATGTATATTGCAGCAACCTTTTCTTTCTCGTCTAGCTTTGTTTTTATTTGGTTTATTAGATCATATGCTGCCGATGTTGTTCCCGAGTGTCTTTGAAATGCGTATTGCTGCTGGTTGATAATATTATGTTTATTGAGGTGATCAGTTATTTGAATTTGTAATATTTTTTCCAATATTTTATTTAAGTTTGATAAGAGTGAAATAGGTCTATAGTTTTCTGGATTTGTTTTATCTCCTTTTTTGTGGATTGGGATTATTATTGTTTTTTTCATGTATTTGGGGTATACTCCTTCATTTATAACTGAATTTATTAATTTTACTAATATAGTCGTAAGAATGTCTCTGTTTTGTTTTATTACTTCATTGGTGATTCTGTCAAATCCGGGTGTTTTGTGATCTTTTAATTCCATAATTATGTTTTTTACTTCTTCATAATTAGTTTGTCGAAATATAACTGTAGGTATGTGCCTTTTGGTTAATGTTGTTGTTGAAATTTGATTTGAGTTATTAGTTTGTTCTTCTGCCAATTTTTTCCCAACGTTTGTAAAATAATAGTTTATTTCATTTGCTATTTCTTTTGTATTTCTAGTAAGAGTTCCATGTTTAGTTCTAATTTCACCAATTCCTTTTTCATTTGTTTCTTGGGTTTTATTTGTTTATTTATTAATTGCCATATCTTCCTTGTATTTTTTTGATTATTTTCGAGTTGATTTTTATAATATTGTGTTTTTATCTCTTTTATTAACCTTGTAGTTGCATATTTATGCATGTTATATTCATATTTTATAATTTCATTTGTCGGGTTTTTATTATATTTCCTGTGTAATTTATTTCTTATGTTATTTTTTTATGATTTCTTCATTAATCCACGGATATTCCTTTCTTCTTTTTATGTGTGTAGTTTTCTGATTGCTTCGTATTATATGTTCTAGGGTGGTTGATAATTGCTCAAAGTTATTAATTTTATTTACGTTTATGTTATTTATTTCATCTTTGACTTGTTTGTAGTTAATATTTGTAGTACTGCATATTTGATATTCTCGTTTTATTTGCTGAAGCTCTTTTATTTGAATGTCCAAGGCATTATAGTCCGATATGCTTGACTGAATAATCTTTATTTTGTTTATTAGTTTAGATTTGTTTGTAATTACATGGTCTAGTATTGAATTATTGCCATTTACATTAAATCGTGTATATGATTTCGCACTCACTGTATTTTATATTGTATAATTGTTTTCTCTTATAATATTTCTATACTCTTCTGTGATTTTATTTTTTTCTAATAAATTAATATTTATATCTCCTATTATTATGTGTGCTTGTTTTTTCTTAAATATGTGATTATTTAGTGTATTTTTTAACATTTGTAATGTAACGTGTGGTGGTTTATAAATAAGAGTGATTTGAAAGTTGCTCTCTTTTAACTGTATCGTTAATAGTTGTATTTGATTTATCGTTTTATTTGCTATTGTTTTATACTTTATGTCACTTCTTATATATATTGCGAGACCGCCCTCTCTCGTGTCTCTGGAATTAAATTCTGTGTTATAGTTTTCTAGGGTGTATAGGTGCTCATTACTTGGTGATAACCACGTTTCTGTTAATGCAATTATTTTGGGATTTTTCTGTATAATTGGTAAAATTTCTATTTCGTAGAATTTGTTTACTATGCTTCTAACGTTATGTAAATATATGCTGTCCATTTTAATGCCTATTTATTTGTCCGTTTATTTATTTTGTTGATATTTGCTTTAACAAATTCTTTCTAGATCACTTTGGTTTCTAATTTTTATTTTGTTACTACTTTCTGTTTTTTTTATAAAAATATTTCCATCTCTACTCTATAAGTATTTATATTTATATTCTTTCTTGAGAACTCTTGCTTTATAAAACAATGCGTTTGTTAGGGGAGTGAGCTGTTCGTTTATATATATTTCATTTGTTTTTCCTCTTAGTGCACATTCGGTATTAGTAATAGAACCTATCGTTTTTCTAGCATTCAAAATACTTTCTTTTACTTCTTTTGTTTTTAGTTCAACTATAATTGGGCTGTTATCATTACTCTGTTCTTTTCTATTTGCAGTAATAATTGCATCTTTTTCGATATTAATGTTTAGGCCTTTAATGATTTTTGTTACAACTTCTTCTGTTTTTTCATTTTTCTCTTGTTTTTGTACTCCTATTATTATTATATTATTTTTGATTTTGTCCTTCTCCGTTTTTTTCTAATATATTCTCCAGTGTTTCTATTCGTTCTCTCATCTCTTCGTTTTGCTTTTTATTATCTTTTAGCAATTTTTTCAGGTCCTTATTTTCCTTTTGAATTTCAT
Organism: Ocypus olens; assembly: GCA_910593695.2. Taxonomy (NCBI): domain Eukaryota; kingdom Metazoa; phylum Arthropoda; class Insecta; order Coleoptera; family Staphylinidae; genus Ocypus; species Ocypus olens. The sequence continues at coordinate 18,532,289 of OU343052.1, read as the reverse complement.
CAAACTTATCACTCATGAAGTTTACTGTATTTTGCAGTTCCTTTAATATTTTAATTATATCTTTATTAGTTATTTCTTCTTCACTGTCACTAGGGTTTGTATTGCGGTTTTTATTTTTATTTCTTGTTGTTGCCATTTTGCCAGAAAATATTAAATGTTATTAAGGGGAATATAAGTTATAATAGGAAATAATAACACAGGGATACATGCACCAACGGGGCTTATCGTGGTGGCTGACCAAACAAACAATAGAGCCATGGATTGGGATATGTTTATATTTATAACAAAGGTACTTTATTAGCGAATTCAATTGTTTCGGTACGGACCTGTCGTATTTCGTTAGTTCGCGAGCCCGTGCGCCGCGCACGCGGTCTTCCGTCTCTTTCTCTTGACTTTTAGGGAAGTGTTTAGGTCTTATTTCTGTTCAAATCTTACCTTATTTCTGTATTTTACAGTTGTAGTCAAGTGTAGGTATCTTTCATCACCACTATGCGTTGTAATTATGATTTAATATCCTTTTTTTCACTTGTTATGAGGTTTTATTCACGGAGCTCTTAAAATTTCACTGTAAACACACTACAGAGCCGTAGTTAATTTAAAAAATTAAAAATGTCAAATGCGGGAAACAATCGCGAACGGTACTAAAAACTGGTTTCTAGACTATTTTTTTACAATGCATGTGAATTCATTTTTAAAAGATTTACTTTCAAACCATTTGTTTTAGAAAAATGTGACTGGCAGATTTTTTTCTCAAAAAGCCCTTTTTATTCTGAATGCAACGGTGTCATTTGTTTTCGTTTTCAATGGTTACTGGGGGAACGACATCACTTTGAAATTGCAATTTTACCTGTTTAACGTCACAAAAAATTAATAATCCTATAATTGAGGCGTGATTTATTAATATAGAAGAAAGAAAAGACAATAACAATAAACTCAAAACATGACTTGAATGATTTTGATCGAGGTTTACAATTTTGCGATGAAATATCTCAGCGTGCAATGGATGATGAGAATTATCTTTTCTATATCTGTTTTTTTGACGAATGTACTTTTTGTTGGAATGGGACTGTAAATCGTCACCACTGTCGCTATTGGTCAGACTCAAACATTTCTAATGAAGTACATACGCAATATCCGCAAAAGTTTGTATGGGCTGGTATTCTTAGAGATCGCACCGTTGGTCCATTTTTTAACATTTAACGGTAATTTAGCGGCAAGAATGTACCAAGAATTGCTACAAAATGAAGTTGTTTTCTTCATAACAGAACTAATGGTAACTGATGATAGTTATTAGAGGAAATAGCAATTTTGTTAACAAGACGGTTCACCTCCACATTTCGCTTTGGCTGTACGGCAGTACCTTGACGAAACTTTTTCTTGGTGATGGATTGGTAGACGAGGTACCTTTGAGTGGTCTCCGCGGTCGCCTGAGTTGACACCCCTAGATATTTTCTTATGGAGACACTTTAAGAGTAAGGTGGATAATACGCCACCAGAATCGGTAGATGATTTGCACGGCAGAATATTGAATGACTCTAGTTATGTTTTCTCATGTAAGACGACGTTTCGAACATAATATTTATTTCTATATGGAAACCAACGGAAGCAGTTTTGGATTTTTGTTTCGAGGGTTATTATTTTCTTGTTCTGTTTTGTTTTGTATTAATAAATCACGCATCAATTTTACATTCCTTACTGGATTGTTAACTTTATTTGTAACTTTAAACAGGTGAAATTGCAAATTCGAAGTGGTTCCATTCCCTCAGGAATAAATAAAAACTAAAACAAATGATACCGTTGTATTCAGAACCAAAAGAGCTATTACTGGTTGTTGAAGCTATATATCACTCGACCCACTTTTCTTATTTAAAATCGGGAGTGAAGTTAGGGGTGGTTAGAGGGTTGAGGATATTAAGGTGGAAATCTCATCAAAAATCGACGTGTCTCGGCGATTTCTTCAAAATTGCCGCGTAACTCAACAAAGTCGCTTAATGTCTCTGATATGGACCGTAAATGAGTTATTTGTTTTTATTCTAGTTGGAAGTTGTATTTCTGGAAAGTATATATCCGGATAGTTTCAGACTTGCACCATGAAATCAAAAAGTAGAAAATAGATGGCAGATGCTTTTGACAACTCTGTAACGATCTTGTTCATCCAGTGTAATGTAAGAAGATATGCTGGAGTTAAATAAAACCATTTCTCATCAATATGGACATAATCGCATAAATATTTATAACGTTCATAGGTCTAACTTTTCTGAGGCAAAAAATTGTATCTAGCTAATTAAATTCGATTTCTGAAAAAGGCTTAACGATGGAATCTACTTAAAAATGTTTCCTCGCTTAAGTATATCCAAATGTGTGTCTACATTAGAAATACCGATAGCTGCAAATTACTCCTCTACAAATCAAGGGATCATTTTCAATTTAAGCTAAGTAATAAGAGTAATTCTTAGATATTCGCTTATATAAAGGAACACCGAGTATATTTTAATAGAAATTTAAATTTCTTCTGATTGCCTTTCTAAAACTATCTAGTTTGCTTGCTTTATAAATAATAATAACTTTCAAAGTATTATTTATAAACATAGAAAACTAGGTAAGAAAGAAGAGTTTAAATTTATAAGATTCGTTTTTGTTTTTACATTTTTCTGGCTCTTTCACTTTTTAATTGCAAATAAAGTTATGGATTATAAACCATAATTTTGCATAATTGAAATTAGGTTTCTGGGTACAATCATATTTAAACTGGCAGCGAATGTCTTTATAAAAAAAAAAAAAAACCGTTGCTGTCGATGTTAATAGTTATCATCTAGGCCAGTGGTTCCCAAACTCTTTTGGCTCACGGACCCCTTTTCATACTCAAAACTTGCCCACGGACCCCTGAATGAAAAAGCTACATAAATGCATAATAGAAAAATTACAAATTTATCTTTGATGTCTTGAATGGTAAATGGTGACGTAAAAATAAAATATAAATAAAAATTTTTGTTGAAGGGTATTTATTGAAATTATAACTTGTTTTAAAATACAAAAAAAAAATACCTGACTTGGATGAACCTGATAGGATGTTATAAATGTATTTATGTCCGGCTTAATGTTTGTGAGTAGTAACCGCATATCCGTACGAGTACTAATTTCTAGTCGTTTTCTTTTTTGTGATGAGACTCATAACGGCACTGAATCCATGTTCTACCAAATAGAAAGACGGAAAAGTAATCAACAGCTTCTGTACAATAACCCGTAATGCTGGATATAAAATTGGAATCTGTTTTTGTAACCAGAAGTTGTATCCTTGTTTAAACAATAGTTTCAGCTCCTCATTTGTGGATAATTCAATAAGTTGCCCCTGTGTTAGTATGTCTTCATTTGTGTTTGTGCTCTGTGTTTGACGACTTGCAAAAGAATTTCACACCCAGCCGGGAATATCCAAGAGACGAATGTCTTCATATCTTTGGTTAAGGCCCGTATGCAGCGCAGTGTTAACAATAAGCAAACAAATCTTCATCTCTATTTTGTAATTTTTAAAAATTTGGAATCTGAGACCATTCTGCATTTTGCAACAAACATGCACCTTTAGATAACCAACGTACTTCTGTGTTAAGTAGTAAACGACTATAGTCATCATCATTTTGTGATGAAACGTGGGTGTGTCATGTCACTCCAGAATCCAAACAGTCGATGGTGTGGAGGCACTCAGGATCCCCCAAACAAACAAAAATTCAAAACAACGTTGTCTGCACAGAAAATCATATGCACTGTGTTTTGGGACAGAAAGGGCGTTCTGCTTGTTGAGTTCCTTCCCAGAGATAAAACCATCAATGCGGAACGACACTGTGAAACATTAAGAAACCTTCGGCGCGCAATTCAAAACAAAAGGCGTGGAATGCTCAGTCAAGGCGTTGTGCTGCTTCATGACAACGAACGTCCCCATTCTGCTGGTGTCACTCAAAACCTTATTGAAGCATTCGGTTGGGAGCAGTTCGATTACTCCCCATACAGCCCCGATCTCGCACCTTCTGACTACCACTTGTTCTTGAAGTTAAAGCGTGATTTTGGAGGAAGGCGCTTTGACAGCAATGACGGCGTACAAAACGGTGTTAAGCAGTGGCTGTCTTCACTGGCGGCATCTTTCTATAAAGAGGGCATAGAAAAGTTGGTTCTCCGCTACGACAAATGTCTGCGCAATGGTGGCAACTATGTTGAAAAATAGTTAAAGAAATGCTCTTTCATGTAAAAATAAATTTTGTTTTGAAAAAAATGTTTTATGTGTTTTTTCCAAAACGGTACTTAGTTTGCTTATCAATATTATATACAAGTGGTATTTTTAAATGCAATCATTTGAATGTTAATTAATTGATTTTCCTGTTTAAATAAACCTGGTATCGGTAAGTTTATTTGAATTAAAAAAACAATTATTAAACATTCCCTGAATGATCCCTGGGACCACTGGGGGTCGTAGAACCACTGATCTAGGCGGTGTGCAATTAGGATTTTTGGCCTAGTTAAAAATTCTTGTTACTGGTGTCCTTAAGCTAAAAATATTTCGAGAATCAACCTGCTTAGAAGGCAAAGTTAAGAGTTGAAAAAAAAATCATTTAATAACCATCAATGAATGAAGTAAATTTTACATTCTAAGACATTAAACTTTAATGAATTGTAACATAACTATTACATATGTCGCCACTAAATTTACAAGCGTAAAAACCATCAAGTATCCAATCTCAAAAATGTTTCCCACAGAATATTTCGGTGCTGTCATTAACGATTGCTGCAACATCATCCAAGAACTTTGCTTAAACTGAGGATCGTCCATCATTTCAATAAAAACGGTTTCATATTTCCACTTTGCTGCATCCGCCTCGATTTTGATTTCTTCACAGATATTTGCCATAATTAGAATTTGAATCTACAAGATATTTAAAAAGATAAATTTTAACCATTTAGAAAATGTGAATAAAAAAATGGTGATGTGGACATCATGTTACTTTCTCCGACTTTATATTTACGTTTTCATGGGTTTATTTTCATTTGAAATCATATTTTAAATGTACATCGAGCGTTGTGTAAACTCGAATCAAACTGACGTTTAAAACGTCAAAATCATGAAAGATGTAAAAATTATACTTCAAATTCAAAAACTCGGTTTACTCAAAAACTAACGAGATTTCGAAAAAAACTTATTCTTTAGAAGTTGTTCATTTTGGCATTCTCTACAATTATCATTCACATAATTTTTCTGTAACTATTATCGTTTTATAATTATAAACCAAAAATTAAAAAAATAATATTAAATTTTTTTCTCGAATAAAAATAATTTTATGAAAAATGTTTTCAAGCAAAAGCTGTTCATTTCTTTGCTGTCTTCAAAGTTTGTTCGAATGTTTTTGTGATAATTTTCATATTTAAGAAAATATTGGCAAAAAACAAAAAACAGTTAAGGTAAACGCCCACTTCCGGTGTACGAAATTTTACCAAAAGCTTTTCAGTTCTTCAGATTATCAAATAAGATGGATGTTCAAAGTTTCATATCAATTGCTCTATTAGTTTTTGAGATACAGCGCACACAGACAGACACACACACACACACACACACACACACACAGACACACACACAGACACACACACACACACACACACACAGACACAAAAAAATTTTTTCCAAAAATTGTTGAAATGGCATCTAGGGACCCCAAAACGGATATTTCCGTAAAAAAAATTTTTGAAAAAAAAATCACGATCACAATACTTTCTCGTACTTCGTAACGGAGAAAGTAAAAATGTATACTCAAATTTGAGTAAAAATTTAAATCCTTTTGCAGAAGCAATTAATAAAAAAGGAAAGTAGCCAAATTTAAAATTTCCAATTTAGTCCCTATCCGTTAAAATAAACGATCTTAATGCAATATTATTTCAATGGTACTTCTTGTAACTTTTTATGTATCATTCAATATCCGGCGTGGCATTATCTAGGGAAGTAGTTGCTGCTGTAACTTATTTGTTTACAGTCTTAGCAAGGCAGGTTGAATATTCATTTACTTATGCTACTTTTCGTCTTTATTCAATTCATTTAATTTTGATTTCAATTTAATATTTGATGATTGAAAAATGGTATAATTATTATTCTTGCAGATACGATTGGTGAGTAGAAATCGAAACACAAATATTAAATCAAGTCTTTATACTGGAATAATTAATGATTAGATGAGCTTCGAAACAGCAAGATATTTTACTATGAATGAATTATGTGAATTCTACTTACAACATTTACCGCATCATTAGAGAATGCTACAGACAAATTTAATAAATCAGAAGTTTCGAACTTCAGAACAAAATTTAAACTTCCCAATATACTACAAAATAGGGTAAAAATATTAATACACCATCTTGAGCTAAACAACACGTTCACTATATGCGTACAGTCGTTGGTCATTCTATTGATCTTAATTAAATTATTTATTGTGTAAGAGGTAGAATATACACGATTCATTTGGAGTACGCTTTGTGCAGCCTGTTGAAAGCCATGACTCCGATTCCTGATACATCGCAACAAATATATTTGCACCATTTGCTCAACAAAAATAAAAATGGATTTAACTACATTAAGTAAGATAAAAGTTATTCCAAAAGTTCCATAAGCATACCATGTTCGATATGAATTTACCAGGAAAACGAATAAATGAAAACAGCAATATTCTGTTATTGCATATTTTATGGGCTTAATGTGAACTTTGCAAACCGCTAGAATTTGCGCATCAACTTTTGCTAACTTTTCAAAAAATTCGGAATACAGTTTTGCGTTAGCATGTGACTGTTTGTAGACATTATAACACAATGCAGTTGTCCATAGAATAGAGTGCATAATGTATTGTATTGCGATATCGGTAGAATGTGAAACTACGAAACTCGTCATCATTGAAATAAGCAATGTAACGATAATGATTGAATGTAATTTGTTGCCATGAAATTCGCTTTTCTTTGGGAATGGAATTAATCCGTAGAAGCTCGTCACTGTTAGAATACATTTTAACTGTTCCGTGGCCGACATTGTACTGTTTTGTTTTCTCATAATATATTGAATGTGAGAAATGATTGATTAAAATGTAATGAATATTGAATGTCCAAATCAGAAAATTTAGTATTGTAGATCATTTTCATTAATTATTTATTTGTTCTTTGTGCAACGAAAATATATCATTTAATAAATAATGCATTAATGGTAAAATAATGAGAATATTCTTTTCGGCAATCGGCTAAACGTTGATTCAAATCGGCTGTAAATATTATTGTTGTAATACCTATAGGGGTGTTTTAAAAACAAATGAATAGCTCTTATGTTAGGACAATCTAATTGAATGGCCTTAAATTTAAAAAGATTCAAATTTCTTCTTTTTAATTCATTATCCGGCATGTTGCTTGAATTAATTATTTGCTTTTACTTTTTGTAAGACTTATTTTGCAGAGTTACATATTAGGAAATGCACTGAAAACAATACACTTTTATTATTATCTTTTATTCACAATGACAATAATAATATGCATATTATATTACCTCCAAAAAGTTGGGAAATTAGCGATTCCCTCTTCGAGGTGGGTAATAAACTGTTACTAACGTCTATTTCGAAGTACAGAAACATTTTGCGAACCTCTATTTCGAAGTACAGAAACAGTCAATTGTCAGTTTATATAAACGTCAAATTGGCATCAATCACACGCTCGGTTTCTCAAACGAATCTACTCTTGAAGTGAATTTTACAATTCAGTTTAATTATGAATTACCACGTAATAACGGTCGCAACCATTCTCTTCATTAAGGTGGCAAAAATATGAAAAGTTCTAATTCACGGTCAATAGATGTCAGGTCGTGCGTTTTATGTCCATCAAAAGGAGTCGGCACATTTGCCGCTTATATAATGCGTACAGGTAACGAACTATTAGAATGTAGTTTTAAGCTGTTGTTGGTAATTCGAATATTTATATATTACACTATTAATAAGTCAAATACAAATGTTAACACAAAGTAAACCGGAAACTAAACAGAGAATGGTGGCGATTTTAGTTCACAGTGGATATTTATTTGCGTAATAAAAACTAAATGTAAGTAATATTTATCCATTTTTTAAATATAGTCTATCCGTCAAATTTTAAATGAATAATGTGGCTATGACACTATCACATTTTTTTTAATACTTTAAAAATATAACACCGTGTGCTGGGCGTCTACTAGGTCGGTGGGACGGAGCGGCGCGGCGCACAGTGGGCCAGAATGTTAATCTAGTGGGACAAAATTCAATTTTTGTAAGTCCAAAAAAATCATTAGTGTTAATAACTTTATAGTAGACATCCTAATTAAGGGTAAAAATACATTTTTCAACAAAACAATCGCATATAAACATTAAATCGGTAAGCAATAAGCACAAATATAACATTCAATTTGAATGAAATACGTCTATGCGCGCTTGGTTTAATTTTTAATAATTTCATGTTGCAAGTTAACAATGGAGCGGTTTAATAATTTATTTACTTTAAGAAATACCTCAGTTACAAATAAGTGTATTAAATAAAACCATTTAGTTATTAGTTCACATAATAAAAAATTTAAATGTCAAGTAAGTATGAAATTTTAATCGATTTGATGATATATTAGGGCATTCCTAAAAATTACTCAATTTTACCCTTATTCGACTATGATGAAAATGTAGTGCATATATATCTCTGTCGTATAAAAAAAATTCGTTTGCCTTTATGCGGCTTTGTGACTTCTGTGACGTGTTTTATACGCACGCGCACGCCACGCAGCCATCAGTATTTTGTGAATATTGCGTGCGAATCGATGGAAATTTTCCGTTAGTAGTGATTTTGCATTTTCTATCGCAAATATCTTCAAGTCGTATTCTCTCTCGTGAAAAAAATCATACTCGACAAAGTATTTGCCGAGACAACATTCTCGCATTTCTGTTCTGGCATCAAATGGAAAACGCGAGTACCATGAACAGTGGCGGCTGGTTTCTTTTTCTCGGATAACCCTTGAACCAGCGGCGGCTCGTGGATGTTCAGCGAGGAGGCAACGGAAGGAAATTTGACCAAAACAGCAGCAAGATATTTGCTTTCTATTAAGAGTAAGTAGTACAGGACGAGCGGCATCTCTGTCGTAGCCTCCTCTATAAAGATCCACGAGCCTCCGCTGCCTTGAACGTATAATGAATGTCTAATATTGTATAAGTTTAGATCGGATAAAAAACCTAAATTAGACATTTCATTGTTTGATGCAAAAAATCCAAAATTCCCACAAATATTTAAAAATTAAATAATTCCTTAACATAAATCCCGAAGACAATTTTTTCCAGATAAAGATCAATGTAAATTAATTTTATCTAAAAATAAACCCCTTTTTACTTTCTCCGTTACTAAGTACGAAAAAGTATTGTGACCGTGATTTTTTTTTCAAAAAATTTTTTTGCGGAAATATCCGTTTTGGGGTCCCTAGATACCATTTCAACAATTTCTGTGTGTGTGTCTGTGTGTGTGTCTGTGTGTGTGTCTGTGTGTGCGTCTGTGTGTGTGTCTGTGTGTGTGTGTGTGTGTGTGTGTGTGTGTGTGTGTGTGTGTCTGTGTGTGTGTGTGTGTGTGTGTGTGTGTGTGTGTGTGTGTGTGTGTGTGTGTGTGTGTGTGTGTCTGTGCGCTGTATCTCAAAAACTAAAAACTAACAGAGCAATTGATATGAAACTTTGAACATACGTCTTATTTGATAATCTGAAGAACTGAAAAGCTTTCGGTAAAATTTCATACACCGGAAGTGGGTGTTACCTTAACTGTTTTTTGTTTTTTGCCAATATTTTCTTAAATATGAAAAATATCACAAAAATTTTTAAACAAACATTAAAGACAACAAAGAAATGAATATCTTTTGCTTGAAAATATTTTTCATAAAATCATTGCTATTCGAGAAAAAAATGTATTAATTTTTTTTAAATTTTTGGTTTATAATTATGAAACGATAATAGTTACAGCAAATTTATGTGAATTATAATTGTAGAAAATTACAAAATGAACAATTTCTAAAGAATAAGTTTTTTTCGAAATGCCTTTAGTTTTTGAGTAAACTGAGTTTTTGAATTTGAAGTATAATTTTTCCATCTTTTATAATTTTGACGTTTTAAACGTCAGTGTCATCCTCTCGATGTACATTTAAAATATGATTTAAATTGAAAATAAACCATGAAAGCGTAAATATAAATAATACCATCAAGTCGGAGAAAGTAACATGATGGCCACATCACCATTTTTTTAATTAAAACCTACGAAAACAAAAAATATAAAATTAAATAAATAACCTGAAATGAATATAAAACCCTTAAAAATACAGGTCAAAAAATTCAAAAATGTAGGTGGCAAAATCTAAAATAAAGGACAAAAATCAAAAACTTTGACCCCCAAAAAAATAAATAATTCAGGTAATAATAATTCCACTTTCAGCTGCCAAAAATAAGTTTCAGACCAGAACAGCGGCGGCTCGTGGATGTTCGGCGGTTAGGCAACAGAAGAAAATTTGACCAAAAAAGGAACGGAATATTTGCTTCCTCTATTAGAGTAAGTAGTGCGGCATGAGCGACATCTTTGTCTTTGCCTCCCCTACGTAAATCCACGAGCCGACGCTAGACCAGAAGTTCGAAAATAATAGCCAAAAAATACGAAATTAAATCAATAATTCAAGTTAAAAAATATAAAATACAGGATAAAAAAATAGACCAAAAATCTAAAATATACGATGAAAAATTTAGACCAAAAATCTAAAATTCTGGCCTAAAAATAAAAATGGTGGACCCAGAAAAGAAAAAATTTTAACAGACAAATAAAAGAAAATTATAAATAAAACACTTTCTTTGTTAATATCACACGATTTAACAAAGAAAGTGTTTTATTTATAATTAAAAATGTATCACGAAGTAAACGCCTCCAGTGTCAATCAATTAAACAAAAATTAATACAAATTTAGGGCAAACGATAAAAAAAAAAAAAAAATCTGCAATGTTGGCCAAAAATTTGAAAACATCGAAACTCGGGCCTAAAGATAATAAATGTGGACTAAACCAAAAAATCAAAAATTTTAACAATTAAATCGAAAAGTTAGGTCAAAATAAAGAAAAATTTAGGTCAAAAAATTTAAAAAAAATAATAAAAATCTGTCATGTTGGTCAAAAAGTCGGAAAATTTAGACAGTATATGAAAACTTAGGCGTAAAGATAATAAATGCAGACTAAAAAATAGAAAATTTCAACAAACAAAACTCGAAAATACCGGAAAATATAAAAAAAAATCTCGCACATAAATCAATAATTCAGATTATAGATATTTTAACCTAAATCAGTTCAAAAATTTGGAACTGGAATTAAAAATTTGGCCCGCAAAATCAAAAATGCAGACAAAGAAATCAAAAATTTTAAGAATTAATTCGAAAATTTAGGTCAAAATAAAGAATAGTTGGGGCAAAAGATCAAAAAATTAAAATACACGTTAAAAATCTAAAAATTAAAAATTCGGCGGGAAAAATCAAAAAATGCGGACCAAAACGTCGAAAATTTAGGTTAAAATAAAGAATATTTAGGCTTAATAATAAAATATGCAGAATTTTTTAGTAAGAAAATTGTAAATTAGTCTCAAAAATCACTATTTTGCTCAAAATAATTTTCTAATTTTTTTAATTGCAAAACATTTTTGAGTTTGAAATTACAGGTAGCGCCATGGCTCCGTGGCTCTATATAACGAGCCGCCCCTGACCATGAATGAGCTGGCATATATGAATATATTTGACAATTTGAGAAATGAAGAATCATTGAAACCAATTTCGGCGAAATCGCGAAGTTGCATTCATATCTAAATATTTAATCAAATCAAATGAAATAATTTATTTCATGATGAAGATAAACATTCATGTGAAAGATATCAATACAATCCTAAATGTATAAATAAACTTAAAATCTAAACACATTAAAATAACATCAGTTACAACTACTTTCAAATTTAAAATTTAATTTAAAAATATTATTGGCCATATTGGATCCGTCATTTAGAATTCAGAATTTTTCATTCCAAACTTGGATTCAGAGATTTCAAAAACTGAACGTTATTAATTTTGAATGAAAACTGAATATTTTTACAAAAAAATTCCGCCGTATTGGATCCGCCATTTTGAATTTTAAAATTTTTATTGAAAATTTGGATTCAGAGGTATCAAATATAGGATGGTATTAATTTTCATTAAAAACCGAACATTTTTACAAAAAAAAATCCTCCATATTGGATCCGCCATTTTGAATTTAACAAATCTGATTACAGATTCGGACTCGGCGACCTCAAAAATAATACTAATCTACAAATTCGTCTTTAAAAGTGAAAGGATTAAGACGTTATTAATTTTGGCCCGCTAAATTAGCATTCTGGCCCACAGTGCGGCGGGGCGCAACGCGGCCCCCAAGAAAAATGCATGTGAATGCATGGAGACGCGTCCGCTCCGCGCTACGGCCCTAATGGACGCGTCTCCATGCATTCACATGCATTTTTCTTGGAGGCCGCGTTGCGCCGCGCCGCGTCGCTCCGTCCCACCGACCTAGTGAACACCCAGCTTCAGAAATCAAGTTTTTTCATAACATTTGAATTTTTTGTATAAATTCGATTCATTCAAAATGTATTTACAAATAGTTCATAAAGATATTATTTAATAAATAATATTGTCAACGAAGCAATTAAGTAGGTATGTCTGCTTATGAATACCACACGACTTCGGGCGAGTTTGTTTGTATAAGGCCAATAACATAGGAAAGGGCAATGATCTAGCTGCAGTTGTATGTTATTGTAGAGTGAGTTCTGTGTTAAAAATGTATCCCGAGCCCCCAAGAAATTATAATTATTAATGGTGAGTTAATTATCTACTTTTATCACGACGAAATATATATATATTTTGATGAATGATCAGTTCTGGTCATAAAGCCCCCCTTGTGCAAAGTCGGCTTTGCCCACCCACGATAAAAGCCTGAAATATATAAATTTAATTTTTTTCAAGAATACAACAAACCACATTTTAAATTTTGAGTAAAAAAACAACCACAATAAAACATTTTTTAATGACATAAAACAAAACAATTATAAAAACCTATTAATTTACCTTTCTTGCTTCCTTCAAAGAGAACTCATTATTTCGTTATAATTTTTTTTTCAGGAATATCATTCTCGATGAAAATATGAGCTAATAAATTTGAAATTTGTTCTTGCGATATTGAACTAACCATTTGAGTAAATGATTCTTAATTCGGCCACCGACATGCACTTGCACTGCCACGTCTCACTGTATAAAACCGATCCAGTTTATATGAATATGTAAGAGAGTGATCACTCATATAATAATAATCTTTATTTACTGAGATACATAAATAAATTCATCAAATTAAAGTAGAAAAATATTGCCTACTATTAATAAAAATTTTCTTAAACTATTATTATTATTATTACTTTGATAAAGTAAACAAATAGCACTATATTTGGTAACTGATCTTAAGTCGAGGGTTTAAAGCACACCTGCTATAATTTCTGGTTTATCTGTTTATTTATTATTATTTTTTTTGATGCGAGGAGGAGAAATCTTTTATAGACACCCCCTAACGGGGTAGTGCTGGAGTCACCTGAAGGGTATACCAGCTAGAACTCCTCCTCTTTGACATCTAGCTGGGTCGAGTGATATCCTAACCGGACGGAGGTTCCTTCTCTGGTCCTCACTGGATATCTGGATGTTCGAGGTAGGAGTGCAGTGACGGAAGAATTGCCACCGGAAACTCATTCGTGGTGTCCTCCGAGTCGATGGGACCTGTAACAAAAATAAAATTACTCAAGTCTGGACTTGGGCCCCCAACCACCAGGACGATCTTAAGGACTGCTATGGTTTACGATGGTGGCGTGGTCTTCTCGCAATGTTGATGGCCGCCTGCATCTCTGCTACAATGCTGCCGATCTGGGCGTAGTCGAGTCCACACTCTGAGTATTTGGCCTGGTGGTACTTGATGGAATATGATTTCATGAAGGTGTTGATCTTGAGTCCACTGGTAGGACAACTGGAGGCAGTTTGCTGTACAACAGCGCTGTAGGTGTAGCGGAAGGAAGGTTGCCGGGGTGAACATCGGTGTAGGTCAGGTAGGGACCTTGGGAACGGGTGGGAGCGATGCTTTGGCAGCTGTCTTTTTGGCAGTCAAGGGGGTCGCAGGTGATGATGCCATCTACTGTGGCTGCGCCTTTGGCTGGTCTGTCATAATCCTTGGTAGCAGGTGGACCCGCAAACTTTAGGCAAGTTTTGCGCATTCTTGAATATGAAGGAAATTTCGAAGTAAATTTGTAAATATTAACTATGTGTCACTCTTACATAAAGGGTCTTCTAAAACCTGTAACGTGCACGTCAGTGCCGGATCACCGAGCCGGTAATTTAGTGTGAAATATTCCGTCCACTATTGCCGTGCCGTTTGCGCTTTTTAAATAAGCCGCGATTTCTGGAAGAGGTTTTTTTATACCGAGGCTGCGGCGAGCGCGGGGCGTTGGTGAGGTCGAGAGAGCGTGTTTTTCGGGAGAGAGAAAGTGAGCGTGGCGGCGAGCGCGTACCGGAGAGATTTTCGCTGATCGATTTGCAAGTGTTAATGATTATTGTTATTCCCGTTATTGCCGTAATACCGTTTGGTGGATTTCCCGAGTGGAATGATAATTTGTCGGTGGGATTCATTGGTCCGCGACTTTGTTAGCTAAGGTTGGCGAGAATATTTTCCGTCGGGGAGTTTTTTTGGGACGCGCATCCGTCGCCACGTAAATGTGTTCCGTGTTAGTGAATGTCCCGTGTTAAGTGTATTTCCCGAGCGAGGGTAGTTGTGGTAAGGGTTAGTAGTTAGTAATTGTCGGGGTTCCGAATTTTTTGTCGTCCCTTTCCATTAGAATAACCACGTGGCGATAGGCCACGAGGTCGTAACCGTAAACCGTTGGTGGTGGGATTCTCGGTGAGTAGTTTGTCGACTTGATAATTCCCATCGATTCCCGATGCGCTTGGCGTAGTGATTTGAGCATTGTGATTTAGCCAGCCGTCAAGTTGTACGAGTAGCCACATAGGTTTTTTTTTGCGTATTGGTGGAGCAAATATTGCCTAGTTTTGTTTTAGACCTCCCGGACTGGAATTTTCGGACCGCCTAGCCCCCCTGTTACCCGCCAGGACGGAACAATTAACGCTGCACCGTGAAGATCCCGAGTTTCCCAGCCAGGACCCGGGACGGGCGCTCAAGGAGTAGCGGGCGACAGCTAAGCCACCCGCGCCGCCTACCAAACCGGAGGCCGCCCTACCGACGAAGGGAGGGGTCGTAAGCCGCTACAGAGGGGTGCCCATTACACCGACCCGGCGGTGCCGCAAGCTGCTCCGGAGGGGTGCCGCTACACCGACCCGGAGGTGCCGCCAGCTGTCCCGGAGGGGTGCCACACGATCGACTCGGAGCGGTGCAGTAGTCCGTCCTGGTCGAGGGAGGCGCAGGCTCGAGCAAATAGGGGGTAACATGCAATCGAATAGAACAGGCAATCGCTAACGCCCGCCTTAAAATTGGAATTCCGTGGCTGTTCTTGATTTGTTTATTCATTGCGCTAGTATTCCCTTTGGCGAATATACCGACTCCTCCATTATTAATCGGCATTTGTTATTTGTTTGTTTAAATTTGTAACTACCGAGAGTAGCCCTCAGCTAGTCATTACCATTGTTTGTTTTGGTTATTCGATGCGCTAACGTTTCCAACCGCGATAATTCCGTCCCCTAATTTATTAATCCGCCTTTGGTAATTGGTTGTTTTTTTTGTAAGAAGTAAATACCGAGAGGAACCTCGCCGTAGTAAGCAATATAGTTATTTGTAACGTTGTGTGCAGTCCTTTATTTGCTACCCGATCGCAACTTAACAGTTAACTTCCCCAAATTCTGTTACTAAGAGTGACTGGCGCCCAGGGTGTGGTTGAATTACCGTGAGTAACCTGCGAACCCAGCCCCGCTGAATGAACCCTAGCCGGTTGCCGTAGATCATCGCGGGCGCAGGTGACAAACCTAATTGAAATCAGTATTATTGATGATTCCAAATATTTAAATAATTCCCATAAATATGTTGCAACAAACCAACATGAAAAGAAAAGTGAAGTTTCTTGGCCTTTTTCTTTTAACGAGCTTCCCTGGCTTGTGGGATTGACATTGATTCTTTACAACGTTTACCCCTTGGTATACGTTTCAAAATAAGTTCGGGCAAGATGCACTCTGTATAAAATGTAATAAGATGAGGAAGCATTTCATTCAACTAAAATTGTTCATCTCTTCTTATGAGTTCCATAAAAATATCTTTGTCTTTATCAATAAATACAACAAAATAACAAAACTGCCTCTGACATATATTTAATTGGCCCTGTACCTAAAACAAAAGCATTGTGGCTATATTTTAGGAGGGAAGGAGCGATGTGAAATATTATTTATACCTGATAGTAATACATGTGTTGTCTTTTCAAATGAAGTTTATCATCCACAATTTCTAAAAAGAAACTTTTAACTTGTTTTGTGGCCTGTTCCAGAGTTAAATTTTTCCTAGTTAAGAAAGGTACACATTTGATCTCAACAAGAGAGTCTTCGCCTATTAATCCTATAACATTTTTTTTTTAATTAAAACAATAATTTTTTCACAATTGTATCAATATACCATCTGGACTAGCTGCTAAGAAACCATGGTTTAGATCAATAAACAAGCCACTAGGCTCGACAACTACATTATGCTCTGTTGCAAATAATTCAATGGCAACCTTCTCATGTACCCATCCAAACTTCATATCTTCACTGTCAGATGAATACAAAGTTGCTTTAACTAAATTATGGCACGATGTCTCTGGTCTTTTCCTAACAATTTTTCCAAACATTGATGCAGTTAATCGGTCTCTCCTCTCATTTTCATATAGTGGGTTACCAAATTGCCCGATAGTAGCATTTGCTATCTTGTCCCTATTAATAGCAAAAACCTGAAATAAATTTTACAAAGTAATTTTACATGATCATCAATTGTTTGTCATTGACATTTGTCATTTTTTTTCAAAAAATAATCTTGCATCTAGGTGGCCATGACCGCTCCAATAAGTTTAGCTTCATATCAGACTTATAGAAAAACAAAATTGACCACCTTTGATTTATAGTTAGGTCTACAGATGCCTATAAATTATAATTCGATCATTATTTTTAAGTAACTCAATTTTTGTATCTATATGAAATATTAGTTTTTGAGATAAAAAAACGACACATCTGAATTTTTTCAAACAAACAATTGATTTGTATGTAAAATTAGGTCTTGAACGAGGAGATAATAAAATAGACAGGGTGTTCCATTTAAAATTTTTAAATTGATGTCACTTCTGGTGAAAACGAAAGTTCAACAAAAGTTTCTGGATGACCCATAACCTACAATTTGCTTTTAGGGAGGGAAGTAACGGTCGTACTTGTTGGAGAATAGTAAAAAAATCGAAGAAAAATCCTTGTATCCGGGAATCCGACCAAAAGGGGTGGTTAATAAATCATCTATTTATCATAAAACCGAGCTTTCGCCAATGTTTATTAGCTTCTTCAGGGATAACGCTACAAATTATTTACAAAACAAAAATTTTATAAGTTAATGATTTGAGGTTATGCACGTGTTGCCGAAAAATTACTTACATGGAAGATGTGAAAAATAAACCGTTGAACATACGGGATTAATAAAATGGCTCAATGCAATAATAGTTAAACATATTAAAACTTGTTAAAAACGCTGATGTCGCAAGATTAACATTTACAAACTTTACAAACACACATCGCCGGTCATGTTGGTTCGAGGCAATGACTAACAGTAGTGGTGATCTAGGTTAGATTGTAATGGCCGAGGTACAAGCCAACTGAAGAGAGAGCACTCAAAAATAGTGCCAACCCTGTTATTTGATGCCGTGAAAGTGGCGGTAACATTTTGAATTTGAATTTAAAATGTGTTATGTGGTGGTGTCTGTGGCTATCAATTTAATCTTTACAAGTGTAGATTATAACATTAACAATGACCTGATCATTTTAACGCTATAATAAAATGTAGGGGTTAGGATTAATAGATGAATTATAACATAATTGTTAGTGGTGGTGGTTAAGTGGTGAAAAAACCTAAAATTTAAACAGTTATAGTGGTAAAGCACTATCGATGGAAAATTGAGAATTATGTTACAGTTTTTTTTTGTTGCAATTATGTAATTAATGTAACCCCCAAATTGTAATTTGTAATATTAACAATGTACAGGTCAATGTAATATTATAACACATTGTACGGGTGCAGGGTTATTGTTGAAAACGTATAAGTTACGTGGTGTTTAAAGTGGTGTTGAAAGTGATGTTGAAAGTGGTGTTTAAGGTGGTGTTTAAGAATTTAAATTATTTAAGTGTAATACAGCAATTTCAATAAATTGCCGGGGTGTGAGAGAATGTGTAAGAAATATAGTGAGAATTTGATCTAATTACTGATAACGAGAACAATTAACTAAACTCAACGAAAATCAAGCAGCAGAAATTGAGGAGTTGTGTGAAATATCAATCGAGGGATCGCTATTGGTTTTATGACGGTCTGAGAGACTGATAAGGTAGGAGTAGATGTTACTTAAGCGATCTGTGTCAGAGTTGAAATTCATTGTTTTACCACGGTTCTTCTGAACGTGATACATCTCAAGAAACAGTCTGCCCCTATATGATTTACAAGTGTCAAGAACTTTTACGTTGTTGAAGTCTGGGTTGTGGTTCGAAGAGTTGCAGTGAATAGAAAGAGCACATGACTTTTTGCCCAGTCTGTAATGAAAAAAATGACTGTTAAGGGTGCTAATGTTAGATTGAGCTATTCTGACTTTGTCGTGGCCCAGAAGGTTAATACGTTTGGGGGTGAGGCCCTCGGCGTAAGGCAACTTTCTGAATGTTATTTGGTCTGGGGGGTGTGGGGGAGGTTCAGTGAGGGCTACTATTGGTGGGGTGACAATAGGATCTTGTCGGTTAAACATCAATTTGGACACAAGTGATCGTGGAAAACCAATATTAACCGCTATATCCGCTAATAAATGTAGGCTTTTTTCCCTGAAGAAGTGATGGCAAATTTTAATGATTCTAGATTTTAAACCTTATGAGGTGTTGATTTTCACTCGGAAAGGTGAATGTGAATGAAAATTAATATAACGGCCGGAATTCGTTGGCTTGCGGTACCAGTCCAGGATAAGAGTGTTGTCAGTTCTCCTAACAACCCTTGTATCCAGGAAGGGTATGCATCCACCGACTTCCGTTTTAACTGTAAATTGAATGTGTGAGTTGAACGTATTAAATGTGTCCAGAGTGAGCTGAACCGATTCGAGGGGCACTGCAAGAATCAAGTCAT
Source organism: Ocypus olens (assembly GCA_910593695.2). Lineage (NCBI taxonomy): Eukaryota > Metazoa > Arthropoda > Insecta > Coleoptera > Staphylinidae > Ocypus > Ocypus olens. The sequence goes on along the minus strand of OU343052.1, from coordinate 18,512,835 downwards.
CGACATACTTCTTGATAAAAGGTAGTGGGAAAGGTAATTGAGGGAGGACAGCATCCAGTAAGTCGTCCATTACGATTTGAGCCAATATTGGACTCAAGGATGAACCCATCGGTTTCCCAAAGGTTTGCGTATAGAATGACCCATTATAAGTGAAATAATTATTAGCCCCAATGAATTTAATCAGTTTAATAAAAACTAGTTTTATCTAAACCCATGTGGGGTGTAATTAAAGTGAAATTTGAATCAATGATGTTAATCACTAGATCCATAGGGATATTTGTGAATAAGGAGACCACGTCTAAGGATATCAACACAAAATCAGGTGGAAGTTGAAATTCGTTGAATTCTTCCGCAAAAGCGAAGGAATCCAAGACATTGTAATCAGTTCTACAGGAAAAAGAGTAAGCCAAGATGTTCTACAAGAAACAAGACAATGAATATGTCGGAGAATTAATTGAGGAAATTATAGGACGCAACGGTAAGTCGGGTTTGTGAATTTCTGGCAGACCGTAGTATTTCGGTGCGATCGCACTATACGTTACGATTTTCTTGACAGTTGTATCGTCAAGTAAGCCTTGTTTGCCTAGATCTTTTACCAGCTTTGTTAGACTGCGCAGGATCGCTGTTGGATCTTTAGGCAGGCGGGTATAAGTGTCGGTGTCGTGGATCAATAGCTCTGATTTTTCTACATCATCTGCCTTGTTCAACAAAACTGTGACTGCACCTTTGTCAGCCTTAGTAACAATTAATGATGGATTATCCTTTAAAAATCTATTTGTTGCTTGAAGAGCATCTGACATAAGGGGGGTGTGTGGAATAAGAACGTAATTCGTGAGTCAATTAGTGATCTTTGCACGAATGAAATTGTGTTAATCCTCAGGCGAGGTCTCGAGAATGGACTCAATGTCGCTGAGAAAGTATGAAATGTTAAAATCTTTGGGTTGGACTGGTAAGCAAAACTTGGGGCAGAGTGAGGGTAAAGTATTAACGTCCTGGGGGACGACAACGTCAGTACAGTTAACAAGCCATTTGGCATTATTTATACATGCTCAAACTTTAGCGGAATCATTTGAATTTCATAACTTACTTTAAATTAATACCCTGCCAAATAATCGTGGCATGTTCCTTAATTTGGTTTTTTTAAATGTATCCAGTACGATTGTATCTATATCGGATGATCCTCTTTTTAATGACAGTTTTCACCATGTATCTTATACCTTATCTATTAACACCAACGACATCCATGATTCTCTAGATTATTATGGTATTGTTTATAACTTTAAATCCACTGATTATGGTAGCATTAATGCATTTTTATCCAATATATCATGGCATGAATACCTCATGCATAATGATATAAATGTTATTGTGGATAAATTCTATCACGTTTGTAAGTATGCTATTGAAAAATATGTACCAATTAAAATTGTAAAATCATCGTCATATCAAAAATGGTTCAGTTCTAGATTAATAAACTTAATTAAACTGAAGAAGAAAGCTCACAGCCAGTACAAATGTAGTGGTAATTATTCAGATTATGAACAGTTTAAATCTCTTCGATCTCAATGTATAATTCTAAGTAATCAATTATTTTCCAACTATATGGATAGAATTGATAGAATTGAATCTAATATCTGTACCAACACTAATTCATTCTGGAATTACGTTAATGAGTCAAGGAAAACATTAGGCTTTCCTAAGTCTATGTACTTTAAAGATACATCTTGCAATTCTGGTGAAAGCTGTGTTAACCTATTTGCTAAACATTTTTCAAGCAATTATGTTAATGATGATAACCTATCAATTAACGTAATTCTAGAATTTCCTAATAGCTCGGACTCTGTTAACTTATGTAATTTTAAAATTGGTATTTCCGACAACTTTGAAGCAATTAACTCTTTACCTGATTCCCTCAATCCAGGACCTGATGGTATACCAATTTTTTTTTGTAAAACGATGTATTTTTTCACTATGTACATCATTGAACAAATTTTTTAACGTTTCTCTCCACAAATGTGAATTTCCCCTGATATGGAAAACTAGTTTCATTCGGCCTACATTTAAAAGTGGTAGTAGAAGGAATAAGATTGTTAATCATGGCGAACATAGGTCGCTCTGTATCAGAAAGTGATTTAAATTGCTCTGATGCAACTTTTAAAAGTAATAATTGTGTTTGTGGTAGTTGTAAAGAACCCATGTTATTCGAGGAAATTCAGTGCATCGTATGTGAGGCACATTTTCACGAACAGTGCTTGAAATCTGAGGAAAAATTTGGAATTACCGCTTGCAACCGTTGTGAAAGAAATGGAATACAAAAAATCAGCCTGCATGTGCTTATTATGCTTAAAGGGGAAATCAAGGAATTAAAAAAAACTGTGAAACAACAGGGTGAGGATATTAAAAATACAAATTTAATTATAAAAGGTTTAACCTCAAAAGTTAAAAATTTTGAGAAAAATGTAAACAAGCATTCGAATTTTAACAGAAATGCGCAGAAAACTGTAACCAAACCACCATCTATTAGCGAGGAGAGAAAGCGAAATTCACCAGATTTAAGAATTAATACAGTTACCTATGCGAATGCTACTAATGTAGACAAAAGGATAAACAGCGAAGGAAATAAATTAACCTCCTCAAAACAACCAGAGAAACCAATTGTAGTGGAGAAACAACAGCAACCACAGCCAGTGATAATTATAGATGATCATGTTAACAATAATCCCCAGAGAAACGAAGAATGGACAACGGTGGAAAATAAGAAAAAACGGCGCACTTCTAAAATATATGGAACCGTAGAGGACACTACTCTTAAAGGGTCGGCTAAATACTTACACTACCATATATATCGCCTGGGGCCAACAACCACGAGCGAACAACTCTTGGAATATTTGAGTAATAATATGGGTATCAATGGAGCAAAATGCGAAAAAATGAATGCAAAATATCCCGAAGAGTATGCCTTATATAAAGTATCAGTACCCCATATATTTGCAAACAAAATGTTCGAAGCGAATGTGTGGCCGGAGAATGTTGGAGTAAGTCGTTTTTTATTCCATCTAACAAACACACGACCAAGGAAAATATAAAAACAAATTGCAAAATAATAAATAAATCTATGAGCATAATTCATACTAATATCAGATCTATCTACAAAAAAAAAAGTGCTCATAGACAAAATGCTAGAAGAACACCCAAATTGTAATATCTTAGCCCTAACGGAACATTGACAAACAGAAGAAAATTTAAAAAAATAGTGTTATCCAAGACTAGTGAGCAGTTTCTCAAGAAAAGCCCAGAAAAAAAAAAACTTCTTATGGAGGATCGGCTCTCTACGTACGGCTGTCGTTCCATTGCAATGAACGTAAGGACGTCAATATACTATCCCAGGAAGGGCTATATGAAATTGCAGCTACTGAGTGGACATTTCAAGGAGTCAAGTTTATTTGTGTAGTCATATATAGACCCGAATCAAATAAAGATTTATTTCTGGACAAATTAAATCAACTCATCTCATATATTTTTAATTCAAACAAGACATTTTTTATTGCTGGTGATTTTAACATAGACTTAAGTACGGATTATACATATAGGACTAAGTTTGTTAATTTAGTAATATCATTTAATATTAATATTACTATAAAGGAACCGACACGATATGGGAAGAACGCAAATACAATAATAGATAATATATTGACAAATTTAAGCGATGGATATGTCTCTGAGGTACTTGAAACATATTTATCCGATCACTGTGCACAAGAAATATAGTTTTCTTATAATCTCGATCAACATAAATATAAATATGTGCGTATATACAACTCCGAAAATGTTTCGCATTTCATAGACGCATTAAAGAATATAGATTGGACAAATATATATTCGTTGACCGATGTAAATAACGGGTATGATAGTTTTATTTGTATTATCCTTCAGTTATTCAACAAATGTTTTCCATATAAAAAAATGGTGATGTGGCCATCATGTTACTTTCTCCGACTTGATGGTATCATTCATATTTACGCTTTCATGGTTAATTTTCAATTGAAATTATATTTTAAATGTACATCGAGCGTTTTGTAGACTCGCATGAAACTGACGTTTAAAACGTCAAAATTATGAAAGAGAAAAATTATACTTCAAATTCAAAAACTCAGTTTACTCAAAAACTAAAGAGATTTAGAAAAAAACTTATTCGTTATAAGTTGTTCATTTTAGCATTCTCTACAATTATTATTAACATAAATTTGCTGTAACTATTATAGTTTTAAAATTATAAGCCAAAAATTAAAAAAAAATAAATAAATTTTTTTCTCGAATAAAAATGATTTTATGAAAAATGTTTTTAAGCAAAAGAACTGAATTTCTTTGTTGTCTTCAAAGTTTGTTTAAATGTTTTTGTGATATTTTTCATATTTAAGAAAATATTGGCAAAAAACAAAAAACTGTTAAGGTAAACGCCCACTTCCGGTGTACGAAATTTTACCAAAAGCTTTTCAGTTCTTGAGATTATCAAATAAGACAGATGTTCAAAGTTTCATATCAATTGCTTTATTAGTTTTTGAGATACAGCGCGCACAGACAGACATACACACACACACACACACACACACACACATACACGTCCCGCAATGCTTGTGGCAACCCATGAAATATCCTCAATTGTGGCGCTTTCGTTTAGATGCTGCCCTTTCGCTGCGCTTTTCCACGCTATTTCTGAATATGTGATTCATTTTGTTTTACCCTCCATATAAACAAAGTTATTGCAAAAAAACAATTGTGGCAACCGTGCCACAAGTATTGGGAAACGTGAAGTGTGTATCCAGGGTGCCACAAGTGTGGGGAAACATACCGTGTGTAAGAATGGGTTGCCACAAGTATTGCATAACCTACCAGTGTGTGAAAAGCAACGTTGCCGCTGCCAGCAACCTACAATAATTCATTGCATTCTACCTTTTGAACATCTTTTACCCTTAAATGCATGGTTATTTCACTAAAATTTGTTTTTATATTATCGATGTACATATTCAGAAAATAATTTATGACAAGCATTCAAAGAATTACTTCATTTTGTGAGTAGGGAATTTGCACAACGACGGCGAACCAGCAGTTCGCAACGCTACGAAATAAAAATAAAGGCACTTTTAATGCGTGTATCATTCACAATTTTTTCTATCGTAATAATAGTTATTTTTGTACGTGCGCAAAATTTGTGTTTTTATTGTTTCGCATGAGAATGTCATTCGAATGCGCCAATAATCATCGAACACGAAATACAAACAATATTTTTGTTAAAATTAGAATACTATACCTAAATATTGAGAATTTAGCGATGCGTCAATACACTTTTTTTCTGACGATTGTAGAAAATAATATTTGTACTTTTGTGATTTATTTTCAATTTAAATAATAAAATTTTACTTTATAATAATATGCTGACATAGTTTCATTGGTTCAAAACTTCGGATATAAAATGTTGTAAATCTTCTGAATCAATTCTAATGAATAGTTTTAATTAAAATAAGATACTAATATATAAAATTCGAAATTTTTGGTATTTAACTCTGATTTTGCATCAAACCCAATGAGTGTTCAGAAATACTCCAGAAATAAGTGTCATTTTTTCGATTTTTTTTTAGTTTAGTGGTCATCCAAAAACCAGTTGCACTTTTGGTTTTACCGGAAGTTACATCAATTAATTTTTAGTAAATTTATAAAGTTTATATGAGAGACATTTTCAGGACATTTTTCATTTCATTTTTTTATTTGAATGGCAAAATATTGTTAGTTTCAAAAAACAACCGACCTTGTTGTGTATTTTTTAGATAGAGCATTTGTAACTACGATGCAATACTATTTTTTCTAGGGTCGCCTAAGGCATTTTTCAAGTAAATTTGACGAAAAATAAGTGGTAGCGTGTCTAAAATATATCGCATAATTTTATAATTAATTTTTTTAAATTAAATTTACCAGATTCAAAAATGCATTGAACTAAAGTTGAATACTTTGTTGCTATAACAATACACTTTTTTACTCTTTATAGATTTTTCTCTGATCCCATTTTTTTAAATTGTATTATTAGAAATTTTTTGAGTCATTTCGTTTAAAAAATAAAACAAACAATGCGTTGCCACAGCAACAAAATAATAAGTGGCAACAAATATCCAACATCATCACTAAATGCATTATTAATTTCCAAAGAACTTGTAAACAAAGATTTTAATATATAATTCATAAAATATTTTATTGGGAACGACATTTAATCGATGAAAATGATATTTTCTCATACCAGATTTACATCCCTTCCTTGCTATTAGTTCAGTGATTTTTTAATTAAATTACTTTACATAAATGGATATTTTACTGTTAATGTGTAAATGTTTTTATGTGCTATTGTGTGTTAGTTTGGACCGGATATTGGGATGTGACGCATTCATTCCACGAATTCGTTTTAAAATTTAAAGGGCGGTCGAAAACAGGTAGTTAACTTGGGGGTGACGAATGCTAACATCTGCGAAAGATAAAAACATTTGAGGCATGGCATCCACTTCTATACACATTTAAAAATAGATTTTTACTATTGCTATTTAAATTAATAACTTTCTTTAAGTTTTTTGCGGTTTCAAACTGAATTTCATTGGCCATTGTAACGCATGGTAGAGAAATAAATCTTAGATTTTTTATTACGTCCATTTTCTCAATAATACTTTATTCATACATTTCTTGTAAATATTAATATAGAAATAAATACCAATCAATAATAATAACTTACGACAAAAAATAAGTTTTTCGAACAATTTTAAACTGAATATAACATTTACTAAATTATAAATTGGTGGTCAAACAATAGCCTAAATTATACTATTTCAAGTAACGTTTGATTTTGTAAACTTATTTTTGCCTGAGCTATAAATCTTTGAGATAATTTGTTGAGCTAAATTGCCGGAAATAAACAATGAATACCAATATAATATTTAATCAAATTTGTATTGGTTTTGATTTTCAAAAGTAAAGTGATTTTTCTTGGAATAATTAATAATGCACAAATTACGGTATTAAACCTGTACCTGTACTAATATTAGTTGCATCCTCTTGTGCCGTAATAGAGAAAAGTTAGACAGAAAAAGATTCAATGGAAATTAATCACAATTTTTTTTTTTAATTTTAAAATTTAATTTGATGAAAATGATTGATTCATTACTTTTAGAATAATTTGCCCAATATTATAAACATAGTAATACATCTGATATCCTATTATTTGAGAATAATTTTTATATGTGTGTTATTTCTTTTCGAATCAGTGACCTGTTTAGTACAAAGGGTGTAATTATAATAAGCCGTGCATGTCGAAACTGGTTGATCGAACACAAGATGAAAATGAAATAATTAAGAAATAGAATAATTTTCCTCATCATGGGTGTATTAATTCTCAGTAATATTTGATATTATACAGGGTGTTTCAAATTCGAGACTCATCATGGGGATCCCGCTTATTAGAAGAGATAGAGGTTATGGCACTTTTGCAGAATTTTATGCTGATTAATAATCCATTGAAAAAAATTACTTCATTTTTTTTTGTTTTTCGTTGTTTCTTTATATCTTAGTTAATTGAGGAGGTATTTAAGAATGGCAAAGACGTTCGTATCATAAATTTCTTATTTCTTATAGATGCTATATTTATTTTTTACCACATTCAATTTAATTTTTATTATATTATATAACACTTTTTTTAATAATAATAATATTCAAAAGACAAAATGATTTTGAAAGATCGACGGCGTGTAAAGTGATTTGAATTTTTGTAGAATTTTTTTCTTGCGATTCACATTATTTTTTTAATTTTTTGCGCTCGAAAGTTTGACATTGAAGAAACTTCATTTTCAGAAATTCATAACGACTGAAAATTGCTGCACATTCAAAAACCAAAATTATTATTGAAAGATAGACGCCTTGTGAAGTAAACTGAATTTTTGGTAGGATTTTATCCTTCTGTTTTATATTATTTTTTAATTTTTGCATTCCAGTGTGCGTCATTGAAAAAAATACATTTTAAAAAATTCATAACTCGACTGAAAATTGCTGCACATTTAAAAGCCAAAATTATTTTAGTTTTTAAATGTACTTAAAACATATAATAAATATCAATTTTGTTATCAAGTAATAAATATTATTACTTTGAAATATGTGCTACGTGTGTAAAAATAAGAAAATCCTCGAATACGTCTGTTTTTAATTTTAAAAATAAAAATAGTGTTGGACAAATAAAATATATGTAATAATTATTAAAATTTATATATACATAATCTCTATTAACAGCCTTTTGACATGATTACATTATTTACATATTTTTTAAATAAACAAGACTGTCACATGGGCTATTGACCTAAGGTCTTTCGGCCCTAGAATGCGTATATACTTGAATTAGATTAATTTATTGTATATTGGTTTGAATCGGACTTTTCGGAGCTACTGAACATAAATATAAATTCATTGAGCCATGTTACTTTTAAAAGTAAAAGTTGAATTTGATAATTGCCGTTTAGATTGAAAAAGTACGTGTAATATAAATTAAATATGAGTTAGTTTTATTCAGCGTGTGTTAGTTTGGAACGGATTTTGAGTTGTGTAGCATTCATTTAAACGAATTCCTTTTAAAATTTAAAGGGAAGGTCGAACGCAGGTACTAGGGATGAAGAATGGGAACATCTGGCAACATAAAAGCCAAGGTTGCCAGCCCTATAAATTTTCATAGTTACTTACATAATAAACAATTGGGCCGTTGAATGTTTACATCAAGGTTATCATTTTTTTTTTAAATTAGATCGTCTGTAACTTTAAAAAATGGCTACTTATTTTTTTTCTATTATTTCGGATTTTTATAGACCTGTTGTTTCCCTTTATACGAAAGCATAACAATTATACTGTGTTATTAAACAGACACTGGCACTGTTTTAATGTACTTAACTAAAATTATTTCAAGCACCAGTGCAAAATGTAATTTTATTAATACATTATGCACTTAAATTATTTCAAAGTTATTTCTCGATTAATTCTGCCAATAAAATCGCTGTATTTGTTTTTCTCTTCTAAATAATAACGGTTATATGGAATAAACTTGTAATACTTTGGTTTTCATTTAATTCTTATATATAGTGCACGCAGTACAGTATGGAATAAATTCAGTAAAATCAAAATAAAATATTTTTGGAAAAAATCCTCATGTCAATTTTCTTTGATAAAAATACACATTTTTCCATGAAAGTCGATTTTCAGCCATCATTTATTTTTGTGTAAAGACGTCATCGATTTTTTTTTTAATAACAACTCATTCATTGCCCGAATTTTCCGGGCTAAACCTGCGCATTTCATCTCTTATGCAATGTTCAAGTTCAGCTAAATTTTGTGGTCTGTTAAAAATATTAAAGATGTTCTAGAAAGGCTTGTAATTATTCATTTTTTCCTCCTTTTATTCTGCAAATATTATAACCGTTAGTGGGTGAATGGCTTATAAGCCAAATCCAATAAAAAAAAGAAGGGCTTGCGAATTGTCTAGAAATCGATGGATTTCCATCAACCCTAATTTCATGAAATAAATATTCATTACTGTAGTATTGTATACATTTTTATCTGGATGTTTGTTATTAAATATGTCATCTGCTTCCCGATACGTTTTATAATCTTCAATCACAATTAATTTCTATTTTTTCTCCAAACTCAATGTCACCGGAATTACTATTCATTTATAATTTTCAAATATCTGACGTTCAATGACAGACCTGTCACTGTCATTGCAACATTTGAAATATCAATGTGCATGTACCACTGTAGAGAAAAAGAAAAATTACAAAATCTTATTTTTATCACTGGGCAGACATGACTGTATGTTTAAACCCAATTTTAAATTCTAAATAACTTTTCTTTATAACAGTTCTTGATATTGTCAATAATAAAGGTACTTTATTCTGGAACAAAATTCATATTTTCACACAAACTCCGTATATTACTGAAAAATTTGACATCTGATGATTGCATTCTAGGTTTTTTTAAAGAATAACTTTTTTCCCTAAAAGTAACTTTCAAAGGGGATAGTTGAGAAGCTGCAAACAAACAGCATTCATTGCAATGCAGAAAAAATATTAAATATATTGATTGTATTTTTAATTGCGGACTTTTAAAGTTTTCATCTTAAGTTTTAAGTGGTACTATATTAAAATTTAATTATTTAACTGTTGATATGTTAACTTTGATAACCGAAACAAGAGAACAAGAAATTGTAATTAATGTCAATGTAATTTTACTAAAAATTAAGCTAAAACCTATGGATTACAATCTATTGTCTGTTATAATAATGTTCTAATTATAAGAACAATTAGTTCGCTGAAAAGAGATAAAATTTTAATATGGATTTTAAGCAAATATTTTCATTAAAACGTAAGTTAAAATATGGTCCAAAAGTTAATTGGCAAAATATTAACGGCTGTGGTAATACAATACACGGCATATTATAACATACCCCCGAAAGCAGAATCTATTAATAATATATCATCTAAACCTATAATTTAACTAAATTACAAAAAAAACATTTAATAGTAAAATCTGTAAATTTAGAAAAACAAATTGAAATTGTATTAAATTATTATTAAAATATTTGATAGGATTAAAATTATTTACCATTTTGTGCCAGTTATTAAATTGAAATCACATAAATTCAATGGACAATTGACTCTTAGCTCGATTCATACTAGATGATATTTATAATAATCATAATACTGATAAAAAATTGGTGGTCAATTTTCTATGTTTTAAAATGTTCAAAAATGTTTAATAAAGAATATCTGAATATTATTTTATATTATGTTCTTAGTATTATTTGAGATATTTTTTACTCTTCGCCTTGTCATTGACAAAAATAGTTTTAATAAAATGTAAATTTAACCTATTCATAAACAAATCAAATTTGGAATTTGGAATTTTACCATCTTTTGAAAACAATTGAAATCCTGGCAGTCATACCAGAGAGACGGTAAAGGCATGGAAATGCACACCTGTGGCTGATTTCCTCACTGAAGACGAGATTGCGTTAATGCACTAAATCCTATTCGTTTAAAATTTATGAAGCATTTTTTGAAACGTATACAATTGTGCATTTGTCCCTGAAGATGTTAAATAGAATTATAATACGACCGAATAACTTTAAATAAGAGCCTCAAATTCAATTTAATAAACTTATAGGAAAGTAAACAAAAAATAAACTAAGCTAACAAAAATTATAAAAATATATTATATGTATGATCAATTGCTGAATGTCTAACAATTAAATAATTTTTAAAATTATTTTATATTATCTTTACTTTATTCAGTAATTAAGAAGAAATAATTATTGTTAATTATTAAATTAATTATTTATTTAACCAATATAATTACTTATTATTATTATAACAGATTAAAATATGATATGTATGCAACTAGAAAAACAATTCATAAGAGCAGAAATGATTTCTAGGATATTATCCGGCTCCAACCCAAATATATATGCGCCGAAGAAACTCTCAGTATCAAATTACTGGCAACGTAGCATTTTTTTGTAGAGGGCGCTACCAACTAAACACTACTGAAGTTGCCACAAATATGAGTGTGTGTACCACATGCAAGATCCTGAATAGTGGCGTCTTTTACACATTTTTAAAAAAAGTTGCATAACTTGTGTAAAAGGTACTTTTCGTAAATACTATGATAATGAATAAATGTATTTTGTTGATCATAATATTCAGTGTAAATATCGTTAGTCTAAGTTAACAAGAAACGGAGAAATCACCAGAGAAAATTGTGGCACAGTGTGTAAGTTGCCACAATTCCGTGCGTCCGCCACAGTTCAGGATGAGGCACACACAAGTTGCCACAAGTATAGAGGAACATACACACACACACACACACAGACACAAAAAAAATTTTTCCAGAAATTGTTGAAATGGCATCTAGGGACCCCAAAACGGATATTTCCGTAAAAAAAAATTTTGAAAAAAAAATCACGATCACAATACTTTCTCGTACTTCGTAACGGAGAAAGTAAAAATTAATATAAATCACGCGAAAAAAAAAGATAAAGTAGTAACCGAGAAATTACTGAATGTAAAAAAGTGTTAGATTTTCTCACGATAGCATCAAAAATCAATCCCGAATTTAAAGAAGTATTTAATAATTAAAATAATATTTATAACAACCTAATAAAACAAAATAGAAAAAATAAAATTATCAATGATCTTTTAACCAGTGATAACATAAATAAAACCACCTGGAATATTATAAAAAAAGTAGGTGGAAACAATAATAAAAGGGAATGTTTGCCTTCTAGAAATGAACAGAAAATTGCTAATGAATTCAATAGTCATTTTGTGAATTCCATAAAAAAATTACTGAAAAATATAAGCTACGTTGAATATGAGGATATAAATATTGCAGTCAATCCAAAAAGTATATACTTGTATCCAGCAACATCTGAGGACGTGTATAATATAAAAACACGAATAGTGCCGGCAATGATGAAATTAGTACGAGATTACTGAAAGCGATTATTTTAGAAATACTTACACCATTGACGCACTTAATAAACCTATGTCTTTCTAGTGATGTGTTTCCTAATCAACTAAAAACGGCTATTGTTGTGCCCATTTATAAAACAGGCGACATTGAAGATTTTTCAAACTACCGACCAATAAGCCTGCTAAGTGCACTATCAAAGGTATTTAAAAAAATAACATTTAATAGAATATCCCTTTTCTTCAATGCATGTAACCTTTTTCATCCAATGCAGCATGGCTTTACTACAGGAAGAGGCATAAATACAGCATTGTTTCAGTTTATAACAAAAGTTATTGATTCCCTAGAAAAAAATAGAAATACCTTTGGCAATGTACTTAGATTTAACAAAAGCATTTGACAACGTCAATCACTCTATACTGCTAAAAAAAAATACAATACATACGGATTGAGGGGAATCGCTCACAATCTTATTGAATCTTACTTACAGGAGCGTTCCCAGATGGTGAAAGTACGCACATCTAAATCACAGCCACTTCAAATAGATACCGACCTTCCTCAGGGAAGTATCTTAGGGCCTCTACTTTTCATTATAAATATGTTAACGACCTATTCAATATAATAAATCAAGATGAGTGTTTATTCGAAAGTTATGCGGATGGCACAACAAGTTTAATTAGCGGTACTAATATATCCAACGCAATTGCTAAAGAAAATCATGTCTACGAATGCTTGCAAACATGGTTCAATAAAAATCAATTTTTGTTAAATAACTCCAAAAGTAAAGCTATGATATTTAAAACAAATAAATCCAATTTAATCACTCCAAATGTTATAAATGTAGAGGATGCTGAAATAAATATTGTAGACCATTGTAAACTATTGGGTGTTATAATTGACAATGAATTAAGCTGGAAAGCTCATGGGCATTATATTGAGAAAGATGCTAGACATATCAAATCATTTAAAAACAACCTATTTGCATATTTATGTGAAATGGAACCATATACAAAGACAGTTTTTCAAATAACACTTTTAGTTCCTTTTGTACTAATTACTGCTTTTCTTTTTGACGCATTTTCTTTTTGTTACTTTGTGTTTATGTTAATCTATGTACACACCAAGGTGGAAATTATGGAAATAAAGATCATTATTATTACTATTATAACATCGAGGACTATAGAGCAGTTTCAATTCAATCTACTTTTCCGAAATTATTTGACAAACTTATTGCAGATCAATTAATGTTTTCATGTAAGAGCATTATCTGCAATGAGCAACATGGTTTTTACGATGGAAGATCTCCTGTATGCAATCTACTTGTTTATCAATCATACAGGGTCTTTTTTTTTTAACTCAGAACATATGATTGTTAATGTCTATGTTCTATGTTATAATAATCACATCAACGCATTGCAATTTATTGGCAATGTAGGCAACCGTACTTACACTCAGTTTTATTTAATTGTCAAAATTGTGTTATTAATAACAATGCATTACACCACCGAAGAAAGAATACAGATAATTAATTGGTACAAGAGTGGGAACAGCATTCGACGTGTTAGAGATTTGTTTTCGATTGAGTATCCGACCAGACAAGTTCCATCCATCTCAACAATTTGTAATATTGTCCATCATTTTGACAATACTGGCTGCGTGAGTAATTTTCATATTAAAAGGGCTAAAGGAAATCACATTTTAACGGAAGAGATGAAACTCAACATTTTATGTTACGTAGAGCAGAACCTCATATCATCGTTAAGAGTTATCGCAGCACAGTTTCAAATAAGTTCAGCTTCCGTTTACAAGACATTATAAGAATTTAATACAATGCTTACAAGTTTTCAAATCATCAGCAACTATCAAATGAGGACAAAGGCAAACGAACAGAATTCTGTGAAACCGTATTCAATTTAATTAATAATGATCAAGAAATTTTACACAGAATAATATTTTCCTTAAATTGTGAAGTTAATCCACAAAATTATAGGTTAGTATTTTTCATTCCTTATCGATACCCATTCCTTACACCCATTCCTTCACCTTTTAGATTTTGGGCGTGTAATAATCCTCGCTTACAAAATTTGACGCACACGCAACACGCACAATACAATGCGAGAGTTAATGTATGGGCTGGACTAATTAATGATACCCTTATTGGTCCTTTTTTTATTAATGAAAATCTAAACAGTAATGTTTACTTAGATCTTCTGCGAACTCGTATAATGCCAGAAATTCATACACTAAACATTGCTGCTCCTTATTATCAGATGGATGAAGCGCCTCCACATTCTACAGCTGCCATTAATAATTATTTAAGTGAATTACTTCCTGATCGCTGGATAGGTAGATTTGGTCCAATACCTTGGCCACCCCGGTCGCCTGATTTGTCTCCAAGCGACTTTTTTTTTCGTGGTGGTATCTAAAAAGCAATGTTTATAATAACATTATTATAAACAATACTCCAGAGTTAAAAGATCATATAATTACTGTTTGCGATGAATTAAGAAGAAATCCAAACACTTTAGAAATGCTATTCAAGGATTTTATAATCGACTTGGTTACTGCTTAGAACATGAAGGTGGTCATTTTAAATATTTATTATAATTACTTACGATTTATCATTGTTTGTTTCATTAACCTCACTTTATTCGTAATAATTTTAAGCTTTCACTGTATTGTGACAGGTCGACGGGGCCTTTGTGTACTTGGTTGCCTACATTTGTGTACTTGGTTGCCTACCAATTGCAGTGCGTTGATGTGATTATTATGACATAGAAAATAGACATTAACAATCATATGTTGTGAGTTAAAAAAGGCCCTGTATAGTATTAATGCTCTTGAGAAATATGGCCAAGTGGACGCAGTTATATATAGATTTCTCCAAAGCCTTCCATCGTGTTTCTCATTCAATTTTAGTGAACAAATTACGCGCTATGGGCTTTGGAGGCTGTATAACGGAATGGATCCGAAGTTATTTGTGCGATAAACAACAATTTGTAAAAATCAATAATTTCGTCTCTGAACCAATATCTGTGTTTTTTGAGGTGCCGCAGGGGTCACATTTTGGTCCAGTTTTATTTTTATTATTCATTAATGATGTCAGTTCATATGTAAAGCATTGCAGATTTTTATTGTTTGCAGATGACCTTAAAATATTTCGGGCGGTAAATTCCATCTCAGACTCAGCATACTTGCAGGATGATTTAAACAATATTTATAAATGGTGTTCTGATAACAATTTTTATTTTAATTATAAAAAAATGCATTGTTCGGAAGGGGTCGTATAGTTGAAAATGCATATATAATAGATGATCATCTATTACCATCTGTTAAGCAAGTTAAAAATCTTGGTGTGTTATTTGACTGTAATTTCTCCTTCTCGAAACACATTGACTGCATTTGTTTGAAAGATTTACAGATGCTTGGATATATTAATCGGTTTGCCAGAAACTTTTCTATCAGTACCCAGAAAATACTATTCATATCTTTAGTAAGACCACAACTTGAATATGCTTCTTGCATTTGGTCGCCGGCATATAATAATAAGATTGATCAACTAGAACGGGTTCAAAACAAATTTTTAATGTCAATTTCTTTTAGAATTGGGATTAGTACAATTTAATATAGTCGCAGCAATATGCTTTCATTTCTAAACCTACCAACTTTACGTGATAGACGAATACATGCAGATTTGTGTGTATTTTATAAATTAGTGAACGGTTTTATAAATTGTTGTGAGCTTCTCGCATATTTGAATTTCAACATCCCCTTCAAAACAAGAAACATTACTGTTTTTAAAGAATCTTTTCATAGATCAAATTTTTCCAGAAATAATGCATTGTGCAGAAAGTTTAGATTATGCAATCAGGTTTGTGTTTCTCCTAATCTTTTTCTATACGATACATCTTACATTAAATTTAAACGCCATCTAAAATATATTGATGTATCACTATATGTTGTTGGTTTATAATGTTTTTCTTAATTATTAAATCTGTATAGTTTATATAATAGTAATTCTACTTTTGTAATATATCGTTATTGTTATGGATTAGTTATATTGTGCAATATTTTATTTTTATTTCTTTATCGTATTCTTTATTTTAAATTTTTCTTGTAAAAAGGTTCATGTCCGTCAATAAATAAATAAATAAATACTGCCTTTTATTGTTGTTTGTTTTATTTTGATTTCTTTTCATGTTGTGTCAGTGAGTTACTCCTTTCAAATATTTTTTTGTTGATTCATTATTTAACAATTTTCAATTCTTGCGTGTGTTTTGTATTATTATTTTTTTAAATCCAATGCGGAAAAAGTGAATTTTGCGCAACGATTCATGTGCGCTATTAAAAAAAAATAGTAATAATCATCATCAATGAGTAAATATTAAATTCTAAAACATTAATCCTTAATAAACTGCAACATAACTATTACATATGTCGCCATTAAATTTACAAGCGTAAAAACCATCAAGTATCCAATCTCAAAAATGTTTCCCACAGAATATTTCGGAGCTGTCATTAACGATTGTTGCAACATTATCCAGGAACTTTGCTTAAACTGAGGATCGTCCATCATTTCAATAAAAACGGTTTCATAGTTCCTTTTCGCTATATCCGCCTCGTTTTTTATTTCTTCACAAATATTTGCCATAATTAGTATTTGAATCTACAAGATATACATTTTATTCAAGAAAATAATTGTTTACCGTCTAGTAAGTAATAAATACAATTCTTACTTATTGCAGAAGAATTAAATAAATTAAATATAGACGAAAAGTAGCCAAATTAAATTTAAAATAATCTTCAGTTTAGTCCACGCTCGTGAAAGAAAACGATCTTGAACCAATGTTATTTCAATGGCAATACTATTAATAACATGCAAATTTCTTTTATATCATTCAATATTCGGCGTGGCATTAGCTAGGGAAGTAGTTGTTTCAATAAGTTATTAATTTTGCAGAGTTACGAACAATATTCATGTTTTTAGGCAACTTTTAGTCTTTATTCAATTTATATCATTTTGATGTTATTTCAATTTAATGTGTGATTAAGATTGGAAAATAGTGTCATCTTTATTCTTGCGGTTAAGGTAAGTAAAAATCGAGAGACAAATATATCATATCTTTATATTAATATCCTATGAGTGGAATAAATCATTAGATGAGTTTCAAAACAAAAATCTATTTTACTATAAATAAATTATCTGACATTTAACTACTTACAACATGTACCGTAACACTAGAGAATTCTACACTCAACTCCAAGTAAGAAGTCTTGAACTGCAGAGCAAAATGTAAACTTGCCAACGTACCAAAAAATAAAAAAAATATATTAATACACCATCTTAGACTAAAAAGCATGTTTACTATATTGGTACAGTCGTTGATCATTCTATTAACCCTAATTGAATTATTTATTTTGGAAGAGATAGAATATACACCATCCACTTGGAGTACGCTTTGTGCAGCTTGTTGAAAACCACGACTCCGATTCCTGATGCACCGCAACAAATATATTTGCAACATTTGCTCAATAAAAATAAACATTAATCTAACTGTATTAAATAAGGTAGAAGTTATATCAACATTTCCAAATCTATACCATGCACGGTACAAAATCACAAGAAAATCCACTAAACTGAAACAGTAATACTCTGTCATTGCATGTTTTATGGGCTCAACGTGAACTTTGCAAATTGCTAAAATTTGTGCATCAACTTTTGACAGCTTTTCAAAAAATTCGGAATACAGTTTTGCGTTAGCATGTGATTGTTTGTAGATATTATAACACATAGTAGTGGTCCATAAAACAGTTAAAATAATGTATTGTGTAGGTTCTTCTGAGCTATCGGTAATTTGCGAAAATACATAACTCGTCATTATTGACAAAAGCAATGCTATGATAATGATTGAATGTATTTTGTTGCCTTGAAATTCGCTTTTCTTTGGGAATGGAATTAACCCGTAGAAGCTCGCTAACATCAGAATAAATTTTAACTGTTTCGTGGCCGACATTGTACTGTCTTGTTTTCTCATAAATATATTGAATGTATTGAATGTGGGGAGTTATTGATTAAAATGTCATGCATGATATAATCAATTAATTTTATGTTATATAAATGCCTTTCACTTATTATGTATTTGTTGTTTGTGCAATGAAAATATATAACTTTATAAATACTGCATTAATTAAATACAATAAAACGAAATGTAAGTTCTTTTTTATTTTTTTTTGATAAAAATAAGGCGTAAACAAAAAAAACTTTAAGAGTTATAAATTCTTTAAAAGTGATGAGTTGCATTGAAAAAAATATTAAATCGTAAAAAATATGAAGAACAAAAAAGTTCTATGTAATAATGTAAACAGCATGTCCTCTGGAGCACCTTTGTACTTGAAGAAATTTCTTGAAATTTTTAAACAATGTAGTACACCTAATGTAGTTGTCAGAAAAAAATAAACAAATCATTCTCATCTGCCATTTTCGAGATATAGATTAAAAATTTTAAAAATCTTAAACTTTGACTTGCTGTATCTTGGAAAGTATGTAATTTTTCATATAGATAAATTTAGTTAATTTGCTTGTTTTTTGTCTCAGGAATACACCATATCATTTTGGTGGTGTTTTTTTTAGACACCTTGTATAACATAAATATTTCTTAAACACTTACAACTATAACAATATAATAAAACTAAATATTTAAATAAGAAAAATAACACATAGATTTTAAAAAATAACAATACAATAACTTATAATATAATTCTTGTAAAACATGTATAAATTTTTTTGTAGTACACTGCTGAAGATGGCTTTATAAGAGCCGAAACTAGTTCAGTTTATAAAATAAATCGTTACCAGGAAGTACAAAATTCTACTTTACCCATATCAATCACCTGATAAAAAATGGATCACCAACTACAAGTAAATGTTATTATTAAAATGAAAAAACCACAAAACATTTTGACAAGGACACACAGTGCTAAACTTATCTAGTGTTACTAGATGAAACAAATTTAATAATAACTAAAAATACCACTGAATTAAAAAATATATGAAAATTAAGTAACTAGCCATCTGCAGACGCGTTTCGAGATTTATCTCTCATCAGTGCAGCTTCGCATTTAAATTGAATATTCTAGTAGTACTAGCGTCCTACTTACGGCGGTCCATTCATAATTATAAATCGAAATTCAAAATTCTTCACTGTTAACGTTAACCGAAGAATTGATTCAATTTCCATTGATCGTCGTAAGCCTGGTTCTCTCCCAGAAATTTCGACTTCTTCATGACTTTCTTCTTCCACTATTAATACTTTGCCTTTATCTTCTTCTCCTTCTCCTATTCTACCACTGCGTTCAATTCTAAGGTCACATCTCGCAGGTAGAACAGGATGACCCTCTAAAACAATACTTTTTCTTCTTCTATTTTTTTCCTCCTTTATCTAGGTGGGGGTTGTATAGCGGCGCCTTGTTCGTGGAAATTACGAAATCCGGGCGCCGGGGACGGTATCACCATGGATACAAAAAGCCAAAACTAAAACATTTCGACAAATATAATATGGACGTGTACACTATTTTTCTGTCTGTAATTTGTTCGCTTCTAAAATAAAAATTAAAAGAAGATTTCCAACCAGAGACGTTCTACTCATTCATCAACTCGACGACTCTACAAAAACTGGTGACCTCAACTCCGATTTATCAGTGACCTGAGGGATAATTTTCGGACTCTTGGTCCTGTTGTCACTCGCATGTCCTCTCGCAAATCATACATTCACTAAACCATCAACATGCATACACGTTTTTGTTCGAAAGGACTGCGCGAAGAACCCCTTGCGTCCTACTTACGACCGTCCATTCAAAATTATAAATCGAAATTGAAAATTCTTTACTGTTAACATCAACGGAAGAATTGATTGAATTTCGATTGATCGTCTTAAGCCTAGTTTTCTTTCAGAAATTTCGACTTCTTCATTTATTTCTTCTGTCGCTACTAATTCTTTGACTTTATCTTCTTCTTCTTCTATTCTACCACTGCGTTAGAATAGAAGAATCACGTCTCGCAGGTAGAACGGGACAACCCTCTAAACAAGTTACTATTTCTTCTTGTTTATTTTTCCTCCTTTATCTAGGTGGGGGTTGTGTGACACGGATCTGAAATAAATTTAAAAATATCATTAGTTGTGCCCTTAAACCAAAGCAGCTGTAAGCCGTGTATCAAAAAAACTCCTACATGTTCAGGGAAGTACCAACGTGGTTTATTTTTCAATTATATTTTATACCACTTAAATAATATTTTAAAAATGTGAAAAAATCACATATATTATTGACCCAAATACCAAATTAGATTAATGTTCTTAATGTCATTGAAGGTTAAACAGGGTGTACTGGAACAAAACGGAACATCGGATTTTTAATGTTAATTCTTTTATACTGGAATATTATCTTCCCTGATCATTTTAGAGGAAACATGTAAATACATGTTTTATAGAGTGAAAATTCCTGCATGCAGACATGCTATTATTTATTTTTTAGCATTCATAAAAACCCTAAAAAAATGATAAAATAAAAATGATCATTTTCACGAAAGTAACGGTTGCCATGAAATTAAACAAAAACGGTGCCGCTGTTGATTTGTTGGCTTCTGTCATATTTATTGAATATTTCATAAGTTTTTTCATTCAAAATGTATTCTATTCAAGAAAAAGTGCAAATTGTGCAAAAAAAAGTGCAAAAAGTGGTGCTATGCTGGTAGCAGTTTTCGTGAAGTGGGGGATATGTTTGCGGCCAACTATCCCGACCCTCCAATGCAACGATCCAAAGGTTGACTCATAAATTTGAAACGACTGGCTTAATCTTACGGAATTCTAAGAGGACATCAAATGCAGAGCAGTTTAGTTTACCAATAAAGGAGAAGGATAGCGAGCTTATGGTCTTAGGTTCTGTAGTAGAAGATCCAAACATAAGCTAAGACAAATTGCTGACAAGTGTGCAATTCACTGTACGATCGTCCAGAGGTATTTAAAGAAGCATTATTTTCACTCGTACAAATACCAGTGCCACCAAGAAATAATACGTGATGACCCGCACTTCACGAAAACTCCAATGCAACGATCCAAAGGTTGACTTTTTCTTGAATAGAATACATTTTTAATGAAAAAACTTGTAAACAGTTATGAAGTGTTCAATACATTTGACAGAAGCCAACAAATCAACAGCGCACCGTTTTTGTTTAATTTCATGGCAACTATTATTTTCGTGAAAATGATCATTTTTATTGTATCATTTTTTAGGGTTTCTATGAACGCTAAAAAATAAATAATAGCATGACTGCATGCAAGAATTTTTACTCTACAAAACATTTATTTACATGTTTCTTCTAAAATGATCAGGGAAGATAATATTCCAGTATAAAGAAATTAACATTGAAAATCCTATGTTCCGTTTTGTTCCACTACACCCTGTATAGAGTATTAAAAAGTTTTGAAATAAAAAAGAAAAAATTGCCTATTAGTTTAAGAGCGGCGACAAATTTTATTTCGTCATATGATTGCTATCAATAAATACCGTCTATGTGATTTTTTTCGTTTTTACGATATTTTGATATTTTTTATATATTTATCAACAATTGAGTAGTAATTTTATGTAAAATTATTTTAGTTAAACAATTTTTTTTCGCCTCTAAGCGAATCGAACATTTTATTTCGTC
This sequence comes from Ocypus olens, assembly GCA_910593695.2. Lineage (NCBI taxonomy): Eukaryota > Metazoa > Arthropoda > Insecta > Coleoptera > Staphylinidae > Ocypus > Ocypus olens. Next base: position 18,490,598 of record OU343052.1, on the reverse strand, counting down.
ATCTTCGAAAATTCGAATAACTAATATTTTTTAAGATAATATTTTGGTATTTTTTATATATTTATCAACAATTGAACAGTAATTTTTTGTAAAAATATTGGTAATATTTCAACATTTTTTGCTCAAATCATAAAACCCCCGAAAAATACCTATTTATTCATTTTTTATCATTTAGCCAAGCTCAAATTACGAGCGGTTTTTAGTAACTAGAATTAAAAAAAAATAGAATGTCACGCCATCTACTATGTTAAAAGTTTAACTTTCGTTTTTTATTGATCTAAATTAAATGAGAATGTTACTTTCAACGCAGTAGTAAAATAAAGAACCTTTTCCAACATAACCTAAAATTAAAAAATAGTAATTCTTCGTAATATTCCTGAAAAAATAATCTTAAAGGTAGTTAAATTAAGTCTAATTACGTGGTTTTTCTTTGAAGTTTATTATCAATTTAGTTTGAAAAGGGGTAATATAAGCATTGAATACTATTGTTACCTTATATTCACAAACACGTGGTAAGGTGTAAAATCTGAATATCTATAGAACCCAATGGAATTGAAAGATATAATAATCAACTGATAATTAAAATGTATTTCATTCCAATATCTCCATTATTTTATTTTACTAAAAATATTATTACTTCTTTATTGTCTTTACTAGTTGTTTAAATGCTTTACTGATATTTTTCATATTTACCAAATTATTGAAAAAAAAAACAAAAAACGGTTGGTGTTTACCTTAACCGTTTTTTGTTGTATCGGTGTACGAAATTTTACCAAAAGCTTTTCAGTTCTTTGGATTATCAAATAAGACTTATGTTCAAAGTTTCATATCCATTGCTCCATTAGTTTTTGAGATACAGTTGATAAATATATAAAAAAATATCAAAATATCATAAAAATATTAGTATTAGAATTTTTGAAGATGACGCACCAAACATTGAAAGATGAAAAAAATTACAAAAATGGTATTCAGTGATAGGAATCATTTGACAAAAAAAATTGTTAAACTTTAAAAAAATATATGAATACCCTAAATGACCTTAGGAACATTAATCTAGTTTGGTATTTTGGTCAAAAATATATCTGAATTTTTTTAGATTTTTATAATAATTTTTAATTGTTAAAAAAATAAAATCATTTTTCGAGGATTTCAAGGTCACATCTTCACAAAAAATGGTTATTTATACAACACTTAAAAGAAAATTATAATACTTAAATATTACCAATAATTTTTGATAAAATGACTGTTTAACTGTTGCTAAATATATAAAAAATATCAAAATAACGAATAAATTTTAGTTATTCGAATTTTTGAAAATGACGCACCAAACATTGGAAGATGAAACAAATCACAGATATGATATTAACTGATAGGAATCATATGACGAAGTAAAATTTTCCGTCACTCGAAAAAAAATTGTTAAACTTAAATAAATTAAAAAAATAGCCTAAATAACCTTTAATGACCTCAAAAGAATTCGCCCATTTGGGTCAAAAATATATGAATGTTTTCAGATTTTTATAAGAATTTTTTAGTTGAGGAAAAATAAAATCTTATTTTTTGAGGGTTTTAAGGTCATATCTTGGCAAAAAATAAGGTTGTTTATACAGAACTAAAATAGTATATTATTATACGCGTTTAATAAGAGAGCGAGGAGTTCTTCAATGCAACGAGTGCCCCACAATGCCTCTTATTAAACAAGTATAATATACTATTTTTACTTTCTCCGTTACGAAGTACGAGAAAGTATTGTGATCGTGATTTTTTTTCAAAACTTTTGTTTACGGAAATATCCGTTTTGGGGTCCCTAGATGCCATTTCAACAATTTCTAGAAAAATGTTGTGTGTGTGTCTGTCTGTGTGCGCTGTATCTCAAAAACCAATAGAGCAATTGATATGAAACTTTGAACATACGTCTTATTTGATAATCCGAAGAACTGAAAAGTTTTTGGTAAAATTTCGTACACCGGAAGTGGGCGTTTACCATAACTATTTTTTTGTTTTTTGCCAATATTTTCTTAAATATGAAAAATATCACAAAAACATTTAAACAAACATTGAAGACAATAAAGAAATGAACATCTTTTGCTTGAAAATATTTTTCATAAAATCATTGCTATTCGAGAAAAAAATGGTGATGTGGCCATCATGTTACTTTCTCCGACTTGATGGTAGTCATTTATATTTACGCTTTCATGGTTTATTTTCAATTGAAATCATATTTTAAATGTACATCGAGCGTTGCGTAAACTCGGATGAAACTGACGTTTAAAACGTCAAAATCATGAAAGATGGAAAAATTATACTTCAAATTCAAAAACTCAGTTTACTCACAAACTAAAGGGATTTTGAAAAAAACTTATTCTTTATAAATTGTTTATTTTAGCATTATCTACAATTATTATTAACATAAATTTGCTGTAACTATTAGCGTTTCATAATTATAAACCAGAAATAAAAAAATAATAATAAATTTTTTTCTCGAATAAAAATGATTTTATGAAAAATGTTTTCAAGCAAAAGATGTTCATTTCTTTGTTGTCTTCAATATTTGTTTAAATATTTTTGTGATATTTTTTAATATTTAAGAAAATATTGGCAAAAAACAAAAAACGGTTAAGGTAAACACCCACTTCCGGTGAACAAAATTTTACCAAAAGCTTTTCAGTTCTTCAGATTATCAAATAAGACGGATGTTCAAAGTTTCATATCAATTGCTTTATTAGTTTTTGAGATACAGCGCACACAGACAGACACACACACACACAGACACACACACACACAGACACACACATACACAGGCACACACACACACACACACACACACACACACACACACACACACACACACACACAGAGACACAAAAAAAAAATTCCAGAAATTGTTGAAATGGCATCTAGGGACCCCAAAACGGATATTTCCGTAAAAAAAAATTTTGAAAAAAAAATCACGATCACAATACTTTCTCGTACTTCGTAACGGAGAAAGTAAAAATGTATTTTCTATTTTTTTATTTTTGGTTTATAATTATGAAACGATAATAGTTACAGCAAATTTATGTGAATAATAATTCAAAAATGAACAACTTCTAAAGAATAAGATTTTTTAGAAATCTCATTAGTTTTTGAGTAAACCGAGTTTTTGAATTTGAGGTATAATTTTTCCATCTTTTATAATTTTGACGTTTTAAACGTCAGTTTCATGCGAGTTTACGCAACGCTCGATGTACATTTAAAATATGATTTCAATAAACCATGAAACCGTAAATATAAATAGCTATGATACCATCAAGTCGGAGAAAGTAACATGATGGCCACATCACCATTTTTTCTACTTTGGTTTTAGTTAAAGATTTATTTCTAAAATAAATAAACCACAACTAATTTTATTTTCCGTTGCTCGTTGGTTAACGGCTAACTTTAATGTACCCAAATGTATCAAAAATCGTTTATTAATGACCCATATTAATGAACGATTTTTCATTAATAAACGATTTTTCATTAATGAACGATTTCTAGGGCCGCGGTGGTCTAGTGGGTAGAGGTCCGGCCTCTAGACTTCGCTGGTGCGGGTTCGAGTCCCGTCGGTCACTTTTTTTTACTTTTTAACACGAAAAATGGCCGTACGGGTCCCTGAATATATTTAGTCTTTGTCCTCATTTCACTTAAATGAATTATTAAATACTATACATCGGTTGTGGCTGAATGTCCTATCTGGCTAAGCCAATTCCCTATCATCCTCAATTCCCTAACTCGAATTCCTATCAATCATATTTCCTAAAAAAAAAGAACGATTTCTAGTTAAGCATTAAATAGCTAATTCATGGCTAATTACTCATAATTAGTGGAAATGTAACTGATAATAGCGAGAAAACGATCTATAATTTGTTTCACATGTAAATGCAAAAGTATGTCAATTATCTGCGTTAGAAACAAATTAGCGGCGAACCGCCTTCGATTTTGTTATAAAATAATGTCAAAGTGTGAAACGTCAAATTTATAAAACGCGTGTATCGAGTGAATGTCTGCTACTATGGATAGTGTCGAGTTTAAATGATAAATTAACACCGCCAAAAGTACTAGCCATTGCAAATAATGCAACATTAAATTAGCTTCCGGAAAAGAGTACACATTTTTACGAAAAAACTTACGTATTTCCTGGTGCGAGGAGTAACAGGTAAGACGTCATTCGGAGTCTGCGCTATTCCCATGTTTTGCCGATATTGCTGCAAAGGGCTTAATAGCAAGTTTATTTGTTTGTTTTGTTTGGATTTTCTCTAATCTAATTTCTAATATTGATCTAAGTTACGATCAACGGAAAAATCTTGTAACCAATTCGTGTGTTAATTGGCAATTAATGATCTCACCAATTAACGCACTCGCGCAAGCGCTCGTGTGTGAAAATATCTCGATCATTAATCGCCATCATTAACACACTTGTTGGTTAAATAACTATTATTATATAAAATGTATAACGAAGTAGAAGCTTCCAGTATAAACAACATTAAAATATTATACTTGATGTGTTCTATAAATGTCTTTGTGACGTTAATTTTAACTTTGGATTTGAAATATTAGTGACCCATAACTTAAATCTTTCCTTATCTTGAAGCAAAACTCCATTCTGCACAGCATCCGTTCGTCACATCCAGGCACACAACAACAATTCTATTTTATGAGTGACACTAATGTATAAACAATCAGTTGATATAAGAATTTATATGAATTTTAAAAAAGCTACTTTTACTTACCAATTATAATACAATCACTAAATTCAGCATAATCAATGTTGTCTTTAAATAAACACAAAACTACACAAAACAGTAAAACGTACGAAACACGTATACTGAATGATTACGTTGTTATGTTAACTATATTCGACAAGATTCTTTTTCGGTATTCCATGCAGGTTAAGCAAAACCGTGCAAATCGCGAACATGGGTTTTTTGAGTCAAAACAATCTCCTGTGTGAAAAAAAAAACGAAAGTCAAAAGGGAATTTAGTCAATCGTCGTTTATTTGTCTTCAAGTTTTCCGGCAATATATCGCTTGAAAATTGTCAGATACTAAAAACTCTTGTAATTTTGACTCATTTCATTTTAGGAGTTTTATGCAGATTAAGCGAATCCGTGCAAATCGAGAACATGGGTTTCTGAGTCAAAGCAATCTTCTGCGTGACTAACGAATGTAAAATCTTGAAGATACCGTAACTGCAGTGAATTTAGTCAATCGTCGTTCATTTGTTTTCAGATATATTGCTTGAAAATAGTCGGATACTAAAAATTCTCAACACATTTATTGAATTACAAAAAATAATCAATTTTTGCAAACCATTCAAATATACAACATAATTCCCTTCTCGCCAATAAATACTAAAATTTGAACTAAATTGAATAATTTGCAAATAATTACCACAACCCATAAATTGTGCTTAAATAGTATTTTATTAAACGAGTGAGAAAGTTGACCATTGTCACGAGGGTGCTTGTAATTCACCCGAGTGGCAATGGCCAACTTGCTCACGAGTTTAATACTATACTTTTTCGCATCATATTAAATAACTACCTAAAGAGTTTTCTGTTTATATTAAATTATAACAAATAATTATTCTATTTAGAAATTGCGGCAGTTCTCTGACAAAAAACAAATCGTAACCATAGTAAAAACTAAACTGTTGTGAAAGTAAAATCGTCTTCATGTCATTGGCTGAAACCTGCTGGGCAATGAAACCGCTATCATTTGATTGGACGCCACCTGTGGAGAAAATGATTCGGTCGAATAATGGACAACTTTCTCAATCAAAAACGATTTAACAACATTTATATTATTTAATAAGATGCAAAAAACATAGTTAATTTTTCAATTAAGTTTAATAATGGATCACTATGTAGAAAATACAGAAGACCGTATTTAAAAATTCACTTGGGGTAAGTTAAAGAATTAAAATTATGTTGATAGTGGAGTCTTATAAGTAGGTAAGCGTATAATTTTTAAACTGCAAAATCAAGTTTTTCTAATTTATTACCGACGTTTGAAAACGCGACGCTCTACTCTACTTGCCACAACTAATTCTAATTTTAAGCATACAATGTTTTAACGCCACATTTTAGATAGATTTATGCATTTCTGGGGATTAATAGAGGATTGCTTCTATAATAAATTTGTTCATGACATATACCACTCCGACCCTAATTATCTCAATCCTACAGTCTACGCTTTGCTTTTTGCTGACGATACAGCCCTGACAACTCACGCACCAACTATAGCAAAAGCTGTTGGCACTCTCCAAAAGCTGATCAACAATACAGAAATATGATTCAATAAGTGGAGAATCACTAATAATCCTAACAGATCCCAATTATTTGTACCCTTCCACCGTGTATTTAACTCTCCTTTAAACATCTCCATTAACAACAACCTTATCTCAAACTTGCAAATACTTAGACATAACGTTTGACATAAACTTAAATTTAATGCTTACACCCAACACCTGAAAGTCAAAATCAAAAATAGAGCTCGACATTTTAGAGCACCTACCTACCGTAATGATGGAACAACATTTAAAACTGCGGAAAATACACTGCCGAGCATAATTTTTTTGGAAATTTTTAGTTTTCTACGTGTTTTTTCGGTTGTAATAGTTTACTGACTGATTGCTTGAATAAAAAAAAGTTTTTGTTGTTCAAAGTTTATTGAAAGTAATGAAAATGAACAATTTCAATTTGATATACCAAGTAATGAAAATGATCAAGTTTACTTTCATACGCTTTTGTTGAAACAAACAAGCATAGTTTTTGTTTCTGTGATGACATCTGTCTCTTGCAAATTGTTTGTGTATTGTTGTCATTGTTAGGGTTTTGCAATGAGCATTATTCGTGTTGTTGCGGCACGAATTGTGGCGGCTTTAGAAGACGGCTGCGGTCAGCGCGAAACTGCGAGAAACGTTGATTAAAGTCTCTCGAGTGTGCAACGAGTATGGCGGTGGTACGAAGAGACTGGTCTACTCACTCAAAGACTTGGTTAAGGCGCAAGGCAAGACTACCACAGCTAGAGATGACCGCTTTCTTGTTTCTAGTGCTTTGAGAAACCGACCGGTCATCGCAGTTTCCTTTCGAAATCATCTGCAAGAAGTGAGAAATGCAGACATAAGTGAGTGGACAGTTAGGAGGTGACTTCATGCTGCTAGATTATTTTCTCTAGCAAGAGCTACTGGACCGCCGCTTTCCCGTGAACACCGGATTGCGAGGTTGAATTTTGCACGAGAACACATGGCTTGGACAACAGCGGATTTGAATCGCGTATTGTTTTCCGATGAATCGCGATTCTGTCTTACGAGCTCAGATAGACGTGTAAGAGTTTGGCGACGACAAGGCGAGAGATATGCTGAAGCATGTATTGCCAACTTCCATTTGGTGAAGGATCAGTTATGGCATGGGGAGGCATATCTTTTGACACTCACACGGAGTTAGTCTTTATCGAGAATGGGACATTGGCTGCACATAGGTAACTGACAGAGGTTCCGAAAAACCATGTTTTACCGTTCACTGCTCGAAATATAGAAATGGGGTGATCTGTGATTTTCATTAAATCATGAAGTATCATTAATTTTGAGTCATTTTAGAAAGTTTCAGGTTTGTGGCAATTGTTTTTATATTTTTTTATCGCTCGAGAATATGCCCAATTTTAGTATCATTCATTTTGAGTAATTGTAAAGGGTTTCAGGTTTGTTTTAATATTTTTATATCACTGCAGAAAATACGTAATTTTAGAATAACAAGTTCGGTTCTCTTGCGATTATCCCGAATTATGCACAAATATCCTGAATTTTGGCAAAATCGATTATATTAAGGGTTTGGTTCGTTCGCGATTTAAAAGCAGAAGGTCGAAATTGCGTTTTCACTGTTTTAAAATAGTTGTTATCATATTTTTAATACAATATGGTCAATAGCGCTAAAGCATTTTGGATTAATATATAATCAAATATACTTGCAAAATATAAATATGATGAATTTCGCATCCATCGTGCAGTGTATCGATGTGGAATGTCCCAGACCTTCAGAAACTTCCTTAAAAATAGGACTTATCTCCTAAAATACTGATTACGATATGTTTACAAATTTTCTTCTAAACTAATCTCACCTTTGGCACTTGATATGAATAAAAAGTGAATATGCACGTACACATACATATTCTGATTGCTCCCACCCCCTATGATTACGAGTAATGAGCCGCCAAATTAGTGTACATAAGTTTACGAAACATCTTCTTTTTTGACACAAAGAAATTAAAACACTGGGATTTATTATTTATCTACACAAATGTATACACATTCAATTGCATCTACACACAATCCAAACAGTGACCGTGCATATCGACACCTTCGATTTGTGGATATTCGATGAATGCTTGAGGGCCGTTGTAAATGGTAAGAATTCCTATATTTTTCCTGTAAACGAAAAATATCCGTGTAGCTGTTAGCCAAGCGTAGTACAACCATTTGTTGATGTTTGTTGATGTTCATTTCTTCCCCATCAACTATAATTTGCTGTCCTTTGGTTCACTACCAACGTGTGAGACTTGAATACGAATTTAAGGACCTGAAATAAAATCATACTAGTCTAGAAGCAAATATGAATATAAGTGAGCAAAATATAAATCTCAAAATTGGAAATTATCTCAAACCATTATCACCCTAGTAATTAGTTTAAAAATCTCCAAATATACTCACATTGAATGTATGTTTGACATACTGGAAAACAATGATCGTGCTCCTACTGAAAACAAAATGGCAACACTGTAAACGTGAATTGGAGTTGAAGAAATTTGCATCTCAATATTAGAAAAAATCTGAAAAAATTATTACCCTAGGAATTAGCTTCAAAATCTCCAAATATACTCAGACTGATTGTATTTTTGGCATCCTGGAAAACAATCATCGTGCCCTCACTGAAAACAGAACGGCAACACTGTAAATGTGAATTGGAGTAGACGAAGTTTGCATCTCAACATTAGAAAAATTCTCAGAAAGTTATTAGCGTAGGAATTAGCTGAAATATCTGAAAATATTCTCAGATATATTTGCTTATTAAAACAGTTAACTTCTTTAAAAAGTCCGACTGAAACAAAAGTTATGCATTTTCAAAGTTATGCTTGCAGCAATAATATAGAAAATTTCGTCTGAAATAAAAAAACTCGAAATCGTTCGTAATTGTTTTGCAAATTTTAACAGATAGTTTTCCATCTATTTGGTTATTAAAACAGTTGATTTTTTTTAAATCCTATTGAAACAAAAGTTCTGAATTTCCAAAATTGTGCCTGCAGCAGTAATATAGATAGAATCGTATATTATAAATAATATCGATAATGGGGCAGAAAGACCAAAGGTCGATAGCCCAGACAGAGACATGCTAACAAACTTGTATATAAATAAAACGTTACTGTGTATACTATATATGTAAGTGCTTGAATAAAGATGTTGATGTATGTATCGATAATGTACAATATGATATTGTATGTTTAAGTGATACCTGGCTATGCAATCAAGAAATTCGCTATTTTAAAGTCTCAAACTACTCAGCTATGTGATTTTGTCGACAACAACAAAAAAAATGGTGGTTGTGCGATACTTATCAAGAATAGCTCGATTTGGTGAATTTGTCACGGGAACTCCATTGTGAAATTGCGGCAGTAGAATTAATTAATATTCCATGTATCGTAATTACAATATAGCGCTCACCAAGTGGGAATTTTAACGAGTTTATAAATATCTGTTCAGAATTACTAGGAAAATTACAATTTAATCAATACAAAATTATTATCCTGGCTGATTTTAATATACATTTTAATTCGAATAATCCTAATAGATGAGCTTTTATAAATCTGACAGGCTCGTTTGGTCTGAAAGTAACGATCAGTGAAAGTACAAGACTTAGTAACTGTCTAGATAATATAATAACTAACATTAACAATATGTTAGACCATTAGGCGGTTACATGCAAATTTACAATGAAAAATGGCGTAAACCATACCCAACAAGTAAAGATCCTCCCCATAACGGAATATGGAAAAATTAAATTCTTCGAGGTGTACAAGTTAGATTGGAATTTCATTAACTCTTAAGATATTAACCAAAAATTTGAAGTATTTATCAAGAAATTTCAGGAATGTATAGACTTCTCATTCCCTCTCAAAACGATAAAAAAGCTCTCTTATTTTGACTATAAACCATATGAAATAAGAGGAAACATGCATTCTTTTTTTAAAGGTATGTGCAATCAACATCCAACAGCGCAAAATGTGAAAATTAAAAAAAAATAAAGCCGAAAATAAACGGACTACACAAGCCACAAAATAAGAAGCTTATCAAAAAAAAATATATCGAAAATTTCGTCGGAATTAAAAAAAAATGAAAAAAAATTCAATTGTTTTGCAAATTTTAACAAATATTTTTGCATCTATTTACTTATTAAAACAGTTGATTTCTATAAAAAAAAATCTTACTGAGACAAAAGTTATGAATTTTCAAAATTGTGCCTGCAGCAGTAATATAGAAAATTTCGTCCGAATTAAAAAGATCTAAAAAAAATTGAAATAGTTGCGTTGTTGTTTTGTAAATTTTAACAGATATTTTTGCATCTTTTTGTTTATTAGAACAGTTGATTTCTTAAAAAAAAAATACTAAAACAAAAGTTGTGAATTTTCAAAATTATGCCTGCAGCAGTTACAACATGAATAATATATCTAAATTTGAATAATATATATATATATATATATATATATATATATATTTAAAATTATTACCATCTTATTTCCACCAGTTGATTTTATCTAAATCTTAAATTAAATTAAACCCTGTTTTGCTGGTTCCCTGGAATAACGACCAATCATTGGTTTTTAAATCGCACAAAATATTCTACTTTTTGACGCTAGAATCATTAAAATCGGACAATGCATTTGGCAGTTATGTAGTTTCAAAACCCAAAATTTTATTTTGAAATCTTCGAACTGTAAAAAAGTGCGAGTGTTAATTTCATAAAAAAATTGTTATCAGTTTTAAAATTACACCAAATTTTCCACTTTTTGACGTTAGAATCATAAAATCGGATAATGTATTTGGCAGTTATGTAGTTTCGAAAACCAACAAAAGTACGATTTTTGCAGTTTGTGTTAATTTCATGAAAAAAAATTGTGGTCCGTTTTAAAGTAACACTATATTTTATATATATTGACGTTTGAATCATCAAAATCGGACAATGCTTTTGGCAGTTATGTGGTTTCAATACCAAAATTGAGATTTTGAAATCTTTGAACTTTAAAAAAATGAGTTTTTTGCAGTGTGTTAATTTCATGAAGTTGTTATCAGTTTTAAATTATACTAAATTCTCGACGTGTTGACGTTTGGATCATAAAAATCGGACAATGCGTTTGACAGTTGTGTAGTTTCAAATACCAAAATTACGATTTTAAAATTTTCGAACCTAAAAAAAGTGAGATTTTTGCACTTTGAGTTAATTTCATGAAAAAAATTGTTATCAGTTATAAAATGACACTAAATTTTCCACTTTACAGAGGTCGAAGAAAAGAGTTTTTTTTTTATTATTTAATATAATTTTCAATGTACAGTGTGGAAAGTCTATATACAGGGTCTTCATTTCAAAAGGAGCCACCCTGAATAACTTTAGATCTGAAGTAGTTACAGTTTTAAGAAAACTACATCAATTTTGTTTTCGAGGGGGGACTTAAAAACCACTGTTTTTAAAATTTTATCTTTCACCCCCTCACCCCCAGCCACCCCATCTTTATAATTTTAAATGGCACCCCCTATTGTGCGATACCTCATTTTAAAGGGCATAAAAAATACTATCCAGAAAAGTAAAAATAATTGAAATCGGTTCATTTATTTTAGAGAGAGTTTATTTATTTCAAAATAAGCCACCCTGAATAACCCTGGTTCTGAAGTAGTCACGGTTACAGGAAAAAAAATCTATTTCGTTTTTGAGGGGGAACTTGAAAAATACCGTTCTTAGAATTTTATCTTTCACCTCCTCACCTCCTCACCTCAACCACCCAATCTTTATAATTTCAAATGGTACCTCCTATTGTGCGATACCTTATTTTAAAGAGTGTACAAAATACTATCCAGCAAAGAGAGAGAGATGGAGAAAGAGGGTCTTCATTTCAAAAGAAGCCACCCTGAATAACTATGGTTCTGAGGTAGTTACGGTTTCAGAAAAAAACGACAATTTTGTTTTTGAGGGGGACTTGGAAAACACTGTTTTTAGAATTTTATCTTTCACCCAATCACCCCCAGCCACCCCAACTTAATAATTTTAAATTTCAGTGAAATACGACGTTTTATTTCCAAACAAGCCACTAATGACGATTCTCCGATAATTATTGATAAAATAGACACACGGGCTTGGAACGTCATACATGTAATTTGACTTCAAAACATCGATTTTTTTGCTATAGTGCATAAGAAATTCTAATAAATAAATTAAAAATATTATTCGTTTGAGAAAACTTAAAGAAGGGTTGTTTAAGATCCCCAATGAATGTGATTTAAAATCGTGTCTACTTCAGATCCAGAGTTATTTATTAAAATGAAGATTCTTTCGCTCTCTCTCTTTCTCTCTCTCTCTCTCTCTCTCTCTGAAACAAGTGAACACATTTGTATTATTTTTTTTTTGCTGAATAGCATTTTTTTCACGCTCTTTAAAATGAGGTACCGCACAATAGGGGGTGCTATTTGAAATTATAAAGATGGGGTGGGTGCGGGTGAGGGGGTGAAACAAAACATTCTAGAAACAGTGTTTTTCAAGTTCCCCCTCGAAAACAAAATTGACGTATTTTTGCTTAAAACCGTAACTGCTTCAGATCCAAAGTTCTTCAGGGTGACTTGATTTGAAATAAAGACCCTCTTTCTCTCTCTCTCTCTGAAACGAATGAACTGATTTCAATTATTCTTTATTTGCTGGATAGTATTTTGTATGCCCTTTAAAATGAGGTACCGCACAATAGGGGGTGCCATTTGAAATTATAAAGATGGGGTGGCTGGGGTTGAGGGGGTGAAATATAAAATTCTAAAAAACAGTGCTTTCAAGTTCCCCTCAAAAATAAAATTGACATTTTTTTTTCTGTAACTGTAACTATTTCAGAACCAGAGTTAATTAGGGTGGCTTATTTTGAAATGTTTACCCTCTCTCTCTCTCTCTCTCTCTCTCTCTCTCTCTCTCTCTCTCTCTCTCTCTCTCTCTCTCTCTCTCTCAAACAAATGAACCGATTTCAATTATTTTTGCTTTGCTGGATAGTATTTTTCATGCTCTTTAAAATGAGGTATCGCACAATAGCGGGTGCCATAACTACTTCAGATCCAAAGTTATTCAGGGTGGCTCCTTTTGAAATAAAAACCCTATATGTAAATTTTATATATTTCAAATACTCCTTGGTAAATTTTGTTTTTGACTTTTAGTTTGAGTTAGTTTGGAGTATATTTAAAAAAAAATAGTAGTCTTCTAGTTCATTGTATCGTCTTATGGCATTCATTGTTAAAGATTGTAAGTATTTTCATGTTGTGGATTTTTCTGTTCTTAGATCTTATTTTCTTCTTGTTCGGTAATTATGTATTTTTTTGTTTGATTGTAACGCGTTGCTTATTTTTATTATGTTTTTTTTATATTTAGTTTTTGTGTGGTTTTATAGAGTTGAATTCTGCTGGTTTTTTCGTCCAATTTATATAATGATTTTAATATTTTATTTTGTTGTTTTTGTAACTTATGGGTTGTATTTCCCCAAATATTGATTAGATGGTTACTTTGTGATGTAAATAGTGCATGGTACCATTGTTTTCGTGCTGCTGTTGGAATGTAGCATTTAAATTTCATTGTTGCTGCTATGGTTCTCGAGTTCTCTTTAGTTAACTGGTTTATGTGTCCATCCCATTTGATATTGTTTTGTATCTTTAGTCCTAGGTAATCTACCTCTAATATCTGTTTTATTATTGTTCACCTGATTTTGACGTTAATTTCTGCTTATATCTTAATTACTGTTAATCTTGTCACTATTTTGTTTACTTCTTCATACGTTGTTTTTCTGAAAGATATGTTTCGAATTTGTTTGTTTGTTACAGTTATTTTCGATGTAGTTTTCGTGTCGTTTATTTGTTTTTCTGCTATTTTTTTCCCACATTTGCAAAGTACATATTTATTAGCATTGTCGGTAGTGTTGGTTCCATTTTCTTTACGCATTTCCTTTATATTCTTTTCTCTTCCTTTTGTTTTTTTTTAGTTGGTTATTCATTATTTTTCATAGTTTGTTGGGGTTATTTATATTTGTTTGAAGTTTATTTTTGTAGAATCGTGTTTTCACCTTGTTAATTATTGATGTTATAGCCTTTTTTCTATTTGATGTATTCTTCTTTTATTATATTATTGGTAGGATTTTTCATATTTTTTTTTTGTAATTTGTTCCTTTGTTTGCTTGATTATCTTTTCATTTATCCATGGGTTTTTCATGCTTCTTTGTTTTTTTTTCACTTTATTATTTTCAATTATGCCTTGAAGTGTTTTTGATAGTTCTTCAAAATTGTTTATATTCTTATATTCTGGTTTTGTTTTTTTTGAGTTTTAATTTTTGTTATTATTGCATTGAGTTTATGTTGTTTGTGATTATGTGGTCCAGTATGGAATTATTTCCATTTTTATTCAGTCTCTTTCTAGCAAGGAGAAAGTAATAAGTAAATGCTATCTTGACTCGCTTGATTTTTTTATGCCAAATTAGTTGTAATGGACTATTTCCTCACTGAAATACTGTTCAACCCAAATTAATATGTTTATATCATAAATATATAGAAATATATATTTTGGGTAGGATACAAGATGCAAATTTTTACGTCTACGCGGAAGGCGAGTATATTAGTTCAACAGAACCGCCATAAAATTCGCCCCTTTCACAATGGAACCATAAAAAAGAAACGGGGACCGCTATTCTAAATAATAGTGATGATAGCATCATTGCGTGTTGTGTAGGCGTAAAATAACTTTGTAAGGAGTGGATTTGAAGCGTTTTATCCTTCCTATATTACTTTCAGCTATTTCACTCATGTGTGCCGTGATTCATCGAAAATGATGACGTTAAATAAATTGGGAGGCATTTTTTCCCATCCAAAACGTGCACATGCAGAAAATTGAAAAATTACGTTACGTCGAGAACAGCTTAGCAGCAATGCACTTGTCGGATTAATTGCATCGGCGTTTCAATTTTATATTCGGGAATTGTAAATAATCCAGAGTGGAACTTATCTATGTATAATACATTGGTTCTTTTAAATAGTAATGAGGTGACGGTAAAATGTTTCGCAGTGTTTGTATTTTTAAAGCTAAGCTTGCGAACTGGCCATGTGTTGTATTGTATCACTCCTTTTTATTTATTTAAGTGGATTCTATTCAGCTGTCATGAGATAGACCGGACGTCTAGTCCTGGTTGAGATTTAAAACTACAGATGAACTTTTCTAAAAATTTAAAACGTATTTAATAATTAAATGTAATATAATAAAGACGAAAAGTAATTCATTTATTTATTGCATCTGCAGCAAGTAAATTTAATTTCCTAAATTAATTCAACAAATTAGTTTAATTTTTCAAAAATACTTCACAAATGTATATTTAATAAAAAGTTTTCAAGCGAGCAAATTGTAAATACTCATCAAATTCAACTAAAACCAAATGAATCCATCCGAAAGAAATTAAATAATTATTCTCCTAGCTCGATTATATATCGTCCATTTTCATCAATGTCCAACTAATACCTTTTCTACTTATATTTAAGCGCGGCCATTATTTACCACCTCTTTCCGGCTCACTCATTTTCGACTCTTTTGCTCCCCCACCCGATTCCAGGGATTACCCTTTGGCCCCTCGTTACCGTCGTCCAGATCGGTTTAATTTCGGCCTCTAGGATCCACCACAATATCAAGATCAGGGCCCTAATGTCCCTTGCGGGTGTTTATCGCCAAGCGCCAATATGTGTATATTATAGCGGCCGTGCCAAGGGCCCTTTGTGCACTATTTTGTAAACCTAAACGCACTAGTATTGCCACGGCATTATGTAATCAAAATATTGGCGGGGGAATTTCGGCCAGGGCGTTATGACATCGTGATGCTGAAAGCTGCCGAAACTTTAAATTAATTTCATCAATGGGACCTGAACTACTTCAGCTTATCAAGTTAACCGAAAATATTTAATTTGATTACAGGAGGCGTTCAGTTGCAAAAGGGTATAAACACAATTTTAGATATTAATAAATTAGTAATTAATAACTTGAGCTTCTGCAGTGAAGTCTTACTTAATATAGTAAGAACAACAAATATCATATAAACAACTACTCCCCGTGCTAATGCACCCCCGGGTATTGAATTACATGATTGATATTTGCTGTTACATGTCTGAAATCGCATTCAGCACAATTTTAGAGTTTTATTAAAGAAGTACGAGAAAGTATTGTGATCGTAAATTCTTTTTTAAAAAAAACTTCCATTTTAAAGTCCCATTTTCGGAAAAAAGAAATAATAATAAACAAAATATTTCCACTATTTTATTCTATATATGTTTAAATGATTATCTAATATTTTTATTACATAAAAAATTATCGAAAAAACAAATAAAAATGGTTAAGGTAAACACACACAAAATGTACATACATAGTGTATTAGAAAATCATTCTAATAATTATTGAAGGCGATAAAAAAGTGAACATCTTTTGTTTATAAATATTCCTCTTAAACTTTTTGGTTTTTGAAAATTATTAATTCATAAACGTTACTTAAAAAAACTAACTAACATAAACAATTGTAGATAATGCCAAAATGAACAATGTTTGTTACGGATTAATATTTGGTAAAGATGTATCTTTTCAGAGCGATAGAGAACCAAGTCCCTCCTATCATGGTTAAGTAATAGATGGCAACAGTTGTCTTTGGCACTGAAAAATTCTCTTAAATTGCCGGTGCTAAAGTGGATCAAGTCCAGCATAAGTTCAGTGTTTGTTTGATTGTGCACGTGTAGTGGTTGATAAGACTCCTAACAATGGATTCAGATGAATTTTGAATTTCTCTGGTTCATCCTCAGAGTATGTACCTTCGGAAAACTAATCAGCTACTTTAGAATATGAAGGTACATTATAATAAAATTACAAATTATATCATAACCTTACTTGATTGCATATTGATTGAGTTGTTGATTATTTCATGTTCTTTTTTTACTGTTGCCGACATGCGACGTAACCAAATAATAATATTTAGTATAATTAAAATATATTTAAAATAATACTATTTATTAATACCTATTGTCAAAATAGATCACCATGTATCTTTTTTTCTCTCTAGACGACACCGATTCAAGCCAGGTGGAACCGATAGCAGCTCCTTCTTCGTCACTTCCTGTGCCAATTAGGCCTGTCCAAAAAGTCGACCAGGCAAATGAAAATAGGGGTAGAAAAAGAAAGAAAAATGAAGACACTCTGAAAAAGAGGAAGAGGCAGCGTTTAAGAAATAGTGGACTTACCTACCATTCAGCGAAAGGCAAGGAAATTAAATACTTTAAAAATGCACCCTGTCATCGTAAAAAGAATTATAAGAAAAAATTGACAGAGGAGAAGAGGAGGCGCATATTCGAATCATTTTGGAAGTTGGGAGACAATAGCAAACAAAATGTCACGAGTGGAACGTAAACGAATGCGAAATGGAAGTGGTGGTGAAAAGACTGTCTCGTATTCTAACATTTTAAGAGATGGTGCCAATTCTCAGACGGTGTGCAAGAAGCATTTTCTTTCCTTCAGTTTAGCCATGGTAGGATTTACAGGTGCGTCTCAAAGCCTAAAGATCATGCCGTCCTTGACTCACTTGGTAAAAGAACTCCAGATAATAGACTTGATGGTTCCGACATAGTGGCACACATCAAATCTTGTCCAGCTTATCAGAGCAACTACATCAGAAAAATAAAATATCTTCATCCTGATTTAAATGTTTGAAAATTGAATGATTTATACGTTGAGAAATGCAATAATGAAGAGAAGAATCATGTTTTTCACTAAATTCAACTTCCTTGAAAGTTCCTGCAAAAGACACCTGTAGTCGATGTGATGAACGTCAATTAAAGATATTAGCTGAATCACCCGGAACGACGTGGCAAATTTGAATTAGAAAAGAAACTGCACTTGGCCAAAGCTTTACAAGCTTCAATCAATCTCTTCAAACTGACAAAGCTGCTGTATGTCATGTTGCAACATTTGATCCACAAAAGGCTCTCCCATATCCAAAATTGACCACATCCATTGCGTATTATAAGAGGAATATGTACGTATACAATTTTGGAATCCATTCGTTTAACGAAAATAATGGGTACATGCATTTATGGGACGAGACAGAAGGGGGGAGAGGATCCCAAGAAATAGCATCTATGTTTGCTAAACATATTAAACAAGAGGCTAAAAACCATATCTATGTAATCCTCTACTCCGACTCATGCACCGACCAAAATCGCAATATTAAAGTAGCCTCTACATTAATGAACTTGGTCTAGGTCTCAGTTAAGCATTAAAACAATTGATCGTAAATGGCTGGTTGCAGGCTACTGATTTCTGCCAAATGATTAAGATTCAGCCTCACGGAAGTGTATTCAAATTTTTACGTCTGATGACGGATAAATCTGGTCAAGAAAGCAAAGACTAAGAAGCCTTTTGTGGTTGTCAAAGTAACAACACCAGAAATATTATCCATCAAAAAAACTTGAACAGGACAAACAACTGACGAAGAGCATCCCGTCAAGTGGTTAGAGATGAAGTGGATGCGGTTTAAGCGGCAAAACTCTTGTAAATTACAGTTTATAAATACGTTAAATGACATTCTTGACTTCGCAAAAGTAACTATGTATACAAAATTTTTTAAATTTGTAGAGAAACAAGACTCGTTGTACCAAACTTCAAGAGTGATCACCGAGGCAAAGAAAAATGATATGTTTTCTCTTTTGCCATTACTTCCGCCAAACACCCGCACCCATTTCAAAAGCCTAAGGGCAGAGATTGCAACTTGGTCCCAAACTTCCCTGAATGGGGAAATTGTAGAAACAGATAAGTACGAACCACTCTTTGATTGAAATCTAATTTCTAACTTTCAATATACTGACTAAACTGCTGTAAAAAATAATAAATGTTTTCATTTTTCACTATGTCTTTTATTTGATCTACCCTATATCGGAAACATTTCAGGGCCAAAGTGGATCAAGTCCAGTAAATTTGAATTAAATATCCACATTAAATTATTGTTTTTGATTTTTTTTTATTCATGAGCAATATTTAAATTAATCTTCATACCACAACATCAAAAAGAATGTTCTCCTGTAAATCACGTTGGGAATCAAATAGTGTAACTTAACTTTAACTCGAATGATCTCAAAACTATAATTTATTTAATTGATCCACTTTAGCTCTGAACTCAATTATTTGTCAGTGTGTGCTATCTGTCTATCTCAAACGTGTAATGAACGCGTCGCGTCGCGTTCGAAGAATATGAACCGTCACCCGACACTCCCCGCCGGATAATCCATGGCAGGCCATCCACCCACGACGCTACTACGTCTACAGATGCCGCCCTCCTGACGTCGGCTACAGACCCCATGCTTACCTAAGGCACCGCAGCTCCTTCGGATACCGCAAACAGCCCCTCCCTCGCCTACGCAATGCAAGCTTAGACAACCACGACCACCACCACGATTATGGACCCGCGAAAAGACACAACAAAAACAGTTTAATGTTAAGTGACCCTATGAACGCTCTAGTGCGTCATGAAAAATGCCCCGACAACTCGAACAATCCTCCTCCGCCTGACGACACGCAGGGACCATCAAGGTACGTGTCATGACGCCGCCCCCGACCAGCTGTGTGTACTCTTGAAAAACGGTTCCAACACACCAAGGCGTCGAAACCAGAGCCGACCACAACACCAGCCCAGATGAACCACCTGCAACCAGCCGCCTGCATGCGGGAACACATGCATTGGCGCCCAGCAAACACGATTGACAACAGCAACGTCTACCAGACCATCTTCAGCTCCAGCCGCCCAGTGCTCCGCCTTGGCGTCCGATGCACCAGCCGCCCCAAGGACTGGAGAGACAGACCGCACGTCTATGCCAGTGCACGCCAGGATGTCAGCTCATCCCCGGCAGGACAAGACGTGACTGCTGCTAGGATGCGGCCACTCCAGGCATCCAGTGATGCCGAGATCCGCTGTGGGATGTCCGAATCTCCTCACACCTCACCCTTGGAAGGATCTCCAAGGATCAGTGTCCCGGCCAGTATCCTAGGACCCAGGCATCTAGCGATGCCGAGATCCGGTGTCGAGATGACCGAATCCTCACGCACCACTACAGTGGAAGGATCTCCCCAAGAACCAGTATCCCGACCAGCGTCAAGAGCAGCCATTGCGCCACCACAAGATGCCCAACAGCATTTTATGAGCTACCCATTGCTCCTTTTTAATATTAATATACATTCCGCATTATTGAAATTTCCAAACGAGATAATTTTTGAAGAAGTACAGCTGCCAGTAACTACACAATGAAGATGAGCCTCTAGCCGCTGTGCGCTGATTTACCAAAGGCATCGTTAAGACCGTTTTCGCAGAACAATTAGTGAAAATGTGCAGCTGCCAGTGCCAACACAATGTTGATCCGCCCCCCAGCTGCCTGCGTACGTGACGAAATCGGCTCGAATCCAAATTTTTCTTGGAAGAGAAATTTGCCGGTTCGAACACGTGCGCCGACCTCGATGCTCCCGTCGCACCCTACCATTACTATTTACTCATAATCTGTTTCATCTGCATATACATCTATAAATAAACCCCGGTCTATCTATCTATTACCTTCCACTCTGACCCAACCCATATAATTAATTATGAAATTAAAAAAACAGGGCAGCCCGTGAAGGCATAATGTACATTTCTTTTAAATGGCTCCTGATGGCCTATGTGGCATGACAGAACATTTTTGTATCAACATTTTCTATTCAGAATTTTAGGAAGAATATCGACACGTGTAGATTATCTGCCACATCCGACATTATCTTAATTTACTGCTAAATTTAATTGCATATTTGTAAACTAACATCTTACTAACGCCTTGGTCAATGAAAATTATTCAAACTACACTTTTTTAAAACAATAGTACATTGTTATACAAGTTTAATGAGAGGATATATTGTGGCACAATTGTGGGATTCGAGTGCGGAACGAATGCTCCACAATGCCTCTTATTAAACAAGTATAATTTGCTATTTTTTCTACTCTGGTTTTAGTTAAGGATTTATTTCAAAATAAAATATATGCTTAAATGTAGTGAGTTTTATCTGGAATATGTGCAGCACTGAAAAAATATTTTTTTTTGTTTCGAACGCATTAATATTTGACCGGGTACCCGTTCTCTGGAATCTGGCGGCTGTGGTCGTAAAAGAGGGCCGGAGCTCGGTAAGTAGGGGATGCAATACTGTTTATTTCAAACCAATCTTTGTTGAGAAGTACTGATGTAAAAGTTGCTGAGGGTGTGATAAACAAACTCCAGGTAAATAAGAAACCAATGTAAGCTTATGGTATGCTACGTATTTACTTAAATGTTATACAGGGTGTAGTGGAACAAAACGGAACATAGGATTTTCAATGTTAATTTCTTTATACTTGAATATTATCTTCCGTGATCATTTTCGAAGAAACATGTAAATAAATGTTTTGTAGAGTAAAAATTCCTGCATGCAGTCATGCTATGATTTATTTTTTAGCGTTCATAAAACACCCTAAAAAATGATAAAATAAAAATTATCTTTTTTACGAAAGTAATGGTTGCTATGAAATTGAACAAAAACGGTGCGCTGTTGATTTGTTACCATTACTTTCGTGAAAATGATCATTTTTATTTTATCATCTTTTAGGGTTTTTATGAATGCTAAAAAATAAATAATAGTATAACTGCATGCAGAAATTTTTACTCTATAAAACATGTATTTACATGTTTCCTTTAAAATGATCAGGGAAGATAATATTCCAATATAAAGGAATTAACATTGAAAATCCTATGTTCCGTTTTGTTCCACTACATCCTGTAGAAGCTTAAGGATATGTTTACATTTGTTTCTCGTTTCTCGTGGCAATGGTGCATTTTAAGGTTATATTTTTTCGCGGGCGACACTGTCACAGTTATGAAACAGCACGCACATGTAGTCACGTCTCGTCGCTCTTTTTAATGTTTGGCTGGTTAGGGTGAACTAGTTGTATATTTTATCGACCATGTATCTGCAGGTGCGTACGAAACACTTCCACAAATGAAATAGTCTGAGAAGCATAATATAAAAAAAAGATTATATATGGTGAGATCAGAAATCAGCGACGTCTAGGTACCGGGTTCATATCAAATAAATTGGCAATACTGTGACGTAAAACATCACTCGTAGAATTGATTTCAACATAAATTATCTGAGAGTGAAGTTACCGTCAAAATAAGAATTGTCTCGCATTTTTAAAACTATATTCCCTAAAGTAGTCGTATGAGTAACAACCATTTTGAGATTAACTTGTGTGCATGCTTAATAATATATTAATAGTCAAAGTGACATTCATTATACCTCCTTTATTTTTATTCTATACCTTTTACAATTTTATTTCACACTTATGAAATCAAATTTCAAACTAATGAAAACAGATTTCACACAAATTAAAATGGTTTCAAATTTAAGAAAGTGAAGTCTCTCACACACGAATTCCGATTTCAATAAAATTAATATAGATTTCGTACAACAAAAACCAACTTTATTATTATTTCAATTAATTTATTTGTAACTATATTCACGCAAATGTTCTTCAGTTAATACAGCAGCATACAACCTCTAGAGATGGGTAACTCAAAGAGTTCACTCTTAGAAATGAGTCAAGAAGTCAAGTGACTCCTGTGCAAATTTCCTGACTCATTTCAAAGTGCGGACTTTTTTTTGCTCATCACTTTTACCTGATTTACCTTTTCAATAGAGTCATATGAGTCATGTAAAAAGTCGACTCTTTTAAGTCCATTCTTTACGATGAGTCGACTCACCAAAAAGAGTCATTTCGCTCACCTCTACTTTTTACACATGATTTGTATACCCTAAGAGGTGTTGCTTTGTCATCTCAGTAATGGCATTGGCGATATTTTCTAAAATCCGCATTCTATACTCATTTATACTTACAGCTTTGTTTTTAAGACGGACATAATTAAATAGATTTTGCATTTGCTCTTACAGCTGCTTGTTTTTAATCTGTTTTCATTAGTTTAAAATTTGATTTCATAAGTGTGAAATAAAGTTGTAAAAGGTATAGACACATGAATAATAAATAAGTGTTCCTAATATATTTTTTCAAAATTGTGACCACCATAAAAAAATCTCATCCACACTTGCACCGCAGCTACTTAATCATAATTAAATTTTATTAATCATGATTAACTTTAATCGGAGAATCACCGTCGGCTGATTAAGTATCCATCGACCACGGATAGCACACGCTTTTAAAGAGATTTTCGTTTCTTTCTTGGTTGTTTTACGTCTTTTACGTGTTTGCAGCTTTAACCGTGCCTAACCCTAAACTAGATACAATATTTTTTTACCGTTTGGAGCGTGTAATGGAGGTATATAACCTAAAAAGTATTGACATTTGTAAATTCGAAATTAGTATCTGTAACGAAGCATATATTATTGTTTCCCATAAATGACAAATGCAGACCGGTTTCTGGCTTGTGGCCATCACCAGTGCGGTGCTTTTTTTGATGGAAAAACGCTTTACTATGAGTATTAAGCACATCAGCGGTTTTTAAGTAGTAAAATGGTTTGTTACGCCATCTAGTTGTCCATAGAGCCAAACACAAATGGTAGAGATCAAACAATTTCTGGCTAAGAATCTCCGGGGTTAATGGTAGGAGGGAATTTTGGTTGTTTTTAAGAACAATAACTATCAAGTAAGTATAAAGAGTCTGTAAGGTTTAAATATGGAGCTTTACTTTCGCTCAGATTGCAGGCATAAACGCTTCGCGTTTCGGCCCGCAAACACTGAACTCAACATGAAAAGTACCACTTTAATACCTACTAATACAATCTACTATTTCAGTGCATACAAGTATATCTTTTATTTTAAAAATAAATCCTTGGCTAAATCCAAAGTGGAGAGAATAGTATATTATATTTGTTTAGTAAGAGGCAACGTTGTTCACTCGTTTTATTCTAGCACTCGTGCTACATTGGACCCTATTATTAAACTTGTATAATAATGTACTATTGACCATTTTTAACTATTTATGAAAACTTTATTGCTACCACAAAATAAACGAAATTTAAATTATTTTATGAAGCCTCCCAGGCGCACCTTTTTCAGAATTTAGCTATAGAATAATTTTATTAATGTGCTGTTTTAAATAGTCAATGTATTTCACTTTATCAATCAAAATAGATATCGAAATGTGTACACAATTATAGACTATTTCAAATCTTGCAAACTTCATCGGATATGATCGTTTATCGTGGCGGCTGGGATTTGCAATGGCGCGGTAAACAAGATATCCCGATAGGATATTACAGTTCGGAGGATAATTTAATAGAAAACAGGATTCGATTTTGAAGGAACCACCGACTGTGGAAATATTAACTTAAGCGCTCACTCTCACGAGCCAAATGTTGCAAATCATACAGTATTGTACAATGGCACTCCACTTATCCTCCCACTGCAAAGAATGCCTTATTGATAGTAAGGCGCCCTTTCTATCTTAAAATGTTTTATGGGTTTTCCGTGTACTACTTCGGGGCCATGTTAATGCATAATATGCTTTCACAGCGAGACATTTTGTATTCCCACCCCTTGGGTGGGTGGCTTTGTAGTTTATACGTATACGTATATATTTCACTATAAAACGCGGTTTATTAATGCGTGGAAGGGTTAAGAACATCGTAACGTCCATCACGACAAGAATTATTATTATATTCCAAAGTTTGTTTTGCTAATAATTGAAAATTATTACATTTGCTTATCTCAACAATATATTAAATAGATGAAACTTTAAAATGTTTCATTGTGTATCGTTTTAAGGTAGTTCGGCCATTCCATAAATAAATGCACACTTTTTGGGGGTACATCAGGGATTTTAGCGAATTGCACATATATTATAAAGGCTATCAAGGCATGACTTTAGGTCTTTACTAAAGATTCAGAAAATCATTGTGTCAAAAGTTATAACAATATAAACTTTTAGTACACTTTTATTTTGAACTCAAAAATATCGTAAACCGTTACTCATACGAAGAAAGTTATTCTATACTTTTTTATGGTTAAATGTTTAAAGTTTGCAATAAAAATTTTTCCAAAACAAAAAAAATGTATTTAGATAGTTTGTTTTTAATAAATAAAATATATCTCAAAAATTAATCAATTACTCATACTTTATTTTTCTTACAATAAATTTATGTTATACCCTGATCCACATTGGTGTAATGGCCCGAGAGCGCAGTGTGCGCCGCTTAATAAACAAAGAGAACTTTATTTATTCATTGTTTAGCCTGAAATGAAGTAACAAATATAGGTTATTTAACAATATAAACCAGGGGCGGCTTGTTATGCAGAGCCAAGGAGCCATGGCACTACCTCTAATTTCAAACGAAACAAGATTTTTTTGTTAATTCTAAAAACACTGATTTGTCATTTTAAATGTTAAAACGATGCCTGCGAAAGTTTCATGAGACGAGAAAAATGGCAATGCATTTATTTGAGAATATATCTCTTAAACAAATTAGCCGATTTGAAAAATTATACCAGAATTGTGTTTTGTGTTGTTATCTTGAAAACCAGTGATGGGGTATTTTGAGTTTTTTTAAGGTTTATTAAGATTAATGTATTTTGAATAAATCTGAAAAGTTTAAGTGTGTTACAGTTATTTTTGTATTTTTTTTCACTCCGAAGGATTGAAACTTAAAAAAATCTTAAGGGCTGTTCTTGATCGGTTATCTTGAAAACTTGTGATGGGGTATTATGGGTTTTTTAGAGGCTTATTATGATTGTGTATTATGCATTTTAAGTAAATTTAGAGAGTTTCAAGTGTGTTGCACTCGTTTTTATATATTTTTTTTTCACTCGGAAGAAGTGAAACTTAAAATCCTGAAAACCAGACATGGTTTTTTTTTAGTTTTTTGGAGATTTGTTAAGATTAGTGTATTTTGAGTAAATTTGGAAAATTTCAAATGTGTTGTTTTTATATTTTTTTCACTCGTGCAAATTAAAAAATCTGAAGCGCTGTTCTCGCTCGGTTATCTTGAAAACCTGTAATGGAGTTTTTTGAGTTTTTGGAAGATTATTAAGATTATTGTATTTTAAGTAAATTTAGGAAGTTTCAAGTATTTTACAGCTGTTTTTATATTTTTTTCGCGTCAACAAAAAATGATTATAATTTTTCATAAATTTACACGAAAAATCGCAAAGGCGATCGACGGAATGTATTTGAATTTTGTACGAAATCACTCTTAAATTAATATTGAGTGATTTGAAATTGTTTTTATATTTTTCTCGCGTCGGCGAATTTATTCCAATTTTTTCTAAATTCTATCTGCTTTCACATTTAAATATTCTAAAATTTAGAAACAATGCATTTCTATTTTTTACGGAAATGTGGAATCACATGTTTTGTCAATTGTTTTGGAAAGTTTCAAGTCGATGGCAATTGTTTTTATATTTTTTTCGCGTTAACAAAAAAATTATTATAATTTTTCATAAATTTACATAAAAAATTGCCAAAGCAACCGACGGAATATATTTGAATTTTTTACCAAATCACTCTTGAATTAATATCGAGTGATTTTGCGAAGTTTCAAGTGGATGGCAATCGTTTTTATATTTTTTTCGCGTCGAAGAATTTGTTGCAATTTTTTTTTTTAATTTCGTCTCCATTCACATTGAAAAATTCTAAAATTTAGAAATAATGCATTTCTAATATTTACGGAAATGAAAAATCACATGTGTTGTCAGTTGTTTTGGCAAGTTTCAAGTCGATGGCAATTGTTTTTATATTTTTTTCGCGTCGACGAATTTATTGCAATTTTTTTTAAATTCCATCTCCATTCACATTGAAATATTTTAAAATATAGAAATAATGCATCTCTAATTTTTATGGAAATATAGAATCACATGTGTTGTCGGTTGTTTTGGAAAGTTTCAAGTGCATGGAAATTGTTTTTCTATTTTTTTCGCGTCGACGAATTTATTGCAATTTTTTTCTAAATTTGATCCGCTTTCACATTGAAATATTCTGAAATTACGAAACAATTTTTACGGATATGTAGAATTACATGTGTTGTCAGTTTTTTTGAAAGTTTCAAGTCGATGGCAATTGTTTTTATATTTTCTTCGCGTCGACGAATTTACTGCTTTTTTTTTAATTTCATCTCCGTTCACATTGAAATATTTTAAAATTTAGGAACAATGCATGTCTAATTTTTACGAAAATATAGAATCACATGTCTTGTCAGTTGTTTTGGAAAGTTTCAAGTCGATGGCAATTGTTTTTATATTTTTTTCGCGTAAAAAAAATGATTATAATCTTTCATAAATTTACACGAAAAATCGCCAAAGCAATCGACGGAATGTACTGGAATTTTCTACGACACATATAAGACCCAAAACATGTAATTTATAGTTCAATTCATGAACGCGAGGAGAGATTTCGAAAATTCTTTCAGCAAAGTGTTGTGCTTATTGGACAGATAAGATCAAAAAATATTTTATTATTATTGAGGATAACTCTTAAACAAAAAGTGTTAGCAAAGTATTGTTCTTATAGTCTTTCATTCATCCGAAAGATATATAGAGGACCAAAGAAATGAATTCGTTGTTCAATTGTTTTTGGTTTACAGAAGATTGGGTGACCAAAGTCAAATTCTTCCATAAAAGTCCATCGAATAAATACCGATAACACTTTATAACATTTTTTTTCTAGTGACTTGTTTCAATAAGTTATTTGTTTGTTAGCCTTTGTAAGACTTAATTTTGTAGAATTACGAACTGCTTGAATATTTATATATGAAGGCTACTTTTTTTCTTTATTTAATTTACTGAATAATTTTATAAAAATCTATAGCGATAAATCGGTGAAATATCCATTACAGATTTTATATACTCTTTTGATCTATGTTACGGGAATATCGAAAATACAACCTATATTTCAATGAATGCTTTTTCAAACGGCAAAGATTCAGACTTTTTTTGAAAATATTCCAAACCTACTTTCTTGATAACTCCTTTACTAATTTCATCACTTTTGTAGAAGGGCCCTCTCCAGGAATGTCGACTTTGCATATATTTTTTTCCTACATTAAGATTATACACTTTTCGGACCAATGAAAATGCGATGTCTGAAACTCTGAAACTCTCTCCAAGCTTGGTAACACCAACTTTCAAGACTTTTTATAATAAATAAACTTAATTTATAAACAACAACACATTACAATGTGTTGTTGTTTATGTTTATATTCCCCGTAGCCACACATCGTGCAATTCATTTTATATAGTACAAACACTGACATAATTATACAACTTTTATCGGCTAAGAATGGAAATCCTTTATTCATGTTAAATAAACTATATTCATTTCACGTTAAACAATGAATAAATAAAGTTCTGTCAGTTTATTAAACGGCGCACACTGCGCTCTCGGACCATTACACCAATGGAGCTCCTCGCGGCAAAAAATCATATCTCAAAAAGTTTTAAAGTTCCCATACTTTTGAAAAAAGAAAAATTCTCTGCAAGGATCAGGATATAACATATATTATTTTTAGGAAAATCAAAACATGAGTAATTGATTATTTTTTGAGATATATTTTATTTATCCAAAACAAACTATTTAAATAAAGTTTTTTGTTTTGGAATTTTTTTTATTGCAAACTTTAAACATTTAACCATAAAAAAGTATAGAATAACTTTCTTCGTATCCGTAACGGTTTACGATATTTTTGAGTTCAAAATAAAAGTGTACTAAACGTTTATATTGTTATAACTTTTGCAACAATAATTTTCTGAACGTCTAGTAAAGACCAAAAGCCATGTCTTGATAGCCTTCATAATATATGAATTCGCTAAAATCTGATGTACCCCCAAAAAGTGAGCATTTGTTTATGGAATGGCCGACCTTTGCATTTGAATAAAAATGCGTGTTTCCTTAAAAATATTTATTTTATTTATATCGCCGACGGTTTCTTGTATCTTAATCCTTATATAAAGATTTAATTTATTTTGTCTAACGAATACAGCCATATTCACTACAATAAAAATATTCTCCTAAGATCGGGTGCTACGACCGCATGACGTAAATTTTAAGTTCCCAGCGCATCCACCATAGCTCATTATCTGATGGTTAATTTATTTTTCTAGCAACCGGGAAATCTAGAAAGAATAGTCATTATAGACATGATCTAGTTCAAATAAATTATACAATTAAAATTTTATATACAGGGTCTTCATTTCAAAATAAGTCACCCTAAAAACTTTGGATCTGAAATAGTTACGGTTTTAAGAACAAATACGTCAATTTTGTTTTCGAGGGGGAACTTAAAAAACACTGTTTTTAGAATTTGATCTTTCACCCCCTCACCAACAGCCACCCTATCTATATTATAATTTCAAATGGCATCCCCTATTATTCGATACCTTATTTTAAAGGGCATACAAAATACTATCCAGCAAATAAAAAATAATTGAAATCAGTTCATTTGTTTTAGAGAGAGAGGGTATTCATTTCAAAATAAGCCACCCTGAATAACTCTGGTTCTGAAGTAGTCACGGTTACAGAAAAAATTCGTCAAATTTGTTTTTGAGGGAAACTTGAAAACACTGTTTTTAGAATTTTATCTTCCACCCCCTCACCCCCAGCCACACCATCTTTATAATTTAAAGTGGCTTCCCTTATGGTGCGATACCTCATTTTAAAGGGCATACAAAATAATATCCAGCAAATAAAAAATAATTGAAATCCGTTCATTTGTTTTAGAGAGAGAGGGTATTTATTTCAAAATAAGCCACCCTGAATAACTCTGGTTCTGAAGTAGTCACGATTACAGGAAAAAAAATACGTCAATTTTGTTTCCAAGGGGCAACTGAAAAACACACTTTCGAGAATTTTTTCTTTCACCCCCTCGCCCCTAGGCACCGCACTTTTGGTGCGGCATATTTTGAAATGAAGACCTCTCTCTCTAAAACAAATGAACCGATTTAAAATAAGGGGCGTTGCTATTTTTCCTGTTTTTGTTAAGATTCACGTCGATTCACGTGTCGTACATCGTGTGCATATTTATTAATTAAACCGTGTGTTTACCGTATTTAAAAAATATATGCATTCTAGTATAGCGCACAACGTAAGTAATTTTGATTTTGTCGTTGTTGTTTAATAACTGTAATATAATCCATTTCTAGTCCTAACCTATATTTTTCCAACTTTTTCCGCGGCCTTCACGTCTGTTAAATTCGTTAGTCACAACGACGGGCCCCGTTGGTGTGAAGAAGTGTGTCCCTGTCTGTCTCCTTATCATTTTGTTTTTCTTACCTGCGATCATTTCTTTTCAATTTGCTAGCTCCATTTGTGATAATAAAAATGCCTGATTATATTTGTGCTGGTCGATGTGGTCAAATTGTTGCAAATGACATGTGTAAAATGTATTATTATTAACATGAATAAATCAAATCAAATCAAATCAAAATAAGACTACTTGTATAACCTGTAAAAAATATTGTCACCCCAGTTGTCGTGATAAACATGTTTGCGAAGCAGCTAATAATGATAACATTTCCTTTGAATTAATGAAATGCGTCAAAGATTTACAAAAATCAGTGAATATTCTCACAGAAAAATGTGATAAGTTGGCTGATGATAATATCGCTCTAAAGGTACTCTTAACTGATGTCGCCAACATCAAATCCGATAACGAGTGTCTACAGTCCGAACTTGATCGGCTCAATTCAAAAGTATGCGCACTCGAGTCCAAACTTTCTGACTTCACTACTGGCAATAACCAGGCGGTCATAAACGAATTGTATGATAGGAAATTACGCGAGAAAAATTTAATCTTATATAATCACCCTGAATTGATTGAGAATGACAAATCTCCCAACGAATTTGCTAAAATTGATGCCGTTCTTCAAGAAATTGACAACGGTATTGTTATGAAAAAATGTTTTCGATTGGGAAAGAAAAGTGATCGTCCACGACCAATTAAACTTATCTTCTCAAGTGCCGATATGGTTATAAGTATAATGAAGAACAAAAACAAATTTGGAAACAACCTTCGAATTAAACCCGATCGTACCCCAATGCAACGTGTTGAATTTGTAAAGCTGCAAGAAGAGCTAAAAGAACGCCAAGCTACAGGTGAAGATGTTATTATAAAATACCTCAATAATATTCCAAGGATCGTCAGGAAAACCCCAGTTCAGAAAAAAAACTAATTTCTACCCAACTTACTCATCCATCTAAATTACATGTTGTGTATCAGAATGTGCGCGGCTTGAATAGTAAAATAAATGAATTTTACAATAGCGTTGAATGTAATGATAACGATATATATTTTTTGACTGAAACATGGCTTCATAATGATGTTCAAAACTCAGAGCTTTTTCCTGCAAATTATAATGTATATAGATCTGATCGATTAGGAGGCAGAGGCGGCGGTGTTTTAATTGCATCTCGTACACAGTTTTCTACTGAAGCAATTTCATTCAATATGGACCTATTGAACTCTATTGAGCTTATAGCTGTGCATCTAAAATTAAATCAAATATCCACCATATTAATTTGCCTATATATCAAACCTACAACTCCTGTTGATGAATATTCCATTTTATTTGAACGCATTGAACATCAATTTTCACATATGAATGTTGTTATAGTTGGTGATTTTAACATCCCCAACTATTCCGATAATGCTCGCTCATCTTCTTTGGACGCCTTGCACGCCTTCCTGAACTTCAACGACTTAATTCAGTTCAACAATGTCACTAATACTAACAACAGAATTCTAGATCTGGTTATTGCATCAGACAACTCTATCTACGACTTGGAAAGATGTTCCTCGCCATTGGTTGATGAGGATGCCCATCATCCCACTATAATATTCACTATACCACTTGGAAATGATACAAAAACAAATATTTTTGAAGAAATGACATACAAATATAATTTCAGAAGAGCAAATTATCCTGCCCTATATGATGATATATATGATGCTGATTGGAGTGAGATATATGGATGTTCAGATGTTGACACCGCATGTGAGGCTTTTTATAATACTATGTATCATATCTTTGATAAGCACGTTCCGCGTTTCAAACCTAACAACTTCAACATAAGTGCTCCATGGATTAATTCTTCCATTCGTAAAAAATTGAAATCAAAACAGAAATGTCGTGAGCGTTTTTTGAAATTACATCGAACAGAGGACCGTATTAAATTTCAAGAACTTCGAAAATCTTGTAAAAGAGATATTGCCTCCGCCCATCTAGAATATGTCAAGCGTACTGAGCAACGTCTATCACATGAACCTAAATTGGTTTGGAATTATATAAATACAAAGCGGAAAAAATCTCGTATTCCGGGTTCAATGACGCGTGAGGGCTTAACATATAGTACACCCAGTGACATTACTAACGCTTTTGCTGATAATTTTATAAAATCATATACAACTAGGACAGTTTCTTATCCCAAACGTAATGTGCAGTTAAATAAATCCAACTTGGGCGATTTTGTGATAGATTCGATTGATATTCGTCAGCAATTAAAGCGCTTGAAGCCCACCCTAACAATGGGGTTAGATTTAGTTCCTGCTATGATATTAAAAGATGCAGCTGATGTTTTATGTGAACCTCTTACTCATATCTATAAATTAATATTAAAGACTGGTATATTTCCCACAAGGTGGAAAGAAGTAAGAATATGTCCGGCATTAAAGTCAGGATCGAACAATGTTATAAAGAATTACCGACCCATAGCTATTCTTAGCAACCTATCAAAGGTATTTGAATCCCTGTTGAGCGACCATTTATATTATCAAGTTAGTCCATGTCTTTCCACCCGACAACATGGTTTCATGAAACACAGATCTACATCTACGAATCTAATGAATATAACGCATCTGATAACTGAAGCGATGAACAATGGGAAACAGGTTGATGTTATCTATGGAGATTTAACTAAGGCATTTGATCGTCTAGATCATTCTTTGCTTATCGACAAACTACACAACTTTGGCCTAAACCAAAATATTATAAACGTCTTGTCATCCTATCTGTATGATCGTCGCCAACTTGTGGAAATTTATGGCTGTAAATCCAGGTGGTACGTTGCAAGTAGTGGTGTTCCTCAAGGATCCAATTTGGGGCCTCTACTCTTCCTGCTATTTATGGATGATGTGTGTAAAATATTCAAATGTGATATGTTACTATATGCGGACGACATAAAAATATATAGTGTTATTGATAGTGCATACCAATGTGCTCAACTTCAAAGTGAACTCAATAACTTCATTGAATGGTGCAATGCCAACAATCTATCACTTAATATTTCTAAATGCTCTGTAGTTACCTATGGAAGAAAGAATAACTTAATATTGTATCCATACTTTATCAATGATATACAAGTTACTAGGCTAAGTGAAATTAAAGATCTTGGTATAATATTTGATGTCAAGTTGTCATTTAATAACCATATTTCACAAATAAGCAAGGATTGTTATCGTCTACTTGGCTTTATTATCCGTAACTGTAGAGCATTTACCGATATGAAAGTTATGAGCTTACTTTTTCGTTCATTTATATTAAGCAAGATGACGTATTGTTCAATGGTATGGTCCCCTATGTACTTAAATTACATTAATATGTTAGAGCGGGTACAGAGAAAAAATTTCTCAGATATCTGTATTTTGTAAAATATAAAGTTTACCGCTTCGATATACCTTATAATGACCTACTATCAGAGTTTAATTTCATTACAGTACATAATCAACACATATATGGAAGTTTGTGTTTTCTTTATAAACTTATTAATTACTCCATTGATGATTCGCACCTATTAAGCTTATTTAATTTTAATGTTCCTCGACTGTCCGCAAGGCACTCTAAAACTTTTGTATATAACTCTTCAAAAACTAATTATTATTCAAACTCACCAATTTTACGTTTGTCGCGCTTATATAACCAATATGTATATAATGTTGACATATTTAATCAATCCATCATTCAATGAATTTAAGAAAGATCTTATGGAATGCTTGAAATTGTCAACTTTACCCTAGGTTTAAGTTTCTATAAATGTAATTTATGTTTGTACCATGTACTACATTTGTATATATACTTGTAGCCCTGTTAATGGACTTTGAGTCTGTTGGGTTTATGAACAATAAATAAATAAATAAATAAAATAAATAAATAAATAAAGAATTAGCCCAGAATTCGTCGATTTGAACATTATTGCGCAGAGTTGTCGAAGAAACCGTGCGCTTAAGAACGATTAGGTGCATCGCTTATCACTTTGCTCATCACCAAATCGTCCATCGCTATAATCAATTATTGCAGGGAGTGTCGGGAAGTTAGTACTGCCCGGGAAGGAGACGGACGCCGAGGAACCACATCAAAAGGTTAGTTGGCTGATTTTCTTTGCTCCCACTTTCCCGACATAAGTGCATTCAATTGATCACCACTTGCTGTCGGTAGCTCTCGCGTAAATAATTTACAGTCCACTGATGCTACCCTATGCCACTGCAGCCCACAGTTACTTTTATGGATTAGGCAGTTAAAATTTAAATATTTTAGTGACTATGCTAATAAAGTATTTCGCCAATCAAATGAGACTTCCCGGCATCTCAGATATTGATTCGCCAATCAGATGAGACTTTAAGGTCCGCCACATTTAAATATTTCCTACATGTCACTTCTGGCCCGGCGGTAAAACTCCAGCCACGTCTAGTTAAAAAATAAACTATTATTTACAATTAAGTAAAGAAATATTACTTCAACGTGATTTATCATAAGATATTGTTTAAAAACAACTAATAGGAACATCATTTTGACCAATAAGCAATTTTATAGTTTAATGAAGGGAATTTATCATTGGCAACGATAGCCGGATCAGCTCAAATCCATTTCCGAGTTGTTTTTTGTAAAATAACAAAATAATCCTTGGAAAAGTGGATTCGATCTTTTAAAACTCTGTATATTAATACACGTACTAGATACAACATAACGAGGATCACAGCATGAAATAATTCATTATATTCCAGGTACAAGTTTACACATGAAAAGCCCGAAACCATGTTTTATTATGACCCGGACATCCGGCATAATACCATCGGGCAGTAAATTGCTCGGCTTCTTCCCGGTCACACAATACACGAGATCGCCGTTATCCGGAGCACTTTATTAAATAATTCCGGAACTCCGGAGCATTAGTTCGAAAAGTCCATATTTACGTACCTTAGCACTCTGAGAATGGGAACGTTCTCCCCACCCTTTCGGTTCCCTCGATACGGCCGAGTCGTCCCCATTTAAATATGCCCTCGGTGGCAAAACTCGGTTTGGTGGGCGGGTGCGGTTTTTTTTTCTGCCGAAAGAGCAAAAGTTTAAATTATACTAATTTGCAGCTAGAAGAGCGATGCTTTACCCACAATATTTCCCAAACATAACGGCCGTAAGTGTGATAAGAACGCCTGATGAATTGAGGCGCCGCCATTATTCACTCCATTCTCAAACTTTAATTAAAAACCAAAGAATGGCGCGCGAGAGTGAGAGATGTTTGTACAGTTTGTTTGGCGTTTAATACGTTTAATTAATGGGGTTTCTGAAAATTTATATCAGATCTTTTGTAACTACACTTAAATCGGGGAAACCGGAGTTTTGTAAATTTGTTATTTTTGTGTCAATCACAGAAGATAAAACATTATTTTATACCAATTATTTGCACATTATCAGCAAATACCATGTATTTCGATAAGAAACTAATCTCAATTCTCTTAAGTTTCCGGCGCAGCCACCATAAGATCATTTCACAAATGAGCTCATTTAAGTCTGTGTAGCGTTTATTGCGGCTATTATAAACTATCTCGTTAGGTAAGGATTAATACATAAATTACTGTGGTCAATCTTAAAATATAAATAAGGAGATGAAAGATAGACGTAAACGCAAATGTAATATAATTTTATTTAATCTGCCGGAATCGTCTGATGAGTTAAAGAATAATACAAAGTGGATTCATTCATAGTATACTACATCCTTTTAATGTTGATATAAATCCAGTCAAATTTGTTCGATTGGGCAGACTCCCAACCATAAAACCCCGACCTATTAAAGTAATATTTTCCGATGTGCAATCAGCCAGAGAAGTGCTTAGATCTAATGCTGACAACGACGACCCTAATTTACATCTTAGATTAAAAAAAAACACCAGGTCAAATTAAGTATTTTAAAACAATAAAATCCGGTTTAGAAAATCGAAAAGCAAACAGGAAACATGATATTTTAATCAATTACCGCAAAGGCATATCATACATCGCTAAAGTAGATGTGAGGACATCTCATTTGGTAAATATAAACAACTAAATGCTTACTATCATAATGCTAGAGGTATTCATACCAAAATTCTACATTTTATTACTCGTGTACATTGTAATTCGTACGACATATTAATTATAATGGAAACCTGGCTTTATTATGATATCTTTAACAGTTGCAACTGCCAAATTATCAAATTTATCAAACAGATAGAACTTCTTCTGGTTTCATACGCGGTGTAAGAAAGTTTGGGGTTAAATGTGGCCGTAATTGGTTGGATATCTAGCTTTTTGTCAGACCGCGTGCAATATGTCAAAATTAACGATATAATTTCATAATTTCGGAATCCATATGCGTTACATCGGGTGTACCGCAAGGAACGCATCTAGGTCCGATTTTATTTAATATATTCATTAATGATATAGTTATTGGCATTCGACATTCTCAAGTGTTGTTGTATGCGGACGATTTAAAGTTATTTCGGAATATTAGCTGTTCTGCCGATGTAGTACTTCTTCAAGAAGATTCAGATAATATATTTACATGGTGTACCCACAATAATCTACATTTGTCAAATGTAAGTATATGAACTTTTCCCGATTGCTTAGTAGTAACAATAATGATTCATATAACATAGATGGCGTTGAATTGGATAAAGTAATCGAAATAAAGGATCTCGGCGTGATTTTTGATTGCAAGCTAAATTTTCAGTCCCATATAAAAACGATAACAAATAAAAGTCTAAAGGTGTTAGGTTTCATTGCTGGATTTGGCAGAGATTTTGGCA
Organism: Ocypus olens; assembly: GCA_910593695.2. NCBI lineage: Eukaryota > Metazoa > Arthropoda > Insecta > Coleoptera > Staphylinidae > Ocypus > Ocypus olens. The sequence continues at coordinate 18,453,184 of OU343052.1, read as the reverse complement.
TTGACACTCTAAAAACTCTATATATTTCTCTTGTTCGTCCTTTGATGGAATATGCAGCAATGATATGGAACCCGCATTCAAAATATTTAACAAAGTATTTGAATAAAGTTCAAAACAAATTTTTACGGCTAGTAGCGTTTAGGCTTCACATACCAATTATATCTCTTAGATATGTTATAATGATCTTGCAATGCATCTGCATATTCCATTGCTGGAAGATAGAAGAATTAGAGCTAGCTTAATATTTTTATTTAAACTACTTAATAATTATGTAGACAGTCCTCAATTATTGAGCTATGTTGACTTTTGGTATCCGAAGAGAGAAGGTACACAGCGCTATGGTAAATTATTTCCAATTATATTTCATACTACCAACTATGGCTATAATGAACCGTTAACTAGAGTTATGAGGTTATCAAATATGCTGTTTTGATTTATTTTCCACTAGTTTGCAATCATTTAAGCGTACATTAAATAGGTTGGATTTATCAAAATGTCATATTTAAATTTATATTTTCTTGTCCTTTTAGCTATTTCTTGCAGTGTGCTCATATGTATATATTTGTATTTTTCTCAGCTTCATATTTTGCGCAAATTGTATATATGTCAATTCCTGATTTTTTTTGTAATTTACATTTTCAATTAATTTCTGCTCAGTATACTATTTTGATGATTTCTTTTTCATGTATTTGTACTAATGGGCATATCCCGTAATAAACTATTATTATTATTATTAAGAATATCCTTCAATCACGTCTGATTATCAGCAGCAATCTTATTTTTGTTTCAGTTTTAATTAATAAAGACGATTTAATAAATGGAGGTGTATATATAGGGTGTTTCAAATTCAAGGCTCACCATGAGGATCTCGCTTATTAGAAGAGATAGAGCTTATGTTTAAATTTGGCACTTTTGCATAATTTTATGCTTATTAATAATCCACTGAAAAAAATTATTTAAATTCTTTTTTTTTAGAGTCCAAAAAAACTGAAAAAATTATTTTCGTTTTTTCTTTATATCTCTGTTGTTTGTCGAGACATTTAAAAATAATAATAATTATTTATTTCCGGTTAACCCCTTTTATAAAAATAAACACAAAATACAGCAATACAAAACCAAAAATAAATATTTAAATTAAAAAAAAATAATAGAAATAATTAAATAAAATAGAAATTTGGTCACTACCTACACTAAAATATAAGTAAATATAAATTTACAAAAATAAGAAAATAAATTTAAAAAAAATGAAATACAAAATTGATATCTGTCTAAACTAAAATATAACTAAAAAAATGAAATACAAAATAAGCAAAAAAAAAACAATTCAAATGAAAATATACCGAAGCTGAAATAATGCAACGAAAAAATTAAACCACTAGTCTCTTATTTAAATTCCTTTTAAAAGAAAAATAAGAGGAATTAAATAAGTTGAACCAACTTTCCTTTACTACACCATTTGCAATGGACATACTCCGATGAAGTAAATTGTTCGCGCCAAAGTTTGTGTTGTAAAAACGCAGACGAAAGAGAGGTGAATTCCTGGTGGTCCTGTTGTGGGGTATGTGGAAATACAGTTCTGCTAGAAGGTCGGGGCAGTCGATGGAACCATTAATCAAGCGATGAAGACAGCATAAATCAGCGATGGCTCTTCTCTTTCCTGATGAATCAATTCCAAGCTGGCTCATGATGTCAGAGTAGGATCCTTGGATATGGGTTTACCCGGACTTGTACTTACTTCGTAAAAATGTATTTTGAACCCTATCTAGTTTGTGGCAATTGGTGTCTGTGTATGGTGACCAAACTGATGACGCATATTCTAAGTGGCAGCGTACTAAAGCACAATAAAGTAATCGAAGACAGTCCAAACTTAGATCTTTACCTATATGCCATACGAATGCCCATTTTTTTAGTGCCTTATTACATATAAGGTCAATATGTTGATTAAAGTTAAGATGAGAATCAAATGTAACCCCCAGATCCGTAACTGTATTTTTCTTTTCCAAAGGACTAGCGTTGATATTATAGATGAAATCTATAACGTTTCTAGATCGAGTAAAAGATATAGAAACACACTTGTTAATATTTAAGTCAAGCCGATTCTCATGACACCAGACATACCTATATATTATTTAAATCATTCTGTAATTCTGAGCCCTCAAGGATTTTGTAATCTTGAAAATTTTGAAAGTAAAAATAGAATAGGACCACAATGAGAGCCCTGAGGTACACCGGAGGATGCAGATATTGCAGCGGAACAATAATAATAATAATAATAATCTCTATTTCCGTAAGACTAAAATATAGCATAGGATATGCCAAAATTAAAAAATAAATAAAATATAATGCAAATACAAATTAAGAGCAAAATACACTAGGTATATAAGTCACATAGTAATAACAAATACTAATACACATATTTTAAAAGTCGCAGGCGAGAAACTCATTGATTGAATAAAATGAATGTTGTAATAAGAGGGATTTTACTTTCTTATTGAACAATTTACAACTTGGAATTGATTTAATTGTGATAGATCATTTATTATATAATTTAATTGCCATAATATTAGGGCCCTTTGCAGTCATAGATAAAATATGATTAGGAATCAATATATTAAACGTTTGCCTAAAATTATAGTTACTCAATTGTCTACATTTATCAAATTTATCTGAGTTTAATGTTTTGAAAAGTTCACGACAGGAGGCTTTAGGATGTTGAAAAGTCATTGGCCTTATTATTTTCTTTTTCAAAATAAGGATATTATTAATGAGGCCAGAATTTCCCCAGCACATTATGCCGTAACTTAATAATTAATTTCGATATAAAGAAAACACTTAACTTTTTTATACCACTTTTATTTTACTTTACGTGACTAGTTTCAATTACACGGTAATCATTATCGTGTAATTGAAACTAGTCACGTAAAGTAAAATAAAAGTGGTATAAAAAAGTTAAGTGTTTTCTTTATATCGAAATTGAAAATGTACCACGAAGTGAACGCCTCCAAGATTCAAGAATTAATAATTAATTGACATGAGCAAAATTGTATGTTTTTAAAACATCAATTGTAGTAAATTTTCGCATTTGCCAGATGACAAAACCATGTTTTGACATTTTTTTAAAGATACTATCAAAATGCGCATTCCATTTCAAATTCGAGTCAATGAGAAGACCCAAAAAATTGACGGAATTACTTTGTTTTAATGACTTGTTGTTCACGTGCACTAGTAGACTGTGATCTATATAAGTTGGTGAAAATAAAAGCATATTCGTTTTTAAATCATTCAAGGCCAAACCATTACGCTGACAATAATTTTGCATCTCTGATACAACCAACCTGGTTGATTGAGCCAGTTCTGAAATTTTTTTATGCGTACAATTTCAATTCTTCTAGACAAAAACGAGTTGATCCAATGAAGACTTGGTCCATGTAATCCCATATTAGAAAGTTTATACACAAGAAGCTCTATAATGACTCTGTCAAAAGTTTTTACGAAATCAGTATATACTGTGTCAACTTGATTATTAGCCTCCATAGCAGAAGACACAAAGTGTTTATATACAATTAAATTGGACACGAAAGAAAGCCATGCTGTTGTGGAATAATAATGTTCTTATGGAAAACAATTTGTCAAGCATCTTAGGTATGCATGATTGAATGCAAATTCCTCTGTAATTGGGCACTAATCGCCTGCTTTAAAAATCGGGGAGATGTAACTGATCTTTATCAGGAATAATACCAAGTTTTAAGGATTTATTAAATAGTATGTATATTGGTGTACAAAGTGAATAAATGCAATTAATTAGAAACATACTGGGTATTTTGTCAGGGCCGGCAACATTTGTAAGTTTTAGACTTAATATTGTATTAAACACCTCCTCTTTGCTAATCGAAAACAAATAATTATTAGACTCTATTTGGGTAGTGTTCCTATTATCGCAATTGGTAAAGACGTTCTTATAGCACTTTTTTTATTATCTAATAGATGGCATAAGATTTTTAGTTGTAACATGTTTCGTTTCTTTCTTATTTCTTACAGATGCCATATTTAGTTTTTGCCGCATCTCAATGCTCATTGTGATGACAACAATATAACACAACATACATTTAATTTAATAAATGATCATATAATCGTTTAAAACACTTATATTGGCAATCTATTTAGCGCTTACTTAAAATCAGACTGCATTACCCACCTTTGAAGATCTGACGCATGATTTAACAGGCTCCAAATATTATACAACATTGGATGCCAATAACCTCACTTTTGACAACGTTCGCGACTCCATTTGGTCGATATAGATTTTTACGACTACCCTATGTATTCTATAATGCACCTGAAATCTTCCATCGAATATTTAGTGAAATCTTTGCTGATATTCCAGTAATCAAAATTTATATACATGACCTTATTATACACTGGTGGAAAAGAAATGATACACTTGGAAATCGTGAAATTTTGACCATTTTCAAACCGCTATAACTCGGCGTATTTTCAATAGATTTTGATGAATCTTTGAGGGCGAAAAACTTTGAAGTGTCTTCTTTAAGTCATATATGCAAACTTAAGCGTAACCCCTTCCGCCCCCTCCAGAAAAAAAAATCCCATAACTTTGTGCCAAATCGTCGTAGGAATTTCGTTATTTGAGTCCTGCGCAGGTAATTGAACACATTTCAATGCCCTTTTGGTGGATCGAGTCGTCACATTTTTTCCAACTCAGTGCACGTTGCCAAATTTGGATGTTTTTTTTGCCCAAAAAGGTGTTTTTTTATTCGGGGGTTGAAGGGTTCGAAAAGGGATCATTCCAATCTGGGTTTACTCTCTTAAAGTAGAGCCAAAATGAGATTCTTTCCCGAAAGAATAATCAAATTTGGTTAAAAAGTCACTGAGTTATGTGGGAAAAAGTTCAAAATGCACTTTTTTCAAACACCAGTAACTTGATGCCAAATCGTTGTAGGAACTTCGTTCTTTGAGTCCTGCATAGGGAATTGATCAAATTTTAATGCCTTTATGGTGGATCGAGTTGACAAAATCTTTCCAACTCCGTAGACATCGTCAAAGTTGAACATGGTTTCCAGAAAAAAAACTTTTTATTACAGGGGCGCTAGAGGGGGTAAAAAGGGTTACGCTTTAATTTCGCATGCATGACTTTAAAGAAGACACTTCAAAGTTTTTCGCCTTCAAAGGTTCATCAAAATCGATTAAAAATGCGCCGAGTTATGACGGTTTGAAAATGGTCGAAATTTCACGAATTTCAAGTGTTTCATTTTTTTTCCTTCAGTATATATGCAAAAAATGAATATGAGCATGATCAAACTCTGCAAAACGTTTTAGATAGAACAAGAGAGAAGGGTGTAAAATTCAATAAAGGTAAATTAAAATTCAAACAAACAGGTGAAATATGTAGGACACATATTAAGAGAACAGGAAATAAAACCGAATGATTACAAAACTGAAGCAATTCGAAAACTTCAAACACCTACAAATAAAGAGAAATAAGGCAGATTGACACTATATAACATCTTTAGAAATGAACGGTTAGTAATTCCTACTAAAATTCGAGCTGCCATATTAAATAGGTTACATTACAATCACTTAGGTGTTGAAAAAACTCTTCTAAGAGCAAAAGAACTAATTTACTTTCCATTTATAACTAAACGAATCATGGACTTGGTAAAAAATGGTCCAGCTTGCTTGACCCTAAATAGTTAACAGATGGAACCTCAGGGCTGATCCTACCGGGGGGCTAGAGCATGCATGGCACACGGGCGGCGGTTGGGGGGGGGGTCTTTAGAACCTGCGAAGCGGACCACCAATAGAGGGTCCGCGGCGTCTGAAATCTGTTAATTTTCATCCGAGCGCCCCGAAATAGCGGCCGGTTGCTTGGACTCCTGTCGGAAGCGTATCCGATTTCTAAGCCGGTAACAACTTTGCCAAACAAACAGAAAAAGTATCACAAAGCATCTGAAGTTCGTATAAGAAAAAAAAATCGCTGATGAAAGTATTTTGGATTCTAGAGAAAAATTTTGAATTCATTCATTTTCTTTTGAAATTTTGGGCATCGCTATTAATTTGATATCCGAACGTTCTGAGCTGTTAGAAAATTACTGCTCTTTGTTTAAATTTTTGTTGGTATTTCATTCTGCAGAATCCGAATATATAAGAAAATGTTGTATGGAGTTAGATATAAAATTACAGGTAACCGAAAACGGAAAATTGACAAAAGATTTAGATGGAATCGAACTCCGAAATGAATTGTTATCTTTTTAGAGAACTATTTCCTAATCATTCCCAATTAAAACCATTAGAAATCTTAAATCATTTAATTAGCCAAGACTTAGTTCCTTGTTTTTCAAATTTCAGTATTAGTCTAAAAATATTTTTAACAATACCGATAACTGTAGCTTCCGGCGAAAGAGATTTTTCGAAATTAAAATTAATTAAAAATTATTTATGTTCAACTATAACAACAAGAGCTAAGAGCGATTTACTAATTTAGCCATAATTTCTATTGAAAATGAGATCGGTGAAACATTAGATATTTCAAATGTAATTGATGAATTTGCATAAAAAAAATCGCGAGAAGTATTGTTTTAGAATTTAGATCAACACTGACAACGAGTAGCGTTCGAATAGTCGATGTTCTTGTTACTGAACTGAAGGTTTGACCATAATCTACTCCTCTTCTTTGCGAAAAATCTTTGATCACCAATCTGGCCTTGTTTTTACTTTGTGGAGTCGTTGTAGGTGTCTGGTTCCTCGGAGGTCGTCGAGGTGAGCATCACATAATCCTGGAATTTCTGTGGAGCTATAAGATCCACTCCGTTACGAAGTTTCCGCGTAGTCTCACCAGCATTCTCTTCTTCATTGATTTTCGGCCTTTCTGAGATTGTTCAATCACTATCACTGTAATCGGGTTTCCAGAATTCTGTTTCTTCGTTTTCTTCAATCCGGGGTTTGCTGTCATTCAGGTCAGTCTGTTCAGCTTCGTTGTTTCATGGGGATATAATAACCCCGTTTCCACCAATTTTTCTTCAAAGATGACGTCTTTGGATCTATAGAGCTTGTTTTCCTCTTCACTGTAGATACTGTGTCCGTTGTCGTTATCATATTCGATGAGGATTCCTTTAATGGCCTTTGGATCAATTGTCGTCCTTTGCTCCTTCGATAGAATATACATGAATTTGAACCAATGTTTCAAAATGTTTTCTAGGCCCTGTCCTATTAAGGATGCAGGTACCTGTTCGTATCATCTCGGCCCAACGGACATGAGGAATGTTCTAATGCGCATGCATCATTTTTAGCAGTTTCCACCACCATACGATTTTCCCTCTCACTGGATCCGTTTTGTTCCGGAGTAGAGGGCATTACAAGACGTTGAATAATACCTTTCTTGTGTAAACTGGTCCAGATCTGTTTCTTGTCGAACTCCCTTATCACTCAGCAGCTCCAGACTGTTTCTTCCTCAGCTAGGAAATAGCTCAGTTTTTCAGCAATTTCGGATTTTTGCCGCAGAAAATGAACTGTCCTGAATTTTTGTAATCGTCCTTGAAAAGCACAAAATATCGATATCCAGACCTCGATTCTTGAAATGGACCGCAAACATCCGTACGAATTCGCTCTCCCGGTTCCGTAGTTCTGAACCTCGTGACGAACGGTAGTTGATGAGCTTTATCATAAATGTAACCTTCACGCAGTTCACTATGCATTTCTACGTTCATGTCAAGCTACTTTGCGGCACAAAGGACCAACGAATGGTCTAAGCGCTGCGACCATTTGGTCGCCCTCCACAAACCATCAATCAAGCTACTTCCGAACCGTTCATGGTACAACTGTAGCAAGTTTCCCTTACTCACTGCATTGACCTCATCTGATAGGGTTCGAACTTCTCACCGCCAAATTGAATAGTCCTCCACGACGAGCTCCCTTCAATTATTGACTAGGGAGTTGCAGACTTCAGCCAATAAAGATGAATTGGCTGTCAGAGTACTTATCCTGGACTGCAAGCACGGAAAACAGATTTCTCTTGATTGACCAAATATCAGCAATTTTGTACTATTTTCCGATACCAAACAATCATATTTACTGCGCATGCGCCAACATAATTATTTTATATAAGTAGATGACTTACCCTATAATAATCAGTTTTTGTCAGAATCTTGTCCTGAGCAGACGTATGTATGTGGACCCCTTAACTACAAACGCCTCGGATGGATACCTGTCATCCTCTGCTTCTGGTCATTGCCGATTTTAATTATTCTTCCTTTTTTTGGTGAGTTTAATGGAGAGTAATAAATAATAATAATAATAATAATAAACGCTCGCGTACTAATTCAGTGGTAGAGTATGCATTATGTATATCTGAGATAGACATGTCGAGTCTTGTTGAAACGACGTCACACTTCCTAAGACAATATATGTATATCTATAAAGGAGAACACCATCCTCAGTCTTCTGTTTGTAACTGTGGTGTATGGACGTGTGGTGTCTTAAAAAGAACATAACCTCAAAACCGTGAGTTTATAAATTATATACCGAATTGGGGTAAAGACCTAAGTTGTGTTGTTTTGGGTCAAAGGTCTAAGGGGGTACGGCCCCTCTTGGTGATCATTCAAGGGTTTGCTTGAGATTTTTAAGTTAGGGTTGTTCTAAATCTTCGCATAAAAATAAATACTAAAATTATTGCCCATGAAATATTTATCGACAATTACATTATTTCTTATCAGTTGGCGATTAGATCAGTGCTAGCGGCGCCGGCTCGTGAACCGAAGACAGCGGTAGGTAATAAAAAAGAATTATATTCTCTCTCCTAAGGCAACGCAACAACGTTTACACCAAGAGTAGGTTGCCGGTAACAAAGTTTTCTACAATTTGTGTGTACGGTTGGTCATGCTGTCACGTCACGGGTGTGAAGCCGAGATACGAATATCGGCAACACGAAAGTAAGTGGGCCACCTCAGGACAGTGGGGCGAGGAGGAATTTCAAATTTGCCGCTTTTGTAAAGATGGTTTCCTCGACGTTGCCAGATTTATCAAATATCTTATTATGGGGATTACCGTTTTTATTAATCTTAAAATTTCACTACAAAGTAATAATTTTAACAATTAAAATTATGTTTTAAACATAATTAGACATCATTATCGTTTATATTTGTCATAATAACTCATGAAAGTATAATATTACTGTTTATTAAATATAATCATGTGCATTGTATATTTTATACTTCGATGTATATCCGGCAACGCTTAATGAGTCTCACCATTTTTATTAACTAACCTCAACAGTGCTGTGAGGGCTAGTAATTCATAAATTCAAAAAAACGAAATATAGCCTGAATATATAAATATTCAACCTGTTCGTAACTCTGCAAGCAAAATTAAATTAAAAATTCAGGTATAAAATCAGTCCAACCCTTCTATAATCTCCTCATTTGTTTACGACTCCTTCACGGTCACGGTCACCTTCACGTAAGTGTATTTTATTCTTTAACATTCAATTTAAATGCGAAGCTGCACTGATGAGAGATAAATCTCGAAACGCGTCTGCAGATGGCTATTTACTTAATTTTTACATAGTTTTGGGTTCAGTTTTATAATTTAAAGTTTTCAAATTCAATTTAGTTTCATTTTTCAGGTTAGTCCTGTGGGTAGAAATAAGGGATCTTAAACCAATGTTATTTAACTAGTAGTACTAGTAATAACATGCAAATTTCTTTTGTATCATTCAATATCCGGCGTGGCATCAGCCAGGGAAGTAGTTGTTTCAATAAGTTATTTGTTTATAGTCTTAGTAAGACTTAATTTTGCTTGCAGAGTTACGAACAGGTTGAATATTTATATATTCAGGCTATATTTCGTTTTTTTTTAATTTATTTAATACTCTCTGCAATAAGTAAGGTTGTTTCTATTTTATTTGCTAGTAATTCATGTTTGAAGGTAAGTTATTATATATTCTGTCTTATAAACTCGTCAATTGTATTTATTAGTAATGGAAACTACCATTACAACCATTTGTAATATTGAACCGTCTTCATTGTTTAAATTTTCATTCATGTGAAGATCATTTTATTCATAAACATTTTGTTAACCATTTCCGCAAAAAAATGAATTGCAATGCTGTTCCGACACCAAGAAGTAAGACAATATAACTACACTAATTTACTTTTTAACTATTTTAATGTCATGAATCCTGGATACGAGGAAACAACTGACCTGTTACGACGCCTGAAAGAAATATCCTAAGAAGAACGAAGAGACCTGATGGAACATTGCACCTGGACAAGTCCCTTATACCGGATTGTTGTGATATTTTTATATTTGATAATTTTGTTAATAATAATGTATGTAATTATTCTGTTAAATATATTTTTTCCATGTAGGCCTATTTTTATTTTTATTTTGTGTAATCCAATCTTTTTTCTTTTACCAAAACCAGTAACTTCTTCATTTATGTACTATCTAAAAATATAACCAATTATGTGCTCAAAAAACATAATTGATTATATTTTTAGTGTTATTAAATTGAAATATATCGTGTGGACGAGTTTTACATTTTTTAAATTTTGGCGGAAATCGTAGTAATTTGCCACCCCGATACCAGGCGGCGCCAAAAATCGTGTTTCCAAAATTTAACATGCAAGTTTCATTTCTAAAGGTATGTGTTCTGTGGTCATGCTGTTCACGTCTGCCAGCATTTGTGTGGGTGTGCCCGATTTCGGTTGGTAACACTTTTTCATAGTATCTCTATCTCACTATTCACTCACCTCACACTCATTAAATGTGTGTATGTGAGATGCACCTGCATTTGTATGTGTGATAAGAATTGAGTTGGTACCACTGTTACAGACTATCTGCATCCCACTCTTTCAGCGCTAAAAATTCTCTCTTGCTCTCATATTCTATTATGGGGAATTGCGTGAAAGTGTGCATACACCGGATGTGGAGGTGCTCCGGACAGATACCGGGAGAGATGTAGGGAAGGGACCTGGTGTGGGGATGCTCCTGGGATGAGTAATGGGGATCTTTTCAGGGCGATCGTCTTTGGACAGGCAACCGTCAGGACTGTCTGGCCAAAGTGCCGCCTTACCTACTCTGAATATTCAAATAATCAGGCTACTTTTCGTCTTTCTTACCTTTACTGTAATATTTGCCTGTTTTGGAATATGTCGAATTTAAAATGGCGGTTCACGTTTTGGGATGTTCACGTTATGGGATGTTCCAATTATAGAGACTAAACTGTATCTCTGCCAAATAAAAACTTGGATTCTTAATATTCAAAATTTTCGACTAGTTTCGCCCTTTTTATGACAAATTAAAATGGATTTTTATTTTCTAGAATTAATATTTATTTCATATTACTATCCTCGTTAATAAATAACTTTATTATTATTTAAATCTAACTTGCATTACTATTATTATTGCATACATAATTTTCATTCGATATTAACGTATATGCATATGTCAATCAATCAATTTATTGGTGTTATTGGATAATACATCTTTACATAGCTGAAATAATTGAAAGAATATCATAGTTGCACATCTTAATCACGAAACAATATACATTATTAATTATATAAATAAAACCATTATAATATAAAAGCAATCTAAAATAAAAGTAAAGTAAAATAGACTTGCATTATAAGCTAATAAAAGGATTACATTTAAACACACATTATACGACAAAGTTAAAATATTTTTTGTAACATCAGATATAAAATAAATCACAAATTAGAAACTTAAATCCACTGCGATAGAACATGTGAAGCGCTTATAAAAATATCCTGTTCTATCAAAATTTCCATTGATATAGTAAATTCAGAAACAAGTCCAGGCCTCGATTTTACTGTATTTTTTCAGGGCATTCCAAAGTACATGCGGCTTTTATATGTTGCATAAATATAAATATTTTACTGCAAAACAAAAAAATATTTTACATATTTAATAATTTTCTGATTAAATGCCGTTTTAATTTGTTAAAGTGATTACAAAATACGGTCGTGAATCAATTTTTTGGACAATACCATTTATTGTGTTTGAAACCGCACATTATATACATTCTGTGGTTTATTAATTTATTAATCAATGCATCCATTCCGCATAATATGAATTCAATTCACCGGCAAAAAATATGCAGATAAATTAAAACAACCCAGCATTCAAAAGTACAATTGCTGTAACGAACCGCGATAAAGTCTTTTCTGCGCCACCATTATGCCAAATTATGTACTCTTTGTGCCATTAATATCTTTGTTTTTGCATTTATCTCTCGATGCCGGTGATTTATCCATTCATGATTTTACAATTGTTATTATCAAAACATCCCTCTTTGTTTTGTATACACGAGAAGGGTTGTTTTGTCATATTTATTGTAAACACAGCCTAAAATCATCATTGGCTTATCAGCTCCCGAATAATATTTCTTTTAGAGCGTCCAAAATTCGTTTTTTTTTTTCGGTATTGATGTATTTTTTGCGTAGGCGTATATTTCTCCGCCGAAGCAAGTCTATAAAATATGTTTATCTTTATATTTGATTTAAATGTGATTTCCCGGCCATATCTAAGGGATGAATATTGATATACCCCATCGAAATGCATAGAGGGGCCATATATTTCAATTTATTTGACGGTACAGTATCGATTTTATAACGTTTTATAAACTGTGGCTGTTGATATCGGCAAATTCCACTCTTCCAAAGTTATAATGTCGATAAAATCTCTACTGAAGCCACACAATACAAAATATTTAGTTAAGTTATGGTGAACGATCGATTAGCATCAGTCAAGCAATGTATTGAAAACAACTGAAAGGTCCTATGAAAAATTTGATAATGGCGAAAGTCGAGTTTATTAAAATGAATAATAATTCGGAGATAATCATTTGTGCATCTGCTGTTGTCGACATATAAAACAATAAAATATTTGATCAAAATTGTTATTGCGCTATTGTTTTACAATTTTCCCAAGCAACGGGAATTAACTTTTTGTCAGTAGCGCACTAACAATTTTTAACAATTTTATTAATCTCGGAAACGAAAAGACTTCTATTAGATTGTTTGTTTATAGCTTTTCATCACCAACGAGGTTTATAATTAAATTGAGGTAATTGATTTTAAATTATTTTTTTAAATTTTGAATTTATATTATCTTCGCTTAATATTACAGTAATATAGATTGTGAAGAATTGAATGCGATCCCCAAATTATTCATAAAAAATTGCTACTCCTAATTATCGACCAAAAATGTTAAATCTTTTTTTAATTGTATTCCGATTATTCTAACTTGGATTTGGAACACAAATATGTAATTTTTTCGAACTCATGTTTATGTTTTCATTACATTATTTCTGGTATATTGTTTCATGCTCAAAAGCACCAATGGATCTTTTTATGACCGACCACTAAACAAAGGTTTCCTTTAAAGAACAGCAATGGCCTAATCGTTTAGATATTCTATTTCTAATAGGTTTTACATATTTTGTAAGTAAAATGAAGGTATATTTTTAAGGCAATACCAATTTTTCAATAAAAAATATGTTTTAAATAAAATTATGTTCAGTTTACGATGACACAATAAATATCTTGCTTAATCGCAAAACATCTAAATAATTCATTATTAGTGTAATAGGTCTATTCTTACGAAAATTTGCACACTTGGTTAGTTTTTACCTATTTGGATGCAATTCTTTACAATCTGTATTTCCCTGATTGTATTTGCAGTCCAAATAGAATTATGAATTTTCAGCATATATACTTATATTTAAGATTACTTATCCTATTTAATTATATTTATACAATTATGCTAATGAGTTTTTAGGCACCGTGCATCTTATAAAATTTTATATTTTAAATATTTTAATATGTACATTTGTTTGTCGTCAATTTAATCTGTACAATATATTGTTACAAGTCTCTCTTATTTGTCTCCAATTTTTATTTATTCATTTGAACTTATAACAATAAGCTTGCAATGAATTAATAGTTATTTATGGAACAAGTGAGTAAAGTAGTACTTTTTTCATGAGTAGGAAAAATTGCCACTCGAGCCGAAGGCGAGTGCGGCAATTCCTACAAGTGAAAAAAGTTGCTTTACTCTCGAATTTTCTACCTCCGTAACTTTAAATAAATTTGATAAAACCTTAATCAACTTTCATAAGTAATAACACTTTTTTTAAATGAAGAAAATAATAATCATCAAGTTTTCTTGATTGGAAACGAATGTTTGACATTTATCGGCGGAACTCGCGGCGTGTTGCGAAGCGTTCATGACACACTTTTTATAGTAGCGTTAAAAAATGAACCGCTACGGCACTTTTTTTCACGCAAAAGCGTGAAAAAATGAACCGTTATGGCACTTTTTTTCACGCTGTTTGTAGGGTTCAGGAATCACATATTTTATGAACTCAAATTTATGAAAGAAACCGTACATTTTATAACGGACGTAGAAAAAATTATAATTTCAATTATATTATTTTATGCAGAAACTATCAATTATATTTCACACTTTTAGAAATATCAATTCTTGTTGTATAAATGGACATTTATTTGTCACATCGCACAAATTTATAGATTTTTCGAACTATTATGCGTCGCGTCGTCTAATACATCGAAAACACTCGGGGAAATACACAAACACAATGATAAAAAATAAATGAGTGGAATGTATCTGTATGCGCTAGATTGAGACTACATATGTCGCTCACATGTCAGGGTTGTCAGCGCATATTCTTTATTAAAAAAAAAAAAATTTGCAATTTTGGTTTCGGCCAAAGGAGGGGCGCGCGCCCCCTCTAAATATGCCGCTGCTTCTGACAAGCACATGGTACATAGTGTGCATCTAAAGAGCGCTATTGTCAATAATGTTGCATTGTAATTAAAACAAAATTATTATAAAATTGATAATTCATTGATATGTATAACAAATAATTTGTGGGTATTTACACTTCGACTGTCGAAACTATTACGGGACCATAATTACGGGACCATTTAATACAATTACCATATAGTACTATCAGCTGCAATACAGCCAGTGATAATTACGAAAACATTTTGATAAAAAAATCCGAATATGTAAAAAAACTCAAAACGCCCCATCACAGGTTTTCAAGATAACCGACCGAGAACCGCTCTTAAGATTTTTATTAAGTTGCACTCTTTCTGAGTGAAAAATAAAATATAAATACAACTGCAACGCACTTGAAATTTTCCAAATTTAATCAAAATATATTAATCTTAATAAACCTCCAAAAAACTCAAAATACCCCATCACTGGTTTTCAAGATGACAACACAACACACAATTCTGGAAGAATTTATCAAATCTGCTATTTTGTTCAAGAGTTATCTTCTCAAATAAATGCATTGCGATTTTTATCTTCTCATGAAACTTTTGCAGACATTGTTTTAACATTTAAAATGACGAATCAGTGTTTTTAGAATTAATAAAAAAATCTTGCTTCCTTTGAAATTAGGGGTGGTGCCATGGCTCCTTGGCTCTACATAACGAGCCGCCCCTGGTTAAACATGTCGCATATGGAACGTCATCTAGAAGGTCGATAAGATTATTTTCTAAAAAATAAGCTTCGTTTAATAAACCATCGAAAAATGTGGGCCAATTATTTGGTTTCCTAAAATACCACACCAAACATTAAGGGTCCACACGTATTGATTATCAACTTCTCTTAACCAATGAGTATTTTCATTACTCCAGTAGTGAGCATTATGTAAATTAACAACTCCTTTTGAATGTCGCCTCATCTGTCCATAAAATTTTGTGATGGAAATTATAATTTTTATGAGACAACCATTCAGAAAAATCAAACCTATCTTGAAAATCCCGCTCTTCAAGTTTCTGGTGTAGAGAGATATGGTATATATGGAATTTGTTTGTTTTTAAAACTCTCCAAGCAGTGGAGCGACTTATTCCTGCATCGATTTCCATTCTTCTAGCCGAGATGTTCGGGTCCAGAGCAATTGCTGCAAGAATATCTGGTGCTCTTTCATCTTGTACACGTTTTCTGATACTTCGACCTTTGTTGTGGCTGGGCTGTAGCTTACCAGTTTGTCTTAACTCGTTCTGCAAGGCGCTGAGAAAGATTTTTTGACTGATTGGCTCGTTAAGGGTAGCGCTCAGCATAAATTCGCTCAGCAGCACGATAGTTTTGGCCGCATTCACCTAATATCATCAGCATATGAAAACCTTCGAGGTTTGTAAAAAACATGTTGACACATTCAATACTTTGATAATAATAATTTATTTTACTTCAAATATTCACGAACGTCAATTATTTTGACATAACAAAAAAGCTAAGCCTACTTGAGGAAATTGAGTGTTGAATGAATAACTAAATTTTAATTTAGTTTTTTTCGTTTATTTTTGTAAATATGCAAAATATTAAAAGAAAAAACATTTTAATAAAAGCTGTTTCTTTTAAAAAGACATATCAATTAATACCATACTCGACCTATGTTACATTTGAAATTTTGAGTTACTTCCGGTTCCGGGTACTTCCAGATTATTCCGGTAAAAAATAAATTCATCAGTGAATTCCTTGGGTTCACTTTGGTAATAAATTTTTTTACCCCGATCACATTCGACCAAGCGTTGTCGAAATAAAAGGCTGGTACGGGTGGTCTGAAACACCCGGTGTTATTGGATAGGTAATTAAAAGTACATTTACTAGTAAGTTAAAAAATATTCCGCTCTATTTATATAAATCAAATTATAGCCACCTAAAATCCTTATGATTAGTTTTACGTTTGTGTGTTTGCAATGAAGGGGCTAATCCAGCAGATATGTATATTTTAAATTCTTAGTAAGTTTCTAAGTTAATTTCAAGGTCAACTTGCTTTTTTAAATTAAAACCTGTAATTTTTATAAGGGCATCTAAAACTACGAATTAAAGCAAATAACTTTTATTAAACACATTTTTCACTTCAGCGCTTCGTCTTCGCAATATTTAATTCAAGTTTATCTGCACAATATGCATTATTGGTTTGCGGAAAATCCTAGATGGTTAAGACAAGTTGAGCGTCAATGCCCTTGGACTATTAATGTTTGGGCTGGTATTGTTTGCAAATACTTAATTGGACCCTATTTTTTATGGTACATTGGATGGCGAGAGATGCCACCATTTTCTTCGTAATGAATTACCAATACTACTGGAAGATTTTAAATTGAGAATAGGGCTGTACATGTGTTATCAACATGACGGTTGTCCAGCGCATTATTCGCATATTGCTCGACAAGAATTCGATCGTTATTATAATGGTTGTTGGACAAGATGAGGTGGTACGGTGTCTTGGCCTGCTAGATCGCCAGATTTAACGCCTCTTGAATTTTTTATGGGGATCAGTGACGGTTCGTGGTTTTTTTTTTTTGTACGACCGAGGTAGCAAAGGTAGCATTACAATTCCATTTGCTGAATGAACTAGATCCACGTATGTGGATTTCTTTAGTATGATATTATCATCCACATAACCGATCATAGTTTACTCCATTGATTTTATTTAATCATTTATGTATATTACAAATAATGTTTGACCTAAAATGCTTCCTTAGGGAATGTCTGCGGTCACATTTAATATCAGATTTAATGTTATCGCCATTTCTTCAACATTGACTTTCTTTCAGTGATGACTGATGCCTCTACTTCCATATTTATAAAGCTTGTTTAGTAGTATTTGATGACCTACACAGTTTGAAAAAGCTTCTATACGTGTGCATCTACCCCCAGAGATTAAGGGAAGGGTAAATAAATTTTAACCCTTGTAATAAATTTCCACCTGAAATTTTCATTTAACTATGACCGGTAGATTCTTCTGGACTGTAATACAGGTTTCCTTCCAAAAAATTGATAATTTTATCATATTTTATCAAAAATTATGTCTCGAAATGGGGTAAAATACTGGAAAAAAAGTATCCCATGAATTGTAAGATAAATTAATTTTAAATTATTTGAGGCATAAGCTGCTTTTTTCCCAAAGTCCAATGAGTAGATTCTGGCGTGACAGCACGTCATTATTACATTTAAAAAATAGCCACCGGGGGTAGGGGTGACACGAACAGACTAGATTTAGACGTTAGACAATTTTCTATAAAGACATAATCGCTATTATGACTTATCATTGGTTTACTTCGGCCGTATATATACAGTGTGTTCAATTTAAGTGAAGAAATTGAAATAACTTAAAAACTACACATCGAATAAAAAAAAATTATCATTAGACGTCTCCCTCCGAGGCGAACAAATTTTAATTATAATTTTTTTTTAAGTCGATGTGTAGTTTTCGAGATATTTCAAAGTCTTCACCTAAATTGAACATCCTGTATATCTAGTATTGGCACTAACAAACAAATCATCGCTAAGATGATTAATCATTGGTTTATTGGCCCTAGCATAACATACATTATACATTGAGTTAATCGCAATCACTTAATTTCTTTCCTCTAACAAAGTTGAAAAGTTGGAACGTTTTTTGCTAAGCATCATATTTTATTCATCGTCATCAATAATACCATCGAATAAGGAAAGAAACTGTGCAAATAAAATTTTACCACCATCACCCCACACAAAGACAGGTAATTCCGTACATCACGTGTGCAAAACGCGGTTGTAAAAATATGCACGTATTTTTCTTTATGTCTTTGAATTGTTACCGAAGCTCACAAAAGAGGGTAACTACACTTTTATGACGAAATACAAAGTCTATTATTATTTGCTCTCCGCATTGTTTTTACGATTCGTATTGAGTTTTTGGCCGCCCCTCTCGGCGAACCAATTAAAAGAAAACCGCGAACTGCGGTGTGTCGGGATTAACGAGATAAATTAAGTATTAACCCGTGGGGCCACGTTTATGCAAAATAAACGAAATAAAATGGCAATGGAATGGGAATATACGCGCTGAAAGGATTTACTCGTGCGCCTTTTTATTTCGGTTTTGTGATTTATTTATATCACTGGTTTATGAGAGAAAATTCCGGATTTTCATTACCGTGTTTGTTTGCGAGGTGAAAAAATAATCTATCCATTTGTGTCATAATTTTTCGTTTTATGTATTGGAAGTTATAGAAGGATGGGATTCTGTATTTAAAGGTAAACTGTAAGCTAACCAGAAACATTTTTGATATAGACATTATGTAACTTTCTCCTATTTAACGGTATAATAGTTATTTATGATACAAGTACTAAAAGTGGCTATTTATTTTGTAGGCTGGGAGTTTGCGGAACGGCTGCGAAAACGCTTTTAACACGCAATAGAAATATTTATACTTTCAATTTCAAATGTATATAGTGTTTCGTTGTTTAAAAAACCGTAACTACTTGTAAGTGATCATAATGAATACATATATTTCTAAATAAAGCGTCTACGTAAAACCATTAGGTCGATAGCTAGTTGGGGTTATCCCCACAAATACAAATCCTTCTTCCGGGAATATCAAATTTATTTTGATCACCTCCCGCATTATAATCCCAATGGGAGAAATCGCACCGAAAACTTTATTAATAATAGAATCTATTAATTATTTTAAAGTTCAAAGTTTTCCATAACGACTGGCACTTAAGATGCAGATAAGTTCGGTGACGTTATGAAACCCTGCATTTAAATTTCTTCATTTCGCCTTTTGTATGACTAAAATATTTCTGATTTGTGTTGGCGAGTCTTTTCTTGTATAGTTTTAAACTGGAGCGAAAGTAATTTGGTCGATTAAGAGAAGGGAATTATATAGCGTACGTCTGCTTAGAGAATTAAACGCAAAGACCATCTGCTGTGCCATCTACGTGCTGGTGTTGACTATTGTTTCTTGTAACAAATATTAGCCCTCGCAGATAGTGGAAATAACATTTACTGTGCAACTTGCGAGAAAGAAAAGGGCGCAATATAGAGAGCGGACTAAAGAAATGGCTCCGTTTTGCAGTTAGTCCGGTTAGGAAATTGTTTAATTAGAAATTTGTATACAATTTCCACACCGTTTTAATTTATCGCAAATATAATGATAGTATAATCATCGCTTAAAAATATTTTTTTTCATAAAATGATTGTTTTTCGAAAAAAAAAATAGTTGATGTTTTTTATCATTTTTGGTCAATAATCATAAAATGAACAACTTATAAAGAATACGTTTTTTTTTAAATCTCATTAGTTATCGAGTAAACCGATGGCAAAGATTATGAATTATAACTTGTCATTTGCATCTTTCAGACATCAGTATCATCCGATCTCACAAAAATATGTCACAAAAGTGTCCTATTTTTTGTCTACTGTGAGTTAATCCATTTTAATTTTAATAGTAGTTTTTTTTCACTTTTTGGTCTATAAAAACAGAATGATAAGTGACATTAAGTTTATTAAAACAAAAATTGTAATCTATTTAACAACTCAGAATCTCGATATATTTTGGAATGTTATAAACCATTACATTTTAGACACGCTGTTGGCATTCTTTAATACCTGCCACAATATTAGCCTCCATTAAAATATTAAGCGTTTTAATTGCAGCAGTATTCTCGAGCTCTGAAATACGTTGTTTTATTTCACTAAATTCATTAAATATGCCCTTGTATTACTGTCTGGAATTTCTCTTTGAAACGCAAAGTCAGTTCATTTTAAAGAACACTTTTAATTGTGTCAATAGACGAAGAGGTGCCGTGGTTTCATTGAAGGAGCATTGTGTAAAAAGACGTAACAAAGTGCCCTCCGTCTCGTTCTGTACCTTTTCTGATGAAATAAGTTTAGAGGGCACCTAATTATAAGCATGCTTTATTTTTTTCTTTCTACGAGTAGACGAACATTTAAATATTCTCACGACTGAAAATTTGTATTACTTTATAATATGTGATTTTAATATCAATTTGAGTGAAAAAATGCAAGAATCAAATGGATTTCTGAATATACACTGGTGGGAAAAAATGAAACACTTGAAATTCGTCAAATTTTGACGATTTTCAAACCGCCACAACTCGGCGTATTTTCAATCGATTGTGATGAATCTTTAAGGGCAAAAAACTTTGAAGCGTCTTCTTTAAAGGCATGCATGCGAACTTAAGCATAACCCCTTCCGCCCCCCTCTAGCACCCCTGTGAAAAAAAAAGTTTTTTCAGGAAACCATGTCTAACTTTGACGATGTTGTTGGAAAAAAATTGTGTACTGGATCCAAAAAACCATAAAATGCACTTTTTTCACCCATAACTTTGTCCCAAATCGTCGTAGGAACTTCGTTCTTTCAGTCCTGCATAGGTAATTGAACACATTTTTCCAACTCGGTACACTTTGCCAAAGTTGTACGTTTTTGGTCCAATTTTTTACTTTCTCCGTTACGAAGTACGAGAAAGTATTGTGATAATGATTTTTGTTTCAATTTTTTTTTACGGAAATATTCGTTTTAGGGTCCCTACAATTTCTGGAAAAAAATGTGTCTGTGTGTGTGTGTGTGTGTGTATGGCTGTGTGTGTGTGTCTATGCGCGCTATATCTCAAAAACTAAAAGAGCAATTGATATGAAACTTTGAACATACGTTTTATTTGATAATCCGAAGAACTGAAAAGCTTTTGGTAAAATTTCGTATACCGGAAATGGGTGTTTACCTTAACCGTTTTTTGTTTTTCTGCGATTATTTTTTAAATATGGAAAATATTATATGACCACTTAAACAAATCTTGAAGATAACAACAAAATTAACATCTTTTGTTTGAAAATATTTTTCGTAAAATGTATGGTTTTTGAAAATAATAGTTATTACATTTTTTTGTCATTTTTGGTTTCTAATTATGAAACGATAACAGCAAATTTATTTTAAATTGTAGAGAATGCCAAAATGAACATTTTATAAAGAATAAGTATTTTTCGAAATCTCTTTGGTTTTTGAGTAAACTGACTATTAAAATTAAAAGTATAATTTGTCATTTTCATCTTTCATAAGTTTGACGTTTTAATCGTCAGTTTTATCCGATTCTAGAAAACGCTGTATGTACATTTAAAATGAGATTTAAATTGAAAATAAACCATGAAAGTGTAAATATAAATAACTATACTATCAAATCGGAGAAAGTAACATGATGGCCACATTAACATTTAAAAAATAATCTGATCAGATGTAGATTACCATTATTTGACTTATTATTAGTCAAAATAATTTAATTCGCTTTTCACGAAATTACAAAATCTGTCCAATTGGATAATTACTGAAAGGGAGCAGGTAGTTGTTTCTTCTATCACTAGAAAACCTACTCCAAAAGCATGATCCACCCGATTTTGGATCCATTATTATATAACTTGTGGGGAGAATTAAATAGTTAATAACATAATGGAGTCATCGAACAGTTTGCATAGAACATCTAAAGAGAGTCTGATCGAGAACCGCCTGCTCTCGGTGCGAAAAACAAGGCGTACAACGGATAACCCCACAGATCGTACTCAAGATGCGAGAAGAGCTAAGTGAACTAAAGGAAAAGGTACTTGAACAACAATATATTATTGCTCGTAAAGACAAGTTAATTACTACTCTTACATATAACCAAGCAAAGAACGAAAATAAAGTTGTAAACAAACCGAAAACCGCAACCATTGTTGATTCAACTCAGGCAACCCGACATGCATCCAAAAATAAAGATATCAATGCGAAAATATATCCAACTATACCGACATCTGTAAATACCACCGAAACCCCACAGATGGACCCAGCAACTATAATTCGCTTAAACACATTCAAAGATGAAGAATGGACACCAGTCAAGAGGCGTAAAATCAAATCCACACACTTCAGCGGACAAGCGAATAATAACATGCGCTCGTATTAACAGAAAATGGATATTTGTATCAAGACTGACTAAAGAAGTTACAACACAAGAGGTCCAAAACCACCTGAAAGAAAAAAATAAGAAATAAGCAGGGAAATCTTTCTAACTCGTTTATAGTGGAACAACTTCAACCCAAATTTAAAGATGGAGATTACTCCTCGTTCAAGATTTGTGTGCCAGATGAGTTATCCAGTTATGTAATTACTCCTGAATTTTGGCCAGTCAACACATTTATTAACAAATTTTTTAACAATAAGAAAAGTAACAATAATCCCGTAAATTTTCAACTAAAACCGAACGTAAATCATCCGAAGTAGTAACAAATACAACTTGGGATATGTTATTGCTCAATATTCGATCAATTAAATCAAATCCATCTTGATTATGGCCATTTTAATTTAAAATGTTTATCTTTCACTGAAACTTGGTTAGACAGCAGTGATATACAATCCATTAATTTCAGCTCCTTTGCTTTAGGTTCTAAGTATTGCAGGCAAGGTCGCGGTGGAGGCGTCGTAATCTGGCACAACTCATACTTAGATGTTACCGATTTGAAACTTGATAATTACTGTATAGATAACGTAATCGAAATTTGTGGTGTAGCTTGAGTATGCAATAAACAAACTACATACATCTTAACATGTTATAGGCCTCCAGCAGGCAACTTCAACTTATTTCTAGAAAAATTACAGCATATTCTCGATTCAGTATACACTCAAAAAGTCGATATCATTCTCAATGGCGATTTTAATGTGAATTCAAGTATAAATGAGAAGAATTATATTATTTAAAAAAAATTACTTGTAACCTACAGCTTGATTAAAATCAATGAGGATAATACTCGCAACACTTCAACAACTTCAGCTTGCCTCGATCATATTTACACAAACTTGATCTCAAACAATGTAAGTACTGTTGATAATATAATTTCTGATCATAAAACACTGCTGTATGATTTCGAACTGAATCACGAAAAGATAACTAAAATTTTGAAGTAACTTTAGAGAAGAAGATATAATCAATTTCATAAATGAACTGCAGTCTCAAAATTGGGTATCAGTTTATTCAGAACAAGATTTCAACAATAAATTTAATCACTTTCACAATACTTTTACTCGTTATTTTTAATGCCAATTTTCCGCTCGGTGAAAGAAAATCTGCTTGTGATAAGTCACGGGTAAATGCAAACATTAAGCTATCTAGCCGTAAATTGCATGATCTTTATATATTACAAAAGCAATACCCTATCTTAAAAACAGTGTATCAAAAATCTAAGAAACAACATGAACAATGTGTTCAAAACACAAAACGAAATTATTATCAAAATAAAATAATAGGTTCTACAAATATTGCATAGAAATAATAGTAACTAATAAATGAAATAACTAATAAAAAAGCCCACCTAAGAACACTACTTTAAAGCAAGATAATCAAATAATTGAAGATCCAGTTATCTTATCTAATAAGTTCAATTCATTTTTTAAAGATGAGCCATTATCTCTTCGTCAACACTCCCCCACTACCACCAGCACAGCAAGTGACTTATTTAATTGCCCGCAATCAATGTTTCATCAACCCTTTGAAGAAAAAATACATGGTTTCGATGAGATCCCTGCATTTATTTTCAAATTATCAGCAATTTATATAATAAAACCTCTGCCTTATCAATAAATTTATCCTTGGAATTACGAATATTTCCAGATAAGTTAAAACATTCGATCATAGTTCCAATTTTCAAAAAAGGAGACCGTTTAAACTCTGAAAATTATAGACCCATCGCTCTGGTATCTGTGTTTTATAAACTTTTTGAACTCTGCATGCACTGTAGATTAAAAAGCTATTTAAATAAGTTTAACATCTTATCACCTGCACAACATGGATTTCGCAAACAATTCTCAACCAGTACAGCATTGCATTATTTCTATAAACCCACAATTGACCACCTGGAATCTGGACAACAACCAGTTGGTATATTCATTGATTTAAGTCGAGTCTTCGATTGCATAGATACAAATATTCTATTAGATAAACTTTACATGTGCGGGATAAGAGGACCAGCATATAACTGGTTTCGTACTTATATGGAGAATAGGAGGCAACAAGTCAAAATCTGTCACACTTCAAAAAATGTAGTCTCAACATACCATTCAGATATCGTAATAATAAATATGGGGGTCCCTCAAGGATCCATTCTTGGCCCTGTCCTCTTCAATTTGTACATGAACGATATAACTAAATATATTTCAGGCAATGTAATCATGTACGCCGACTACACATCTACAATTTGAAATAGTCTTTCGTACACCGGAAGTGGGTGTTTACCTTAACCGTTTTTTTGTTTTTTTGCGATATTTTTTTAAATATGAAAAATTCTATAAAAGCCCTTAAACAAAACTTGAAGATAACAAATAAATTAACATCTTTTGTTTGAAAATATTTTTCGTAAAATGTCTGGTTTATGAAAAATAATAGTTATTAAGTAGTTATTTTTTTGTCATTTTTGGTTTATAATTATAGAACGATAATAGTTACAGCAAATTTATTTTAATAATAATTGTAGAGAATGCCAAATTGAACAACTTATAAAGAATAAGTATTTTTCAAAATCTCTTTGGTTTTTAAGTAAACTGACTATTAGATTTTACAGTATAGTTTGTTATTTTCATCTTCCATAAATTTGACGTCTTAAACGTCAGTTTTCCGATTCTACAAAACGCTGTGTGTACATTTAAAACATGATTTAAATTGAAAATAAACCATAAAAGCATAAATATAAATGATACCATCAAGTCGGAGAAAGTAACGTGATGGCCACATCACATACACTATTGTATGTCTGTGCCAGCCGTATCTCAAAAACTACGACATGAATTAACATGGAACTTTGAACACAAGCCTTATTTGATAATCCGGAGAACTGAAAAGCTTTTGGTGAAATTTCATACACCTCAAGTATGCGTTAACTTTAGCCGTTTTTTGTTTTTCTCCAATAATTTTTTAAAAATGAAAAATATTACAAAAACATCTAAAGAAATCTTGATGGTAACAAAGAAATGAGAATCATTTATTTGAAAATATTTTTCAGAAAACAAACGTTTTATGAAAAAATAAAATGATCAATTTTATTGTCATTTTTGGTTTATAATTCAAACAGTTCAAATTTATTTTAATAATATTGGTAGGTAATGATAAAAGGAACAACTTATAAAGAATAAGTTTTTTTCGAAATCTCTTTAGTTTTTGAGTAAACTGAGTTTTTGAATTTGAAGTAAAATTTTTCCATCTTTCATAATTTTGACGTTTTAAATGTCAGAATCATCCAATACTACAACACGTTCGATGTACATTTGAATTGAAAAAATATCATGAAAGTATAAATCAAAATTTCAGGACTTTTTTCACGACTTTTTTTAGGACTCTCTTTTCAGGTCTGTTTTGTAAGACCTTATTTTCAGGATTGTTACATTTCTTTTTTCAGGTCTTTTTTAAGAATCTTTCTCTAGAACTTATTTTGCAGGACTTTTCTTCAAAACCATATTTTCAGGAATAATCTTTAACGATGTTTTTTTCAGGACTTTTTTTCTGAATTTTTTTCTAGACTTTTTTCAAGACTTTATTTTAAAAACTTCTTTTCAGGATTTTTTTATCAGGATTATTTTTCAGGAATGTTTTTCACGACTTTTTAATGCCCTTTTCAGATCTTTTCTAAGTCTTTTTGCAAGACTCTTTTTGGGTTTTTTTTGCAGGACCATTTTTTCAAAACTTTTGTTAAGAGTTTTTTAGAACTTTTTTCAAGACTAAAAAGTTTTTGTTAGGATTTTTAATCTGAATTATTTTTCTGGAACTTTTTAATGCCTTTTCAAGTCTTTGCTTAAGCTTTTTGCAAGACTCTTTTTGGGATTTTTTTACATGACAATGTTTTCCAAATTTTTTGCAGAAGTTTTTCAAGACTTTTGTTTCAGAAGCTATCTTTTTCGATTTTTTTTTCAGGGCATTTTTTAAATATTATTTAAAAACCATTATGTTCAGGACCTTTTTTTGGGAGTTTTTAATGCCTTTTATCAGATATTTTCTAAGGCTTTTGTCAAGACTATTTTCTGGGGTCTTTTTAGGACCTTCTTAAGGACTCTTTACAGGACTTTTTTTCAGATTTTTTTTAGGACTTTTTGCGTGACTATTTCACAGGCTTTATTCAGGACTTTTTAAGGTCTTTATTCTGACTTTTTTGTATGCTTTTTCAGTACTTTTCTTCAGGCCGTTTTATCAGAACTTTTTCTAGGGCCTTATTTTCAGGAATTTCTTATCAGGATTATTTTTCAAGACGTTTTTCTTCATTTTTTATCAGGATTATTTTATCAAGACTTTCTTAATGCCTTGTCAGTTCTTTTCTAAGGCTTTTTCATGACTTCTGTTAGGACTATTTTCTCGACTTTTTTTGGGTTTTTTTTTAGGACCTTTGTAGGATTTTTTTGCTGGACTACTTTACAGTTTTTTTCAGGAATTTTGAAGGCCTTTTTTTAGAAATTTTTTGAAGCCTATTTGCAGTACTTTTCTACAGTCTTTTTAGGACCGTTTTTCATAACCTTTTTTTATAACCAGAACTCTTTCAGGGCTTTTTCAGAAATCTTTTTCAGGACTTTTTTCAGGATTTATCAAGATATGTTTTTAGAACTTTTTTCAAGAATTTATAAGGATTTTTTTAGTTTTCTAATAAACTAATTTAAGATTATTTGAATTGGAAGTATAATTTGTTATTTTTATCTTTCATAACTTTGACGTTTTAAACGTCAGTATCATCTGATCTAAAATGAAAATAAACCATGGTAGTATAAATATAAATAACTGTTATGCAATCAAGATCGGAGAAAGTAACATGATGGACACATCACCATTTTTACTTTCTCCGTTACGAAGTACGAGAAAGTATTGTGATCGTGATTTTTGTTTCAAAAATTTTTTTTACGGAAATATCCGTTTTGGGGTCCCTAGATGCCATTTCAACAATTTCTGGAAAAAATTTTTTTGTGTCTGTGTGTGTGTGTGTGTGATGGTGTGTGTGTGTGTGTGTGTGTGTGTGTGTGTGAGTGTGTGTGTGTGTGTCTGTGCGCGCTGTATCTCAAAAACTAATGGACCAATTGATATGAAACTTTGAACATTAGTTTTATTTGATAATCCGAAGAACTGAAAAGCTTTTGGTAAAATTTCGTACACCGGAAGTGGGTGTTTACCTTAACTGTTTTTTGTTTTTTGCCAATATTTTCTTAAATATGAAAAATATCACAAAAACATTTAAACAAATATTGAAGACAATAAAGAAATGCGATTATTTTGTTTGAAAACATTTTTCATAAAATCATTGTTATTCGAGAAAAAAATTTATTATTTTTTTTTTCATTTTTGGTATACAATTATGAAACGCTAATAGTTACAGCAAATTTATGTTAATAATAATTGTAGAGAATGCCAAAATGAACAATTTATGAAGAATAAGTTTTTTTCGAAATCTCTTTAGTTTTTGAGTAAACTGAGTTTTTGAATTTTTTGAAGTACATTTTTCGATCTTTTATAATTTTGACGTTTTAAACGTCAGTTTTATCCGAGTCTACGAAACGTTCGATGCACACTTAAAATATGATTTAAATTTATAATAAACCATGGAAGCGTAAATATAAATGATACCATCAAGCCGGAGAAAGTAACATGATGGCCACATCACCATTTTTTTGTCTAATTTCAAGTTGTAGATCTCGATGGCGTTCTCGCTTATCATGTTTAAAAGAATCGCTATTGTTACTTGACTCGTCTTATCTTATTGTCCGCTGGCAACCAAGCAAATTTCGAATGATTGTTTGAATTTGCGAAGATTGTCTCCCATGCTGCCCTAGAAAGACATCTTGACGATTCCTTTTTTTTATAACCTCAATTTTCTTTCTCTCTCTCTCATGGCTGCGCCGTGGTTTATACTCCGTTGCTTGTACGATGGAGTTCGTGTTTAGGTCATATAGAGATAAAGATATTGATATAACACTTTATTTTTTATTAACCGAACAACTTCTCAAATGCATACGGTAACTCTGGTCAGGGCGGGCGGGGGCGCCTTCCTTATGACGTTTCTCGTGTGGTTGGCACCACCGAATACGGAGGCGTACGGTAGGTGTAACATATATTTATATAACATGCTGTATTCAACATTATTTGCGTTTTCGAGTTATCCAGGTTTTCTCTCTGTGGTTCGTCCGGTTCTCTCTCTCTCTCTCTTATACATCATCTCCTGATTCCGCTATAGGCGATAATAATACTATAATTATTATAGAGCAGATTAATACACATCTGACACTTAGTGTCACTTCATGTAAACTTTCTGTTCCGCCAATTATCTTCTCGAATCCAACTCGTGACTGATATTTTTCTGGGCAATTATTAAAGTCTGGATCGCTCTTGCTTGTTGCTTCCACAAGCAGTCGTGATCTTGACGCTAATAATTTGCGACAAAGTAACAAGTTAGATTACTGTTGAGCACTTATTGCTTCAATGCACTTAAAATATGGAGCACACGTAGATATATACAATAATCGCTATCATGAACACACTCGTTTGTTAATAAAATAATTAAATAACTATTAATAGCTTAAAATATTATTCTCTTTTGATTGGTATTATGATCAATCGTATAGGTACACTCATGAACGAGGAAAATACGTTTTCATCCCGGATTTAAACTGATCACCCGGTTTAACTCCAGAGGCATGCACTTTTCATTACTATTTGCTATGATTATCCCTTATTGGAGTGATCTATGGATCAGGATATCTTTGATAGGCTTCGACATTTAATACCATATACCTTGGGTCTTGCATAGGGTTGCCGTAAATCTGTCTATACGTATTAGCTCTGCATCCCGATATCAGGGTCTGGATACCCGCTTCGTCGGAGATTGAAGTTTATCTACATATTCCTTGTTTAAAAGATTGCAGAAATACAACGTTGGTTATTTAAAGACTATACGTGTTTAATTGTGGAAAATATTTAATTTACATGTAGGTTGTGTTTAATATCAAAGTCACAACAGTAAAGTTAACTCACTAAAGTGGGTTCATATATAATCACGTTAATTATACCCAGACTTAATGATTGAATCCATAAAACAAAACAAATTAATTATGCATATAATACCTCATTAATCAGGAAAATTTTACGCACTAAAACGTAATGCGGTTGATAAACGGTCCGCGGTTAAAGCGACACAGAAAACAGCGCCATATTAATTAGCCCAATTATATCCGGGGACCATCCCAGGAATAAGGAATTCCCCTCACATAAATAATCGTCCCCGAGCTAGAAACCATGGTTTCTACTTGTATTATAGGCATCATTAGTCCTTCCCTGTGCCGTAACCTTCGTTGAAATTTCAAGATGAATTTGCGTGATTAAAGGGACAAGCTAGACGAACAATTAACGGACAATCAGTGTTAGAAATTCCGAATCCTCTTTCGGAACCGAAATATTTGCAAGCTAATTAGCATCGTTAAATAGATTGCGGCTGTCGCTAGAATTTTAAGCCAGGGCAATAAATTATTGCAATCAGGGAAATAACGCGGCCGCTTTTTAACAAACGCAATAATTAACAAAAATCATGTTCAAGCATTTTTGCTAGTACTAAAAGTTTTTATCTCGTAATGGAGGGATATTATCTCGTAATCGTATAATGCAATTATTATGAGTCTCGGATTTAACTGCAGTTTTCCAAGCAACACGTATTGTCTTGGATACGAAATAGGGATTCTCTTGTCGTTTTTTCTTAACCATCAACGGCTCTAACGTTGGTGTTATTTTTGAAGTAAAGCTCAGCTATACGCACAAATGTGGAAGTGAAGATAAGCGTAACGAATACGGTTGTTTGACTCGACATTCGCTGTTTAGGGTTGTTGCATGATCAAATGATCATTCACGAGTCAAGTTGTAGATGGATAAAGCCGAGCATGATTTCATCTGACAATGTTATAGAGCGCAAATGTATTAACCACACAGGAAACGTGAGTAATCTAATAATTGAAAGACACGGACAATAAGAAGGGAGAGACGTGAAAAATAATTAGATATCCTTATCACAGAAGCATCAAGAAAACCGGAAGGGCGCGAAATGAAAATTTACCGTAAGGATGGACAGTCGTTGAGTTCTCACTGCTCGGCGAGGATTCTTGAGCGTGACAGCTGTCCACCCGTCCCCGGAATGTCAAGATAAAAGTAATAAAAGAGATCATCGGACAACGTATAAAAATAAAACGTAATATGGAATGTCCTGCAAAAGGGCCCCGGGTTCCGAAGCTTCCCCGGACAAAATGAAGGGGCCCCACCTAATGGAAATACGGAAAATCTCACGCGCTTTTAGCTCTACAACAGCGGGATAAGCGAGGTAACAGATGGCGGATATCTTGACGGGGTTAAATGGTATACCTGTTATGGGCCTCACGCAGATAAACGGTCCGGACTAATTCAGCATTTCTCTTTTCACCTTTTAAACCCTCGCACTATTTACCTGGGCTCTCGACTGTAGTGCCCTACGCTCCCCCTTAATTCGAACGCATTTCACAAGGGGTCGAATCGTATCTTTCACGCACGCTTTGAGTAATTGGCATGATTAAATCTTGGAATTATACTAACCCCACGTTGAAGTACCTATAATTAATTAATTATAAAGTTGCAAAAATCTAGCCATTTAATCCAGTGAACACAACC
Organism: Ocypus olens; assembly: GCA_910593695.2. Lineage (NCBI taxonomy): Eukaryota > Metazoa > Arthropoda > Insecta > Coleoptera > Staphylinidae > Ocypus > Ocypus olens. The sequence goes on along the minus strand of OU343052.1, from coordinate 18,421,654 downwards.
AGCGAGAAAAATTTGGAGCATCTGGAGGTTAAGAAGGTTTTGGAATTTGTCTATATGCGAACAACTGAAATTTAGTGCTTCGAATTTAATTAATATTGCCTGTTGTGTCTGATTTAGTTTTGGCTGACAAATAAAACTAAATACTAATAGTAGTGTTTAAATAAGAAAACATCCCAATCGAATGATGTTGCATTTACATCGATTTGGTAAATGCTACGTTCTATCCCAAACTCGACTATTTTTTTTAAACAATTTCAATTTGATATGATATTTTATTATAATAACAAAAAGGTTCAATTTGATAGTGAACTAAAATTTTCTACCGTCTCCAACAGTGTTGTAATCAAAATTATAAATAATACACTGCCGAGCATATAACTAGGGTCACTCCGTAATTTAAATTTTTTTGGAAATTCTTAGTTTTTTTACGTGTTTTCTCATAACTTCCATTACGGGTTCCTTGCTCGACTGTTTTTGCAACAATTGGGTAGTATATAACATTAAGAATAAATAAAATTCGAAAAATTAGGGTAACCATTTCCTATAAACAATTTATGATTTTTTTAAGATAGCGCTGCACTCAACAGACAAGATAGAAGAATTATTTAAATAATCATAACTTCCATTTGGGGTTCCATGCTCGACTTTTTTTGCAACAATTGAGTAGTATATAACACTAAGAATAAATAATGGAAGTTATGATTTTTTTAAATATTTTTTCCATCTTGTCTGTGGCCAAGTGCGCAGCGCTAACTTAAAAAAATCATAAATTGTTTATACGAAATGGTTACCCTAATTTTTCGAATTTTATTTATTCTTAATGTTATATACTACTCAATTGTTGCAAAAACAGTCGAACAAGGAACCCCTAATGGAAGTTATGATTATTTAAATAATTCTTCTATCTTGTCTGTGGCCAAGCGTGCAGCGCTAACTTAAACAAATCATAAATTGTTTATAGGACATGGTTACCCTAATTTTTCGAATTTTATTTATTCTTAATGTTATATACCACTCAATTGTTGCAAAAAAAGTAGAGTAAGGAACCCCAAATTAAAGTTATGATTTTTTTAGATAGTTCTTCTATCTTGTCGGCGGCCAAGCGAGTAGCGCTAACTTAAAAAAAATCATAAATATTTTAAAGCTTACGTCATTAAATTGGTTAGGGCCAAACAGAAGATTAATTAACATTTTATTCAGATTGGTAATATTTAAAGTCATGGTGGACGCGCCGGGAAACCGTGGCTGGAAATTCGTGGCTAACTTCTCGTCGGTCATAACATATGGCAATGTAATATTAGAATTTGGCGGAGCATGGCTATTAGGAATTAGAAGTCGTCCGTCCGACAACTGCAACAACAAACCTGAAGATCTAAATATTCCCCCATCTCTCTGTTTTCCGTAACCACCAACCTCAATACGGATAAACTTATAATTTGCGTCAACAAGTGCTTGCAACACAATGGAAAAGTAATGTTTGTAGTTATAGAACATGGAATCTAAAGTGCCAATGCAGTTATGATAGTTCCAAATATTATAGTAATCTTCAGAAATTTTTTTTCATGTGTGTAGGTTGCAGTACTTCCCATATTACTCTGATGACTTCTCTAATAATTTTTGAAACTGTTGCAACCCCCATACGAAACGAGAATGCCAAGCTTCTAAATGACTGCCCAGTAGATAAATACTTGAAAATTAAAAAAATAGAGTGTGTATGTGATACTGAGTATTTTCATATTTTTTTTCCAGCAGGTGTAGTACGACGCAAATGGAAAACGTTACGTGACAAATTCAGAACTACGTTAGCAGTCCTTCCACGCCCAAAATCTGGCGATTCCCGAAATGATACTGACTACAATGGTGAATGGAGGTACTTTAAACCTCTCTTTTTCTCAAAAGATCAGTTCACTCCAAGAAAATCTAGTGGAAATTTTGGTGAGACATGTAATGGACCCACTCTTGATGAGTCAGATGAAAATGATCATGAAAATGAGGAGCAATGGGATATTTTAACTGAACAAAATATTGCTACATCTTCACATTATGTAGATATCATCACATCACCCCCTTGTCAAAATTCTACTACTTCTTCGATACATTCGATACAAAGTAGAAAGTCATCAAAAGAAAGTGTGGGTAGTGCATTACTTCAAATAGAGAAAGAAAAACTACAATATTTACAGAGCAAAAGAGCTAATAAAGAGGATGATGAAGACCTAAGTTTCTTTAAAAGTTTACTGCCACACGTTAGAACACTTTCGCCTTTTGAAAAATTGGAACACCGTATGAAAGTTATAGAAACAACACAAGAGTTCATGAAACCCAGGGAAAGTAGTTCTTCCACATCACAAAATGGCGCTGCTGACAACAGCTTAGCATCTGGTAGCCATCAAACAACGAGATATTTTTATGACAATATTGAAAAAAAATACAGTTGTCTGATCAACATAATGTGTTTGAAAATATACAATTTACTGTAATTGATGATAAAGAATAATACGTATATTAAATCATTTGTCACTTAAAATGAATATGTTTGTACAATATGTTAAATATTTTCACAAATAAAATACAATAATAATTAATACCTACCGTAGTGTCAACATTAATCGTTCCTCTTGTAAAATTGGTCTTCTATGGCAACACCATTTTTTGTTGAGTTTTTTAGAAATGCTCATTACTATGTAATCGAACGTTTCTATTCCTATTCTCACATATTCTGCAAACTTTATGGGATGATCCCTTAAATCTTGGTAGAGGTGATGGTATTCCCCGAATACATTTCTTTCTGTATTTATAGGGTGTGTACCGTATTCACGTTCTCTATACTCAAGTAAATAATAATTTGTTAAACTTGAAAAAAGTAAGATGTCTTCTTCGTCAGAATCACTCATATTATTTTCAATGTTCTGCTGCTGCGGTTCTGTTCAAGTACTGCTCGAGTCTCAGTTCGCCCAACGTGAACACCCCACAGAAGCAGAGAGTACTCACTGCTTTTCTCACTGCTCTCATCCCTGCTCTAGTCGTTATCGCAGCTCCAACATACTCATACCCTTACGAGCCCAGACGTGTAAGAGTGTGGCGACGCCAAGGCGAGATATGCTCAAGCATGTATTGCCGAGCGATTTCCATTTGGTGGAGGATCAGTTATGGCATGGGGAGGCATATCTTTTGACACTCACACGGAGTTAGTCTTTATCGAGAATGGGACATTGACTGCGCATAGGTATAATAATAATAATAATATTAATAATAATAATAATAATAATTTATTGTCTATGAATGCATTATGTCAATAACAACATTTTAGACTCGTCAAAAAATATAAAGTCTTTATATGTGATACATTAAACAACTAATGAATTAGTTATAGTTACAATTATGCAAGAAAATCACGTAAATTGTAGTATAATTTTTCTAACAAAAAAATCTTAAGTTTATTTTTAAATAAATGTATATTTGGGGATAGTTTTATATATTTGGGTATTTTATTAAATAGTAAAGGTTTAAGTGTATCGGGTGAGTTCTTACTTGCATTAAGACGACAATATTTTATGTATATGTTATCGTTATTTCTAGTGGCAATATATGTTAATTATAATACTCGTCAGTATACCCACTTCTATCTTCTTACTATCCTTTTTGTTCTTGTCGCACTACAAGCTTTATTTTCATGGTAATTATAATAGAACGAAAATGAACAGTACGATTTTGGACGTTATTTGAATTTCTTTTGGAAACGTTTAGTTTTTCACGTATTTTTTCGGTTGTAACCAGTGGCGGCTCGTCAGGGGAGGCAGGTGAGGCACTGCCTCACCATTAATTTTCAGGCACTGCCTCACCATTAATTTTCTATTTTATAAAAATATAAATCTATTCAATAAATTTCTTCCGTGTTGGCTTTAATATTGATAATTAATTATACAGTAATTATAAATGGATGTATTAACGGAAAATTCCCGATTTTTAATGATCAGAATTAGCGCGCCCATCCAGGCCGAACTTGCGGCAGAAATGAACCAGAGCGGTAGGAATTTATGCAACTTAATATGCCTCCACACAGTTTACTCATATCACATTCGAAGTAATGTGCAGATTTATTTCGATATCGGAGGCGAGCCTCACAGGCTTCTCATTGGTCGGAAATCACCCGCGTGATAGAGAGAGAGAACCTCGCGGCACTCGCAATTGTCAGCTGTGTTAGTAATCTATTCATTTCACTCCGCCGTCCGTTGATCAGCGTTAGTTATTAAAGGTAATCTTATTGATATTTATTAGTAAATAGTATTTATTCCTATATTATAATGGATGACGGAAATAGCACTCTTACAGTGAGAAATTGTAAAGACATCGTAAATTTCTTGCTTGATAATCCATTTAGCCGGTTGTCGTACGATGATAAAGTTTATGTAAAAGGTATCAAAAGGCCTTGCCCTGATCTTAGTTTATTATTGATTCAAAAACATCGATCATTTAAAAGTACATGGTTTGACAAATGTAGTTGGTTGACAGGTACAATGATTAGAAATAAATTATTTTGTTGGCCTTGCATATTGTTTTCAAATAGCAATGAGTCGGTATGGCATAAAACAGGTTATGACGATTTAAAAAATTTAGCGCGTTCTATTGATAAGCATTCCAAAAGTAAAGATCATATATCATCAAATTGTAAATTTCACATTTTAGGTAAACAAAATATAGTTAATGTTTTAAGTACGGCTCGGCAAATTGAAATCGAAACGTACAATAACAACGTGAAGGAAAATAGGGGGATTTTAAAAAGATTAATCGATGTGACAATATTTTTGTGCAGTCAGGAATTGTCATTTAGGGGGCATGACGAATCAGAAACCTCAAATAATAAGGGGAATTTTCTAGAATTAGTTTTGTTAATGAGTAAAACGGATGGGATTTAAAAAAAAAATTAGATGATGCTTCAATTTTTTCGGGGCTTTCAAAAACAATTCAAAATGAGTTAATTGATTCAATCAGTTACACACTGAAGAATCAAATAGAAAGTGAAATTTTAAATTCCAATTTTTTTTCATGGCAAGTGGACGAAACTACTGATATCACTTGTATTTCTCAATTATCAGTTATATTTAGATACGTCATCCAGGGAACACTTGTTGAAAGGTTTATGGGATTTTATGATGTAAATTCTCAACGAACGTCAGAAGATTTATTCACCTTGTTAACAGAAACATTTGGAAAATTTAATATCAAAGAAAAATTAATTGCTCAAACTTATGATGGTGCTGCTGTTATGGCTGGTCATTTGAATGGTTTACAAACCAAAGTAATATCAGTAGCTCCACAAGCAATTTTTACTCATTGCCATGCTCACGTTCTAAATTTAGTGCTAAGTAAATCGTGCAACTCAATAAAAAAAGTACGAATATTTTTTTCAAATCTAACAGGATTTTCTGCTTTCTTTTCAAAATCAACAAAACGAACCGCAGTATTGGATGAAATTTGTAATGCAAGAATACCATCTAATGCACAAACACGTTGGAATTTTACATCTCGGGTTATTTTTACAATTCATGAAAATAAAAATAAATTAATTGAAGTATTCAATTTTATAATTAATTCAGACAAATTTGATAATATATCTATCAGAGAGGCATACGGCTTAAAATCATTGTTAGAAGACAACCATTTCTGTTTCTTATTAGATTCCTTCAAACTTATTTTTGAACAAACAAGTGTTGTATTTTTAATTCTTCAACACAAACTAACTGACATCACGTATGCAAGAGGGCGTTTAACTTCACTTATTTTAAAATTAAAGGAATTTAGAACCAATGAAACATATTTTAATCATATATACGAAAAACATTTTTCTGACATAGAAAATCCTCCGAAAAAGCGAAAGCGCTCTGATGATGCAGATGATACGGGATTACAATATAAACAGATATTTTACGAAATTTTAGATACAGTGGTAGGACAAATCGAAACAAGATTTTTTGATCTAAGTAAATTAAAATTCTTTGATTTAATTTCTGTTAGTAAGTTTGAACTGTATTCAAAAACGTTTCCATTGCAGTTGTTTGAAGAATTAATTAAGCAATATCCATTTTTTGACAAAATACAATTACGAAATGAACTGTGGGTTCTATATTCAGATAAGCTTCTTGGTGAGTCTAAAATGCCAATGGATATGTTAGAATATATAAAGAATAATGACTTGCAAGTATGTATGCCTGAATTGTACAAACTAATTTCTTTAATAGTAACCATACCGGTAACATCTGCATCTGTGGAAAGAAGTTTTTCCGTATTAAAACGAATAAAAACATGCACAAGAAATCAAATAGGCCAAAATAGGTTGTCTAATATGTCACTCATTGCTATTGAAAAGGAATTTGTGAAAACACTTTGTAAAAATGAACATTTTTACGATCAAATTATAGATTATTTTGCTGAAAATAAGAACAGAAGAATACCATTAATATATAAAAACCATTAAATTTTTTGATTACATTTTTCTTGAAACACTTTTGTGCAATCTCTTTAAATAAATAGGATCCGTTTTCTTTAATATTCAATATACACATTTCTAGTTTTGTTTAAGAATTTATTTATTTTCAAATGAATAGTTTTATGTTGTATTTTATATTTAATATTTATTAGAGTATTTTTAAGTTTGTTGTCCCATTTATTTCCATAACACATTCCATTATTTATTATAAACCTACGTAGAGTTTTATTTTTGTTATAGAATTTAAATATTTATTTATTTTTATTTAATAGTTCAACCTTATTATTTCCTTTCCAATTTTCCCATCCCGGCAAGAAAATCTTCACACCTTCTCGTGGTTTTTGCTGAACAATAGAATATCTTAAAGATATACCGGGTGACCCAGGGTTCCGTAAAAACCCCATAACTTATTTGCTATTTAAGATACCGACTTCTATTTTTCATAAACTAGTACCCACACCTATTCTATATATTTTAAAAATATGTATGTTTTTGTACAGGGTGTCTCAGTATAAGTAACAGATCAAAGTTATGTTTTTTTAAATGGAACACCCCATATTTTATACTTTATTTTTAATCCTCTTAAGAAGCTGATAAAAATAGTATAAGATAGTATGGACGGTATTACAGACTAAGATTATGGACGGTTGATTAGTTATGGGCAAATTTGTGGCAAAAACATGTTCACATTGAAAACATTGCAGAAGCGTTCCTAGCAAAGATTGCTTCATTTTTTATACACTAGAAAATTTTCCAAATCAAGAAGAATAATGCACATCGGCTTTAGTCCTTTTTTGTTCATACTGCTATACAGGGTGTCAACATACGCAAAATAATGGATAACTATTTTTTTCAAATCGAACACCCTATATATCAACCTTCTGTTGATTTTTGGATTTTCAGCCTAAACTATGCATTTTCTGAAAGAATAATAAGAGACCAAAGTTGTAGAGCGGAATTTTTCCAGAAAATGCATAGTTTTGGCTGAAAATCCATAAATCATCAGAAGGTAATAAAAGAAATATGTTTTTATTGATAAATCTCAAGAATCCTTAATATTTTGTTATGCAAACTGTATATTATTGGAAAGCTTATCAAAAATGCCATAGATTGGTGGCAACGTGGTGGTGTTTTATTTGAAAAAAATAGTTATCCGTTGTTTTGCGTATGTTGACACCCTGTATAGCAGTATTAACAAAAAAGGACTAAAGCCGATGTGTATTATTCTTCATGATGTGGAAAATGTTCTAATGTATAAAAAATGAAGCAATCTTTGCTAGGAATGCTTCTGCAATATTTTCAATGTGTACATGTTTTTGCCACAAATTTGCCCATAACTAACTAACCGTCCATAATAGACCCATAGTATCTTATACTATTTTTATCAGCTTCTTAAGAGGATTAAAAATTAAGTATAAAATATGGGGTGTTCCATATAAAAAAAACATAACTTTGATCTGTTACTTATACTAGGACAACCTGTACAAAAACATACATATTTTTAAAATATGTAGAATAAGTGTGGGTACGAGTTTATGAAAAATAGAAGTCGATATCTCAAATAGCAAATAAGTTATGGGGCTTTTACAGAACCCTGGGTCACCCGGTATATACACAGATGTTTTATTGGCCGAGTAAAATGTCGACAATATTAAATCTGTGCCTCACCAAACCAAAAGTTGACGAGCCGCCACTGGTTGTAACAGTGTACTAACTGATTGCTGGAATAAAAAAAAAGTTTTTGTTGTTCAAAGTTTATTGAAAGTAATGAAAATGAACAATTTCAATTTGATATGCTAAGTAATGAAAATGATCTATAGTCTATTTTTCGTAAGATTGCAAACAGGGAAGGATAGGGCAAATATGACCTTGTTCAGTGATTGGTTGAAATTGTGGGAAATCTCACACCGGAGACATTTAATTCTCCATCTTCATTTTTTCGACTGGTCTCTGTCATTTTACCAGCTGGCATAAGCGTAGCATAAGGGGGTTAAATATTATACTGTTAATGTAGTATTACCGAATAAATTGAAGTATAAAATAAGAGTACTATATTTAAATTACATAATTGACAATGAATTAAACTCTTGCACTTAACTGAAATGTTAAATTCTAAGAAAATATGAATTTAAGGAGTATTGCGGCGCGTACGCTCATGAAGCGTAAACATGCGCAGTGTGTACACATGCCAGCTGTCCGAGAGTCCGCCATTATAGATACACCGTTCACATGTTACTGTTTTGTTTTGTTTAGTGTTTCTCCTTATTGCTGTGTGGTGTTTCTTTAATTTTGTATTTGTACAATGACTGATAAATTAATTCCATGCTTTTCCCCCACACTGCCCATTATACATGTAATCCACTAGATTTAAATACACTTTTGTTGAAACAAACAAGCATAGTTTTTGTTTCTGTGATGACATCTGTCTGTTGCAAATTGTTTGTGTATTGTTGTCATTATTAGTGTTTTGCAATGAGCATAAATCCTGTTGTTGCGGCACGAATTGTGGCGGCTTTAGAAGACGGCTGCGGTCAGCGCGAAACTGCGAGAAACGTTGATGTGAGTCTCTCTAGTGTGCAACGAGTGCAAGCTTAAACATTCATCCGCTGAGCTAATAAAATTTAGAAAGTTGAGATTGTTAATTAAGGGCAAAATAAAATGGGCTTATCGTAACTATATATCATCAATAGAAAATCAGATTATGTCTAACCCAAAACAATTTTGGTATTACGTAAACTCCAAAAAGGCAAATAAATCTAGGATTCCGACGTCTCTAATACATGATGATAAGTGTCTTGATAATCCTCTTGATATAGTAAATGATTTTCGTGAGTTCTTTGAATCCGTCCATACCCCTTCATTTAAAAATATTCAGCCTGCTAAAGTCAGTTATATACCAACCTTTACCTTTTCTCCTATTCGAACTGACTAGGTCCTTAAACTTCTTAAAAAGCTTCCAAATAACAATTCCGGTGGCGATAATAAATTACCTGCATTTCTTCTAAAGGACTGTGCTGTCTTACTCTGTGAACCACTTGCTATGTTATTTAACTTGTCAATTACAACTTGTAAATTTACAAACAAATTAAAAATTGCATCTATTTGCCCAATACCAAAATCATCCTCGCCGTTAATAAACGTTAACAGTTTCCGTCCTATTGTAATCCTAGCACATATTGCGAAAGTATTTGAGAGGGCTTTGTATGATCAAATCTACAACCACATTAAACCGTTTATATCTGTTAAACAACATGGTTTTGTACCTGGTCGCCCAACAGTATATAATTTATTTATATTTGCACAAAGTATTGCTGAAATACTTGATTCAGCTGGACAACTAGATGTTGTTTACACCGACCTATAAAAAGCATTCGACAAAGTCGATCATAATATTCTTTTACAAAAGTTGAATAACTTTGGTTTTTGCAAATCATCAAAATTATTAATGTATTCCTATTTAAATGAGCGTGAAACCTATGTGACTCTCAACAGCTTTAAATCTAATTCCTATTTCCAAACGTCAGGTGTGCCACAAGGTTCAATATTAGGCCCGTTGCTATTTAATATTTTTATTCATGATCTCTCTGAAATATTGAATTGTGAACATCTGCTTTATGCGGATGATCTAAAAATGTATTCTAATGAAAATAATATGAATGACTGTCAACACTTACAAAGTAACTTAGACAAAGTTTCTAATTGGTGACTGGCACTTAATGTTAGTAAATGTAAATCCATGACTTTTACTAGGAAATCTAATCCAATTCAGTTTAAGTATTGTATCAATACCAATCCAATACAAAGAGTCTCAGTTTTCAAGGACCTTGGCGTATATTTTGACTACAAACTATCATTTAATAATCATGCTAAGGCTATTGTTAATGATACTTTTAAATCTCTTGGCTTTATTTGTCGGAATTCAACAAACCTTCAAAACCCAATCATATTTAAAACTATTTATTTTGCGTATGTGCGCTCCAAGTTGGAGTATGCTGTATTGATATGGTCTCCCTAAAATCAAACAGTCACAACTTCTAAAGAGTGTCCAACGCAAATTCCTAAAGTTAGTTAGTAGGTCATTATCCAATTAGAGGTTTTGATCACAATGAATTAATTACTTAAATTGTTTAATTTTGATTCGCTTGAGTACCGACGACAAAAGACAGGTGTTAGTTTTCTCTACAAACTATTGCATGGTTTTATTGACGGATCCGACATATTAGGCATAGTTCGACTGCATGTACTATCTTTCAGCAGCAGAGAGAAGCCTACTTTTAATGTCGTGTACCACGGTACAAATTATATCACTGTATAACATGCATAAGTTATGATTTTAGTTTTTCAAGGAACTTCGAAGAATAAAAATAATTGTCCATTATTAAAATATGATTTTTCCCAACCAGAGATTTTATTAATTCCAGGGCTACGGGACCCCCTAACCCAATATTTGCAAATTTTGCTTTTTAATATTTGTTATCCTTCTTCACTTGATACACTTGGAACTCGTAAATGTACCCGGACCTACATAATTTATAGCTTTCTTTCTATTGCCTTAATTTGGTTGTATTGCTTGATTGAAAATCTTCGTCTAAAGAAAACCATGCTTTCGTCAAATGCATTGTATCTAAGCAGGATCTCTCAACTTCATATTTTGTATTCAACCTGTCTATAAAGATCCAGCTTGTACAGTTTATCAGCATTGTTAGGAGGAGTAGAACGGTTGCCATTTATGTGGAGATTAGCAAGAATTTGGAAATATCTATCACGTCTCATTGTATTTTTTACCAGTGCAACCCCTAGATCAGGATCGACTGACCAGTAATCTTTAATTCGTAGCAGCCGATGGCAGCCAGATATCATTTTTAGTTATTACAGGAGTGTTATTTATGCTTTTACAGTGCATACAAATTGCTATATAATGCTAGGTTCTCTAATATATCAATATCAAAATATTGCAAGAACATCAATTAGCGTATCACAGTTTTCAAAGTATTTTAAAAACACTTCGTGGCTGAAGTGTGAATATGAGAACGGTGGTAGCACAGGTTTGTTTTTGCCATTGCCTCCCAGCAACAGTTATAACCACTTAAAATTCTCCAGAAGAACCTTGCAACAAGATTTGTTTACCCTACGTAAAAAGAATAACTGACAAAATTTCAAAAATCCTCAGAAAACCTAATACCAAAAATATTTTCACTACCTCCGGAAAAATCAGACAGTTTCTCAAATCTTCTAAGGACCTAACCCCACTAGAAAATCAAGAAGTATACAGAATTTCATGCGGGGACTGCAACAAAGTTTATATCGGACAGACCAGTAGAAGAATTAGTAATCGCATGGAGGAACACAAAAGGGCCGAAGACAGGGAATTAATATCTTAATCTCTTGCTTAACATTCTGCAACAACAGGACATGTAATTAATTTTGATAGCACTAAATTTCTTGCATCGTTAGCCCTCTATTCTAAGAGGATAATTCGTGAAGCCATTGAAATTGAAAAGATCACATCCGCTACCTGGAAATCCACGCTTTTTGAAAATCGAATTTCTTTACCAGTAGAATATTCCCCCCAGGTAACAATAGCCGCATCCACCATCACGAAATAGCACGTCACGTCATCCCGCTAACAATCTCACGTGACTACACTCGTACTCTCATTACCCACCAAATGCCTATAAAATCACAAATCGCAATATTCGAGACCCAGGCGATGTGCAGAGTACACGTCTTGTTCTCCCTGCTCGCTGCTTCAGTCTCCGCTCATCACCATCGGCTTGTTCGGTTCCCAATGCTGTCAACGAGTTTACACCAGCCCACCCCAGCTTACCAGTGGTCACTCGCACCCACCCTTACCTTCCTCGCGCCTAGTCATCTTCGATGGCAGTAACTGTTCTAGTGTCTGCCTGCGTCGACACCGTTTACACTGCACCGATCATAACCATTGTAGAAAATCCCTGCTGCCATAGCCTCCCATCTGATGGCGAGGAGGGCAAGAGGTCGCCTCGGACTCCAACTCTCAGCGTCCATACCGACACGTCCATCTCTGAGGCGGACACTATCCAAGCCATTAAAGGCACGATCACTGGTTTGCAGCTTGAACTTACCAATCTAAATCCATCTGTTTCTGTTTTACAAAGAACCATCGATAGCCTCCGATGTGACAACGAGAAACTCAGGCAGGCAGGAACTTGAGTTTCTTAGCCGACTGGCAATGGGACCTATGCCCCCTAGCAAATACCCTGCCTCGAGTGGGTGCGCTACTCACCTCGATACCGTTAAGGTCGCTCCCTCGACCAGCCAGGCAAAGCCTCCCTACGGAATTGAAGAAATCCGGAGTAAAGCCGTTTTAAAGCGCCGCAAAAAAGCGCAGAGAAAGGCCGATCTCAAAGCCCAACAGGGGGAAAAAGGACGATGAGTATCCAAAACGCTTCAGATCCGGCAAAAGGGCGGTATCATGTGATTCGCCCGCCGAACCTGCCAAAAATATCAACCATCCTTTAGGTTGTCAAGCCGTCCAGGCTTGCCGCTTTTCCTAAAGGCGCGTTCTCACGAGTCAAGTTTTGTTGATCAATTTTAGTTGATCAATTAAAGTTGAATGAAAAACCTAGTGAGAACCTTTGTTCCAATAAAGTTGATCAACTTTTTAGAAAAGTCTACATTAACCATTTCGGACGTCAAAAATAAAATAAAAACAATCCGAACGATGTACAAAAGAGAGCATTCTTTGGTCCAAAAATCAAAAAAAAGTGGAATCGGCACGGAAGATATATATGCGCCAAAACTGTTTTGGTACAAAAGAACTGATGCATTTTTAAATGGTGTAACCAACACAAGAGATACGACATCAAATTTAGTAAGTACACTATTTATTTTTTTTATAACTTTACATTAGCTTGTTATTATAATTATTTATCATCATATATCATATCCAGTTGCCACGGCACAGTACCTTCTCCCGAAAAATATTCTGCATATGCATCACGCACAGCAGACGCTGTTCCGGTGTAGTTACGACTCCCTAAATTAACTTGCAAATTAACTAAACCATTCATTTGAGTATTCTGTGTTCTCCAAGAACCTCGTATAGTGCATCGCGTATTAAGATCTTCAGTATCAAGGGAGCCAGTAGGTGTATATACTTCACTCGAACTCATTTTTAACCAGTTATGTAATGCTAATGCTGCTTTGACAATGCTGTCCACTGAAGTAATTGCAACGGCTATAGGTCGTTCAAAAATTCTGAATCTCGAAACCAAAATTCCGAATGCATTCTCAACTACGCGACGAGCTCTTGACAAGCGGTAATTGAAGATTTTTTGTTTTGTCGATAAATTAGTACATCTCCCGAATGGTTTTAAAATATTTGTTCGTGTTCGGGGAAAGCATCATCAGCTACTATCACTCCATTTTTTGGAAAATGTAATCTATTACTGAAATCTTCCAATGCCGCATTCAAAGATGATTTTCCAAAAATGGCAGCATCATTTGCACGTCCATTTGTACCCACGTCAAAATAGCGAAAACAATAGTTTGCATCTACTAATGCCATCAAAATTACGCTGTATGAACCTTTGTAATTGAAATACTCTGATCCACTATGAGGGGCATTTCGAATAACGATATGCTTTCCGTCTATAGCACCACAACAGTTGGAAAAAATCCATCGGAGATTGTATTCTTTTTGAATTTCCTTCCACTCTTTTCCAGTTTGTGGTACCTATAACAAAAAAAGTAACCTATATTGCAAAAAATTCAAACACATACGTCAGCAACGTATTAACATCAAAACACATTTCTGATCATAAAAGTGTCTACAAGAATACAACTTTCTACCTTGTGAAAATAAGTTTTCTTTATTTTTCAGAATTTAGTACAAGGTGAAAGAGCCGAAAGCGAAATGAGCGAAGATATACATGAAACCCTCGAGGATAGGGGATTTCCTGCATCTGCATATATTACTACTATAAATGCCGATACTCAGGAAGAAATCACACATGTGGAAAACACAGAATCTGCCAATAGGTCTACTCCAAAACAATCAAAACCGACAAATATGTTTCGTGCTCCTCCGAGTCGCAAACGGAAAATTGTTCACGATATAACCGCAGCGATTGATAAACTTGATAAAGTAGTGCAAAGTAACAATAAATATGAGACTGAAAACGAATTTGATATATTTGGTAAACATGTTGCTGTCCAGTTAAAATAGATGCCTCTTTACGACGTATTAAGACAAAAACGTTTGGAACTCATAATGAAATAGTCCCAGCACACTACTCCATCACCCATGTTTTCACATTCATCAAGTGCTACTCCTTCACCAACGTCTACAGACATGGATGGAGTACATTGGTCATCCTCGTTTTCAACTGACCACAACAACGAAGAACAACGCGAAGAAGATTCGGAGCAGCCATCTGATATAATTAGCATAGCTATAAATAATATTCTACAGTAAAAAATAAAATTTTGTAAAGCATCTTAAATTTAATACTTTTGTAAAACAAATTGTACTTACTTTAATAAACTGTTCTAAAGCATGGTATATAGCTGCACAAACTTCCTTAAAAAAATTGGAAATGGTATTTTTAGATACATGGTATATGGAAGCAAGCGTTGAAAATGAATCTCCTGTAGCTAAATATCTTAATATTACTTGCAGCTTTAGTCTTGGTGAAATAGCTTGTCGCATCACTGTGTCATGTTTTTAAGCGGCATTGAACTTTCAAAAGCAATTCTTCAAATTTTTCTTCCCACATTCTCAAATGATTTCTATATCCTTCACTATCCTCTAACGCTAGTTCCTTTAGCAATGTCTCCGAAGCTCCTAATCGGTTTCTTTTTAAGATCCACTGTCTCACCCAAAAACGAGGCTTTCGACGACTATTACTTGATAGAATTATTCGCAGTTCTTCTTGTAACATAACTGTTATAGTATACACCACTTCGCGCAATGCTACATTCAAAGCCATTGTTAATACTGAAACAATTTGATCGATTTCAGTTGAAACGTATGAACCAAAAGTGATTCAAATCGCATTCAACTTTAGTTGATCAACTAAAATTGATCAACAAAACTTGATTCGTGAGAACGCGCCTTGAGCGGCCCCAGCCGCCAGGTCCCGAGTTCAACTCGGAACACGACCACCCAACCAACTTCTGTCCGAGCCAAAAGTGCTTGACTCGGCAATCGATAAATAATGCCCCGAGAGGCTGCAAAAAGCCCCCACACGTCTTCTTGCGCAGTGAGTTAAGCTACACAAAGAATTGACGATGGCTAAATGTATTAACATCTGTGAAAGACGGCATCAGGGTGCAAGTCAAGTTACGCTCCGACTTTCCTAAACTAACTGCCTGTCTGGACAGTATAAGAGCCTCCTGTTCCATACTTTCCAGTTGGGCGAAATTAAAATACTTAAGGTGAGAAATTTACATGTTATTTGGCCATAAGGGAGTACAACGATTAGATTTAATTAATACGTAATCCACAGCTATGAAAATTACCCATATTATTACTTGAACCTTTGTGAGTAAAATAAAGTAATCTTGGGTATAAAAACCAATTATTAAATTAATTATACAATAAATAAAGCGAAGGCGCATATTCTTTACATTAAATCTGTCGATTACAGGGAAAATATACCACGTGTGTAGCTGAAATGACTTGAATCTATTAAGATACTGATTTAGAACCTGTGCCCCCGAAATCACCTTTTGTAATGTACCAATAAATGATATTAATCGTTGCGAAGTAATCTCCATAAGACCCAATGTTAATTTTAGTTATGATTGGCGAAAATAGATGGCGATACTTTGTCATGCCGCACAAACGCTGAAAAACATTAGAAAGCACTGTACTTCCTGAAATGTGCCTGGAAGAAAGTTTTGACCGTGTTAAATTTCAGCCAATTTAAAATAAATTGCAATCTTGACATTTTACGGAATTGTCTGAGAGAGCATAATCCGGTGTTTTTGTGTTTTGTGATTTTTATTTCAAAATGGTGAAAGTGCAATTAGTCACTGGTGGGGTAGTTAACAAATCATGGGATAACAGAAGAAAACGTTCAAGAAGATCTGTGCTTGCCCGAAAACGTATTTTAAGGTTAGTTAACTGACAAAATAAATATTTAGAAATTACTGAATGGTATTTATTATAGATCCATTGAAAATGTATCCGATTTGGACACCCACATAAATGAATCTACATATAATGAAGTGTCTGCAAGTACCAGGTATTTTTTTACTTAATTTGTTATGTTTTTATTTAAAGGCTAATTTACAAGTAAAACTGGAAGTTAATTTATTCTTAATAAAATACTAAGGAAGTATCTGTATAAACACATTTGATTTCCTTACTTGATTGTAGGTATCTGAAATAATAATTGAAAATATAATAATTTTATTTAATATATTTCAGTTCAACCATATACATGTACATTAGTTTAAAATCTGCGCTTAAAAAATAATACTTGGCTCGCCAATGGGTACATTTATTTTTATGTTAGCATTGATAAAATAAAAATTGAAAGTTGAAGTGGCCATATAAATATAAAATGTTTGTAATCTGCAGTATTATGTTTGATAATGACTAGTAGTCTAAACACTCTAAACCAGGACTTCCCAACCCGGGGGGCACGCCCCCCTTGGGGGGCGTAGAGAAATATCAGGGGGGGCGCTGCTCAGGGGTATGACAAGAGATATGGGAAACAAGTTATAAGAAATCGAGCTTTACGCCGCTAATATTGGATGGCGCCACCATAAAAATTCGATGGATTTCTGTAAATTATGTTTGTTGCTAACACTAGACGGCGCTTTTCCTTATCTACATGCCGTGTAATTCCCCGTGTTACTTGAAACGTAGAATGTCACAGTGCGGAAATCGATGATGAATAAAACAATCATTTCTTGTGTTAGCCTCATAGCACAATATGTACAAAATATATGTCTACATCGCCCGATGAAACGTTATTAACAAGGTAAATAATGGTAAACAAAATCACTATGTTTTACTATTTATATTAAGTAGAATAAATATTATACAACTTGCCCAAGTGGATTTGTTCACACGAACATTCTCGAAAGGAGAATGCACAAAACTTGTAGAAGTATAATGTTTAATTAATATAAATTGTAAAACAAGTAAATACCAAGTGTTTTTGATTACCAATATTTAACTTATTTTTGTGTAGTACGAAAGAATATATACACACACACACGTATCGGTTGTGTGCATGTTTGGTGTTAGTTCACGCCGCTATTCACAGATGGCGCTTATCTATTCCAATTTATCAACATGCCTTGTCGCTTCCTGTTATTCCTTAGCGCTGCTATACAAGTTTCGACAAGTCACAACACGACATGTGACCTTCCCGCTTGCCGCTTGCATCCATCAGAAAACAATTGCGGGCCGCACCCGCTTCTGTCAATAGTTCGTTCGCATAAAAATCTGTTAAGTGAGATATTTAAGTGTGAAATTGTTTCATCTACTAAAAATAAAAGGTACGTTTTTTAGTATATATCAAACTTTGCCCGCCATTTATTTTTATTTTTTAGTGTCAAGTACTTATTTTAAATCGGTAATTATTTATGTCTTAAAAATAGTACGTAATCATTTTTAATCATAAGCTCGTTGATGTTATTACAAATGATAAATAAACGTTTAGTTTACAAAATTATTTAGTTTTGTCTACAAATTAAGTTATTGTGTCATTTACTCGAAATATTCATTAATCACTTGGATGCATATCGCTTTCGCCAATATCTTTGCGCAGATATTGGCAAAGACGATAAAAAATCCACTAGTCATTTTTCTCAATTTTAATTTTGTATTGAGATTATTGGGCGGCCCGTTGGTGTAGTGTAGTGGGTACAGGCGAGCGCTTGTGCCGGTTGCACCGCGGCCGTGTGGGTTCGATTCCCAGCCGGGACGAAAGACTTTTCTGTCGAGAAGTATTCGTTCAGGTCCGTGGTTGTTTGTATACGTCTTTCATTATTCATTTGTTCATTTATTCATTTAACTTATAAGTTAAACAAACATAGATGATGGCTAATGGTCATAGCACCAAGGCCAGGCATAACGCCGAAAAAAAAATATTGAGATTATTCATGATATTTTTTTTTATTTTCACTCGCAAGTGTATTGAAAATTTTGTACGGAACACATGCGTATTGGCTATATTACACTCGGCTCTTTTATGCCCTTGCCTTCGGCTCGGGCTGAAATTCTACCTTGTATTGTCAACGCCATACCGCACCCGTATGGTAATGAACTATTATTATTGTTTCAGACGCGAAATGGCAGCGAAAAAAAGAAAGTTTTCGGAAGATTATATTAAATTTGGATTTACCTTCATAGAAAAAGACGAGCTACAATTGCCGCAGTGTGTAATGTGTATGAAAGTTTTGAGCAATGATAGCATGAGACCCACTCGCCTTGAGAGGCATTTGAGCCAGCAACATCCTACTCTGGCTTCGAAGTCCAAAGAGTTTTTTTCTTCTAAAGCAGAATCACTTAAGCGCATGAGATTGGATAAGTCAGGAAGTTATCATAAAGGTGTATCACTACATCTCAAAGCTTCATTTGAAATAGCGTTTTTGATAGCAAAACAAAAGAAACCTCATACTATCGGGGAGGATTTAATCAAACCATGTATCCTCAAAGCCACGAAAATAATATTAGGAGAAGAATCAGAGCAAAAAATGAAATCATTATGTCTCTCTAATAACACAGTCAAGCGAAGAATTGACGATATTGCATCAGACATAAAATTACAAATTATAAATAAAGTCAAACTATCACCATTTTTTGCCATTAGTTGTGATGAGTCCACAGACATCGCTAATTGTGCACAACTTATTATTTATGTTAGATATGTCAGCGGAGATCACATTGATGAAGAGATTTTTCACTCAGAATCATTATCAGCAGGCACGAAATCTGAAAATATATTTAATTCAATATCGGACTTCATCGAAAGAAATGATTTGGATTGGAATAAACTAATTGGACTCTGCACAGACGGCGCCCCTGCAATGATAGGTGTACGATCAGGCTTGGCTCAAAAACTTAAAGAAAAGAACCCCGTGTTAGTTAGTACACATTGTGTTGTTCATCGCCAAGCTTTGGCCTCAAAAACTTTGCCACAGAATTTGTGTCAGATTTTGAACTCGGCTATAAAGATCATAAACTACATCAAAAGTAGTGCATTGAACAGTCGGTTATTTACTTTACTTTGCGAGGATCTCGATTCTGATCACAAGGTCCTCCTATTCCACACAGAAGTGCGCTGGTTATCAAAAGGCAACATGTTAGCTCGCCTTTATGAATTAAGAGAAGAGGTCATCCTCTTTCTTGAATTCAAAGAAAATAATCATTTTATGCAACTATTCAAAGAAGAAAAATTTCAGTGGAAGCTGGCCTATTTGGCTGATATATTTGAGGCCCTGAATCAGCTAAACTTGAAACTTCAGGGCAGAAATGGCACTTTGATTAGTAACTATGATCATATTCAAGGTTTCATATTAAAGCTTCAACTTTGGAAAAATAAGGTATCTGCTGAAAATGTATTTCCTTTTTCACGGCTATCCGAAGCAATTAATCATCAAAAACTGGATAAAGATTTGAAATCTGAGATAGAAACTCATTTAGAAGAGTTGGAAAACCAATTTCACCGATACTATCGAGATGTTAATTCCGAGTCACCAATATGGCACATGACCAGAAACCCATTCGTTGTCGATGTCTCACAATTACCTGAAGAAGTTCAGGAAGAATTTCTAGAAATGAAGGCTGACTCGACCATGAAAGATGACTTTCATCTCTTGACATTAGAGAAATTTTGGATCAAACGATTCCTTATTAATCCGAAAGTTGCTTCTCTTGCTTTGAAAATACTTATTCCATTTTCGTCCACTTATTTATGCGAGACAGGTTTTTCAGCTCTAGTTTCAATAAAAACTAAACAGCGAAATCGCCTTGCAGTCGACAGCGATTTAACCATAGCTCTTGCAAAAACTGAACCCAGAATCGACCAACTGGTACAGAGCATGCAAGCTCAAGTATCTCATTAGTACTTTAAAAGTTTTTATTTATTTGTTCTAAAATTACTTTGAAAGTTGTTAAGCATTATCTAATTATAAAAATATAATTGAAATAAATAAAAGATAATAATAGAAAAAAATCTATTCAAGCAAGTAATGATCAGTGCATGGTATGGTTTTTATAAATAAAAGAAAACTAAGAAATGTAAATGTGAAAGTGATTAATGATTTTCAAGTGTACTCTTCTGTTAAAGATCCTTAATAAATAAATACATTGTATTTGTATTATACCTATTTGGAATTCAAATAAATAATTTAGTTTTTAGTTGATAAAAAATGTGTGTTTCTTATTTTTGTTGAAATTTAAGGGGGGCATGAAAATATTATTTTTGGTGCGGGGAGGCTCGGTGATATAAAGGTTGGGAAACCCTGCTCTAAACCATAGTCGCAACCTTCGATGCTTACACATACATTGATATAACAAAGTTCAAGCGTTTAATTTAGATATTTAATACCACCAAATAAATAAGTTATGAATTTAATAACACTCAAAAATTATACATCTTCATTTATTGCTTTCTCCGAACAGTTTCCAAGTCATTTTGGTAGGTGTTTCTGAAATTATCAACATAATATCAAATCATTGCAAGTAAAATCTAATTTTTAGTATATTTTGATCTCGATTAAATTTTCTATTTCAGAGCTCTTAGGAAATGGGCCCTAAAAGTACGACCCCTATTTTTACATATTTTATTCTTTTTCAGCTCTGCTCATGTAAGTGAGGAGTTTTGTAATGAAAATTTCATCACTGAAAATTTTCAAGTTTTATCACCTGGCCATTATGAAAGGTAAAGGAAAAGTATTGAGAATGAATTCTAATAATTTAGTCTCTTATTTAAATATTTTAGTATAATGGCAGAAGAATTGACAATTGAAAAAGACACACTACCTGCAGCAAATAGGTTTCCAATAGAGGGAAAACGTGTAGTAGATTTAAGCGATGTCTTAAATTGGGCTGTTGATTTCGGACTTGAACATTCAAGAATATGCACTGGTGGTAAACTACATTTATTAAAAGAGCAGTGTAGTGGCCTTTTGTCAACTTTAATTTTTGAATGTGATGTTTGTCATCGGACCTACAAAAAGCAAACTACAGACATTAATGAAAACCCCAATATACATGAGGCTGTAACTTGGGGAACTTTGGCAACTGGAAGCACTTATGGCCACTCAGAGGAGCTGTTTAACCTGGCCGATATAAAATTTATGGCTAGATCCAAATTTCAAAAAATTGAATCTAAACTTGCCGATGTATGTTATTATATTTACTTGTTAAATAAATGGCTTTTATCTTTGAATTATGAACCCCCTCCAAATTCTCATCAACACCCAATATGCAAACATCCAAACCACAGTTCTCCACCAACAACAAAGAGGAATAAATTTGACGAAGACTAATGCGACTTGGTCGAAACGTCATGAAACAGGTTGTTTTTAAAATCACAATATTTCATAAATCAAAGATAAAAGCAAATGTCCAATGTGTATATATGTACCAGGTGTAACTGAATTCTGGTAGACCCAAATATCATTTTCATTTTTACATATATCTGTGAAATTTAGTATGGTGGTAAGTAAAACACTTGTGTTGAGAATTTTCACAAATTTTTAATGTCGAAACACTGTAACATATGTTTCGCCACACAGTGGCTTCATCAGGCAGATGATTAAACATATGTCGCAGTGTTTCGACATTAAAAATTTGTGAAAATTCTCAACACACGTGTTTTACTTACCACATATATTATGGAATTTCACCAAGTAACATCCTCATCAATCCAATATTTAGTATGGTGTTCTTAGAGAATAAAGTGTGTCAATAAGTGGATTTTTAATAGAAATTTCATTTCCGGTTTAAAGGTCACTTATAATAAATCTGAAAGCTCAAAATTTAAATTATGTGAAAATATACAGTGTTCCATTTGAAATAGAATTGGGTAATTTCCAGTTAAACCGGAAGTGGAATTTTTATTATAAACCCACATGTCCGTTTATTCCCTATAAACACTATATTGCATTTCATAAAGATATATGTAAAAATGCAAATGATATTTGTGGTCTACCAGAATTCAGTTACACCCGGCATATACCGTGAGATCAAAAAGTCAAAAATAAGAATGGGAATTCTGACTTGGAAAATCCTGAAATTTAAATAAAAGAGCTGGATTGTGAATTGTAAATGTATTATTAATAGTGATGACAAATAGACAAAATCTCCAGATAAAACACACAAGAGTATTTTTAAAACAATTTACAAAATATTCACTGCACCGCATTTGAGAATTCCCGACAGCCAATATAATGTTAAACAAATTAGAAACAACTTTACTTGTTGCAGAAAGCATTAGATAAATACAAGAAAACGAAATGTAGCCTGAATATATGAATATTCAACCTGTTCGTTAATCTGCAAGCAAAAAATTAAGTCTTACTAGGACTATAAACAAATAACTTATTGAAACAACTACTTCCTTGGCTAGTGCCACGCCGGATATTGAATGAAATTTGCATGTTATTACTAGTACTACTAGATAATAACATTGGTTTAAGATCGTTTATTTCTACATACAAGACTAACTTATTTATAGTCTTAGTAAGACTTAATTTTTTGCTTGCAGATTAACGAACAGGTTGAATATTCATATATTCAGGCTACATTTCGTTTTCTTGTATTTATCAATATAATGTTACTTGAATGATTATAGGGATTTTCAGAAAATGTGCTGACAAGTATTTTCGACTTTTTGATCTCAACATGGTACATGGTAGGTTTTTGGGTAATAATTTGTATGGTTTCTGTGTTGATCGCACACCGTTTTGATGAGCTCTCTTGTCATCTTGTACCTTCTGTCGAGAGATGAGTTACTGAGTTACTGCCAGGTATATATTACATACAGTAACATAATTGTGGAATTTAGGATTGGCGAAAATATCTTTGGCTCAGCATGGAACAAGCTGGATTAGAAGAGAAAAATGAAGCTATCAAGCGGAACCATATTGATGAAGATAATGTCCCTTGGATAACAGTGTTTGTTGATGGAGGTTGGAGTAAAAAGCCATAATTATTCTGCAAAATCTGGCGTAGTAAGTGTGAAACACTATATAACTTACAATTCTTTTAGTTTTAATCTTCTTTTATATATTATCTTTTTAAGGCAGTTATCATTGGTCTTTATACCAAAAAAATTTTGTTTCTGGGTATAAGAAATAAATATTGCTGTGTGTGTGCAAGAGCTGCTAAAAAAGGCTTGGAGCCTGAGCATATTTGTTTTAAAAACTGGGAAGGAAGTTCTACTGCCATGGAAGCTGATATTCTTGTGGAAGGTTTCCGATTGAGTGAACAAATGCATAATGTCCGATATAAACAATTTATTGGGGATGGAGACTCGAGTGTTTATGCTCGACTTAGGGAAGGTGTGATCTATGGCAGAACAATAAAAAAGGTCGAATGCACAAACCATGTGATTAAAAACTATGGCAAGGCCCTGCATAATCTTGCTAGCAATACCAAATTTTCACCAGCTGCAAGAAAATTTTTAAGTATAAAGTATATAAAAAAATTGGAAGCTGCTGTGAAAGGAGCAATTACACATAACAGTATTTCTAAGAATGTCGATGGATTACGAGCAGATTTGCAAAATGGTCCTTATCATGTATTTGGAAGCCACGATAATTGCAATGATTATTATTGTAAAAGGGATCAAAGTGACATAAATCATACAGAATATTTGAAAGATACTGGCTTGTGGCACTA
Source organism: Ocypus olens (assembly GCA_910593695.2). NCBI lineage: Eukaryota > Metazoa > Arthropoda > Insecta > Coleoptera > Staphylinidae > Ocypus > Ocypus olens. The sequence goes on along the minus strand of OU343052.1, from coordinate 18,397,313 downwards.
TATTATATCTGCTCTTGATGTTGTTGTGAAAAAGGCCAACCGATTGATTCATAATCAAACCAACAATTATTCTGAGAATTATATGAATATTGTTTCAAGGTTCAATTCTGGAAAAAGATTAAATTTAATTTCAAGAGGATCTTTTCAGAATCGATGTCATTTAGCTGGGTTACGCTATAACGCAGGGGTTAAATGGCACATAGGACCATGGAAAAACTCGTTTGGTAAATTTCGAGAAAAGACATTCAATGATACTTGAGCATAACTATTGTTAAGAAATTATTCTCACACTTTCTTTTTTAGGTTCAAGTCCTGGAAAAATTACTAAGAAATTCATTAATAAAGAATTTAGGAGTGGAAATCAGAGAAAAGCTCGCAGACAATTATTTTCTGAGCGAAGCGAACGGAGAAAAAATAAGGCAATGAAAGACAAGGCTACCACTGATAAACATTATGGGCCAAATGCAGATGACATAGAACTAGAGGGCGAAGAGCTGAACAAAGAATATCAAGCAAAACTAAACTCTTTACAAGTATATACGTATATATATATATACATACTAAAAGCAAATTGTTGTTTATGGGTCATCCAGAAACTTTTGTTGAACTTTCGTTTTCACCAGAAGTGAAATCAATTTTAAAATTTTAAATGGAACACCCTGTCTATTTTATTATCTTCTCGTTCAAGACCTAATTTTACATACAAATCAATTGTTTGTTGAAAAAAAATCTGATGTGTCGTTTTTTATTTCAAAAACTAATATTTCATATAGATACAAAAATTGAGTTATTTAAAAATAGTGATCGAATTATAATTTATAGGCATCTACAAACAATTGATGATCATGTAAAATTACTTTGTAAAATTTATTTCAGGTTTCTGCTATTACTAGGGACAAGATAGCAAATGCTACTATCGGGCAATTTGGTAACCCATTATATGAAAATGAGAGGAGAGACCGATTAACTGCCTCAATGTTTGGAAAAATTGTTAGGAAAAGACCAGAGACATCGTGCCATAATTTAGTTAAAGCAACTTTGTATTCATCTGACACTGACAGTGAAGATATGAAGTTTGGAGGGTACATGAGAAGGTTGCCATTGAATTATTTGCAACAGAGCATAATGTAGTTGTCGCGCCTAGTGGCTTGTTTATTGATCTAAACCATGGTTTCTTAGCAGCTAGTCCAGATGGTATATTGATAAAATTGTAAAAAAATTATTATTTTAATTAAAAAAATGTTATAGGATTAATAGGCGAAGACTCTCTTGTTGAGATAAAATATGTACCTTCCTTAACCAGGAAAAATGTAACTCTTAAAGAGGCCACAAAACAAGTTAAAAGTTTCTTTTTAGAAATTGTGGATGATAAACTTCGTTTGAAAAGAAAACACATGTATTACTATCAGGTATAAATAATATTTCACATCGCTCCGTCCCTCCTAAAATGTAGCCACAATGCTTTCGTTTTAGGTGCAGGGCCAATTAAATATATGTCAAAGGCAGTTTTGTTATTTTGTTGTATTTATTGGTAAAGACAAAGATATTTTTGTGGAACTCATAAGAAGAGATGAACAATTTTGGTTGAATGAAATGCTTCCTCATCTTATTACATTTTATACAGAGTGCATCTTGCCCGAACTTATTTTGAAACGTATACCAAGGGGTAAACGTTGTAAAGAATCAATGTCAATCCTACAAGCCAGGGAAGCTCGTCAAAATAAAGACATAATATAATACATAATATAGGTTAAAGATACACTTCACTTTTCTTTTCATGTTGGTTAGTTGCAACATATTTATGTGAATTATTTAAATATTTGGGAGCATCAATAATACTGATTTGAATTAGTTTTTAGAAGATCCTTTATGTAAGAGTGAAACATAGTTGATATTTACAAATTTATCTCAAAATTTCCTTTATATTGAAGAATGCTCAAAACTTGCCTAAAGTGAGCGGGTACACCTGCTACCAAGGATTATGACAGACCAGTCAATGTTGCAGCCACAGTAGAGGGCATCACCACCTGCGACCCCCTTGATTGCCAAAAAGACAGCTGCCGACGCAGCGCTCCCACCCGTTCCCAAGGTCCCTACCTGACCTACACCAATGTTCACCCCGGCTGTGCAGTCCAACACAGCCAACCTTCCTGCCGCTACACCTACAGCGCTGTCGTACAGCAAACTGCTTCTAGTTGTCCTATCAGTGGACCCAACATCAACACCTTGATGAAATCACACTCCATCAAGTACCACCAGGTCAAATACTCAGAGTGTGGACCCGACTACGCCCAGGTCGGCAGCATTGTAGCGGAGATGCAGTCGGCCCTCAGCATTGCGAGAAGACCACGCCACCATCATAAACCATAGCAGTCCCTAAGATCGTCCTGGCGGTTGGGGACCCAAATCCTGACTTGAGTAATTTTATTTTTGTTACAGGTCCCATTGACTCGGAGGACACCATCAATGAGTTCCCGGTGGCAATTCTTCCGCCACTGCACTCCTATCTTGAACATCCAGACATCCAAGAAGGGACCAGAAAACGAACCTCCGTCCGGTTAGGATATCAGTCGACCCTGCTAGATGTCAAAGAGGAGGAGTTTTAGCTGGTATACCCTTCAGGTGACTCCAGCACTACCCCGTTAGGGGGGTGTCTATAAAAGATTTCTCCTCCTCGCATCAAAAAAAAAAATAAAATAAAATAAACAGATAAACAGAAATTATAGCAGGTGTGATTCAAGCCCTCGACTTAAGATCAGTTACCAAATATAGTGCTATTTGTTTACTTTATCAAAACAATAATAATAATAGTTATTATTATTGATTTATTTTAAGAAAATTGTTATTAATAGTAGGCAATATTTTTCTACTTTAATTTGATGAATTTATTTATGTATCTTAGTAAATAAAGATTATTATTATATGAGTGATCACTCTCTTACATATTCATATAAACTGGGCCGGTTTTATACCGTGGGTCGTGGCAGTGCAAATGCATGTGGGTAGCCGAATTAAGAATCGTTTACTCAAATGGTTAGTTCAATATCACGAGAACAAATTTCAAATTTATTAGCTCATATTTTTATCGAGAATGATATTCCTGAAAAAAAACAATTATATCGAAATAATGAGTTCTCTTTGAAGGAAGCAAGAAAGGTAAATTAATAAGTTTTTATTGTAGTTTTGTTTTATATCATTAAAAAATGTTGTTGTGGTTGTTTTTTTACTCAAAATTTAAAATGTGGTTTGTTGTATTCTTGAAAAAAATTAAATTTATATATTTCAGGCTTTTATCGTGGGTGGGCAAAGCCGATTTAGCACAAGGGGGGCTTTATGCCCAAAACTGATCATTCATCAAAATATACATATGTTTCGTCGTGATTAAAGTAGATAATTAACTCACCATTAATAATTATAATTTTTTGGGGGCTCGGGATACATTTTAACACAGAAACAGAACGCACTCTTCAATGACATACTCACAACTGCAGCTAGATCATTGCCCTTTCCTATGTTATTGGCCTTATACAAACAAACTCGCCCAAAGTCGTGTGGTATTCATAAGCAGACATACCTACTTAAGTGCTTCGTTGACAATATTATTTAGGAAATAATATCTTTATGAACTATTTGTAAATACATTTCGAATGAATCAAATTTATACAAAAAAATCAAATGTTATGAAAAAAACTTGATTTCTAAAGCGACCACTAGGTCGGTGGGACGGAGCGGCGCAACGCGGCCTCCAAGAACAATGCATGTGAATGCATGGAGACGCGTCTATTAGGGCCGTGGCGCGGAGCGGGCGCGTCTCCATGCATTCACATGCATTTTTCTTGGGGGCCGCGTTGCGCCCCGCCGCGCTGCTCTGTCCCACCGACCTAGTGGACGCCAAGCATTACACGGTGTTATATTTTTAAAATATTTAAAAAAAAAATTGACTAAATTTGATAAAGTGTCACATTTTTCATTTAAAATTTGACGGATAGACAATATTAAAAAAATTAATAAATATTACTTACATTTAGTATTTCTTACGCAAATAAATATCCACTGTGAACTAAAATCGCCACCGTTTTCTCTTTAGTTTCCGGTTTACTTTTTGTTAACATTTGTATTTGACTTATTAATAGTGTAATATATAAATATTCGAATTACCAACAACAGCTCAAAACTACATTCTAATAGTTCGTTACCTGTACGCATTATATAAGCGGCAAATGTGCCGACTCCTTTTGATGGACATAAAACGCACGACCTGACATCTATTGACCGTGAATTAAAACTATTCATATTTTTGCCACCTTAACCAAAAACAATTTAATAAATACTAGACAATAGTGTACAAAAATTACAATTAGATAAAACTGAGATAGAATTTAATATAATAAAACATGCTAAATGGCTCGATAGTGCCTGACAAATTTACGCAATGCTTCTAATGAGCCTCGGAAAAAGTCAATTTCGCAATTATTACAATTAATTGCTACCCTGGACATACCGAAGTTCCTGCCGTAGTCCGTCCGAGTAATAGGTAAATGAAATAAGCATTTGATTCGAGTAACTCTACTAGGCACATTCATACTAAGCAACTGAGTTAGTTTTGGACAGTTCAACCAAAGAGGATTTTGTAAAGAGTGGCAATGTAATGGACTGAATATGAAACCGAATTTTCGATCCGATGATATATCTGTTTCAATCATTCTCCTCCGTCGCTCAATCCGTGATTGGGAGATAATGGGAGAGATAATACCCCGCTGATGATTGGCAGTGAAACCATCCCCTCCCGTGGACGTAAGACAAATATGAAATTAGTCCACCAATAACAGTCGGAGCGACAGACATGGAATTACTATCAATCCTTCCCTCTCTGTTCTTAGTTAGTACCGAATCCGGAAACTAGAGGCTCGGTTCTAAAACTGGATCCAAAATCAGTCCATTACATTGCCACTCTTTATATAATCCTCTTTGGTTCAACCATTAATAATTTTATATCCAAAATTAATATCGGCAGTACGCCTCCGGAACTCCAGCGGACTTAACCCGACACTACGTAAGATGCCCTCATAGGAACCATTCAGATGAAATTTAAAACTCAGTTGTTTAATAAACCGTTTTTGTACACGCTCAAGCAGATATATATCCTTGGCTGTATAAGGACACCATAAGAGAACGCAATATTCCAAATGAGGACGAACAAGGGATTTAAAAAGGCATGTAAGTGTATCAATTTTTTTAAATTGTTGACTATGCCCCTTGGTAAAACCTACCATTTGGTTAGCTTTAGAGGAGATCTTAGCAAGGTGAGCTGAGAAACTCCAGTTGCAACGCAGAGTAACGCCCAGGTCTTTGACTTGATCAACCCGTATCAACTGCTCACCGCCCAGATGGTATCTACAAAAAGGGGTATACACTCTTTTCGAGAAGGTGATCGCATGGCACTTGTTCAGATTTAGCCGCATCCTGTTAAGCCGGCACCAGTCGGCAAACCTGTCAAGATCGTCCTGCACATGCCCATGAGTCACTACACTATTTATCACCGAGAATATCTTGATATCATCGGGGTACATAAGAAATTGAGTATGTTTAAAGCAATCTGCAACATCGTTAATAAATACGTTGAACAATAAGGGACCTAAATGGGACCCTTGCGGGACACCGGACGTAACCTGGACAGATTTTGATATTGTGGTACCAATTCGTACAGCTTGAGTCCTATTAGTTAGGCAAGACTGGATCCAACTCAACAGAACACCGCAGGTACCCATACGAGTCAGCTTCAGAATCAAAATAGCATGGTCAACAGTGTCAAACGCCTTGGAGAAGTCAGTATAAAACGAATCGACAATGTCGCCTTTCTCCAGGGCATCAGTCACATATTGACCATATACCAGTAAGTTGGTAGTTGTTGAGCACCCCGCTCTGAAACTATGCTGATTATCGCGAAGTAAAATTCCTAGAGAGCTGGATAAATATTCAGTCACAAGACGTTCAAACAGTTTAGCGATGTACGAAAGAATAGATATTGGACGGTAGTTGGTGACAATATTTCTACGGCCGTTTTTAAAAATTGATGTAATTAGAGCAGTCTTCCAAGTGGAAGGAAAGGTCCCCTGTTTTAGAGACATATTAAATAGAAGCCAAGTAGGTCTACTAAACTCAAATGCGCATTCTCTTAAGATTATTGTAGGTAACCCATCGGGTCCTGTGCAGTTCGTTCGTTAATGCATGTAAAACCGCAGAGATTTTGATGGCAGGCCCGTTATGTAAGTTAAGATGCGTATCACTGTCATACGTATATGTAATATTCAGAGGGACTTGGGGATTGTACACAGATCCAAAAAAATCAGCGAAAAAGCCGACTATATTTTCACGTCCGGAAATTATAGTACCATTATCATTAAACGAATCAGGAATCACAAAAGCATTAGACCTACTATCTCGCTGACAAATTTCCTAAAGGACTGTGAATGCGACTCTTGATCGATGACATATAATTATGGTAACAAGTGTAAGACAGCGATTTGCACTCGTCCCGGGCCGCTTTAAACCTGTTATAGTCGGCCAATTGCCCAGACTGTTTATAATTCGGATGAAGCCTTTTTTTAGGTGTATTTTATCAATTAACTCGGGGCTATACCATCCAGGAAAGCGATAACTGTTAGAATGTTTAACACCAATTTTTGGAACGAACACGTCAATGGCAGTATGTACTATTGAGTAAAATATATCAACGTTCTGATCCATATCATTCAACTAGAATAAGTTGTCCCACTGTGTATTACCAAATACTTCACGTAGCCTATTAAAGTCTGCGTTATTAAAATTCTAACTAAAATCAGAAAACCAATCGCAATTGCCGGTTTCAACAGTATTGAGGCAAATATTGATTAACAAAGCTGGATGATGTTGATCACAGGTAACGAGTGGGTGGTCGGCAGCCGCTATAGTGCATAGGCCACTTAAAGAAGCATGCATAAAAATTAGGTCTAGCAAAACAGAGTTACAATTTACTATAGTATTAAGTTGCATTGCGTTTATCAACCCGTAAGTATCCGCAATGATTGAAGCAGTTGAATTAGGTGACTTCGTAAAAACACCGAATTCACTGTTCTCCCAAAAGATATTCGGGAGATTATAGTCCCCAACAATACATAGACGATGGTCGGGCAGCAAACCGCACAAATTCTCAAGGACTGAGCAGTGCTGTTCATAGACACCCCCCGCGGAACCGGGCGGAATGTAAACGGTAAATTTATCGATGATAGACCAACAGAAAAACCATGCCCGTATTTTGATTTAATCCGGTGTACGGTGCTACCTGGTGAAGCCATAGAGGTCGGCAATTAACGAAATTAAAATAGACTACATATAAATTATTTGTTATATTTATAACCAACAATAAACAATTATTAATGTTTCCAATCAGTGAATTCCTGCAAATGTACTAGACTAATAATAATTAATTAATCATATTTACACACTCAACTTAATCACGCCACGATTACCTTTACATCAATCAAATTGATTGCACTTAATTTCCAGTTTACTTTCGTTATTTGATTTTTTCGATCAAATCTCCATCGTATTCCAGTCGACGATGAAATTATATACAATTTCCTGTAGTGCTAGTTGATTCGTTGGTAATGATAACAGCAATGTCGGGATTTTTTTCGTCGCCGGGCCGCATTATTACTCTTTATTATTTTCAGCGAGCACCTTATTATTTTGGCTGACATGCAACGTTTGGGTCCTTGGGTCTTTGGCCTTATTTATTAATAAGCATCACGTTTCCGAACACCCGGGCTGGAGGTAAGTAAATATTGGCACATTTTTAGCAGACTGAAGTCACGCGAGACTACGGAGGCCTAATGATAAAACGATAGTAGACTTGATTCTCTAGCGCCAATTATTTTAATCTCGGCTTGAAAAATGTACTCAGTTTACATTTTATTAAACGCAGAAAGTAACAGCACAGGGTGGGCAAAATTCGATGTTTGTATAGGGGATATCGATAACTATAATAAATAGAGAAAAACCGATGACGCATCCTCGATCTCTTTTTTCGAGAAAAACTCAATGGTGAAAACTAAATTTATTTATCTTTTTTTGTCAAAAAGTCGAATTTTTCCATTTTCGATATCTCAATATCTCAGTTGTTTATCATTTGACAATAATGAAAGTTATATATTGTTTTTTGAAAAGAACAAAATAAGCTTAACAGCATTTCAATATCTTCATTAATATGAGAGTTATAACATAAAGTTGTGTTTTTTTAAATATAACCTATACTTGGCTTTCGCCTATTTTATTAGGTTATTTTTCTCTTTTTAGCGATATATAGCATATGGAGGTTGTATTTGTAATTTCATTAAATCAAGTAAAAATTATTATTTTTTAATCATTAAATATATTTTCTCATATTCATCTTAGTTGGCTTGTATCTCTGGAGTAATATTAGATGTTTTATTTATTATAATACTTTATGTAAAAAAAGTCAATAAATCAACAGTACATTAAACTAATAATTTTCTCAATAAATGTGCCCATTATTCAAAATGTAAAGATTACAACTATTTATAACACATTTGCATGCACTATGAATATGAACATTTGAAAGGACCCCACACTAATCTTATGTATTTTGGCCCCCGGTGAATTTCTCTGTAACCTTAGGAAAAGATAGGTTTCGACCTCCTGATCAAATATCTCCATGGGCACAAAGCCCAAAAATCACTCCTATGGGCCCTACCGGGGGATTTTAGCTCAAAAATGAAGGGGCGCGATACATCGCTCAAGAAACCAGTTCCTTCGCCGGGGAGAAGGCTGAAAATGGATTTTTGGGGCTAAAATTTTCCTATCTTTCATATTCTGGGATCAGTTCATGGCTGCAGAGCTCCTAAATACCCGAAAATTGAGTGCGAAAGGGGTAAAAACGTGAATAATAAGATATACTATAAAAACGAATGCGGACCTCGCAAGTTGCGCATGAAAGTTGACAACATTATGGATTTCATATTATTATATAGTCCAACGGGAGTTTCGGAGTTGTTGAATCTATCGTAGGGTCAATGGCCCGAGAAAAAGTCTCTTAGGTGAGAAATCCGACATTGTTTTTATATTAAACAAAACAGAATGCGATAAATAATGACCGTGGACTCTAGTCAATCTTTCTCTAGACAGGAAGGGGTATGGAAGTAGGAGACAGGGGAGTGATAACTTAATATGCGGGGATCCAGCAATGGGGGTATTTTCTTCGATTTTTCTTGACTTGCGCTGTTGTTTTCAATCAATTTGCGAACGGAAAACCCAATCTTTTTTTTCAGTCTCGTGGTTTATCTTATGGGATCACCTCGTTCTAAAGACAGTGTCTTTGTAATTTTTTTTCACCCTGTGGTCACAATATGGCAGGACGTGGTCCAAATATTCGCGTGATGTGCTTTGTCTTTGAGCAGGGGTGTCATTTGCAGCAAATGGCTCGAATAGGGGGCGACGTTGATAAGCACCAGGTAGCAATACTTCGACGAACTGCGAACTGCAGTTGTTGCAGATGATACCAGTGATATCAGTCTATTAGGAATTAGTTAGAAATCGTTCGAAACAATCCAACGTGTCTAAGACTTAATGTTGTGAAACAAAGCAAAATCGATTCTGTTTATTCTGCCTCGCGGTTCAAAATACGGTCAGAATATCCTCCGAGTGCAGGTCAAATGTTTTTCTGGAAGTTGATATAGATTCCTGAAGGTGTTGGGTGTTGTGGTCAACATCTTGACAGAAATAGACTGATTTTTCGGCCACTAATTCCCGCTTTGACATCTCAATATCGTCCTTACGTTATACTAAGGGCTGATCTTCAGCAATTATTGGGAAATCTTTGGAGGGAGGCCCAAGCTAACGATAAATTGTTCAATCCTAACAAACTGAGCGAAGAAGAGTTTATGTGCCTTTTTTCATTGAATAAGGTTGATTTTGCTGACCTATTAACATTCTGTGACCCAGTGCCTCAGGAAAGGGGTGTTCGACATATAAGTACTAAGGATCTCATGACATTCATTTGCAAGATGAGACAAGGATTATCGGATGAACTTTTAGCAACTCTCTTCAATTATTCGAGCAGACAAGCTGTTAGTTTGGCTGTATGCAAGGTCAGAACGTCACTAGCATTGCAATTTGTACCGGAGAATATCGGCACCGCAGCAATTACAAGGGAACAGTTCGTCGCCCGCCATGTAACCCCATTTGCCATTTGCAACACTCAATACAATTTTCTCTTAAATTATTAATATTGTCATTTCTCATTTTATACAATTTGTCTTTTATAAGTCCTAAAAAAACGAAATCTGGTGATCGTAGAGGCCACTTTACAGGTCCATCCAGTTATTCCCAAAATTGATATTTAATAGGTTTCACACTATTCTTGCATTATGGGCTGGTGCACCATCTTGTTGAAAGAATATAGTTCTTTGTTAAATTATTGGTAATGTATGCAAAAAGCTTTCAATAACGTGTTGGTCTAAAATTCTATAATAACGTCGTCTATCATGGTTTCGTTCATAAATTTCGTATAGTCAAATTTTGTTTTCTATTACGGCATACCATTAACATTAAAACCAAATCGTCTTTGGCACTGGACATCAACAACATGGTGAGAGTTGGAATTAGACCAATAATGCGCGTTAAGCCTATTAAATATTCCTGCAGAACTATGTATGCTTCATATTAATGAAGATATCGGAATTCTGTTAAGCTTATTTTATTCTTTTCAAAAAAGTGCATGAACAACATATAACTTTAATTATTGTCAAATGATAAACAACTGAGATATTTCAATATACCGAAAATGGAAAAATTTGACTTTTTGGCTATAACTCGAAAATAAAAGATGATAAATAAATGTATTTTGCAACATTGAGTTTTTCTTCAAAAAATAAATCGAGGATGCGCCATCCGTTTTTCTCTATCTTTTCTAGTTATTGAGATCCCCTATACAAACATCGAATTTTGCCCACCCTGTACATTATGTTAAAAGTAAGAGAAACGCAAAATTACATGTAACTGACGACTCGTGAAGTAATTTCACGATCCCGTAATTCCGTTACGCGAGTGCGTTATGTACTATACTTTACCTTCGACGAATTATTCGCCTAAACTAAAGACAAATTGAAACTGAATCTTGTCAGGGTGACGTTTAAATTTGTAATAAATTGGCTAGTAATGGCAATGTAGGACGACTATCAACTAAACAAATGAATTACCGTTCGAACAATTTTCCGTCGAATAATATATTATCCAATACAATGACAATATGTTGTAATCTGACGTTTGAATGTCACTGTCAATTTTGATATTTAAAGACGAATGCAGGGGGACTTAGTGGGCGTTGATTGTAATTGACTAATAAGTAAAAAATATGGCAATGTACATAAGTCGTAATAATGCATGTTACAAATTTATGTACACCATTTTACATTTGTATATGCTCTATATGTTCGTAATGGGTCGCTTACGATTATACTTTCACTCACTCGTTTCCTCGGCAACTGATCGATTGATTGGATAGGTGGATAAAAGTAAAGCTTTCTTTTGGCGCATCTACGTATGAAACTAAAAGTTTAATAACTTCGTAAACTGAAATGGGGCCCCCAATTTTTTTGCAGTTTTGGTTTCTCGAACGAAAACTGTTTATAAAAAACTCAAAACCCCAACCCCACCGCTCACCCCCACCCCTTGGGAGGGGGGGGGGAGGTAGAAGAAGAATTATCGTTTAAAAATTCATTCCACGAGTCCAATTTGGCTTATTTTTAAAATTATTATTCAGAAAATATTCACAGCAATCCTACACGCAATCCTTCACCACCATCCCAACCCCTAACGGGGGTGGCAAAAGAGTTACAGTTGAACAATTCGTCTAAAGCGCCCAATTTTTGCCTAATTTTATGATTTTTGAACAGAAATTATTCAAGAAACTTTTGATATCCAAACTCCATTGCACATCATGTAGCCCTGAAAAGGGCTGATTACTCATTGACTCTCCTCATCATCATCGGAAATGCTCGAACTGACGGCCATTTTGTCCTTGGTACTGAACCAACTGAGAGATGAAATCGTTCATAACGTTATTGATCATTTCCAGTGTGATTAAGTTGACCTCATCCATGATGCGGTTCTGCAAATCAGGCAAACTTGCTGGTTTCGTTGTGTAAATATTATTTTTCAAATATCCCCAGAAGAAATAATCAAGTGGCGTTAGATCCGGCGATCTTGGGGGTTATTCAATAGAGCCGCGACGTCCAATCCAGTGGTTGGGAAATGATTGGTTCAAAAATTCTCTCACTCTCACAGCGTAATGAGGAGCAGCTCCATGTTGGTACCAAACATTTACCAAATTTCGAGGGCACAGGCCGGAAATGGCAGGCACCACCTCATTTCGCATCAAATTCAAGCAAGATTCGCCATTCAAATTGCCCTGGATGATAAATGATCCCACGACGCCGCGTTTTGATAATCCCGCCCAAACATTCAACTTCTGAGGATATTAGCTGTGAATGTCGGTCATCCAGTGCGGATTAACATCACTCCAATACCGGCAATTCTGTTTATTAACCTGTCCATTTAGCTGAAAGGTCGCTTCATCCGAGAACACCACATTATCTAGAAAATTGCGATCATCGGCCAAACGACGCAACATATCTGCGTAGAAGACACGTCTCTTGCGAAAATCCGAAAGTTCCTGAGCAAGATGTATTTTGTAGGGATGCCATCTTACCGCTCGTATAATCCGTTAGACCGACGATTTACTGACGTCTTGCGCTTGCGCGACTCTCTTAATTGACACATGAGGATCTTCAACATAGTGCTGCAGCTTCTGGTCCTCACTTTTCGCGGTTGGTGGTCTGCCACTGCGTTGACGATCTTTAACTTCTCCCGTGTCCTCAAAACGTCTCACATTTCTTTGGACAGTCGATTTTGAGATCGGATCGCGATCAGGGTGAGCAGCCTGGCTACTTCTGCAGACGATCGAACGTTCTCCTCGATTCCTCGCAACATCAAAATTGTACGGTCACTTTCTGACAATCTCATCTTAAACAGATTACTAATTAGCACTGTAACGTCAGCGGTTACGTTAAATAAAAACTTTAACTATTAAATTATTATCTATCGAAAGACAGAGATGCGTATTTGAATGTATTGAACACAATGTTTAATTTTTTTAATAAAAATTCTAATATCAATAAACATTTCCATGACGACCCGTAGATAGTCGATCCTTACTACTTCGATCCGCATATCCACATTTCCGTGTCTCAAGTGCTCCCACAGCACTGTTCTAAATGTCTTCAGGAAGCACACTGATAATCATGTTATTACTTCTAGTTTCTAAGCTGATCCGTATTTTTCGAGATACATTTTAAATGGGTGGGGATTACGGGTGGAGTTTGGATAAATCATTTCTGTTAAAAAATCATAAAATTAGGCAAAAAATGGGCGCTTTAGACGAATTGTTCAACTGTAACTCTTTCCCTGAACTGCAAAAAAATGGGGGGTCACATTTAAGTTTACGAAGTTACCCCACCCCCAGGGGGTGGTCACTAAGTGCCACGGTTAAATATCTCCCAACAAATAAAGAAACACGTGCTTTGTAACTTTGCAATCCGTCGCTTAGTTTTCGAGATATTCAACCGTTCCGGAACTTTTGGGACACCCGGTATACATACATGTGCATACATATACACATATACATACACAAGAGTACGAATAGTACATTATACAACCATAAATTGCAAATTGTAAATATGGATGAAAGAATGAATAAATCAAAAATATTAAGATCCAGATTAATGATGTTAAAATGGATTGAATTACAAAACAACTTAAAACTAAATATCTAGAAAATAAAATAAATCACAGAGCATTTGTGAAAAATACTCTGTAAAATTTAATACCAGACAGATGTATCAAAACGGTTATATAGTATTCAGATTGCTAGATAAAAATTAATCTATGCTAAATAAGGCATTAGCGGTGAAGTAGGTTTTAAATTTAAATTTGAATTTAATGGCTGACAGTTTTTTTTTTATATCACCAGGTAATACATTATACAACAGAGGACGATAATAATTAATTTAATTTTGTGATCTTGTTAAACGGCGGTGAGATGAGCAAATTTGATCCCTGTTTCGTGTATTGTGCTCATGAATGTCAACATGTCGGTTATATTTATCGAAATTGTTGTGTACATACATCAGACACTGTAACATGTATATACAGGGCACTGTAAGAATAGCATGCATAATAAAAGAGGACCGACAAACACTTTGAAAATGCAATGAATCAATTATCCGGATTGCACGTCTTTGCAACCCAAATAATCTTGATACTATATCTGAATGCCCCCACGCAAGAATACCATATCCTAGGTGGCTCTGAATAAGTGCAAAGTAAGCTGTTTTTAGAGCACTGATTGGCAAAGCGTTACTAATCTGCCTCAAGAGATAGGTATTCCTACAAAGTTTGTTTGAGATTTCTGTGCTATGTTTCTGCCATGTAAGTCTGGTATCAAGGTGCACTCCAAGAAACTATTATCATGTGTATTTTGTTTAAAGGAGAATATGACAGTTTGTGTCTTCTCTGGATTCACCGTGAGTTTATTAGACACAAACCATTCCTTTGCATTTAGTACTGAGCCCCCGTTGTTCTGAAGTGCAAACGACTGCTCCCGTGATTAGCTCCATAATGTAGTGTCATCAGCGAATAGAGTATAAGAGCAATTAAATTGTTGCCACGGTAAATCATTAATATAAATTAAAAATATTAGAGACCGAAGAATAGATCCTTGAGGAACACCATGAATTAAATACACCTCCTCGGATAAACAGTTGCCAACTGCGACAGCTTGCTGTCGATTTAACAAGTAAGAGGTCAACATCCGACAAGCAAACGGTGAGAAATTATAATAATACAGTTTTCGCAGGATAACCACATGAGATATGCAATCAAATGCCTTGATGAGATCTAAAAATGCTGCTACTGAACAAGATCCACTCTCAAAACATTGATATATTTCCTCAGTTAAGGCAATAATTGCATCCACTGTAGATTTACCTCTGCGAAAACAGTATTGACAGGTAGATATTACATTGTATTCATCTAAAAAATCTGTAATTTGATGAAATATGATTTTTTCAAGCACTTTTGAGATTATTGGTAGAATAGATATCGGTCTATAATTGTTTACGTCATCTGTATTTCCCTTTTTGTGTACAGGAATGACTCTAGCTCTTTCAAGGCAATCTGGGAAAATACTAAATGCAATGCACATGTTTATCAATTTTGTAAGAGGAGAAATTATAACATCGATAATTGACTTAAGAATGTTAGAACTTGAACCATATATACAGTGCGAGTCTCTAACTTGGAATAAATTCAGTAAATCAAACAAAGTTTATTTTTCGGAAATATGCTCGGACACTTCGATTAGTATTTTAAATTGCGCTCTTTTTGTTGTAATAAAATTTTATACAGAGTGTCCCAAATTTGAGATATGACGTCATCGACTATTTTTTTTAATAGCAACCCTAATTTTTTTATCACTATTTTTAAATAGTATATCAAGTTACACATGTGTGCCAAATTTCAAATTTTTATTTCTTGTCATTTAGAAGATATTTAACAAACAGTATCAAATTTGAAAAATGAATTCAACTTAATAGTCTTTCTTCAATAAATGCTCAAAATGTTGTCCATTTTCTAACTGACAATACCCTAAACGGAACTGAAACTCGTTTTGAACATTTCTAATTACTTCGGGGGAAATTAGTCTACACTCTTGTCTTATTCGTTTTTTCAACTCCTCAAGATTTGGCGGTTTGGTCTTAAAAACTTTGCTTTTCAAGTACCCCCATAAGAAAAAGTCCATAGGTGTTAAATCCGGAGACCTGGGTGGCCATTCAACTGGTCCTCTTCTGCCAATCCATCTTCGTGGAAATACATTATACAGGTACTCACGGACACGCCTTGCAAAATGAGGAGGCGCACCGTCCTGTTGAAACCAGATGTTTCTATTCGGGACGTCAGCTTCTACAGGGCAAGGAAACAAAATAGCCAAACTCGGAATTAGCTCTTCCTCCAAGAATTGTAAATATCCCGCTCCATTGAGATTATTTGGAAAGAAAATTGGTCCTAAAATTCGATCACCAACAATCCCTGCCCAAACATTAACTTTTTCTGGATATTGAGTGTGGCCTTCCCTCATCCAGTGTGGGTTCTTGTCTGCCCAATAACGGCAATTTTGACGATTTACCTCACCATTTAACATAAACCAAATTTCAAATATCAACAATATATTTTCTATTTTTAAAACATTTCTATCTAGTAGATCCATCATTTTTTCGCAAAACTGAAGTCTTCTATCCGGATCATCTTCGGTGAGTTCCTGGAGGATTGTCATTTTATAAGGATGAAATGTTTGCTCTCTAAGGATTCTTGACACTGAAGACTGGCTAATTTTGAGTTCCCTAGCCATCTGCCTAGAGGAGACATGATGATTTTCCTGAACAGAGAGAAGTACATCAATTTTGACCTCTTCACTCAGCGCATTCTGACGATGATTATTCGTTTTTCTTAAATGCCCATTTTCCCGAAACTGACTTTCAATCTTGCTTACGGTACTTTGAGATATGGCTGGTAAGTCAGGATACTTTCGATTTTGTGGGTTTCAGTTAAGTACGGCATGTTAGTATAATTTTTCGACCAACGGTGAACAACAGTTAACACAACAATGGAACGACTAATACTCTCCTCACTCGAATATGCGTGGAATGCGATGCTACACTTCTTACTTGTTTTTATAACTAAACGTCAAAATGATAAACGTCAGTTTGAAAAAAAAATGACAAACCAGCACGTTTTGGCATTCCACTTTTAAAATGCATAAAAATTCGATTAAGGTGACTTGATTTCTTCATTCTACAAATTTGATAATGTTTGTTAAATATCTTCTAAATGACAGGGAAAAACAAATTGAAATTTGGCACACATGTGTAACTTGATATACTCTTTAAGAATAGTGATAAAAAAATTAGGGTTGCTATTAAAAAAAATAGTCAATGACGTCATATCTCAAATTTGGGACACGCCGTATAAAATTTTATTACATCATAAAGAGCGCAATTTAAAATACTAATCGGTGTGTCTGAGCATATTTCCGAAGAATAAACATTCTTTGATTTACTGAATTTATTCCAAGTTGGAGACTCGCACTGTATATCTTTACTCTTACTATTTTTTATTTATATATTTTTGCGTTTATAAGGTCACTGTTTTTTGTGTCTTTTTGTCTTGCGGGGCACTAACACTAATCGGGAATTATTTAATTCAGACGGTCACGGTAACGCATCACGTCTCGCGACCTGTAGTCATGGTAGCGGTCGCGGTTCTCTGAGCTTGCCTTCGGCTGCGGTGTTTCGGACTGGTGCGGCACCTGGGACGCTGGAAGGCCTTGGGTCGTCCGGAGGACGTCGTTTTCTTGGAACATCTGCATCGTCTGTGAACACGGCGTCTCGAGTCAGCAGGCTGGTCTAAAGGGCGACGCTTTCTCAGGCGTCATCTGCTGGAAGAGGTGTCTGGTAGGTAGACGGGCTTCCGTATATCCTTGGCGACCCTCTTTGTAGTCTGAAGGGGTGATGTTGTGGTTGATGGTGGCTTCGTTCGCTGGCATCGTTTGGCGAGCAGTTGCGGCGACCTCTGGTTTTACGGCCCCGGCATTTCCTGCTCTTTTGGTACAGGCTGGGTCGGCATCGGTGATCGGTGAAAGCACAGTGGTGAGTGTGGCTGTTGCAGTGGTGACTCTAGGGTGGTCCACGGCTAGGGGTCCCACTTCCTCAAAGCAGACGTCGTCGAGTACAGCAGCAGCGGCTGTGCAGACTGCTGGGGCTGAGGCCTGGACGAGCGGCATCATCATCACGATTGGCAGCGGAGCTGGCTCTGGAACGATGGTGAATGAGGCTGTGGCAACTACGTAATGGTCCACGGCTGGGGGCGTCACGTCCTCGAAGAAGACCTCATCAACTATGCTGGTGGTGACTGTATGTACCGCTAGGACTGGCGGCAAGACAAGCGGCATTGTGGTAGTGTACGAAGGTGGTATGACTAGGGTAGCCACGGTTGCCTTGGCAAAAACCTATGGGATCGCTTTCTCGTACCCGATTTCGGCTGTGCATATAGTAGCATGCACACTCGCAACGGTGGTGGTGCTGGTTGCGGTTTCGGCATCTTCCGTCGCGTCGTCCTCTGGGGAACCAGTGTCGTAGGGGGTCCTCTGCCTGCTTCCATGGAGTGGCTAGAATATCCACGATTATGGTAAAGTGCTGCTTCGCCTCTTGGTCCATATAGTAGTGGGCCCAGGAGTAGATAACCTATGTCGTTTCTACGCCAAAATTCCCACAAGGCTAACATGGGGAGATATCTCGCAACTTTACTTCAGCTCGAGCGTGCAAGAAAAGCGTTCTAGCGAGTGAGAGTGTGTGTGTATGCGCGCGTGGTGTATATAAAGTTGCCTTACTTGTAGGGGTATGTATAGCATGATAATTTTCGACGAATATACAGGGTGTACATTTAAAATCGATATACAGGGTGTGCAAATTAATAAAAATGGCGCTAAATATAAAATCGATATACAGGGAGCGCCTCATTAAGATATTCGAAATCAAAATCATCAAAATCTCAAAATTGAAAAATGTTTTCAAAATGTCAAAACCAAAGTAACAAAACGAGAACAAACAATGAAAAACTAATGACATCATGGTATTACATTAGGAAAAACAAAAAGAATTAAAAATGTAAATATCTCCGTAACGGCTCGTCTGATTTCGGATTGCTGTATTGCAAATGAAAGAGCTCATCGAGTATATTCAGAAAATGGCCAGTTCCAGTCGACTGACAGCTCATTTCCCGTGCTCCAAAATGGCCCGTGTTTCGTATCAAATGAACGGGCGTGAAGCGTAGATGCCGAATAATGTATTGTGCGTGACGTCAGAAATCTGATTCTGTAATCTGATTGGTTGAACTTGATTGTTTCATCAGCGAATATAACGAGTACTTATTATGAATTACTCCCAGGTAATTTTGTCCCAGGACTTGACTGGTACTGGGCACGTGGAGAAGGCGAAGTTGATCTTCGCAAGGAATCCTTCCACGTCATCTCCATTGAACCATGTTAAGTCGACTCTTTTAATGGTCGAGAGAGTTAAGCGATATCCGAGTTTTCATACGCTTCTATAAGTTTCTTTCCAAGCTCTCGACAAGTTGTGAGGGTCGGGCAACGTGTGGAGGAATTTCCTTTTTTACTCTATTCCCACACGGCTAAAGTTCCGGGCGGAGTTGCTGGGCGTGGACGAACACATGAGGATACAACACAAGCCGAATATCAGGCCATATTAATGGTAGGCTGCGAAATCTGCGGCGAAGAATTTGGGTCATATGCTGGGGTAAGGCAGCACCAGAGGCTGTCTCATGCAGCCGAATACCAGGATTCTCTGGAGAATCATGCCGGATATAAGAGAGTTGAATGGAACCCGCTTTAATCAATAATCATGGCGAAAGCAGAAATTAAATATCAAGGCAAAGATACCAATATTTACCTTTCCAACTTGCTAGAAAGAAATATAAACACTATTAAGAAGAGGTGGGAAAGCACCTATGTTAAACTAATAGGCCAACTCCGGGAAGAGGAGGAAGAATCGTTAAACCAACCTCTCAATGACGACGTCTTCAACGAACCCTCTACCCCTCTGGAACTCCCCTCTCATAACGAGCCCGAAGTATTTAGCAATTTTGAATCGCCTATAAAATCACCACCCACTTCTCCAGGCCCCGCCCCCCCAGTGAGCCCAGACCTTCCTCCACCACCGGTCTCAACACCCGTCTTAACACTCCTCTCTACACCTGTCTCAACACCTGTGGCAACGGCAGATCCAGCAGGGGATCCAATCCGCCAAGGAATTATTCAACTTATTTCAAGCCATGACACTGAATGGAAATCAATGGCGGTAAGTGTAGTTTTTGGGAGCAATATTGAAGGCCAAAAGGCCCTCGATGACCAACTCAACTATTTATATGGAAAGGTCAGGCCTAAACCACGAGGCCCCGCTAGAAACCCTTGTCCGAGAAACACTTACCAACCTACCAAGAACAAGAAGGAACTGAAGAATCGATCATATAAAGAGTCGCAAATCTTACACTCTAAAAATCGAACAGCATTGGCAAATAAGATCATTAACGGTGAAGACATTCTCACTCCTGACACCTTCCCCAATATCGACATAATTGAAGATCACTTCAACAAAATTCTGGCTGGCCCATCACCACCCGACAACTCCATCATCACCCCTCGTCTTGGGGACTGCAACCTCTATAATTTTATAGCACCTGAGGAAATCATTAATACCATAAAAGGGAGCAAAAGTCATGCTAAGGGGCCCGACGGCATAAACGTGTCCGACCTGAGGAAAATGAGCATCACTTCTCTGACAATTCTAATCAACAGAATAGCGTTGCTGGGATATCTAACCACCCCTCTGACGGAAATCATAGTCATCATTCCCAAACAAAATTCAGACAGGACCGATATCAACAACTGGCGTCCAATTACGATTGCTTCAATTATCTTGAGAATTGCCAATAAAATCTGGGCCAAGCGACTGTCAACCCTAGGCCTCCACGAAACCCAGAAGGGTTTTATCAGAGGTATTGGGCACTGCATCTACCATTCTCCTGGGGTTGTGTTCGCCTCTGGTGGATTTATGTAGTCCGATTGCCGTGGGGCGGCAATGCTGCTTCCGGTCCTTATAGCTGTCATTCTTAGGTCGTGGGCTTGGACTAGGCCTCGAGTTTGGCGACCGGCGTAGCTCAGATGGGTAGTGAATAATTGGGTTCTGTAACAGAGAGACACAGGTACGTATTAGTAAACGACTCCCACGTGCCAAAATGATCTTGTGATCGACTTTGGCAACTAAGTACAACACTGCTACTTTCTGGACCATTTGGGCGGATAGGCTGATTGGGAGGCGCAGGGGTTCCTGGCAAAGCGCTCGTGGAAATGCACCTAATCGATTAGCATCCAGTGGATCGATTAAACATTTTCACAATTGAAGCCGTTATTGTATAAAGGAAACAAGTCCATAATAGTTCGATTTGAGAAAAATGAAAAAACTGAATAGGACGGAAACGGTAATTCCTTTATCATTTCATTCCACAGACGAAATAAAGCAGTGGGTTAGCTTAATGATAAAGGCCCTACATAGGGGGTAATATCTTATTAATAACAAAGTTATAAATTATTTTCTTTGGGTAAACTTGTTTCCTTTATACAATAAATTGAAAATGCATTATGAATAATACAACGATTTATGAAAACAGCTTTAATTGTATTACAAAACTTTTATAAAATGAACATGTATGAATGAAAATATAAAAGATAGATTATTCAGACTCATATTCCTTGCTGGTAGATGGCCAGTTTTGAAACTGTCTGTAAAACTCCTGATATTCATCTGGAAGATACTTGATAATTTTTTCAATATCTTTAAGCTTTTTAGCTTTGATGGGTACTTTTTCTTGGTATGCCTTCTGAATGGGTAATGGGGGTGTGGCAATATCTTTTGATAAGCGAAATTTTGAGGTATACAAATCATCTATGAAGTCCCTGACAAGAACATACCCAGGAGTAGAACTTTGATAGGTTATGTGTTTGTATTTAGATATGCTGAAATTTTCTTTTGCCTTGTTCGGTCCTACAACGATCTCTTTGGAAGTTTTCTTAAAATATGTAGGCCACCATGTCTTGAAATCCAGTACCTCATCTGTAGTCACCAGTTTAACTTTGAAGGATGGTTCTGTTTTCTTTGCAGTTCTTATTAATGAAATATATTCCTCTGGTGCATAAATACGATCATGACGCCTAATGACTCTCTTTATCAAGCCAAAGTCTCTGTCACAAGGCAGAAAGAAATGACCGCGGACAGGGAAGTACTGATGAATTTGATTGAACCTCCCATTCATTGTTAGGGTTAACAGAAATCGTATAATTGTGTGGTTACGGTTTTGGCCCCCGCAAGCATCACTAAATACATACAGTTCTGTAACATCTTCTGGTATGTGTTTAATATAATCTTGCAAGAAAGTAGCTACCTCATTAGCGCCTTTTTGTGCAGTGCCCTAGAAGTATGTATAAAATGTTGCCGTATTGGTCTTTAAATCGTGAATTCCAAAAACGTACTGCCAAAGTTTTTGAAGATAGAACATGTCATTCACTGGCATAAACGGTAGCGGCAAATTCTGCATAAAATCGAAAACTAACGCACCTACGTTTTTGTTTTTTGTACACAATTCTGTTACAGACTGATTTTTTTTATAGAACTTTGAAGCCCGCCTCTTATGTACCAGTAGTTCTGCAGTGGCCACACGTTTGGCGTTATCGTTCAAAGTACTACTTTTTAATTTCATGTCCAATTCTTCACATGTTGGACATACGTCTAGCTGTGGTCTTCCAAATTTATAACCAAAATTTTCATTGAAATGTTTTAAGTAGTATTCATACTTAACAATAACTGCCAAATCGACATTTTCCAAACAAAACATTTCATACATTTTTTTTACGGTTAAATGTGTATCAAGATATGTTCACGGTTTGTTGCCATAATGAGTTTCTTTTTTTGGAAACATTCTAATGTGTGCTTTAATTTTTAAAATAGCAGAGTCGGGTAAAGCATTTCCCCGTTTGATGTGAAGACCACGTTTGTCAGTAGGAGTACTGCCATTTAACAGCAGGGATGTTAGACGAAAGACTGCCTTACTTGATAAGGCATAAAGACTAATAAATGCCTTTTGCATACACGAAATCGCTGTTTTTCATTTAAAATATGATATGTAAAGTTACTTTTGCGTACTTGTTTGGGTTCTTGATTTCTTGATCTGTGCCTCTTAATATCCTTGGCTTCCAATAGCCCCATCAAAAAAGTGTCTTGCTCATTTTTTGATCTGCCAGAGTACAGAGATTTCAAAATGGATCTCTTCTCGTTTTCTGAGAACTTCTCAGTGCATTTTAATTTACATCTGCAAGAAATACCGAATTGATAGCAGTTATATTATCGAAAGAAGCGGAAATTTTCATACCAATATTGATAATATAATATTAACAATTACCTGCAGTCCGGACCTGTTTGTTTTTCTACACCTTTTTGATTAGTGTAACTTTCCCCAAGCAATCGTGATTTAATGCGAACATTGTTCTTATATTTTTCACAATATCGAACACCGTTCATCGTTTAGGTGGCGATGCATCACTCTCCGTACTTGACATAATAATAACCGTTTTCTATTGCACAGTGATCAACACTGACATTAAAAAATGTGCTCGTATCGCGTTTTGTAAACAATACAACTGCAGCGCCATCAAATTGAGTGTATAAATGAAACTTGTCCGGGACTTGTTACCATTATACAATCAATGAGAATTTGTAAAGCTTGTAAATTTATGTGGTATCGCACAATAAATTTCCTTTTTAGACCCATTGATGCGTTTACTCAAGATCTTAAAAATGGCTATGCTAGTTATATTTGTGTCAAAGGTGGACTTGTTTCCTTTATACAATAACCACTTCAATTGTTGTACTTACTCGAGCCCCAGCGCCACGTCAGGGCAGGGGTCACTGACTGGGGTCAACTAGCGGATAACGGTATCGCTCTAGAGGGATCACTAACGGGTCAATCGGCGGATAAGACCAGATAAGACCGAGTCCGATGTTTACGCCAAAAAATCACATGCACTCACTTTCATATGAAATGCACCACCTAGAAAGAATAATACGATTGATGCGAAACTTGGTGAAAAAAATTGTTTATTCGTTGGTACAAAATGATTAAAGTATCAAAAGAAAAAAACTTTAATTGAACAGAAAAAAATTAATAATGAGTTGTTACATCGCCATGCACAGCAATGCAAAAATTTACCCTTCTAGGCATACTTAGAACCAAATGGCACCGGGATCCAAGACATTAACAACGTATCGACGAGCGTTGAATATACCTGGAATGAACACGAATGAACACCAAAGGTGATTTTCGTCCCAAACTGATTCCACCCCACTGACACCCGGTGTTAAAGCTGTATGGCGTCTTTCAGCAAACTCGAAATTTCTTCGTCCTTCTCAATAACGACGCACCCTTCTACGTCCATCATTCTTCCATAAACAAAACCTGGATTCATCGCTTAACGCGATGTTGTTACAATCTTCAACCCAACCCTGCCGCTCTTGACACCAAGTCAGACGAGCAGCTTTCTGAGGTGGGGTTAGTGGAAGGAATCTAAACGGATGGTAAAAATGGAGGCCAAAGGACACAATTCGTCGATAAATGGTCGTCACTGAAATCTGTCGATTTACAGCTCTTACCCAATCTATGGCAACGAACCTTGTTTGAAATCGGTTCTGTGTGGCAGAAGCCGATCTTCACGAGCATAACTACGTCGGGGAGGTCTTCCAGCCGGACGATGTCGCTGTATACCTTCTTCTGATGAAGAAGACCATATTCTCGCCACAGTTGTGTGGTCTCGATTCATTTTTCTGCCAATTTCGCAGAACGATAAACCTCCTTCTTTCATGCCGATAATTCGACCCTTATCAAACTCAAAGTTTGAGAAAAAATTTGGTGTTGTCTTTCTGTCAATGTGACAGCTTCATGACAAAACAGCTGATAAATTCTAAGTAAATATTCTTTAATGCCCATATAGAAAGTTGAGGAATTTTAAGATAACTATGACAGAAAAACTTCAACGGCTCAACTTTTTTTTATTAAGAGTTTAATCATTTTGTACCGACGAATACACAATTGTTTTCACCAAGTTTTGCATCAATCGTATTATTCTTTCTGGGTGGTGCATTTCATATTAAAGTAAGTGTATAACACTGGAGCACCGAGTATTCGTACCAGGGTTATATATCAAGTTTTATGCTATTTAAACTTTCAACATTACAGATTAGCTAACAAAGAAATTTCGTTCAATAACACAAAGTTTAATAGGTTAAGTTAAAGTAAATATAAAGAGTGATGGGCACTATTTGACAACCCAATTAGTTGAATCAAACCTGAGATTTCTGCAAACAAATTAATTCACCAAAAAAAGAACAGAAATTTAATATTTCTTATATGTAATTACTTTTTACTTGTAAAACCCTGGTTCGTGTTTAACTATTTGTAGATTAATGCAGGGCTAGGGTTCACCTACCCTTCGTTTTAATTTTAATTCAACCCAGTTTTTCTTCTTGTTAAATGTTGCTTTACGGACTGTAAATTATGTAAACAACGTCATAACGGACGGAAAAGCGGACTTTATGACACGGGCAGAACCAGTAAGCACTCGAAACATAATATATATCCAAAAGAATTTATTGAAAAATTCAATACCATATTATAAGCATTTATTTTTTAAATGACACCACTAATATTTTCGTAAAATTCACAAGTTTAAAAAATCTAGACTAAAGTCCCGTAAAATCACTTTTGGAACGTGTTACGTACAATATTTTTTCTGCAGTCGTTTTGTTTGTTAAAAAAGCAAACGAATGTTATATGATATGCGCTGTCATAATTAAATACAAAGTCGATATTATTGTCAAGGCCGTCTACATAGATATCCAAAATCGTTCCGAAAGTAACAAAAATCGTCCCGAAAGTAAAGAAATCGTTTCGAAAGTGAAAGAAATCGTCGCGAAAATTGCTACTTTCGGTACGTAAAGTGTGAAGTGGTACTTTCGATTTTATAAATCATACCGAAATATAGGAAACATGTGAAATTATAATAATAGCGTGGTAATTAGTTACTACAAGCAAAGCATGATTTGTTGATTAATCAAAACCCACCACAACGTGTACATATGTAACGAAGTGGTCCATCCACGCGATTTGGAAATTCAATGATGACAATGAGAGAGAGAGAAAGAGACCTATTAACGATTCCGAAACAATCCAGCACATGAATAATATAGATGTTCACAGGGATCAAGCATATTATTATATAGCAACGATTAGTACCCGAAACTGTCTCGTTATTCAAATTGGGAATATTTCAACCGTAATTTAATGTAAATCGCTATAGTTGGCGAGAGCGCGTATTTCCACTTGATGTGGAAATTACCAAATATATTAAACCTTTAGATTATGCAACTAAACTTACGCAGGTCATAAATAATTATAATTGATGAGCTACTGAGAGGATTACTGATTTATGGATGCCATCCGAATAACCCGTCCGCCGCCGTGGGTTTGCTTTACTATTATATTCATACAAGATTTAGCATGAAAACACGTTTTTAGGTATTACGCACGGAATTAACGTGTTAATTACCGGGGAGGAAGAGATCGCACACTACTAATTACTTCTTGATTAATATTTCACCCGCTTTAGATGTAATTGCGTACTCTGTTGCCGAATTATTTTAAGTGGAATTGCTTAATACAAATACGCAACAGGAAACTGTCAATAAAAATCATTGAATTTATTGCAGGCTCACAACAAATATCATTCATAATAATATAATAAACTAACAAGCTAGTTTATAATAATCGCAACCATCGCTTTACCTACATATAAGGGCTAATTTATTAATTACTATTATGGGGGATGCACCGGGAACATAAAATGTTCATCTTGCGCTTGCCACTCGATCGTATATTTTTTATCTTATGGGAATATTTATTGTCGTGAATAAAGCTGCATTTTTTAAGTAAGGGTTAAACAATTATTCATCCTCATTAGTCAATAACCAATTTAGAGACATCTACAAAATATAACATACATTCATTTGTTGGTCCCGGCTTTGTGGAAAAGAGATATTTTTTTTTTATTCAAGAACACTACATTATTTAGCACCACTTGCAACTATGCATTTTAAAATGTTTAATGTATTGACAATTATCTATCATAAATGAATATTGTTTTTTAGATATCTCTTTATAGTACATATTTTTCTATGCAGCACTAATGGATGAAGCATATACAGGGCTTTTGTTTTAACTCTGAACATACGCCTTTGTTCAATCGTAAAATAATCACATCTCTGCATTCTAACTTACTTAGTTTTATTTAATTCTCAAAATTGTGTTAATAAAAATGTAATACACCACGTAGAAGAATACAAATAACAGCATTCGAGGTGTTTTCGGATTTGTTTTCGGAAGCAGACAACTTCCATCCATCGGAACAATTTTTAATATTGTCCATAATTTTGACAATACTGCATCAGTAATTTTCATAGTAAACAAAGAAGTCACATTTTAACGGAAAAGATGAAACTCAACATTTCAGGTTACGTAGAACCCCATATTATCTTTAAGAGTTATTGCAGCACAGTTTCAAATAAGTTTATAAGACATTAAAAGAATTTATGAACTTAAGTAATTAACCTAACTTTATTCGTAATGTGTTAAACTGTGTCACTGTCGCCTTTGTGTAGTTGGTCGCATATAATTTTAATTAAATGTCATTCATTGATGTGATAATTATATGATTAAACAAACGGCGCTAATAATACGATGTTTAGTTTTAAAATAAAACCCTGTATAAATAGAAGAGTAAGGTTTGATTAATGTTATTTATTTCTGTGGATGTATCTTCTACAGTAATTTCTTTCTTAAATAAATATTTGTGCTATCCTACAAGTAGAAAATTATAGACTATATATTTGTATGGTGTGGAAAGGAGGACGAAAACTTATCACGGCTTGGGAAAACTGCGTATATATTGAATTGTCATGAGCCTTTGTAATATATTAGTGTTGAGAATCAGTTCGGTCGTGCCTCTGCAGTTTCGAACCGATTCAATCGCGCTTGTGTGAAATTGGTCCCCAGCGATGCATCATTCTTCTCTGAGTAAACTGGAACCTTAAAATAAATTTATATAAAAGCGGGATGCCTTCTATACAACTTATAGAAGCGGTGATTTGTAAGAATGAACCGTGCGAATTGATAGTTTTTTTTTCTTTTCTTTTCCGGAAAGAATGGGCAGTATACAATTCCACAAAGCTTAACCGATAGCAGTCTACAAGTTAAGAAATTTCTAAGAGAAAATAGTGTCTATAGATATATTTGAATATGTATTTTTATACCTATCAAAGCCTCCAATTCATGATCATTACAGTCTCCAATACATGTCATATATCTTAAAGTATGCAAATAATAGTATAGAATATTAAGATTTATATGTTTTATTTATTTTTAAGTGCAGGAAAAATGAACACGGCAAATCGCAAAAGGCAATTCCAACGATTCCTGGAAAAAATTATACTGTCTCTCAAAAACTACTACAGGAATCAACATAAAACTTATCTTTGAACATAAGACTTAACTGAAGAAGTAAAAAGCTTTTGGATCATTTTTTACACCGGAAGTTGGTGGTTTGTAATATGAAAAATATTACAATTTTTTTTAACAAATATTGAATATAATTAAAATATTAACATCTTTTGTCTTGTCAGGGAGGCGGGTCGCAGCGCGGGGCGAAAAAACCACCCTCGATGACCTCCAGCTAGCTCTTGGATTCGGATCGCTATGAGACACAGCACAAGAAACATGAAGGATGGGATGGTGGCAGAAATAGTCTAATTGGCGCGATAATAATACGGCGATGCCAGGCGAGTCCACGGACGAGTGACTTGTGGCTCGATGACATTATTTTCTTGACTTTTTTTTATTCGTATATATTTTTGAACATTGAAAATTATTTCTACTGTATAATAGCGATTATTATCGCACCAATCAGACTATTTCTGCCTCCACCACACCCTTCGTGTTTTTTGTGCCGTGTCTCATAGCGACCCGACTCCAAGAGCTAGCTGGAAGTCATCGAGGCCGGTTTTCTCACCCCGCACTGCGAACCGCCCCCCCTCTCACCCCTTGACAAGTGTCGGCAAACGTGGGGCCGAGTTCGAGCCCACGATCTGAGGATGCCAGTACCAAGGACCTAAGAAGGACACAGAGATGGAGATCGACCGAGCGATGGCCTTCCAATAGCTGTGGTGACAGGAACATCTTCGCTACGGCTTGCCCCTAAGGACCTTATCACCGAAGATGATACCACCACCATTGTGGGTCTCCACTGGCTCCAACGAGCCAAATTTGAGGAAGCGAAGCGCCTCGCCGCGGACCATCCCGTTGTCGCCGCTGGAACAACCACCATCGTGCCGGAACTGACTCTGCTGGCAGTCGCTGAATACACGACGTCGCTTGTTCCACCGCCAGCCATCGTGACGAAAACAGCCACCACCGCAGTCGTCACCATCGTGACCATAGGAAGGAACCAAAAGAGGAAACGACGGGGTCGTGCAGCCACTTGGCCACACCGCCAAAACGACATCAGCCAGCGATGCCAAAATTGCCCGCCAAATGACGCCAGCTGACCAAGCTGCCGCCAACTAAGACGCGACTAATCATGCCACTGCCAGAGAGGGCCGCACGGGGGCCGCACGGGGGCCGTATCGCCAAGCCTTCAACGATGTATGGAAGCCCACAGCTCCGCTTGAGGCCCTTGCCAGGAGGCGACGTTTTAGGAAGCGCCACCCACTCATCCAACACGTCGGCCACAGGCGCTGCGTTTAAAGACGCCAAACCATCACCCGACGCTGCACACCGGACGATCCATAGCAGTTCGTCTACCCACCACACTGCGACATCCATAGACGCCGCCCTCCCGACGTAATCTGCAAACGCCACCACAGACGTCGTGTCTGCCGAAGACGCCGCAGCTTCTTCAGACTCCGCAATCAGCGACCACCCCGCCTTCGTAACGCGGTCAACATTAACCGCAACCACCACTCGTGAGCCGTGACGCGATTGACTGTTCCCGCGACAGCGACCAGAATTAGACTTAGTGATAGTCTCCGCGAAAAGACGCAAATAATGTTAAGTGACCTCATGAACGCTCCAGTGCGCCACGAACAAAACCCAACCACCCGAACAATCAACGCCCGCCTGACGACACGCAGGCACCACCAAGGTACGTGTCATGACGCCGGCCCCGACCAGCTGTATGTACTCATGAAAAAAGGTTCTACAACACCAAGGCATCGGAACCAGCACCGCCCACAATACTAGCCCAGACACGCCACCCACAACCACCCGTCTGCATGCGGGGACACATGCAGTGGCGCCTAGCAAACCGATTGACAACAACAACATCCAACCAGAACACCTCCAGCTCCAGCCGCTCCGTGCTCCGCCCCGGCGTTCGATGCACCAGCCGCCTCAAGGACTGGAGAAACAGACCTCACGTCTTGGTACCCGCCGTGTCAGTGCTCTCCAGGATGACAGCTCATCTCCGGCCGGAGCAGGCGTGACTGTTCTTAGG
The DNA here is from genome assembly GCA_910593695.2 of Ocypus olens. Classification (NCBI taxonomy): domain Eukaryota; kingdom Metazoa; phylum Arthropoda; class Insecta; order Coleoptera; family Staphylinidae; genus Ocypus; species Ocypus olens. The sequence continues at coordinate 18,366,919 of OU343052.1, read as the reverse complement.
ATGCGGCTACTCCGGGCATCCAGTGATGCCGAGATCCGGTCTGGGATGTCCGAATCTCCTCATATCACAGCCTCGGAAGGATCTCCAAGGACCAGTGTCCCGGCCAGCATCCTAGGACCCAGGCATCCAATGAGAGATGACCGAATCCCGTCTCACCACAACCGAGGAAGGATCTTCCCAAGGACCAGTGTCCTGACCTGCGTCAAGAGCAGCCGGTGTGGGAAGACCGAATCCCCTCACGCCTAAAGCTCGGAAGGATCCACCTTCGTGATGACTAGAGAGCGGATTTCTATGTTTTTACATGTTTTGTTAGTTAATTCATACGAAGCTGTATCTATACGTTTCTCTAGGAAACAAACCGAAATCTCTAGTTTTATTTCGCATATAACTTAATATTTTATGATTTTACCGCATATAACTTATAAGTGCATATAATCCAATATAATCGCATATAATACAATATAATAGCATAAATTCGTAAAAAAATAACTATCTGAAGTGCGCGAAAACGTTAGAGCATGCATAATTTTACTAGAAAGGCGATTTCTCTGGTATCGATCGACGCATTTTACGCACTTACTCCCATAAAGCCCATAAGTTTCTGCGGGTAAAGTTTAAGTGAATTAAGTTAATAACGTTAAGAAGCTAAATTGCCGAAAGTGAGATTAGCCAAAAGTGACCTACTCAGGAAAAATATTTGACAATAGATGTAAAGGTTGTTATCTGCAACGCTTGTTCGAAGCAGGTAGGTTGTTTTTTTTACGTTATTGTGATTTTTGCAAACAATGTGTAGTGAACTAAAAAATAATAATATGAATACACGGTGTCTGTGTTCGTTCACTCTATCATATGTTGAGCCGAGACAAAAATAATGATTTCTGAAATTGAACTGTTCCTACTTTTAATAGGTATCCCGCAACTAAATATTATTAAAAATGAACTACATGTTTGTGTTCACTGGTAAATGAACACTCAAGGAATAAAAAAATAGTAGGTCAAATATTAGTAATTTTTAAGTAGTGTTATGGTTTATTTGTATTGACGAATCGATAGCGGTGTCTGTGTTATTTTTATATCTGTTGCAAAAGCAGGGGCGGATGGTCCATAAGAAAGGTCGGGAAAATTCTCGGTGCGCGGCGCCTATAGATTTCAGTCAATTTGGCGTCGCAGATTATGTTAATTTTTTTTTGACTGCATAAAAATATAAATTTCAGTTTTTTGGCGCCGGTAGATTAGATATCTAGCACCGGTATAAGACACCCCATCCGTCGCTGGTTGTACCCATTAGTCCCTTGCTGATGTAATTCCTATATTTTCAAAAGCTGCTAAAACAAAGTCGCCTTAATTTTTTTTCTCTGAGGATACTTTAAACGTGAAATTTACGTAGCGGAAATACCGAGACAACAAGTAAGCTTCACAACTGACACAATTGACCTTATTATGAATAGTTTTATTATTCAATTATCCCAGACGCGATCCGATGTATGCGTCTTACCGTTATTGAAATAAACACTCGAATATCACCCACGAGAACGCAGATGTGTACAGGTTCCCAAAAAGTTCTTGTTTCGAGTTTTATATTACGGAAGTGGATTTATTTGAACTTTTTATATAGCTACTTGAAAGCCTGTTCATTCACTCAAATACACCCTGTATATTTGATTTTCCCATTTCAATTATATTAATGAATTTAATGATATTCAAAACTCAAATTTAGTTGATGAAATTTTACTCAAATCCGGCAACTTTTTGAACTAACTCCAGGTGATTTTATATTTTCTGATCTGGGAAACACTTCAATCGCTGATTTTTTTAGGTCACATCCAATCAAAAATACCAAATTGATCAGCATTTATCCACAAAGCTCCATAAAGAGTCCGAAAATCGATCTGGAATTCGCAAACAATAATTTATAAATACAACGGAGGATGCCAAAGATGCCATGCATATAACGCAATAACGAATTCTGTTTTGATTTGTGCAATATGATGGCCATGGTCAATATACCCTGGAAAAAATAGGTCATCCAGCTTTTCGGAATTTTTTCGAAAAATATTGCAATAAACACATACCGAACGAATCTACCCTTCGAAAAAACCATTTAACAAAATGCTATTAAAAACGTCTAACTACAATTAAAAATAAACTCGTTGATAAAAATATTTATATTATGGTAGACGAAACGACAGACGCTCGTGGACTTTACGTTGCAAACATGCTCGTTGGTATATTGAATGAGCATGAACCTCCAAAGTAGTACTTGATAAATTCGTCAGCTTTGGAGAAAACCAATCACTCAACAGTCGCTCGATTTGTGAATGATAGCTTAACACTTTTATTTTCTCCAAACCCAATAAAATCAGAAAATATAAAATTAATGTTGTCCGATGCAGCAGCATATATGATTAAAGCAGGACAGGCTCTACAAATATTCTTTCCCAAAATGATGCATTTTACCTGCATGGCTCACGGAATTAATCGATTAGCGGAATTCATTCGTTTGGAGTACCCTATTGTAAATAAATTAATTAACAATGGCAAGAAGGCATTTTTAAAAGCCCCATTGAGAGTGCAGCGTTACCGCGAATTGGTGCCAGATTTGCCGTTACCACCTGAACCGGTTATAACTAGATGGGGTACGTGGTTGGAAGCTGCCATATTCTACGCCGATAATTTTCAAAAATTGAAGGAGTGTTTTCTAGAATTTGGCGATGAATCGGCTGCGGTAAAAGGATGCATGGAATGTGTTTCCGATAAAAGAATAATGCATCAGTTGGCTTTTATTAAAGCACATTTTTCTATGCTAATAGCAGCAATTAAAAATTTCGAAGCCGCCCAAATGCCCTTAGTGGATTCATTTCAAATTTTGGGAGACGTATACAAAAATTTAAAATTTGTTCCAGGCGACATTGGCAGTCAACTATTTGAAAATTTGATAAGGTTTTAAATAGAAATCCCGGATATAATCAAATCAAAATAATTTGTGGTATTTTGGGAGGACAAAATGACAACTGTAAAGATATTGATATAAACCCCACTGACATTTCGTCCATGAAATATGCACCTATTACCTCGTGTGATGTTGAACGTTCTTTTTCAATGTACAAACATATTATTACGGATAAACGACATAATTTTACTATGGATAATATCTATAAATTGTTATTTATTTATTGTAATTCAGATGAATAAAATAATATTATAATTTTTTCATTATTTTTCTCTAATCCAAAGTAATATATGAAATATAATATATGACAGTGTTTATGAAAATTGTGAATAGAACATATTGTTTACAGCATATATTTTTAACATACCCGCATATTTACCCATATTTGAAAAACGTTAGCGCATATATTGACCAATTTTAACCGCATAAGAAAAATGTATATTGACATTTTTTAGCGCACTTCAAAATTCTCTCGTTTTCTGGGGCCGTTTGTTATCGACGCTTAGTTTATCTACGCGTCTTAACAAATGCGTAATTATCTTAATTTACATTTTATGAGCTAACCATTGCTCCTTTTCAATATTAACATAAATTCCGCATTATTGATATTTCTAAACGAGATAATTTTCGAAGAAGTACAGCTACCAGTAACAACACAATAAAGGGATAAGCCTCCACCTATTGTGCGCTGATGTGCCGAGGACATCGCTAGGTCATTTCGTAGAACTATTAGCGGGAATGTGCAGCTGCTAGTGCTTAACAAAAGACGGTCGATCCGCCTCCCGATGCCTGCCTACGTGACAAATACGGCTCGAACCCAAATTGTTCTGGGAAGTGCAATTTACCGGTTCGAACACGTGCGCCGACCTCGATGCCCCCGTCTCACCCTACGACCACCACCACCCGCAACCCGGAGAAAAGTAGGGCGTGGACCCCGTAAAAGGCCATGGAGCGCTCTCAAGATGACTCATTTAGGATTTAACAATCAGTCGACTCAGATCATCCAAGTTATCATTCAATTCACATCAGAAATCAGTTCATTGGTCACACACAACAGTCGACAAAAAGTTTTGCAACAGAGCCGCCGACGTCGCCGCAGCCACCGATCCAACGACGCCACGCTTCCATCGCCGCCGCTTCCGACGCTGCCGCTGCCGTTTCCCCCGGTTATCCATCCGCGATCTCGTCGGCCTCTCTTGCCTCTCACGAACTTTAAGTAACTATACTTTTCTCGTAACTGTTTCTTGTGTGACATTATTTTCTTGACTTTTTTTATTTGTATTTATTTTTGAACATTGAACATTATTTTTACTGTAAAATTTCCCGTGTGTAAATAACAGCGATTTATATCGCGCCAATAAGACTATTTCTGCCTCCACCCCATCCTTCGTGTTTCTTGTGCTGTGTTTCTTGTGTCTCATAGCGACCCGACTCCAAGACCTAGCTAACATATGTTTTAGGAAATGATTGTTTTTCGAAGAAAAATTTATTTAAAGTTGTCGTTATTTTTGATCCACAATTATGAAATCATAATAGATCTTCCGTCGCCCTTTCCTTGTTGATCTACTGCTCGGAGCTGACGTCTATCCTCTACTGCACCGACCTGGTTACATGGAGCCTCGCCGCCGATCACAGAGGGCAATCGAAAGCATCCTCGGGTAGATCTTATTCGGACCTTACGGAGCTTCGCCTTCGGTTCGCTGTGTCCGCTTTCATCCTTCGGTGACAGATAACGAGAGGACACCATCGCCATCTCGCCAGTTCCATCGCGACGAAACCTGGCTGCAACGTGACCTGGCACTTCAGGATGCCTATCACTACTTTATGCAGGATTACCTAGACCACATGAAACTGGTGTATTTGGAGGAACAAGCAGCATCACGCGGTTCATCACCTAAATGACCTACCATCTAAAATCCAAGCGGGTTCGAACTTCGTAAATAGCTGGCCAACTCTCCCGCGCTTCTTGAAGGCATCCCGTCTTCCTTCCTGCCTCATCAGACGCCTTCGCTCGGGAACGAGACCGTTCGAGTGTCCTCAGAACACTGCGCGACGCGATCCATGTTATCGCAGTCCGCGCGGATTTTCGCGGGATCAGTGGTGTTCTGAGCTAAGCTGTTCATTCAACGCCTCTGGCTATTGAAGCTAGATTGGGATGAGGTGCCGCCTGAAGAAGTCGCCCAGGTGTAGGAGCAATTACAATCTGAGCTGCTGTTGCTCGGAGACATATCCAGTTCCCGTCATCATTTGGAAGTCTCTATGGACAACAGTGCCGTCGTTTACCTGCGGATCACCCTTAACAAGGCTCGCCGTTTATTGCCTTTCTCGATTTCAAATCCCGCATTCTAACTCTACAGTTCCCATCTCCTCGCAAAGTTATTAACTTTGGTGCTACAGATAGTCACATGGGTTATCTGACCTTTTCTTAATTTATTGTGAGTTACCAATGATCACGGCAAGAGTGGAACACAAAATAATTAAAGTTAGAAATATTATGTCATCACTTGGTGAAACATTATGTTAATATAGGTTTAAAAATTAAAATTCACTTGGTTCGGTTGACGATTAAATTGTTTTATTTTCAACTAGTTTAGGCTTAGTGCAATTTAAAAAAAAATATTTTTAGAAATATTAATGATATAGATCCCAACCATTTTCTGAACGATATCTCTGGAATTAAATAAAATGATATTTATTATATTGATGATATTAATAATAACTACAGCCTAATCCCGGCTGTAGTATCGTGGCTTAGGGCTTGCACGAGGGTAAACGACGCCGGGTCTGTTTGTGCCCATACAGCCATTAGACATGACATATCGGGCTTGTTGCTGTTCGTGGACATGTCTCGCAGGTAACAAGCTTAGAGGATCTTGGCTTAGCCGCCCGGATCAATGTGGAAAGGAAACCACAAAAAACACCTCAAACCAAGGTGGAACAGCATAGGCCGAGGGATGCATGGCTAAGGAGGAGTTTAGTCGTCTCTTTGCGAACTCTGGGTACCAGGCGACCCCCAGTTTCACTAGCCTTATTATGGCATGCGGGGCTCTGCTGTAATGGACCTTTCCCCTTTCCCTAGCTACTCGTGGGACTCAAATGAACCAAGTTTTTCAAAAAACCAAAGGAGTGGACGACTCCCTTACGTCCGTTGTTGCTGCAAAGGAGCCAAAAGATGTAGAGAAACTAGTATGGAAACTAGCAGCAGAACAGGTGAGGAGGAGCTGCTGAAAAGCAGCGATGAGGAGCTCGTTGGCAGCCTTAAAGGTCTAAACACAAAAGACCAAATGGTCAAAATGAGCGGTGCCGCAAGAAAGAGGATGAAGTTCCTCATCAAGAACGGCATGGAACCAGGGGAAGCTCGAGTAAAGAGATTAGTGCCCTTCAAGAGCAACCCCACGGCTGCTACCAAGAGACCTCGGTCAACAGGTAGCACGCCGGACACAACCATGATCAAACGGACAAAAAGGCAGCCTGTGCCTAGCGCCGAGGCCAAGGCTGTATCCTATAGCCAGGCTACGGCGGGAGTGAAGGTAGGCGTATGCCTAGAAGGTTTTCCAGAAAACCTCATGTCGACGGAACAAATTGATGCCGCACGTTAGGCCATTCTGGAGAAAATAATTGAGGATGGTAAGGAGGGAACCGTGAAGCCCAGATTCCATCAGCTTCATCAGAGGCCGGGATGGCTCGCACTGACGTGTGTAGACAGTGCCACAGCTAACTGGCTAAAGGTGCAAAGTTAAGGGTGCTGGATGAGGCAGAAATGTCTCATTCTAAGATCCTGATAGGCTACTTCCCAAACAGCCTGGGATACACCAACGCGAAGGTAATTTCGTTAATTGAGGCCCAGAACAATCTAAAGGCCTCCAGCTGGAGGGTTCTCAGGAGAGATCCGAAGGGACCCAAGCTAGAGGTCACGCTGTCGCTGGGCTCACATTCCGCCGACAGCCTGGCAAAGCTGGGCAACAAAATTTGCTACGGGTTTGGCTGGGTAGAGCTAAGTCCCAAGGGCAAAAAAGTACCAAAGGGCGAAGGGCCAACAAGGGCCTATCCTGACCCTTCTTGCCCAAAGGAGCCTACCAGCGGACCCGTTGGTACTACTCCGCCACTACCCTGAAAGGCAAAAAGCCCAAGGCCAAGGAGCCAAAGGCTGGTGCCACTGAGGTTTAGGCATCTCAATGGCGGGCCTACGCTGCCTACAACTGAACCTCCACCACTCCAAAGCGGCAACAAGTGCCGTGCACTGGTAATTCAAAAAATCCAAATTTGGGATAGGCTTCTTACAAGAGCCCTGGATTAACAACGGGCAGGTAAGGGGTCTACCTAAAGAAAGTTGCAGGTTAGTATACAAAGCAGACTGCACTAAACCAAGAGCAGTCCTCATGCTCAGAAAGGACATCCATTTCACTTACATTCCAGAATTCACCACAGGGGACCTCGCGGCAGTGCTGGTAGAGGTCCCCACGAAGAAAGGAAAAAGGCACATAGTTATGGCCTCGGCCCACTTTCCGGGTGACAAGAATACACCGCCACCAGAGGAGGTAAGAAGACTTGTGGAATGGTGTAGAAAAGGCAACAAACACATACTCCTGTGCTGTGATTCCAACGCACATAACATCCTGTGGGGCAGCATGGTCACCAATAGTAGAGGTAAGGATCTACTTGAATTTATTATCTCTAATAATCTAGACATTGTTAATAGAGGTAGCGAGCCTACCTTTGTGAATGCAATCAGACAGGAGGTACTAGATATCACCCTGGCTGATGCCTTCACAACAAGTATAAATAAAAATTGGCGAGTTCTAGCAGAACCCTCTTTATCAGACCATCCGCAGATTGGGTTTGATATTGAGGTCACTAAGGAAGCTGTTTTAGAGTGCATCAATCCGAGGAACACAGACTGGGGCCTCTACAGAGAGTGCCAAGGTCTGGGAACCGAAGATGTATGCCTCGACATCCGAACTACAGGGGAGCTAGAAATAGCTGCGGCTCTCTTTAAAAATTGCATCTTAAAGGCATACGAATCCAGCTGTCCACATAAGAGGAGATCTCATTCCAGAGATGTGCCCTGGTGGAATAAGGATTTAGACCGCCTGAAGGCGCAATCCAGAAAAACCTTCAATAGTGCAAAGAAGACGGGCAACTGGGATGCCTACAGACAGGCACTATCAGAATACAACAGGGAGCTGAGGAAGTCGAAAAGGAAAACTTGGAGAGCTTTCTGTGAGGGAGTGAACGACACAGCCCCGACAGCAAGACTCCAAAAGGTCCTATCGAAGACCACTTCAATGGCATTGGTTTAATTAAAAAACCTGATGGGAGTCATGCAGGGAGCCTCAAAGAAAGTCTTAGTGTGCTCCTGAAGACACACTTTCCGGGCCGAACATCTGCGGATTAACTCGCAACAACTGCTCAATCTACGGAAGGAAGCACATTCCTATCAACCAGAGAGCAAAAGAAATGTTGGCAAACTAATTACTAGAGGAAAAATTGAATGGGCAGTCAAAAGCTTCAAACCCTTCAAAACACCAGGGTCAGGTGGCATATTTCCTGCATTGCTGCACTATGGGCTAGACATACTAGCCCCATACCTGCAAGCAATATACAAAGCCAGCTTCACGCTGGGATATATACCAATGAAATGGAAGGAGACCAGGGCGAGTTTCATCCCCAAAGCGGGCCGTACGCCACCTGATGAGGCTAAGTCCTACCGCCCAATCAGCCTCACCTCTTTCCTCCTCAAAATAATGCAGAAAATCGTGGACAACGACATTAGGTGCGGCGCCCTAAAAGCGAACCCGCTACATAGGCAACATTTTCGTGGATATTGAAGGGGCGTTTGACAATACGATCTTCAAAACCGTGGAAAGGGTGCCCGCAAGGCGGGGTTCTATCACCCTTTCTCTGGTGCATCGTGGTGGATGAGCTCCTCACGACCTTGGCAGATAAGGGCTATAGTACGCAAGGCTACGCCGACGACATTGCGGTTGTCATAAGGGGTAAATACGATAGCATCGTATCGTCCCTAGCCCAAGAGGCCCTTAACACCATATCAAAATGGTGTCTGAGGGAGGGTTTCAATGTCAACCTGGACAAAACTGTGATTGTACTTTTTACTAATCGCAGGAAACTCTTAATCAAAGCTCCCAAAGTAAAAAGACAAGAAATTGCGCTTTCCGACCAAGTGAAATATTTAGGCTTAGTGCTTGATAGGAGGCTTAACTGGAACGCTCATCTGGAAAAAACGATCAGCAAAGCAACGGCGGCACTCTGGATAGGCCGCCGGCTCTTTGGCAGATCATGGGGGCTGAAACCTAAAATGATACACTGGTTGTACATCATGGTGGTCAGACCCATCATCACATATGGCTCACTAATATGGTAGACCAAAATAAAACAAGTAACGGCACAAAAGAATCTCCAAGCTCTTCAGAGACCTGCCTGTCTTGGCATCACGGGAGCTGCACATAGCACTCCCTCTGCAGCAATGGAAGCTTTACTAGACCTACTTCCTTTGCACGAACAAATCAGAAAGGAAGGTCTAATGAGTGCACTGAGACTAAACTGGACCAGTACAGGCCACAGAACCGGGCACTCAGAAATTCTGGACCTCGACACAACCTAATTCTTACAAACACTATCGGATATAATGCCGATCAATTATGACTTCGAATCAAGATTTGATGTGACTATTGATAGTCGCCAAAACAGTCTGAAACGAGTCACAGAACTAAAACACAACTCTGTACTCTGGTACACAGATGCATCCAAGACAGAGGTGGGCACCGGCATAGGCATATATGGGCCTAAGCATAAGGAATCAGTTCCCCTCAGACATGGCCCTTCTGTCTTACAGGCTGAAATGATAGCCTTAGAAAGATGTGCTCAGGTGTGCACAAAAAAAGGGCTACAAAGGGGCACGCATGTATCTAATCACGGATAGCCAGGCTGCCCTAAAGAGCCTTAAAGCGTACAGCTTTAACTCCAAGACTACTTGGAATTGTAAACAGGCTCTGAACCAACTGGCAAAGGGCAACAAGCTCACCCTAATGTGGGTACCCGGCCACGCAAGCATAAAAGGCAATGAGCATGCCGATATACTTGCTAAGGAAGAAACCTCAACTACCATCATTGGACCAAAACCGACCTGCGGGCTACCGAAAACACATAAAAAAGGCGTGATCCAAGAATGGGAAAAAAGTGCAAAACAGATTATTGGAAAAATGCACCAGGTCAAAGGCAATCCAAAATATTTATTGACTTCTCGCCAAATAGAGCCAAACTGCTCTTACGCTTCACTAAAACCGAGATCCGACTAATCACCGGTCTCCTCACAGGACACTGCCCAGTGAAGTACCATCTTCACAATATGGGCAAAGTGGATAACACCACATGCAGATTATATGAATCGAGAAGAAACGGCCGAACACATATTATGCGAGTGTGTAGCTCTAGCTACCACTAGGCAGGCCCTAACCGGAGGTATGGCGGTAACGCCAGAACGGATCAGGGCATTACCTCCCAGAAAATTAATTGACCTTGTCAGGGAAGTTCAATTTCTGGGAATGAAATAGCAGTAGGGTACTAGTACAAAAAATCTAAACAGGTCGCAGTGCTGTAAGGCTCACCACAGCCAATCGATCCCGTCTAATCTAATCTAATTTAAGGTAGCCTATTTTAACAGCCATTTATAAAATGTGCTGAGCAAACATGCTCCCCTCAAAGAAATTAAAATCAATAAGAAGCCGACGCCATGGGTAACTTATAATATAAGCCGATGATTAAATTACGAGAAAATGCAAGTGAGCAATATAAGAAACCAAAAAATCCTATTCATTTTGAGTTTTAGAAATCCCTGCAAAATCTGACAAATAAAGATGTACGTGCAAAAAAAAATTGCTGTTTAAATTAGCAAATTGTAACGGTAATAAAAACTATGGCCTAAATTTGGCAAAACCAATGCCTGCGGTAAAAGTAATGTAACTATTCCGAAGCACCTTAGAAATCCTAAATTACTTAATAAGTACCTAATAACTGAAGTAGAATAACTGCCTGCAGACGATAATATTATTAACTTTTATTATAATAACAAAAAGGCTCAATTTGATAGTGAACTAAAATTTTCAATCAAAATTATAAATAATATAGAAACAAATACAACTGCTACTACATTCTCTATTTCATCACTTCCTCTCCCTTCTCTTCTCTTTTTCCCACCCCAATCTCGCCAGAGTCTTCAGCCCAGCTCCGTCCTCTCTCATCCATTCATTCACTCTTTTCCCCCTCCCTCCCATTCCTCACACACTCCCTCGCAGTCCTCTGCCAAATGTCTCCATGTATCCCTCTACACCCATCAATTTTTTCCTCCCTCTCTCTCCTGATCCACACACCTGGCTGTTGCCAGCGTCACCATTTCCTCCCTGCTCAACTCCCTCTCACTCGACAGCCTCCCATGCACCTTGCTACCTCTCATATATATATATATATATATATATATATATATATATATATATATAGATGCTGGAGGGAAGTAACGGTCGTACTTGTTGGGAATAGTAACAAATTTTTTCGAAGAAAAGTCCTCGTATCAGGGAATCCGACCAAAAAGGGTGTTAATAAGTCATGTATTTATCATATACCGAGCTTTCGCAAATCTTTATTTGCTTCATCAGGGTGACGCTACAATTAATAAAAGTATAATTAGCGTGAAAGAAAAAAAAAGTGAAAGGTTATGTGAGCACATGTGCTGAAGGCTGAAGAGTTGATTACTTACATGTAAGATTAAAAATAAACTACCGCACTTAAGGAAGTAAGCGTGGCCATGAACGATGAACAAGTTACACATTAAAAACTTTCCACAAGACGTGGATGTTAACAGATTAAAACGATTTAAAAATTCACATGGTGGACGATAAACACGAGTAAACATCGTCGGCCATCTTATTGAACAGTGACTGCATGGTAGATGGGATAGGTTAAATTGCAGTTGTGTTGCCAACGTATATCTAAAAAGGTGGTGGGGAGATCGGTAGTACCAATCGTATTTACTGTCCGCTGATGGCGGGTGGCGGGTAAATTCAAAAATTCAGTGGGTGACCTATATTGGTATTAAGCGCAGGGAAGCTGCCAATTTAACCTATTTACAATAGTCGATTATGATATTAATAATGACGTGAATCATTACAATATCATAATTAAATGTAGTGGTTAATGATTAATAGATGAGTTAAGGTATAAGTGTTAAAAGTGTTGTGTATTAATTACGTGATCGCGATAGCGCTTGTTACGAGGTTCAATATGAACAGGGGGTGTGATAACCCGACAATAATAAATTATAATATTGGCAATGGCGTAACCATCGCAATATTACAATAAAAAAGGGGGACTTTTCTTCGAAAAAATTTGTTACTATATATATATATATATATATATATATATATATATATATATATATATATCATTATATTCACTCTTCGCGATACATCCCTGTCTCTCCTGAATTTCCACTTCCTTCTCATTCTCTTTCACCGACGCCGCCTCATTCACTCCACTCTCTATCCATTCCTCCGCTTTAGCGTCCGACAACCCCTCCCTCTCATACATTCTCTTTCGCTTCATTCTCCACTTGTACACCCACACACGTTTTCCAAACCTCTTTCACCTATCTCTCCTCCTCTAATTCACACAACTTCATCACATATCTGACTACTCTCTCCATTGTCACACTCTGTATATTCCTACTATTTTTTTCCTGAAGCAGTATGTACCCTGGCATAGACTCTTCCACCCCCAACATATGCTCCAAGAACTACCGCTGCTCTCTCTCTATATATTGATACCCCTTTGTACCCCATACTTCCACCCTATATATTAAAATCGTTCTCACACACGCATCTCACAATTTACATGCCATTCTAATATTGTTTTTCATCCATTTTTCCCACTTTCCTCGCCTTATCAATTTTACTTGTTCCACGTACCCTCCCGTACTTTTAAATACGAAACTCAAGTATCTGAATACCTTAACCCTCTCGACTCTCTCACCCGTCCCTCTCTTCCTTTATTCCTAAATATCATCCACTTCGTTTTCCCAACGTTCACACACAGTCCTCTCTTATCCATATCTCGCCATTAACACCATATCATCCGCATACGCCAACATACATACCTTGCTTCTTCCAATCACAACCCTACCCGCTTACCTTTTCCTCAACACTTCTTCCAACTCGCTAATACATAAGTTAAACAACAAAGGGCTCAGCGGGCAGCCCTGCCTCACCCCCATCCATGTTCTAAATTTCTCCGACACTTCCATTCCCACTTTCGCTAACGCCCACGTTTCCACATACATTCCTCTTATTCACTCTACCATCCCGTCACTCATCCCTTTCCTTCTCAAATACTCTATCAAGCTCTCCCTCGGTATGCTATCATACGCTGCCTTCCGGTCCAGAAACACTGCATATACACTTCCTCTTTCTTCCATTATTCTCTCTACCATCTTTGCCAGGGTAAAGATCTAATCTCTGGTACCCTTCCTTTTTCTAAAACCCTTCTGCCTCTCCGGTAGCAGCCCCTTTTTTTTCACTTCTCTCTCCAATCGGTTCTTCATCACAATCATGGCAATCTTATACCCACTGCCCATTTGATTCATCAGCTCCCTAAACCTATCATTTCCCTCTTTTCCTATATCCTTCCACATCTAAGCCTTCAGTCCATCCATTCCTGCTGCTTTCCCTCGTTTCACTTCCTCAAACGCTTTATCTACCTCCTCCTCTGAGAAATCTTCCATCACTCCCCTTAGCCTTCCATCCCCTATTCTATCTGGCCATCCGCTGCTTCATTTGCACTTGTTTGTCCATTCCTGTATTGATACCCCTATCTGCCTCTTCATTTCTTATTTCGATTTATTATTATTATTATTAATATTAAGTTAATGGGTTCTCTGCTCGATCAATTTTCCAGCCTTAGAATTTTCTACCGTCACCCTTTCTTAGATAGCCGGTAAATCTCATCATTTGAAAAAACGTTCGTGACCAACCAAGTTGCCGGAATTCAAAAGATTCTACCCTCCTCTCGTTGGCATCACGCACCGAGGATAACCCGGCTGACTGTGCGGTCCCGAGTATTGCTCTCCAGCGAACTACGTGATCATCCCTTATGGTGGACGGGACATAAGTGGCTGCAATACTTGGTCGATTAGTGGCCAATTTGTACACTAGCTAACTTGCCTGTATCGCAGGTTATGGAGGAAGATTAAGTGCTCCCCATCCAGAGGTTACACCAACACCAACGCCTCTTGGAGTGGAGTGTCGCTTCTCCACCCTCACCCGCCTATAGCGTTTAGTTTTTTTATTGACGCCGTTTTGCTACCAATGCATCATCCAATAATCGCCAGTATGAACCATTCGCCATTCGCCAGCTAAGAGCTTGTAGTAAACTGAAGTAAGATCCTACTAAAGGGTTCATTTAAATCAGACAGCAACTTTTAATTAAAGTAGTTAACTATTTATTGAAAAAAAGTGATGGAGTTTGGTACAAAAACAGATGGTGGTGTTAATCGTTTAAATAGCGGAACAAGACTGACTCAGAGAGGCTACCCCCGTACCTGTGTGGCGGTCAGCATGTTATCGCGGATAACACATTTGATACTCTGGAGAATGCAACATTTGCATTTGCCCATTAAAACTAATTAAGTAGTGACTCTAAACTTACTTCTGCCAGCTCGGTGGGAACCGAAAGGTTTGCATAATATAATCTTTAGCTGAAAGCAGAACTTCTAAGATAATAAAGAAACTATATCTTACGACTCCATGAGAAGCACGATTTTTGATTCTAACTTCTACATTTAATCACGCCCGTCACATAAGTATTGGGTTTACAACAAACTCCATGCCACCTTAAACTCCGTACTGTTCCAAGTGCAGCTTACTTCTCTAGCTGCCGAGCGCACCAAAGCGGCGAATCCTAATATCCGTTCTCGTCTGATACACCGCATCGCTTTCTTCCCCGACAAGGACGGCATTCTACGCATGGATAGTTGCCTTTCCGCCTCTAGCCTTACTTACGATCACCGACATCCAGCTTTGCTGCTAAAGGCGCACCCTTTCACGGACTTTGTCGTCAATGATACTCACGTGCGCAATCTTCTGGATTCCCGATGGATGGAATGTCACTCGGCGTCGGATCGCCCGTTGCAACCATTGCTTCAGCTGCAAGCCTCGTCCTGTTATCCAGCCAACGAGCTCTATACTATCCGACCGCATTAGCACCTCAGTACCGTTGTGGCATTGATTGATGAAGGCCTACATCTGTGCTTTCGCCTCTGACCTTACTCTTACAATGGCACTAACTTCATCGGCACTCATCGGGAACTCCGAACTATCCCAGTTTCTTGCTTCGCAGAATCACCAAACTGCCATCGTTAATAGTACCGCCTCTGTGGGTACGGACCAGCGCATCATCCCCCCTTTTGCACCTCACTTCGGTGGGCTATGGGAAGCCGCTGTAAAATCCACTAATTCATCTTCGCCAAGTCGTCTGGACGTGGCTGCTCTCCTATGAAGAATTTGCCACCGTTCTCACCCAAATCAAAGCGGCACTCAATTCTCGGCCACTCTGCTGAATAAAGTCCGACCCGTGTGACTTCGACGCTGTCACGCCAGGCCATTTTCTCATCCACGACCTCTGATCGATTTCTGGAAGCGCTGACAAACCGAGTACCTGCTTACTCTAGAGCAGCGCTCTAAGTCGCTTTCACCAGAATTCACTATTGCATCGGGGACCCTCGTCCTAATCAAGGACGACATCGCGCTACCGCTGATATTGCCCCTGGAGCGAATTTCCCGAACGTTCTCAGGACGAGATGGGATTGTCCGGGTTGTCGAAAGTCTACACGCGCCCACTCGTAAGCTTTACCCTTTGCCGAATCAATCATGATGGCAGGTAGTCATGACGGGTGGAATGTTTCGAGCGCATCATTGCGCCGTGATTTATTGTGCAGAACAAAAATATCCCTCGAGCGCGCCGCGAAAGAATAATTATTCATTATAAGACTTGTGACTTATGCGCTATTTTAAAACGTGTTTTATATCACGAGGAAATAGTATATCGTAATAGAAATTATTAATAAAACATTCGCCATTGAAGTGTGTGTAGCCGTTCTTCTCGCCGCCGTTTCATCTTGTCGCCCTGTGCCAGCAAAAAAAAGCACCGTAGTCGCCCTTACGCCACTAGCGCCGCCATTTTAATTGTTATTAATCCTGGACGAAAAGAAGTTCCTTGTCGAAAGGTACAGTGACATATTCTTTGTTATCCGCGTCGGTAAATGGAACATTAATTTTGCCGACACCATGTTAGTTGGTTTCTCGAACTATGAGGTTTTTTTAGATATTAGCGGCTAGCGCCCTAATAATACCCGTTAAATGAAGTGCTCATCTTTATCGGAATTACTGTGAGTTTTTGTTCCTGGTGAAATGTTTGTTGAGGCAGCGCCACATATGCGGTGTTTTTCGAGCGACGAATGTTCATCCGTTTGCAAACTATTTGCCAAATTACCAAACTGCTTTAATGGCAAGCACATATCTACACACATGAGTGTATTTACCGAAACTTAGTGTTGAACAGTTTGCCAACGGGAAAGGCCCGAATGTTCGTGTACTTATGAGTGGTGTGTACTTCAAAAGAAAAAAAGCCTAGACAAAGAAGATGGTGGATGGTATCACTTAATCGGAGCAGACCCAGGTAAATAGATGACATATATCATAGATATACTGTTTTGCACTTTTTTTTAAATTTGGATTGTACTTTTAGAGAAATTCAATTTGTACCGAATTCAAGCGCATGACTTAAAATAACTATTTTGCAGATACAGTGGAACACATTTTATAGCAAATTTGGTAAAAAAAAACCATCTGGATTATTTGAAAATTTTTGTAGAATGTCATTTCAAGATTTTAAATATCTGTTCCATAAAATAGAACCCTATATTACGAAAAAAGACACACAGTGAAGAAAAGCAATTCCGGCGAAGGAACGTTTAGCATTAACGCTCCGATTTCTAGCGACGGGTGACAGTTTCAAAAGCCTTCATTACTTATTTAAGATCTCAACACAGCTTATTTCTAATGTCGTTCCTGAAGTATGTAAAGCTTTGATAAGTACTGAAGGATTTAATAAAGGTAATTGTGTCTTTATTTCTTTTATTAATATGTTACAAAATTTTTACTTATTTAAAAAACTAGTTGAAATAAGGTAGTTGATACACTTTATACAAACTGTTCATAAAATTCGCGCGTTTTCATTCGCACTATAAACCGAACTCGATGAATCAGTAGCTTGATGAGAATATGGCGAAGGAGGCTGAGATAAGTCAGTATGGCGACTTAATAATGACTGAGGCTGAGATGATAATGTGTTTACATGATGAGAGACAGAGGATGATCCAGAAGAACATGGTGAAGGTGTTTGAATACCTTGGATTGTAATGTAATTTTTATTTATGTTAAGAACTTATACAAAGTTGTACACAAGTCAATGTTGGTAAAATAATAATTATAGTTATAATATAAAATGTAAGATATTTAAGTACGCATACAACATAAAAAAATTTATACGTAGATTTCAAATGTCTGTTAAAAATTCACTTAATGTGTAGGATGGCTTTTTTGAAAGATACGCCCTTAGATTTAATTTAAATCTATCTATATTGTTGCTATCTTTTATGAATTGTGGAATTTTGTTATATATTTGGATAGAAAAATACAGGGCGGATTTTTCATATAGGCTAGTTTTGTGAGCTGTGCTACGTAGGTTATTCCGATATCGTGTGTCATAGTTATGGATATCGGCATTAGTTATATATTTGTGCCAATTTGAGTGGACATATATGGCGGCTTTATAAATATAAACACAAGTAAGAGTAAGGAGGGCATTGTCTACAAATATTTGTCTACATGTTTCAGTTCTTTTAAGCCCAAATATTAGTCTTAAAATACGTTTTTGTGCTGTGAATACTCTTGACGTATCGGAGCGGCCCCATATAAGTATATTATATGTGATGTGGGGATATGCGAGCGCATAGTACACATTAATCAGATAATTTCTAGGTAGCTGATGTTTGAGTTTTAGGATGGCAAAATATGCACTGTTGAGTTTTCCACAAATATGATCGATCTGATAGGACCACGATAGTCGCTCATCCACAAAACTTCCTAGAAATTTCGTATACTCCACTTCGTTGGTTGGGCCGTCCGGTTTTTTTCTGTTATAGAACTTAATTTGCACTGTTTTATTGGTATTGAGCAGTACGTTGTTTTGGTTACACCAATCCGATATTAGGATGTTTACGGTTTCAATCGACCTCATAAGCTCCTCTGGAGTAGATGATGATATGATGACTGTTGTGTCATCAGCGAATGTAACCAATTTTCCTTCTTTGACATGATTGCTGAGATCGTTGATAAACACTAAAAACAGTACCGGGCCTAGGGAAGACCCCTGCACCACTCCTTTATCGATATGATATTTGCTAGATGTTGCTTTAGCGATCTGTACGTATATCTGCCGGTCGGTTAAGAATGAATTAATTAGTTTTAGCGCGGTACCACGCACTCCTAATGCATATAGTTTTTCTTGCAAAAACCTTACCTCCACGGTGTCAAATGCCCGCGAAAAGTCGTAGAACAAACCCGCGACGCACTGGTTTTGATCTAAATTTTTGGTGATATGTTCTAGGAGGTCTACTGATGCTGTCTCTGTTGATTTACATTTGCGGAAAGCATGTTGATGTTCAGCAAGTAGGTTGTGATGAGTTAGGAAGCGCATTAGCCGGGTTGTAATCGCTTTCTCCATTATTTTTGAATATACACTAAGAATAGCAACTCCGCGGTAATTGTTCATGTTTAATTTATCTCCCTTTTTGTATATAGGCGTCACTTTAGCAGTCTTTAGTTCGGTGGGAAACTCACCTGTTAGAAATGACTCATTTATGAGGTACTGTAACGGAATTGTGATTTCACGAGCGATACTTTTTAGCACTTTCGTTGAAATTCCGTCGGGGCCGGCACTTTTCCCACTGGGTAAGGACATTATTAAATTATACACTTCGTCTTCGGTTACTGGAGTTAAGAATATGGTGTGGGGATGAAGTCGTGAGGTTGTGCACTGGTCTGATGAGCTGTCTCCGAAATGGTTCCTAATTGTTAAGTTGGTTATACTGGAGAAGTGTTCGCCGAATCCTTGTGCAATTTCCTGAGATTCATTTAATAATTTGTCACTATATTTAATTGATGTTATTTGCTCAGAGTATTTGGTGTTTCCTAATTCACGGTGTACCATGTTCCAGAGAGTTTTAGTTTTATTGGATGCTGTTTTTATTTCGTTTGCATTGTTGTTTAATTTAGTCTCTTGTATAAGCTGCCTATGTTTTTTCTTATCTTCGTTGTACCGTAGCTTTACGATATTCGATTTTGTTGCAGTCATTAGATCATACAGGCTTCTTAGATTACGACTGGACTGAATAATATCGTTTGTGATCCATTTTTTGTTTTTTGCTTTACTCGATTTTTTCTTTTGGGGACAGCATATGTTGAAAGCATTTTCAATCAGTTCCCTGAACATTTTAAAAGAAGAATTTATGTTATTGGATTTGATAAAAGACCATTCTGTTTTATTTAGTAAGGTCGCCATATCTCGTAGGTTTTCTTCTTTCATTTGTCTGTATTCTATTACAGTTTTATTTGTAATATTTTTTGCATTTGGGAAACTGATTTTCATTCTTTGCGCTAGATGATCCGATAAATTGCAATTTTCGGTTTTAATTGCAAAACAATTTTCCGGAACGTTAGTTACCAAATAATCTATTTGTGAGGCTGAGACACCATTCCTACTTAGCTGTATTCTCGTTGGTTCTTTTAATTTGTTTGTGAGTTTAAATGAGTTGAAACAGTCCTTTAGTGTCTTGGTATCTGGTGAGTTGCTTAGATTGTCGATATTTAGATCGCCACATACTATTACATATTTATAATTTTTGTAGATTTCGTTCAATATTTCTACAAGTTTCAGCATAAATATTTGCAGGTTTCCACTTGGTGGTCGATATATTACAACTACGGCGATTTTATTATTATTAACTGTAACTGCACATGCCGCGCATTCTATAGTTTGTTCGATACTGAAGTATTTTTGTGTGAGCGCTTTCGTTGGATATTTGCTGCTTGCAAATATAATACATCCGCCATGAGAATTGTTTTTTCTATTGAAAGTTGCTACTTTTTGGAAGCCTGGAATATTTACATAATGAATGTTGTTATCGTTGCACCAGGTCTCCGTCATGCATAAAATGTGAGGTGTATCATATACGAGCGCTGCTTCAATTTCCTTGGTTTTTGAGAATATGCTTCTAATGTTTTGGTGCCATATTGTTAGGTAATTTGAAGGACCTTCAGTTCCGCTTACGTTGGCGGTATATTGACGTCCGAAAAAACCTAAATTCGCTTATTTGTATGCCTATTGGCCATAATTCTGGATCGGTTAGAATAATGTTAGTTTCTGCGGGGACCCCAATTTTAAAACATGTGTATCGCTCTGCTGTAGCGCGATCTTCTCGTTCGAGCGTTTCAATTGATAATTTAATTTCAGGGAAGTGTGCTTTAAGCATAGAATTTAAATTGTTCTACAATTCCTTGCTACATTTGGTGCATTGGTGGTGTGTACTGATTTTGGTGAGGAGGATTTGTTTTCATTTGAAAAAGCATATTATCAGTTATAATATAACAAGTGGGGAGATTATACCATTGCAATTTTTTTTTTCAATGAAATCACGAGTTATAATCTCGGATGAAAATGCAACGACTGCGAAGCAGTTCAAAATAAAATTGCAATGGTTTTAATTTAATCTCCCCACGCGTTATGTTCGGTTAGAGAATATAACGAATTACAAATAAAATTTCTTTTGGTTTTGTATGTTCGAAACGTAATTTTTCAGTTCATTTATAACTGTAGCGCAGGCGGTTTCAAAAACGCCGCATTTTCTATAAATGTAAAGGAAATTTACAAATTCGTGTAATGAATGCGCCGTTTGACAGCCACTTTCAGCTACTAGTTTGTTTAGCGCTAGCCAATCAGCGTCCTACATTCGAGTTGTATTTTCAAGGATCAGTTGTATTATCAGTGCCAGCCAATCAGCGTCCCAGATTTGAGTTGTATTTTTAGTGCCAGCCAATTAGCGTCCCAGATTTGAGTTGTATTATTTCAAATCAGTTATATTCTCAATGCAATTCAATGTCTCTGGTACGTTCATCCATTTTTCTCAATTTTGTGGCTCCCCGTATATGTCGCAATCTGTGTTTTCAGGATCGAAAATGCTTCGTCCATTTTTTGCCGTAATTTTTCATCTTGATTAGTTTTTTTCTTCTTTACCAATGGAGATTAAAAGAAAACACGATTTTTATTAGGTGATTCATGTGGCACTTTATTATCATCTTCGGCAGCGCCACCGATGATATTTATTTGCTTCTCATTCGTATCCAACTGCAATACAGCGTCCTGGAAAATTATTTATATGAAAGATTGTTAATTTTTTTGTTCTTATTAGTTTAGTTTAATTTAATTTTTTTTCTAGATTCCTTCCTATACAGATGAATGGGAAATAATTGCAGAAGGCTACGAAAATTTGTGGAATTTTCCCCATTGGTGCTATAGATGGTATGCACATCATGATACAGTCGCCAATTAACAGTGGATCAGAGTTCTTTAATTACAAAAACTACTTCAACTACTTTAGCATAGTTTTGATGGGTATTGTAGATGCCAACTATTATTTTATTTTCTCTAATTGTGGGTGTCAAGGTAGACTCAGTGATGGTGTGGTTTTCCGAAATACTGAACTGTACAGAAAAATTGAAAATAACAAACTAAATTTACCTCCAGATTAACCACTACAAGGACAGAATATACAAATACCATACTTATTTGTGGGTGATGATGCATTTGCTATAAGCAATATAATTCTGAAACCGTACCCAGGAATTTATGAAAAAGGCAGTAAAGAGAGAATTTTCAACCATCGCCTTCCACGCTCCCGCCGAGTCATAGAAAATGTGTTCGAAATAATGTCTTCTGTATTTGGTGTTTTAGGGAAACCAATGTTACTTCAACCCGAAAAAGTTTCATTGGTTACAATGACATGTGTTATCCTGCATAACTTTTGAGGAAGAAGTAAAACATCATCTTCAAGTTACTCGCCACCTGGCACCTTTGATATTGAACAAGAGGAGAATATTATTACACCTGGATGTTGGCGTGCAGATAAAGATAATATATCGTCTCTTTTGCCAATACATAAAGTTCCCAGAAAACCAAGTATTGAAGCGAAAAATATTAGAAATGCATTTGCAGACTATTTTATAAGTAATAATAGCAAAGTAATATGGCAGAACACATATTGCTAGTTTAAGTAAATATACATTAACTTTTGATCTGGTGTAGTTAATAAATAATAAATTTTAAAACAAATGTGCACTTTATTTTATCTAATTTTTAGAAATAATGGGACTATGCTTATCTCAGTATTTATTGTACCCCTTGGCTGGTCTCTCCCTCAAAAAGTTCGCCATTTTTTCGTAGGCGAACCAATTGGGTTTATAAACCTCGTCCACGCCAGTGCCAGTTCCGCTACTTTTTTTAATTTTGCTTAGACATGTTCTAAATGATGCCATCAAAGAGTCTTTTTTTCTTTTTTAAATCAGTAATAGAACAAGTCACACTTAATTCTTTTTGAATACGTTTCCACGCATCATGGACTTAATTTCGATTTTTATGTAAATTGTGCCACGGATTCCATATTAGCGGTTCTTTTTGATTAGTGATGGGCCGATTCGGATAAAAATATTCGGTGACTCCGATTATTGAAATAATCGGTGACTCCGATTATTAAAATAATCGTCGAGTGGCGATTATTTTTAATCCGATTCGAAATCGTATTCCGATTCGGACTCGTATTCCGATTCTGAATCGTATTTCGATTCGGAATCGTATTGCGATTCGGATTCGTATGCCGATTCGAATTCGTATTCCGATTCGGATTCGTATGCCGATTCGCATTCGTTTGCCGATTAGTATTCGTATTCCGATTCGGATTCGGATGCCGATTCGTATTCGTATTTCGATTCGGATTCGTATTCCGATTCCGAATATTATTCCGATTCGGATTAATATTCGGATTCGGATTCGCCTGGCATATCAACAGTTTGGCACTTCATGGACAGTAGACGCAGTGTTTTTGCGGTACTAGGGCGCAACACGGTCCTTTGGATTTCGTTTTATTGCGTCTTGTCGATGTCGGGTCGATAATAAGCGGCGCGTTTCTGTTATTTCTGAAGATTTAAGTAATTACAATTCGAAAAAATATATCTCTACTGTTAGAAATAGGATTAGGATTCTCCGTCACGAAGTACGAGATTTAAATATCGAATATGACCGGTAGGGGTACAATTTTCAAGAGAAGGCCTTTTTTTTGTTTTCTTCGACTCTCCGATTATTTTTTTCCGATTTCGTTTATTTTTCCAATTATTTTTTTTATTTTTCCGATTATCAAGAGATACTCCGAATACGATTATCATCCGATTATTTCCATCATCCGAATCCAAATATTCGGATTATTAAAATCATCCGATTATCCCATCACTATTTTTGATATAAATCTAAGAACTCTAAGACAAATTCGTTAGACCACTCCATATCAAAAGACACAGTACACTTAAATCTTGATTAAAAAAATTAAAAACAACACAACGCACTAAGCAAATTTGTATAAAAGACTACGAATGTTCGACGAATGTGTGGACTGCGTGGTTTGTTTTGAACTAGGCGAACGCTCGGATCTTTTGATTTGTCAACATTCGCTGAAACTCAATCATCCCCACTACTAGGTAAAATAAAACCAAGATAATTTTGTTAAACTCTTGAAAAATCGTCAAAAAGATTTATTGCAGCAGGTAATGTAAATCTCTCAGTATTTATGATCCATAGCTGGTTTTAAATATTTGTGCGAACGCATCATTCAATCCATACTGAAAGTTATTTACATAATTCCCTTTTAAATCTGTTAAATAGTTAGGTACCTACTCTAATTACATAACAGATTACATGCAGGTAGATTTAAATCTACAGTAAATAAGTATATAAATGTTGCCCTCATGTGCTGGATCGCATATTGCTTTGTGTTACCTGTGCGAAATATTAAACTATTTTAAAAATGGTGTCCGATGAAAGATGCAGGGAGTTAATTAAAAATGATATACATTTTATGAAGAAAGAGAAGGAATCGCTACAAACACTTGTCCCTTTAACATCATATGTTAAGCGTGCCGCAATGGCTCTCAAACTGCACGAATCAACGATCCGAAACATAATTTCCGAAACAAAGGAGGCGAAAATATCCCCTGTATGTAAAAGGATAAGAACAAAACCAAAAATTGATATACCAATTCAACAAATAAATGAAATACGAAAGGAAATTTACAATATGCACAAATTAAATCAACCAGTGACCATTACTTTATTATTGAAACGTTTGGAAGATCGCTGTTTACACGATGGGGCCAGAGAAAATTTACGAAAACTGGTGTTATCAATGGGTAAGCACATTTGAAACTAGATTAATTATAATTTAAACATAGAAATATGATTAGTAATAAAAAAATAATTTAGTATAAACCGAAACCCCAAATAAAAAAAAAAGTTTATTATTGCAGTAAGCAAAAAATAGAATAGTTTTTCTTCCTTTGGTTTGAAATGACCTTTTAATTAATTTAAAATAATTAATTACAAACCCAATTAACTCTACGACATTTGATTGTTTGTAAGTGAATAATGTTTCTTTATAGGTTTTCGTTACAAAATCCACGAAAATCGGCGAGCTTTGTGCGAATCTGCAAATGCTGTTACAAAAAGGAGGGAGTTTTTAGAACAATATAAATTTTATAAGGAATCAAATTTATATGATATAAAGAAAACACTTAACTTTTTTATACCACCTTTTAATTTACTTTACGTGACTAGTTAAATAAAAGGTGGTATAAAAAAGTTAAGTGTTTTCTTTATATCGAAATTGAAAATGTACCACGAAGTGAACGCCTCCAAGATTCAAGAAATTTATATGATTTTATATTTTTGGACGAAACATGTATTTTCTCCAAGGGGGGGAATTTACGCACCTGGCAAAATGGCCAACCGGAAACTTGTCGTATATCCGGAAATAATGGAGGAAAGCGGTTTATAATCTTACACGCAGGGGGGAAAGATGGTTTTGTACCTACTGCAAAATTATTTTTTTCCACTAAATGCAAAACGGATGACTACCACGACAATATTCGTATCATTCATCACTAATAGAAAAAACTCCAAATTCTAGTTGGAGTAACAATAATATTAAGGAATGGTTATCGTGGAAAAATATAGACATACCACCTATGGCTATTTTTAAAGACGACTTTTTGAAAATTGTAAATAAACATAAAGGACAAAAACAATATTTAGTAGACAATATAGCAGCTGAACAGGGACATCGCATATTGCGGTTACCTCCATATCACTGTCATTACAATCCCATTGAACATATATGGGGCATATCAAAACAGTATTATAATCAAAATATAGGTAAAAATGGCTTTTCAAATAAAGCAGTAATGGATATGTGGGATGAAGCTTTAGGCAAAATAACTGTTGAAATGTGGCTAAACTCCATTACCCACTGCGATAAAATAATAGATTCAGATTATAATAACCAATTATTGCGTATTAATAATTATCAACCGAAATTGGTAATACATTTAAACAATGATGATGATTGTAATGACAGTGATTTGTTCATAACTGATGACGAACTGTAATAAATAATATCACTTATTTCATAATAAAATTTCATACTTGAATAAAATGCCCCTTTCGTTAAACCCAAATTCAATTGTTTTATTTTTACTAACAAACTGTAATACACATTAACACTATTATTTAACCCGTTTCACAGTATTTTGTTTGACTTATTTAATAACAATTTAGATAAACCTTCGTGATATATTTTAATCTTCCGATTATTATCAATGACTAGTTTACCTGACGACGTAATAAAAGTCCCGAGCAGCGGGAAACCATAAAGTGGTCGAGCGACCGAGCGTCCAACCCCCAATTGTATATATAAAATATAAACTGCAAATCTCGTCGTTTTCTATCTTTTTTCAGCCTGTGAGCCTTGTATTTAATAACTAAGAGGGATCGATTTCAATGATATGCTGTCAAGCGACGATGACACTTTTACAAGAGTTTCACAAAATTATCTTGGTTTAACTATTTTTGCCGACTCGCAAACATTTGCTATTCGGAATTCGGCGAATATCTCATGTGTAGCGCTGCCTTTAAGTAATTATGAAATTATGACTTTTAGGTACTTGTGTGATTCATTATCTGAGCACGAAACGACTCGTAATTTAATTTATATTACTCATATTATTAATTTAATTCTGCAATATTCTGCTACCTCATAGCTGAAGAATATAAGGCGATGAACGAGACGATTGGTTCGAAACTGCAAAGAAATTCGAATTGTCGCAAACATCCATTAATAGATAAATACATAGAGATTAAAAATAAGTTTTATGGATGACGAAAATGATCGCTTTTAATATAAGGAAAGCCTTTCTTTAAATAAAATTTTATTTTTGTGTAAATCTTTTAAAAGTCGCCATCTATAGTAATTCATTTTTAATATTTTCCGATAAATTTACATAATATTTCAATTTCTGGAATCCATAGTTCGTTAAGAAAAATGTATAATTTATAACATGAAGTCAGAAAAGAGGGAATTATGCGAGATTATTGGAAGATGTTTCGAGATTACGTGAAGCCAGCCAAGGGTGAAATGTGATTTTTTTTTATCCGACGGTTCCGGAATAATAAATCACGGACGCTTAATTAAGCAATGATTAACGGTGTTTACCCTAATTGTACTCGTATAAATACAATGCAAGGTTTACATTGGACGATTTATAGACACCTATAAATATATACGAAGGCGAGATTTCATAAATAGCCAATATACATATGCCCTTAATGTGAATTATAGTTTCCTAATCAATTATAATAGCAAGTGATGCAAATTTAAATCAATATAATTAAAATAGAAAACTCTTTCATGTTATAGGAGCAATAAATAAATAAAATAAAGATGAAATGTTGCCGGAATATTTAACCTGTTTGTAACTCTGCAATATACATAACTACATAAGACTACATAAAAAATAAAATATATTCCTGTGAACATTAAATATTGTTCCCCCATCAGAACACCTACAGACTGGTTTCGACCTTTCAGGTCTTATCAGTGTAGTTAGTTGCTGATTGGGAAACGGAGATTACTATTGGAATATAAGTATTCCAAACACCGTTAAAGGTAGAAACGCCAATTGAACAATTAATTACGTATTTATTATTTAATTATTTTTATTCGAGTTAAATTAAATTAATCAAGGGTGTAATGTGAATTTAATTAAATGAACAAAACAGCACAAAAGACAACATTTTCACGCGAATTTTACGGCCAGCACTGTTATTATTGATATTAAAGAATACCCAACAAAGTAAATTGTGTTTTTAATTTAACACCTCGATAATCAACGAATAAGAAAACATTATCGTTGAGCTCGCGAAATTTTAAAAAATCCTACAGTCCCCTCGTTTATTCCAATTAAGCTGAAAGTTTCAATATTGATATTTGAGAACCGACGGGAACCAAATGAATTAATGGCGCAGGGGCCGGGCATCCCCTTTGTCTTATTTATCATCAAGGACTTTAATTTGATTCACCCCTCGGCCCCCGGGCCCGCAAAAATAAACTTGATTTTCCGGGCGGTTATTCGATTTCAAATATTAAAATTTCCATCTTGGCTGCATGCAGTGGGAAATCAACCATATTTCCGACCGGTCCAATATGTGCAACGACTTGAAAATCCCCGCGGTTTTCATAAATCCATTAACTGTATAAACTGCGGTAAATCGTTTTAGGCCACTCGTTCATTAGTTATAAACTTGACGTATACTCGGAAGTATAAAAAAAGTTTAGTTGAAAGTTGGTGACCGTGTAAAAGAACTCTCGTTCGGTCTACATCTGTAACACGTTTCTGCAGAGAAAAAAAAAGAATGTGCTGGAGACAAATAAACACTAGTTGCGTTTATAATTTTATTTTATCCCATAATGTTAACATGCCAGCGGCGGCTCGTGGATTTCCGTCGGTGAGGCAAAGACAAAGATGCCGGTCGTGCTGCACTACTTACTCTTATAGAGGAAGCAAATATTCCGTTGCTTTTTCGGTCAAATTTTCTTCCGTTGCCTCACCGCCGAACATCCACGAGCCGCCGCTGTAACATGCCAATAACTCCTTAGCAACGAGTAACGTCAAGGTACCTTTAACAGCACTAGTGTTGTTATATGTACGAGCAAGGAATATGGAATATAAATTTGCTCTAATTTGACTACGTTTTAAAACTGCCACAAATTGTGTCGACCTCTCCTTGGGCTAATTTCAACTGCTAAGAGGTTTTTGTAACTGTAATGTCCGTAAAATCACTCCCCTAAATCGAATATCCAGAAAATACATAAACACAGGATACGTTCCATTCAAAAGTGATTGGTGACAGATAGAATGTGATTTTGAGGTAGGCGTGGCGCACTTATTAGTCAAGAGTGCAGTTACTAGAGTCTGATCAATGGATCTTTGTAGGGATAGTAGGGATTGGGCGTTTTGCGTCTGGAGGTCGCCTATGTTAGAGTGTCATCATTGCCCTGCAAAAATATGTATTGGATTTAATTTAATTTAGGGATGTTACGGAGGGTTAGGTATTCCAAAAAACTTGTGGAAAACGGTCAAAAAATATAATACATACACAAATTTTGAAAACGATAAAAACATTGAAACCTAATGAAATTAATTATTGTGTAATTTATTTATTCTATGGATTTTAATTTTACATACGAATTCTAACACTACTTAGTTCTATCGAAGAATCAGTTTAAAAATCATACGATTCAAATAAATTTAACAAACATATCTAACAATAATATTGAATTTTGCAAAATGTTTTAAAATAATCAATTGATTCTTCAAAATATATTTTTAATAAGAGACAAAACTTTTCCTGATTACTATACTTAATACTTAAAACCTAAGTTAAATTTTCACCTTGGTTAATAAAAAATAACACGGTTATGAATTTTACTCGGAAAACATTTCATTTATTTTGCACATTATTGACTTTTTGTTTGTATTTTTTGGTACACAATAATGTTTTTCGTATCTTATTAAATAATATAAACATCGTTTTTGATTGAGAAAGTTCATTATTCGGCCGAATCATTTTCTCCACAGGTGACGTCCAATCAAATGATAGCGATTTCATTATTCAACAGGTGACATCCAATGAAATGATAGAGGTTTCATTATTCAACAGGTGACGTCCAATCAAATGATAGCGGTTTCATTGGCCAACAGTTTAGTTGTTACTATGGTTACGATTCGTTTTTTGTCAGCGAATTGCCGCAATTTCCAAATAGACAAATTATTCGTTATAATTTAATACAAACAGAAAACTCTTTAGGTCATTATTTAATATGATGCGAAAAAGTATAGTATTAAACTCGTG
The DNA here is from genome assembly GCA_910593695.2 of Ocypus olens. Taxonomy (NCBI): domain Eukaryota; kingdom Metazoa; phylum Arthropoda; class Insecta; order Coleoptera; family Staphylinidae; genus Ocypus; species Ocypus olens. Next base: position 18,337,278 of record OU343052.1, on the reverse strand, counting down.
AATAAGTTGGCCATTGCCAACTTTCTCACTCGTTTAATAATATACTATTACCTACGACAACTTGGATATATGCTCATTACATGCTTGTTAATGATTAGTATATGTAGTGTATTGCTCACGCTTTTCATTCTCGCATCGATTATCTGTGCTAGAATATATTCCAACACTGCACTGTCACGCATGAAGCCTAACCTCCAATGTGTCAAAATGACGGAGTAGATTTAAAGATGTTTCCTTCGCCTCTTCTACATACATGGGGCGTTAGTTGTAGTACCTCGGCAAATTTGTTATTTTCGATGTTTGTCTCCATACTAGTTATATATACTTTTAAACACTAAGAATGTATAAACTCGAGAAATGATATGAACCATAAATAATGTTGCGGGGCGGCTTGGTTTTTGACTGACATTTGTTTCCGCGGTAGCGTTAAGCAGGTGCCTCTGATAAAAGTGATCGCGTACGAATTGTCCGCTCTCGGTTTTTAATTATCTTAACTATCACAATGAAGCTAAACAAAGTTGTCGTAGGTAAAGCATAGTGTACAACTCGCATGGAATGACTATTTCTCGCTCTTATGAATTACAGCATGAGCCGAAAGGCGAATGCTGCAAACTTCATACTCGCGAGAAATGTATGTCATTCCATGTTCGTTATACAATATACTATTTTGATTCCGTTGCTAAGAGTTGATGTAATTTGCTTTTAATTATAATATCGATTATAAAATTTTTATGAATGAAGCAAAGATCATTTTCATCGAGCCACTAAGCATACAAAAGATTTATTTTATTTAAAACATCCTTGCGTAAGAGTTGTTTAAACTCTTTAATTTCTTTGTTTTTATTATAGAATTCTATGATGACCTCTAAAACACTTTTTATGAAATTTATATAAAAATTGTATTGTGCCACTTTCACCGTAGTCCCTTAAAACCAACAAAATTTCATTTTTGATATCAATAACCTCTTCGGTTTTTTTAATGAAATCATTTTGACATTTCTCGCATTTAAATTTGTTCTGTAATTTGTAACCTATATATCCAGCGTAATATACAATACTATTGAGTTGCAATGAGGAAATATTCTGCAAAGGTTCTTGGGAAATTTCTTCACTATTACTGTCTCCAAACTGTTCAGAAATGTTGTTTTCCTCAGTAACCAACGCTGTTGTATTTCTAAAAACGGAAAAAAAAATAGATACATAAAGTAATTAAAGCACGATGTTTGCAAACGTTACCTTACTGATTCTAGGGATAATTCCATCAACTGCTCATCATCATCCAATTGACAATTCGTATTCTCCGTAACAGTTCCAGCATTCGCACATGCATAACCTGTTGTAATCCTTGGCGGAAACTCCTTACTATTAGATTAAGATTATGTCCTCCTTTGCTTCGGAGAACTGCGAACAAGTTGTCAACAGTATCTTGCTGCAGACGATTAGATGGTAAATATGTTTGCCCTTTTTCGGAAACGTCTTCAAATAAAAGCAACACTGCAGTTATTGTTTGAACCATTCCATCAAAATAGTAAATATTTTTTCTAGCGATATTTTTTTGGTTATAAACTTTAATGTCGCTTATATACATCTTCGCATTTTGTAATGTTTCTATTACGATTACATTTTTGTCGGATAGTGGACGTCGCATCGGGTTTTTGTCAAACACATTTCGACTATTCAAACAATCAAATAAGTCATTCATTGTTCTTAAGAAAATAGCCGTATTTTCATCAGAATTTGACACAATCTCGCCCGTACTCACTCCACTTTGAAGGGCAGAGGACATTCTTCGGCTAAAAATTTGAACAGCTAACTTCACCGACATTTTCTCAAATGAATTGGGATGTATATGACGTGTAATTTTCGTTCGTGCTGATGATAATTTTTCTTTTTTGTCAATGTTGTAAATTGCAACAATGTCATTCCATGATACTCTTAAATCTTTCACAAAAATATCTGTTGACATTAGAATATTTCTTATCGACTTTATAAGATGGGGTACATCATAAAGAGCATACATTTTACAGTTTTCTATTGTAAAAAGGGACACGTTTTTGAAACATTAAAAATACTATATGCTCGCCTATTATTTGATCCTTGATCACAAACTACTGCCATAACTTTTAGACCAATGAACATACATTTTTAATATTTTCAATAATTAATTGTACCAGTGTAGGTCCTCGCGTAGGTCCTGCTGCAATGTAATATGAAATTGTTGTTTCTATCAAGAAAAAGAAAAAAAAATCTTCAAAACCCTCTATGATGGTTTGTTTCAAATTATACTGTAAATATTTTTTTATCGATATCTCATCGAACATCAAAACACTATATTTATCAATATTTTCCATACTTGCCACCTTGTGCTGAAATATTTGGAATAAATTTGTTTTTGTGCCAGTTGGCAAATTGTTTTTTTCTGTCCAATTACGAATTGTTCGTGGAGATGGTAAATTTAATTTTTATTTCTGCCTCATAAATTTATATAAAGATGGCGACTTGTAATGATATGCTAAAGATAACCGTTTTTCTGTTTTGGACCATTTGTTATTGTTTTTGTGTAGTGTCGCCATATTTACAAATGTTTGGGTGTCGGTCGATTTATTCTTCAAAATTCTTTGAAAATTATAACCAGGTCTCATTTGCATAACTTACTTTTTCAATCTGCATTTCTGTGTACGGTGGCGCCTTAATTATCTTAGCAACGAATTCGATTTATTCTTTTCTTTTCGACAATTGGTGGATACTGACAATTCCAAAGAGGGTGTTCCGGGTAAAGTAGGATCTTCGACAAGAATATCTCGTTCAGGAGTTAGGTAATGAATTTGCTGATCACAAGTGCCCTGTAAACGGAGTTTGAAATAGTACATTATGACAAGAGTTATTACTGTATAGTTTCTTCATGTTACAAGACTTGCATATACTGCTTAAATAAAAATAAAAGAATAAATTAGTTACCGAATTATTATCAATTTGTGTTAGCGCAAATAGATCGTCAGCACTGAACCTTGAAAAATTCACCCATTTTGGTATTTGGGTCAAAAATATATGGGATTTTTAAAATATTTTTTAGTGGTTAAAAAAATTATATTTGAATTTTTTTTATTTTGGGGCTTCCCGAGTGATGTCGGGAGTTTTTAGATACACGGCTTACGGCTACTTTGGTTTAAGGTCACAACTAATATTTTCATACCTATTTAAAAATCCGTGTCGGGTGGCATTTTGACCATCTTATCTCGGGATACCCTTTTATTGCCTCATAAATGGATTTTAAGCAAGGCTGGATGAGATTGAGCCGAACTAAGCACCGACATGCGGCAGCATTCCCTCGCCGAGCGAGTTTCGCAATTGTATTTTCACTGACTGTACATCTGACAAACAAACCACCGCAACACGACCCTGAAGGGTAAGTTGGCACCCCTCCACCACCTGAGCACCCGGGAAGACGACATCAGTTAGTTGTGACAACCACCAAATCGTACACACAAACGCGTACATACTCTCAATCATAGGAGTCGCCATCCAACAGACCGTTGCGAGGCAAGACGAGGTACATACATAGACGTAGTAAAATAGTGCCATTAAGTTGCCGTTCTTTATATTCCATATTCCTTGGTACGAGGCATGTTTTTTAAGTCAGTACCGTTTTGATATTCCGCCGATTCAGCGCTGCAGTCGGTATTCCGCGCATGCATGCTATGCGGCAAAAATCGTCCATGATTACGAATGTTAGCAAGCATTTAAAATGGCAATCCCGATTGAGAGTCCCGCCGACTGTGAAGTTCGGTCTGTTATGCCGCGTTTACACGATGCCAATCGAAGAGACAATTGTCGGGGCCAGTTGCGTGAATGTCTGAGGCCAGTCCAATTGAATGATAACGTGTTCACACAGTGAAACTATTGCCACGGCAGTTGGTAACGAAAAATGGTGGAGTGCTCATTGTCTGTTGTGTAGCAGTCTCGACTGACTAAGGCAAACTGGCCCCAAACAAGAGATCTACTGCCCTACAACGTTCACACGGCACCAATTATCTAGACAACTGTCTTGATAGAGTGGTGGGGGCGTCACTGTGCCCAGCCAATTGTCCTCTGTCTACTCCTGGAGACAATCGAATTTCAGGATAACTGGCAGGGCAGTTGGCACGCCAATTGGCAAGAAGTGTTTACACGTAGCCAATAATGTTATGCCAGTAAATTGTCCTCTGACAATTGTCTCCCCAATTGGCATCGTGTAAACGCGGCATTATTCGTTTTCTGGCTTAAAAGCGGTCGATATTCATCGTAAGATCTGTGCAGTTTACGGAGAAAACATTATGAGCGATGGAATGGTTAGCTAGTGGGTTCGAGCATTTAAAGATGGCCGCACAAATGTGCATGATGCCGTTCGTCATCAGTGGGCGACCTTCAGTCATTACAGACAATTTGGTCCAGAAAGTTGTCCAAAAAGTGAGAGAAAACAGACGCTGTATGATTAAGTCGTTATCTGATGACTTTCCCCAAGTTTGTCGAAGTGTTCTTTATTCTATATATTAACAGTGTCTGAACGATTAAATTACCGAAAGCTGTGCTCACACGCTGGGTACCGAAAATGTTGACAGAGGTGCACAAAACCAAAAGTATGGGCAGTGCTTTAACTTTCCTTGAGCGTTACCATGACGAAGGTGATGATTTTTTCACCCAAATTGTTACGGGCGATGAAACATGGATAGCCCACCATACACCTGAATCAAAACAGCAATCTATGGAATGGCGGCATTTAACTTCACCCAAGTAAGTGAAATTCAAACAAACAATTTCAGCCCGGAAAATCATGTGTACCGTGTTTTGGGACAGACAGGGGGTGTTGATAGTAGACTTTTTGCCCCGTGATGACATAATCAATTCAATAACCTATTGTAAGACTTTAAAAAAATTGCGCCGCGCAGTTCAGAAAAAAAGGCGTGGCATGCTGAGTAAGGGCATCCTTTTGCTTCACGACAATGCCCGTCCACATACGGCTAATCGAACCCAAGACCTCATCACATCATTTGGCTGGGAACAACTTGATCACTCTCCATACAGTCCCGATCTAGAGCCCAATGACTACCACTTGTTCCTTTATTTGAACAAACATCTGCCGGCGAGCGCAAACGATGATGGTGATGTCAAAATGGCCGTGTTGCAGTGGTTGACAAATCAGGCGGCGGACTTCTACGATGATGGTATGCAAAAGCTCGTTGTACGATACAATAAGTGCCTCAATATTGGTGGAAATTGTGTAGAAAAGTAGATTAAAGTTCAGGCTTTCATATAAAAATAAAATTGTTAAACAATTTATGTTTGTTTTTTTTATTTATTTCAAAACTCGTTGCTATGGAGATATTGGCAAACAAACGTGCTTTCGCTTTAACGGTTCTCAGTAAACATTTTTTTTTTCTTAAAAAAAATTGAAATAGGATAAAACAAACCGTGTTACGACACACGTAACGATATTTGCTTTTACATTACTCGAGAATTTCAAACTTTCCTCTCGTAATGTAAAAACTTTCATAACGTTACTTGTATCGTAAATTACTAAAATTAAATTAACGTATAAAAATGGTGTCGTTCAGCGAGTGCTCTGATAAAATCTAAACAAATAACGCAAACAACAAATCTGTTATTAAGTGTGGTGGCTTATGCATAATAATTGTGCTAATCTGAAAGGTTACGAACAGAAGTTACTGTTCTAAAAACTGCAACTTACTTTGGTTTTGTGACACATGCAAAAAGCAGCAGCTGGGTCTCAGGTCTCTACTCATTGGCTCAATGAACTTAAAAGTGCTGTGGAAAAACAAACTTTTACATTGTTATACAAGTGTAGTAGGAGGGTATATTGTGGCACGAGTGGGATTGGCTCCACAAAACCTTATTAATATAAAGACAGTTGTCATGGTGAAGGTCAATCATTTTTTTATCCACTTTTAATTTTTTTGTCCGCCGTTTTAAAGACACATAAAATAATCACGACCAGCTGATTAGAATTATACACGACTCCAAAATTGACGTTTTTTCGGAAACAAACAAAACATTCTCTACTAAGAAATAAATAAAAAAAGCAACATAAATTATAAACACTTTGACTACTGCACTTTTATTCGTTTCAAATTCATCCGCAGGACCAGATTTTAAACTTGAGTCGAAATATTTTATAACTAATCATAAATATTTAGGCGAATTATTTCTTTGAAAAACCTAGATAAAAAATGCAGCATTGTATTCATTATTATCTTTCTAATTAAATGTGTTATTCTCTCTACCATTATTATTTTCAGTGCATTTTCCGAGATGCTCGATAATTGTATCCCTCTATAATTGTTACCGTCTCATGTATTTCCTTTCAATAGATATTTTATACTATTTCTGTTTTCTCCTCCTTTGATATTTGCTTATAAATAATTGCTCCATTCATTATTTCCAACAGTTCCATTGTTCCTTCTTCTCTTGTGTACTGCACAATTTCCTGCAAATTAATTCTAATGAGAGAAAAACTATTATTCTCTTTGACGTACACTTTATATTTTAATAATACCATTATAAATCATGTTCCTAATATTTAAAATTTAATATTTCTCCAATTACAACTAGCACCCGAAACTTCACAAAACATTCATGAAAGTTCCAAACTTTTAAGTGTTTAAGCCACGTCTCATTTAACGTAACCGGAAAATCTATAATTCATCAGCATGTTGGTGCACTGTAAATAAATCCTAGCCACACTAACGCGCTAAATTTACAAATTACGCCTTAACATGATTTAATATGTATAAATAAATAAATTATGCATTAATAACATAAATATAAGTATATAATGCATTGTTCAATGTGTATAGAATGTAGAAGCATGTAAGCAAATATACTTCGCTAATGAAGAGAATGTTTTGTTCAGGAAAACCATACATATTTCTTTGGGGGATACTATAGCGGTGTTTAGTTGTATGAAATTATAATTATGTTTAATTGAGCACAGTGGAGTTCAGTTGGGAATATTGCCTTGTCTTCCCGAAGCTATATAATATTGCGTCAAACTTCTCGGTTATAAAGTTTATTGGCTCAACGAGAGAATTAGAGTTGTATAAATTGTACTACTTGATTAACTAAACAATAGAACTGGTTAATAATCTAATTAGTGTACCTATTTATACATAATGTATTTAATTTATCTCGAAATCCAATGTAAAATTGAATAAAATTGGTACTTAATAGTTTCAAATAATGGGTAAAGTTTTTCTGAGCAGATCGATGCGAGTTGAAATCTTTAAGAGGGACTGATTTTTGAGTTTATTTTCAAGATTTTTTTGTAAAAAAACCTTAAAAGATGTTTAGAGATGTTATCTTTTTATTTTCTTGAATTTGACTTCGGCACCTGCAGATGACTGACCGCGCCTCTGCAAAAAGTGAAGGTCAGACGGTAGTCTTGATTCAACATATCCGGGTCGTCAAAGAAGTAGATATTTTTTTCTTAATTGTTATTACATTTCTCATCGAACGTGTAGCTGCCAAACGCCACACAGTGTTGAAAACTAATAAATACCACCTTTTCAAAGTGCATTTAATGCAAGAATTAATAACCGAGGATCTTGGATGAAAGATACCATTGCTGAACGATTAATCAAACTCGAAGACGGTCCAAGCTTCTTAAATACAATTTCTTCGCTTTCACATCAATGCCACTGTTAAGCTACGCGCATACTTATCGAAATCTGACAGACGGCACGCATCGGCAAAAATTGCTTAACACAGTTGTAAACGAGTCAACGCACATTTATCGGTACGGCATGGAACGGATAAATGTGCTTTGACTCGTTTACAACTGTATTAAGCAATTTTTGCCAATGCGTGCCGTCCGTCCGATTCCGATAAGTGTGCGCGTAGCTTTAACCGACATAACTGTCATGACTAGTTCCTTGATAATCCGCATTTTTCGCAAATTTGGAGAGTAAATGCATGGTGTGCTTTATTGAATGGTTGTGTGGTTAATCCCTACTTTTACCTAGGTACATTAACTGGTGCTGTATACCATATTTAAATTTTCTCCAAAATAAAATTCCAATTGCTGGAAAATAGTCAGCTAAATTAAATAGCAATGTTGTGGTGCAGCCCATCACGGTTCTCGACGAGTTGCTGAATATATTTATTTTCAATTTTCTATATTATTTATTCATTTACGAAAGGCCATTACAAATAAAATAATACAAATGGTTAAAGTTAACATCTTACAGCTTAAGTCCTTCTCTCTTAAATTTTTTATTAATTGATTTGTTAATTTCGTTCGTTGTTCTTATATCTATACATTATTTTCCTTATCTTGAAATTCGTGAAATTTTGACCATTTTCAAACCACCATAACTCGGCGTATTTTCAATCGATTTTGATGAATCTTTGAAGGCGAAAAACTTTGAAGTGTCTTCTTTAAATCATGCAAACGAACTTAAGCGTAACCCCTTCCGCCCGTTGAATTACCTGCGTAGGACTCAAATAACGAAGTTCCTACGACGATTTGGCACAAAGTTATGGGTGTTCGAAAAAAGCGAATTTTATGGTTTTTCGACGAAATTTTTTTCACGAAAAAAATTTTCTTTCCATGTTCTTTAAGGTATGCACGGAAATTTATTGTTTGCGTGAAACCATGAATATCGCATTTTGTACATTAGAACTCCATTAACAAAAAACTTTATTTTAGGTCAAAAAATGATCACTTTAACAATCTCTGTAGGATCGGAAAAAAACGTGGGCCTAACTCACCACCATTTATCCATTTTTCCATTCGTCCAATAAAAATAAACAAATTACACTGACGAAAAAAATGAAACACTAATTTTCAAATGGTATGGCCATTTGACCCGGCTTCGATCCAACCGATTTTGACGATCTTTCGAGAAATCGAAAGCAAAATGTGTCCTCTTTAAAAGGGTTTATGGCCTACTCAAAGAAAGGGCTCTACGCCCCTCCAAACGAAAAAATAAAAAGACCATAAAATACACTTTTTTTTCAAACACCCATAACTTTGTGCCAAATCGCCGTAGGAACTTCGTTTTTTGAGTACTGCACAGGTAATTGAACACATTTCAATGCCCTTTTGGTGAATCGAGTCGACACATTTTTTCCAACTCGGTACACGTGGCCAAAGTTGGACATTTTTTTGCCCAAAAACATGTTTTTTTTTGTTCGGGGGTTGAAGGGTTCGAAAAGGGATTATTTCAATCTGAGTTTACCCCCTTAAAGTAGAGCCAAAATAGGATTTTTTGCCAGAAATAATCATCAAATTTGGTTGAAAAGTCACTGAGTTATGTGCGAAAATCCTCAAAATGCACTTTTTTTATTCAAACGCCCATAACTTGATGCCAAGTCGTCGTAGAAACTTCGTTCCTTCAGTCCTGCATAGAGAAGGGTCCGGGACAAAGTGCCGAATGCCTAAAATACCGAATCGGTAAGTGCCGAATTTCATACTACCGACCATGCCCAAAGTGCCGAACGATGCTAAGCGACGTCGCATCATTCGTAGACAAGGCGTCGGAGCCGAATGCGAATCGTCAGTTTGGATATTCGGCATTTTGTCCTTGCGCCGACCTCTCAGTAAGGTCCAAACAGCCGAATTCACGCCGGTTCGGCACTTTGGCCCTCGCACACACCTGCGAGTAAAGCCCAAAATGCCGAATATTTATGTTATAATACGTTTAAAACAAAAATACTATTTGTTTGACTTTTAATTAAAAAAAAAACATTCTGCAGCCCTGAAACTATCTACATTCCATTAATAAACTTATATTATCAAAAATTATTTTTACAAATTAAGAGGTGTGCATTCGGCATTTTGGGCCCTACTCATAGATGCGTGCGAAGACGTTCTGTCGAATGACCAAAGTACCGATTCGCATTCGGCTCCGACGCCTTCTTTACGAACGATGCAACGTCGTTCGGCACTTTGGGTATGGTCGGTAGTATGCAATTCGGCACTGCCGAATGTCCAAAATGCCGATTCGGCACTTTGGACAGGTCCCATAGGGAATTGATCAAATGTTAATGCCTTTATGGCTGATCGAGCCGACAAAAATTTTGCAACTCCGTATACATCGTCAAAGTTGGACATTTGGTTTCCTGAAAAAACATTTTTTTCACATGGGTGCCAAAGGGGGGCGGAAGGGGTTACTCTTAAGTTCGCATGCATTACTTTTAAGAAGACACAAAGTTTTTTGCCTTCAAAAATTCATCAAAATCGATTGAAAATACGCGAGTTATGGCGATTTGAAAGTGGTCGATATTTCACGAATTTCAAGTGTTTCATTTTTTTCCTTCAGTATATGTAGGGTGTATCATTTGAAATTGTGAAGTTGATTAATTTTTTCGGAAATGGATAAACGGAAATAAAATGTAAGTACACAGCAAGGGGCGACATTTCTAACCATTTAAGTTGCTCAAATTTCATTTTCGTACTACTAACCGTTTTCGAGATATAGCATCTCTACTACCTCGTGCGACATCCTATATAGAAACATTCTCCTTATCTTGTATTTATTATATGTAATGAGGCTTCTGCCTGCTATGGTAATAAATATTATTTTTATTATTATTAATAATTTTTTTTAAATATAAATTAGGGCTTCGATTGCTAGAAGAAGAATTATCGTTTAAAAACTCATTTCACGAGTCCAATTTTGCTTAAGTTTTTTTATTATTATTCAGAAAATATTCACAGCAATCCTACACGCAATCCTTCACCCCTATCCCAACCCCTAACGGGGGTGGGAAAAGAGTTACAGTTGAACAATTCGTCTAAAGCGCCCAATTTTTGCCTAATTTTATGATTTTTGAACAGAAATTATTTATCCAAACTCCATCCCAGAAGTAGCCAGGCTGTTTAACGCTGCTCACCCTGATCGCGAGCCGATCTCAAAATCGACTGTCCAAAGAAATATGAGTTTTTTTATAAACAGTTTTCGGTCGAGAATCCAAAACTGCAAAAAAAAATGAGGGGTCCCATTTAAGTTTACGAAGTTAACACCCCCCCCCCCGGGGGGGTGGTTTCTAAGTGCCACGGTTAAATACCTCCCAACAAATAAAGAAACAAGTGTTTTGTAACTTTGCGATCCGTCGCTTAGTTTTCGAGATATTCAACCGTTCCGGAACTGTTGGGACACCCTGTATACGGTTAAACTGTAATGTTCGTATGTGGATAGTTAAGTAAATAGTTGATTGAAAGTATACATAGATATAGGATTGTCAAGAAAAGGCCTATTGTTTTAATGAAAGAAAGGGAGAAATATTTTCATTACTGCTTCCCAATGCATCGCCAATGTTTGCCGGTAATGGTAGACTATTTCTAATTGGTGTATATTCGGTACATTCTTCGAACAGGTGCTTAATTGTTAATGGGACTGTACACGCCTCACACTGTGGCTGGTCTTCCCCACGTAGTAGGTGCAGCAAAGTAAGATGAGTATGCCCCATTCTTAGTCTTGTTAGGTCTGATTGCTCCCTTCGGGATAGGGAGGTTGGGTAGCTCCAAGGTTTGACTGTTATTATTATTATTATTATTACTATTTTTTTTTGAGCGCGTTAACTACTAGGTTTATTGGCACTCTCAATTTATTTGATTTTGTGTTTTTATTTTTTTTTATTTTTTATTATAAATGTTGATAAATTTTAATGTGCTTGAGGAAATTCAATATTTTGTTATAATTATTTGCATTTGCTATCTCCTTTAACGAAGTTACATTGTGATGTTCTCGGTAGCTTTGTAGATTTGGGCATTCTTCTATAATGTGCTTTACGGTAAGTTCTGCTTGGCATTGCGTACAGACCGGTTTTCTTTTCCCTATGAGTAGGTGTGAGTGGGTGATTCCAGTGTGTCCAATTGACAGCCTGGTAAGTATTATTTGTTCTTTACGGGACAGCTCACTCGAGTTGTTATTATCCCTTATTTGTGGTTTTATTTCTTTAAGTTTTGTTGAGTTCGCTGTCCATGTGTTTTGCCACTTTTCGTATATTTTTGTTTTAATCTCCATGATTAAGTCATTTAAAGTTACCTTACTATTATTGTTTATTTCAGATCTGCTCCTGTTGGTTTTTGCTTCATATATGGCTGCTGCAATGCCTTCGTTATCGTATGGTAAGTATATAAGTGTGGTTGCTGTTTTTATATTGGTATATGTTTCTGTTATAGTTCTGATCAAGGTATGTGTTGAGATCTTTCGTTTTAGTTGTTCCAGTATATGTATTGCCGAGCTGCATATCAAGGTTTCGAGTTTTCCGGATCTTCTGTTCCATTCCATAGCCTTTATGATTGCCACACATTCTGCCGTTGTGGGGCTGGATGGGTTTTTTAAACGTCAAGTCATCACGTTATCTTTAGTGTTTATCGAGCATGTCGTATGAGTATGTGAGTGGCTTCCTATGTAGATAATGTTTTTGGTCGTGTCGTGTTCCGTATGTTTTGTAATCATATCGTCTATAGCTTCTTTAGATTGATTGTTTTTTTGTGCTTCTGATATTTCCGTGTTTACAGGTGGGTGTTTCAGGTTCCAAGTGTAGGTATTACTTATCGTCCAAATTTCTTTATCTATGTAATTGTGTTCCTGTAGCTGGTTGTGGATCTTTATTATGGCTGGGATTGTTCGGGTTTGTTTCCATGAATATTTTTCTAACATCGTTGGTTGTTTTATTATGTTGTGTAGGAAATGTTTCGGCTTTGATAGTAGTTTTATTCCATAGGTCAAGTTAAGTTGTTCAATTCTGAGTTCTATTGGAAGTATTTTAGCTTCTACACATAGGCTATCTGTAGGTGAGGTTCTGAAGGCACCAGTAATCATCAGTAGGGATTTATTCCAAAGACTTTTTATTTTTTTTTGTGTGTGATCTAGCTGCTGACTTGTATACACATGCTCCATATTCTATTTTGCTCCTTATAAATGCATTTATTATTCTGGTTAAGCAAACTTTACCCATGTAAAGTTGCATAGCATTTTTATTTTATTCAAGTTTTGTTTAAGTGACTGACTGAGGGTTTCAATATGGTTTTTCCAGGTGAGTTTTTTATCGATCGTCATTCCTAGGAATTTAAATTCTTCTAATATGGGGATTCGACTTTCATTTAGCTTTAATTCCGGGTCATCGTGTTGTTTACGTAGGCGGCAAAAATGCATCGCTATTGTTTTACTGGTTGACAATTTGAAACCTCTAGCAGCTGCTTCTTTAGATATGGTATCCACGTCGTTCTGTATGGTATTTGTCATTTTTGTTATGTCGTGTCCTGTGCAGATTAATGCCAAGTCGTCTACGTATAGTAGTTTTTTTTTTGTTTCGGGGTTTATGTTGTCCGCTATGTTATTAATTGCAATCAAGAGCAGTGATACGCTTAAAACTGAACCTTGGGGGATTCCATTTGTTTGTTTGAATGTGTTTGAGAATGTTGTGCCTATTTTAACACAGAAATTTCTCTCTTTAAGGAAGCTTTTAATGAATAAGGGTAGGTTCCCTTTCAGTTCCCACGATTCCAGTTTCTCAAGTATAAAATGTCTCCACGTTGTGTCGTATGCTTTTTCGATATCGAAAAATACACCCAAGGAATGTTTCGATTTTGAGAATCCTTCGTTGACGAGATAGTCTAAGTAAATTATCTGGTCGATGGTAGAGTATCCCTTACGGAAACCTGTTTGATATGTACTAATTCTATTTTCTTTTTCTAGGACAGATATTAGTCTGTGATTTACCATAGTCTCGAGTATCTTGCTGAGGCAGGACGTTAATGAGATTGGTCTATAGTTCTCTGGTTTTGACCCATCTTTTCCATTTTTTGGGAAGGCTACTACAAGGGATGAACACCAGTTGTTAGGGTAAGTACCAGTTTTCCATATCTCGTTATAGATTGATAGTAATATTTCTTTCATTTCAGGTGGTAAGTTTTGTATCATGCTGTTGGTGATATTGTCCCGTCCAGGTGCTGATTCTTTAGAATGTTTTATTGCGGTGTTTATTGAGAAGGGGGTATTGTACAATTTTTGTTCTCCTCCTTTGAAATTTAATGGTTTGCTTTCTCGGCGCTCTTTTTCGGCTAGAAAGTCAGGCTCATATTGTTCATCACTAGATACATACTCGAAATATTTGCCTAAAGAGTTTGCTACGACAGTCGTGTCATATTGTACGGCTCCGTCAATTTCAATTCCTGGTACTTTTGGTGTGAATTTTTTCCCCATTATGGATTGTACTCTTTGCCACATCTGATTTGGGGGGCTGGTACTCGTTAGTGATTGGGTATATTCTCTCCAGGATGCACTTTGGGCTTCACTTTTAATTTTTCGTTCTTTTGCTCTTGCCTGTTTGAAGTTAATATGATTTTCAGTTGTTGGGTGGCGTTTGTATCTATTGAAAAGTTTTTTCTTAGTATTGTTCGCAGTTTCTATATCTTTTGACCACCACGGAACAGGGCAAGTTTTAGATTTTCCACCTTTTTTTGGGATTGTCTTGTTTGCAGCATTCAGGATAGCTGTTGTTATATTTTCTACAGATTTGTTTATGTCCACATTGGGGGTAGGGGGTATAATTTCTTTGGCGTATGTCTGCCAGTCTGCTTTTTTGGTGTTCCATCGTTTTTCTGATACGTATTCAGTTCTTTTTATGTTTAGGGAAATTAAGATGGGGAAGTGGTCGCTGTGATGCAGTTCGTTTAATACTGTCCAGTTTGATATTATAGAAATTGTAGGTGATGCGATAGTGAGGTCTATGGCACTAAAAGTACCATTACTCGGGTTGTAGTGTGTTTGGGATCCATCATTTAGCAATATCAGGTTGGTGTCATTTAGTATTGTTTCAAGTATTGCGCCCTTAGTCGTGGTTTGGCGTGATCCCCACATATTGTTATGTGTGTTAAAGTCACCGGTTATTAAGCAGGGTGTAGGTATTTGTTTGTAGGTTGTGTAGTCTCGGCTATTAAAGTTTTTACCTGGTTTAAGATGTGATTCCTGCACGCAAATTATCGCAGGTTTATGGTCTCTGATTAGGAGTCGTAGCTCATCATATTTATTTTCAAGTCCTCGCATGTTCCATTGTAGAATTTTTTCTGACATTTTTCGGTTGATATTTATTATATGGCGTTTAAATTTAGGTAAGTGTTTGATTTTGATATCACAGATGAGTATTAGAGCATTATACAGATACCGGGTGACCCAGCGATCTGTAAAAGCCCCATAACTTATTTGCTATTTGAGATATCGACTTCTAGTTTTCTTGAACAGGTACCCACACTTATTCTACATATTTTAAAAATATGTATGTTTTTGTACAGGGTGTCCCAATGTACCTAACAGACCAAAGTTATGTTTTTTTAAATGGAACACCCTATATTTTATACTTTATTTTCGACCCTCTTAAGAAGCTGATAAAAATGGTATAAGATAGTATGGGTCTATTATGGACGATTGGTTAGTAATGGGCAAATTTGTGGCAAAAACAAGGATACATTGAAAAAGTTGCAGAAGCGCTCCTAGCAATGCTAGCGTCGTTTTTTATACACTAAAGAATTTTCCACATCATGAAGAATAATATAAATCGGCTTTGGTTCTTTTTTGTTCATACTGCTATACAGGGTGTCAACATACGCAAAATAATGGATAACTATTTTTTTTCAAATGGAACACCCTATATATCTTGCCACCAATGCATGGAATTTTTAATAAGCTTTCCAATGATGTACAATTTGTATAATGAAATATGAAGGATTCTTAAGATTTATCCAAAAAACATTTTTCTTTTGTCACCTCCTGCTTATTTTTGGATTTTCAGCCAAAACTATGCATTTTCTGAAAAAATAATAAGAGATCAAAGTTGTAGAGCTGAAAATTTTCGATCGATATAGGTCTTTCGACTTTTCCAATAATGCGTGCATTGCCTGCCAGAGTGCGCAAAATCGTGACCATATATGCATTTTAGCGTTTTTCTCAAATTTTTTGTTAATTAATTGCACTATACTTCATTTTCCACGTCCTCTAGCAGAAAAACGGGTAATTATAGAATTATTTAAATGACCTACATCGATTGAAAATATTCCGATCTACAACTCTTAAAAGAAGCAATTTTTGCCCAAATGGCATAGTTTTCGCTAAAAATGCAAAGAAACATTGAAAAACGCAAAAATTGATATATACATTTTTAATTTGCATTTTTAGGGAAAACTATGCATTTTTTTGCAAAAATTGCTTCTATTAAGAGTTGTAGAGCGGAAAATTTTCAATCGATATGAGCCATTTTAATTTCCCTATAATTTTCCGTTTCTCCACTAGAGGGTGAAGAAAATAAAGTATAGTGCAATTTATTAATAAAAAATTTGAAAAGAAAACGCTAAAATGCATATTCGGTCACGATATTGCGCGCTCTGGCGGGCAATGCACGCATTATCTCAAAAGTTAAAAGACCTATGTCAATCGAAAATTTTTCGCTCTACAACTTTGGTCTCTTATAATTTTTCCTGAAAATGCATAGTTTTGGCTGAAAATCCAAAAATCAGCAGAAGGTGACAAAACAAATATGTTTTTATTGATAAATCTCAAGAATCCTTAATATTTTGTTATACAAACTGTATATCATTGGAAAGCTTATTAAAAATGTCATCGATTAGTGGCAACTTATATAGGGTGAAATTTTCTAATGTACAAATAATGATGCTATCTTTGCTAGGAACGCTTCTGCAATGTTTTCTATGTGTACATGTTTTTGCCACAAATTTGCCCATAACTAACCAAATGTCCATAATAGACCCATACTATATTATACTATTTTTATCAGCTTCTCAAGAGGGATGAAAATAAAGTATAAAATATAGGGTGTTCTATTTAAAAAAACATAACTTTGGTCTGTTATGTACATTGGGACACCCTGTACAAAAACATAAATATTTTTAAAATATGTAGAATAAGTGTGGGTACCAGTTCAAGAAAACTAGAAGTCGATATCTCAAATAGCAAATAAGTTATGGGGCTTTTACAGATCCCTGGGTCACCCGGTATATATGTATTTCAGTTGTTCAGTTATTTCTTGTTCTATACTTTGTCTTATCGTAACTTCGTGGTTTCCGGATCTTTCATTTGAGAGATTCTGGGTTTGCCGGCTGGCCAACCCTTTTTCTTTTTTTTTTTGGGGTTGGTGACTTATCTGACAGAAGGTTTTCGTTTTCTTCCCCTAGCGAGTCATATTCTGAGTCTTTAGTGGTGGTTGCGGTGGAGTCGCTTAGGGTCCAGTTCTCTAGTTGGCCCATATTTCTTTGTTTTGGAGTATTTGGCAGTGGCTGTGAATTGGTTGAGTATATCCTATTTGTTTGTTATTTGGTTGTACTCTAAATTTGCCGTATACAATGTCCCTTGCCTCTTTATAAGTCCGGTTTTCTAATACTTTTATTGTGCAGACTTCTTTTTCTTTTAGTGCAATTGGGCATTCTAGAGAACTGCTGTTATGGTTCCCGCCACAGTTAATTCATACCGCCGGTATTTGACATTCTTCATTTTCTTCATGTTTGTCTCTTCCACAATCGCACATCGGTTTATTTCGACAGTACTTTGAGGGGTGTCCAAATTGGTGACAGTTGTAGCACTTCATGGGTTTAGGAATGAATGGTCGTACTCGAAGATATAGGTACGCCGCTTTTATGTTTTGGGGTAGGCTACTTTTGTTGAACGTCAGCTTAATTGATGTGGTCGGTTTTAGTATATTAAGTTCTTTTCTCATTATACTTTGGGCTTCGATTACTCCTTGTGTCTGTAGTTCTTGCTTTATTTCTTCTTCGCTGCATACGTTTAGGTCTGCACACGTAATAAAACCGATTGATTTGTTTAACCTGTCGTTCGGGGTAATTTCAATCTTTTTCCCGTTGATGTTCTCAAGTGTTTTTAGTTTATTAAGTTCTTCTTGATTTCGAACTGTAACGTGTAGGAGGCCTGTTCCAATCTTTTTTATTGGAATTTCTCTACCAACCGTTTCTATTATTTTCCTGTAGATCATAAAGGGGGATAGCGTGGAGAATTCAATTGAGTTCATTGAGATGATATGATGAAGTTCCGTTAATTGTGGAGTGTCATCATTTTTAGGGTACTTTGAGTGTTTTCTTTGTCTTTTTCGCTTGATTATTCCAGATATGCTTCTATGTTCTCTATCACTATTTCTATTTTCTGTTGTAAGTTCTTCAATCATTGTGTGCGTTGTGTCTGTTGATTTCTTATCATAATTGATATTTGGTTCCTCAATTACTGTTTTCTCTAGTTCCATTTCTGTTTCTGATATTTCAGTTTCATCCAAAATGGTCTTTTCCGGGGTCTCGACATCTTTTGATGGAGTTTCTCGGGTTGTTTTTTAAGGATCTCGACCCTATGGGAGATCTACTTATCCTGCAGCTCGTTAGAAAGGGTGAAGTGCTTGCAGAGATTTCGCATGGTTGGAAAATCGGATAGAAGCCCCCCCCCCCCCTCCCCAGAATCCGTGGGGCTGTCCGCTAGTGCGGAGTAGGACTGTGAGGCACCGCCTCTACCCACCTGAGGAATATTTTTTATACCCAACATTATTTTTGTTTGTTTTTTTTGCATTTTAGAGCAACTGCCAGCTTTTTGGAAAGGGGTTAAGAGTAGGAGTTGGGGATGGATCCGAGACAGGGTGAGTTTATGGGATATGCAGGTAGGGACCCGGGACAGGGCTCCGTTAGTCGCCTTTTACGACAGGTGGAGATAACGTGGGAGTATTCTATTACGAGTCTTTCGTAATCCGGTTAACCGCCGGTATCCCGCTACCACACGGGTATTATATTTATTATTATTATTATTATTATTATTATTATTATTATTATTATTATTATTATTATTATTATTATTATTATTATTATTATTATTATTATTATTATTATTATTGTTATTGTTATTGTTATAATGTATTATTTCCACCTGATTTATCATGTCCAGGCAAAATTGTTAGTATAGTCTATTCGGTAGAATCTGGCGGCCGAGGTCGTAAAATGGTCGGTCCACCCTCAGGATCGACGCACCCTCGAAGAAAAGGTATTGGTGGTTCGTCTAATTGCATCCCATACATTTATTACTGTCCTTTGCTCCTATTGGTATACGCACTTTTACATCAGTTCTTCTCAACAAAGATTGGTTTGAGATAAAAAATATTACGTCCCTTGCTTACCGAGCTCCGACCCACTATTACGACCACAGCCGTCAGATTCCGGAGAACGGGCTATAGGGCTTGTGTATATGTAAGTATATGTATCTGTGTGTATGTTCCTCTATACTTGTGGCAACTTGTGTGTGCCTCATCCTGAACTGTGGCGGACGCACGGAATTGTGGCAACTTACACACTGTGCCACAATTTTCTCTGGTGATTTCTCCGTTTCTTGTTAACTTAGACTAACGATATTTACACTGAATATTATGATCAACAAAATACATTTATTCATTATCATAGTATTTACGAAAAGTACCTTTTACACAAGTTATGCAACTTTTTTTAAAAATGTGTAAAAGACGCCACTATTCAGGATCTTGCATGTGGTACACACACTCATATTTGTGGCAACTTCAGTAGTGTTTAGTTGGTAGCGCCCTCTACAAAAAAATGCTACGTTGCCAGTAATTTGATACTGAGAGTTTCTTCGGCGCATATATATTTGGGTTGGAGCCGGATAATATCCTAGAAATCATTTCTGCTCTTATGAATTGTTTTTCTAGTTGCATACACATCATATTTTAATCTGTTATAATAATAATAAGTAATTATATTGGTTAAATAAATAATTAATTTAATAATTAACAATAATTATTTCTTCTTAATTACTGAATAAAGTAAAGATAATATAAAATAATTTTAAAAATTATTTAATTGTTAGACATTCAGCAATTGAACATACATACCGGGTGTGGCACTTAAGACGCCTCGGACCATAGCTCCTTTACGATAAAAGCTATCGAAAAAAATCTAAGTACAAAGTGGTGCATAGTTACCGTCGCTTTGTTTCAAAAATATTTCTAATCATCAGTGGCGTGCCGTACTCCAGTGGCGTACCAAACTTATGTTTTTTTAAATGGAATGCCCTATTTTTTATTGCAGATTTGGAAAGTGCTCGACGAGTACTTATTTTTTTATCTAACATGTTATACCCTTCACTTTAGCGGTTTCGCTGTTATAACCCCTTCTTTCAAAATTGCGCCCCATTTTTGAGATTTTTTTGTAGAGAAACTAATTGACGCCGGTGCCTAAATTTTGAATTGAGGTACAGGTTAAGACCTCGTATACCTTCACATAATTTTTTTTCGGGTAATTTATGGAAAAAAAATAATTTTTGATTGATCTTCGCATGTTGTCATTTTTTCCGAAAATTTCAAATGGCACCCCCCTAAAAAAATTACGGCGTTGTATAGCCAAAACTCTAAATTTTTCATTGGTGTAAAAAAAATTACACATTGCATAACAAAATTTCGGAGAAAAAAGGAATTTCATCGCAAATGTCGGGAAACGTTTTCCGTTCCCAAGTGTGCCATGAGAAAACAAATACACAAATACGGTCAACATAATAGTATGTACCTATTTATTCAACATGATATGAAAAATGCAGATAAAGAAAATTTAACAACTTAAACTAAATGTTCGAAATGACGACCTTCCTGCTGGAGGCATAACCGCAACTTCGACTCACAGGCTCTAGACACTGCCCTAACGACTTCTGGTGATATACCGCGGAAAGCCGCGCGGATTCTCTCGCTCATATCCTCGACAGTAGTTGGTACCGTCCTGTAAACCTCGTCTTTGATATGGCCCCAAAGGAAGAAGTCAACGGGAGTGAGGTCTGGTGATCTTGGCGGCCACCTCACAGGACCCCCACGACCAATCCAGGAGTCCGGAAACGTTTCATCGAGAAATTCCCGAACGACACAGCTATTATGTGCAGGAGCTCCATCGTGCTAGAAAACTATCTGTCGAAGAGCGGCTAGAGGGACATTTTCCAAGAGATCATCCAAGTCGTCGCGAAGGAACCTAAAATAACTGTTGCGTTCAGGTGCCCCTCGATGAAATAAGGACCCAAAAGGTGTTCTCCAAGTATGCCTCCCCGAACATTCAGCGACCATCTTTGCTGGTAGTTTATCATTCGCATGGCTTGTGGGTTTTCATCGGCGTAATAATGGTAGTTGTGGCGATTGACATGCCCATTTCTATGGAACGTTGCTTCATCAGAAAATAATACGCGCATAAGAAATGATTCCTCCTGCTCAATTTTGTTGATAGCCCACATGCAGAAATCTTGCCTCGCATGAAAATCTTGAGGTTACAATTCTTGGTGCAGTTGAATCTTAAATGGACGGAATTTGTACTTTTTAAGAACACGATGTACGGATCGCGTTGAAATATCGTGATTCCTAGTAATATCACGGATACTGGTATGAGGATCTTCAATAACTGCCTCCAGAACCTGCAGTTCATTATTTTCGGTAATAACTGCCTTCTTTCTAACTCTCCTTTCACACTTCCCGTAGTAGTAAATCTCTCCAACACTTTTTGAAACGCACGTTCATTTGGATGTGCCCTGTGCGGATATCTCGCAGCGTACACTCGTGATGCCAAGAAACAATTCTTGTTACATTCTCCAAGAATAAATATCATGTCAACCATTTCCTCTTGAGTTCGGAATATTTTTAGAACGTTTATCAAAATTGACTTATGGCTGCTACTGACGTCTAATAATTTACTTTGACAATTACCAATCTTTTGTTTTCTCATGGCACACTTGGGAACGGAAAACGTTTCCCGACATTTGCGATGAAATTCCTTTTTTCTCCGAAATTTTGTTATGCAATGTGTAATATTTTTTACACCAATGAAAAATTTAGAGTTTTGGCTATAAAAAATGACAACATGCGAAGATCAATCAAAAATTATTTTTTTTCCATAAATTACCCGAAAAAAAATTATGTGAAGGTATACGAGGTCTTAACCTGTACCTCAATTCAAAATTTAGGCGCCGGCGTCAATTAGTTTCTCTACAAAAAAATCTCAAAAATGGGGCGCAATTTTGAAAGAAGGGGTTATAACAGCGAAACCGCTAAAGTGAAGGGTATAACATGTTAAATAAAAAAATAAGTACTCGTCGAGCACTTTCCAAATCTGTAATAAAAAATAGGGCATTCCATTTAAAAAAACATAAGTTTGGTACGCCACTGGAGTACGGTACGCCACTGATGATTAGAAATATTTTTGAAACATAGCGACGGTAACTATGCACCACTTTGTTCTTAGATTTTTTTCGATAGCTTTTATCGTAAAGGAGCTATGGTCCGAGGCGTCTTAAGTGCCACACCCGGTATAATATATTTTTATAATTTTTGTTAGCTTAGTTTATTTTTTGTTTACTTTCCTATAAGTTTATTAAATTGAATTTGAGGCTCTTATTTATAGTTATCCGGTCGTATTCTATTTAACATCTTCAGGGACAAATGCACAATTGTATACGTTTCAAAACATGCTTCATAAATTTTAAACGAATAGGATTTAGTGCATTAACGCAATCTCGTCTTCAGTGAGGAAATCAGCCACAGGTGTGCATTTCCATGCCTTTACCGTCTCTCTGGTATGACTGCCAGGATTTCAATTGTTTTCAAAAGATTGTAAAATTCCAAATTCCAAATTTAATTTGTTCATGAATAGGTTAAATTTACATTTTATTAAAACTATTTTTGTCAATGACAAGGCGAAGAGTAAAAAATATCTCAAATAATACTAACATAATATAAAATAATATTCAGATATTCTTTATTAAACATTTTTGAACATTTTAAAACATAGAAAATTGTCCACCAATTTTTTATCAGTATTATGATTATTATAAATATCATCTAGTATGAATCGAGCTAAGAGTCAATTGTCCATTGAATTTATGTGATTTCAATTTAATAACTGGCACAAAATGGTAAATAATTTTAATCCTATCAAATATTTCAAAAATAATTTAATACAATTTCAATTTGTTTTTCTAAATTTACATATTTTACTATTAAATGTTTTTTTTGTAATTTAGTTAAATTATAGGTTTAGATGATATATTATTAATAGATTCTGCTTTCGGGGGTATGTTATAATATGCCGTATATTGTATTACCACAGCCGTTAATATTTTGCCAATTAACTTTTGGACCATATTTTAACTTACGTTTTAATGAAAATATTTGCTTAAAATCCATATTAAAATTTAAAATCTCTTTTCAGCGAACTAATTGTTCTTATTATTAGAACATTATTATAACAGACAATAGATTGTAATCCATAGGTTTTAGCTTAATTTTTAGTAAAATGACATTGACATTAATTACAATTTCTTGTTCTCTTATTTCGGTTATCAAAGTTAACATATCAACAGTTAAATAATTAAATTTTAATATAGTACCACTTAAAACTTAAGATGAAAACTTTAAAAGTCCGCAATTAAAAATACAATCAATATATTTAATATTTTTTCTGCATTGCAATGAATGCTGTTTGTTTGCAGCTTCTCAACTATCCCATTTGAAAGTTACTTTTAGGGAAAAAAGTTATTCTTTATAATTCTTTATATAAGTTCTGCATGGTCCAAAACCTAGAATGCAATCATCAGATGTCAAATTTTTCAGTAATATACGGAGTTTGTGTGAAAATATGAATTTTGGCCAATTGACATGAAAACTCCATGTATTGAATTGTTTATGTATTTATAATAATTTGTAACCTTTGTCAATAAAGATTTTGTATATATATGAATTTTGTTCCAGAATAAAGTACCTTTATTATTGACAATATCAAGAACTGTTATAAAGAAAAGTTATTTAGAATTTAAAATTGGGTTTAAACATACAGTCATGTCTGCCCAGTGATAAAAATAAGATTTTGTAATTTTTCTTTTTCTCTACAGTGGTACATGCACATTGATATTTCAAATGTTG
The DNA here is from genome assembly GCA_910593695.2 of Ocypus olens. Lineage (NCBI taxonomy): Eukaryota > Metazoa > Arthropoda > Insecta > Coleoptera > Staphylinidae > Ocypus > Ocypus olens. The sequence goes on along the minus strand of OU343052.1, from coordinate 18,313,320 downwards.
CAATCACAGTGACAGGTCTGTCATTGAACGTCAGATATTTGAAAATTATAAATGAATAGTAATTCCGGTGACATTGAGTTTGGAGAAAAAATATAAATTGTATTAATTGTGATTGAAGATTATAAAACGTATCGGGAAGCAGATGAAATATTTAATAACAAACATCCAGATAAAAATGTATACAATATTACAGTAATGAATATTTATTTCATGAAATTAGGGTTGATGGAAATCCATTGATTTCTAGACAATTCGCAAGCCCTTCTTTTTTTTATTGGATTTGGCTTATAAGCCATTCACCCACTAACGGTTATAATATTTGCAGAATAAAAGGAGGAAAAAATGAATAATTACAAGCCTTTCTAGAACATCTTTAATATTTTTAACAGACCACAAAATTTAGCTGAATTTGAACATTGCATAAGAGATGAAATGCGCAGGTTTAGCCCGGAAAATTCGGGCAATGAATGAGTTGTTATTAAAAAAAAATCGATGACGTCTTTACACAAAAATAAATGATGGCTGAAAATCGACTTTCATGGAAAAATGTGTATTTTTATCAAAGAAAATCGACATGAGGATTTTTTCCAAAAATATTTTATTTTGATTTTACTGAATTTATTCCATACTGTACTGCGTGCACTATATATAAGAATTAAATGAAAACCAAAGTATTACAAGTTTATTCCATATAACCGTTATTATTTAGAAGAGAAAAACAAATACAGCGATTTTATTGGCAGAATTAATCGAGAAATAACTTTGAAATAATTTAAGTGCATAATGTATTAATAAAATTACATTTTGCACTGGTGCTTGAAATAATTTTAGTTAAGTACATTAAAACAGTGCCAGTGTCTGTTTAATAACACAGTATAATTGTTATGCTTTCGTATAAAGGGAAACAACAGGTCTATAAAAATCCGAAATAATAGAAAAAAAATAAGTAGCCATTTTTTTAAGTTACAGACGATCTAATTTAAAAAAAATGATAACCTTGGTGTAAACATTCAACGGCCCAATTGTTTATTATGTAAGTAACTATGAAAATTTATAGGGCTGGCAACCTTGGCTTTTATGTTGCCAGATGTTCCCATTCTTCATCCCTAGTACCTGCGTTCGACATTCCCTTTAAATTTTAAAAGGAATTCGTTTAAATGAATGCTACACAACTCAAAATCCGTTCCAAACTAACATACGCTGAATAAAACTAACTCATATTTAATTTATATTACTCGTACTTTTTCAATCTAAACGGCAATTATCAAATTCAACTTTTACTTTTAAAAGTAACATGGCTCAATGAATTTATATTTATGTTCAGTAGCTCCGAAAAGTCCGATTCAAACCAATATACAATAAATTAATCTAATTCAAGTATATACGCATTCTAGGGCCGAAAGACCTTAGGTCAATAGCCCACGTGACAGTCTTGTTTATTTAAAAAATATGTAAATAATGTAATCATGTCAAAAGGTTAATAGAGATTATGTATATATAAATTTTAGTAATTATTACATATATTTTATTTGTCCAATACTATTTTTATTTTTAAAATTAAAAACAGACGTGTTTGAGGATTTTCTTATTTTTACACACGTAGCACATATTTCAAAGTAATAATATTTATTACTTGATAACAAAATTGATATTTATTATATGTTTTAAGTACATTTAAAAACTAAAATAATTTTGGCTTTTAAATGTGCAGCAATTTTCAGTCGAGTTATGAATTTTTTAAAATGTATTTTTTTCAATGACGCACACTGGAATGCAAAAATTAAAAAAATAATATAAAACAGAAGGATAAAATCCTACAAAAATTCAGTTTACTTCACAAGGCGTCTATCTTTCAATAATAATTTTGGTTTTTGAATGTGCAGCAATTTTCAGTCGTTATGAATTTCTGAAAATGAAGTTTCTTCAATGTCAAACTTTCGAGCGCAAAAAATTAAAAAAATAATGTGAATCGCAAGAAAAAAATTCTACAAAAATTCAAATCACTTTACACGCCGTCGATCTTTCAAAATCATTTTCTCTTTTGAATATTATTATTATTAAAAAAAGTGTTTGAAATATAATAAAAATTAAATTGAATGTGGTAAAAAATAAATATAGCATCTATAAGAAATAAGAAAGTTTATGATACGAACGTCTTTGCCATTCTTAAATACCTCCTCAATTAACTAAGATATAAAGAAACAACGAAAAACAAAAAAAAATGAAGTAATTTTTTTCAATGGATTATTAATCAGCATAAAATTCTGCAAAAGTGCCATAACCTCTATCTCTTCTAATAAGCGGGATCCCCATGATGAGTCTCGAATTTGAAACACCCTGTATAATATCAAATATTACTGAGAATTAATACACCCATGATGAGGAAAATTATTCTATTTCTTAATTATTTCATTTTCATCTTGTGTTCGATCAACCAGTTTCGACATGCACGGCTTATTATAATTACACCCTTTGTGCTAAACAGGTCACTGATTCGAAAAGAAATTACACACATATAAAAATTATTCTCAAATAATAGGATATCAGATGTCTTACTATGTTTATAATATTGGGCAAATTATTCTAAAAGTAATGAATCAATCATTTTCATCAAATTAAATTTTAAAATTAAAAAAAAAAATTGTGATTAATTTCCATTGAATCTTTTTCTGTCTAACTTTTCTCTATTACGGCACAAGAGGATGCAACTAATATTATCAAGTACAGGTTTAATACCGTAATTTGTGCATTATTAATTATTCCAAGAAAAATCACTTTACTTTTGAAAATCAAAACCAATACAAATTTGATTAAATATTATATTGGTATTCATTGTTTATTTCCGGCAATTTAGCTCAACAAATTATCTCAAAGATTTATAGCTCGGGCAAAAATAAGTTTACAAAATCAAACGTTACTTGAAATAGTATAATTTAGGCTATTGTTTGACCACCAATTTATAATTTAGTAAATGTTATATTCAGTTTAAAATTGTTCGAAAAACTTATTTTTTGTCGTAAGTTATTATTATTGATTGGTATTTATTTCTATATTAATATTTACAAGAAATGTATGAATAAAGTATTATTGAGAAAATGGACGTAATAAAAAATCGAAGATTTATTTCTCTACCATGCGTTACAATGGCCAATGAAATTCAGTTTGAAACCGCAAAAAACTTAAAGAAAGTTATTAATTTAAATAGCAATAGTAAAAATCTATTTTTAAATGTGTATAGAAGTGGATGCCATGCCTCAAATGTTTTTATCTTTCGCAGATGTTAGCATTCGTCACCCCCCAAGTTAACTACCTGTTTTCGACCGCCCTTTAAATTTTAAAACGAATTCGTGGAATGAATGCGTCACATCCCAATATCCGGTCCAAACTAACACACAATAGCACATATAAACATTGTCACATTAACAGTAAAATATCCATTTATGTAAAGTAATTTAATTAAAAAATCACTGAACTAATAGCAAGGAAGGGATGTAAATCTGGTATGAGAAAATATAATTTTCATCGATTAAATGTCGTTCCCAATAAAATATTTTATGAATTATTATTAAAATCTTTGTTTACAAGTTCTTTGGAATTTAATAATGCATTTAGTGATGATGTTGGATATTTGTTGCCACTTATTATTTTGTTGCTGTGGCAACGCATTGTTTGTTTTATTTTTTAAACGAAATGACTCAAAAAATTTCTAATAATACAATTTAAAAAAATGGGATCAGAGAAAAATCTATAAAGAGTAAAAAAGTGTATTGTTATAGCAACAAAGTATTCAACTTTAGTTCAATGCATTTTTGAATCTGGTAAATTTAATTTAAAAAAATTAATTATAAAATTATGCGATATATTTTAGACACGCTACCACTTATTTTTCGTCAAATTTACTTGAAAAATGCCTTAGGCGACCCTAGAAAAAATAGTATTGCATCGTAGTTACAAATGCTCTATCTAAAAAATACACAACAAGGTCGGTTGTTTTTTGAAACTAACAATATTTTGCCATTCAAATAAAAAAATGAAATGAAAAATGTCCTGAAAATGTCTCTCATATAAACTTTATAAATTTACTAAAAATTAATTGATGTAACTTCCGGTAAAACCAAAAGTGCAACTGGTTTTTGGATTTTGAAAAATCGAAAATATGACACTTATTTCTGGAGTATTTCTGAACACTCATTGGTTTTGATGCAAAATCAGAGTTAAATACCAAAAATTTCGAATTTTATATATTACTGTCTTATTTTAATTTAAACTATTCATTAGAATTTATTCAGAAGATTTACAACAATTTATATCCGAAGTTTTGAACCAATGAAACTATGTCAGCATATTATTATAAAGTACAATTTTATTATTTAAATTGAAAATAAATCACAAAAGTACAAATATTATTTTCTACAATCGTCAGAAAAAAAGTGTATTGACGCATCGCTAAATTCTCAATATTTAGGTATAGTATTCTAATTTTAACAAAAATATTGTTTGTATTTCGTGTTCGATGATTATTGGCGCATTCGAATGACATTCTCATGCGAGACAATAAAAACACAAATTTTGCGCACGTACAAAAATAACTATTATTACGATAGAAAAAATTGTGAATGATACACGCATTAAAAGTGCCTTTATTTTTATTTCGTAGCGTTGCGAACTGCTGGTTCGCCGTCGTTGTGCAAATTACCTACTCACAAAATGAAGTAATTCTTTGAATGCTTGTCATAAATTATTTTCTGAATATGTACATCGATAATATAAAAACAAATTTTAGTTAAATAACCATGCATTTAAGGGTAAAAGATGTTCAAAAGGTAGAATGCAATGAATTATTGTAGGTTGCTGGCAGCGGCAACGTTGCTTTTCACACACTGGTAGGTTATGCAATACTTGTGGCAACCCATTCTTACACACGGTATGTTTCCCCACTCTTGTGGCACCCTGGATACACACTTCACGTTTCCCAATACTTGTGGCACGGGTGCCACAATTGTTTTTTTGCAATAACTTTGTTTATATGGAGGGTAAAACAAAATGAATCACATATTCAGAAATAGCGTGGAAAAGCGCAGCGAAAGGGCAGCATCTAAACGAAAGGGCCACAATTGAGGATATTTCATGGGTTGCCACAAGCATTGCGGGACGTGTATGTGTGTGTGTGTGTGTGTGTGTGTGTGTGTGGTTGTGAATCAATAGGTAGCAATATATGTATATCTTAAAAAAATGTATGTAAGTACTTGTCTAACATTCAGAATTTAAACTTGTATTTAATAAAGAAAACCTACCATTATTAATATTTTTTTTTCAAAATCTCATTTATTTTGAAAACAGTGCCGGAGGGTGTTGATGGATTTAAATAATATTTATTTTTATTATTTTCTGTGGTTCTAATACATAAAAATTTGAGTTGAGCTATTACATTCGGGAAAAGGCAAATTTAAAAATGTTAAAATATATCGTAAAAAAGTCAATTTGTCTAAATTTTGGCAAACTTTAGAACAGGAAAATATGAACCGATTTTATTTATTTTTTTTCCCTTTTTAACACCTACAATTCTCAACATTTTCTTGTATTACGACAATAAAAAAATGATTTTTTGCCCTATTTTAATACAAGGTGTGCAACAAGTTTCCGGATTTTTTTGATCAATGAAAAATGGAAAATTTTAAGAGAAAACGAAAGGGTTTATTCAAAGTATAGCTAGCTACAAATTCTTGCCATCTCTCTCAAGACATGAATACCGCTACGATAAAACGACGCATCTTTGGACCGAAACCATTCATCCAACCATTTTTACACTTCTTCAAAATTGGCCAAGTGGAGCCCAGCCAAGTCATGCGCCATCGACCGGAGAAAGTGATAATCGATAGGAGCCAACTCTGGCGAATACGGCGGGTGCTAGTCGTTCGTGCCTCGGGTACTATTCTGGCCGTTTCTTGAGCAATTCATGGTTCAAACTGATCAGTTATTGTCGGAACCGATGCCCATTGACTGTTTTGCTCGGTTTCAGCAGATCTTAGTACACGATTTCTTGTTGGCCCCACCAAACGCAGAGCATTGTCTTCTATCGGACGCAATTTGGCCGTGACATCGATGGGTTTGCCAGGTGAGTTACAGTTTTTTGCAGGGAACTCTTTCTTTCGTGCCGCAAAAAGCAATTTTTTTGAAGTGGCTCTTCAATTTTCCATCTGTCTCTCAGACAACTCCTGCGGTGCAAATTTTCCATGGCATTTAAACTTTTGGAAGTACCTTAGCGAGTCATGTTATGCCTCCGCAAGTTGATCTTGTTTTTGAGTATCATCTTTATACAATAACGCTTGCAGATCGGTTTTCTCAATTGTTTTTGGTCTTCCAAAGCGCTCCTTGTTCTCAGCGGTCGAAATCGCCACTTCTTAATAGTTTAAACTAATGTTCATAGACATCGAATAACGTTGATGATATGATCCAATAAAATTCTAATTACGATGCGTAACAGACCACGCTGCATGTTATGCATGGCAATTCACCCTGGGTGGTATCTAATCAGATAATCCCTCATGTTGGTATTACCTAGCAACGCGTTAGTACATGTTATATAACATATAAAACGTCAGTTATTGCCGGATTTTTAAGCAGTTTGCTCTTGAATTCGATCTGTTTGTATTTTCGTGTGAAGTGTTAGTGCTTTCATTAGTAATAGTATTCATAGGCATTTCTCAAAATATTGGTGAGCTCATTTTTACTACAATTATTGTGGCGCAGATTAGTAAACGTCTGACGCTTAGTGTCACTAAATTTAACTTTTCACAAAGTGTGAACTTTCTGTTCGGCCAATTGTCTTCTCGAATCTAACTCTGATTTTTCCTAGGCAATTATTAGCGTCTGGAACACTCTTGCTTGTTGCTTGTAGAAAATCGTGATCCTGCCGCTAATAATTGCCGGCAAAATCATAGGCACTCGTTATATTACTGTTGATAATTTTCGATGGTGCATGTTCACTGTACGTCTCCTCAAGCAAACAACGTGCTTCAGCAGCATTACTGTTTCAAGTTAAAGCAGAAAAGGGAAACTTCCTGCAAATGCTGTTTACTTGGCAAAAAAATCGACAGTTAGAAAAAACATTTTTTTGTTGCGATATGTCTTGGTGTTACGACTGATTATTGTTAACAAATGTCCAGGCTACTAAAAAAATATAACTTCAGACATCTATGTCAACTATAGATGTCGTTAGTACCAGTTTACGCAGTTTACAAAGCAAAGAGTCTATGCTGTAACTTTTTTTAAACCCAAGTTCCACCATTTTCTATAATTAAATGCAATATATGCACCTGACTAACTTCAAGATACAAGACACACATAAAAATTAATTTTAAAACTTTTAATAATCGTGCGCATAACGGTAATATCCGGTGAGGAGTAATTCCTGCAATATTAAAGAGAGCCGCGAAAGTTTCCCAGGCGTACTGACATGATATTAGTAATGTTATGCGAAATGATCAGAAGTTTGATCGTAGATCAAATCCGGAATTCTTATTCTTATGCCTTCAGTATAATCGTAATATTTAACGATAAAAGCGCAAACTTTCCCAGATCGGCCATTTCGGAAAGTAAAGCAAATTCATGTTAAGTGGATTTGATGCTAATTAGGGTGATTTCCCATTAAGTGTTCAGAGTGGAAATTTGTTAGCTTAGGATTTAATGTACATTTTGGAAATGAATGAGGGTTTGGGATAATTTAATAACTGTTTGGTAATCTTTTTTTATGTATATGAGGGTACTATTATTTAAATGAAATTCATTTAAAAAATTCTTAATAAAGAGGTCAGATTGAATGTCCTTCTCGGTCTTAAATCATGACTTATTTATCCAAAGACATTTAATAACTTTAGTGTATGTTACTAGGCCAGTGTTTCTCAATATTTTTGGACTAGATGCCCACTTTAATTTTTAACATCTTAAAGTTGCATGATAATTCCTAAAATAATGAAGCTTAGGTTTAGGCTAGGTGTTAGTAAGACACAAACAAACAAAAAATTAAAGGAACAAAAGTAAAACAAGATTTAGTATTATTTGGAGAAGGATACACCTTAAAGGCGACATCTATTATCTAAAAGCTGCTGAAATTCCTTTGTCGGGAAGGGAAAGAATTTTTAAATTATTAACTTAAGATACAAAAAAGAGAAAATTATTACTATAATTTTAACATAACATACAAATAATATTCTACACAAAATTTAATGAGAATCTTGAGGTATTTAGTATATTTAACAAAAATGTTAAAAAAGTTGTATTATAAATCAGAGCAAATTGACAATATCTCAAGCTTTCGACGTCCAAGGGCAACAAAATCACGTTTTTAATTTTTACAATTTGCCGAGTTGTTGAATGCGCCTTTTAATTTTATTGAGGTATATGTCGAAATGTAAAAAAAAATAGTGTGTGTAGTATACCTGGCAGGCGGTACATACAAATACCTATGGTAGGGTTGTTGGTTTGAGGTATTAAATACTCTGCTCTCCGTGAAACTAAACTTTATTGCTTGTAGGCTGGTAACACACTGCTCGTGGCTCGCAAAACTGCGCAGATGTTCCTCCGCGTTTTTGTAGCCACAAAAACTGACACAAAATAATTCCATTCTTAAATACATTACAGTGTGTTTTAAAAAAGTACTAAGAAATATCCACCACTATTCCGTTTCTGATTCTTAAAAATTGCTATGGTGCTGAACGGTTTTTTGATTAGGATGATTTTTATGCTAAAATGTAGAGAATATAGTGTGTTTTAAAAAGCGATGAAACGTATTTATGTCAAGTCAACGAAAATTGCTAAAATCATAAATTCAATTAATAAGTCAAAATGGCGTTTTTGATTTTGCAAATTTAGAACTCATTACTTGGTATTGATGATTTGAATGTCAAAATTATGAGAATTTGGTGTATTTTAAACATTCCAAGTTCAAAAGCAACAAATTTGCGTTTTTCGATAATTAATAATAATAATAATAAGATGTATATTTACATATTCAATTATACAAAAATATAGCTGTACACGTAAAACGTCAGGAACAAAAAACTTAAACTTAAGATACAAACTTAAAACTAAAGAATTCTGATATGCAGTATGGTTTCATTTCTCATAGAATAGAGAACATTGTTTTCTTAAGTTTATTAAAGTTGGTAATGTTTTTATGTATACGGGAAGATGATTGTAAATTTTTAGACAGGAGTAATAGATGCCTGCTTGATATTTATCCAACCTGTGTTGGGGTAGACATTAACAAAATATATACAGTTTTTCCACAAAAATTTGACACATTCATATACAGGGTGCGTGGAAAGTATCGCACCAAATAGGATTATATGGAAACGGTTTGACATTTAGATTTGACATTTAGTAGGTTTAAATTAGAGATAAATACCCATATTTTAAGATGAGTTTGATTTGTTTCGCATGACTTGCTTTTTGTCAGAGGTCGCCATGTTGAATTTTTCTAAATAAATAAATAAATTTTCTAGGTTTTATTTTGGTATTATTTGAAAGGTTATTTAATTAGAAGTACAACGTGGTATAACATTAGCACGTTTATTCTGAAATAACGTCGAAAATAAATAATGAAAACAAAAATGAAATCAACAAGAAACCTAATAAAATCACAATAGGTGCTCAAATTGTTGTCCATTCACTTCTCGACAATAAGAAAGTCTATCAAGAAAGACGTCCAGTGTATTATGCAGATATGCCGGAGGAATGTGTTTTATTGCAACTCTAATTCGAGCTTCGAATTCATCTAATGTTGTTGGCCTATTTCGATACACAACACTTTTTAAATATCCTCAGAAGAAAAAGTCCATAGGTGTAAGGTCTGGAGACCTAGGTGGCCATTAAATTGCACCCCTCCATCCAATCCATTGCCCTGCGAAATTATGATTTAAGAATTCTCGAACTTGATGACCGAAATGCGGTGGAGCACCATCTTGTTGAAACCATACATCTGGGTGCAAGACTTGCGGATTTATTGAATTTGGTTTAATCTCCTTTATTTTTGGTACAATTTGGTTTTGCAATAGTTCTAAGTAAACAACAGATCCTAATGTATCACGTAAAAAGAACGGGCCGATGACGTTTCCATCCAATATTCCACACCAAACATTAAGTTTTTGTGGATATTGGGTGTGAGTTTTCAAGTTGACATGGGGGTTAGTAGGGTGCCAGTATCTACAGTTATGCCTATTTACAGAACCATTTAACATCAATGTAGCTTCATCTGAAAAAACTATGTTTTTGACAAAATTTTCATTAGCTTCTGTTCTTTCCATCATTATTTCTGCAAATTGTTTCCTCCGATTAAAATCCTCTGGTAACAGTTCATAAAGTGAATGTGGTTTGTAAGGACGATACTTAGACCGCTTTAATATCTAATTGATCCCTTAGACACATCATGATCTGCTGCAAGTTGCCTGGTTGAGGTTTGTGGTGTTTCACAGACATCCAGTAATTTATTAATCGTTTCGCGAAGAATTTTTCTATTGAGACTCAGAAACTTTTATTCATTTCTCTGGTGCGATCGCAATTGGAATACGCCTGCTGTATTTGGTCACCAATATATTCAAAACATATTCTACAGCTTGAGAGAGTACAAAACAAATTCCTTTTGTCTATCTCTTATAGAAATGGTATCAACATGATTGATTATAGTCGTAGCAACATGCTGTTATCACTAAAAGTAACCTCTCTCCCCGATAGACGTACCTTTTCTGATCTATGCGTACTGTTCAAAATCGTAAACTGATTAATAATTTCCAGTGAACTACTTGCTAGTGTACATTTTAACATGCCATCCACAACGAGATCGAACTAATTATGCCCGTAACAATGCGGTCTGTCGGATGATGAGAATAGGAAACTTGATCTGTTCTTCGCCTAATTTTATTTTATTTCGAATATCCTATAATTGATTTAAGCGCCATTTAAAATACATTGATTTCACACAGTATGTCTCATTTATTTTTATTTTTATATATTATGTAATATGTATGTTATTTTTTTTTAATAATAATTTTGTCTTTTACTGTTAATTTAATTACCATCTTAATTGATTAACTGAAATGTATTTTTGTAAAATGGTTATTACGTTAAATTCCGTTTAAATCAAAATAATAATAATAATAATAAAACTTGTAATGAACTGTCATCATTTGTGGCTGTTTTCGGTCTTCCAGGTGTAGGACAATTCATTACACTTTTTACTTCTTCAAATCGTTGTACTGTTCGCGTAACTGTAGATCTGCTGATTGGATTCCTGTTTGGATGACTGTCATTAAATACATGGCAAGCTTTAGCATGGGTTCTTCTGCGATCACCAAATCCAACAATTATTAATGTTTCAATGCGCTCAATTTCACACAAATTCATTTTCGCTTACCTATCTTAACTTAAGTTTGACACACATATGTCAAATCTAAATGTCAAAACGTTTCCACATAAATTAATTTGACGCAATACTTAAGTTTTTTGCTAATTTAAGTTTTTGTTTAAATTATTTATTTTTATCGTTATTTCAGAATAAACTTGCTAATATTATAACACGTTGTACTTCTAATTAAATAACCTTTCAAATAATACCAAAAAAAACCTAGGATGCTATTTAGAAAAAATCAACATGGCTTCCTCTGATAAAAAGCAAGTAGTGCGAAACAAATGAAACTCATCTTAAAATATGGGTATTTATATCTTATTTAAACCTACTAAATGTCAAGTCTGAATGTCAAACCGTTTCCATATAATGCCATTCGGTGCATATATAATGGGCCCGTACAACAGATATGGTTTCAAAGTACATTATAAAATCTATTGGTAGCTTTTGGAGATTCGTTGTATGACAATAATGAAAATTTCAAGTTATAATCCCCAAGAGATTTCTTGGGAATTACTTGCTTACGTTTATATCGCCCTTCAACTGTGTTTGGACGACGCTCGCTAGGCCGTGAAATGGTTGGGTTGGGCGGGGTTTGGTGTAAACGCTACAGCAGAAGAGTCGGGGTCGTCTTGTCGACACTTTTGGAAAAAATGGAGTCGCAGTCCATCCCCACCATCCTAAATTTCGAAACGAAGATAGTAGGGCCGGCCACCCAGCGACCAATGACGATGGTGTATAGGTCCAGGTAGAAAGCCCAACCGAGTCGCAGGCCGACAAGACGGGTGCGTGACGTTTTGTCGACACTCTTTTGGCTCATCTGTTAGATAATAAATAATATTATTATTACTATTAAACATTATATAATTAATACCTTTGGTCATATAACGGACACCTATATTTTTAAATACACATCTTAACGGCGGCCGTCGCCCTAGAAAAGTAAACCGCCCCCCCGCCCTAGGACCCACGCTACGCCACTGTTATTCACTAATTACCTGAATTAATGAATGTGTCGAATTAATTTAATCATCATTTTAAATAATAACAGCAACAGTGTATGTACAACGAAAGTGTATTGTGCAATATAAAGAAGGTTTCAGTCCATTCATGAATTCCATAAATGGCTACCAGGCAATCTAAAATAACATCTCGGAATACCCGAGCCACGATTGGTGGGCGAAGGACGACACTTTGGATCTGCACCCCCCTTCCGTCGATGAGGGGTAAGCAGGTAGGGGTGCGTAACGTTTTGTCGACACTATTATCTAACACATGAGCCAAAAGAGTGTCGACAAAACGTCACGCACCCGTCTTGTCGGCCTGCGACTCGGTTGGGCTTTCTACCTGGACCTATACACCATCGTCATTGGTCGCTGGGTGGCCGGCCCTACTATCTTCGTTTCGAAATTTAGGATGGTGGGGATGGACTGCGACTCCATTTTTTCCAAAAGTGTCGACAAGACGACCCCGACTCGCAGGTAGTGTCGACAAAACGTTACGCACCCCAGCAGAACTGTTTTTTTTATAAGTCCTCACCCGCCACCGATGCGAAAAAAAAATTACCACAATACATATTCTAATACGGTTCTCATGCTCGCGTTGTGGCGGGGTGCAGACGTATAATAGCCTCTCTCTTTTAGAATCGCAGGCGCAACCTTGAATGTATTAGATATACGGAAATAGCACTGAGTTAATTTACCCTCTCTGTAAGCTGGGTTGCCTACAGTCATACCAATTTGATTTAATCGCCCTCTCGCGGGCGTTTACCGTACTTTTGTTGGATACCCTGCCGTTAAAGTACGATTTGACAAAGGAAAATAAAAATCAATATTTTCTAAAACAACACAAGTCATACCATACACAATTTTGAATAAGAAACATAAATCTGATTTTATCCTTCGCAAATTAAGACATTCAATATTTAATAAACTACAAACCGAGCTATAATCTTTAACGGATAAGTTTAATTTGAACGATACAAATGAAATAAATTTCCGCTGGACGCGTTCAATTTTTTCAATGTAACGTTTATAGTAAGGTGCCCATATAATAGATGCATATTCGACGTTGGATCGAACCAAGCTGTAATATAAAATTTTTAATGTATCGTAGCTAAAATCTCTACAGTGTCTCAATAAAAAGCCCATTAGTTTGAGAGCTTTCTTACAGATAAAATTGATATGTTCCCTGAATAAGAGCTTCGTATCAAAATAAACTCCAAGGTCCCGAATATAATTAACTTTTTCTAAATCTATGTTGGCTATATTGTAGTTAAATTCTATTAAGCAAGAGCGTCTACTGAAAGTAATAACTTTACATTTCTCGATGTTTAACGGAAGTTCATTGCAATCACACCAGTCGCATAAGTTATCTAAATCAGATTGGAGCTCGTAGCTATGTGAGATATCATCAACCGGGTGATACAACTTTAAGTCGTCTGCAAATAATAAACATCTGGCATAGTTAAAGCAATCACATATGTCGTTGATAAATAGAAGGAATAAAATCGGTCCAACTTGTGAACCTTGAGGCACACCCGACAACTTTAATATTGGAAGATAGATGGTTATTAATTTTGACTGTTTGTTGGCGATTGATTAGGAAACTATTAATCCAATGAATAATGTGATCGTTAAATCCATAATAAATGAGTTTATTGATGAGAATAGTGTTAAACCCTGTCGAATGCCTTTGAAAAATCAGTATAAACTATGTCCACCTGTACATGATCTCCAAAGGCATTCAACAAAAACACTTCAAATTCCAATAAATTTGTTACAGTGGACTTTCCTTCCATAAAGCCATGTTGCTGTTTACATAATATTTGCTTAGATAACCAAGCAACAAAAAGATTTTCCGCAACAGTGGCATACCAATGAAATGTCAGGTGTGGAGTGGATGAGGTCATTCATGAAACGTCACCCAAAACTTGCGCCACGTAAACCTGAAAACACGAGTGCTGCAAGGGCCACTGCATTTAACAAACATAACGTGGAAATATTTTGTAATAATCATGCTGAAGTTCAGGCAAAATATGAATTTGAGCCGAGTCGTATCTGGAATACGGATGAATTTGGTATATCAACAGTATTACAGGTTCCGAAGGTTATTGCTGAAAAAGGAAAAAAGGAATTGTCCTGTGTGTTTCAGGAGAAAGAGGCACTCTAGTTACATTTGTTGGAATAATTTCTGCTACAGGTGGTACAATCTCTCCAATGTATGTAAGGATCACTTTTTGTATGGGTCTTTTCCAGGATCAGTAGGTTATGGCACGAAAACAGGATGGATGACGGCACCTGTATTTGTAAAATTATTGGAAGACATACAGAATCACATAAAAAGTAGTCCTACAAGTTCTATTCTACTACTCATGGACAACCATATGTCAGTGGATAGTATTAGTTATGCTAGAGATAATGGAATTGTTTTGCTCTCCTTCCCTCCGCATTGCTTCCACAAAATGCAACCTCTGGATAAATCTATTTATTTTCCATTTAAGCAAAAATACAAAGTATCCTTTTCAATGATTATGTTTTGAGCCATCCAGGGAAACCAATAACGATATATGGTATTGTGAAACTAACTTGTGAGCCGTTTTTGCAAAGTTTTACACCAAAAAAACATCATACGTGATTTTTCGAGTTCAAGATGTTGAATTTCAAAATTAGACAGAATATCACTTGCTGTCGTGCGCGGTAAAATGCCTTTTTCAAACAAGACCTATCAGAATATTGAGGGTCGATAAAAACATTCCGCAATTAGTTTACCATAAACCGTCCTACTACGGAAGCTACTTCACCGCCTTTGTTTCTCCAACGACGAGAGGGAGGAAAAATAAAATTCGGCCGAACAGAACTGGTTCTGGACCAGGTCTACGAAAATACGGACCGCCTCCCATCAAATCAGTATCAAGACCTTGTGCACCTTACTCGATTCATTTCGGATGCATCAAAAGAATTTTACTCCGCTTTGAAAAAAGACAGCGCCACTGCGAATGAAGAGGCCGATATTGAATTCGTAGATGATCCACCAATCGACGATGACATCTCGCCACCTTAACGGCCAATACCGATCAAAGTCCAGAACTTGTTTGGTATTTCTTTATTTTATTTCTTTATGTTCTCATATTTTGATTTCATATATTAGTTAGTAGCAAGTAAATGTTTTTTAAGTGTAAATCTCTTGTCTGTTATTTTACCCTATGATTTGGGATTATGCTATTCAACTTGTAAGTTTAAAAACGTATTTACTCAGAAATTACTGCAATGGACTGTGTTCCTTTTCGCCGCGACCCTTCATATAGGAATCATTCAAAGACAGTTGTCAAAATCTGTTGTTTTCAGAGACAAAATCGCGTTTTAAATTTTTAAAGTTGGTGAAATGTTGAAAATTTAGAGAATTGAGTGTGATTTCAAAAGAAACGAAGAAATATTTCGATAGATGATTTTTTTATTGCAGTCTCTTAGAGACTCTTAAATTGCAGAAGACGAAAAGTATAGTATTTCTCATTTTATTGAAAGTTGGCATTTATCCGTTTGTGAAAAATTAATTGAATAATCAGTACGTCTGATCATTTAAAATGGCAATATTTTTTTCTCTAGAATAAAAAAGCGAAATTCTTTCTAAATAACTCTGTAAAAATTGAATGTCCTCATTTATTTCAGGTTTTTGTAAAATCGATTTTTGAAAGTTGAAAATTGTAAATTTTTGGTTTGATGATGATTATCTGAAAAATTGGGTAATTAACGGACATGCATATTTTTTATATTAAAGCCTTATCATGAAGCATCAATTCTGTTAAAATTTAAATTCTAGTTGAACAATTAACGCTTTTTCGATTTTTAAATGCCAAGAAAATAACCGTTCTTTGATTGATCGCAATTATCTGAAAAATGAACTCATAAGCATGCTTTGAATTTTCAGTGATATTAAAGCCAAATCATTCCGAAATAATGCTGTAAAAGTTGAAAATCTGCATTTTATTCGGTTTTTGAAAATTCAGCGCTCTTTCGATTTTTGATCGCCGAAAATGCCTATTTTCGGGTTTATTAGCGATTTAATGAAAAATTAGGTAAATAATATGCCTGGATTTTTCTTGAATGTCCAAGCCTAATGAGTTCGGAATGAATATGTTCGAGTTAGAAGTCTGTAAATGTTTTAGTTTTAAAAGATCAACGCGTTTTTAATATCCGAACGCTTTAAATGGTCATGCTTGGGTTTGACTGTGATTATCTGGAAATCTAAATGATTAACATGCTTGGATTTTTCTAGAATATCGTTTCCCAATTATTTCTGAATAATGCTGTGAAAGTTGGAATTCTGTATTACGTTTAGGTTTTGAATGAAAAAACGTTTTTTTTTTATTTTTGAGCTTGAAAATGGCCAGTTTTGGCGATTGTCTCGAAAAATATGTTATTAACATGCACTGATTTTATTGCAAAATTAAACGCTAATAATTTTTGAATAGTTCTTTAAAAGTTAAATGTCTTTATTTGTTTTCTGTTTTGTATAAATTTAATGTAACTATTATCGTTTCATAATTAAAAACCAAAAATTAAAAAAAATTACACATTTTCTTTTGGAAAAAAATGGTTTTACGATGTGCAGAAAGACCCATGGTCCATAACCCAGACAAACGGCATACTAACATAATTGTTCCAAATTTAAATTTAAATTATTTTGCTTTATATTGTTAAAATGTCTGCAAAAAAGATGTTGATATAACACATACTTTTCAAAAAATATACATTAGTTTTTTTTATAGCCGATTTAAATTCCAAACGTTAGATGGCCCACCCTTTATATCTTTTTCATTTCTTTATTGTCTTCAATATTTGTTTAAATGTTATTGTAATATTTTTCATATTAAAAAAATTATTGAGAAAAAAAAAACAAAAAACTGTTTGGGTATTTACCCAATTACGGTGTACAAAAAACGGATATTTCCGTTAAAAAAAAAATTGAAAACATTTTCACAATTACAATTTCCCGTACTTCGTAATGGAGAAAGTAAAAATTATTGTTAAAATATAAATTTTTCAATATTTCGGCAAACTTTAGAGCACACGAGTAATCGATTGAAACCGATTTTATTTTTGAATTCCTATTTAGTCTCACCAACACGCAAGTATTACAACTTGAAAAAAGTAATTTGAATTTATCCCACCCTGATGTACAGTGCGCGCGTAAAGTATGGAATATATTCAGTAAAACCGTAATAAAATACTTTTTCTTTTATAAAAATAAACATTTTTACCGGAATGTCGATTTTCAGTCGTCATTTGTTTTTGAGTAATGACGTCATCCATTTTTTTTTTAATCGCAACCCCCTATTTTTATTCTTGATTTTTCGAGATCTTGTCATCTTCAAACTGGTAGTATAAAAATGTTGCCATCTTGCATCAGAAATTTTTCGAGTAAAAGACAATTGAAGGTGAGAACTTGATATTTTAACTTTTGCAAAATAACCTTGTTCCAGCGCTTTTTTCCAAACAAAAATACTCCGCACTATGCGCGTTTTTTTGACAATTGCTTTACGAATAGGTGGATTGGCAAACGAGGACCGATAGAATAGCCCGCGAGAGAGATGAGTGCGCAGAATTAGCCTAGAAAATATTCAAAATGTTCAAGAAGAATTTCTACAAATTCAAAAAAGAAAACAGAAAAAAACAAAAAAAAACAAAAAAAAACAAAAAAAAAACGCGCCTGGTGCTGAAACCATATTATATTATATGGAAGGCCAAGATCATTGTTTGTAAAAATGGTTGCTACAAGCGCTGGAACAAGGTCATTTTGCAAAAACTCTAAATGTCGGGTTCTCACCTTCAATTGTCCTTTGTTCTAAAAATTTCTTATGTAAGATAACAATATTTTTATACTTCCAGTTCGACAATAAAAAGATCTGTCAAAATCGAGAACAAAAATAGGGGGTTGTCATTTAAAAACAAAATGGATGACGTCATTACTCTAAATCAAATGACGACTAAAAATAGACTTTCACGCATAAATGTGTATTTTTATAAAGGAAAATCGACCAGTTCCAGGATTTTTTCCAAAAATATTTTATTTCGAATTTTTTAATATATACCATACTTTAGGCGCGCACTGTATATTAAACCGTTTAAGTACAGAAATGTGCACCATTTTAAAAATAATATACATTTGCACATTCTGTGTTCTTTCAAATTAGTTAATGATCTTGGCTTCTAGGCCCCAACCCAGTACATAATAAATAAATATCATTTTTGTCTGGTTGAGATATCTTTCGATCAATGTTATAACTACAATTTCTAATTTAGGATGTCTCGGTGTGTATGCAAAAGTTATTTATAGATATGCCATATATTATCATAATGGAATAATATATGAAGTCGATGAATAAACCGTATTCTGCATTCTGCAGCGAGCTACGTGACCATTTTATTTTTGAGGAGATCCCAGAGACCGATTAATAATTCATCGTATCTATTGGAATTTAAAGAGTGGAAGAGGAATGCGTGCAGATGTTACTTGCCAATATATTTCATGATATCCAAATGCACCGAAAAATATGGCAACTGAGCCTCTATATATTATTTAAGATCAACGAGAATATAAATATCCGGGAATATAAACAGATTCATGTCTATTTTGTAAATGATATCAACTATCGTAATCAAAATCGTAATATAGATAATACCTTTCAACGTAAATCATAAATTTATAAACCGGTGGTGATTGGCCCATTCATGACATATTGTTCCCTTTTCGGTAGTAATAATTATTTATGTAAGAATTTAAAAAGTGTTTTAAAATGTAAATAGTTATTTTTTATACAAAACGATAAAATAATATATTATCGATGAGCGGAAATGTTAATTCACGAGCGACATAGGAGCGGGTGGATTAATTTCGCGAGTCGATAATGATATTTTATCGTCGTGTGTAAAATTCTATTTTTTTGTATAGCAAATTTTAAAGGCAGAGGCAAAATATTTTTTTATTAGAAACGTCAAAATTAATTTTAATTATTTTTTCCACAAAAAGACTAGAGCGGGCTCTGGCCACCCTGACATTTATATAAAAAAACAATTTATTGTCAACAGTTCTCACCAGAAGTTTTGCGCTAATAGAATCATGTGTGAAAATGAAGAAATCCTGCCTGTAGACGTAAAAGAAGGGGCGTCTGCGGCGGTAAATAAATTATTGCCGCAAAAATAACGAATGATTTACGAGAAAAAGTGTTTCCAAAAATGGAAAAGCGGAAAAAATATCACTAATGCGAGTGAGAAGGTGCTTTTAGCATATTTCTCTGAAAAATCGAAAATAGTTAAACCATCGACCATTATACTACTCAATGTTAAAGTATACCCTGCTAGTGAACGAAAATTGTGACATTTCAAAGTAAGCAATATCAGGTAACCAACAAAGTTCGTGCGGTTTTTTATGGCAATCTGTAATTAAAAAAACCGAACGAACTTTTTTGGTTACTTAATAGATCTAGCGAGGGCGTTGTATATATAATAATAACATTGAATATTTGCAGATACACCAAACTGATTTTATTGTTAAAGAAATTGAGCGATGGCTACAAGCCTAAAAAGTCTAAAATTTTTGAAACAGAAGATGTTATTAACTATTTAAAAGAAGCTTCAGATGACGAATTTCTGTTTATGAAGGTAAGATTTTTTAACAATTGGTTTGAATAATGTGTGTAATTCAAATTTGGAATTTCAGGTTGTTGTTATAATGGGTTTATATGGGGCGTGCCGGTCAGATGAATTATACAAGTTAGAAGTTCTCCATGTTGATGATCGAATGTCGTTCATAGTCGTTTCTCTAATTGATACTAAAACTAAGAAAGATCGGTCGTTTTGTATTATCGACAAGGAATGTGGAGTTAGTGTGTTGGAAATTGTGAGAAAATATGTCGCTTTGCGGCCTACACAAATAGTTTTTCGTTAATTATAGGAACAAAAAGTGTACCGTGCAACCTGTAGGGATAAATACATTCTATAAGGTCCCTAAAAAGATTGCCGAGTTCATGAAGCTACCAAATACAGAAATGTACACTGGACATTGCTTCCGTCGCTCTGCAGCTACAATATTAGCGAACTCTGGTGCAGATTTGACGACTGTCAAGCGCATCGGCTGATGGAAATCATCCTCCGTAGCGGAAACTTATATAGAGGAATCGGTAGCCAGTAAGATTGCCGTTTCAAAATAGCTATTTAGCGGAATAGAAACGCAAAAAAGTATAAACAATGATTCTGCTTCAAATATAAAAATTTCCGGCAATGTAAATCGTACTATTATTCTTAATATAAACCCACAAAATGAATAAAATGTATTACTTGCAAGTTTAATAAATAAATGACCTTTGTAATAGTTACATATGTACATGTTAATAATTCACTGTTACATATCGTGAATTTCTGCCGCTGGGCGACTGGTTTCGTGGCCACGCCCACATGACAAAAATTAAAGTATTTTATCTACCCTTGCTCTTAAAGTATTACTTTATCTACTCTTACGTGTAAATGACACTTGATCTACTATTTCGAGTTGATAAACGCATACTTTAACATGTGCTATAGAAAAAAAAAAACAATTACGCTTATGTTCTTAAATATAAAGTTTAAAATGCATTCAATTAAGGCTCAATTGCATTGTATTCAAAATCTCTTTACCCACATCAGATAGCCTCAGAGTTTATATTAGACATCTAGAAGACAATGGCTGCCATGCTCAAAAATCTTACCATTTTTCTTAATACGTACTTATCTTAAGTAGGCCCTAGACTATCAAGCGGCTTGATCAAATGCTTGAGCAAATTGATTGTATCAAGCGTGATTGCATTGTTATAGAGGGCGCTTTTGACTACGTAAACATGAGCTCCTCTAAAAATTCAGCAATTAATAGTATTTCAAGTGAAAATAATAAAAAGTATTGTGTCTGTGGTACCGAGGCGAAGTCAGGCATCACATGTGTAGTTTGTGAGACCCTTTATCATAATGGTTGTGTACGAAAGGTGAAAACCTGCTGTGGTAAAAAGTTAACGGCACCGACATCGCCGCCTGAGATAGACTTCAAGATCGAAGCATACATCTATCTCAAGGATCTAGTTAAGAGCCTAACATTAACAAACAATCTCCTAACTGAGAAACTTGAAGCCCTCCAGGAAAAATATGATAAGCTGAGTGAAGAGGTTGGAAATGATGTATTTCCCGCCATCCAGTCCACCAAGCAGTTGTCCGATGTTGTTGTAGGCAACCAAACAACCGCCTCAAATGGGCACAAAAATATACCCGAACCAACAGGTAAACAAATCAAATCCGCTAGAATAAATGCAGTTCCAGTTGTAGATTATTTAAATGCTACTACTAATGCAAACCATTTGGATATCCCGCATACGCCACCAATCGCACCCGATTTAAAAGTGCAGAGCCAAGTAACCGCAAACGGGTGGACTACAGTTCAACGTTCACGGAGAGTGCAGAAGAAGAAACAAATTATGGGCGACGGCGAAGACGATGTTTTAAAGGGAGTCGAAAAAAAGGCCCATGTCCACATATACCGTCTCAATCCGAGGACAACTAGGAATGAAATTGTAGCACATTTAAATAAGCATAATATTACTAAAATTGAGTGTGATAAGCTTAATTCAAGACGACCAGAGGAGTACTCATCATTTAAAATCACGGTTCCATTCGTACAGTTGGAAATTGTTGAAAATTCAAAGATATGGCCAAAAGGAGTAGGAATTAGCCGTTTTTTATTCAAGCGGAACCCCGTAATTCCAACAAACACTTAAAAGAAGAAACTAATCATCAGGACCACACCGCGCTCCTGTACATTAATATACAATGTTTGCGAAACAAATTGGAAGAAATTGAGGCCCATGTCGCAGGTAAAAATATAGGATTCATTGCAATTTGTGAACATTGGTTACGACCAATTGAATTTGAATCATATTCAATAAATAACTTTATTATAGCATCCTGTTATTGCAGACGAAATTAAAAAAATGGCGGATCGCTAATTATGATCAGAGAAGATATTAATTACTCTCCTATATTATTTTTAACTGAAATGTCAATTGAAAAAGTATGTGAACTGTCCGGTGTATTCTTAAGCGAATCGAAAACTATTATTATTGTTGTATACAGACCACCAAGTGGGAATTACACTGATTTTCTCAATGTGATTTCTGTCATGATGGGAAAAATCAATGTTTTAGCCAACTTTGTTTATATCTGTGGGGATTTTAATGTTCACTTTAATTCAGATGACAGAATTGCCACCCAGTTATGTAATGTTTTTGAGAGCTATGGTCTCTGGAAACTGTCAAAACATACCACAAGAAAAGATGCATGCATTGATAATATATTCTCAAATGATATAAGCAAAGTAGGGAAAATCTGGGCAGTAAATTTAGGAGTGTCCGATCATATTGGCCTGGGACTGGAGCTCAATCATCCTCGCAGGGAATTACCACTGCGAAGGTTAGTCAGACCTGTTACTCAGCAAGGTAAAATACTATTTTATAATTATATGAGTGATTTCGATTGGTCGGAATTCATGGCTGGTGAACTGGATATAAATAGGAGATGGGATGCCTTAATTGAAAGAGTTGTTATTTCATTTCGCAAAGCATTCCCCGAAAAACTGGTAAACTCGCATAAATGTAACGTTCAGTGGTTCAACTCTGAACTAAAATCTATGAGAAACATGTTACATTTGTTAAAAGATATGGTAAATCAGGATATAAATAATATTACTTTGCGTCAAACATATAATAGTTTTAAAAGACAATATAAAAATGAGATCACAAAATCTCAGAAGCAAGCTAACGAAAATTTTATCAAATCATCCGTGAACCCTACAAGGGCAATGTGGAAAGTAATAGATTCTAAGCGACCAACAAAATCAAAATCTAAAACACCCACTAATATTTCTCCAAATAATTTTAACGCACATTTTGCAACAGTAGCTGAATCAGTAATAAATACACTTCCAAACTGTAATATAGATCCAGTTCACTTTATGCATAATTTACCGAATAATCCTCCTTATTTTAACTTTGAAGAAGTATCTTGTGCTAAAGTTCGTAGCATAGTTCTTAAGCTGAAACAAACAACAAGCGAAGATATATATGGATTAAATATCAAAATTATAAAACTTGCACTGGACATACTTATTAGTCCCATCACTAAACTCATAAATCAGTGTATTAGAACGGGCGTGTTTCCAGACTCCTTAAAAATAGCCAAGTGTGTACCCATTTTCAAAGGTGGAGACAAAGAAAATCCCAATGACTATCGGCCTATATGTATCTTGCCTGTCCTGTCTAAGATCCTGGAATCTAGTAGAGCAGGTTACTTTGTACTTAAATAAGCACAATATTTTAACATCAAATCAATTTGGATTTAGAAAAGACAAGTCAACTATAACAGCTATAGAGAACTTTATTGAAAACATAATCAAAGCTTTTGAAAATGAGGAAGTAGTGGCCTGCAACTTCCTCGATCTTAGTAAGGCTTTCGATTGCATGAATCATTCTATCCTTTTACGCAAATTGTACTATTACAACTTTAGTCCGAATAGTTGTAAACTAATTGTATCTTACTTATCAAACCGTATACAAATGGTTACTGTTGATGACTGTATGTCAGACCAACAAAAAATAACAATCGGTGTGCCACAAGGATCAATTTTTGGCCCACTGTTGTTTCTAATATATATCAATGATCTTCCCACAAATATAGAACAATCGTCAATAGTACTATATGCAGATGACACAACGATCGCGTCACGAGCTACATCTCTAGAAACTGCAATAAATAAATTGGAGACAGACATGAATACAGCCACCGACTGGTTTACCACAAATAAATTAAAGTTAAATTCAACCAAAACCGTAAATATGTTATTCACTTTAAAGCATGTTCCTATGTCGTGTATGTTTGTCAAGTTTTTGGGGATATTCTTAGATCCACACATGACTTGGAGTAAGCATGGTAGAGAACTGGCATGTAAACTGTCAAGAAATGTATATCTTTTGCGAAACCTATCCAGATCAGTAACTAAGGATGTACTCATATCCGCTTACTATGCTTTCATTCACTCACATTTGTCGTATGGAATTCTTCTATGGGGACATTCGTCTATTTTAAATGACATTTTTAAAATTCAAAGAAGAGCCTTTCGTGTTGTTTGCGGTATTGCGTACCGAGACGATTGTCGCTTTTGGTTTTCTGAAACTGGAGTATTAACAGTTCCTTGTTTGTATGTTTTGGAATGTTTGTTGTACATAAAAGCCAATATGCATCTATACAATCAAAACAACTGTTTCCATAAATATGAGACACGCAAGAAAGATGAGTACCGTGTGGAACCATTCAGGCTTTCAAAAACTATGAACGGCACAAGATACTTTTCCATAAAATGTTTTAATGTGTTACCTAGAAATTTCCAGGATCTTACATATAACCGGTACAAAACAAAAATCAAAGCCTTTCTAACCGAGAATGCCTTTTATACTATAGATGAATTCTTTAATTGTACCGTACCGGAATAATGATTTTCGTCTGCATTAACAGAAATGATCTTATGTTTTTTATTACACATGGGCTCGGCTTTTAAAGTGTTAGTTTTAAGGTTTCTCTATGTATATGTGTGTAATTGTAAACCTGTACTGATCTCTAGCTCTTAATTACTTTGTTCTTTTTAACTAATTTGTTTGTTTTCAAGGATAATGTAGCATTTTTGTCTATCGCTGCATTATCACTTAACGTGTAACTTGACGTGTGTAAACAATTAATGTGATAACACAAATAAACATATTATTATTATTATTATTATTATATTATTATTATTATTATTGATAGTTTAGAAACCAGTTTGAAGCTTGAAGCAAGCATTGACGGTGATTGATAAAAAGTTTGAATGACTCAAGCGGATGGTCAAGCCGCTTGATAGTCTAGGGCAATTTCCATCAAGCATTGCGTCAGTCAAGCGGTGGAAGGCATGGCGTACACTTCGGAAAGCGAGGTCCGAGAAAACTCGGAGCGGGAATTCATCAGTTTGTTGATTGAAATATATCGCGATTGTCCGGAATTGTGGAAAGTGAAGAGCAAGGATTATTTCAATAGAAATAAAAATAAGTACGGCGCTAGAAAAAATCGTGGGGGCATTGAAAAAGATAAAACCCGATTTCAGTGTGAAACAATTGAAACAAAAAATTAATGTTCTCAGAACAAACTTCAACAGGGAGTTCAAGGCCATTGAGGGTAAAAAAGTGTCAAGGACGTCTACAGACGACATCCCTAAACCTTTGCTTTGGTATTACAATGACATGCACTTCATAAAAGACCAGTTGGAAATCGCACAAACCGAAACTTCTGAGGTAAGAATTTTATTTCATTTTATTTTATTTTTTTTTACAGTATTTATAATTATTGTATATCACGAGTAATGTTACACAAGGCAATTGTTTTGCCGTGGAACTGAAGCAGACGTGTAGAAAAATTTGCAGAAGTCATCCCTTATTCTTTTTGCCTCTACTCTAGAATTGCCTTTGGTTCTTTGAAGTTGTGCCGTCTCTTGAATGTCTTGCCTTCATGACCCAGGTTCCACAGCACCAATCACAATATCGCCTCTGTCAATATTCTGAGGTTGCAAATACTTGGCTCTATTCTTTGAGCACAAGTAGTTGTGCAAATGGCAACATGCCATTACAATTTTCACAGCTTTCGGTGGTTCAAATTTAATGGCATTTTGAAATATTTTGAATCTCTTCGTTAATATACCAAATGCATTTTCAACAACTCTTCTGGCTCGGAAGAGTCTATAGTTGAAAATCCTTTTCTCGTTCGTCAAAACAGCTCTGTTGTAGGGCTTCATGAATTGAGGGAATGCTTCATCTCCAATGAAGACGTACGGAAATTTTTCATTAGGAGTGTCTGATAACTCACGAGGATCAGGCATGTCAAGCTGGTTCTGAGACAACTTGCGCCAAAATAATGTGTTCTTCAACACACCACCATCTGACACTCGGCCATTTGCTCCCACATCAACCATCAGAAATTTATAATTTGCATCAACAATTGCCATAAGCACAATGCTGAAAGAACCTTTGTAATTGTAATAGTAGGACCCAGAATGGCGAGGTTTTTGGATTGATACGTGTTTACCATCAACGCTCCCCACGCAGTTGGGGAAATTCCACTGTTCTTCGAATTCCTGGGCAACCCGTTTCCATCCATCCTGCGATTTTGGAACCTAGAAGAGAAACAAAAAACGAAACTTGCATTATAACCCTTACATGAAGAATTAACAGTTACTGTAAATAGGAATTTAATTATTAAATTGCTGTTGTGCCTAAATTACACCATTATTTTTTGTTACAGCAACCGACTCCGGATGAAGACTCGCAATCACGAGGGTCTCCTTCTGACGTAGTTACACCCTCAACTCCCAAACCAGCCATCCCTGTAAAGACGGGTAAAAAAAGGAAAGGTGGGCCTGATAGCACTGATCAATTAGTGGGACCAGCGACTGAATATTTCAAGCGACCTGAGACTGAAGAAGATATTCTGGCTAAGGGATGGGCTATGAAATTAAAAAAGTTAACTCCAGACCAACGACGCTTCGCCGAAAAAATCATAAATGACACGCTTTTTGAAGCAGAAATGGGCAACTTGACAAGGGAAGGAGTGCGTTTTCAAACCCACCCTCCTCGTTGGTCATCCTCGCCACCTTCATCGTCATCTTCTTCAATGAATAGTTGGCCAGGGCAGACGCTGTACATTTCGCATCCAAG
The DNA here is from genome assembly GCA_910593695.2 of Ocypus olens. Lineage (NCBI taxonomy): Eukaryota > Metazoa > Arthropoda > Insecta > Coleoptera > Staphylinidae > Ocypus > Ocypus olens. Next base: position 18,286,114 of record OU343052.1, on the reverse strand, counting down.
TGAAAGTCCTTCATACCCAGAGCAACACCACCAAACGTCTGATGAAGATAATGCCGCTACGTTCTTGTCCTCTTTTACCTCAATGTGAACTTGTGCCCTAATCTTTTCAGTTCAGCAATAATGTACATTACCTGTGCGATATCTGTATTATTTGTAAAGTGCAATTATTTGTAAATCTGTTCCTTTCTTAAAATATAAAGAGATTTACTTGGGCAATAATTTCTTACCTGGATATTTTCCTTCAATGCCTTGATAATTGCAGAGCAAGTTTTCATTATGATGAGTTCCAGAGTCTGCGGAGCAATGGCACACGTGAATTTCAGGTCTTCTAAATCCATGCCAGATGCTAGGTACCTCAACGTGACAGACAATCTCTGACTTGCAGGAATAGCCTCACTCATTTTCGTGTCCTTCTTCTCGATGTCTTGGCGGACTAAATCGAGTATATTATCGAAACTTTCTTGGTCCATGCGTAGAAAGTTCCTATAATCCTCTGGTTCCGAACCACTCAGAAAATTAAGGAGATGTTGATGAGTGAAGCGGTTCCTCATTTTATACCAGTCTTTTTTTTCTTTTTGTGGTTTCTCCTCTTCACAGCAACCAATGTTAAGGCCAGGAAGCCCAAATCTACATTTGACACCATTATACGCTCCACACTCCTCCACTTCTCAGCGTCGACAGAGTTTTCATGAAAAGATTGAAGTGTTGATTGAAGTACGCTTGAAGCGCCCATCAATCGGAGCCTCAAGCATTTGATCAAGCCGCTTGATAGTGTAGGGCCTCCTTTATAAATCGTTAAATTATTGATTAACCAAATGATAGGTAAGGTATAATCAATATTTCTATTCCTCTACATTTGATTTACATGACACAGCCAAAGCAAAGAATTTGATAAAAAACAATTAGTCCTCCGCTTCCACGAGATAAAATACAGTGTGTTTCAAAAAGAAATTAATCGCAGTTGTCTATGCAATACGCATGTCTGTAATTAATGCTTTTTGCACAATGGTCATAATTTTTGAAGGGAACTCTCTGAATGAGAACGAATGTTTAATCATTTGAATTCTTAGCTTCCTTCTGAAACATACCGTACATACAATGATTCCAGCCAAACTCAATGCTATCGGTGCCAGATGTTTTACACTGCTGGTATTCCTGCCATGGAATTCAGTGTCAAAGACAAAGACGCAGAATTTCTCTTTGCCCACTTCAGAGGGGATCTGCCTTTGCTGTGAAAAAAATTGAATCCAATGTATACAGAAAGTTATACCAACATACTGCTGCTTCTAAAACCTAGAGACAATTTACAGAAAGTAACGCTGGCACTAGCACCCTGCTACAACAAGACTAAAACAGTAGTTATCGTTAAGTTTCAGAAACTTTCGTCGGCAAAATCTTCTGTTATTATATAGGCACCATTACACTGTTGGAATCTCTTAAGCCTATAATTTAATCCCACTACTGATTCATGTTATAGATAACGTATTTTAAATCGTCATAAATAATAGGAGTGCATCTTTATATATATATATATATAATTCTACTGTACGTGTGTATGTCACTGAACTCCTAAACGGCTGGGCCGATTTGAATGAATTTTTTTGTATGCGATTGGGTGGCGCCCCGAATGGTTTAGATTCACAAATCAGCCCAGCAGGTGGCGCTGCAGTCTGTATCTAGATTATTTATCTATACTGCAACTAAACGGCTGGATCGACTTGAATGAATTTTTGTGTATGCATTCATTCATTCATTTAATTCATTTTGTGTATGTATTCATTCAATGCATTTAATTTTTTTGTAAGCTGTTTTGATATTATATGTATCGCATTTACGTAAATATTGAGCGTATTATATTCAGATATAAGTTACGTGCATAGGATTTCATTTATTTTTCGACATTTTAATTTGTGTGTATTATATTAAGTGTGTTTCGTTATTTTGACATTTTAATTTTTTTGTACGTTATCTTTTTATATTTTAGGTGTCACTGAATATTAAGTGTATTATATTCATATATAAGTTACGTACATAAAACAATGCCACGTCTTCGTGGACGAGGAGGAAATATTGGTCGACGGATCGGCAAAAGATCAATTGACGGACAATGAAAATTTAAAAAACCAGGCTGCAATCACACGTGCTAATGAAAGTCAAGAGCAACGCAACGAACGCCTTCGAGCTAATGCATTGAGACAAAAACTGGCCTGTCAACGAGTCATCGACACATTCAGAACATGTGAACAACAGCGTTTGCAAGTGTATCGCGCATTGACACGTGCATCACTTCTTCGCCTTGAGTTTGAATATGCGTCGGACATCGACTATTCGTCACATTCACAAATTGTAATCGGGGCTATGAACAACCAATGCCAACACTGTTATGCACTCAAAGGTGAATCGGCCGGTTTCTGCGGCGCGTCTGGAAAAGTTGTATTCCCACCTTTGAATTCGCCGCCAGAACCATTAAAAGCCCTATTGGCTGGAGCTACATCTCAATCTAAATTGTTTTTGCGTAAAATTCGCAAATTCAATTCGTGCTTTCAAATGACATCATTTGGAGCAACAAAAATCGTTCAGAATGAGGATGGTCGCAATTTTCAATCAACGTTTAAGATTCAGGGCCAAGTGTATCATCAAATTGGTTCTTTAATGCCGATGCCTGATACCGATTCAAAATTTCTGCAAATCTACTTCATGGATGATGAGGAGCAGCAAATAAACGCATGCTGCCAGTACAACCATATCGCAAGGAGCGAGAAATTATGGGTATTTTAGAACCGTTTTTACAGAATCACAACCAGTTGGTCCAGTTGTTCAATACCGTTTCAAACAGACTGCAGAACGACAACTATACGATCGTCATCAAAGCAGACAAAGTACCATCTGGTCAGCACGCGGGCCGATATGATGCACCGACTATTAATGAAGTTGCAGTTGTTATGGTTGGCAACGCATTTGAACGTCGAGATATACGAATCAAACGCAGAGATAACACAGTGCATACGATTGAAGACAGTCATCGCTTTACGACGCTTTACAATATCCATTGATATTTTGGGAAGGAGAAGATGGATATCATTTAAATATCAAACAAAGAAATCCAGCAACAGGTACAATCTACACATGTCATTACTTAATATTTTATTTTTATGCACGAATAATTTCTTTTTGTCTTAATAATATTTTTACTTTGCAGGTGCAGAAACCAGCAAGGAAGTGAGCGCGATGAACTTCTACGCATATCGGTTGATGATTCTTGCCGATGAAGACAATAATATTCTCCGATGCCGCCAGCTGTTTCATCAATATATCGTTGATATGTATGCGAAAATTAAAAGCGAGCGATTACGATACATCAGGTATAATCAAGCGAAACATCGAGCTGAGGAATACATTCATTTGCGTGATGCTATTGTTGGTAACGTAGATGGAATAACTAATATCAACGACATCGGTACTTCATATATTCTTCCATCATCATATATTGGTAGCCCACGTCATATGCAAGAATATATTCAAGACGCCATGACTTTTGTGCGCGCGTACGGACGACCAGATTGGTTCATTACATTTACGTGTAATCCAAAATGGGATGAAATTAAAATTGCGTTATTGCCAGGTCAAACCGCTACAGATCGGCACGATATCACTGCACGTGTTTATTTATTTATTTATTTATTTATTTATTGCACGGTATAACCTTTTTACAAAATAAAATACATACAATTAAATTACAATTTAAAATAACATACTCATACTAAAAGTAGAAGCGCGAGTCTTCAGACAAAAGTTAAAATCGTTGATGAACTTGATTATACATTCCTCTGTATTTGGCAAAACACGTTGCTGTTGAATGGCAAAAACTAGGTTTGCCACACGCGCATATTTTGATTTGGTTGGTCGACAAAATACAGTCTGAAGAAATTGATAAAATTATCTCAGCAGAAATTCCGGATCGGAATATCGATCAAGAATTGTATGAGATTGTTACCGCTAACATGATCCATGGTCCATACGGTGCTATAAACATGACGGCGCCATGCATGGATATTGGAAAATGTACGAAAAGTTTTCCAAAAAATTGTATAAATGATAGAATCACTAATATTGATGGTTATCCATTGTATGGTCGTAGAGACACTGACCATGGTGGTCAATCACATCAATTACGCATGTCAAACGGTACAACAGTTGACATTGACAATCCGTATTCACCATTGCTGTGTAAAATCTACAAAGCACACATAAACATTGAGCTCTGCAGTTCGGTGAAGTCCATAAAATATATATGCAAATATGTCTATAAGGGCAGTGATATGGCTGTATTTGCTGTTCAAAATGTTAACGAAAACGATGAAATAACACGGTATCAAATGGGCCGATACATCAGTAGCAATGAAGCAGTTTCACGTATTTTGAGTTTTCTGATACACGAAAGAGGCCCTGCTGTTATTCATTTGGCCGTGCTCCTTGAAAATGGACAGCGTCTTTATTTCACGGAAGAGACGGCTCTACAACGTGCATCAATTGCCCCAAAAAACACATTAACTGAGTTTTTCGAACTATGCAACCGACCAAGTAGTCCCGGTCAATTCGCAAAGACGTTAATGTATACTGATGTGCCACGATATTTCACATGGAACAAACAGTCAAAAAAGTGGGAACCATGAACGCGAAGTGTTCCGGTTGAAGGATACAACGGCATATTTACGGGAAATACATTAGGCCGATTATACACAGTCCATCCAAAGCAACGCGAATGTTTCTTCTTGCGTTTATTGTTGGTTAATGTTCCTGGACCGACGTCCTTCCAATACTTGCGAACAGTCAATGGCATTTTGTATGACATATATCATGATGCGTGTCGCGAATTACATTTGCTGGAAGATGACAACCATTGAGATATTACACTTGCAGATGGAGCATCTCCTCATCAAATTCGCCAAGTATTCGCCATATTATAGACGACATGTTTTCCATCTCAAGCTTCTGTCCTCTCTGACAAATATAAAGATTCCATGAGCGACGACATTCTGCATAGCATTCGGATCGCTGATCAAGATCCCAATATCGAGTTTTCGCTGGAAATATATAACGAGGCGCTAATAAAGATTGAAGATATTTGCATTCTGATTTCGAATATGCCACTCATTCATTTTGGTATGCCCTTACCTAACCGCCCAGTAACAGACATCATTAACAGCGAGATTCAGTGCGAACAACAGTTCGATACGGTCTCTTTAACTACGTTCGTTGAAAATAATGAGCAACTACTCACTGATACAATATATACGATCGAATTAATTTGTCAATTGTAGCAGAACAAGATGGATGTTTTTTGGCCGCACCATGTGGCACTGGAAAAACGTTTCTCATCTCGTCAAATCATATTGCGTTAGCAATTGCTAGGTATTGCAGCCACTTTGCTTGATGGCGGACGGACTGCACATTCAGCACTCAAGTTGCTGTTGAACATTCACACAAATCCAGATGCAGTGTGCAACATAAAAAAGCATTCCGGTATGGCTAAAGTTTTGCAAAAATGCAAAATTATTATCTGGGATGAATGCACTATGGCCTACAAGCATTCACTTGAAGCTCTCGATAGAATGATGAAAGATCTAAATAATAACACCAGGCTTTTCGGTGGTGCTTCACTGCTGCTCTCCGGTGATTTTAGACAGACATTGCCGGTCATTCCACGCGCTACATATGCGGACGAAATTAACGCATGTATAAAACAATCATATCTATGGCGAAATGTCAGTACAGTCAGAGAAAATACAAATGCGAAACTCGCTCGGCGAGGGAATGCTGCCGCATGTCGGTGCTTAGTTCGGTCGAAACCCATCCCTTCTTAAAATACAGTTATGAGGTAATAAAATTTACAAGCCTAGTTCACTTCTCGCCCTTAAGTGATCGACTAACGGAAAATTTTATTTCGTTATATGATTTCTATCAGTTAATGAAATATCTGTGATTTTTTCATCTTTCAATTTTTGGAGCGTCATCTTCAAAAATTATAATAACTAAAATGTTTATTTTGATCTTTTTTTAATATATTTATCAACAAATGAACAGTAATTTTATATAAAATTATTGGTAATATTTTAGTATGTATAATTTTCTTTTCAGTTTCGTATAAATATGTAACCCCATTTTTGCCAAGATATGACCTTGAAACCCTCGAAAAATAAGATTTTATTTTTCTAATCATTAAAACTGATTATGATAATCTGAAAAATTCACATATATTTTTTACCCAAATAAAAGTTTATTTAGGGTATTTTTTTTAAGTTTAAGCTTTTTTTTCGCCCTTTCTAACCTTGAAAAAATTTACTTAATTTGGTATTTGGGATAAAAATATTTATGATTTTCTTTTAGATTTTTATAGTGGTTAGAAAACAAAAACCTGCCTAATTACGGAATCTCATCAAGCTTTTGCAGGAAGAGATTTGGAGGTTCAATGATTTTACTGCGCCGCGATATACCATTCAATGAAATCGAAAGTGTAGTGAAACTGTCAAGTGAGAACGTATGCGAATTAAGTGCGATTGAAATTCCATCGCTTAAATTAAGCGTGTGCTGTGTCTACAGAGTGCCAAATTCACTCCCATGAATTTTTATCAATAATTTCCAAAGCGTTTATATCATTAAAACAACAAAGTATTATCATCGCAGGTGATTTTAATATTAAATTCGGTACCAATGACAATCTCAATTTACAATTCAATGATTTAATCAATTCATTTGGCCTCCAAACCAGTATTAAAGATAACACAAGATAATCAAACTGCATTGATAATATAATAGTCAACGATTATATCATTAACAACAATATGTACGTTTCAAATACCGTTAATACCGGACTTTCCGACCATTTAGGACAAACTATAAAGGTTGATTTATGTAATCCCGTAAGCACAAGAAAAACTTTTAGCACTCCTATAACTAAAAAGGGCCTCTTAACTCTGTACCAGATACTTGACACTGTAGATTGGAATGAAGTACATAACGCAAGTGATATTAACGCAAGCTTTGATAAATTTATGTCGATACTCAAAAATGCAGTAGATATTTCATTTCCAAAGTACTGCAACTCAAATGTTGGCTCTGGCGAATTAAAATGGTTCAACGATAAATAAAAAAATATGCGGGAGCAAATGCTTCTTTTAATCGAATTTAATAAAACGCATCCGTCATTAGAACCAAATGAATCAATTAGAAAAATTAGGAAACAATATAGGGGGGAAATTGCTAAACAAAAACGACTAAATAATGATAGGTACATTTCTTAATCCAATAATTACCCTAAAGCTATGTGGAACATCGTAAAGGGACCGCGAAAATCCAACCACTGTGATATAGACGTTAATAAATGTAACGAATACTTTTCTAATATTGGAAACATTATTAACGGCTCAGAAACTGCCCCATCAACATCCGAAAATCTCGAAATTCTACAAACTCCGAACATTTCCTCAATAGATGTTGACTTCAAAATATCTAAACTCTCTGAATTTGAAGTTCGCGACATTATAAATAAACTGAAAAATTCAAACAGTTTTGATATATACGGATTGAACAGTAATATTATAAAGCATGTAAAGAGTATTATTACTCCACACTTGACCAAATTAATCAACCGGGCATTAGATGCAAATATATACCCTAAATCGCTAAAAATATCAAAAGTCGTCCCAATTTATAAAACTGGCGAAAAATCTGATCTAAATAATTATAGACCAATATCTATAATACCAATTTGAAGATATTTGAAAAGGCAATAAAGGCAAGACTGTCTCGGTACTTTGAAACAAATAATCTATTATCAACTGCACAATTCGGATTCCGCGAAAATAAAAGTAATGTCTCTGCACTAGTAGACTTTGTAAACTACATCTACACACACATTGACAACGGAGAATATATTAGTGCTTTACTTTGCGACTTAAGAAAAGCTTTCGACTGCGTGTCCCATAAAATACTCCTACATTAATTAAGTCAATATAGAATCGACAAAGACACGATTGAATTTTTTACTTCCTACTTTGCTGATCGCTATCAATATGTGGAGATTAACAGCACAAAATCAAATATCCAACCAATTAACCGCGGGGTCTTTCAAGGATCCGTTCTGGGTCCAGTATTTTTCATAATTTATATAAATGATATAGATCAACAAATAGACTCAACCAACCTGATATTATTTGCCGACGACACAGCAGCTTTAACAAGTTCAAAACACCTTGACAATCTACTCCAAATAACAAATTCCAAACAAAACTAAATAAAACACTGGTTCAGGGCACATGAATTAACTCTCAATGAGAAAAAAACACAAACAAAAAGACAAAAGAGGAAAACTCCTTGGGATATATTTAGAACCATCTCTCACATGGTTTGAACACTGTAACAAACTCGCGAAACAATTAGCTTCACTCCTATATTTATTTAGAAATGTTTACGCTTCCAAAAGTGTCTTAATCCAAGCCTACCATGCGCTATTCAACTCAAAAATGAGCTACGGATTAATAATCTGGGGGCATTCTGCATCCGCTAAAAGAATATTTAGCCTCCAAAGAAAATTATTAAGAATAATTGATGGAGCTAATTATAGCGACGACACAAAGCCAATTTTTTTAAAGTTCAAAATACTAACTCTGCCGGGTCAATTCTTCAAACCTTAATTTACATTAAGCAAAACACAGAAAAATATCAACTTGTGAGCGAAATGCATCAACACTTCACAAGAACAGGGAGCAATATGTACATTCCTTATTCTAGAATCAAGCGAACTCGATGCAGTGCCAATTATCACGGTATAAAGTGCTATAACTGCCTCCCCACACAAATTAACAGCCTAAATTTAGAAAAATTCAAAATATATATAAAACAACTTCTTATAACAAAATGTCCTTTCAGCAATGATGAATTCCTAAATTCTGATTTTATATAACTAAATGGACAATTAATGTATAGCTTTCTTGGACGAGTGTAAGCATTGTATTGTATTGAACGTATTAACACAATAAAATATATTATTATTAAATATATTACTGTTCAACTGTTGATAAATATACAAAAAATATCGTAAAGATATTAGTTATTCGAATTTTTGAAGTTCTCGCACCAAACGTTGAAAGATGAAAAAATCACATAGATGGAATGTATTGATAGCAATCATATGACGAAATAAAATTTTAAATTACATTTTTTAGGGGCAATTTTTTTTAGTACTCTTAAAACTCTTTGGCATTTTTTTCAAGACATTTTTTCCAGTACTCTTTTTGGCATTTTTTTTAGTTCACTTTTTCAAAACTTTTTAGCATTTTTTGGGACAATTTTTTTTAGTACTCTTAAGACTCTTTGGCATTTTTTCCAAGATAATTTTTTCCAGTACTCTTTTTGACATTTTATTCAGGACAATTTTTTCCAATACTCTTTTTTGGTATTTATTTTTAGTTCACTTTTTCAAGACTTTTTAGCACTTTTTTGGGACAATTTTTTTTAATACTCTTAAGACTCTGGCATTTTTTCCAGTACTCTTTTTGGCATTTTGTTCAGGACAATTTTTTCCAGTACTCTTTTTTTGGCATTTTTTTTCAATACAATTTTTTTCAGTGCTCTTTTTGGCATTTTTTTAAACAAATTTTTTCAGTGCTCAATTTAGCATTTTTTTCAAGACATTTTTTTAAGTACTCTTTCTCAAAACAAAATCGTTACTTCTACAGCAGGCTTTCTATAGCATAACATAATTCAAAAATTATATAATTACGTAACACCAAGAATAAGAGTTTCTTTTAACCAAGTTATTTTAAGTTGTTTTGTTAATACATGTTTGAATTCAACTTTAAGCATTTTATACCTGACGTGTCCAATATTGTAAAGGCAATATAATGATCTAATAAAATTATATTTTATTCTATTCTATTCTTAACCCGAGAACGCTCGCGCCAAAAACGTTGCGTTAGCGCTCGCTTTTGGTCGTTTTGACCGATCTCGAAAATCCAATTCTCTGTACGTGAATTATTTTTTTCTATTAATTAACCAATTATATGACATGAGAAATAGCTTTATTACTAACAAATATTTTATTATACATGAAAATACATAGAGAAAAACGTAAAAGTAAGAAAACATGTAAAAAGATAAAATGGTCATAAATGCTTTAGCCTTCTTCACTCCCTATGCAGCTCAAACATATTTCAGCTCTGTGTTCCTTGCAAATGTACCTTGAACAAGTCCTGCAAGTTGCAGTTGTTTTTCTATTTTTCTTTGAGGAGCAGTATTCACATCTCCCTACCACATTACTGGCTCTTGCAGTTGCCAGCTCAATAATTTGTAAAACATTACGAATACTGTTTCGAATATTCACAGGAATATCCATTGTCAACCGTCTGTGCATGTGTTCACTGCATAATTTTTTAGAAAGCGTTTTTATAAATTCACATCTGTTTAAATTTGTTTTCGTATTAAATTCAAATATAACTCTGCTATTAATCCCAGCAATGTTCATAATTGAAAAGAAAAGTGTTAGCGGCCATCTAGCGCTCTTACGTGAAACAGAATAACTTCCCTTCATCTCGTCAACTTTGTCAACGCCGCCTTTGGTTTTGTTGTAATATAGTATAATGTTTGGTTTTCTCTTATTTGCATCTTCAACTTCTCCTTGGTGGTGCATTGACGACATCAACAGAACCGTCTTACCTTTTTTAGGTATATATGATAGTAAAGTCGCGTTATTTGTAAAACCAAAAATTGTACTGTGTACTTCTCTGTGCTTTGAGTTGACGAATTCCGGTGGCAGTTCTCTTTTATTTTTTCTAATAGTCCCCACCACAGTCAAATTTTCCTGCAGTAAGTCCTGTACCAAATTAAATGAAGTGAACCAATTGTCCATGGTCTCATTGCGCCCTGATCGAACAATTGGTTTTACTAGGCGTTTGACAATGCTACTGCTACTATTATCTAGACTAAAAGGACCCTCTGGCTGTGTGCCAACATAAACCTCCATATTTAGGGTATAGTAGGAATGTGAATCTGCCAGCGAGAAAACTTTGATCCCGTATCGTGCAGGTTTGCTTTTTATATACTGACGGAAACTGCATCGTCCTCGGAAAGCTTCCAGCATCTCGTCTATTGTTGTATCTGCCCCTACTATGTAATTTTGTTGACATCTAATTACAAATCCATCAAATAAATTTCGAATAGCTGCCAGTTTGTCTGTACTTCTACGAACTTTTCGATCTTGAATGTTGTCGAATCTTATACATCGCATTAGAAACTGAAACCTCGACAACGACATAACACATCTAAAATATTCTATACCAATACCATCGGTAGCCCATAAATCCGAAAGATTCAGGTGAGAAGCTCGTGAAACTCCTGCCAAATACAATATACCCATAACCGCTTTCATTTCAATAATATCAGTATCTCTAGCGTCTCTTTCCCGTGTAAAGTTAGCTCGAATGGACTGAATTTTTATATTCGTATGTAAAACAATTTCTTTTATAACCTCATCAGGAAAAAATAACTTCCACGAATCAATTAGAGTTGTAGTAAATTTGGCAGCATTTGCAAGACCTTCGTGAAAACGTATAATATTGGCTGGTTTTGTTTTTGCAGCACGACTTGTTGGTGGATGTTTGCACCACAGCATGCCAGATTTACCCACATAATTATCAAGACGTTTACACAAAGACAAGTCATCATAAGAATGAGAATCATCATCATCATCATCTTCTTGATCGTAGTCTGACTGTACTGAATTTGTGTCATGGTCACTTCCCTCCAGAAAATCTTCGTCTCGGTCTGAATTACCTCCAACTTCCTCTTCGCCTGATAATTCATCCCATAGTCTTTGTACTCGTGCAATTTCACGCTCATAATCACCCATTTTATGAGCTAAAAGAATGGTTATTATTACCACAGTATAGTACGCAGTAGGTTCACTCAAGCAACTACTACGAGTTATACTGTGTTATTACATTCGGTCATTCATAACCTTAAATTATTAATAGATATCATATTATTATAGTAACCGAAATAGATTGTATACTTACTTGATTATGTCTACGGTTTTCACAGAGTATTTTGGAAGAATACGTAAATAAATTGGTATACACCTTAAAAGCTCGCGATTCGGTCAATACGACCGGTTACAGATATTTCACGTAAAACAACAAGCACCTATGAAAGCTGCATATCTACTGAACAACAAGTGAGTTCTGCGAAGACTTCTAAGAGTAGGATAGATTTGCAGCTCAAATATAGAGAGGAGGGGGAAAGTACTACGATGGCGGCAAAATGACCGCGGTGCGAGCGTTCTCGGGTTAAGACTCTTTTACACATTTTTTTTAGACAGTTTTTTCCAGTACTCTTTTTGTCCTTTATTTTCAGTACTCTTTCAAGACTACTTTTGACACTTTTTTTCAGGACAATTTTTTTAGTACTCTTTTCAGTATTTTTTGGACAATTTTTTCCAGTACTCTTTTTGGCACTTTTTTTCTGGACAATTTTTTTAGTACTCTTTTTCAAGACTAGTTTTGGTATTTTTTTCAAGACAATTTTTGGCAGTACTCTTTTTCAAGACTCTTTTTGGCATTTGAAAGTATTGTGATCGTGAAGAAATTTTCAAATTTTTTTTTACGGAAATATCTGTTTTGGGGTCCCCTAGATGCCATTTTAACAATTTCTGGAAACAAAAATTGTTCTGTGTGTCTGTCTGCCTGTCTGTCTGTGTGCGCAGAGTAAAAACTAATGGAGCAATTGATATGAAACTTTAAACATAAGTCTTATTTGATAATCCGAAGAACTACTGAAAAGCTTTTGGTAAAACTTCATACACCCGAAGTGGGTATTTACCTTAACTGCTTTTGGCTTTTTCCCAATATTTTTTTAAATATGAAAAATATCACAAAAACAGTTAAACAAATATTGAAGACAACAAAGAAATTAACATCTTTTGTTTGTACATATTTTTCATAAAATCATTGTTATTCGAGGAAAAAAATTATTAATTTTTTTTTTCATTTTTGGTTTATAACTATAAAACGATAATAGTTACAGCAAATTTATGTTAATAATAATTGTAGAATGCTAAAATGATCAACTTATAAGGAATAAGTTTTTTTTTCGAAATCTCGTTGGTTTTTGAGTAAACTGAGTTTTTGAATTTGAAATATAATTTTTCCATCTTTCATAACTTTTTAAACGTCAGTTTCATCGAAGTCTATAAAACGCTTGATATACATTTAAATTAAAAATAAACCATGAAAGCGTAAATATAAATTATACTACCAAGTCGGAGAAAGTAACATTATGGCCACATCACCATTTTTTTTCAGGACAATTTTTTCAGTACTCTTTTTCAAGGCTCTTTTTCGCATTTTTTTTTTAAGAAAATTTTTTCCAGTACTCTTTTTGGCATTTTTTTCAGGAGAATTTTTTTCGGTACTCTTTTTCAAGACTACTTTTGGCATTTTTGTGGACAAATTTTCTTTTTTATATTTTCAAACATTTTTTTAATATTGTGAATAACGTTCAATGACCTTGAAAAAATTCACCTAATTTGGTATTTGGGTCAATAATATATGTGCTTTTTTCAGATTTTTAAAATAATTTTTTAGTGGTTAAAAAAATATATTTGAAAAAAACCCATTTTGGGGCTTCCCGGGTCATGTAGGAGTTTTATGATATACCGCTGCTTTGGTTTAATAGCACAACTAATGATATTTTCATATTTATTTAAAAATCCGTGTCTGGTGGCATTTTGACCATCTTATCTCGAGATACCCTTTTTATCCTCATAAATGGTTTTTAATCAGGGAGTGGTTTCGACCGAACTAAGCACCGACATGCGGCAGCATCCCTCGCCGATCGAGTTTCGCATTTGTATTTTCTCTGACTGTACATTACGTCTTAGCACAAATATACGTGTTCAACTGCAAAACGATCCATTGACAGTATCATTCTTCGAGTAATTGCTCAACATTGGAAATGGAACAATACCATTGCATGAAGACACACAATGCATCAAATTGTCAGACAATTTCTGCAACATGGTAAATACGAAAGATGCTTTTATTGAAAGCATATTTCCAGATTTACAAGCCAATTATATTAATCATGCGTGGCTTCATGAACGAGGTATTTTAGCTGCAAAAAATATAGATGTTGACGCTATTAACTTCAAAATACAACAGTAATTGCCCGGCAATGAGATATTGTTCAAATCGATCGACACTGTTACCGATCCTGATGAAGCAGTCAACTATCCTGTTGAATTTTTGAATTCGCTGGATTTACCAGGAATGCCAACACATAACTTGCAATTAAAAATTAGCTCACCTATCATTTTGCTTCGGAATTTAAATGCACCTAATCTATGAAACGGTACAAGATTAGTCAAAAAAAAGGGCAATATTCTTGAAGCTACAATTTTGAACGGCAAATTTGAAGGTGAAGTTGTTCTCCTGCCACGAATCTCAATGATCCCTTTAGATTCACCCATTCCATTCAGACGTCTGCAATTACCAATTCGCTTGGCATTTGCCATGACTATTAATAAGTCACAAGGTCAAACAAAGTCGATTTGTGGGTTGGATCTAGAAAATCCGGTATCTTCACATGGCCAATTATATGTGGCGCATTCTCGCGTTGGAAAACCGTCAAGTTTATTCATTTATACTTCTCAGGAATTGACTAAAAATATTGTTCATCAACTCGCATTAAGATAAAATTAAATAAACATCATTGATTATAACGAATTGTTTTTAGAAAAATTGATGTTATTTCAAAATAAAGAATAATGAAATTATTATATTATTTGTCTTCCAAAAAAAAATCACTGAATAAAAGACTTACTATGTTTTTTACCACAATTTATTTGATGTATGTACAAATATTTCATATACATACATATCACGACTTAAGTTTCGACGTTTTACTGTCATTATCAAGTCTGCATTGTACATACATCAAATAAATTGTGGTAAAAAACATAGTAAGTGTTTTATTCAGTGATTTTATAATGAATTGCCACGTAGTAACGGTCACAACCATCACCATGATTATTATTTGTCTTCCATTTCATACTTTCTTTAATATCCTAATCGCTTGAAATATCACACAGGACAACGTCTGTCGGGTCCGCTAGTTTATACATAAAATTATAAATACATCTAAGATTGTATATCTTATATTTTACAATTTAAAAAAGGTACAAGTAGTTTTGCACTCATATATCTTCGCGAGTTATTAATATTTTTAAATACTTAATATAAAACTGAAAACCTCCATTTTTATAGATAAGACGAAGTACTTTTGCTCTGAAAAAAATAGTACTTAAACTAGTGCCCGGAGCATCTTCTTGAATGAACTTCTTATATCCTTTCAGGAATTCGTACTGTACGTGGCCTTTCACTTAATTGTTTGCGATTACTACTGAGTTTAATTATTAATCACTGAATACTTGTAACCGACCAACCCTTTCATGGGCATTGTTCACAATCTTTCGTGCAGATAAATTGTCACATTGAAACAAATGTTTGATGAATATCTTATCTTCTTTATTTAGGCAAACCATTTTTGTCACAACTAAAATGACTGATAGAAGGGACAGATAATGTCTGAGATTCATTAGAAAAGAAAAACAAATTATGGCCCATTCATTTTATGAAAATATTTATTATTTAAAATTTGTACAGTTTTTTTTACCCACTGTGTATTTGCAATAATTTAATTCTTTATTACACATTTTTTTCCTGAAGATATTTATATTATATTGGATGAATGACTTCCTGAAAAATATCCAGATTGCAATTAGCAATAAAAATCATCATAGGGTTCAGCGAATACACGTACCAACGCATAATTACTCTCGTTTATGAGCAAGTGCACCTAACCGCTGGAAAACTCACATCTGGTCACATGCTATTTACGACCCCTGAATTTCAAACAAGCGTAAATCAACAAGTTACACTACTATTACAGTTTTGCCGACCGGCTTTAGTTTTTATAACTATTGCAAACTGTACATCACACGTACATAATACCAATAAAAAATAATATTTAATTATACAGAGGGCCTTGAAGTTACTATTATCATCCAAAAGGACAAACGTGTGACTAATAGAACTGTGGATGCTCCTTCTTAAGATTTGGGAGGGTAAGGGGAAGAAACAGACCGCACTTGGCGGCTCAAGGGTCGAACACTAGTTTTGTGGTAAACAGTAATTAATTTTTCTGCAGGGCGTTCCGCTCGTGGAGATACATGTGGTCCCTTGGGTAAACACATTTGAAAAGCCCGAGTTTTTTCACGCTTATTACATGAATATTTTATACAATTTCTACCATACATTTATATTCACATAACAATAAATAATAAATAATAATAAATCTAACCGTAATAAAGGATTAGGAGAGGTGAAGTCTGAAAAATAAAGTAAAAAACGGAAAACACGGTTATAATCTTTTGAGCGAGCATACAATTAAATAATTTCAACATATCAATTCTTTCATGATCCTTTATTACAATTAAACAGTAGCAGATAATATCTAAAGTTATGCTAATACAACTCATTCGGAAATATACACAACTACCTGCAATAATTAGGTAACTCATATTATGAAACTTAAAATACATACAGTTAAAATTCACTTGAAAGGAAATTTGGTTATATCAAATGGAATCCAAAAATTATGGTTTTTCCAAATCACGGTTTTATTGACCTAGATTTAATTCGTAGATATTTCTCGACGACACCCTTCATAAAAGTTGCTTTCTTAATTTTTTATAGGCATGCTTTGACTATTTCTGTTTTCTAAACGCGTTCGCATTTACGTACAAGTTGTTTCAACCAAGACTTAAAGTTGTAATTGTCTTAATATTTAGAATACAAAAAACTAATATTGTCGCAAAATCATTCTCGTTTTCGAAATAAATTATGTTGCTTTAGGAAACCATACTCGTGACGTTGCGCTCGTGTAGTTTCCAAACATCCTTTATTTCTCAAAATCAAATGAATTTGTATTTCGCCAATTGTTAATACACTTGTTGTATTACTACTGATAATTAAGTATGTAAACTGCACTAATGAATTGACCCAAAGAGTAATGACTGTCATAATTTTCTAATAAGTTAAATATGCAACAATATGAGATTAGTTTATGCAACAAGTGAGAAAAGAAATACTTTTTCCACAAGTAAAAAAGTTTGACAGAGCGAGCCAAAGGCAAGTGTGGTAATTCCTACTAGTGTAAAAAAAGATTTACGCACAATCCCAATATCCGGTTGAAATTCGTCAATTCGTGATTTTACGATAAAATTTAAAATAATCTATGTACAGAAATTGTCAATAGGCTTAGATTTTCTACGTGTGCTTCAAATGTTTTATTAAAATTAAAGTTGCTTTAAAACAGTGTCAATTTTGTAGTACTATTTTTTTTTTAAATTTACTTTTTAAATTAAATTTTTTTGAATAAGGAGGAAGTGTAAATCGGGAATGAGCAAATATTATTTCAATCGATTAAATGTCGTAGCAAATAAAATAATTTATGAATTATATACATATATCAAAATTTTTTTTAAATAACTTTAATGACTATTTTCTGACTATACATATAGTTTCAACAAATCGCATTGCTATATTTTTTTAATTATGAACCAGATCAAAAAACAATTCAAATAAAAGTTGTTCGATATTTAAAAGAAAACCTACTAGTGACGACAATAAATAGTTTTTAGCATGCATTGTTTTGTTGCTATGGTATGAATATTTTTTTTTTTTATGGAAAACCACCAAGTTCTTTTTTTACTTTTTGGATAGTGTCGCATAAGAAAATTTCCAGGAAATTCGACTTGAAAATAAGCGGTCGGTATCGCATAATGACTATATTTTTATTTTATTTACCGAATCTAAAATTGATTTTTATAGAAGTTCTTTGGTATGTTATATTACATCAAGCGATGAAGTTGGATATTCGTTGGCACTTATTATTTTGTTGATATGACAACCAAATGTTTCTTTTATTTTCAAATCGAATTCACTCAAATATATTATACTGCAACTTAAAAAAATTAAATATATTGCTTAAATATTTTCTAATACACTAAATAACCTAGGTAAATTCCCGTATTAACTTGCAGTTCATGTATTTCTATCAGGGCGGTGGCGATTTAAATGAATTGATTTAGATCATGTTTTAATTTAAAATCAACTGTGATGGTAGTGATGGGAATATGGAGAAATTTGAATAATCGATTATTTGGACTGAGATATTTTAATAATCGATATAATAGTCTATAAGTATATTTTATCGATGTAATAATCGTTTTCTCCACTACTGATTGACGAGTAAGCGCATTGATTCTCATTATGCTGAATATGAATGGTTCCATTTATAAATAAACCACGTTTCTTGTTACTGATCATCTCTGAATTCTGTCATTTGTCAGTTGTGTGGGAGTATTCGAAAATAGATAGTCAATCTATTTATAAAACTGTTACATGTCAATTGTGCAACAAACGGACACACATATAAACATGTCAAATCAGTAATCAAAACGAGTGAATTGTTAATTCCTGGTATACGAACTTATTGTTTTATATTGATGTGCCAATCTTTATTCTAAACAATTATTTAATATTTCATAACATCTAACCCCCTTTCTGATCACATCTACCGTTTTTATACTTTGTAATTATTAATTTACAATTTATATATTTCGTTTTAAAAAACATGATACATACAAATAAAACCTTTCTGTTCGTCGATGTACAATAATCGAATATATCGAGATATTTTAATAATATACTAGTTCGATAATGATTTCTTGATAATTCCCATCACTACTCTTCACCATAAATAACAGTTTATCCGTTTTAAAATATTTTTTCAAAATCGTCAAGTCGAACAATAGTCTCAAATAAATCATAATTATTCCCATTATTTAAATTAAATTAAACTGATTCCATAATAAATACGAACTGCCGTTCAAAATGCTTTCTGAAAATATACCTGGTCAGCCTCTTCATCCTTCTTATAATTTATGGGCACGACCCATGTAAACAACCCTGACGAACCACTGAAACACCCCCAATAACACACATAAATTGCGGTTTCTTTTCTTCTATTATTTGTCTCCAGCTTGAAGAGGGTGTCTCTCTTTACAAAATTTACATTTGGAGGGATCGGAGCGTTCCTCTTCGAAGATGGATCTCCCTATCGCTGTTACCGCCAGATGCGAAATTCGCGCTGTGATACGTTTTTTAAGTGCAAAACGGATTTCACCTATTGACATTCATCGTCAGTTAATCGAAGTTAATAGGGAAAATTGCATATCTGTTCAACATGTTCGCAAATGGTGCGGAGAATTCAGCCGCAAGGTAATTCACCATGAAGACAGGGGCAGAAGGCCTTCAGTTTCAGATGGAATTGTCGAAAAAGTTGAGAGAATATTGCTTAAAGATCGGAGGATCACTACTTGCTTTCCGTATTTCTGAGACTTCAAACACTAATTATTCCCAAAATGAAAGGAACACTTCTGTGGTTTACGCTTTAATACCGATGATGAAGTCAAGGAAAAGGTTACTCGATTCCTCAAAGGAAAAAAGCACAAAAGTGTTTGAACAGAAACGGCGATTATGTAGAAAAATAGCATAAGTTTTAAGCTTTAAAATGATGTACAATACTAAGAACAAAAATATAGCTGTCTATTATTAAAATTCCTGGGAACCTTATTTTACTAATCCCCATTTCTCAGGAAACCCCCATGTTTCAACGATTTTTGCCAATTGAATTTTGTCGATTATAGCGCCGTCTGTCACGAATACAAAAAACATTCAGATAAAACTTTCTTATTTTTTTCCCGGAGTATTCAAATCCGTACAAAAAATTGGAGTTCCTATTTCACTTTTCTATTTTTCACCCCCTACCCCCTAGGGGCTTGAGGGTAGTGGGTCGTGTTACGTATCATTAGATGTCCCCCTCCGAGGCGAACAAATTTTAATTATAATTCTTTTTTATTCGATGTGTAGTTTTCGAGATATCTCAATGTCTTCACTTAAACTGAACAAGCGTTTTGAAGGTCCGGATGATATTGACGTTTGAAACGTCAAAATTGGTAAATTAAAGTGAAGTCATTCATTAATGTTTTGACATAAATGTCTTACATTCGTCAGCTTAATATAATATAATCGTAGATAAAACAATGTTGAGAAATGTAATAAAATAAATATAAGTGACAATTACAATTATCGCAAGATACTAAAACTACAGAATAAATTTTAAAACACGTTGTTACAATTTAAAAATAATAAAGATACGCGTTTACAAGATAGTTTAACCATCAAATACTAAAGTTTAGGAATTCATCGAAGGAATAAAACGCTCGTGTTGCCAAAGGTTCGACTACCCTTTCTTAAAGTATTACAGGGGTAAGAGTTTCCAGGCATTTGGCAACTTGTTAAAAGTAATTAGTGCTGTTGCATGTTTTTCCAATCTTATTTTTTTTGTGTTGAATAAGGTTTTCATCAAGTTGAATGGCAATGTTCGAGAGTATTTTTGATGATTTTTAAAAACATATAGCACACATTCGAGAATATAGTGAGGTGGCAATGTAAGAATTTTGTGGCGTTAAAAATAGGCCTGAAATCATCTCTATATTTTATATCTCCATCATGCATGGCCCACGCTAAAATCCTGCTAGGTGACCCCCATGGCACTGCCAAGATAACGTTGAATCAATATTTAGACCAAGGAAACAGTCAACTCGGAGCCCTTTTTAAGGCTGAACAGCATATTTTTCGAGTTAATGTCATTTAGAATCAATTTATGTTTACTGGCTTAGGTTTTTACTGCATTGATTGTTGATTCATTTATTATATCTGCATCTTCAATTTGCTTAACTTCATTTAAGACAGTGGAATCATCAGCGAATAAAATACTGTTCGTTGCATTAGGATAAAAGGGGAAATCATTCCTGAAAATTAAAAATAATAACGGTCCTAGTATAGAGCCTTGGGGGCATTATATTTAATTTTTTCTGGGTCTGAGATTTATTGTTTAGATATGACTTAGTGATAGTGTTCATTATATATGTTGGATTGGATATTACAGTTTTCAGCACCTAGATTCAATTTTAAACCAGATCTAATTACCGAGTCAGTTGAGTCTGTCAACAGATGGGGCTGACGGTATTCACATTTTTCTTCAAGCAATGCAATCGTTTTCGTCATTACGTTAATTTTGTCATCATCGATTATTTCATCTTTTATATTAATTATTTCTCGCAGATAGCACAGCACAACAAAATAACTTTTTTGGTTTGGTGCCGGAAAAATAAGAACTGGTTTAGGATATTTTTGATGTGCTGTAGTTTTTGAAATGCAGGCTAATTCATTTATTTCTGATAAAAGGCAAAAATAATTACAAAATATTGATTTGATTAACGTTATAATAATGATATTATTTTATTATTATTATCATCTGACAAAACCATACAAGTTTTGTTCACATTAAAAACAGGGAATACATTATATAACACAACGAAATTTTTTGGCATAAATTTAGACTCTAAATTGGACTGGCATTCTCACGGAGAATACATCACTGCTAAACTCGGCCGTGGTACTTTTTTATTGAGAAGTTTTGCAAACTCGCTACCTCAAAAAGCACTGAAAACAGCTTACTATTACATAGTCAAATCTCATATGGAATTATAACGTGTGGTTATTCCACTATAATGAACCGCCTATTCTCTCTAGAACGACGAGCGATTTGGGTGGTAGCTAACTTAAGGTATCGGGATGATTGCAGGGAGTCATATACTGATCTACATATTCTAACATTATCATGTATTTATGGAATGCCTTAAATATGTTCAAAAATATACGGAACACACAATGACATACATCCCTACCAGACACGTAACAATAATCATATTTATCCACGACACCAACGGATTTCTAAATGCAGAAATGGTATAAACTATTATGGGCCGAAACTATTCGATTATCTTCCTACAGAATTAAAATCATGCACCGAAGCAGTATTCAAAAATTATTTGTTAAATAAAGCCTTCTACATTGTCGAAGAATGCTTATCCAATGGATTTAAAGATTTTAACATGCGCTCTTAATTCATTTTTGTATGTGTAATTTTACTGTATTGATTAACTTTATTTTATCCATTTACTCCATTTTGTTTATTATTCATTATTTTTTACTTATTGCGTATAATTTTAGCAGCATGGAATTTTTAATCTGTTCGTTATATCACTCGTTTTATTCATCTAAATTTTATTAATTTATTAATTAGTTATGTCAGGGGGGGGGGAGGCAGAGAAAGTCTTATAGGCGCGATAACAATCGCTATTATTTACACATAGATATTTACAGAATATGTTCAAAGTTCAAGAAAATAAAATAAATACACCGAAACTGTCAAGAAATAATGTCACGACACAAAATAAAAGTCACACAAAAAGGATAGTCACCAACACTTCACTAAAACGTTTGTGAAGTACGGCATCTACCCGACGAGTTCGCGGATGGATGACCGGCGGCTCGGCAGCGTAAGCGGCGGAGGAATCGGCGGCGGAATCGGCGGCAACGGAATCGGCGGCGACGGAATCGGCGTCGGTGCCGGAATCGGCGGCGGTGCGGGAATCGGCGGCGGCGTGGCGAGGGCTATGGTGATGTTAACGGCTGCGGCATCGTTGGATCGGCGGCTTCGGCGTTGAACTTGTTGAACGAACGTGTTGACTGTTGTGTTGTGACTCAATGATGGAATCGAATTCTGAGTCTACCGATTGTTCAAATCTGACTGATTGTTGAGAAATGACTGGTCTCTTGAGAGCGCTCTATGGCCTTTTGCGGGGTCCACGCCCTACTCTTCTCTGGGGGGTGGTGGTGGTGGTGGTAGGGTGTGACGGGACCATCGAGGTCGCCGCACGTGTTCGAACCGGAAAATTGCTCTTCTAAGAACAATTTGAGTTCGAGTCGATTTCGTCACGTACGCAGGCTGCTGGGGGCGGAACAACAGTGCATTGTATTGGCACTGGCAGCTGCATATTTCCACTAATAGTTCTGCGAAATGTCCTAACGACGTCCTCGGTAAATCGGCGCACAGCGGGTAGAGGCTCATCTTCATTGTGTTGTTACTGGCAGCTGTACTTCTTCGAAAATTATCTCGTTTGGAAATTTCAATAATGCGGATTTATGTTAATATTAAAAAGGAGCAATGGTTAGCTCATAAAATGCAAATTATGATAATTACGCATTTGTTAGGACGCGTAGATAAACTAAGCGCCGATGACAGTTATTTATTTATTCACATATTCTACCCAGTAACTGCTTCATGTCCATACGTCTCTTATCATGTTAAAAATAATCTAATTGCTTACTGACCTGTGTTAACACTTTGTATTTAGCACGAATAAACATAATAATAATAATAATAATAATAATTATTATTATTATTATCATTATAATGATCTCATACAACGTTAATAATTAAAATTTTGTACCTAAAATTAGAATCTCATTAGCCAGTTTTATCTGGTATTACCCATAATCGTGAAGCCCGATACTCCTACCACAAATAACACTGGGCCACAAACATTTTGTTTGATCTGGGGGAAAGATTTCATCAGGATATAAAAAGTATGGAAGATCGATATCAAGGAAGATGGGATAGCTACATGTTGGTTGACTACTGTTGTAGCGAGAATGTCCTGGCAAACTCCATGCTAGAAAGTCGTATAAACGAAATATTTTAAGTGATAAGTGATCAATGTATACTTAGTTTCTTTGGGAAATGATGACTTACTTTGTGTTTGACAGTTAACAAATAGTAATACTAATAACGTGAAATGTATGTAAGTTAAAAAATAAGGTGATTTTACTATAAAATAGACCAATACTATTTTGGATTCTGCACCCTAAAATTATCAAGAAAAAGTTAAAATCCAGTTACCTGGATACAGTAGATACTTTTCATTTAATCTGGAAGCAAGTGATTCTGAAGACTCATTTGAAAGGCTCAGGTCTCTAATGAGATCCTTCAGTTCTTTTCACAAAGTCAAATATAGGTTTTCTATTTTCTTTGCAAGTGTATTCGCCACATCCATAACAAAAAACGTCTGGATAATACACGCAGCTACGTCTGCCATGGATGCCATGTTTTTATTAATCGTTTTATTACTAAAAAAAAAAATAACAAAAATGATAGCACAACTTCACATACGTAAACTCAATCGGGTACTGCAGAGTCAATATGGGCGGGCATTAATTACACTGGGCAACAAAAAAAATATATATTTTTGATGCCCATTATTCAAAATGCATAGGTTACATCTGTTCATAACACTGCTGCATGCATTATTATTTCGGGATAGAGATTAAAATATGTTTCCAAAGCAATATGAGCATTGTTATTGCTTTGAATAAAGCATTCTAACAAATCAAACTTCTCATCGTTTTCGTATGCCATGTTTACACTTTCAGAAGAAAAACTGACAGAGAATTAGGAAACAATTAATGTTCTATAAATAACTCAAGCCAACTAAGACGAAAGTGAGAAAATATATTGGATGTTTCAAAAATATTTTTTTTTATTACAGATACAACCCCACAACATGCTATAAATCATCTGAAAGAGAAAAAATAACCTAATAAAATAGGTCAAATCCAACTGTAGGTTGTATTTAAAAAACATAACTTTGTGTTATAACTTTCATATTAATGAATATATCGGAATTTTTTATTTTATTCCTTTCAAAAAAGTGCCTCAACAACATATAACTTTCATTATTGTCAAATGATAAACAACTGAGATATTTCAATATATCTAAAATGGAAAAAGTGAGTTTTTGGCTATAACTCGAAAACAAAAGAAGATCAATAAATTTGAAGGTAGAAACGCCAAAGTGGCGGAATCTATTGCCTGAATGCTGTACTGAACCAAATCCGGGTGGCTTTAACACCGACAAGATATGGACATTGCCAGCGGCGGCAAATATAACAATATTAATGTGAACATTAAATAAATTTAGTTTTCATCATTGAGTTTTTCTCGAAAAAAGAGATCGAGGATGCGCCATCCGTTTTTCTCTATTCTAGTTTTCGAGATTCCCCATACAAACATCAAATTTTGCCCACCCTATACATCGAGATTTTTCTAGAATCGGATTAATAAAAATATGAAAGATGAAAATGACAAATTTTACTGCAAATTCTTATAGTCAATTTACTTAAAAACCAAAAAATTTGGAAAAAAAATTGCTGTAACTATTATTGTTTCATAATTATAAACCAAAAATGAAAAACAAAATTAATATTTTGTTTTCTCAAATAAAAATGATTTTATGAAAAATATTTTCAAATAAAAGATGTTAATTTCTTAGATGTCCTCAAAATTTATTTGAATGTTTTCGTTATATTTTCTATATTTAGAAAATTATTGGAAAAAAACAAAAATCGGTTAAGGTAAACACCCACTTCTGGCGCACGGAATTTTACCAAAAGCTTTGAGTTCTCCGGATTGTCAAATAAGACTTATGTTCAAAGTTTCATGTTATTTGCTGTATTAGTTTTTGAGATATAGCGCGCACAGCAGGCACACACACAGACACGATTTTTGTTCAGAAATTGTTTAAATCGCCTCTAGGAAACTAAAAACGGATATTTCCGTTAAAAAAAAGTTGTAAAGTTGGTCACGATTGCAATACTACCTCGTACTTCGTAACGGAGAAAGTAACCTTTGCAATACGATAAGACTACAATTTCGAAAAAACCAAATGCCCCATCTGCCAAAATCATTAATGAAAATACGTTATATTCGTTATTCTGAGGGCAAAATAATTGATAAACGTAATATCCTACCGACTAAAGTCACTTCTCTTTACCTTACCTGTGGTCGATCAAGAAAGATCGCAAGGGCTGTACCTCTTGCAAGTATACCGGGTGTAACTGAATTCTGGTAGACCCCAAATATCATTTGCATTTTTACTTATATCTTTATATAGTGCGTTGACATGTCTACTTTTAATAAAAATTCCTTTTCCGGTTTAACCGGAAATGGAACACCCTGTATTTTTGTACATAATTTTATTCGCCTCTAAATTCTGAGTTGAGAGATGTATCATAAGTGATCTTTTATTTTTTAGTTTTTTGTGTAAATTTCATTTAAATTTGTTTTTGGTTTAAATTTAATTTAAATTTAAACAAAAAACTAACAACTAAAAGGTCACTTACGATACATCTCTAAACGCAGAATTTAGAGACGAATTAATATATGTAAAAATATACAGGGTATTCCATTTAAAATAGAAAAGTTAAAGTAACTTCCGGTTAAGCCGGAAATGGAATTTATATTAAAAGTCTACATATTGACTCACTTTATTCTCTTAAAATACTTACTAAATTAGACAAAGATATATGCAAAAAAGCAAATGATTTTTGTGGTCTATAGTTTGCATTTTTTCAAAAAAATTATGAAATTAAATATAATGTTTTTAGGGAATAAAATGTGTCGACAGTTTTAATAAAAATTACACTTCCGGTGTAACGGGAAATGACCATAACTTTTCTATTTTAAACGGAACACCCTGTATTTTTTTACATAAATAAATTCGTCACTAAATTTTGTGTTCACGATCGGGTTATCTATCACCAGGAGCACCACGGCATTTTGGAGTGATCGTTCGCGAGTATTTAAATGATACATTTCCAAACCGCTGGATTGGCCGGAGAGGAGCAATCGAGTGGCCGCCCCGAGTTAACACCTCTGGACTTCTTTTATTGGGGATATCTAAAAGAACGGGTTTATGCGATCAAGCCTTATGACATTAATGACCTGAGAGCAAGGTTACTGAAAGTCTCCAATTCCATCACCCCAGAAATGTTGGCAAATGTATCAGATAATTTTTATCAATGATTAGCTTATTGTCAAGAAAGAGAAGGAGCGCAGTTTGAGCATCTAGCAAGGCAATGAGGAAAATTGATTTGTAGGAAGAAAGGTTTGGAGTCGCTAAATACTGAGAGAGTGACGAATCTCGGGGTCCTTTCTTCTAATCGCTCATCAGCATACCGAACGGGTGCGAACAACAAAAACGGCCCTTTTAGCAGCCAAAAATGGTGTGAAAACGGCCCTTTTCAGGGCCAAAAATGTTGTGTGGAACCGTACCTGTAAACTTTTCGTGGTGCACATCGGGTAACGCTAATCCAGGAGGTAGTAATGGATTTGGTACTCATTCTGTATCTTTTATGCCCAAACGTGTCAACACCAGTGGTAAATTTATCGGTGTGCAATCTTGATTCCAGGAAAATAATTAAGACATTAATAAATCGCAGCGTTTACTTTCAATTTTAAAAAAGTTTTGTTTCTGACAAAACTGCGGCTGATGAAACGTATTGACGCAATTTGATTCTTGTGGGGGTTTCGGATGAAAAAAATTCTTGAAAAGCATCATTCGTCTCAAACTTTTTCTCGGAAAACGTTTAGATCGTCATCGAGGCAGAAAACCGATTTTTGAATCTGTGGGGTAAGGGAAAAATTGATAGTTTTTCCCCAAAAATCTAATTCCGTCGAGAAAAATGAGGGTTGCTATTTAAAATTTTTAAGTCACCCCCACCGTTCGCGAAGGGGTGAGGGATGGTTTAGTATCTAAAGAATTCGTAACTCGTAACCAAGCAACTTTTGTACCAAACTTTTTTTTTTAACCTACCCCCGGGGAAATATTGACCCGATGCCGGACTTTCTGCGCACCCGGTATATATTTACCTGTAAACTGCAATAAACAAATACAACCTAGTTTATAAATACTTAGAATTTCCATTATTATAATTCCTTATCTTACTTTCAAGGTTAGTGTTTTGCTTGTGTTGGTTTCTTATTCTTACCGTCTCGACGTCATTCTCGTCCAAGATATCGGCGCCGATCTCCTTCTCGAACATCAACTTCTAATCAGAGGATCCTTAATGGTGTCGAGGTCTACATCTTTAAACCATTCTTCAAAGAACGCCTTCTGTTCTTTCGATGCCTGCACGGTTACCTTAACCTTAAATTTAAAAAAAAAATAACATCTACATTCACACTTCAATATTCTTCAACTTTTAGTAAAACAAGCTAAGTATTTTTTTTATTATGTGCGAGACAGGAAGCTTTAATAATAATAATAATTCAAACAGTTACAAGAACCAAAGAAGGACAACGTAATTTAATGTAAGTATTGCAATAATTTACGAACTTACTAAATAATGACACTACAGGCCGTATTGAATGAAACATATATTTACTATCAAATACAACATATAATAATAATAATAATAATACATAGCATACAGGGTGTTGAATTGCAAAGCGGGCCATAGGGATTTACATGTAAAATTTGAAATGTGCTAATATTGGCTCCCCTAATTATTTGACAGTATCGGTCTTCTGACATTATTTTTAAAGCTTTTTAAGCTGAATGATTTGGTGACTTACTCAATAGTTTCTGCGGAGTATTTACCGAGAGATTTACAATAGTATATTACATAACTAGAGTTGTAAGTAGCAAATTACGCGCAAGTGAAAGATATTATTGATAAACGTATATTCCAAGACCTACGAAGATCCTGTAAAAATGATATAGCTGCTGCTCACTCAAACTATGTGTCCCAGATAGAGGATAATCTTCGTACATCTCCACAACTTCTCTGGAAATATGTCAACCAAAAGAAGGCCTCATCTCGTATTCCTGGAGTAATGACACTAAATGACATAGAGTTATCCAACTGCAACGATGTAGTTAATGGATTTGCGAATTATTTCAGTAGATCGTTCGCTCCAAGCTCTATGACTGCCTATGAAAATAACTCTACGTTCACTCATCTCGCTGATTTTAAATTTTGTGAATCTGATGTGAGAAAACAACTTCGTGGCCTAAAACCCAACCTAATTATGGGTGTTGACTTAGTTCCCAGTTTAATTTTGAAAGATGCAGCTGATGTTTTGAGTGAACCATTGTGTTTTATATTTAATCTCATATTAAATGGCGGCATATTTCCTGATATCTGGAAGGAATCTCGTATATGCCCTGTGTTCAAAAAAGGTGCGAAAACCGCAATTGAAAATTATCGACCCATTTCCATACTGAGCAATTTGTCCAAGGTATTTGAATCACTTCTTAGCAGCTATATATACAGAAATGTCAGTGCCACTCTTCATGAAGATCAACATGAATTTATGAAAAAGCGTTCTACAACAACCAATCTAGCTAATGTTACACAAATTATATCTGAAGCCATGGATGCTGGTCAACAGGTGGATGTCATCTACACAGATCTAGCCAAAGCCTTCGATAAGCTGGATCATAATTTATTAATATCACGGCTTATGGATTGTGATTTGAGTGCTAATGTTATAAATGTGATTCGCTCATACTTGTATAACCGGTGTCAAATTGTTGAAATTAATGGTGTTCGGTCTCATATGTACATAGCTTCTAGTGGGGTACCCCAAGGTTCAAACTTGGGGCCTCTACTATTCTTATTGTTTTTTAATAATGTCTGCTCTAAAATTAAATGTAAAACCTTTTTATACGCGGATGATTTGAAAATTTTAAATTGTATCTCTACAGATGCTTTTTTTTTTTTTTTTTTTTTAAAAGGAAGGATGATTGACGGAAATTTGGGTTGGGGAATTATGGATGATATGGGGACATTGGCTTCGACAGCATAGGTCATTCAGCCACAACCGATTATTTATAATTTATTCATATTAAATGAAAATAGACATCCACAAACACCCATGCCCTCGCCGGGATTCGAACCCAGGACCCTCCGCATTAGTTCTGGCGCGCTAACGCACGCGGCTGGTGGGCCGGCTCTACAGATGCTGATTGTATAGACTTACAACGAAGCCTAGATGCCATGGTAAATTGGTGTCACTTAAATAAATTAGAGATAATTATTGATAAATGTTCAGTAATGTCCTACACTCGAAAGTTAAGTGTTATAAAACATAATTATGTAATCGGTGACACACTGCTTGTTAGGTCTAACGAAACTAAAGATTTGGGTATTACATTCGATAGTAAACTCACTTTTAATACGCATGTAACAACACTTTCAGCAGAGTGTTACAGACTTTTAGGCTTCATTATTCGCAACTGTAAATCGTTCAAGAACATTAATGTCCTTATAAAGTTGTTTGATACCTTTGTGCTAAGCAAGTTGTGTTATTGTTCGGTGGTTTGGTCACCTCATTACTCTAAATATATTAATATGCTTGAGAATGTCCAAAAGAGATTCTTGAGATACATATATTTTGTTAAACATGGCACTTATCGTTTCGATCTTCCATATCAGGAACTACTAAGAGAGTTCAATTTTCTTTCTTTGCATTCAAGACGTATATTATATGATCTATGTTTCCTGTATAAGGTAATTCATAACAAAGTTGATAACCCTACTTTTTTATCTAAGCTTAATTTTAATGTTCCTAGGTCCGCGTCTCGTCATGCAAGGACTTTCTCTTATCGTACACTGAACACGAATCATTGCCTTAACTCTCCTGTCTATCGTCTCTCACGTCAATATAATCAGTATCAAAACTTCATTGATTTATATTCTCCATTTTTTATGCCCTTTAAGACATCTGTTATTGTTTGTCTAGAGAGTTTTTGTTAAACGTTTATTATCTGTAATTGTATTATTGTCTTATTTATATCACTTGTCATCTATTTGTACTTTTGTAATGTAATGTAATTTTATCTGTATCATTAGCTTAACTTTATATGCTTATATTACTCTGTAATTGGCCCTTGTGGCTGTTGGGTAAATAAATAAATAAAATAAATAAATAAATAAATTACGTAATTTCACGAGCGCGTAATTGCGTTACAACTCGCGTTATGTACTATGCTTTACCTTCGACCTTACATTTATTCGCTTAAACTAAAAAAATATTGAAACTATTGAGATGTATCATAAGTGACCTTTTGTTTATTAGTTTTTTGTTTAAATTCAATTTTTTTTTTTTTATTAAGGAAGGAAATTTGGGTTGGGGAATTATGGATGATATGGGACATTGGCTTAGACATCGTAGGTCATTGAGCCACAACCGATTTTTTATAATATTTTATTCATATTAAATGAAAATAGACATCCACAAACATCCATGCCCTCGCCGGGATTCGAACCCAGGACCCTCCGCATTAGTTCTGGCGCGCTAACGCACGCGGCTAGTGGGCCGGCTAAATTCAATTTAAATTTGTTTTTTGTTGAAATTTAATTTAAATTCAAACAATAAACTAACAACCAAAAGGTCACTTATGATACATTTCTAAACTTATAATTTAGAGACGAAATATATAGGGTGTTCCATTTGGTATATAAAAGTTATAGTCATTTCCGGTTAAACCGGAAGTGATTTTTTTACCAAAAGTAGACATATCAACGAATTTCATTCCCTAAAAACACCATACTAAATTTCATAAAGATATATCTTGAAATGAAACGATATTTAGGGTCTACCCGCATTCAGTTACACCCGGTATATTACCCGTAGGTTAGGCGTGATAACCTTCTTCCGTCCTCATTCTAAACATAAGACCAAGCAATTATGGATTTCCTTTTTGACTCCAATCAGTGGTTTATAAAAGTTTTTATCATTGTTATTTTAATATCATTCAAAAATATTTTATTTATTTTATTTATTCTTGCTTTTTACTTAAACATTGAATGTGATTTGTTTGTATATTTTGTATTATAAATAATGTTTTCTTACAAAAAAAACAAGTTTCCATTTTTCATGAGCTTAGATTGCCCAGTTAGGATTGCCTTGTAAACCTTTAAATGAATCGAATGCAAAGAACCCCGCAGTATTTCAATGTAAAATGGGTTTCATCGAAATTGTCCCATTTTATGCAGGGAGCTAGCTTTTGACATCCTGAACAAAAGGACTTTTGTTTAGCATGTCAAAATCTAGCTCCCTGCAAAAATGGAACAATTTCGATGAAACCCATTTTACATTGAAACACTGCGGGGTCCTTTCTAATATGTTCAAAGTTTCAAACTACATGAATAACAAACTTCTAAGGAAATATTCGAAAAATATTTCATAGCGAATAAAGTTTTAACTAGTATAGAACCGCTAGCTTTGTTATTGTGAAGCAAATAAAAACTTTTCTGTATTAAAATTAATTTTTCTACTTTGGTGTAATAATCGACCTTCTATAATATCAGACATAGTTTAATAATGAGATTTTTTATTTTGCAGTTTTTGCTCATTATTAAACTATTTGAGGTAACATTTTAGTTAGTAACAGTACTTAAACGTGACAGGTATCGACATCAAAATATAAAATTGACGAAGTTTAGGCAACACAACATACACAGAGGAAATTTTGTAATTTATTATATTATCACTTTGTTTGCAAAACGAATAACACAGAAGAAACAGCGAGTGTACAATGTATGTTTGATTTGAAAACAAATGTAAATATAACCTTACATTTCGATAAACATTTAGGCAAGTACGTTGCATTATTCTTGCTTAAATTGGTTACAACTTACTTGGAAATAGTTTGTTTATCGCACCCTTAGCAACTTTACTTATTTCTGCGTATGTCAAATATTAAATTCGTTCGAAATGAAAGAATATTTTCAGTGCTGCCACATGTTGTAAATAAAACTCACTACGTTTAAGTATATATTTTATTTTAGAAATAAATCCTTAACTAAAACCAAAGTAGAAAAAATAGTATATTATATTTGTTTAATAAGAGGCATTGTGGAGCACTCGTTACAATCCCAGTCGTGCCACAATATACCCTCTTATTAAACTTGTATAATAATGTATTATTTTATAATGCCGGGGTAAAATAACATAAATGTAAACATTATTATTTTATTTTACTAGAAATAAGTTCAAAAACAAACAATATAAAACTTAAACAACATCCAGAAGCCAAGAAATAGAAAGCCACTGCCAGTTTGGTAATTCCAATCGGGTTGGCTTCACTAAAATCCTCACGCACAGACATCAACGCATTGTTCATCTCCCTGGCAATACTATAATTACCATATTTAAGCTTCCTAAACCACTTGTACACAATTCCATGTTCTACTAGCCAAATAATCTTCCTGCGAAAAAGCTTCGAGTAGGGTGAACCCTTCCACAGCGGAATCACTACTTGGTAAAAACCAGCCGCTTCTTTCACAACCTCCATGGAATTATAAATTAAATCGTAATCATCCACGTGGGTAACATAATTATCAAAAATCATGTTGGAACTGTACGTGAAAGTAGATGAGGGATTTAGAGTAGCTTGTAGAGCGATCGTCTTTAGATATGGGTTATATGATTTCTTGAATAATTCCACCGTATCATTAACAAAATACAGCTTTAGTGAAGTTTTTGTTATATCTTGGAGTGTGTTGATGCGTTTTGAAAATTTCGGTGCTGCTAACATACTAGCAATTCCTGCTGAATACATAGTAGTGAGGAGAATTGCTGCAATGCTCCATACCACGTATACTAATTTAATAGTTTTATGTGTTGGTTTAATAGGTGCCACCATTGCTAAAATTCCCAATAAGTGCAAAATATATTTAAGGTGTTGATGGATTGAGCTATTCATTATTCCATCTAGTATTATATACAAACTTGTCAGAAATAGAGAGAGGAGTATGTACATCCCCGTGCCAAAGTCTACGTTAGCGTAAACAAACATTCGATCTGGAAGTGGTTTAGGTTTGGGTACCAAAAATACCACACGGGTTTCTACGAAAGGATATGTATTTTTAAGATTATCAAAAGAGACTGTGTGGATATTCCAGTGTCCACAAAGTCCAGCATCGATTTTTCTTTTATTTATATCATTTAAAATCATTCCGTATGAAAAACGGGGATAATTAATAAATTCCACATTCCATCCTTTTGCTACTACATCCAAAATCTTTTTGGTTATACCTCCATGGTGCTCCCCATTAAAATAGAAGTAAGGTCTACAATTGAATATTCCAACCTTGAAAGAGTCGTTTAGAAATATAGGATGCCAACTATTGCTTGGGTATGTTATATTATTTACATCAACAAATCCTTGGTATTCTGTATCCATCCTGATTACATTAGGATGATGGTTCAAGCCTTCAATGATGATAAGATCTAAGGCGTGTAAGTTTGCTGCCCGTACAAACGGAGAGTCGAAGAAGTTTGCATATTCTGGATATAAAATCAAAATTTTTCGGTATGGAATAAAGTTGTACGGTTCTAAAAATAGTTTGCGTAAATCTTTAAAATCCTCCAGGATAATTATGTATCCTGTAAATGCAAATGTCAAATTTTGTATTTCGGTAGAATTAGATATAACAATTGGTATTTCTAATACATCCCAATTCAACCCAAAGGATGAATGATCCATAATTAATAATATGCAGTGCGTTTCTGGAAACAAATCATTTATAATATTTAACACTAGTGATAAGTGTTTTGTTTCAACTTGATTTGCAATTAATATGGTGATTATTATTATTGCACACTTGCTTCTAGCTGTCATGCTGTTGGCGCTATCTTTAACAATTCTGCTGTATAAACGATCATGACTATTTTCACTTTGATTGTAATAAATAAATCAATTTTGATGAGAAGCGTTGTACATTATTGTGATTGATAACACTGTATTTAGTTTTTTTTATAGATGGTATTACTGTCTATACTTGATTGATTATCCACATAATATAGCACATGCTTTCAATTGAATTAAATTTATTTATAACAACATATGGTGTTAGTTGAAAATGTTAATGTTATATGTGTTACTTCGTTACACATTTTGAATTATGTAATAAAACACTATTTACTTTGTTTTGTGTGACTTGGAGGTTTATTCTTGCAACGTTAATTTGGATAACTACGCTTACCATTTTCAAACATAAAGTAATTTACAAACCGATTGATAGAGGTAAACACTAATTATACAAGAGCGTTAAAAATAGGTATCGTAGACCTGATATACACTTCTATTTTTAAAGCCCTTGTATAATTAATTTTTAACTAAACAGGGTGTTTCAAATTCGAGGCTCACCATAGGGATCTCGCTTATTAGAAGAGATAGATGTTTAAATTCGGCACTTTTGCAAAATTAAATGCTGATTAATAATCCGTTAAAAAAAATAATTTGAGGTGATATTTAAAAACGGAAAAGACGTTCTTATAGCATTTTTTTATTATCTAATAGTTGGCATAAGATCTTTCTTTGTAACATGTTTCGTTTCTTTTGAACCATCATCAACTTTCTTATTTCTTATGGAAGCCATATTTATTTTTTTCACATCTGAATGCTCAATTTTTTGTGATGACAACAATATAACATAATAATATCATAAATGAAAATATAATCGTTTAAAACACTTTTATTGGCAATTTATGTAGCGCTTACTAAAAATCATCCGTGCCATGGAATTAGAAACAATTAAAATAATAGTCTTGCTGCGAAGTAGCAGCTGAATTAAATTTGTCGCCAATGCAAGTACCGAGAATTTGAAATAAATTCTATTGTAAACAATATAAAATTCATTTGGACCATACACTTGCATCTGGTGACAATTTAAGACGCATTTTTTAATTGGTTGTTACGAAATTGCAATGAAGATGAAATTTTTTTCTAAACTTTATTTGAACAAACAAAAAAACAAACAAAAAATTGAAAGCCATTGCCAGTTTGGTAATTCCCAACGAGTTGGCTTCGCTAGAACAGATGATGCAATTTCACAAATGTGGCATATTTTTATGATTGCAATAATGAACAATATCCAGAAAATCCAAGACAAGTCCGAAGTGGTAGGCCGTTTTGGAATAAATGTTTGGGCAGGTATTTATGAACGATATTAATAGGCCCAATTTGAACGTCTTAATTTATGGGATTATGCTTTTAATACGATTGCCAGAAGAAGTTTTTATTGGGAAATAAATAATTTTAAAAATTTTGACGGTGCGTGTCGAATCCGGGTATGTTGGTGGTCATGTGTGGCTGGAGAAATGTTTCCTGTAAGGCGAGCACGCCGATTTTGATATGCGTTAGTAGATTTTGGATCACCCTATCTAGCTGCAGATGTTCGCTGTTGCCATGATTATTTTTTCAGCCATCGAGATCTGCCGTAGTGTTGCTGCTCCAGATGCATCGCATGTTGTTTCCGCTGTAGCTTGTCTTGAAACTGAGGTTTTTTTTGAGTAAGTGAGGAGAACAGCCTTGTTATCTCGACTCGTCGGTCCGGAAACAGATTTATTAGGGCTGCGTACATCAGTTGGGCTACGTTGTTAATGGTGGGTTCTTCCTGTTTGGGCTTTGCTGTTGGCATAATTGGAATGACCTCACTGGTGCTTTTTACTTCGGTGGGCCTCTTTTAGCACTTTTACGAGAAAGCTGAATGGTCAGCCGTGCCGCAGGTGATGCATTTTGTCCGTGTTGCTGTACAACTGGCCACCGTGTGGTTGATTGTGACACAGGTGCCGCAGGTGACTGGAACGTTACACGGTACTTCTGGGAGTGAAGGCGGGCGCATCGTCTCCATTGGTTTGGCATGAGTGGTGCCGGTTTTCTGGGTTCCGCTGGGAGAATCTGTGTTTGAAAATTTCTAGTCCTTCTCGCACTTCATGATTACTCGCATTAGTCTGGCTGGTTCATTCGTCTGGCAGGAGATTATTCTCTATGCTTTCAGGCAGTTCGGCGGTGGCTTCCCTTGAGGTTTCTGGAGTTGTATCGTGCGGTACTCCTGTGACCACGCAGGAGTATGTTGGCATCATTAGGCGACTCGTGGTGTGTATTCCCGTGGGTTTTCTTGGTGCATGCGCACCGGTTCGCCTATCAGGGCGGGATTTTTTTTGCTGCTTTAGTTCATTTTGGGTTTATATGGTTGATCGACGTGCTCTGGAGGAAGATGTTTATCCGTGTGATGGTGCTGTCTTTTTTTTTTGATGTGTGGAGGAGAAATCTTTTATAGACACCCTCGTAGCGGGGTAGTGCTGGAGTCCCTGATGGGTATACCAGCTAAAACTCCTCCACTTGTCGCTGTGCGGATAGACGTCTGCTTGGTGGTGTGCCGTGTGCTGCCTCGTCTCAGTATGTGTTCAGTGTATTGGAGTTCGGTGGCGGAAAAATTGCCACCGGGACTCGTGTTGGAGTTCGGTGGCGGAAAAATAGCCACCGTAACTCATTGTTGTCCTCGGTGCGGACTGACCTGCAACAAAAGGAGATTAATGTTGTCTAAACTCTTGTTCCCAAGATCGATGTGGCCACGATGGTTGCGTGGTCTGTCGGGCCGCTCGCCGCGCCGAGTGTCTGGAGCATCTCCGCCACGATGGTGCCAACTTAGCCATAGTAGGGCCCCGGGGAGGCCGTTGGTGCCGTCTTCTTCTGCTGGTTGAAGCCCACAGCTGCTGCGGCAAATCTCTTCGTGGGAGGCTTCGGTGTGGGGGCACTCTTCTTTACATGGGCGATGAAGCGAGTGCAGCCTCTGTAAGACGCAGGATGGGCCTCGGGACAGTTTGCGCACTTCGCCGGGTCCGTCGTGGGGGTATCGTGCAGCAGCTCTGCGTATGCCCTAGCTGCTGGCAACGGTAGCATTGTTTTTTGGTACCGTCGTGATGTTTCCGCTCGATTTTCACGTCGAGCCCCAGGACCTTCTTGACGGCGAGGATGCGGTGTATATTCACGCCACCGTCTAGTTGAATGTACACCATCTACAGGGGATGGGTTTGTCCGGTCACTGGGTCCCTGCGGGCCATCCGTTTCACAAGGAGTGTCGGGAAGTCTTGGTTCTGAAGATCCTCCGCGATTTCGGCCTCGGTGCAGGTTTTGGCAATATTGCATATTACCGCCTTTGTCGGTTTGTCCTCCGGGAGCTGATTCGTGTGGTACGGCGTCCCATTATCATCAAGGACCCTCGTGAGGGTGCGGAAGTCCCTAGGTGTCTCAGGGAAGATACGCAGACCGCGTGCTGCGTATTTGGCTTGATGTACCTTGATGGAATGTGATTCCATCAAGCCTTGATAGCCGACCAGTTTATGTCAGCTGGTAGGACAACTGGAGGCGGTCTGTGTGCAAGGGGGACGAAGGGGAGTTTAGCTGTGTTGGACTGCACAGCTGGGGTACACGTTGGTGATGGTGGGGTCGTGGTGTGGGAGGTGGACGGGACCGCTGCATTTGCAGCCGGTAGTTTAGCCTTCTTTGGTGGGGGCGCCGCCTTATTGCTGGCGTTGGTGGTCGCAGGTGGTGGTGCGAGCCTTTTCTTGGTGCTCGGTCTCGGTGTTGGGGCCGGGTCATCCTCGTCGGAGCTGTCCTTTTCCATGAGGACGGCAAAGCTGTTCCCGGTGGGGACAGTGGGCATCGGTGTGGGTGTTGGAGTGGCCTTCGGTGTCGGTGTCGGCGTCAATGTTAGCGTCGGGGTCTCTGGCCTGGACAGCGCCTCGATGCGTCTTGATATCTTCTCCAGTTTGTCCTGGAGTTCACGGTTGGCCGTCATTAGCTGGGCGTGTGAGATAGCTAGCGACGTCCGCTCGATGAGTTCAGCTTGGTACACCTCTTGGTAGTCCGGTGGGACGGTGCGGGTTGGGGCATGCTCGGCCTGGGTCTTGGAAAACTGCTTGGCGTAGTTGCTGCTGGCCATGGTGTGGTGTGGAGCCGTAAAAAAGGCTTTTCGATCTTAGTATTATGTCGTCGATCAGAATTTATGGGTCCGTTCGGCTGCCGTGAAAACGGCTCGGAAAACGGATTCGAATTCTGACGGTCTGCTGCAGTGGTTGGTCATTCGTTGGTGGTCGATCTGCTTGGCATCTGGTCTGCTCGGCGTCCGGACTGGAACTGATGTTACGGTGCTGAAGCATTCGGTTTGCTTTATGTGTAGGGTACCGTGGCTTCTGTAGTTTTCCAGCAGGGGCTCTATAGCGGGTGACCTCGGCATAGACGTCGACATCGTGGGCCGTAATGTGGACATTGTAATCGGAGTCGGTTGCGGAGTTGGAGCACTGAGTGCTCGTACCAGGGTTATATATCAACTGGTTGGTTGTATCGATCTCGTTGCATTTGCAAGAGAACCGAAGGATCACTCCACGGACAGTTATTTTTATTTAACGAAAATAGTGGAACAGCGAATACTAGACACATTGTTAAATATTCTAATGTTTCCTCTGCTATAAGACCTAACAGTCACAGTTTCCAATGTCAGTACCACAGAAAACATGGGAATTAGAGGAAGATGCTGATAATACTGAAGGTTGGGCAGAAATATTGAATGATAAAGAAAAAAGAAAATAAGGAGACTTTTTAGAAAGTGCAAATGCTGAACCACACTTAACTAATCAGTCAGAATTACATTTATCCAAGAATTAGGCTGAAATTCTAGCATCATGATACTGAAAGGATAGAAACTTTTACAATATGAAACTAAAATAAGTGGTTTTCGTAGCAGGCATTGTGGTTTTGAACGTTTCTTCTTACAGTATAAGAACTTAGTTTACTGAATCTACTTGAAAGTTTTGGATGAATGGCGTCTTTTTATAGACTCCTCAAAACGTAGTTTCAAAGCAGTACTTCTTTATATTTGAAATAAATACCAATGCCGATCAATCCCCTTAGCTCATACAGCTAACATAAAGGAGACACATGAAAGTATAAACGTTGTGTTAGATATGATTCAGTATGAGAAACATTTGTGGCATATTTGTGAAGACTTGAAAGTGATAGCACTATTATTTGGTTTATAACTTGGATCTACTAAATTTTGTTGCTTCTTGTGCGAGTGGGACAGAAACGATAGGAAGGCTCATTGTCTTTAGAAAAAGTGGCCAAACTTGACTGTTAGAGAGACCTAGTAAAAACTGAAAAAGTTTACCTTTCCCCACTACACATTAAGCTAGGTTTAATGAATAATATTGTAAAAACAATTAATCGTGAAGGGAATAGATTTCAGTTCCTAAAAAGCGAGTTCCTCAAGTTAAGGACTTAAGTAAAATTAAGGAGGGCATATTTGTTGGTCCTGATATAAGAAAACTAGTGAATGATATTAAATTTCAATGACTGTGAGGTTGGTGCCACGAAATCTTTTAAAACTATTCTTAATACCTTCATTGAAAATAATAAGGCGAACTACAAATAACTGATAACTCACCGATTTGATCCATCTTTGGCACACGTGTAAGCTCATGACTAGGAGTGTAACAGGTGCAAGTAATAAGACCCACTATTCAGCCGTTTTTGAGAAAAAAAGGTTTTTTTTATTTGCAGTGTGTTTATGTACCATTTACGTTAATGAAACAATATCGATCCCGTCGTGTATTAGTAAGATCTCCGGTTCGCAATCGCAAGGTCGATGGATCCAGTTTGTGTGGTGAAGTTCTTTAATATCAATAATTTCCCTTATTATAGTTTTTTTTTATAAAACCATGATTATTTAAAAATATTAATTTTAGAATAATAGTATATTAAGTATCAAGTGCGTTATAACGGTGGAGAGTAATAGTGTGGGGACCGACGCACAGAGGTAGATCTCTAGGAATTAGGCGGCCATAAGTCAATTTTTCACAGTTAACTTTGATTTCCGGAAAAATAGACACAATTTTTGTTTCTTTTGAGTTAAAAATACTTTCTGTTGTTCTAGGTTCAACAAGTTACTTGGACATAGATGTAGTAACTCGTGGCTATCTTTTTGATAAGATGATTGAGCAAAACTCCATCAATAAACGACAAATTGGAATACTTGCAAAGTTATTTGTTAGTGTCTTACGGGGACTCCGATGAAGACAAAAAGTATATAAAGCATAAATTTTCGTATTTAAAACAGAAATAAAAAAGAGATGGTCCAAGGCACGCAGCACACTAGAAAAATTTCTTATAAGCGATGCATGGTTGGCATGGTTGGCAGGAACATTCGAGATCCCCATAAAAACGCATAACAAGCCAGGACGACCTACCAAAATATTCAGTGAATGTAGTGAAAGAACTGAAAGGAGAAAGTTCGCTCCTCTGTAAGCAAAGAAGTGATAGTTCACGCAGCGCAAGTAATTTGACAAAAAGAAGGAAAAAGAAACGCTCGCAAGTTCTAAAAGATATTACTAATTCGCCTGCGTCTGCAAACGAATATAAAAAGACATTCCAAATCAGGAGGTCCTTATATTTACCCGAGACCTGTAGCACTAACGCTCGTAATGCTTATACTAGTTTTTGCCCAATCGATGGGTTAAATAATTAATTAAAATCTTTTTTTAAATGACACTTCGAAAATGTGAATTCTGTCAAGTCAGCTATGCGATCTGGTGTGCCATGATTTTTTATTTTTAAAAATTGGCACACATGTTGGGAATTCACAAAAACGTCAGATCTTTCTAAAAGTCACAATTATTCCGTGGTCACAATGGTTTACAGCAACCAGCAAAAAACGTTACTAGTTGAAAGCTATTTCCGAAATGGGACTAAAATGGACGGAAATTGGGTGTATTCATTCGAAGTTTCAGAAAGAATTTCCTAACGTTCCATTATTTGTGATGAATTTAAAAATACCGTATCATGATCTGTTATGTCTCCGTAAACCAAGAAGTGGTGGACCAGTCAAACGTATTTAGGATGCTATTAACACAGCCCAAGACATTTTGGAAGATAAATCTACGATGTGGTGAGAGCATAGATAAACTATTAATTAAGATTGCCAACTCAAGCAATAGAATTGGGGAAAAGTATTAGTACCAAATTTAGCGCCACCTACTATTTGATCGTGGATTTTATTGGTTGGGATAATATGGCGCTAATTTTAAAATATTTTTTTAACACTATTTTGTAGAAGCTCGAAATTTTATTTTTCATTTTCATGACTATAGTTTCGGCAGCTTCGTAATTTTAATATACTATTTCTTCGATAAAAGCAAGTTAAAATTGCCTAAACTATAGTCACGAAAATATTTTTTTTTAAGTTTTATTAACAAAGTAATATTATTTAATTTAAACTGTAATGAAAAATGAACTTTGTTCAAACCACAACTAGTTTTATTTATTATATAAAATGTATAACGAAGTAGAAGCTTCCAATATAAACAACATTAAAATATTATACTTGATGTGTTCTATAAATGTCTTTGTGACGTTTTAATTTTAACTGTGATTTAAAATATTAGTACCCATAACTTAAATATTTCCTTATCTTGAAGCAAAACTCTATTCTGCACAACATCCTATGGTCACATCCAGGCACACAGCAACAATTCCATTTTATGAGTGACAGTAATGTACCTACAATAAGTTAATATGAGATTTTATATAAATTTAATGAAAAAATGTACTTTTACTTACCAATTAAATAATAAAATCAGTAAATTCAACGTAATCAATGTTGTCTTTAATTAAACACAAAACTGCACATAACAGTAGAACGAACGAAACACGTGTACTGAATGTATGCTGCTATGTTTACAAAATAAAGCCAATATGCAAACCATAAAATGCAGGCACGGTTTTTAAGCAAACTGCTAAAAAACTAAAGACAGCGCCACTACCAGCGATCGTAGTACTGATATATGTGACCAAAAAATCGTATGGAGTGAACACCCCCTGGGTAAGAGACTTTCCGCGTCGTTTGTCACAGCAAATGAATTTATCGGTAGGAACATAACATAAGTAACATAACCTCAATATGTGTTACCAACATAAATTAGAAAAAATAAAAAATCATGGCGCACAAGGTTTTCTTTTAATGAACATACTTTACAACAGTGCCATGGGCCGTAAGTTGATCGAACCGCCCGGAGAGCAAAGCTTATAAATTAAAGAAAATGACCGATCGAGCAAAAATTATATTAATTTCATTTTTAGGAAAAGGATTGTTAAACAAATTAAATAGATTTGAAAAATCAATATTTATATTTCCAGTATTTTTTTCTAAATTAATTATCCCAGTTCGTGCAGTCCTTCATCGCCCGAAAAGCACAACTGCATATAGAAAATAATATCGAACAAAGATTTATAAAAAAAAATAGCCTCGAAACACAATTATTGGTTTTTCAATTAATTTGTTTAAGAATCCTTTTGCTCCTAAAAATGAAATTAATATAATTTATTCTGAAATTAACATATTTAAATACAAATGGATTTATAACAACTATAAAAAAATGTCTTACTGATGCGCCTAAAGCAGGGTGTACTACCCTTAACATAAAAGGTATATAAACATACGAATAATTAAAAAATTTAAAAAACATTTTTTCTCGAAAACGGCTGAATAGAGGCCCTATTATACTCCCAGGCATCACCTACACGTACGCCAAAGATGGATCAAATCGGTGAGTCACACATCTGATCCTCCCCTTGTGAGCTTTTTAATAGTATATTATACTTCAAGTTTAATAAACGGCACATTAGTCATGACTTAATTAGGCATGAGCGGAGCGTAGGGGAGCGAGTGTTTAATAAAACGAGTGTCTAGAGAAGTTTGTAA
This sequence comes from Ocypus olens, assembly GCA_910593695.2. Taxonomy (NCBI): domain Eukaryota; kingdom Metazoa; phylum Arthropoda; class Insecta; order Coleoptera; family Staphylinidae; genus Ocypus; species Ocypus olens. The sequence goes on along the minus strand of OU343052.1, from coordinate 18,242,636 downwards.
CACTAATTGCATACTATACTTTTTCTACGGATAAATTGGTAAAATTTTGAAATGATTTTATTATCTTAAATTGACATGGTAATAGTGCAATATTAATAAATTAGTCTACTTGGGTATTTATTTATTAACACTACCTCAGGGATCCATTCTTGGACCAGTTTTATTTTGTATTTTTATAAATGACTTTCCAAATTACCTGGAAGGATGTTCACATATTATTTGCAGATGACACGATAGTTATAAATAGCGACAAGGATCCAGATACGGTCCTAAAGAAAAATGATAAATGGCTGGTAACCGCATCTTCGTGGTGCGAAGTAAACAAGTCAAAGCTAAACAAAACAAAGACTAAAAGCATATTTTTGAATAGGCCGTTACAATCCGAAAATTAATCAGTTTGTTTCTTAGGCATGCAAATGGATACAAACATGACCTGAAATCTCCACGGAGACGCAGCTGCCAAGCGGATAAGTAAAAATATATATTATCTGCGTACTCTTGCTCTTCAAGTACCAACTCATGTGATACGGGCAGCCTATTTCTTACTTATAGAATCACATATGCGTTATTGCTTAGTTGTGTGGAGGCATTCGACATCTCGGCATCGTATCTTTGAGTTACAAAGAGGAGCTATATGGATTATTGCAGGAGAAAGCTACACCATAGACTGCAAACCACCTTTTGCAGAACTAAAGATTATCCCCCTACCTTGTCTATATTTACTGGAGTGCTTATGTTACAATAAGATGCATCAGGACAAATATTTAACACATGACCACCACACCTATCCAATCAGGTTCAAGCATGATCTATATCTAAACCAGTTTAGAAAGTCACAAATAGGTACGAGCTACTATGGCATCAAATTTTCCAACAAACTCTCCCCAGAAACCAGATCCCTACCATACAAAAAGTTTAAGGAGAGCATCAAAATATACCTTCTGTCCAAATTATTCTACTCTACAGAGGATTTTTTAAACTGTGCCGTGTATCCATGCAATTAGACTTCCAGAATTTGAAATGTTTAATATATTTATGTTTTCTTAATTCATATTACCGCTTTAAACAGCCTGCTAATAGCTAATATTTACCAGTTTATAAGCAGTATGTATATTTTTAACTGTTTTAACATGTATTTATATATTTAATATTTTAACATGCATTTATTTTAGATTTTTTTTATATTTAATATTTTAACATGAATTTATGTATTTTGTTTATTTTTATATTTTATATTTTAGCATGGTTTTATTTTATCTAACTTTATCTTGACGTATGTAACCTTTCCTTGGATCAGCATTAACAATAAATAAATAAATAAAATTTACGTTAGAGACTGGGGATGGGCGATATTTCACGTATTGTGATTTTTCACTGGTATTGAAAAATCACAGGTCGTTACTGTTACTAATAGGCGAATTTCACTGCTGCTTAAAATCACTGTTACTTAAAATCACTGCTACTTGAAATCACTGCTACTTAAAATCACTGCTACTTGAAATCACTGCTACTTGAAATCACTGCTACTTAAAATCACTGCTACTTAAAATCACTGCTACTTGATATCACTGCCACATTAAATCACTGCTATTTAAACTGTGATTGCTACTTAAACTGTGACTGTTACTTAAAACATAATTGTAAGAAGACAGTACAAGGTGGCATTTCCAAATGCTATTTAATATTCATTACTTTATTCTCCCATTTTTGCAGGGTATTGCATTTAAATTTTGCATAAATATTTAATAAAAAAGACAAATATTTATAAAATACCACAGTATACCATATAAAATGAAATAAATTACAACTTATGTACAACAATTTTGAATTAATTAATTGAGATTTTATAAAAATGAAAAAATTATTATCTTGTCCAGCATGTAATTGGACCACAAACTCGCTGTGATCGAAAGTGAGTCCGACGACAATAAACCCAAAATGACTCAAAATTCATTTTAATTTAAGGTTCAGTGCAAATATCTAAATATACATTTTAAAGTAATACCTCGAAACTGATTTTAACTTCATGAACTGAAAAAAAAATAAACAAAAACCAATTTAAAAAATTTACTAAACTGCGAAAATCTCCAAATGCTCGTTCAGGTGCTCAAAGAATTAAAACAAAAATCTTCAAAAATCCCTATCTCTATCGAAAATTGTTGAATTTTCAAATCCCAAATTGATTTTGAATAAGCGAAACTTCGGCCGCTGAGGATAATTTTTTATGAAATTTTGTCTGCGCGTTTTATTTTTTTTTTCATTCAGGTGCTCAAAAAATTAAAACTAAAATTTTCAAAAATCCGTATCTCCATTAAAAATTGTTGAATTTACAAAAACCAAATTAATTTTGAATAAGCGATACTTCGACCATTAAGGATTTTGTTTTAAGGAACTTTTTTCTACGCGTTTTATATTTTTTTCTGCAATGTTTTCATTCAAGTGCTCAAAAAATTAAAACGAAAATCTTCAAAAATCCATATCTCTATTGAAAACTGTTGAATTTTCAAATACCGAATTGATTTTGAATTAGCGGTACTATACCATATTTCATATGGAATCTTGCCTTCATTTTCATATTTTTTTCTGCGATGTTTTTGTTCAAGTGTTAAAAAATTTAAAACGAAAATCTTTAAAAGAATTTTTAAAGATTATCTGTATTGAAAATTGTTGAAGTTACAAAAACCAAATTAATTTTGAATAACCGATACTTCGACTATTAAGGATTTTGTTTTAAGGAACTTTTTTCTACGCGTTTTATATTTTTTTCTGCAATGTTTTCATTCAAGTGCTCAAAAAATTAAAACGAAAATCTTCAAAAATCCATATCTCTATTAAAAATTGTTGAATTTACAAAAACCGAATTCATTTTAAATTAGCTATACTTTGGCCATTGAGGATGATATTTTATGGAATTTTGTCTGCGCGTTTTATCCTTTTTCTGCTCAAAAAAATAAAACTAAAATTTTCAAAAATCCATATCTTCATTAAAAATTGTTGAATTTACTAAAACCAAACTGATTTTGAATAAGCGATACTTCGAGCATTGAGCATATTGTTTTAAGGATTTTTTTACGTTTTCATTCAAAGTGCTCAAAAAATTAAAACGAAAATCTTCAAAAATCCATATCTCTATTGAAAACTGTTGAATTTTCAAATACCGAATTGATTTTGAATTAGCGGTACTATACCATATTTCATATGGAATTTTTCCTGCATTTTCATATTTTTTTTCTGCGATGTTTTTGTTCAAGTGTAAAAATATTTAAAACGAAAATCTTCAAAAGGATTTTTAAAGATTATCTGTATTGAAAATTGTTGAATTCACAAAAACCAAATTGATTTCGAATAAGAGGTACTTCGGATATTGAGGATAATTTTTTATGGAATTTTGCCTGCACGTTTTATATTTTTTTCTGCTCAAAAAATTACAAAAATTTTCAAACATCCATATCTCTATTGGCTAATGATTTTATTTCAAAATAATCGAGAACAGATTTCAAAAGATGCGCATCAAGGATCAAGGATAGTCGTATGTTTATTTGGTATAGCAGCTAATATAGTCAAAATATTACCTTCAGTCACAGGTATAATATCAAAAGGAACACGATTTACGTGACCATGTGGACAAATATTAGCAGAATCATATCAAAAACATTTTTGAGAAACCATTAACAATTTCAGAAGGTGTTACAACGTTTACTAACCGTGATCACAGTCACAGTTTAAAATCACTGATATTAGAAAGTAGCAATCACAGGTAGCAACGTGATTCAAAAGTAGCAGTTTTGCCCATCTCTATTAGAGACATTATGGCAATTGCGAAATACAATCATTGATTCCCCTACATTTCTTCGATGTTGTGTATTATTTATTTTATTTAAGTTGAAAGTATTCCTTGTTTCATTTACTTATTTATTATTTTGACAGATTGTTGATAAGTGACAACTAAAACAGAATCACTTAGCGTCATGGAAACAATAAATGATGTTTCAGAGGTGGGAGTAGAAACAATTCTAAAGCACGGCTGTAATATGTTACTAAAGATCCACTTCTTAGATTCTCATCTGGATTTTTTTCCAACCAATCTCGGAGCTGTGACGAACATGGTGAATGCTTTCATCAGGAAACATTCACCATGGAGACACGCTACCAAGGAAAGTGGAGCTCAATAATGCTAGCTGACTATTGCTGGAATTTTAACTGATTTACCTACAGCACATTACGCCAGAAAATCAAAACGAAGCAGATTATTTTAGGTGTGTTGCAATTGCTCGTATGTAAAAATGGTAATTACAAGAAAACTATGCCCGATACCAAAAAACCATTTACATATTTGAAATCAGCGTAAAAAATTCTATAAGATTTAGCTGTTATCATTCTTGTAACAAACAAAAACCAAAATTTTGTTGTTCAATGTTTCATGAAGAAATTAACTCTTTACATCAACAGTTTTAAAAGTTCTGTCAAACTCCAGAGATTGGCGCATTCGGATTTAGCGCCGAACCAGCGATTGCGAGAGTCAAGTAATGTTGTTCAAACAAAACTTTGACGGTTGAAGGATCTCGTTATCGCTGCCCATCGATCACGAGATTAGGTAAAATTGCCTAACAAATACCACTACTACTCGGTTGCTGCAGATTTAAAAAATAATTTAAGCGTTAATAAAGTTGATGATGGACATTTAACTATCTGATATACTATCAAATCATATAATGGGGCTTTTTCAATATTTTTCATTTTTATCGATTTTATTTTTAATCTACAGAAATTCAAGTGTAAAAATATATTTATAAACAAAAGATTTTCATTTCTTTGTTAGACACGTGTTGTGACACCTGGGAGTAAAGTTTGCGCAGAGTGAGAAAGTATTCGGAGAGAACGCGGTAGCAAATCTAGGCGTGGCGTGGCTGCATCACCGGATTAAACATGAATCATCACTTCGCAACCGATTCTGTGTCTATATTTATATTATGTTCACGCGGCGCTCGCTGAATAATTATGAGTTTCCGTCGCACCCTTTCTTGAAATTTAATATGTTCGCTGCACAACGTGTTACGATACTTTGGGGCGGCTATTTGTTCAACATTTTGTAAAACGTTTGAGTAATATTTTGTATACTTAAAAAAATGGTAAAACTTAATAAAATAAAACAAGTAAAGTCAGTAGAGTTCGTCATAGGTAAGCGGACCCCTCTATTGCACTAATGAAGACTGAAAGTTTTAAACGGGTCTGTAGTTTGTCGTCTTATGGGGAAATCATAATTGTAGCTATTAATTGCTATTGCATTTATTTCTTAATAATTTCTTATGTAACTTAATATAATTATTTTTACTAATGTAGAAAAAAAGATGTAGGGTAGTAATAAGTTAAAACAACCAATTTGTTATTTTTAATGATTAATTACCTTAATTAAACACACTTATTTGATTCAGCTCACATAGCCGTATAATTAACAAAGTGGGCAAATTTATGTGTAAATTAATTTTAATAATTTTCCCCAGGCATAATTCAAATAATCAACAGAATATATTATCAGTTACAACCGCCCGCACGTACCGAATTAGTATTAACTTAAATTAGTGAAAATTGGATTTCAACCACCAATCCCAATAGTCCCATCGACAGTTGTAATATATTTATTGAATGTTGTAATTTGCACATTATTTTAAACCTCCCTACTAATTAAACTTTTTTAATAGTTTGCAATAATTAACACAGCCACGATTTTCAGTCAAACCGAGATTTATTATCGGATGCGAGATTTATATTCATCGCAAATTTTATTCAAATAAAATCTGTCTTGCTCTAGATAGAATGCGCTTATTAAATACCGCCTTCGCTATATATATATATATAAATTTAGCTGAAATGGTGTAGATCCGTATTGAGTCTGGGAATAAATTTCAAGCATATTCCAATTTGAGTGAAGGTTGAGATGAGCGTGAATTCGTGCCTCTTCCACCTTAACGCCGCGATGAATCTTAAAAGGTTATCACGTATACATATTTACACCTTAGATCCAACCGTTTGTCAAATTTTATATTTAAGCAGGAAGAGTCAGTTTATATAAAGTCTTCCTGCAATGGTGTACACGTATTAGCTCTTAGCTATCGAGAATAGTTTATAATAGTCGCAACCTTGCAGACAACTAAAATTAGCTCATTTATGAATGAATTTCATAGTGGATGCGCTGGGAAATTACAATTTACGTTATGGTTCAGCAGACGTTCTGAAAATATTTTTCTCCACGACCCCCATAGAATTTAAGCATTCTGAAATCAATTTTGATTATAGAACGTACACATTCTCACTCTTGTTATGGAACAAAACACTATGCGCTTATGCGTTTTGCATGTAATTCATTCCATAACAAGGGAGAGAATGAATATTCTCACATCGTTCCGAATAAAACAATTAGCCTTGGATATCACAATTGTCAAAATACTATAAACATAACCACAAACGTGATAAAACGTAAGTTCTTTGTGTTCATTATTTGATTAGTCTATTTTATCTGGTCGAGGAGAAAGTATAGTCTGATACTCGGTAAGAATGGAAATTCAGATGCTCGTGGTTCCTCGCGCTCGCCTCACGGCTCGCGCTCGAAATATTCCACTCGCATCGAATTTCCATTCTAACCTTGTTACAGAATATACTATTCCCTACGACCGCTCCCGAAAACAGATATATCGTCGTAATACCTTTGTATTGAAAGTTGTCAATTGTATATTTGTCACTTTTGACAAGTATTGTAATGCTTGAAAATTGAATTTTCGAAATAAGTTTTAAAAGCTAAAAATTGCCAAATTTGCCTATTTTTCGAAATAAACGTGAAACAGAGGCCTGATAGGTGAATTTTAATGGTGAATTCAGATTCAGCGGGTGAAAATACATTCCAAAAAATATGTTTTATTTTTAGTGCGAAACCACGCATAGGCATAGAAATATCCAAACATGAAGAGGCGACATGTTGGTTGTGACTCGCATCTTGGATACAAACATTTGTGGAGTCCGCAAGATGACCTTGGACTTGACCTTAAATCCCATTTCATGACATTGTTGAAGGTCAAATTTGTTTGAAGATCAAATTGTTATTTTCTAATATACATTTCCAGTTCCAGCCTCATTTTTGTGATGATCCAGTAGGTGCTTGTTGAAAAACAATGTCCAAAGTGCACAGGAACTGAATGTTTTCATAATACCTGAAAAAAATATTTTACTTGGTTATATCATACATTATTTTTTTTTTATAACTATATCTTGTTCTTTTTTCATCAAAAGATCTATGCAAAGGTTTTCGCTTACGTTTTTTTCCTCTTGTTCTGGTTTCTCCCTTTAGCATCCAGCAAAAGTCAGCCATCATAACTTCATCCCATCTACCCTATCTTTCTTCCATCACTCTGATATCTTGGTGGAATCGTTCGCCTTTCTCTTCACTGTAATCTCCACAATTTTCAGGAAATCTATCCAAATGCGAATCAAGAGTGTGTAACTTTAAATTCATTAAACATCCCAACTTTTGAAAGTTTTCCCCCATATTTTTCACAATATTCTTGTAGTCGGGACCTAGGAAGTTCGTTGCCACTACCCTGAAACTCTCCCAAGCATTTTTCTCAATGTCGGTCATTCTAGTGTCTCTGAATAACTTTCAAATTTGTGGTCCATCAAATATACCTTCTTTCAACTTAGCATCAGAAATAGCTGGAAATGTCTGCCCTAAATATACGAAGCATTGGCCGTCCTTGTCCAATGCTTTGACGAATTGTTTCATCAGACCAAGTTTGATGTGAAGAGGTGAGATGAGAATTTTTGGAGGATCAACTAGACATAAGCAGCATGGCTCTCTAGTAAAACTTGATCGTTGTCCAAGTATCATAGTTATGATTTTCAGATCACCACAAACTTGCCAGTTGTGACTGGCATACTTAATTTGATCCAAAAGCATTTTTACGTTGTTATACTGCTCTTTGAACGTTGTGGAATGAGCTATTGGGATAGAAGCATACACATTTGTATTATGTAGTAATACAGCTTTCATACTGCGTTTCGATGAATCAGTCTCCAGTCTTCATCTCTATTCACATCTTTCTTCAAGTTATTCATCAAACCTTTAATGTCAGTGCAGTAAATTAGAGATGTTTCCTCATCTTTTGTGAAATACTTCCGGAATTCTTGATCTCTATTACGGTAAAATGAGACTTTTGTCTTCGGCTCCAGGAAGTTCCTTCTCTTCAGAAATGAAGCAACGAATTCTGCACTATCTTTTGGCAATCCTATATCCCTAACGAAATCATTTAGAACTGGTTGTGAAAGTAACAATGGAATTTTTGATGCGGTATTATATGAAAGATGAACATCTTTTTTATCGTCATCTTCATAGGGATCATCGCTGCCACTGCTACTTTTTTTCAGATTGGTTGTCAATTTCCATCAAGAAATCATCTTCTCCTACGATTGTATCAGTTACACGTAATTTTGCATCTATTACAATTGGTCTTATAACTGAAGACACATTGATGTACGAGATAGATTTCTTATGTTTTGTGGTGATTCTATTGACGTCATTCATACAGAAGTAAACGTCTCTCATGAGCATTGGCTTTTTCCATATGGTTGGTGTAGAAAATTTGAGATATTTCAGATATTTAGGATTCTTTGAACGATATAACATTAGTCTACAGGCGTTACAAATTATATGAGGAACCCATGTTGTTTCCTGGTGGAGTAATCTGCGACCGAAACAATCCTGATAAAGTTGTTTCACCTCCTCATCTATTTTTTTTTCTCAAAAAAATGAGTTCACTTCATATTTGCTGCAGATATAGCAAAATACATCTGGACGCTTCTGGCATTCATGGAAGCGTGAAATACCAGTAGTATCTCTCCATGTAGCATCATACTCTACATCAACCAAGAAGCCAATCAATGGAGAGCTACGGTCGTTTGATAACGACGTCGGCGAGCCCGCTTTCCCACTCTGTCCAGACGCCGATACTGGGACTCCGTATCCCTGCATCGTAAGACACTTCTCATCTGTGCCTGCTATGACGTCATGAACGCCGTTTACTCAGGGACTCTGCCAGTGTGGATCTGTTGCCCACCGTCACCACATAGAGGTGCCCTGGTTACAGGCACAGACGTCATTGAAAAAAAATGAAAAATAAAACTTATATTCCACTCAAGATATCAGAGTGATGGAAGAGAGATATCAGGGTAGATGGGATGAAGTTATGATGGCTGACTTTTGCTGGATGCTGAAGAGAGAAACCAGAACAAGAGGAAAACATTTGTTTTTCAACAAGCACCTACCCGATCATCACAAATATGAAGCTGGAACTGGGAATGTATATTAGAAAATAACAATTTGATCTTCAAACAAATTTTACCTCAACAAGGTCATGAAATGGGATTCAAGGCTAAGTCCAAGGTCATCTTGCGGACTCCACAAATGTTTATATCCAAGATGCGAGTCAAAACCAACATGTCACCTGTTCATGTTTGGATATTTCTATGCATATGCGTGGTTACGCACTAAAACCAGGAAAAAAAACTGATCTAAAAATAAAAAATATTTTTTTTAAATGTATTTTCACCCGCTGAATCTGAATTCACAATTAAAATTCGCCTATCAGGTCTCTGTTTCACGTTTATTTCGAAAAATAGGCAAATTTAGCGATTTTTAGGTTTTTTAGGTTTAGGGCCCAACCTAAGCCCTCAGGGCCAATTCTGAGGGCGGATCTGGAATCAGCGGGTCAAAATACATATGACCACAGAAGATGAATGTGGTCAGTGTGTAGGTCATTTTCTGCCTCCCGCTGCAATATCCAACAGTAATCCTCCAACATCTCGTTTGTCAGTGTACCTTTTCTACATTCTGGCTAAATCTTGATGGAAATGTTTCTCGCGTTTATCTGAAATTGCTCCCAGATTGGGAGGAAAAAATCCAAATGGGAATGCATAAAATGAATTTTTAATTACATTTGCTTTAACAAAGTTCTTCACAAAAATAATTTTACCTACTCCCACTTTGAAATTCATGAATTAACTGTTTTCACCAATCGTAAGCGACCCATTACGAATATATAGAGCATATATAAATGATAAATGTGTAACCTGTACTATTACCACTTATGTACCTCGCTATATTATATACTTATTAGCCAATTACAATTAACGTCCACCGAATCCCTTTGCATTCGTCGTATCAAAAGTGACAGTGACATTGAAACGTCAGATTACAACTTATTGGTTGAAATAATAATCGACACAATGAACTTCACGCCATGCCGTATTGGTACTTCCATCGCAATGGTATTTAAGTAGATTAACATTTCAGAGTGAGTACAACGATCCGTATCCTTAAATTTGTTCAATCAATGTATTGGACAATATATTATTCGAAAAAATTGTTGTAACGCAATTACGTGCTCGTGAAATTACGTTACTCACCGCTACGTGGCTCGTACGCAATACCTTTCACTTGCACGTAATTTGCTACTTACAACTCTAGTTATATAATAGTATATTCTGTAACAAGGTTAGAATGGAAATTCGATGCGAGTGGAATATTTCGAGCGCGAGCCGTCAGGCGAGCGCGAGGAACCACGAGCATCTGAATTTCCATTCTTACCGAGTATCAGACTATACTTTCTCCTCGACCAGATAAAATAGACTAATCAAATAATGAACACAACGAACTTACGTTTTATTATCACGTTTGTGGTTATGTTTATAGTATTTTGACAATTGTGAAATCCAAGGCTAATTGTTTTATTCGAAACGATGTGAGAATATTCATTCTATCCCTTGTTATGGAATGAATTACATGCAAAACGCATAAGCGCATAGTGTTTTGTTCCATAACAAGAGTGAGAATGTGTACGTTCTATAATCAAAATTGATTTCAGAATCCTTAAATTCTACGGTGGTCGTGGAGAATATATTATTATAGCCATGTACTGTTTTTTGTTCATCTTCAGACTTGTGTTTGGGATATATAAAGTCATATGTGCTCGTATTATGTATTCCCAATTTATCATCTTCCTCTTTGACATTATTTAGGTAAAATATTATAAAATCGAAAATACAGTAACCAAATAATGTATTTCTTTGCGGGTATATTCCATCAATTTCGAATGACAAATATTTTAAACACCGCCTCTGTATCCGTTCAACTGTTAATATGAGATATGTGTAATGGGGAGACCAAATAACAGACGCATATTCAAGTTTACTCCGAACTAATGCAGAATAAAGTGATTTCATTACGAAAGGATCAGTAAAATATTTGCAAATACGCATAATGAAACCAAGTGATTTAGATGCACTCATGCATAACTGAGTAATATGGCCAATAAATGTAATTTGAGAGTCAAAGAATACCCCGAGATCTCTAACCTCGCTTGGCTTAAGTAATACAATACCATTAACATTATAGGCAAAATTAAAACAAGAAGTATGTGTATGTAACAACAGAGCATATTTAACTCGCACCATTGAGTAATTTTGTCCAAATTATCTTGTAGTAAAAGTGCATCACCTACGTTATTAATAGTTGCAAATATTTTCACATCATCAGCGTATGCTAACATATTAAAGGTTAATGAATTAATTAAGTCGTTAATATAGAATATAAATAACAGAGGTCCCAGGTTTGAGCCCTGAGGAACCCCTGTTCTAGAATTAAATTCAAATGACTTGTAGCCATTGTACTGTACATAACTCATACGGTTATATAAATAGGACGCAATTAACTGTATAGTAGAATAACTTAATCCACGTTTCCAGCTTATTCAACAAAATTTGATGATCAATTGTATCAATGTTTTGGCGGGTTTGGATCTTATTGAGGAAAGATGGAGTGTAGTAACCAAACCAAAGGCTGGAGATGCATAAAGCATCTGGGGTGTCATGATGAGTTTGTATAGGTTAACCCGGTTTTTAGTGGATAACGTGGACCTTTTGTTGATTAGTGGGAACAGGCTGGCCAGTGTGGCTTTCGTGTTATTGATAGCGATGCTAATGTGCTTATACCAGTTTTGTTTCTGGTCAAGTATGCATCTCAGGTAGTGGGCGTGATCGTGGAGGGCTATCGGGGACTCGCCATATGTAAGTTCAAGCGGAGGGATCGGGATTTTAGGGCGTGACCGTGTTAAGTGCACAGCCACGCTCTTATAATAATAATAGATTTATTTCCCAACAGAAAAAAGAAATTCCAATTACAGGGAAAACATTTACAATGACATTGGATATATAAGTAAACTAAAATATGATGTTCAGTGTGTAACAAGGTGAAACAATATAAATATAAATTTAAGACCTAATGAGACATAACCGCTGGATCAAAGATTAAATTAAATGAAACCAAAATAAGATCAATCAAATTGAACTTAATCAAGGAAAATCAAAATCAAATCAAATATAAACAAGTTAAAAACAAATTAATTTAAATTATAGTTAATACTTTGCTTTTGAAAATATTAAAGGTATCCCCAAATATATCAACCGAGTGATGAATGCGATTGTATTATCTAATCATCGTAGACAGTGGCGAGTTTAAATTTAATCTTGTACGACTTCTCGAAGATTTCTACTACCGCAATGATTATAATATATAAAACATTGTTGGGATTGATCGCTATTCGCTACTTATTAGCCCATTCCTTGCAGGCGTTAATACCGTTTTGGAGCGATTTCTCCATACGGTTACGGAGGTTACGGGTTTTGGTGCGACCTTGGTACAGAAGGGCCGTATCGTCTGCGTATTGCCCGGAGTGAAATCCTGCATGTCGCTCACATAGATTTTGTAGAGCGTCCGATAGAGGTCCCTGAGGAACCCCGGCTTCAGCCTGTCTCCTTGCGAAGAGAGCAGTATTTACTTTACATCTGTACCATCGCTGACGAAAGAAAGAGTGGATTAGCCGCATAAAGTACTTTGGGTACTTAAGAAGGATCATTTTGTAGACTAGACCGTCATGCCAGACCTTGTCAAATGCCTTGGCGAAATCGAAGAACACCACAGATGTGTCTTTCCGATGGGCAAATCCATCGACGATGAACTCAGTGACTCTCAACAGCTGATGAGTGGTGGAGAGGCCTTTACGGAAACCGAACTGAGAATCCGGGATGATCTTATTGTCCTCCGTGAAATCGCGGAGGCGTTTGAGAATTATTTTCTCGACAAGTTTCCAAAGAGTGCTGAGAGGCTGATGGGTCTATAGGTCTGCGGGAAGGTAGGAGACTTCCCTTGCTTCAAGATGCTGACTGGATTAGCCAACTTTCAGCAGCTCGGGAAATATCCTAACTTCATATACGCATTCGCGATGTCGAGTATTGCGACTCTGCCCTTTCGACCGAGTTTACGGACCATGGTGGTGCATCAGCACGAGGCCTTCTTTAGCGGGAGACATTTGATGAGATCATCGACTTCGGTTTTGGTGGCGGGGACTATGGTCCACTGGCTATTGTCTGCTGTTAAGTATGAATTAACAGCGGATGTTATTTCATCCTCAAAGTTCTCAGCATAGATCGCAGCCCGGCCAGGTGGTTTGCGTCCTAAAGCTATTGCTACGTTCCAGAAAGCATTGGAGGAGGTGTTGACCTCAGTTATTTTACCCTGGTTTCGTAGTACGTAAAGATTGTATTTGACCCGTATCGCAAAGGTGAATGCCTCCGCCCTTGCTCTTTCGGGTCATTTCGAGGACTTCCGGCGGGATATTTAGAGGCTTGGGTCGAAATTCTCGTGGTCGAGGATTCCTCAGCCGCCGTTAGGATGGCGGTGGTGAGGCTAGCAACTGCGGCGTCTAGGTCCGCTATTGACTGCAGGAGATAAAAGCTTCTCAGCCTTCTGTCTGAAAAGCTTCCAGTCCGTGTTCTTGATGTAATGGGGCAAGTTATTGATACCCATCGCTACATGCAATATTACTGGACTATGGTCGGAATCTAAGAGATGTCCTGCCATGATGGTAGGCATGATATCGTTGAAAAAGATGTCGAGATCTGCGCCATGAAACGGCTTATGGAGGTCAGGGTACCCCGAGACGATTTTTACCGGACAGTCTATGGTGTTAACCCTTAAATGCACGATTTTTTGTTTACAGTTTCTATTTATCAGACATTACTAAAAAAGGAGTGTATATTAAGGGAAAAATAAGGAAAAAAATCACATCTTTGTAAAAATTGTTTTTTTTCAAAATTATCATATGTTGCCAAATGGCTACATTGCGCATTCTGTTACTGCTTAATACGTATTAGCAGAGATTTCACGAGGAAATTATTCAAACAGTCCGACTCCACATTTTTCGCATTTGACACGAGAGAATCCTTTGCAAGCAGCATTTTGGGATCTACATGTATTGGCCAATGTCCAAATTTGTCTTGCCTTACATCTTAATAATAATAATAATAAACTTTATTAACGAAAAAATCTCCATTTTACAAAAAATACTTTAATTAATAGCTTACATTCACACTAAAACTAAAATAAATTTCATCATCTTGAGGTGGTACACGTTGTGTAGTCCTCTTCTTCGCCTGTAGTTCTTGTTCAACAGAGCCGGAACTTGGTTTACGCCAATGGGCTACTTCAGCTTTGAATTTAGCTTGCTCAACTATCATGGAATATTGAGTTTTTTTTTTTGTTAATCGTTAATCGTTTGTACGCTAACTAATAATTCACTAGTGTTAGATCAACCAAATGATAAAAAGTCTCATATACCACTTTCTACGTTTCATTTTGATCTTGTAACGACCCATAAAACTATCCAGGAGATCGACACCTCCTATATATCAATTGTATTCTTGTATTACAAATGGACATTTCACATCAACAGTTTTTTTTTTGTTTTCGATCATATCTCTTCGCCACAGTTTCGGTATGTGTTCCGGCAAATGACGATACCAGATTTACATATTTATTATCTTTCCATACTAGGGACGACACATCCATTCCATCTACCGTGGCAACGAATGGAGGACAATATTTGATATAGCACCCAGATCAGGCTCCTCCGCAGGGCGAGTCGTATCATTTTCCTGGCCAGTGTATATTTAAAAAATGTAATGGCGAAGCCAGATATTCCAGACAAAACAAATAATTTGAATCCCCACTTATGTGGTTTCATGGGCAGATATTGCTTCATGTAATGTCTGACTTTAGTAGAGCACATTTGCTCATCAATTGAGAGATGTTCCTCAGGACATATTTTATTGAATTTATTGGTCAGGTGATCGATGAGAGGTCTAATTTTGAACAATAGAAAACGGAGATATCGTCTAGCGGTTCTGAAGTCATTCCGCGATCTTTTTGATCCTAATTATTGTCATCTGAAGCAGGTTAATTAGGAGGGTCATTCAAACTGTCATCGTCTTCGAATATCTCGTGGTCGTCGTCACTCTCCAAGCCAGTGAAATTTTCCCACCAACTCTCTAGCTCTCATCTTTCATCCATCCTCGAAAATATATGTGATATTTGAACATATTTGAACCATAACATGTAAATAAGAAACTAAATTTAAAAAAAATAATAAAAAAAGTGTTGATAATTACTGTAAGAGAATCGTGAATGCGCAATGTAGTCAATCGGCTACAAAGCATGATATTCTTCTAGATATTCACTATATATAATAATATGACTCGTATTATCGTACATTATTGATATACATACCTTGGTGTGTGATGGTAATAATTTTCGTTGTACGAATTCTAATGAAAACAGCGATAATCAGTATTTTGATAATCACACTATGAGCACATGTGCATGGACACCAATCGAAGCGCATTGTTTGCGGGTAAAAATCTACAACGCATGAATGGCGTGCACCGTTTACAAACACTTGTGAGCAGTTTGTTACCTTTAGGCTAAAATGCGTAAAAAACATCCAAACGTTCCTGCAGTGAATGTAGAGCCTGAAAATACATGTGTTGCCAAATGGCAACATGCATTTAAGGGTTAAGGACCAAGGCAGTGGTTTAGCCGTACATAGGGAGATGTGAGTGGTCGAGTCTCCTTTGGATGTAGATAGCAGTGCCACGCCCTGTAGCAGTTCTAGTTAGGAGTGGTAACTGATACCCATTGATTGATGGAACTCGACAAGCACAACATGAATCTTGTGCCGGCGAACGAATTGTTCCAGCTTGAGTACCTTGTCGAATAACCCGTTCGCATTCCAAAAAGCGATGCGAACGAAATCTATTGGTGAGTCAGTATTTGGAATGTGCGACATTCTGGGTTTGGAAAGCGGTTCTCGGGAAGGGTGCATCTTATTCGACGTGAACGAAGAACCTCGCGGACGAGTTCACGAACAGTTCTCATTCTTCTTGGAATGTAGCGGCAAAGAGCATTTCCCGTAATGCGGTGGCGATCTTTTCTTTCTGTCGCTGCTACAGGAGTCTGGACCGGAGGCGGAGTAGGTGCGCTCTCTAGGGGTGCCTGAAGAGAAGGCGCCGGGCTCTGTGTGACACTCGTGTACGGGGTTCTGAGCACTCTGATGGATTTTCTCATCGGTGCGGGAGGAGGCCCAGAGGGAGGTTGGGCAGCAGTTGGAGAGTCTTGGCTCCGAGTCACTCGAGACCGAGCACTCCGAAGAGACTGCCGGCGCATTTGACGCAGACAAATGCGGCACGGCGGAGTGCCTGATAATGGTCGACTCATTGGTATCGGTGGTACTGATTGCCCCCCCGATGTTTGCTTGGACTCTACTCTAACGGAGAGTCCAGCAACACTGCGTATTTGGATTGGGCCCTGACGGTTTGTCATCCTGGTGACCGATACTACCGGGATGTTCTTCTTTCTGAGAGAGGCTTGGACCTCCTCTACAGAGATCTCGACGGGGACGGTGTGGAGCACTACCTTGAGGGATTTATCCTCGTCGATTTGATACGTGTGGTAGGGTACAGCGCGTCGTCGAAGTAGCGGTTCGCCTAACGGAAATCCGATATTCCGCACCTACACCCTTTTTACCTCACAGGTCCGATTGTAAGGGCTTATAAGACAAGACCGGCAGGCCACGGATACAGGATGGAGTTAGTGAGAAAAAAGTTAATATAATAATAAACAAATTAGAAATAACTTTACTTGTTGGAGAAAGCATTAGATTTAGTAAGACTTAATTCTTGCTTGCAGATTAACAAACAGGTTGAAGATTCATATATTCAGGCTACATTTCGTTTTATTGTATTTATAATAATAAACATAAATTATAAAATACCAGTTAAGTTCAATTTAAAATAAGCAATGTTTGTAAAAGGAGATATCACTTAATAAAAGTTGTAATTACTATAAATAATGGTCAATAAAATGCATAAATCATTGCCGGTCAATCTCCGAGACGTAAAACGTAGTAAAAGAAAAAACAAGACGACAAACAAAAAAATTACAAATTCCACCGCGTGTCGATATATTAATAGTAATTGGAGACATGCTCGAATAGGACTCTAGACTGAATAGATCAAAGTTAAGTTTTTACACCACGATCACTGTATCTGTGTTCAGCTGCATGTTGAATTTGAAGACAGTAGCACAAAAACTGCTTATTTAAAAACACAGAATCTTTCCAGAACGAAGCGAAGCACATATTGTACACCGCACTCAAATTTTACAAAAAAGTGTGCTTGACAGAGCCTTTCTGATCTCGGATTCGTGTTCAACATACCTCAAAATATTGAGAAACAACAGTTTTACTGACGGAAGGATTTTGATGCAGAACAGTATTATTTGGGCACATTTTCATGTGATATTATGGGCTAGCACACAAAGACGTTCTTCGAAATCAGTTTGTTTTACTCTGACGAAATTGCTGTCCAGCTACCATTTGTCAAAACTAAATCAAACATTAAGTTGTCACCATAGCTTGTCCCATTTTTTTTAACTCTCTTTCTCTCTCTCTCTCTCTCTGTGTCTCTCTATGTGTCACCTTTTTTTTTCTTTATGAGCATGGGCAGCTATTATGATGAAAGCAGTACTAGTACAGGTCGGCAAAACTTGCCGTTGCGCAGTGGCAAAATTGTGAGCGGTACCTTCGAAGGGCGCTCTCGATAGATTTCGTGAATAGTTCGCGCGCCTGGTATATTCAATGTGGAGGAGAGCGCCCGATTGAGTTTTAAGGGCAGGGAATTCGTACGTTCTTGAAACTTCATATTGTTCTCCTAAAGTTGATTTTGTAAACAGTAAAGAAACCAAATATTATAAATAAAATTAAATTGTTTATGTCTTGAACTATGTGTTATTGTAGAAAAAAAATTCTTATTTTCTTTGTCATTAATTAGCGTAAAATTGTTTTATATTAACTTATTTTGAGTTTGATGCATAGATAATTCAATTTAAAGTGACCATACTAAAACTCATCATTATTGATTGCCAATTACTCAACTTCAATAAGATGTTAGATTTCTTAAAATTGCTTAAAAGTTGTATGCGCGCGACGAAATTTAGTTCAACGCATTCCTCACGAGTAGCGCTTATCCCCTTCTCTCCAATCAGGTGGATGCTGATAACGATAATATATTCAAGGCGGCGTGATTACAGTTCTCGCCTTTGTGTGAGCCACGCATCGTATATAGCAAAAAAATGGAAAGGGTAGATACGTGATGTTTCCGAGCCCGTCTCCGGTTTTGTTCTCTCTTTAATATGACTTCTCATAGTCGCTCGTCACATCTGAATACCGTGATCTTAAGTGAATAGCGCACGCGAAGAATATGTGCTTGCTTATTACAGAGACTGTACTCGGTCGGCAGTTGAAAGAGAGAGCTTTGACTTCCTCTCTGCGCGTCTGGCCAACTTACATTTGCCATCCTGTACCAGCAGGAGCATTAGTTCAATTTTTACATTAAAACTGAGTTTGGTTTGAACAAGCACCTGGTTCTTGTTTAGTCGCGCAACACTGTCGGAAACATGTGTTAAAGTTGCCGAGCGCAACAAATGTGTTGCCAACACTAGCTAACATTTTATAATAGTGAGTTAGGTGTTATGCGAAATTCCGATAATCGTGTTCTCTGTTGTGGTGTCGATGTGCGTGATGTTAATGTGAGCGATGGAGAATTTAATAAGCTCCACTCATGGCACTGCCCCTCGCTTGCCTGAAGATTTTGGTTACACCGACTGTCAGTTTCATCGCGCCATCTACGCCGATTTCATCCGCCAGCCTTCGACTGATTAGTTACTGAAATTATCACTCACGATTAATTAATTTGTACATGATTTTATATACGTTTTAATAAATTAATTTAAAACTCAGAGCACAGAATTGCAAATGATAATTGTTTCAATATTAACATATTGGTAGTTCTTATTTTTATTAATAGTTATATGAGTTTAGTGATAATACTACCAAACAGTTAAATAGTTTAGCAATCCCCACTCTTTAGACATTTTCGAAGGAATTTGAAAATTCTCTTGAAAATGCAAATTTATATTTACAAAAATTGTAGAATTTCAAAATGAACAACCAAGTAGGTTTTGTTTTCAAAAACCCAATAGTTTTTTAGACAAAAATGGTGATGTGGCCATCATGTTACTTTCTCCGACTTGATCGTATCATTTATATTTACGCTTTTATGGTTTATTTTCAATAAAACGTCAAAATTATGAAAGATGGAAAAATTATAATTCAAATTCTTTAAGTTGTTAGTTTAGCATTCTCTATAATTATTTAACATAAATTTACTGTAGCTATTATCGTTTTATAATTATAAACCAAAAATTTAAAAAAATATATAATTTTCTTTTCTCGAATAACAATGATTTTATGAAAAATATTTTCAAGCAAAAGATATCCATTTCTTTGTGATCTTTAATGTTTGTTTAAATGTTTTTGTGATATTTTTCATATTTAAGAAAATATTGGCAAAAAAACAGTTAAGGTAAACACCCACTTCCGGTGTACGAAATTTTACCAAAAGCTGTTCAGTTCTTCGGATTATCAAATAAGACGTATGTTCAAATTTTCATATCAATTGCTCTATTAGTTTCTGAGATACAGCGCATACAGACAGACACACAAACACACAGACACAATTTTTTTTTTTCCAGAAATTGTTGAAATGGTATCGAGGGACCCCAAAACGGATATTTCCGTAAAAAAAAATTTAAAAAAAAAATCACGATCACAATACTTTCTCATACTTCGTAACGTAGAAAGTAAAAATCTGTACAAAAAATATACTTGGATTTATTTTTAAAATAAAATTGAGTGAGTTTTGACTGTAACATGTGACACCACCGAAAAATAATTTTTCCTACGACACCATAAGAAACTTGTCAATAGCGCACAATTAAGAGGGCTAGAAACATGACAATATCATTCATCTGTCAAAAATCCCATATCGTCACTTGTGTGATATCATTTCGTAAGAGGTTGCATTTATCTAGGGTGCATATGAACTATCAAATGTTGACAGTTTCTGTCAGTCCGAATAGTTGTGTTTGTAATTATATATTCAGGTAAATTATTAAAAACTTTTGCTATTTGCTTCATTGTAATTTATAGTACTACGACCTTTAGAAAATATGAGTGCGGAGGAGATTGATTCGTCAATTGATTGTACACCACCCGAAGTGAGTAAACCAGCTCGAAACAGGATATCCATCATGATATAAGTATAGTAAATTACATGGAATTAAGAGCACTGTTGAAGCGCAAATCAGATGGTTATAAGCCGACGAAATCAAAAACTTTGACATCACAGGAAATTATCCGATTTCTCCACGAAGCTCCTGATAACAAATATCTTTTCATAAAAGTATGTTTAGAATAGGCAAATCTTGAATTTGACGCTAACGTTTATTTTATTGATTGTTGGTATAACAAAATAAAAATATTAATAAAACGTTGAAAAAACAGATTTGTTTGGTGTTGTAGGAAAAATTATGTTCATAACTCGGGCAAAAGTGTGATATCTTATTGCTCGTGTGTTTTCTTCACTCGGCTACGCTGCGCTTCGCCACGTTCGTCAAACTTCACACTTGCTAGATATTCAACACTTTCCGCCCTCGTTATGCAATATACTATTTAGTTTTAAACAAATTTCATATTTGTAGTAAGAAAATATATCAGTCGTGTATTAAAACGAAAAAAACTCAAACATTTTTTTGCACACATACAGAAATAAGGGAAGTTGCTAAGGGTGCGATGAACAAACCGCTTCGAATTAAGTCGAAAGCAATTGATGCATCTAGTATGTTAGGTGCTTGCTTAAATGTTTATAAAAACTATCGCACCTTTGATCGCCGCTAATAATTGTAACCGATGTTCCGAGATGTCGTGTGAATGCATTCTCTTAAAATCCGCACTGTACAACGTCATTTAATTCTCGCTGTTCCTTACCACCACCTTTGTGGTGCAAACAAAGTGTTAAATACAATAAATTACAAACTTTTCGACAGTGTCGCCGTGATACGCCGCCGCACCGCGCGCTTTTTACTTAAATCATCGCCCCCGTTCCACCGGTGATAATTTCTTACGTCTTTACTTCGCAGGTAAAAATTGAACAATATTATGCCTCCGTTTTTTAACTTTTACGGTACTGGTGGTATCTCCAATATACATTATTATCGTTAACGGCAATTTTACATTTTGGTGTCGACTAAATACTGCCAATCGCGACACTGAAATTTCACTAAACATAGTTTAATAATGAGCAAAACCAGTAACATAATAAATATCACTGTTTAATTGTTTTTGATATATAAGTAAAAATAAGTCGATTATTAAACCAAAGTATAAATAGTTTTGGTATTTGGTATTTATTTACGGAAGCCATTTCATTACAGTAATAAAATAAAATTGTTAAAGTTGTTATTAGTATTATTATTATGTATATAAATTCCTCCGGTGGCACCAAACAATTTCATGATGAAAGATTAAGTGGATTTAATTTTGGACCACAGCATCCATGTAACTGTGGTTCATTATCTAGCGCAGTATTGTAGAGAGAAAGAGAAAATAGCATTGCATAACAAGTTCGCTGGTAGATAATTTAAACGTCGGGCAAGGAACAGAAGGAGAGTGAGAGAGTGTGATTGAGGAGATAAATCCGTCTATAGAAATTGGAACGAAACAATTGGAAATTTTCAACGGTGCAAATCACGTTCGATCGTTTTACATTCTGAGAGTTCTTTGTATCTCCACAATATATCTTTCGAGTGCAGCCATAAAGGCTATCAAATATAACGCACGGATGGCAGACAGAGAAATATTGCCCTTTTTTCGACCCACCATTTCCAAATGATGCCTACACGCCGGCTCTGACTACCTAAATTTGCCTTACATTTTACATATGTTCAAAAGGAATTCTTGTAATCTACATAAATCTCTACAGTATCAATTTTTAACGTGAAAGGATATACACCATTTATTTTAATTGAAAGAGCGACTGTAGTATTGAGTTAACATGGAGGTTATTGTTACTCTGGCGAGTCGTATGAATATTTATTACATATTTTTTTCTAAAGAAAAAACCGACTGAGGTGTGTTATTAATAATTTACCTTTTAACCAATGTAATCGCATAATATTGATGATGTGCGCCAATGAAATTCGATGAAAATCATGCTGTAGTTTCTCGTGTTGGTTTTACCTACCAACGAACGCTGCACTTTCTATTGCAAGACGTCAGTTATCGCCGGACTTTTTGAACTATTTTCACACTTCCTCTGCTCATATTTTCGGACACTGTGTTACTAATTTTATTAGTAATATTATGTATAGGCATTTCTTAAAATCCTGGTAAGCTCGTTTTCACGTTCTTCGTTACGAAGTAAGGTCAAGTATTGTGATCGTGAAAATAAAAAAATCAACGGAAATATCCGTTTTGGGGACCCTAGAGGCTCTAACGATCTCTGAAAAAAAGGGTCTGTGTGTGAGTGTGTCTGACTGTGCGCATTGTATCCCAAATGCAGCAATCAATTAACATGAAACAGAACATAGGTCCTATTTGACAATCCCAAGAAAATGTAAAATTTCGTACACCGGAAGTGTAAACACAAAACACAAAATGATTGTTTCTCGAGAAAAAATTACTTGAAAATGTTTTTTTTTTAATTTTTGGTCTATAATTATGAAATGATTGATACTATTAACTTACAATGTATATTATTAATAATTGTAGAGAATATCGAAATTGGTGGCTTACAAACGATACATTTGTTTAAAATCTCATTAGGTTTTGAATAAACTGAGGGTAAAGATTATCAGAATTTGAAGTATAATTTGTCAATTAGATCTTTCATAATTTTGTCGTTTCAAACATCAGTATAATTCGATCCTGCAAAACACTGGAAGTATATCGGAATAATCTACACGTGACGATATTCTTAAAAGAAATATTTTATATATATATATATATATATATTTATATATTAAGCGATATTATTCGATATTAATTTACAGAAAATTCTGCAATTTCGGTAGTATGGCTTGTTTGAAAATTATTCGTCAGTGTGTGCTGTTTCATCAAAAATACGTCCGGCAACGTCACATTCGCTTCTGTCACTTTTGACACAACGAATTCATTCAAGTTTCTAGTTCAAAATTTGTGCCAATTCTGCTTTTCTCATTATTATCAGTTTGTATTAATGACCGCGTTTCAGTTTATTTGTGTTTCTGTGTTATCTTCGTTTTGTTTTATTACAATGGATTTAACTATTTACTGATAATCGGTTTTACCTTGCATCTGTAAATAAACCCCGCTTTATCGTTATTACTCTTCTACTCTGACCCAACCCACATAATTAATCATGAGATTTTGACAGAGCAGCCCGTGAATGCTATGTTGCCAAATGTGCATTTCTTTTAAATGGCTCCTGGTGGCATGATGGAACATTTTTGCATCGACATTTTCTATTCAGAATTTTAGGAAGTATATCGCCAAGTGTAGATTATACGCCAATTTATACATACCCGATATTCAAAATATCATTTAGATTAAAAATAAAGTATAAATATAAATAACTATTATACCAACAAATCAGAGAAAGTTTTTGATGGCCCCATCATCATTTTTTTTTTATTAATCATCTTAGACCATTAGTGTACATTCTTTTTCATCAGAATAACGAGAAAAATCGATTCATGTTGTAAAATTTCAGCTAGCTAAAATAGCAAAAAGCTAGCATGTCAGTTTGGAAATTTTAGAGAAAATCGATTGTTCAGATGTTCAACAGCTAAACGAAGACTCCAAATCGAATGAGGTTTGCAAGTATGTGGTCCACGAAAGCAAATTAGTCGGATTTAATTAGCGACTCGAAATTGTTGACGAAAACATGAAAAACTTCACAAAGGGCCACCCTTGGTACTTTTGCTCAAAAATAGCATTTGAACTGATTTCTTGAAAAAAAAAACACTGGTTGTATTTGTAGTTTCTACACGTCACTGTGAAGATCTCATTAAGACCCATCAGAAAATGTACTTGCGCAAGAACAAATGTTAATTTGAAGCCTATGACGCCTTCGCAAAGAAATCTCGAAAATGAATAAAATCAGAAAAATAAACTTTTTATTAATCATCCTACACTATTAAAGTATCTCTTCTTTATTATAAGAAGAACGAGAAAAATCGATTGGCGTTTCAAAATTCCAGCTGGCTAAAATGGCAGAAAAGTTTGCATGTCTGAAAATTTTTGAAAGAAATCGATTTAGGTTAAAAATTACTCTTAAATAAATGGTGATGTGGCCATCTTGTTACTTTCTCCGACTTGATGGTATCATTTATATTTACGCTTTCATGGTTTATTTTTAATTTAAGTTATATTTAAAATATGCATCGAGCGGTTAGCGGGATCGGATCGTACTGACGTTTGAAAAATCAAAATTATGAAAAATGGAAATGACAAATTTCGGTCGGTTTACTGAACAACAAAGGTGATTTCGAAAAAAATACTTATTTTTATATGTTGTTCATTTTGGCATTCTCTACAATTATTATTAACATAAATTTGATGTAATTATTATCATTTCAAAATTTTAAACCAAAAACAAAAAAATGGCGGTGTGGCCATCATGTTACTTTCTTCAATTTGATGGTTGTTTATATTTACACTTTCATGGTTTATTTTCAATTTAAATCAAATTTGAAATGTACCTGTCGAGCGGTTTGCAGGATCGGATAATAGTGACGTTTGAAACGTCAAAATTATGAAAGATAAATATTGCAAATTATAACTACTAAATTCTAATAGTCGGTTTACTCAAAAACCAAAAGTATTTTGAAAAAAGCTTATTCTTTATAAGTTGGTTATTATGGCATTTTCTACAATTATTATTTATATAAATTTGCTGTAACTATTATCGTTTCATAATTATAAACCAAAAATTTAAAAAAAACATTTTTTTTCCTCAATTAAAATGATTGTATGAAAAATATTTTCAAATAAACAACGTTCATTTCTTTCTTTTGTCGTATAGTCGGTTTTCCAAAAGTAAATAAGATCTTTTTTTTTCACACCTGTACTTCTACTAATCACCTACAATTCAGGTCTAAAACTGGTTCAAACTTTCCATAATCTCCTCAGTTGTTTAGACTTCAGTTTTATAGTTTAAAGTTTTAAATTTAATTTTAAAATCATTTTCAAGTTAGTCCTGTACGTAGAAATAAACGATCTTAAACCAATATTATTTATCTAGTAGTACTAGTAATAACATGCAAATTTCTTTTATATCATTAAATATCCGGGGTGGCACTAGCCAGGGAAGTAGTTGTTTCAATAAGTTATTTGTTTGTAATCTTAGTAAGACTTAATTTTGGTGAGTCTTGAACTGGTTGAATATTTATATATGTACTCGGGCTATTTTTCGTCGTTATTACATTTATTCAATATATCTGCAATAGGTGAGATTGTCTTAAAGGACCCCGCACTAATCTTATGGATTTTGGCCCCCGGTGAATTTCTCTGTAACTTTAGGAAAAAAAAAGGTTTTAACCTCCTGATCAAATATCTCCATGGGCACAAAGCCAAAAAATCACTCCTATGGGCCCTACCGGGGGATTTTAGCCCAAAAATGATGGGGCGCGAGGAGATGACACATCGCTCAAGGAATCAGTTCCTTCGACGGGGAGAAGGCTGAAAATAGATTTGTGGGGCTAAAATTGTCCTCTCTTTCATATTCTGGGATCAGTTCATGGCTGCTGATCTCCTAAATACCCGAAAATGGAGTGCGAAAGGGGTAAAAACGTGAATAATAAGATATACTATAAAAACGAATGCGGACCTCGCAAGTTGCGCCTGAAAGTTGACAATATTGTGGATTTGATATTTAAATACATCCTCTACCCTACAAGGGACAATAAAGGGGTTAGGGGAGGGGGTGAAAATATGTTGTTCGAGCGCGCTTCAGGCGATCGAGACTAGTTTTTGGGGGTTTTTAGGGCCCTTGATTCGCTTTTAAGGGTCAGTTCAAACATACTCACCTTCTTAATGTACTGAATTAGCGGCTGGGAGGAGTCAAAATGTAATAAATGATCCAGACCCTTGATAATAGTCTGAAAGGATGTTTTGGGACTGAAATATCACACTGCCTACCTGGGAGACAGGTGGCAGTCTCGTCAACGAGTTAAGGTTAGGTTCGGTTAGGATAGGCTGAGGTGACATGATAAGATGAATAAACAAGAGAAAAAAAGATAGACTGAAGTTTTCATTTATTTACACGATCTGGTGGTCTACATCACAGTTGAGATGTACTTTGTACCGAATTCTTTAATATTATATAGTGTTCTTTACATCACATGTAGCAACAGTTTTTTGGGGGTGAGCCCCTTTAGGGACAGTATTTATTTATCAAAGCTCCAGCGATTCTTTAATAATTCCCGATGTTCTTTGCCTGCTGAATATTAAATGGTTCTCGGAAAATTTTGAAAATGGACTTTATGGGCCCATTTCTTGCTTCAACTACCCATCCTATCTTGGTAACTAGACCATTTTCATTCGCTTTCTCAGTGCTAAACTAATTGCGCCCTCGATCCAAAAAAGCCGGCATTTTGTGTTCAATCCCTAAACGGGCCAACAAAGACGCAGCATCTCTTTAACCTCCATCGACCAACATGATATCGCAAGAATATATCCATCTGGCGTGACAAGAAGTGTTGGTTTGAGAAGATGCCTCCCTTTATGCAGGGAATAGGACTGTCGAAGAATGCGAACGTTGCTACTCTTATGTATATAGGCATAGGAATAATCGCAAACTACAATTACCTTTGGCACAGGGGGCTCATTGTTGTACAACTCTTTGGCAAATGGGGTTACATGGCGAGCGATAAACTGTTCCCTTGAACCTGCGGTGCCGATATTCTCCGGTATAAATCGCATTGCTAGTGACGTTCTGACCTAACTAACAGCTTGTCTGCTCGAATAATTGAAGAGAGTTACTAAAAGTTCATCCGATAATGCTTGTCTCATCTTGCAAAGGAATGTCATGAGATCCTTAGAACTTATATGCCGAACACCCCTTTCCTAAGGCAGTGGGTCACAGAATATTAATAGATCAGCAAATCATCCTTATTCAATGAAAAAAGGCACATAAACTCTTCTTCGCTCAGTTCGTTGGGATTGAACAATTTATCGTTGGCTTGGGCCTCCCTCCGAAGATTTCCCAATAATTGCTGGAGATCAGCCCTTGGTATAACGTAAGGACGATTCTGAGATGTCAAAGCGAGAATTAGTGGCCGAAAAATCAGTCCATTTCTGTCAAGATGTTGACCACAACACCCAACACCTTCAGGAATGTATATCAACTTCCAGAAAAACATTTGACCTGCACTCGGAGGATATTCTGACCGTATTTTGAATCGCGAGGTAGAATAAACAGAATCTATTTTTCCTTTGTTTCACAACATTAAGTCTTAGAGACGTTGGATTATTTCAAACGATTTCTAACTCATTCCTAATAGACTGATTGCAATTAAAACAAAGCCTGGTATCATCTGCATAAACTGCCTCCTCGAAACCATTTGCAGCTCGTCTAAGTATTGCTACCTGGTGCTTATCAACGTTGCCCCCTATTCGAGCCATTTGCTGCAAATGACCCCCCTGACAGACAAAGCACATCACGCGAATATTTGGTTATTTGGACCACGTCCTGCTATATTGAGACCACAGGGCGAAAAAAATTCACAAAGACACTGTCTTTAGAACGAGGTGATCCCGTAAGATAAACCACGAGACTAAAAGAAAATATTGGGTTTTCTGTTCGCGAATTGATTGAAAACATGCGCTGTTTCGAATTTCGAAGAAAATACCCCCGCCGCTAGATCCCCGCATATTATGTTGTCACTCCCCTGTCTCCCACTTTCATACCCCTTTCTGTCTAGAGAAAGATTGACTAGAGTCCACTGTCCTTATTTATCGCACTCTGTTTTGTTCAATACAAAAACAATGTCGGATTTCTCACCTAACAGACTTCTCCTCAGGCCATTGTCCCTACGATGGATTCAACAACTCCGAAACTCCCGTTGGACTATATAATAATATGAAATCCACAATGTTGTCAACTTTCAGACGCAACTTGCGAGGTCCGCATTCGTTTTTATAGTATGTCTTATTATTCACGTTTTTTACCCCTTTCGCACTCCATTTTCGGGTATTTAGGAGGTCAGCTGCCATGAACAACTGATCCCAGAATATGAAAGAGAGGACAATTTTAGCCCCAAACATACATTTTCAGCCTTCTTCCCGGCGAAGGAACTGGTTTCTTGAGCGATGTGTCATCTCCTCGCGCCCCATCATTTTTGGGCTAAAATCCCCCGGTAGGGCCTATAGGAGTGATTTTTGGGCTTTGTGCCCATGGAGATATTTGATCAGGAGGTCGAAACCTATCTTTTCCTGAAGTTACAGAGAAATTCACCGGAGGGCAAAATCCATAAGAATAGTGCGGGGTCCTTTATTTAATATCTTTCAAATATCCTCCACGATTCTTGGAAACATTTTTGATGTAATAGTATACAACATTTTCGCACACATTTCGCAATAAATCGGAGGATGCCTTAGGGTTATTAGTGGATTATGGATAATTGACATATAAATATCCTTTACATAACCCCAAAGGAAAAAGTCTAAGTACATTTAATCCCAAGATCTAGTCAACCAATTGACGCCACCATTGTGACAGGAAATTTTTTCCTTAACAAAGTTTGGATAATTCTACGCTGAGCCGGTTTTACATGCACGGAATGAAGCTAGATAACTATTCTTGGGATAAATTGATTTCATCTTTGTTCAACTCATAACATAAATATGGAATAAACCTGACCCTGGAATAGTTATTCCGTGCCTGCAAAACCGGACCTTAATAAGATAAATTAGAGCAACGTTTAATAATAGATGTCGCCGTAATTATGTATCTGTCATATTTACCATATACCATGAAATAAACTCTTTCTGCATTAATTATAATCAAATCACAAAACTGTTTATTAAACTTTATTGATATATTCTTGAATTTTTTAACAGACCACAATGATTTATAATTAAACAAGAGGATAAAATAATTTTAGGATTAACGGTAAAAAGTCACAGACTGGTGAGAAAGCGGGACAAAAGAAGGAATCATTTCCAGCACTGAACCAAACCAGACTGAATATGTGTTAGTTTAAGAATTAGGATATTTAAATCAATATATGCAAGTAAAATACATGCCCTCTAATATCAACATTTTACCATCAGCTATAGGTCCTGGTACTATCCACGGGAAACTGAAATTAAAATTGTTTGTTAATACTAAAATTAAACACGTTATAGCTTACAGAGAACGGACTGAACATGTTTTACAATCAAGAGTGCCATGCTTCAAAATATTTCAATACGTAGTGATAGCTGTATGCAGTTGGCTACATAGCTGGATAATGGGATTTGTGCAGATATAAGCTTGCCATTTAATAATTATGGTCATCAGAGTGATTTCGTCATAAAAATATTTTACAAAACTAACGGTAAAGTTAAGCAAAACGTTATATCTGAACGTTATGTTAAATTTAGAGATAGCTTATTATATTTCCAATTAGTAAAACAAGGGTGACGAATTTTAACATAACGTTAAATGTATCATTTTGCTTACGAAATAGACCTGCTTGTCAGATCTTAAACGTGGATGGAAAACTGAATTATCTCAATTAAAATGTATTGAACCTATTAAAACAATCTCACCTCTTCGTGGTACACACTTTCCACAACAATTGCACACCAAATCGGGATAAACGAAATCTTGATTAAACCTCTGACATCTTTCGATTACGATTGCAATTGTAGGGCATAATGTTGCAGCGCAGTTTGTATCAGGGCAGCTGCTATCGCCACCATGAATGCAGGTTATGCATAACACGAAGAAGAACATTATTATGGCAATCTTCATTTTTGTTTTGTTTAATATGTGCAGGTAGTTTAAACACTGTTCATATTTTATCTCTATAATACCTTATATACTTTAAGTATCGTAAATAAAAATATCTAAATCACAATTTTGCATTTTTTTTTTCGTCGTTACTTGCGATAGCATATCAGCCGTCAAACATGTTTCGTATTTTATGTTAAAGTTAAAGTTTCACTGATATTTACTCCATATTTTGTGAATTGGTATTATTCAACTTGTGTGGGAATATTTTCTCCAGAAGGCTTTTAACACAAATATTTAAAGATTGAATAACTCAAAATTAACATTAATTTTTTAAATTCCACTACTGACATTTTCCTAAAGACAGATCTAGGCATCCCATTGGATCCGCCAGTGCCGTCTTTTTCCTTCTGCTTCTAGGTATTTTAACAATACGGGTTCAATTCCATCTTCGCCGCGTGCTGTTCCTGAGTTTGTTTTCTTGAATTCTCCTGTTTTTAGTGTCTTGAGTGCTTACTTTTCTTGATTAATTTCGCACTGTCCATCCTCCATACTGAAAATACATTCTAATTTATGATTCTAAGTAATATTATAATATTATCGCAGTTGATTATAATATAATAATAGTCTATTTTTATATCAAGAGTAATAAAATACAATATAAACATTGAAACTAAAAGTAACCATTCAAGACCTATAAATCGTTAAATTTTAAATGAAGCTGCTGACATGCAAAGAGTATTCAGCAACAGTTCTGAAAGCGTCAATGTTATATTATATTTCCTGTAAAAATTTATATACATGTAAATCTGGTGGGAATAAATAAATAAATGATACCCATCTCAAAAAAATTCATACGTCCCTGCTGGGCCCTGTATATTATGAATTGTGGGATTTTATTTTTGAATATAATATTACAATTCATTCCTACATATTTATTCAAACTTTAACCGCTATTTGCTACTCAATACCTAAACTACAATTTCAATCCCTCTGACAAAATGTATAACTTGTCGATCAGTATTGACTGTTATGTTGATGGTGGCAATGTTCTGAAAAAAGAAAAGATAGTTGCTAAATGATATTTTAAATTAAACAAAGACGTCTTGATTTAATTTATTTTATGATTGTGCAACAACTAAGGGTTTCAAGGGGTTCAATTTTATCTTCGTATATTTTGAGAACATCTGAAAAATTTCACAAAATGGTTTTAGACCAACATCCTTGAAGGTTCAAACTGTTAAAAAATGGAAATGAAAAAAATCGATTTTTTTAAACCGACAAACGTATATGCCCTCTTAAAATCAAAAAGGATTGCTGCACACATTCGGCGCTCTCCGCCTCGGTCACCACTCCGCCGGTATAAGAACGTCTGTGGCGCGTGGAGACGCTACACCTTCACACAGTCTGCACCTTCTCCTTTCCTCGGTTCCCTCGTTATTCGCTACCACATCTATAACTTGGCATTAGTACTTTCTCCTCCCATTCTCCTTCTTCTTACAAGTAGTCTGGTTTTCCTGACCCCTCCGCTATTTTCTTATACTCCGGATTGTATCTCTTTTTATCAATTTTCTCCCGCCTTTCCTGTGTCAGCATCACTAAGTGTCAGCTCAATCAAACTTTTAAATATTTTGCCTCTTCCTAACATTTCTTTCATAGCTTCATGGATGAGCCCAATTGCTTGCACATATACTTGAGTCAATGGATCTTTGCGTGCACGTCACTACTGGTAGTTGTCCGGTACAATCAACGCTAGGGATTCCACCAATGGCGTAGTCGAAACAAATTGCGCATCGGACAAATAAACAACAAACTGAAATTAGTCTAAGCCCGCGTCGTAAACCATTAAAACAGCACATGTGAGATGTATCGTAGGCTAATTGAAACATTTGTGAAGCACTTTTCAATCAGCCTGATATTTTTTAGGCTTATTGCAATGAGCCCATGCATCTCTAGGCTAGTTAGAAAATGAGCAATTGTTTGTTCAAACAGCCTGATTTTATCCGGGCTTATTGTAATAAGACTTATCTCATGATGGTTTATTGAAAACTACGGCTCGTTTGAGTCATTGCTTATACTCTTAGTTAGTGGTTTTACCCGTAGTAGCCGAAGTGACCGCGAAGCCGTCACCAATGCATAAGAAGTAGTTGTCGATGGCGGAGCGAAGCGGAGCCATCGATCGTCATTACTTATTAGTTAGCAGTTGCAAATGGGAGTTGTTTATGCTTAGGTTAGGGCGAGGTTAAGGTTCCCCACCCCCCTCTTTGGACGGCTAGTGGTTTTATCCGGAGTATGCTTAGGAAGTAGTGGTCGATGGCGGAGCGAAGCGGGGCCTTCGATCGTCATTACTTATCAGTTACCAGTTGCAAATGGAAGTTGTTTATGCTTAGGTTCGGATGAGGTTAAGGTCTCCTCTTCTTTGGATGGCTAGTGGTTATACCCGTAGTAGCCGAAGTGACGGCGAAGCCGTTGCAAATGCATAAGAAGTAGAGGTCGATGGCGTTAGATCAGCGTTTCCTAAACTTTTTTGGCCGCGGCCCGGTAAGAGGTTTTAACATTTTTCGCGACCCACCTTATGAAAAAAAAACATTTATTTACAAAACAAATTTTATTTTTTAATGAAAATCAAGTTTATTCATACACAAAAATTGGAAAATAATTATATAAGAAAAATAAAGGTAATTAAAAAATTAACGATTACATTCATTTAAAACCTTACTAAATGAAGTAAATATTCTGTCCTTAGCGTTAAGGATGATGTTGTTTGTCATCACATAATAATTTCAAATTCGGAGGTAATGATGTTAATTTTATTCCCAAATTAGGTTAGACATCCAATCTGTTTCGATACTTATTTTTTAAGTACACCAAGGCAGCTTCACACGTATAAATGGTGACAAAAGGCATTAAAAATAGTATTGCTTTTTCACTCACGCTTGGATACTCCTTTTGACATCGCAATCAAAAATAAATCAGTGATACAGTTTCAAACATTTTTTTTTAAATATCGGCGTCGCATGAAATTTCAATCAAATTATCAACTTCTTGTTCACTAAGATTAAATATTTCTTCCCTTTCAATTCCGACAGAAATATAATCTTTATCCACATTTAAATACTAAAAACTTACATGCAAATTCAAAGCAACTCGGCAAATATGCAAGTTTTTTTTAATTTTAGCAAAGTTTAATATCATTTGGTACTCATTTTGAAAAACATAATCTTGATCAAATTTTTGGGGATTTGAGCCATCTCTGTAGGCTAGTTGTCAAAATGCATTCGCCAATAACCATCGGCCCCCAAATACGGGTTGTCAGATAAACACCCAATTTAGACGTCGATCGCCCACCAGGGGGCGATATCGCCCACATTGAGAAACTAATCTAGCCGAATGCGTATTTTTCACTATAAAAAATGTTTGAGTTAAAATTTCGGTAAAACTAGCCCAAATTATTTTTTTGATTATTTACTTGTTTTATTACTAAAAATCTACAGATTGTACTTTTAAAGTTTGAAGATAATCCACTAACGGACTTTCTTGGAAATTAGGAAAATCTAGTCAAATGCATATTTTTCACCTTCAAAAATGTTTGAGTTGAAATTTCGGAAAAATTAGCTTAAACTATTTTGGGATTATTTACTTGCTTTATTACTAGAAGTCTACAGAGTATGCTTTTAGAATTTTAAGATAATCCACTTAGTTGTTTTCTAGGAAATTAAGAAAATCTAGGCGAATGCATAATTTTGTATTTTCAAAAATGTTTGAGTTGAAATTTCGGAAAAACTTGAAACTGAAGATTCATATGTTTTAAGTAAATTTAAGTAAAAAAAAAATGCTTTTTTTATTGCACGTGTGATTATTTCAAAACTTTTGAGTAAATTTGAAAAGTCTGAAATTTTTTGCAATTAGTTTTTATTTTCAAGGCAACTTGGAAAATGTTCAACCTCAAAATTGAATTCAGTGTTTAAGGTTAAATATTTCAAAATTGAGGTTAAGAGCGTTGATAGATTTTAATAAAATCACGAAACGCAATCTATTTTGATTAAATTGGAAAAGTTAATGTCGACCTCAGAATTGAACAAGAGCATGATTATTTCGAAATCTAGGGCAGAAATGTTAGCAAATTTTATAGAAAAATGAAGTGCAATGCCTTTTGAGCGAATTTATAAATTTCAATTGGTTTTATATTCTTTGACGATTCAGAAAATGCTTGACTTCAGAAATGAAATGAGGGGTGTTAAAGTGTGATTATTTCGAAATCTAGCGTAGTAAAGTATGCAATTTTTTACAGAAAAAATAAGTGCAATATATTTTCAGTGAATTTAAAAAACTTGAGAGGTTGTTTCAAAGATTTCTTTCATTTTTTGGCGGTTTCGAAAATCTTCGACCTCGGGGATGTTGAAACGTGATTATTTTTAAACCTAAGGTAGAAATATTTCCAAAATTTAGTAGATATTAAAAGTACAATCTATTTTAGAGGAATGTCAAAAGTTTAAGGTTTGTTTCAATTGTTTTTTTGCGGTTTGAATCAGAATTGAACCGAGAGTTGTTCAAGTGTGATTATTTTAAAATTTAAGGTAGGAATGTTTTCCAATTTTCATAGAACTATAGAGTGGAATATATTTTAAGTGATTTTATAGTTTGTTTTAATTGTTTTTACATCTTTTTTGGCGGTTTGGTAAATGCTAATCTTCAGAATTTAATCGAAGTGTTTAATTGTGATTATTTTAAAATCGAGAGTAGGAATGTTTGGAAAATCCTCAACTTCCGAATGGAACCGGAGTGTTTAAAATCTAAGGAAGGAATGTTTGCAAATTTTAATAGAAAAATTAAGTGTAATCTATTTTAGGTTGATTTCAAGGATTTAATTGTGTTTTTTTAAATTTTTTGGCAATTTGGAAAATGCTCGATTTGAGATCTAAACCAGATAAATATTTCACTTGATTATTTGAAGGAATATCGGGAAAGTAGTATTTAAAACTATTTATTAGCTGCGAAAGATGTTCTTAAATTGAAACTGATAGTGTTATAGATGTAAATCTTCTTCATCATAGTTTGCATGAGTTTCAGTAAATTTATGTAATGTTTCAACGGATTTAAAACTTCTCTTAAATGTCATTGTTTCTATAGAGTCATTTTTTTAATTATTGCAGCGACTTTTTCCGATACTTTGAAAATATTTAATCCAAAGCCTTGCAAACTTTAAATTCAATTAATTGAATGCAGCAAATGTGACACAAATTGTATTAACCACTCAAAATCCAGAAATCTATCCATACATGAAAAATGGCATTTTTTTTGTATGGTGGTTGTTCAGAAATATCAAAGCTTCGTCTTTTAGCTCAGACGTTTTAAAACTTTCCTTTTGAAAGCCATCGTGAATTACAATATAAAAGGAGGTCACTCCCCATTTCCTTGCATAATCCTGTAAAGATTCTGCAATACGAAAAACTACATATACACACTTTGCCACTATTTCTAGTCACTGTTATAAAAATAATGTAAAAAACATTTTTTTGTGTTTTTTACAATATTTTTTCGCGACCCGGCAAAATTCTTCTGCGACCCAGTGCCGGATCGCGACCCACATTTTGGGAAACGCTGCGATAGATAATGCTTATTACAATACGCCCGCAAGAAACCAGGCTGTTTGAGTAAATAAGTCCTCATTTTCTAACTAGCCTAAAGGTGCATAGGCTCATTGCAATAAGCCTAAAAAATATCAGGCTTATTAAAAAGTGCTGGATAATTTTTCAATTAGCCCGGCGCTTTGCAAAATGACGGCGCTCTTTGCAATAAGCCGCATTGTTCAATTAGCCTACGACATATACACGAATATGCCTTTGAAGTGACCGAATGCGAAAAGCTTGATCTGTCGGGCCGCATTTGGCCAAAGGGTAAACAAATCAAATTCGTTATGAACCGAACATTCCTTCATAATTTTGACGTTTTAAATGTCAGTAAATTTCGGTCTGTGCGCGAGTACATACTAACAGATCTCTACGAAGTTGTAGCGAGAAGAGCAAGCTACAACGTGATGATCTTAGAAACCTGTTAAGGCGGTTTCTTAACAACCCGGGAACGGTAACGAAAATATATCAAGCTTTTCGTTCACGTTACCCGAAATTAGTTATTAATTGTGCATGTCAACATGCGAATCATATCATTTAACTTTCCCGTTTTCGCAACCCTCGCTTAGTCTTAAGTTTTTGATTTCTACCGATTTCTCTCTCGCAATTTTAATACTGGACATAGTCCGTAAACTTATTTTTAATGCATCAGCAACGCTCTATGAAACGATGTAATATTGATAATCAGGTAATTAAACAACAAAGAAAGAAATTACCTCTTGGACAGCATTTAGCGAAATTAAAGGACCGCTGTTTTCCTTTTCAGCTGTAAAATAGTCCATAAGATTGACCACGAGATTCCGCGCCCGAGAATTTAGACGTTTAGCTGGCATTTTGAGGTTAGGCCAAGCGATTCCGCTGATTGTTATAAAAGTTCTAAAAAGAACTATTTTCTATATATCATGAAGAAATGTTTATCACGACGTGTTTATGTTACGACTTAAAATGTACTGTACAGGTTGTAAAATCGAACAAATATGCAAAAACGAACACAAAACAGAAAATACTGCTTATAGCGCCGCCAATGCATTACGAATCATGAAATGACTAACGGACCAAGGTTTTGTCTTTGTTTAATGCATGGTTTTACCGAATGCCGTAAGTCTTCGACTTGGACGACATACGTACACATATTATTACGTCTAATTTAACTTATCATAGAAGGAGTAAACACATGAAAATCTTGTCGGAACTAGGTTCGGCTATCTATGACGTGCACGCAAAGATCCATTGATCAGACTCTATCACTTCTGCCCCTTTCCTACCGAGTCCCCTTACTAACCATTTTATCCGCAACTCTTAATACCTCATTTACAATTACTTTCCGTCCCTGCATTCTAACTTTTTATCGTACTTTGCCCATGTTTTGCCTACAGCCACCCAAACACTGCATGCATCGATCTCCTGGTACACTAACATTATCTTTATCCACCACGTTTGTACTCCTTCCATACTCTCTTCCATGCTGAAACCTCACACTTCTGCTCAATACATTAGAATTGACGTCAAGAGTACTTTCCACATAGTCTCCTTTGCCAACATTGAGTTTTTCATTCTTCTCCCCCTGTCCTCTCCACAGATTTCCCGCCGCTATTTTCACTTTCTTCGTCACATTTTGTGTATGCCAAGTATTTAAACACTTGTACTCTTTCAATTTCTTATCAATTCTAATAAAACCTGTCGTCCTTCCTTCTCCCTCCTTTCATACAAATCATTACTGTGGTTTTTATTACGATCACGCTTAACTTACTTTTTTCAAAATATTGTTTAATTCTCTCAATCATGCACTCCAGGTCCCTTTTCTTCTTTACAATTATTGCAATGTCATCCGCATACGCTAATACTGATCTTTGACCAACCTATTGTTACACCAATGTTCTGATCCTTCTCCAATACTCTATCCACGTCTGCTATGAACCGATTGAAAAGAATTGGACTCATTGGGCATCCCTGTCTTAAGCCCTTGGTTGTTCTGAAGCACTCTGACCCATCCGCTTAGCCGTTCACTCTATAATCCATCTTACTTTTATACATTCATATAGTCTCTCCCAATTGATCTAGTCATATTCACCTTTCTCTCCTTTCGCTTATCGATGATTTGGCTCACTGTTAAGATATGATCTACGACCCCTTTTTTTTCTGAAACCTGCTTGGCTGTCTGGTATTATACCCTTGTTCTCCATCTCCTGATTCTAGCTTCTCCGCCGCCACTTTCATGCATAGTCAATATGTTGTACTTGTTACACTTATTGGTCTATGGTTAGCTGGATCACTTTCTTTGTGAACAGGAATAATTTCCGCCTGTGTTCATTTTGCCAGTATTTCTCTCTTCCTGTACCATATCATCTTTAGCTGTTCTACTAGTCCTTTCCACCCTTCTTTCTGTTATTATTTTAATACTTTCAGAGCTTATTGGTCTATGGTTTGCTAGATCTTCTTCATCACCTCCTTTGTGAACAGAAATAATTTCCTCCTGTGTTCATTTTTCCGATATTTCTCTCTGCCTGCGCCATATCATCTTGAGCTGTCCTGCTAGTCTTTTCCACCCTTCTCCCTGTTCTTCTTTTAATATTTTCACAGCCTTAACCTCTACTTCACCTGGGCCGTGTGCACACTTTACATTCATCACATTCATTGCCCTCTCAATCTCCTCCTATTTCAGATAACTCCTTTGATCTAATATGATACGTTTCTGGCGTGTGCTTACTATCGTCGGTCACACTTTCCTTAAAGAACGTTGTCATTAGCTCATTGTTTACTATACTCTTATCCCTTTGTTTCCTTCTACGTATAAATTGCCATACTTCTATTTCTGTTTTAATTAATCTCACTATATTCACTTGCTTTTTTCTCATGCTCATCTTTTCTTTTTGTATTCCTTCATGGAATTGTTCCATTCTTGGAGCCACTTTTCCTCGTCTGTTTCTCTCCATCTCCAAAAGTTGTACCTCTCTCTTCTTTTCCCTTCTCTACACTCTTCGTTATGCTTCTCCTTTCCCTTTCATCTCTTCTAAGATCACTGTTGCCTGCCAATTTATGTATTTTAAGTTTTCTTTAAACTTATTGATAATGATCGGATCCTTCTTGTTCTCCTACCTGTAAATCTTTCGCCTCCATTCACGACTATGTAGTCTATTATGATTTTTCCCCTCTCCCCCACATATGTATATTCGCCTTTTTGACCTCCTTTCCTGGCCCCATTACAGACATACCATTCATCACTTTCAAGCCACTCCAACATCCTTCTTCCTTTTATGTTTATTACTTTTTCCATCGCTTGTCTCCTCCAAATGTCCCCATCCTGCTTTATTTTGTCTCTACCACATCCACCAGTTCTAGCATTGAAATCTTAATCTCCTCCCACAATTATACTTTCGTTTTTCGTCCCGACTTCATAGCCAATGTAGTCACTCATTTATGTTACTTTTGTTAATATATATTGTGATTATCCTGGTCCTTCTGTTACCTATCCTGACTGCGATCACCCCGTCTCCTCCAAAATGTTCGGGTATTTATCTCATTCTTAAGATTTGGGAGGGTAAGGGGAAGAAACAGACCGCACTTGGCGGCTCAAGGGTCGAACACTAGTTTTGTGGTAAACAGTAATTAATCTTTCTGCCGGGCGTTCCGCACGTGGAGATACATCTGGTTCCTTGAGTAAACACATTTGAAAAGCCCCAGTTTTTTCATGCTTATTACTTGAATATTTTATACAATTTCTAGCATACATTTATATTCACATAACAATAAATAATAAATAATAATAAATCTAACCATAATAAAGGATTATGAGAGGTGAAGTCTGAAAAATAAAGCAAAAAACGGAAAATACGGTTATAATCTTTTGCGCATACAATTAAATACTGCAAACACGTTTTAACCTGGCCCGGGGGAGGGTGCGCAGTAAGCGTAATCTCGTGCAAAATGGTCGCGCCTTCGCCTCAAAACAAGTTGCAGTGGCGCACCGCGAACACTGTAAAATTGAAACGAGCGTAGTGATTTTTTTTTGCAAAATGTCGACAATCGGTGGTGGCAAAGCTCTGCATAGCCAAGCGCGTGAAATTGTGTTCAATGTTTACAATTACATATTAAATTTGAAAAGTGTGGGTGACTCTGCAACGGACATTAAAACCCGTACATCAGAAGCTACAGGTGTATCCATAAGAACAATTAGTAGAATTATTCAAGAAGGTTCTGCAGACGTACAAGAAGGAGAGCGTAAGTTTAGAAGTCCAAAAAAACGCGTACGTACGAGTTCAGTTACAAGTTTGCCGGAATATAAAATGGTGGACGTCAGAAACACAATTTATTCGTTTCATCGGACTGAAGGTATGCGGCTAACGATAAATAATTTACGCGAAAAATTGAAAATGGATATAGTTTGGGATGGCTGTAATACATCTCTAGGTGTAATTTTAAAGAGGATGGGCTTTAAATGGCGAAACACTCAAAATAACAGGAAATTGTTAATTGAAAGAATGGATATTAGGGCATTGAGAATATCTTATTTGCAGAAAATTAAATATTACAGAGATCAGCAGAGGCCAATTGTGTATCTAGACGAAACTTATTTACATAGTGGTCACACGTCTTCCAAGAATTGGAGCGACGAAAGCACGAAAGGCTTATTTAAAAACATTTCAAAGGGCCCAAGGCTAATTATAGTACACGCGGGGGGCGAAATGGGTTTTGTTCCCAATTGTTTGTTAATATTTAAGTCGGGTAGTAAAAGTGGCGATTACCATAACGAAATGAATTCGGAAAATTACGTCAAATGGTTACGAGAAATGTTAATCCCCAATTTACCCCCTAATGCGGTCATTGTAACAGATAATGCCCCTTATCACAATGTACAATCTAATCCTGCACCAAACTCAAACACCAAAAAAGCAGACATGGTTAATTGGTTAGTGGAGAAAAATATTTCTTTTGACCCCTATATGTTGAAACCTCAATTATATGAGATAATAAAAAATAATAAATCAAGACATAGAGTTTTCAAATTCGATACATTATTACACGAAAAAGGTCATAGTGTATTGAGGTTACCGCCTTACCATCCGGATCTAAATCCAATCGAATTAATATGGGCTACTGTCAAAAATAACGTCGCTAAAAGAAATATCAGCTTTAAATTGGAGGACGTAAAAGCACTAGCGGTAAAGGAATTCAATTCCATCGTTAAGGAAGAATGGGTGAAAAGGTGCCAGCATGTTGTTAAACTGGAGAATCAATATTTGGAGAATGAAGTTGTTACAGATATGCACACAGAAACTCTGATTATTAATATTAACAACGATGACAGTGACGATGAGAGTGATTTTTTGGGATTTGATAGTGACTAGTAGCTTCTATATTGTCTGTATTGTTTGTATATAATATCATAATAAATTAATTTAAAAAAAGTAATTATTTCTTAAATTTAAATAATTTTCGCACGCCTATGTACCTGCCGTTTCCCCCTACCCGTATGCGCGGCGCCGGGCCCGGTTAAAACGTGTTTGCTGTAATTTCAACATATCAATTCTTTCATGATCCTTTATTACAATTAAACAGTAGCAGATAATATCTAAAGTTATGCTAATATAACTCATTCGGAAACATACACAACTACCTGCAATAATTAGGTAACTCATAATATGAAACTTAAAATAGATACAGTTAAAATTCACTTAAAAGGAAATTTGATTACATCAAATGGAATCCAAAAATTATGGTTTTTCCAAATTACGGCTTTATTGACCGAGATTTAATTCGTAGATATTTCTCGACGACACCCTTCATAAAAGTTGCTTTTTTAATTTTTGATTATTTCTGTTTTCTAAACGCGTTCGCATTTACGTACAGGTTGTTTCAGCCGAGACTTAAAGTTGTAACTGTCTTAATATTTAGAATACAAAAAAATAATATTGTCGCAAATTCTTTCTCTTTTTCGAAATAAGTGATGTTTGGAAACTACACTCGTGCCGTTGTAATCGTGTAGTTTCCAAACATCATTTATTTCTCAAAATCGAATGAATTTGTATTTCGCCACCAATTGTTAATACACTTGTTGTATTACTACTGATGATTAAGTATGTAAACTGCACTAATGAATTGACCCAAAGAGTAATGACTGTCAGTATTTTCTAATAAGTTAAATATGCAACAATATGAGATTAGTTAATGGTTATTTATGCAATAAGTGAGTAAAGAAATACTTTTTCCACAAGTGCGAGCCAAAGGCGAGTGTGGTAATTCCTACTAGTGTAAAAAATGATTTACACACAATCCCAATATCCGGTTGAAATTCGTCAATTCGTGATTTTATGATAAAATTTAAAATAATCTATGTACAGAAAGCGTCAATAGGGTTAGATTTTCTACGGGTGCTTCAAATATTTTATTAAAATTAAAGTTACTTTAAAACAGTGTCAGTTTTATTAGTACTGTTATTATGGTTTCGTTTAATTACTTTTAACCGGATTTTGGTATGATGGCCTACTTTTATTTCGTCGAATTCCTTTTGAGTTTTAAAGGGAGGGTCTGAAGCAGGTACCTATTTGGGGTGAAGAATGCAGCTTTTGCTAA
Source organism: Ocypus olens (assembly GCA_910593695.2). Classification (NCBI taxonomy): domain Eukaryota; kingdom Metazoa; phylum Arthropoda; class Insecta; order Coleoptera; family Staphylinidae; genus Ocypus; species Ocypus olens. The sequence goes on along the minus strand of OU343052.1, from coordinate 18,200,127 downwards.
AATTATGCATTTAGATGCCTTATGGTAGCCACATGTTCGCATGATTCACCCCGAGTTTTCTACCTGTTTTCGACCATCCCTTTAAATTTTAAAAGGAATTCGTTGGAATGAATGCTACATCTCAACATCCGGTCCAAACTAACATTCATTAAATAAACTTAATTCACATTTATTTCATATTACACGTATTTTCAAGTTACAAATTGCAATTAACACATAAAAGCATTAACACATTTAAGGTGAAATGAGAACGGATAAAATAAACCATGAAAGGAACATTAGATACATAATTGGGGCTTATTATATATCCATTTTATGAACGTAATTTCATTAAAAAAATTACTGAACTAAGGAGGAAGTGTAAATCGGGAATGAGCAAATATTATTTCAATCGATTAAATGTCGTAGCAAATAAAATAATTTATGAATTATATACATATATCAAAATCTTTGTTTTAAATAACTTTAATGACTATTTTCTGACTCTACATATAGTTTCAACAAATCGCATTGCTATATTTTTTTAACTATGAACAAGATCAAAAACAATTCAAATAAAAGTTGTTCGATATTTAAAAGAACACCTACTAGTGACGTCAATAAATAGTTTTTAATATTTTTTTAATGGAAAACCACCAAGTTTTTTTTTACTTTTTGGATAGTGTCGCATAAGAAAATTTCGAGGATATTCGACTTGAAAATAAGCGGTCAGTATCGCATAATGACTTGATTATTATTTTATTTACGGAATCTAAAATTGATTTTTATAAAAGTTCTTTGGTATGTTATAATACAACAAGCCATGAAGTTAGATATTCGTTGGCACTTATTATTTTGTTGCTATGACAACCGACTATTTCTTTTATTTTCAAATCAAATTCACTCAGAAATATTATAATGCAACTTCAAAAAATTAAATATATTGCTTAAATATTCTCCAATACACTAAATAACCTAGGTAAATTCCCGTATTAACGTGCATTTCATGTATTTCTATCAGGGCGGTGGCGATTTAAATGAATTGATTTAGATCATGTTTTAATTTAAAATCAACTGTGATGGTAGTGATGGGAATAAAGGAGACATTTTAATAATCGATTATTTGGACTAAAATATTTTAATAATCGATATAATAATCGATAAGTATATCGATATTTTATTGATGTAATAATCGTTTTCTCCACTACTGATTGACGAGTAAGCGCATTGATTCTCATTATGCTGAATATGTATGGTTCCATTTATAAATATAACACGTTTCTTGTGACTGATCATCTCTGAATTCTGTCATTTGTCAGTTGTGTGGGAGTATTCGAAAAGAGATAGTCAATCTATTAATAAGACTGTTACATGCCAATTGTGCAACAAACGCACACACATATAAACATGTACTCAAATCAGTAATCAAAACGAGTGACTTGTTAATTCCTGGTATACGAACTGATTGTTTTATATTGATGTGCCAATCTTTATTCTAAAGAATTATTTAATATTCCATAACATCTAACCCCCTTTCTGATCACATCTACCGTTTTTGTACTTTGTAATTACTAATTTACAATTTATGTATGTCCGTTTAACATGATACAAATAAAACCTTTCTGTTCATCGATGTACAATAATCGAGTATATCGAGATATTTTAATAATATACTAGTTCGATAATGATTTCTTGATAATTCCCATCACTACTCTTCACCATAAATATCAGTTTATCAGTTTTAACATATTTTTTTCAAAATCGTCAAGTCGAACAATAGCCTCAAATAAATCAGAATTAATCCCATTATTTAAATTAAATCAAATTGATTCTAACTGATTGCACAATAAATACGAACTGCCGTTCAAAATGCTTTCTGAAAATATATCAGCCTCTTCATCCTTCTTATAATTTATGGGCAGGACCCATGTAAACAACCCTGACAAACCACTGAAACACCCCCAATAACACGCATAAATTGCGGTTTCTTTTCTTCCATTATTTCTCTCCAGCTTGAAGAGGGTGTCTCTCTTTACAAAATTTACATTTGGTGGGACCGAGCAGTCCCTTCCTGACTATTCACTCTTGGACCTCTTCCTTTTGCACGCTTGTAACTATCTCTTCTTTCCATTTTTTTAGTCCCTGTTATTATTCCTCTACTTGGTCTACAGCTGTCTGATACTTCCATGAATATTCGCTTGGAAGTTTCCCTCTGGTCTCGTCCCATTCACTATCCCTCACACATGCCTCTACTAATCCAACCCAATCATTCTCCCTGTTACATTCCTGTGGTTTCCCCCTCTCTGTTTCGTTTCTCAGTTTTTTCATGATTGACATTCCAGAAACTTCCTCTCACTGTTGTCGTTTTCTTCACTTCTCTCTTATTTATTTAGTCTCTTACTTAGACAGAGCTTGTACCTTATTTCTATCGATGTCGTTTCTCCAGCACCCATTTCCTTTCTTTCTACCGCTCCCATCTCTTATTTCTCTCCCTCTCCTCTTTGCGCTGTAAACATTTAAAAAACTATTATACTATCAAATCGAAGAGAGCAACATGATGGCCACATCATCATTTTCTGCAATTATTGTAGCTCAGATACACGTAGATATTTGGTGTCACATAATGTTATGTTTCAAATTATGAAATCTAAAACTTTCCGTTCAGTCAATTGTCTTCTCGAATCAAACTCGTCAATATTTTTTAGACAATTATTAGCGTCTTTATTACTTTTGCTTGTTGTTTTAGAAAATCGGCACGACAGCGAAGTCATAACAAGATACCAGTGATTGGTAAATAGGTTAATAATTCTTAATAAACATAATATACATATGAGCTGTACAGGATATTCCATACTTTTCGGAAACCCTGTATATGCTATTTAGTATACAGGGTCCTGCATCTTACCTCCCGTCTTCTATAGCTCAGTTCCTAATTAAATAAGGATTTTGATATTTTGCAAAATATATTTGTATCCTAGGATGCATTTGCGGAAAATATTTTTGATTATACAGGGTGTCCTAAAAAAGTGTTTTATTGCTTATTTGTACATTTAATGGTTGCCTACATACTCCTATAATTTTATTAAAATCTATTCAGTGATATCAGCAAAAAAAAAATAAAAACCAGAAAGATTTGTTTAGCACTATTGCAAATGTTTGTTTTTTTAATTCAGCATGGAATGACATGAAAATATACAGGGGTTCCGTTTTAAAATAAGAAAAATAAAGTGCTTTAAAGTTTGGAAAGTTTCATACTAAAATTTGGACACCCTGTACAATTCATATCAATAAAACTTGGTTAACGGGACTATCAGACCTTATTTAATACGTATCTTTTATGATTTTATTTTAAGTGGTCCATCTACACTCAAAATCTGGCCAAAATCCAAAATTACAAAATCGTAAAAGAGCTTCAATACCAAGCTAGATTTAAAGATAAAGGTCGAAAGCATTATAAAATTTCAATGATTGAAATAAAGTTGTACCTCATAGTCCATGATGGACCCCATAGTCCATGAAGTCGAACGATATAGTGAGTGTTTTGAATGCATAATAATACGGCTTGCGAATATAAACTTATCATATTTGTGTACAAAGTATACTGAAGGCCCATGTGGAAAATTAAAATGCATTATATTTCTTACAACATTAAGTTGTAAAAATATGTGGCTAAAGTTTACTGATACAGTTAGTTGGCTATACTAGATGACGTAGATTAAATGGCGGTAAACGCTGTAAATTTGAAGAGTTATCGGAACTTCTCATAAAGTTATAAAACGACTGAAACGTTATGGAATGGATATTGCTTTTTTATAGACTTCAACTTCAATATCTATACTATTAGAAATTACAAGCCGGACTTGCTCATACGTGCTCCATTTCTTAAAAAGATAATACAAAAATTAAGCGCGCCTACTTATTTAACGAGGCGAAAAATTAGACGTATTTTTCATGATTTTTTTAGCGGAATCTGAAAAGTTCACGAGTTAGATTGTTGAAGATTATATAATGATGTTTACAACATTTTACAAGCATATATAATTATATCATACAAGGTGTTTCAGAGCTCTGGGAACGGTCAATCACGTGCTTATTTTTCAAAATTTCGAAAAATGTTTTATACAAAAGTTGTGTATAATGGTGAGCTACACGCCCTTCAGATTGTATAAGGGTTCCCTGTTCCTAATCTAAATAGTTTTCTTGTATTCGGCGATTATCATATTAGGAATAATTATTATAATCTGAAAGATAATTGTATTCTACTTGAGAATACGTTACTAAACCAACAACTGTGCCATTTGAAAAAAAACGAAGTTATTCAACTTTATAATAATTTTTTCTATCACCCTGTATAATTTTTTGTATGAAATCATGGTTGGCTCTATAGTTCGAACCTTCAAGCAAATAATTAAAATGATTTTAATCGTTCAACGTCAATCACTGGGGCAAGAATAAAATTTCACCCAGACCATGCATTTCAACAAATCTTCAAATATTTCGAAAACGGCAAACAATAGGTATAGGGAGTATTGAAGTAACTCACCTTTATTTGATCCATACTTTTCAAAAATGACAAAAACTACAGGGTGTTCTATTTAAAAAAAAAACATAAGTTTGGTCTGTAACTTTGTTATGAGACACCCTGTATAAATTTAAATATTTTTAAGGCGTGTAGCTCACTAATATACACAACTTTTGTATAAAACATTTTTCAAAATTTTGAAAAATAAGCACGTGATTGACCATTCCCAGAGCTCTGAAACATCCTGTATGTACAGGGTGTTACAAATTCAATGCATTAGCATTGCTATCTCGGTAACTATAGGAGATAGAGAAGTGGTCAAATGAAGGAAAAGTTGCGCGATTTAATGGTGAATGATTTTTTAAAAAAGAAATATAAAATATTTTGACTACTTCCGAAAATATTTGAAAAAAACAAAAAAATCACTTTTGTTTTTATTTTTGTACGGCATTATTACAGGTTAATTTAAAAAAAGAGTTCTTTCTTAAGGTACTTTTCTAAGCTCTACCAGCAAATAATTTTATTTCTCAAAGACGACGTTTCGTTTTGAGATACCCACAATAATCATCATTTTTTATTTCATTTTTGATTAGCTTTTCACCAAAATTTATGAAACATTACACTTAACAGTAAATTCTTTGCTATAAGAGTTTTTTGAAGTTTTTAAAAAATTAAAAACGCGTTTATTAAAAATGGATTCGACTTTAGATTTGTAATTTGCAACCTCGAAGAGCCCCATATCCTGATTTTCATCAATGTTTTATATCATTTTCACATATGTTGCCGCCATATTGGATCTGCCATTTTGTTTATAGTATTTTTTAACTTGGACTTATAAGCAGCGACCTCAAAAATCCTTATATACCAATTTCTACTCGAATCTGAGTTCATTTGGGATTTTGGCCAGCTTTTGAGGGTAGCTGGACCACTGTGCAATGATGCAAAACTGATTTTTTTAGTTTTTTTTTTTGCAGATATCACTAAATAGATTTCAATAAAATTATAGGAGTATGTAGGCAACCATAAAAGGTACCCAAATAAACAATAAAATATACAGCATGTTATCTAAAAAAATATATCATGACGTCATACTTTTTTGGGACACCCTGTATAATCAAAAATATTTTCCGGAAATGCATTCTAGAATGCAAATTTATTCTGCAAAAACGAGCTATAGAAGACGGGACGTGAAATGCAGGACCCAGCATATTGTTTTTGATAGCAGAGAATACCATTTATGACATAAATGGATGTAAAGCCACCTTACTTCATTGTAGATGAATTAAAAATCAAACAAAATACAAAATATTTCACTATCCGCAATAATGAGACTACAAAAACGATTTATTATTTCAATAAATAATTGATTTTTGTAGTCTTTGTAAGACTATTGTGGATAGCGAAGTATCTCGCATTTTGTTTAGTTTTAACCATTTATTACTTTAAAAAAATGTGGTTCATAACAGTTAAAATATGCCGTTTTGTGCTTTAAAATGTCAGTTGTAGATGTTTTCCGACAAATATTGAATTGCACAATAGATAACTTATGGGCACAATTAGTTTTCGCTGTCAAAGCAACACAGGTTTTACAAATTAAAAATAAAAATATCTAATCTAAACACAATCAAGTCATTTGCCATCTCTAGACAGGTTTAGAAACTCTTAGTTAACTTATCAGAATAGCCTTATCTAAGAGTTTAATTGTTAAATTGAAAATCGTAGGGATAATTTTCAATTAAAAACAAGTAGTATGCTAATTAAATGAAAATGTTAAATTGGTTTGTTTATTATTTTGTCCTCGATAAATCGAAAAGTTTCGTCGAGACTCGAAATTGAGTTGAATTAATACCGCCCGACGCCTCCGGAGTGAGTGGAAATTTTTGCTGAATAGTGTTTAATCAAAAGTTTTGTATTCGAGACCCGGTGCAAGGAGATTGAGGTCCATCGTTTTCCACTTTGCGGAATGAATGTACGAACAGCTCGGTAATTAAGAAGTTTATTTTGCGGCGTCTACATAATTGTTTTAAATTGTAACCGGGCTTGTTTAAAATTCAGGTATAAATAAGCATTGTGGGAATAGAGCCAGGGAGAGAGAGAGGAAGAGATAACGACCGGTTTGGGTAACTCGAAAATTATCATATTTCCCATTACCGTGTCTTCGTGACATAATATTATTTTAGCAATAATTACATTCGGTGTTTGGGATGGAGCAGGAATAAAATTTATAACTCCTGCAGCAGTAAAATTGCATTACGAAACCGCTGAAATGTTAAGTCAGTAATCTTTCCCTTTACTTAATCACATTACGCCCCCGAATACATGTATATAATAAATATCGCAATCAAGGCAGTTATATTTAATTCATTTTTTGCATTTATCACGTTAATTCTAAAAGTTGATGTTATTATACTTAAAACACGTAATTCTTTTTTAACTTTTTGGAAGTTTTATAATTCATCTTATTAATGTACAACGATATAACGACCCTTCTTGCGGATCTTATATTTTTTCAATATCCTCTTGCATAATTTGTAATGAAATTAGGGGCGTGTTGTGGCAATAACCCCAAAATAGGTAATATAATTGAATAAAGAGCTTAATTTTAACTTTTTGACAGAAAAAACGTGCGCTTTCTTGTTGGTCTCAATAGCAGACCCGTAACGCTGATAGTGATCCTGAAAGTTTTTTTTTTTTTACTTAGGCTGAACCATTCAGTCACACACCCTTGTAATTTTTGTATTATTTATTTGTATAAATAATGGAATAAATGAATAATGTCAGACATATACGACAACCACGCACCTGAGCGAGCGAATACTTCTCGATCGCCGAAAAATCTTCCGCCCGGGATGGGAATCGAACCCGGCCGCGGTGCAACCGGCACAAGCGCTCGCCTCTACCCACTACACCAGTGGTGGGGAAACTTTTTTTAAGACGGGCCAATTGTAATAACTAGACAATCGTAGCGGGCCAAAGAATAATGCTTAATCGTTAGATAATTTATGTGTTCTATAAACATATACACATATTATTACATACACTTATTATTTTAATAGTAAAAAAGCAAAAGGTAACAAAATTATAAGCACAAAATATAAAATGAATTTAGTGTAGTTCTTGATGTGAAGTATTATCACTTTATTTTCTGGTGTCATTACTGGTTGATGGTGCATGAGAAAAATGAAATTGAGACTGTTTCATCAAAATTTCATCATAGTCCGGTTCCATTTGCGATGCAGAAATTCTTAAAACTGATGAAAGGTGCTCATCTGTAATTCTGTTTCTTAAAGAAGTTTTCCTAAGCTTCATTGTTGAAAAAATTTGTTCGCATATATAAGATGAGCCGAACATTGTCATTATCTTCATTGCATGAGTAATTAGATTTGGGAAATTATCTGGACTTAAATTTTTATAAAATTCTAGTAATGGTACTGTATGAAAAGTTTGTTTCAGGAGAGTATTACAGTTCAGTTCTATTAACTCAAGTTGAAATTTTGCATCAACTTCTTCGTAATTAACATTGAATGGGGTCGCAAAAATACTAAACTCTGGTTCCATTTTTCTAAAGTCCTGAAATCTCCTTTCAAATTCTGTAGATAGTTTTCTCAAATTAATTTCGTATGTTTTAATCTTATTGTTTGATATAGTGAATTTTAAAGATTGTATTCTTGGAAAATGAGAAAAATCAGATTTAGAGATCTGATTAGCAAATAATAATAACTGTAATTTGAAACTTTTCAGGTATTGCCAAATATCAAGAAGAAACTGATTTTTTCCTTGCAATTTGAGATTAAGTTTATTCATGTGTAAGAGGAGGTCTGTGAAAAAAGCGAAATCAGAAAGCCACGTTTCGTTTTCTAAGACGTCAAATTGATTATAAATGTCTGTATCAAGAAGAAAATTCACAATATCGTCTTTTAAATCCCAAATTCTTTCAAATACTTTTCCAGCACTTAACCAACGAACTTTTAAATAATACAGGATATCGGAATGCTCAGCATGTACGGACTCCAAAAACTGTTGAAACTGGCGATGTAATAATCCTCTGGAACGAATCATATTTACTAGTTTTACAACAATATTAAGTATATGGTCAATATCTAAAGCCGATTTACAGAGAGCATCCTGACGTATAAGGCAATGCAAAAAAACAACATCATTTTCCGGATACTTAGAATTAAATTTCCCAACAAATCCTTGATTGATTCCAACCATATTAGGAGCACCATCTGTAGTTACATTACATAGCTTGTCAATAGGTAAACGAAGTTTATCGATGCAATTTTCAAATTCACAAAATATATCGGCACCAGTCGTTGTTCCTTTCATTGACTGCAGCCCTGCAAGTTCTTCTGTAATTTCAAAGTGGGCGTTGATTCCTCTTACAAATATGAGTAACTGCGCAGTATCGCTGATATCTGTATTTTCATCCATGGTAATTGAATAAAAAATAAATTTTTGAGTTTTTGTAGTCAGTTATATTTTTATCAATATTTTCAATTCTCTGGGTGATTGTTCTTCTTGAGAGAGACAGTGACTGAAAATCCTTTTTCTTGTCAGGGCACATAATATCGCACACATCTATCATGCACTGCTTTATAAATTCACCATCTGAAAATGCTTTATTAGATTTAGCAATATTATAACCCAACACATAACTGGCTTTCGTAGCGCATCTTTGAGAATGATTAGCTCTCTGAAATAATTGTTGTTGACTTTATAAATTTTTTATTAAATCTTTCGATTTAATTTTTTTCACCTCTTCACCTAACGATGAGTAGGAGTGGTTTTCATGTTTGCTTTTGAAATGGCGTTGAATGTTATATTCTTTTAAAACTGTAACAGTTGTATTGCAAAGTAAGCACACAGGTTTTTCTTTAAATAAAGTAAAAAAATATTTCCACGTCCATTCTTCTTTAAAAACTCGACATTCTGAATCCACTTTTCTTTTTTTTAACATCCATTTTAGACGTTACCTACTACGAAGAACAACACACAGAAACGCAATTGACGAAAGCTTACTGCTAACTAATGCTCTTACGCGGGAGTTTGTTGAGGCACTGGGAGTTTGGGGGATTACACAAACAATTACTCGAGTCACAGCGGGTCGTTGCAGATGACTGACTAAGTCGCTAACTAACTGATCTTCGGGCGGCCTCGCTTGTATTTATACCTACCTGCGAGAGTGTCTGGAAGTTTCGAGCGAAGATGAGTCATCTGTTTAGGTCGGATGGATTTGTCCAGAATACTATTGTGTTTTGAATATCGCCGCAGGTAGTTTTTATGCGGGTCGTCACATTACGAAGTAAGAACGCGTTCAAACATTCTCACGACGGCACTCTTAAACGGGCCGGATTAAACCTTTCCGCGGGCCGGACTTGGCCCGCGGGCCGTAGTTTTCCCATCACTGCACTACACCAACGGGCCGCCCGTTCGTAAAAGATGGAAACAGAAAACCAATTTCTGACCATGTTCCAAACTAGATAATTTCCAATTTGCTATATTTACATGCCTCTGCAACCATAATTCCTTAAAGAATTACACAAATAACATCATATACCACTGCTGAAATTAGTAAATAATATCATTTTAATATCGGGTGTGTATAAATTAGTGGACAATCTACACGTGGCGATGTTCTTCGTAAAATTTTGAATAGAAAATGTTGATGAAAAAATGTTCTACCATGGCCATTAGGAGCCATCTAAAAGAAATGTACATTTGGCAACATAGCATTCACGAGCTGTCCTATTTATCGATAATCTCATGGTTCAGAGTAGAAGGTAATAGATAGATAGAGCGGGGTTTATTTACAGATGCTAGGTAAAACAGATTATGAGCAAATAGTAAAATCCATTGTAATTAATTTTCTTGAATGATCAAAAGTTGTTGTTATTTCCTTAACTGTATTCCACACAGTTTTGCATTTATTTATTTAAGATGCTATTTTATTATTATAATAATTGGATTGGTCTTCTTTTAAATGATTATTGTATTGCCTTTTATAATACCGCAAAATAGGTTTATATTCAGGTGAATACTTAGATATGATATCATATAGGTTTCGGAATTTTGAAATCTTTGGCTCAGAGGAAATGTTTACAATTTAATTGATGAGAAAATTATGTGCTAACTATTTGATAATTGATTTCAGACTGATAATTAATTATTATGTTATCTATACATGATTGAGCATTGTTAGATATTTTCGTGTTTTTTTCTATTATTAATTTACTCCCATAAGACGTGATGAGTGTAGGTACAAATCTTCCGGTTTCCATAGCATCCGGTTCGAAGGACCATAATTGTTACGTCTACTTCTTATTTGACGCGAATTACTCTTAGAAGTGCTTTGAATTGAGAAGACGGTAAAGAAATATATTTACAAAGTGTACAATTTTAACAAGTTGTCCATCCGACAGCTCGGTGAACACTAATTTACAGAAATATGTAGAAAAGGGAGTTAAAATCGGCGATTTAAGAGGGGCACAGTGCCGTCGATGGTCGCACCGCTTTGGTCTCCTCGGGTACCTTCTCTCCAGATGCCCTTCTGCAAAATAGTTACTGGCACGTTCTTCGGTAATTCGACCTAACCTTCATTTCAAGGGCAAAGTTCTAACATACTTCCCACGTTGAAACGTCCAAATGTTTCAAAATTTTAACATAATGGAAGTCACTTAATCGTTAATAAGAATAATATTAAAGAACATATCAATAAAACATAAATAGTAAACAACTGAAAATCAGCACAAATGTACATATCAGCTGCCACTATACACATACTACACAAGTGTTTATTCGATGGGTAGGAGAGAGATCCGAGCTGTAGCTCTCTTGATCAGCCCGGATATTGTTCGTAGACTAACTACGCGGATGATGCCATCGCTTCCCGGGTGTAGTACTACGATGCGGCCAGTAATCCCTAGTAGTGGGGGCACGTTGTCTTCTCGAATTAAGGCTAGTCGCCCAAGTTGTGGTGATTCTGCTTGGTGAGATTGCCACTTAACCTTCTGCTGGAGACTCCTCAAATACTCTGAAGACCATCTTTTCCAAAAGTCTTGGTTCATTTTCTGGATAAGTTGCCATCTGGACAACCTCGTAACTTTGATAACCTTAACGCTTGGATCAGGCAAGGAAACAAAGGATTCACCAATAAGGAAATGACCGGGAGTTCGGTAATTTAGATCATTGGGATCGTTGGATAATGGAGTTATTGGCCTCGAATTTAATATTGCCTCTACTTGTACAAGAAACGCATACAACTCATCAAAACTATACTTATGTAAACCTACCACTCGCTTTAAATGAAATTTTATAGACTTCACGGCGGCCTCCCATATACTACCAAAATGTGGGGCGCTAGGTCGGATAAAGTGCCAACTCACACCTTCATGCATAAATGCCTCCATCAAAGCATTGCTCGCGATTTGACATAGTAAAAACTGTTTCAATTCCTTAATTAGATACGCGCACCAACAAAGTTTACCATTATCAGAATATATATGAGCAATTTTTCTATCAAAAAAGCTGCCAGATCACGGACAAGCTCGATATGAATAGCTTTTGTAGCAAAGCATACAAACACGGCGGTATACTCAAATCTATGGTTTCTTAACCCTTCCTTTATAAATAATGGACCACAATGATCAACACCACAGTTATAAAATGGCTTTTGAATTTGAGTGCGTGGCAAAGGAAGATCACCCATAATGGGAACATTTAGTGTTGGTTTGTGTTTAAAACACGTAATACATTCATGTATTACCTTGCGGATATAGCTCTTGGCAGCTATGAGCCAATACTTTAATCTAATAGAGGCCAAAGTGGCTTGTATGCCTGAGTGAAAATTACGTATATGCTCACTGCGAATTAACAATGCCGTAAATTTATGTTGGCCAGGTAGCACTATTTGATGTTTATGTGGGAATTTAAGCGCAGTATTTTTTCAATCTTCCACCTACTCTAATTATCCCTGTATCGTCAATAAAAGGACTTAAACAAAATAATTTACTTTTCTTCGAAACATTATAACCCTTACGAAGATCTTTCAACTCTTGGGCATAGCACTGACTCTGTACAAGCTTAACCAAGCCATTGGTTGTCTCATTGATTTCTTCAACTGTTAACACTCCTGTGCGTCGGTGGTTGTTTTTACAATTATATAAAAATCTAAAACAATAGGCCACTACTCTAATAAGATGGGCAAAACTAGAAAATGTATTGATTAACTCTATGTTAACATTGCAGTGATGAGTATTAATGACATTTTTTTTACTTTCCGGTAGTTTATTACAAGGTGTATTTGCAAAGTTTTGGATCGGCCAAAACTCTTGATTTTTAGGTAACCAATTTGGTCCATCCCACCACACAGTAGCTGAATTGACATCATTGGGCATTAGACCTCGAGAGAGATAATCAGCAGGATTTTGTTTTGAACAAACGTGATCCCAATCATTAGGCGATGAGGTTTCACGAATTTCGGCAATACGATTAGCAACGAAAGTTTTAAAATTGATTGATTCCGCCTAAATCCATGAAAATACTATAGTGGAATCTGTCCAACAAAATGTATTACTAAAATGACTGGTTTCTTTGCATGAATCAATGACTGATTTAAGTAATCTCACTAAAAGGACTGCCCGCATAATTCCAACCGAGGTAAACTTCTTTAAGGGAGCCACTCGAGATTTTGTGCACAATAATTGCACAGACCAATCGGCTGAGGTTATTTTTGAACGAACATATATACATGCCCCATACGCCTTTTCGCTAGCGTAACAAAATGCATGAAGCTGATTTTCCACAGCGTTTGGTAAAAGAACGTATCTGTTTATATTTATTTTATTAATAGCTGTCAGCTCGTTAACGAATCTAAGCCATTTCGAATGTATAGAGATAGGGACGGACTCATACCAATTCATTTTTAACTGTCATAATTCCTGGATAATTCATTTTGCCAATATTATTAAAGGTTTAAGAAGACCAAGAGGATCAAATAATTTTGAGATTTCTGAAAAAATTATTCGTTTTGTTATTTTATTTACTGGCGATTCTCCCACTCGATACCCTAAACGATCTGTACTGGCACACCATTGCAATCCTAATATTTTATTTACATCATCTTTATCTAAATAAATTACATCGCTATTACTATGTGGAATAGTTTTTAATATGTCATCATCATTGGAATGCCACTTATTTAATGTAAAACAAGCCGAACTTAATATTTCAATGATCTGGTCACGCAATTTAATCAGATCATGTTTATTGTCGGTGCCAGTTAGAAGATCATCGACATAAAAGTCATTTAATATAATTTTAGCTGCTTTAGGATATAATTCTATTGAATTTAGTGCAGCCTGATGCAGGCATCTAATTGTTAGGAATGATGCCGGACCTGTTCCATAAGTTACAGTTTTCAATTCAAATACTTTAGGAGGCTCACTTGAATTTTGTCGCCAAAAAATACGTTGAAATGATGTACAATCATTTGCAAGGACCTGTCTATACATTTTTGTGATATCTGCTGACAAACCATATTGATGTGACCTGAATCTAATTAATATAGAAAATAAGTCACTCTGTATAACAGGACCTGTCATAAGTAGGTCGTTTAATGAGTGACCATTACTGGTTTTTGCTGAAGCATCAAACACTACCCTTAGCTTAGTTGTTACACTTGTTTCTTTAATGACGGCATGGTGCGGTAAATAATAATGAGGTTTGTTTTCGTCTTCATTTTGAATTCGAATTCGACCATATGATTTAAATGTATGTATTCATTCATGAATACATGATATGATTCCTTAATTTCAGGATGCTTTTCCAATTTGCGTTCCAAATTAAAAAATCGCTGTGCTAATTCCTTACAATTTTCTAAATTATCTGAGTTTGCTTTAAATGGTAAACTGACAATAAAACGTCCTAACTCGTTCGCGCGGTGGTGGAAACAGTGCTCCTCATTCTGCCGCTCCTCAGTACTATAATATGGTTTCGTATTTAATTCTTCCAAACGCCAGAATTTTTCCATGTCGAAAAGCAATTCCCGTATGCTTAAATTACAAGCCGTTTTGGTATTATTATTATACCGACCTGAACCTCCTCCAACAATCCAACCTAATTTGTTTTTTTGTATGAAAGGTTCATTTTTGTCCTTTTTAATTTGACCCACGCATACCAAATCCCAAAATACATCTACTCCAATTAAGAGATCGACGGGGCTCGAAACATAAAATTTTGGATCAGTGCAATATTACGCGGAATATTAAAATTTCCTTTACTTATACTTTTTCGCGGTAAAAGGTTTGTGATATTTTCAACTACTACACATTCTGCATTATAATTGGTTTTTTGAGAATTAAATTTGATTTTAACTTGTTGGCTTGATTGGGAAATAGATCTGCCAATGCCACTTAATTCAAAATTTACGGCTTGTGGTTTTAATTTTAATTTATTTGCAAGCGCTTTTGTGATGAAATGAGACTGCGATGCATTATCTAGCAAGGCCCGTGCATCGTAATTTTTACCACCCACATCGGCAACATTTACGATCGCAGTTGATAGTAAAACTTCTGTATGAAAAGAAGAACAGTGACTAACCGAGGTAGATTATTACCCTACCTTGATGATTATGCAACAGGGATGTGATGTTTATTATTACACGTGTTGCATGGTTTTGCATAACAATTATTTAATGAATGATTGGAAAACTATTACGACATAATTTAAGCTCGTTAATTTTATTGGATCAACGTTCAATTGACCATTCTTTAAATTTGAAACAATTGGCTAGGTTATGATTGTTGCCCTTGCATATTTTGCAACTGAATTGATGGTTTAATTGTGATACATTATTAAATGTTTTAACAATCTGCTGTCGCCC
Organism: Ocypus olens; assembly: GCA_910593695.2. Taxonomy (NCBI): domain Eukaryota; kingdom Metazoa; phylum Arthropoda; class Insecta; order Coleoptera; family Staphylinidae; genus Ocypus; species Ocypus olens. The sequence continues at coordinate 18,184,744 of OU343052.1, read as the reverse complement.
ACTGCATGAGCTTTCCAGAGCATCACATTTTTTATTAATAAATTGCAACAATTTTTTAAACGTAGGTATTTCATTTTTGTCTAAATTCGAATCCCATTCGCGAATTGTTGTTGAATCTATCTTGGTAAGAAATTCGAACACAAGTAAGTCATCCCACGTATCTACTGGGCGATCCAGAGCTTTTAATGCACGTGTGCTACGTGAGAAACTATCCGCTATGTTTCTCAACCCTATCGCCGACTCTTTTGTAATGGGATGCACTTCCCTCATTGCTTTCATATGACAATACATAATTTTCCGTTTATTATCAAACCTGTCTAATAATGTTTCCCAAGCTTCGGTATAATTTTCTGCAGTTAAACCCAGCCTCTGAATTAAAGACGCGGCATCGCCTTCGATACTAGACAATAGATAATGAAATTTTTGTAGCGAATTAAGAGATTGATTTTCATGTATGATAGCTAAATATGAGTTTTTAAAAGAAACCCACTCCTGAAATTTTGGCACGCTTACTTTTGGCAATTTATAATCGCATGAAGGTGTAACGACCGTTGACTCTTGCGGCCGATTTGCGTTATTAACTGATTGTAATTTTGATTTAAATATTCGCTTAAATTTTGCAACTATTTTAAAATATGTTTTTTTTTCAAATTCAACAAAAGAATTACTGTCCTTCCCCTCATTTTCATCTAGATCAATAATTTTATTCTGCGCCTCATTAAATTCGTTATTAGGTACCATTAATTGATTTTCATATCGCGATTCCAACTCTTCAAAATCGAAGTCGTCTTCGGGATAATGCGTCATTAATTTGACTGCGAGTTTTAATAAGTTTGGCAAGAGCCATTATTGGTATACTATAGAGATTGAATAAATTGATGTATATTGAATGCGTTGTATACCCAATTTGAATTTAAAACAAAACATCCATCAATTAAATTCGAGACCAACAATTAATAGGAAAGGTAATAAAAAGGACTTACTATTTTGGCTCTTGATTGTGGTGGCTCGTTCTATCATGGACCCTTGAATCCTTTTTCTTAAAATGGCGGCGGGCTACGGTGGCGTCTGTAGTTTCCACTCGTGTGAATATTTCTCCGTATAACCCACTGGCCTTCACAAATTGAAGTCGTTGGATATTTTAATCCAAAAGTGGGCAGGTACAAATCTTCCGGTTTCGATAGTATCCGGTTCGAAGGACCATAATTGTTACGTCTACCGCTTCTTATTTGACGCTAATTACTCTTAGGAGTGCTTTGAATTGAGAAGACTTGACCACGGTAAAGAAATATATTTACAAAGTGTACAATTTTAACAAGTTGTTCATCCGACAGCTCGGTGAACACTAATTTACAGAAATATGCAGAAAAGGGTGTTAAAATCGGCGGTGTAAGAGGGGCACAGGTTGCCGTCGATGGTCGCACCGCTTTGGTCTCCTCGGGTACCTGCTCTCCAGATGCCCTTCTGCAAAATCGTTACTGTCACGTTTTTCGGTAATCCGACGTGTCCTTCATTTCAAGGGCAAAGTTCTAACAAGTATTTTAAAGTCAATTACCATTTTGTTCACTTTGACCAAGTTGATATTAAAATCTCTCGATATGAACAACTAATTGGTATTTCTCACCTGTATTACGAGTAATAATACCAATCTATCAAAAAAGAATCAATATTTACATTAGACGATCTTTCAATTGATACAAATGTTATTTTTTTAACACCAATGTTAATATCTGCTCCTGCACACTTACAAATTTTTTGTTACTGAGAGGCAATTTATATCTGCTCGATTTTTAGTTTGCAGATTGTTAATACATTAGATGGCTATGCCACCATGCATTCGATCTTGATAACAAAATTATGATATCAAGCTGTAATTTGGAATTTTGTGTTAATAACTGATCCACTTTTTGCCAATATTCTGACAAACATAGCAATGTAACCTTATTACTGCGTAAAAATATTGTTAGTTAGTTTGCGCAGTTACACAATAATAATAATAATAATAATAATAATAATAATAATAATAATAATAATAATAATAATAATATTAATAATAATAATAATAATAATAATAATAATAATAATAATAATAATAATAATAATAATAATAATAATAATAATAATAATAATATATTTCTCGGATACGGTCATGCGGAAGTTCGGATTGCACGAAGAGATCCCATTTCTTGCAATCCGAACTTCCGCATGACCGTATCCGAGAAATATATAGGAGAAGACCGACTATGACTAAACCCGCGGCCATTAGAGCAAGCGAACTTATGGACGAATTAGATGAAATCTTTCCCGAAACCCTAACTGTAGGCTTTCCCGTTACTCCGCCTTGGACTACAAAAACACCCATTTTTCGCCTAGAAGTAAGCGATTGTCAAAAGCGTTACACACATCCAGCTGTTCTCAAGCATCTCTTTTCAAACATAATTGCGGAATACGAGGGCAGTAATATACTGTATACAGACGGCTCAAAATCAGAACACGGAGTCGGATGTGGTGTCTGTATACCAGGTAGAGATTTTGAATGTACCCTGCATCCAATAACAAGCGTCTTCACGGCGGAACTAAGGGCAATATTGTTAGCATTAAGCTATTGTCGTTCCGTGCCGGATCACCGGGATATTATAATCTGCTCAGACTCCCTTAGCAGCTTAAGGGCACTTTCAAACAAGCAGGGCAAGGAACCTATAAGCGAGGCTATATACAATATTCTGGGCACAATCCCAAACACTGTAACTTTCGTATGGTGCCCCTCTCATGTGAGCATCGATGGTCATGAGAGAGCGGATAGAGCCGCTTACAGAGCATCTACCACACCACTGGAAGGACCACCTCCACCGCTCAGCCATTTGGACCTAAAGATCAAAATTAAGCAGAAGATAATTGCGCGGTGGCAGATGCACTGGACCAATAATGGCGGCAAATTGAAGGCCATTAAAGAGTCAGTTAAACCTTGGAGTTACCCAACCTCCCTATCCCGAAGGGAGCAATCAGTCCTAACAAGACTAAGAATAGGGCATACTCACCTTACTTCGCTGTACCTACTACGGGGGGAAGACCAGCCACAGTGTGAGGCGTGTACAGTCCCATTAACAATTAAGCACCTCTTCGAAGAATGTACCGAATACACACTAATCAGAAACAATCTATCATTACCGGCAAACATTAGCGATGCATTGGGAAGCAGCAACGAATATATCTCTAAATCCCTTTCTTTCATTAAAGCAATAGGCCTTTTCTTGAAACTGTAGTCCCTATACCTATGTATACTTTCAATCTACCTTTTACTTAATCACCCACATATGAACACTACAGTTTAACCCATAGACGCACCTGGCCAGGGCGACATGAGCTTAGCAGTCGAAGCCCTATAAAACTTATTAAAAAAAAAAAAAAAAAAAAAATAATAATAATAATAATAATAATAATAATAATAATAATAATAATAATAATAATAATAATAATAACAACAATAACAATAACAATAACAATAACAATAACAATAACAATAACAATAACAATAACAATAACAATAACAATAACAATAACAATAACAATAACAATAACAATAACAATAACAATAACAATAACAATAACAATAACAATAACAATAACAATAACAATAACAATAACAATAACAATAACAATAACAATAACAATAACAATAACAATAACAATAACAATAACAATAACAATAACAATAACAATAACAATAACAATAACAATAACAATAACAATAACAATAACAATAACAATAACAATAACAATAACAATAACAATAACAATAACAATAACAATAACAATAACAATAACAATAACAATAACAATAACAATAACAATAACAATAACAATAACAATAACAATAACAATAACAATAACAATAACAATAACAATAACAATAACAATAACAATAACAATAACAATAACAATAACAATAACAATAACAATAACAATAACAATAACAATAACAATAACAATAACAATAACAATAACAATAACAATAACAATAACAATAACAATAACAATAACAATAACAATAACAATAACAATAACAATAACAATAACAATAACAATAACAATAACAATAACAATAATAATAACAATAACAATAACAATAACAATAACAATAACAATAACAATAACAATAACAATAATAATAATAATAATAATAATAATAATAATAATAATAATAATAATAATAATAATAATAATAATAATAATAATAATAATAATAATAATAATAATAATAATAATAATAATAATACCTGGAGGGGATCCTGTAACCCCTACCAGGCGCGTCTCCCAGGTGGCGGATGAGGAACGCCGTCCGGAGAACGTCGGCCTTGCACCACAGCCGACCCGGACGGTAGGAGTTTACTCCCGTGGACCAACAGGCCTCCCACTACCCATAACCCTTCCCTCTCCTATCCCTCCCATTCAGAAGAGAAAAAATCTCCGGTGTGTTTGCCGTGCACTGCGACCCGTGCGGGGGGGAACGGAGATCCTGGTGGTTGAGGGATGGCAATCCTGCGGGTATGTCTACCAACACACCACTTTGGCTCCTCACTCCTCTTAGACGGGTGGTCCCGCCTAACCCAGCGTGGATCAACCGGCTTGACATGCATACTCGTGATGAATGTTATGGGGTGAGCCGTTTCGGACCAGAAGGCACTCTTAATCTGGGTGTCGGTCTGGTTCGGGCGACTATATTCTTCCAGTATCTCCTGGCGTTGCGGCAGTTTGTGCGTGCGCGTCCCATCTGAGGCTCCGAGGAGGGTGGGGGAACGGAAGAATGAACATTTTAAATTCTTATGGATACCCCAACTAAAACCAAGGAGGCGTCCACCTCTCAAAAAATGGGCAACTGGTCAAATGATCAGAAGACGGCGGTGAGAACACCCCGGTTTTTAGTCATTAAAAAAATGGATGGTGAAAACTTTGACAAAACAAGTCCATTCGTCCTCCATAAAATTTTGTATGGGTTAATTGGAGATACATGTTCTGTGAGAAAAATTAAGGATGGGCTACTAGTAGAAACAAGTACGAACAAACAAGCAGAAAGATTAATCAAAGTCCAGCGATTTGGTGAAGATGCAGTTGAGGTTATAGCGCACAGTACCCTAAATTTCAGTAAAGGCGTAATATATCATCGGGACCTACTCAACTGTAGTGAGCAGGAGATTCTCGATGGACTTAGCAATGCTGGAGTGACAGAAGTACGTCGGATTAACAGAAATATTAATGGAATGTTAGTTCCTACACCAACGCTAATTGTGACATTTAACTCCCCTAAGGTGCCGAAGAACATAAAAGCCGCTTTCTACAACATCGAGGTGAGAGAATTCATTCCCAGCCCAATAAGATGTTTCAGGTGTCAAAGATTTGGGCACACGAGCCAAAGATGTACGCAGGAAGCAAAGTGTCCATGCGGAGAGCCGACTCATGAAGGCACTCCTTGTAAAAATCCCCCGACCTGTGTGAATTGTTCAGGAGCTCACTCCAGTAGATTTAGGGATTGTCCTGAATATAAACTAGAGTCAGCAATCCAAGAACTAAAAACAAAAGAAAAAACAACATATAGAGAAGCTAAAAATCGTCTAACCATCCCCAAGTCTCCTATTCAGTGTCGATCGTTTGCCAACGCAGCTGCAAAGCCCAGCTATCAGACTAACGAGCTAGTTGCTGCGTTGATTCCTGTTATGCAGAAAATGATAACAGAATCATTGGCTGCGGTAATGAAAGGCAGCATTAAGCCAACAAAGCAGACCGCAAGTTCTGCAACGTCAATGCCACCGCCAAGCACAACACCTAAACCCATTTCCAAGGTTATTAGTACCCCCCCTTCCGCCCACAAGAGCGGGGAAGCTAGTAAAATCGAAGAGGCCATTTTGGCATTCACGGAAATAGAAAAAAGGAAAAGAGAAGAAAGGTCCCAGTCTACAACTGAGGAAGAGGGTAGTATATCCGAAACTACCCAAGGCAGCTTATCTGAAACAGGACAGGGCCAGCAGGCAAAGTACCAAAGGGTCAAGAAGAGGGGCCCAGGTTGGCAAAAAGGTAGGCCCAGAAATGTGCAGCCTCAAAATATGGATGTTGTGGTAGTGGATAAAGACCAACAAAAAAGCAAATAAAAAAAAAATAAAAAATATATCTGAACGCTTTCTATTTGTATATTTTATATTCTATCCGTTACGTTTATTTCTTATCGGTTTATATCCATCGTCCATTAACTCGATCTTTAAATTCGATTCGTCAATAATTCAATGGAACTGCAACGGTTGCAGAAGTCACTATTGTGAGCTAAAAATGCTACTGGTGGACCTTAAACCGTTTTGTGTTTGTCTTCAAGAGACGCATTTTAAGCCCGAAGAAAATTTTAATCTCCGGGGTTATATCTCAATGCGTCATGAGGTACCTCCACGTCAAAGGGCTAGAGGTGGAGTGGCTATATTTCTCCGGGAAAATATTCCCTTTAGAGAGATACCACTTAGAACCCGACTACAGGCCGTAGCCTGTCAGATTGAAACGCCCTTTAAAGCCACAGTATGCAACCTTTATCTCCCAGATTCAGTCTGGGAGCTAAATGACATAATTGATCTATACATGCAGTTGCCATCTCCAGTTTTATTGCTGGGCGATTTCAATGCACACAACACTCTGTGGGGTTCACGAACAACAAACTCGACAGGAAGATTGGTCGAGAACTTTCTTGACCAATCAAGTCTCGCTCTCCTGAACACGGGTCTCTCGACGCATTTAAATGTCGCATCTGGAACATTCTCAGCAATAGATCTGACTATGTCGTCCCCATCGCTTGCGTCCAGGCTGGGTTGGACGGTCCTTGAGGACCTGTCTGGTAGCGATCATTATCCGATCGTGATAACCAGCTCGGGTTTGGGGGGTTGCCAGGGGGTCCCTGTTCGATGGCGTCTGGGGCAAGCTGACTGGGACACGTTCCGTCTGAACGTATCACTGCCAGCAGCTAGTGATGCCATAGAATCAGTCGTCAGGGACTGTACACTCAGCATTTCTCAGGCAGCAGAAATCAGTATACCAAAGACGAGTGGCAACCTTTCTGGTCCTCTTGTTCCTTGGTGGAATTCTGAGGTGAAAAGGGTTGTTTCCGAGAAAAAGCATGCATTCAACCGTTTTAAAAGATATCCTACCCAAGAAAATCTTATTGCGTTCAAAAGAGCTCGTGCTGTCGCGCGGCGCACAATCTTGAACAGCAAAAAGGCGTCATGGGAGAGCTATGTTTCGTCTATAGATGGCGACATATCCATCTCTGAGGTGTGGAAACGCGTGAAAGTCATATCTGGAAGACGATCGTCATTCTCGTCGCCCGTTCTTCGTGCAGGTGGCGACGTTATCGTGAGTCCAGCCGATGTAGCTGAAACTCTCGCTCACCAGTTCGCCTCAGCCAGTAGTTCAACAAACTATGATGCTGATTTTCTGCGTAGAAAGGGCGAGCTAGAAACTCCTCTATCATTTAATGCTAATTCAGATCTCGATTACAACATGTACTTTTCCCTTGATGAGCTAGAAGCGGCACTTCACACCGCTTGTAGCTCATCTCCAGGGCCGGACAATATCCCATACAAAATGCTCCAGCAGCTGCCTTTATCTGAGAAGGCAAAGCTGCTGGACATTTTCAATCTTGTGTGGAGTCGAGGAGAATATCCCTCGTCATGGAGAGAAGCAACCGTCGTGCCTCTCCTAAAGCCCGGTAAAGATCCGAATCTTGCATCTAGCTATCGTCCAATATCATTAACGTGCTGCCTGAGTAAAATTCTCGAGAAAATGGTCAATAATCGCCTGGTATATATACTCGAGTCGAGAGGACTTTTCGTTAACTACCAGGCCGGATTCCGGAAACGTCATTCCACAATTGACCATTTGGTCCGTTTGGAGAACGCCGTGCAGGACGCCTTTCTGGATCGTAAGCACCTCGTTGCGGTGTTCTTCGATTTGGAAAAGGCCTTTGATATGACGTGGCGATACGGCATTCTCCAGAAGCTGCATAATTGGGGCCTAAGGGGACGTCTTCCCCTTTTCATCCAATCCTTCCTGGCCCTTAGATATTTCCGTGTGCGAGTAGGTGACGCTTATTCCAGCCGTTATCTTTTGGAGAACGGGATCCCGCAGGGTTCCACAATAAGCGTCACATTGTTTGCAATCGCCGTGAATGATATAGCAGCGTCAGTAAAACCCCCTATAGAATCATGCCTCTATGTAGATGATTTAGCCATTTACATGGCTGGCGACACAATTTCTGCAATCACTAACAGACTGCAGGAAGCAATAAATTCTATTGCCAGAGATGCAGAGGCTCGAGGTTTCCGATTCTCGCCTGCGAAATCATCCTGCATGCACTTCTGCAGGTTAAGAAAACCTCATAGGGAGCCTCGCCTATACCTTCGCGACTCAGAAATTCAATGCGTCGAGACTCAACGCTTTCTAGGACTAGTTTTTGATAGCAAGCTATCATTTAGACCCCATATTGACCAGTTATCCACAAACTGTAAGAAGGCACTTAATTTAATTAAGTGTATCGCCAACATCAACTGGGGTGCGAGCAGAGAAGTATGCTGCGGCTGTGTAGAGCACTGGTTCTGTCTAGGCTCGACTACGGGTGCGCAGTTTACGCTTCTGCTCGCAAGTCGTACCTAAATGTCCTAGACAGTATTCATTGTACAGGCATAAGATACGCCATAGGAGCCTATAGAACCTCACCGCTCAATAGTCTCTGCTGTGATGCCGGGCTGCCGCCGCTAAAATACAGACGTCTTCAATTCGCACTGCGATACGAAGCGTCGGTACGGAGCAACCCGGTACATGTAAATTATCCAGCTTTCATTCGCTCCTCACAGCACCGTAGGTACTCTTTAAGACCTACGATAACGAGACCGGTGTGCGTCCGAGCGCGCGAGTACAGAAAGAGTATTGACATCAGTTTGCCAGTAGTTTTTCCAGTCGGAAAATTGGAAGTCCCGCATTGGGTGATGCGGCCTCCTCGTGTCATGTATGACCTCGTGTTATACAGTAAACGAGAGACTTCTTCACTGCTGATTCGGGCAAAATTTGCTGATGTCATCAACAGGTTTCCAACCTCTTGTGCAGTGTATACGGATGGATCTAAGACAGAGCGGGGTGTTGGAGCCGCCTTTGTAATTGGATCCGCGTCTCACTCGTGGTCACTACACCCATCCACCAGTGTATATACTGCGGAACTGTACTCAATATATCAAGCGCTTCTGTACTGTAGTCATTCCAGTATGGATACATTCCTCGTATGTTCGGATTCTTTATCCTCCCTCCAGAGTCTGTCTGATACACTGGCCGATGATCCGCTAGTGCAGATAATTATCTGCGCCCTACACCATCTTAGGTCATCTCGGAAGTCGGTTTCTTTTATCTGGATACCGTCCCACGTGGGCATAGCTGGAAACGAGATGGCCGATAGAGCTGCCCGTCAGGCGGCTCTGATGGATCACCATGACCACGTACCGTGCAGGCCGGCAGACGTTAAAAACGTCGTCTCGATCGGACTTGCATTGGCATGGCAACGAGAATGGGAGAGCCTCGAAAGTAAGCTAAAAGTTGTAAAACTCTCTGTGACTGCATGGAGGGCACCAGTTGCGATGAACAGGAGAGAAGAGGTGGCTCTTGCCCGCCTCAGGTTGGGTCATTCACACCTGACCCAGTCCTACCTACTCACCGGTGACCCTGCACCCATGTGTGATGTGTGTCACAGCCCTCTAACGGTGAGGCATATACTAGAGGAATGTACAGCCTACACGGATATACGTGTCAGGCTCGGGCTCCAAGGTAATATGGCGTATGATTTATCAGAGTCCAGAAGTTGCATTAAAGCCGTCCTAAGATTCCTCAGGGAAACGTCACTTCTGCATAGACTCTAGACACCTAACAACGCTTTTATCTTTGTTGTATAGTATTTATTAATTAACCTGTACTATATATACACCTGGATTTCTGGTGACTCAGATTTTAATACGGCTAATGACCTTAGCAGTCGATGCCGTTATTAAAAAAAAAAAAAAAATAAATAATAATAATAATAATAATAATAATAATAATAATAATAATAATAATAATAATAATAATAATAATAATAATAATAATAATAATAATAATAATAATAATAATAATAATAATAATAATAATAATAATAATAATAATAATAATAATAATAATAATAATAATAATAATAATAATAATAATAATAATAATAATAATAATAATAATAATAATAATAATAATAATAATAATAATAATAATAATAATAATAATAATAATAATAATAATAATAATAATAATAATAATAATAACAATAATAATAATAATAATAATAATAATAATAATAATAATAATAATAATAATAATAATAATAATAATAATAATAATAATAATAATAATAACAATAATAATAATAATAATAATAATAATAATAATAATAATAATAATAATAATAATAATAATAAAAATAATAATAATAATAAAAATAATAAAAATAATAAAAATAATAATAATAATAATAATAATAATAATAATAATAATAATAATAATAATAATAATAATAATAATAATAATAATAATAATAATAATAATAATAATAATAATAATAATAATAATAATAATAATAATAATAATAATAATAATAATAATAATAATAATAATAATAATAATAATAATAATAATAATAATAATAATAATAATAATAATAATAATAATAATAATAATAATAATAATAATAATAATAATAATAATAATAATAATAATAATAATAGGTTTATTTCCCAACAGAACAAAAAAATATTCCAATTACAGGGAAATTTTACAATTAACAAATAAAAAATAAATAACTCTAATAGAATTAAAAACTAAAAATAATTATAGATAGTTTAGAATTAACAAATAATTGTTTGTTTAAATGCATTCAGTTTATTCGGTCAAAATTAGTATTTCTTATTCCATTTCGGTTTTCTTCCGGATACGGTGGAAAAAAGGATTGACACAAACTCCCCTTGACCATATATCCGGTTCTTTAAGCCGCTGCAAATCATTTATTATCGGTATTCCCACCTTAGAGGAAGAGTATTCTGATGGTTTTCTTGATTTAATTTGCATATCACATTGGTAACTTTTTTATGGTCCAATAAGATTGAAATGTTATCACTTGTGGTTTCTGAATGAAAATGATTTGTGTGGCCATAGGCGAATTTCTCAACTACAGTAAACAAAACGTTTGAAGTACCAAACCTAATTGAACTCTATTTATTATTATTCGATGTATTTGTTGGGCTCGAGTCGATCATTTCGTTTGATCGATTTTTATATTTCTTCGATTTTGGTATTTGTGCTCCCATCTTTTTGTTACTAGATAAACCTGAGGAAATACTCCCTTAAACTATAGAATCCTCTTCAATTACTGGAATGTTGTCCTTATTTGAATTGTTATTACTTTTTAAGGTTATAACATCGCTTTATAGATTACGAACCAGTTTAAATAATCCTGTAAATTTATTTTATCCTTATTAGGCTTATGTTTATCTCGCACAATTTGCACTCGGTTGTAAACTTGGCGGGCGCCATATTATAATTAATATCTTCGTAATCATATTATATACTACTATTATTATTAGAAATAAAACTATTTATGCAAAATTAATCGAGGAGAATAAGTAAGTGCAGAAGATATTCATATTTTAACGAAAGTTGAAAAAATCATAAATATACAATACGTCAATACGTCAATGTCTTCCAAATACTCTTCTTCTTCTTAGATTTAGCAAAATAACATTTACACTATCTAAACTAGATAATGAAGTATAAGACATGGTGAATATGAGAAACACCATTTACCTACTTAAAAACTTTCTGTTTATAATAATAATAATAATAATAATAATAATAATAATATTTATTTCTCAACAGATTTAAAATCTAATTACAGAGAAATGTAGTAATATTCTTAAATTTAAATAAACATAAAATTAAAATAAACTTACAATTGAAATAAATCTGAAATTGATATAAACTTAAAACTAAAATAACCTTAAAATGAAAATAAACTTAAAGTTCAAATTAACAATGTACACCGTATATAACAAAGAATAAAAAAAATAATAATTGGGCTCTTTAACAACATAAAATTTCATAAATTCAACAAAATTAATAGATCCTTAAAAAAAGAGCAAAAAAATTAAGAGTTCTGTCTATCTAAATGCTTAAACTATGCTGTACTATATACAAAAAGGAGACAAAAAATAAAATGTACCAATAACATAAACAAAAAATTGAAAACTTGTAATATATTACATGAGTTTAGCTGTAACTGTATTTATTATTTTACCCAATGTGTCACTAAAAAAATCAAGGTCACAGAAATACTTATTTACATAGTAACACATTGAGTAAATCGGCGACCGCAAACGGTAATTAGTTTTGCAATTTGGTAAATAGAATAAGTGTCTGGAGCGAGAGCTAGTAGACGGTACGTTAAAATTAAGCTTAGACAACAATACTTCATCTGATATTTGCCCATTTAGTAGGTTGTATATAAACATAATATGGGCAATAATACGACGAGCTTCAAGACTTTGATATCTAAACTCGTTCAAAAGACACGGATAATCGAAGTCGTGCGGTAAGTAAGTACCAAGGTTACGAAAATAAAGCGCTTTTAGAAATTTCCGTTGAACTTTTTCAAGAATGAGTACATTTACTTTGTAATACGGGCTCCAAACGACTGAGGAATACTCGAGTTTACTGCGGATGAAGCTGTTGTAAAAAGCCAAAAGTGACTCCAGATGAGTGAACATTTTTGTATTGCGTAGTATAAATCCAAGAATCCTTTGGCAGTCAGAAACAATACTTTGATAGTGATCTTTGAAACATAACTTGTTATCAATAAGTACCCCGAGATCACGAAAATTATGTACTCGTTCCAAGGATGAACCTAAAACTTTGTAGTCGAAAAATATGCTACTATGTTTTCTACTGAATGAATCTTGCACTTGTCAGTGTTAGGCTCTAAGTAGTTTTTAACGCACCAATCAACTAAAATGGATATATCATTTTGGAGGATTACACAGTCAGTAGAATTGATAATTGTGCGATAGATTTTAATATCGTCTGCATACATTAGGTAATTGGAATTTAATTTCGGAACATCATTGACGTGGAGGAGAAAAAACAAGGGACCTAGGTTGGACCCTTGAGGGACACCACTAGTAGCTATATATTCAAATGATTTAAAACCATGACACCACACAAAATTTTTCCTGTTAGATAAATAAGATGAAATAAGACTCAACAGATTATAATCAAGTCCGAATGCTGACAATTTCATTAAAAGTATGTTGTGTGACACCCTGTCAAAAGCTTTAGTTAGATCACTGTATATGACATCGGTTTGATAACGGCTATCAAGGTCGCAAGAAATGTCATCTACAAAATTTACTAGATTGGTTGCCGTCGATTTACCTTTTAAGAAACCATGTTGATTATTTATTATTTTCGTTTTAACGTGTTCATATATTATAGTATTTAAAATTATTTCGAAAATTTTTGAGAAATTACAAATTAAAGCTATGCCGCGGTAATGTAATATATTATTTATTGCGTTCTTTTTGTGGATAGGAGTGACTTTTGTACATTTCCAACAATCCGGATATGTAGATGATGTTAAAATAAGGTTGAAAATGTGTAATAGCGGAATAGCAAGAGCTTCGACACAATCCTTAATAATGACGGCCGGTATATTATCAGGGCCACAAGTGAAGCTAGGTTTAATAGATTTCATGGCTTTGTGAATGTCATTTAAAGTAATGTATTTAAAAGTGAGAGTGCTTGAGACATCAGCATCTGAGTTTATACATGAGTATTTGCAGGATAATGGCGAAAATGTTGAGGAAAAAAAGTGAGCAAAGCATGTAGATATTTGCTCTGGCGTTGAACATTTTTTATCGTTATAAAACATATTTGCTGGAATACGTGGAACTCCTTTTTGATTTTTAATGAATGTCCACAGCTGCTTGGGGTTGTTTTTAACATTGGTTTCAATACAACTTATATATTTCGTATAGTCGGCACTTATGTTCCGCTTTACCCTACGACGACATTCGATAAATTTAAGTCTATTTAGATGATAGTTACGCTTTAAGAATAGTTTTCTTAGTCTATTTTTTTCTTTTATGCTTGATTTCGTAACAGATGAGTACCATATAGGAAATTTAGATTTTTTGTTAATTGTTGTAGGAACAGTGAGCTTAAATATATCATTTAATAACGTATAAAAATGAGAACATGCGTCATTAGGAGAAGTGGATAGCAATACAGAAGCCCAATCAGCGTTAGCAATTGTTTCATAAAGCACGGGAAAGTTAGCCTTCCTAAAATTAAACGTTCCAATATTGGCGACCATCTCCTTCTCCTTTTGACGAACAAGGTTGCATGTAAATTCAAGTGCTGGGTGATAATTATCTTCAGTCACTAAACAATTATTGGAGTATTTAACGATACACTGAAAAGTATTCGAATGGAGAATTAAATCGAGGTTTATGAATGTATAGACTAAAAATGTCAGTTGTTATAGATTACATTTATCTCCGGATCAAAAATATATCCTTTGCAGATGATTTTTTGCAACCCAAATAAGGCATTAACATAGATAATACTAATTTAATCTAAAGATAATATTTATCCAAGGATTATATCTATAATCCAGTTACGCAATTTATGCAACAAAATTTTCATTTTATCTCAGAATTATAATTATTTACTTAGGATTACATTTTTAACCCCTTTTTTGAATCCCAACCAATGTGTAAAAGTTAGAAATATTTTATTCGTATGATAACTGTATTTTAAATCAATGGTTATAATTAAATGTTTGTTTCAAAATCCAATTTTCAAGGAACGCCATATATTTTCACAATAAATACACGTTGTGCTTACTAATTTAGTCGCGTATCTCCTGCCATACTCACTTGCACAAGTCATTGAAAGTTCATTTTGTAAACTAACATTACTAGAAAACCACCCTCAACGTGTACGCTCTCCGTTCGATTCCGGAAAATAACGTTGAAATGTTATGCACACAAAAAGCGTCTTTAGTGCAGACGTGTCAACACTTGACCTGAATGAAAAACATAGCAGTATCGTTTCAATTGATGTGCATTTCCACGACGCCTCCCCCCAGGAGTTGCCCTTAACTAGGTGCATCGTCTACGAAACAATGGGCGCATCCAGACGCTGAAACGGCGCCCCATTTTCTTTTTTTATATACGAGACGTGAGAGACGTCGCTGCCAAGATAAGTGAGACACACGCGGTATAATAGAGATAGGTGACTATATATATTGTGCGCTGCAATTATTTTCTAATTTGCACCACAAAGGATTCGATTTCATTTCAATTTTCTGGTATAGATCGTTTTTGCATTTCTTTTATGCCGCCTTGGCTTCCCTCACGGGTGGTAATTAGTAAAGATATCAGGATCAATAAGTGAAGTGATTTGCGATTGTTGGTGAATAATAGAATATTTATTATACCTCATTTAATAACCAGGCGGACTAAACGCGAAAGCCACATTTACACTATAAAAAGTTACCAGAAAAATAACCAGACATGTTTTGGCGGTAAAAATAAAATCATTTCAAATTCGTTTATCCATAACATTCATTCAACAATTATATCAACTCATAAATAAATCTCCACACACAGAATTTTTGCTGCTTTCATTGTAGATATCTTCTATAGCTGGACGTCCTTCAAGAAGTTTGGGACTTGTCACTGTCCCAATCTCCTTACACTCCCTAATTGTGTGAA
Organism: Ocypus olens; assembly: GCA_910593695.2. Lineage (NCBI taxonomy): Eukaryota > Metazoa > Arthropoda > Insecta > Coleoptera > Staphylinidae > Ocypus > Ocypus olens. Next base: position 18,168,881 of record OU343052.1, on the reverse strand, counting down.
CGTGCCACACTTGCCTAATGAATCGAAAATTGTGCGTACAACGGAAGTAGGTTTTAAAGCCTCTTGTATTAAAACTCTATATAAGATAATTTTGAATTGTTTTTCCTCGAGCGTTAATGCTCTAAAATCCAACCATTTCCGTTTCTTGGGGGGCGAAAATGACACCAAACTTGTGCTGGGTATTTATCTGTAGTTAAAAATAAAACAACTATTTCCACGAAAATCGCGGGATGAGAGGAATCGATTCTTACACTATCAACAGTAGAAATAACTGGCTAAAAACACAAAAAACTGAGGCGAAACGCGTGGAAACGGTGGGACACAAGGATCGGTTAGAGATCAGCTGATCATAACAACGGCCATTACTGTTTTAAGCAATTTGGGCCTGTGTGAAAACGGCGCCCGATTGGCCAATCACAACAACGTATTTTGGCGGCAATAATTTGATTTAGTCCGCCTGGTTATTAAATGAGGTATAGAAGAGAGTGAATGTAAATCTTTTTTTTATATTAGTTCATGTCTAAGGTACAGTTCGTGAACTTTTGTAGAGGACGCTAAAAGTGAAGCGGTACGAGCGGTCATCCCGCGCGGCTATGCATGCGCCTGCAACGACTTGTATTTGTTTATAAAACTTTACTTGCATAATCTGTAATTATGGCAGTGCTGTTAGTGTGCGATTTAGAAGACAAAGATCCTGGCATCATCGTCAGAAAGTTAACTGTCATTTACATATTGCGAAATTGTGTCAATGTCAATTATAAAATTGTTGGTTTGAGGTCGGTTTACGAGTTGTTTAGAAGAAAAAGACAACAGTGTGAGGAATTTGGTTCTTATACAAACACAATGTAATCTTATCGAGTCTGAAATTAACAGTAACTCCAAACTCGTTTGGGATAGTGTAAATATGTGTGGAAAAACGAACGGGTGTTCTAATAAAATGTATTGAAACAAGCGACGCCGACGTATTCTCGATCTATTTGCCTCGCATTTGTCGATGTCTTACATACAGGGTGACATAGAATAAACTGCAATGCATAGCATCATGCGATAGAGGACCAAAAAATAATTTAAAAAATCCTATACACTAATGTCCGATCGCTTTTTGTTTTCAAGTTACAGGCTTTTCAATGTTTTATCAATAATTTTAATAAAATAAGAAGGTTTTTATTAAATACAACAACATTGAAACAATGTAAGGTATTAAGTTCTACAGATGTTGTTCAATTTGGTGACCTTATTCTTGGATGCACATTTCCAATCTTATTAATCGTATTCATGATTGACGGTATCTTTGAAATATATTCGGATTATTACGAAATGTATCAGCAGACTCTACAATTCTGTTCCATAATTGCTCTTCAGTGTTTATTTTTACGGCATACACTTTTCATAAACCCCCAAAATGAAAAATCGAGGGGGTTAAGATCGGGAGAACGAGCTGGCCATGGTATAGTTCCCCGACCAATCCGCCTATTTCCAAATCTTCTTTGAAGAAATTCCCTTGCTCTTCGAGGACAATGAGCTGGCGCGCCGTCATGCATGTAGTACATTTTTTTATAATATCCAATGGGACATCTTCCAATAAAGTGTTCAGTTCATTTTCCAAAAAACTTCGATAGAGTTCGCCTGTCAATCGCTTGGGCAATCGAAATGGATCAATTAGACAATTATCGATTATACCTGCCCACACATTAATAGAAAATCCATACTGGTGATTCCGTACTACGGTATGATGAGGGTTTTCATCGCTTCAATAATGCATATTGTGTATGTTCAAAACACCATCTCGACTAAATCCAGCTTCATCGGTAAACAAAATTAATGACAGAAAATGTTGCCCTTTACTTTGCAACCACTCGCAAAATTCTATACGCGGTAAAAAATCCTGTGCCAATAAGTGATGAGTTTCTTGTAAATGAAATGGGTGAAAAAGATGTTGTTTGAGGACTTGCCTCACGGTTAGCATTCTGTACAGCTGCACTTATTCCTCTGGTGCTAGTTCTCGGATTATTTTCTACTATTTGCAATATATAGGGTGTCCCACGAAAAAGTTGCATTTCAAAATTGCTATAAAAAAAACGGGTGGATATTTTTCAATTATTATTTTTTACTTTCTCCGTTACGAAGTACGAGAAAGTATTGTGATCGTGTTTTTTTTTGAAAATTTTTTTTACGGAAATATCGGTTTTGGGGTCCCTAGATACCATTTTAACAATTTCTGGAAAAAAAAATTGTGTCCGTGTGTGTGTGTGTGTGTGTGTGTCTGTCTGTGACACCACTTCATTCATATGGCTGCCTCGGCTGGCTTTACAGTAGCCCATTCTGTCGACCCAATTTTTCATGACATTTTCGATAGTGTGACCCTCAATGGCTGCTATGGCGACTTCAATCTCGTGCTTTAGGTCGTCAATCGTCTCTAGATGGTTGGCATAGCACTTATCCTTGATGGCTTCCCACAAAAAATAGTCCAACGGAGTCAAATCGCAGCTGCGAGGCGACCAGTTGACATCGCCGTTTCGGCTAATTATGCGATTTTCGAACGTACCGCGGAAAAGTTCGACTGTAATTTTGGCTGAGTGGCACGTGGCGCCGTCCTACTGGAACCAAATGCCGCCGATGTCTCCTCTTCCATTCGGGGAAAGAAAAAAAATTCCAACATGCAACGATAGCGCTCACCAGTTGAAAGTTACGGCGACTGCTACAGTTACCACATACCGCACGAAACAGTCACTCGTTGTGGGTGCAGTGACTTTTTCATGATTACGTGTGGATTTTCTGAGCCCCAAATGCGGCAGTTTTCCTTATTGACATAACCACCCAGGTGGAAATGAGCTTCATCTGAAAAGATGATTTTTCGATAAAAATGCTCATCTTTCATCAAGCATTCTTCGGCCCATTGGGTGAACCGAAATCGCATCGGATCATCGTGCGGCTTCAGCTCTTGCACCAATTGAATCTTGGACAGCTTGAAACCGAGGTCTTTCGTCAAAATTCTTTGAAGGGACGTGCGAGAAATGTTCTATTCCTGCGAGTTGTCGAGTTGATGTTGATGGATTGTCACTCACACTTTCGGCAACAGCAGTAATATTTTCGATTGTGCGCACTGGACGAGCACAGGAACGCGTTGCTTTGTCCATTAACGGGCCACTTTCACGCACATGCTTCACAAATTTATCTACAAACTGCCTGGAAGGCGCTTTATTTTTCCCGAATTTTGTGCGCATTTTTCCTGCAGTTTCGGTTGAAGACTCACCATTTTGGAAGTAAGTTTTCAGTATTTCCCAATTTTCTTCGAACGTAAACTTAACCATTTCGTAAACCGCAAACCTTTTACTAAATATTTGACAGACTGGCAAAGTCATTCGAGCTGTCAAAGCAGAAATAATCGATAGTTCAAAAAGCAACCGATAGATGGGCCACCCTGTAGCTTCTTCGTTTGCAACAGTACGACGAGTTCTGTGGGGCCGGGTATCAACTTTTGCTTTTTTAAAGCAGCCATCTTCTCTCAAACGCCTATGCACGTCAATAAATGTTCTAACATTAGAAACATGTCTTAGTTAATATCTCTCATGACAAATCCGTTGAGCTTTGGAACTATGTGAACAAGCTTCGCCGTAACACATAGATTTAGATTTAGATTAGACGGGGTCGATTGGCTGTGCAGAGCCTTACAGCACTGCGACCTGTTTAGATCTTTTGTACTAATACCCTACTGCTATTTGATTCCCAGAAATTCAACTTCCCTGACAAGGTCAATTAATTTCCTGGGAGGTAATGACCTGATCCGTTCTGGCGTTACCGCCATACCTCCGGTTAGGGCCTGCCTGGTGGTAGCTAGAGCTACACACTCGCATAATATGTGTTCGGCCGTTTCTTCTGCCGATTCACATAATCTGCATGTGGTATTATCCACTTCGCCCATATTGTGGAGATGGTACTTCACTGGGCAGTGTCCTGTTAGGAGACCGGTGATTAGTCTTATCTCGGTTTTGGTGAGGCGTAAGAGCTGTTTGGCTCTATTTGGCGAGAAGTCAATAAACATTTTGGATTGCCTTTGACCTGGTGCATTTTTCCAATGGTCTGTTTTGCACTTTTTTCCCATTCTTGGATCACGCCTTTTTTGTGTGCTTTCGATAGCCCACAGGTCGGTTTTGGTCCAATGATGGTAGTTGAGGCTCCTTCCTTAGCAAGTATATCGGCATGTTCATTGCCTTTTATGCTTGCGTGGCCGGGTACCCACATTAGGGTGAGCTTGTTGCCCTTTGCCAGTTGGTTCAGAACCTGTTTACAGTTCCAAGTGGTCTTGGAGTTAAAGCTGTACGCTTTAAGGCTCTTTAGGGCAGCCTGGCTATCCGTGATTAGATATATGCGTGCCCCTTTGTAGCCCTTTTTTGTGCACACCTGAGCACATCTTTCTAAGGCTATTATTTCAGCCTGTAAGACAGAAGGGCCATGTCCGAGAGGAACTGATTCCTTATGCTTAGGCCCATATATGCCTATGCCGGTGCCCACCTCTGTCTTGGATGCATTTGTGTACCAGAGTACAGAGTTGTGTTTTAGTTCTGTGACTCGTTTCAGACTGTTTTGGCGACTATCAATAGTCACATCAAATCTTGATTCGAAGTCATAGTTGATCGGCATTATGTCCGATGGTGTTTGTAGGAACTCGGTTGTGACGAGTTCTAGAATTTCTGAGTGCCCGGTTCTGTGGCCTGTACTGGTCCAGTTTAGTCTCAGTGCACTCATTAGACCTTCCTTTCTGATTTGTTCATGCAGGGGAAGTAGGTCTAGTAGAGCTTCCATTGCTGCAGAGGGAGTGCTACGTGCAGCTCCCGTGATACCAAGACAGGCCAGTCTTTGAAGAGCTTGGAGCTTCTTTTGTGCCGTTGCTTGTTTTGTTTTGGTCCACCATATTAGTGAGCCATATGTGATAATGGGTCTGACCACCATGATATACAACCAGTGTATCATTTTAGGTTTGAGTCCCCATGATCTACCAAAGAGCCGGCGGCCTATCCAGAGTGCCGCCGTTGCTTTGCTTATCGTTTTTTCCAGATGCGCGTTCCAGTTAAGCTTCCTATCAAGCACTAAGCCTAAATATTTCACTTGGTCGGAAAGCGCAATTTCTTGTCCTTTTACTATGGGAGCTTTGATTGAAAGTTTCCTGCGATAAGTAAAAGGAACAATCACAGTTTTGTTCGGATTGACATTGAAACCCTCCCTCAGACACCATTTTGATATGGTGTTAAGGGCCTCTTGGGCAAGGGACGATACGACGCTGTCGTATTTACCCCTTATGACAACCGCAATGTCGTCGGCGTAGCCTTGCGTACTGTAGCCCTTATCTGCCAAGGTCGTGAGGAGCTCATCCACCACGATGCACCAGAGCAAGGGTGATAGAACCCCGCCTTGCGGGCACCCTTTCGCCGTGGTTATCGTTTCAGACTCACTCCCTATACCTGTCGTGATTTTGCGGTTTTTAAGTACAGCTTTAATCCATCTGATAGTGGGTATATCAATGCCCTTCCTGATGGCTCCCTTTTCCACGGTTTTGAAGGTCGTATTATCGAACGCCCCTTCAATATCCACGAAAATGCCTAGTGCAATCTCCTTGTATTGAAGCGATGCCTCTATGCCTGTTGTAAGGCTATGCAAGGCATCTACAGTAGATTTGCCAGGTTGATAGGCAAATTGTTGCCTGTGTAGCGGGTTCGCTTTTAGGGCGCCGCACCTAATGTCGTTGTCCACGATTTTTTCCATGATTTTAAGGAGGAAAGAAGTGAGGCTGATTGGGCGGTAGGACTTAGCCTCATCAGGTGGCCTACGGCCCGCTTTGGGGATGAAGATCGCCCTGGCCTCCTTCCATTCCATTGGTATATAGCCCAGCGTGAAGCTGGCTTTGTATATTGCTTGCAGGTATGGAGCTAGTATGTCTAGCCCGTATTGCAGCAATGCAGGAAATATGCCATCTGGCCCTGGTGTTTTGAAGGGTTTGAAGCTTTTGACTGCCCATTCAATTTTTTCTCTAGTAATTAGTTTACCAGCCTTTCTTTTGCTCTCTCTGGTTGGTAGGAATATGCTTCCTTCCGTAGATTGAGCAGTTGTTGCGAGTGAGTCCGCAGGAGTTGAGCCCGGAAAGTGTGTCTTCAGGAGCACACTAAGACTTTCTTTGAGGCTCTCTGCGTGACTCCCATCAGGTTTTTTAATTAAACCGATGCCATTGGAGTGGTCTTTCGATAGGACCTTTTGGAGTCTTGCTGTCGGGGCTGTGTCGCTCACTCCCTCACAGAAAGCTCTCCAAGTTTTCCTTTTCGACTTCCTTAGCTCCTTGTTGTATTCTGATAGTGCCTGTCTGTAGGCATCCCAGTTGCCCGTCTTCTTTGCACTATTGAAGGTTTTTCTGGTTTGCGTCTTCAGGCGGTCTAAATCCTTATTCCACCAGGGCACATCTCTGTCAGGAGATCTCCTCTTAAGTGGACAGCTGGATTCGTATGCCTTTAAGATGCAATTCTTAAGGAGAGCCGCAGCTATTTCCAGCTCCCCTGCAGTTTGGATGTCGAGGCATAAGTCTTCGGTTCCCAGACCTAGGCACTCTCTGTAGAGGCCCCAGTCTGTGTTCCTCGGATTCCTGCACTCAACAACAGCTTCCTTAGTGACCTCAATATCAAACCCAATCTGTTGATGGTCTGATAAGGAGGGTTCTGCTAGAACTCGCCAATTTTTAATTGTACTTACTGTGAAGGCATCAGCCAGAGTGATATCTAGTACCTCCTGTCTGATTGCATTCACAAAGGTAGGCTCGCTACCTCTATTAACAATGTCTAGATTGTTAGAGATAATAAATTCAAGTAAATCCTTGCCTCTAATATTGGTGTCCGTGCTGCCCCACACGGTGTTGTGTGCGTTGGCATCACAGCACAGGAGTAGATATTTGTTTCCTTTGCTACACCATTCCACAAGTCTTCTTACCTCCTCTGGTGGCGGTGTATCCTTGTCACCCGGGAAGTAGGCCGAGGCCATGACTATGTGCCTTTTTCCTTTCTTCGTTGGGACCTCTACCAGCGCTGCCGCAAGGTCCCCTGTGGTGAATTCTGGAATGTAAATAAAGTTAATGTCCTTTCTGAGCATGAGGACTGCTCTTGGTTTGGTGCAGTCTGCTTTGTATACTAACCTGCAATTTTCCTTACCTGCCCGTTGTTAATCCAGGGCTCTTGTAAGAAGCCTATCCCAAATTTGGATTTCTTGAACCTCCAGTGCACGGCACTAGTTGCCGCTTTGGAGTGGTGGAGGTTCAGCTGTAGGCAGCGTATGCCCGCCATTGAGATGCCTAGACCCCAGAGGCACCAGCCTTTGGCTCTTTGGCCTTGGGCTTTTTGCCTTTCAGGGTATAGCTCCCCCTTACCTTGATTACCGCGGTGGATCCCTTATCGGCACACGTTTCCGCTTGCGGCGGAGTTGTGCCAACGGGTCCGCTGGTAGGCTCCTTTGAGCTAGAAGGGTCAGGACAAGCCTTTGTTGGCCCTTCGCCCTTTGGTGCTCTTTTGCCCTTGGGTCTTAGCTCTACCCAGCCAAACCCGTAGCAAATCTTGTTGCCCATTTTCTCCAGGCTGTCGGCGGAATTTGAGTCCACCGACAGCGTGACCTCCAGCTTGGGTCCCTTCGGATCTCTCCTGAGAACCCTCCAGCTTGAGGCCTTTAGACTGTTCTGGGCCTCAATTAGCGAGATTAGCTTCGCATTTGTGTATTCCAGGCTGTTTGGGAAGTAGCCTATCAGGATCTTAGAATGAGGCATTTCTGCCTCATCCAGCACCCTTAATTTGGCTCCCTCCCATAGCCTGAGATGGGCAGCTGCGCCCTTTAGCCAGTTGGCTGTGGCACTGTCTACACACCTCAGTGCGAGCCATCCTGGCCTCTGATGAAGTTGATGGAATCTGGGCTTCACGGTTCCCTCCTTACCATCCTCAATTATTTTTTCCAGAATAGCCTCACGTACGGCATCAATTTGTTCCGTCGACATGAGGTTTTCTGGAAAACCTTCTAGGCATACACCTACCTTCACACCCGTCATAATCTGACTATAGGACACAGCCTTGGCCTCGGTGCTAGGCACAGGCTGCCTTTTCGTCCGTTTGACCGTGGTTGTGTCCGGCGTGCTACCTGTTGACCGAGGTCTCTTGGTAGCAGCCGTGGGGTTGCTCTTGAAAGGCACTAATGCCTTTACTCGAGCTTCCCCTGGTTCCATGCCGTTCTTGATGAGGAACTTCATCCTCTTTCTTGCGGCACCGCTCATTTTGACCTTTTGGTCTTTTGTGTTCAGACCTTTAAGGCTGCCAACGAGCTCCTCATCGCTGCTTTTCAGCAGCTCCTCTTCACCTGTTCTGCTACTAGTTTCCATAGGCTCTACGCCTTTTGGCTCCTTTGCAGCAACACCGGACGTTAGGGAGTCGTCCACTCCTTTAGAAGATTGAAATACTTGGTTCATTTGAGTCCCACGAGTAGCTAGGGAAGTAGAAAAGTCCATTACAGCAGAGCCCCGCATGCCATAATAAGGCTAGTGAAGCTGGGGATCGCCTGGTACCCAGAGTTCGCATAGAGACGACTAAGCTCCTCCTTAGCCATGCAACCCTCGGCCTATGCTGTTCCGCCTTGGTTTGAGGTGTTTGTTTTTTGTGGTTTCCTTTCCACATTGATCCGGGCGGCTAAGCCATGATCCTCTAAGCTTGTTGCCTGCGAGACATGACCACAAACAGCAACAAGCCCGATATATCAGGTCTGATGGCTGTATGGGCACAAACAGACCCGGCGTCGTTTACCCTCGTGCAAGCCCTAAGCCACGATACTACAGCCGGGCGGGGGTGAGCAGGATGAGAGGTTTTGGCTCCCTAGCCTTAATAGTATAGGGAGCCGGAAAGGTCAGAGTGACCGAAGAGGTGACCAAGGGAGGTCGATAGATCAAAGATGGAAGCGACTCTACGAAGGAGGCCATCACTATAACAGTTTGTGTATAGCCTCGGAATGCATTGGCGATAGAACCCCGTCTCACTCCCCATTGTTATTCGGTTGTTGGCCGAATAACCGTAGGGTGCTCGTCGACAGTAGCAATACCTTGCCCCCACACCACGTCAAGGAGCATTCCCTTGTGAAGGCCGTAACACATAAGCATGTCCCTGTATTCTGCAAAAGTATAACGAATCATTTCGAAAGCAACTATTAAAAATGATAAATAAGTGAACTAAATACGTAGATAATCAGGAACACGACAAACTTTGAACAAATTATTGCAATATTAGTTTGACATTTACTAACGTTTTGTTTCATGAAATCATGGTCTGCCTTCATGGTTTATTAAAATTATGAAAAAAAAAACATTCAACGCCTGTAACTTGAAAACAAAAAGAGATCGGACACTATTGTATAGGATTTTTTAAATTATTTTTTGGTCCTCTATCGCGTGGTGCTATGCATTGTAGTTTGTTCTATGACACCCTGTAGATCCCTGCAATAAAATACCCATTTGTGAAGTGTACGTTTCTATTGTATACTGTATTAGAATTTTTAGGTCATAACATTACTGGCTCGGGCATTACAAAATAAAGTTGACTCTGTTGACTCCTTTCATCAACCTGCTACCCTCAAAGCCCTCCAAATATTTCTCGGCATGATAAAGGAGAATGTTAAAAAAAAACGTTTTTTTACCTAACGCCGCAACGAGAAAAACCTATTTAATATGTATCCGTTCCGCCTATTGATGATGAAAACATAAGTTACACCACAGAAAACTCTGGGGAAAACATTTAAGGTTCTCCATTTCAGGTATATCGATTTTCAATATTTTTATCTGAAAAAAAAAATCAATGATACAAAAAAATGTTTCAGATAAAAGTTGAACGGTTTGGAGGCGAACATACGGTAGTTACATATTGACCCTGGTTTGACCTTGTGACATCTACGTGAGGACAGGTAAAATTTAAAGTGCGCACTGTATCTCAAAAAGCAATAGAGGAATTACGAGTAACAGAAACTTTGAACATACTTCTTATTTGATAACGCGTTTGGTAAAATTTCGTACACCGGAAGTGGGTGTTTACCTTAACCGTTTTTTGTTTCCTTGTATTTAAAAAAATATCGGAAAGAAACAAAAAACGGTGAAGGTAAACACCCATTTCCGGTGTACACAATGTTGCCAAATATTTTTCAGTTCTTCGAAATGTTATAGGCGCTTAGTTTATCTACGCGTCTTAACAAATGCGTAATTATCTTAATTTGCATTTTATGAGGTTACTATTGCTCCTTTGCAATATTGACAAAAATACCGCATTTTTGAAATTTCCAAACAAGATAATTTTCGAAGCAGTACAGCTGCCAGTAACAATACAATGAAGAGATGAGCTTCTACCCGCTGTGCACCGATTTACCGCGGGCATCGTTAAGACCGTTTTCGCAGAACAATTAGGGGAAATGTGCAGCTGCTAGGACAACACAATGGACTGTTGAGCCGCCTCCTGCTGCCTGCGTACGTGACGAAATCGGTTCGAACCCAAATTGTTCTCGGAAGGGCAAATTGCTGATTCGAACACGTGCACCGACCTCGATGCTCCCGTCGTACCCTACCACCACCACCACCCGCAACCCGGAGAAGAGTAGGGCGTGGACCCCGTAAAAGGCCATGGAGCGCTCCCCCAGACGATCAGACGAAACACAAACAGTCATTTTTCGACTATCAGTAGACAACGACGCCAGCTAGCGTTTATGCCAAAATTGCCCGCCAAACGACGCCATCTGACCAAACAGCCGCCAGCTAAGACGCTGCTAATCATGCCGCCACCGATGAGGGCCGCACTGGGGCCGCATAGCCTAACCTTAAACGACATATGGAAGCCCACAGCTCCGCCCGATGCACTTTTTAGCACACGACGCCTGAGGAAGCACCGCCCACTGGTCCAGCCTAACATCCCAAACGCCTTGTCCGCTCACGACGCCATGATGTCCACAGACGTCCAAGATGCCGCGCCAATTACAGGCGCCACCCTCCTGATGTCATCTGCAGACGCCACCACAGACGCCGTATCTGCCTAAAACGTCGTAGCTCCTTCAGACGCCGCAAGCAGCGCCGCCCTCGCCTACGTAAGACAACCCGAGGCGACCGCGACTTCCATCACGATTACAGGCCCGCGAATCATAACCGCGAACGACCAGAACCGCGACCGCGAACACTGACTAATTTTAAACTTATTATTGCCCCACGAAAAGACGCAATAACGTAGTGTACGTGCGCTCATGGACGCTCCAGTGCGCCATAAACAGTGACCCAAACAATCCACAACATCAGCCCAGACGCACCACCTACAACCACTCGCCTACATGCGGGAATACATGCAGGGGCGCCCATGATTAGATGACACCATCCAACCAGACCACCTCTAGTTCCAGCCGCCCTGTGCTCCGCCCCAGCGTCCGATGCACCAGCCGCTCAAAGGACTGGAGAGACAGACCGCACGTTTTGGTGCCCGCCGGGCCAGTGCGCACTTGGATGTCAGCTCATCCCCGGCCGGACCAGTCGTGACTGCTTCTAGGATGCGGCTACCACAGGCACCCAGTGATGCCGAGATCCGGTTTGGGATGTCCGAATCTCCTCACACCTCACCCTTGGAAAGATCTCTAAGGACCAGTGTCCCGGCCAGCATCGTAGGACCTAGATGCCGAGATCCGGTGTCGAGATGAGCAAATCCCCTCGCACCACAACTGCGGAAGGCTCTCCTCAAGGACCAGTGTCCTGACCAGCATCGAGAGCTGACCGTACGCAGATGTCAAGGTCAAACCAAGGTCACTATGTCACTGCCGTATGTTCTCCCAAAAACCGTTCAACTTTTATCTGAAACATGTTTTTGTATCATAGTTTTAGAAAAAATCGATATAATCTATCCTGAATTTTTTATCTTTGATAGAACATTTTTTCTCAGACTTTTCCGATGTTTTCATCATCCATAGGCGTTACGGATACATGTTAAATAGGTTTCTCCCGTTGCGGCGTTGTGTTCAAAACGGGGCTTTTTAGCATTGCTCTTTCTACCATCATTTTATCAGATCGTGGTCAAAAATCCTAGGACCCATAGTTACAGGATTTACACACTTTTTCAACAGTTAAATCTGCTCTGACTAACTATGCAATGTTAAGTTTGCCGGACAGTAGGTAAATTATGTTAGACGCCTCCGATTCCGCTGCTGGCGCGGTCTTGCAGCAGAAGGAATCTTCTGGAATTTTTCGACCGATTTCTTTCTTTCACGCCAACCAAACTCAAATATAGCACGTTCGATTGAGAATTTTTAGCAGTTTACTTGGCAATTATAAAATTTAAATATTACCTGGAAGGTCGCTTATACTAAAAGACACCGCACTAATCTTATGGGATTTGTTTCCCGGTAAAATCGACTCATTTTCACATATGTTCTAGTTCATGATCTACCGAACAAAACATATCGTGGGCGCAAGCCTTAATAATGGACAGTTTATTAGTTACAGCCAGTCAAACAAGACGAAAAACTCTACCTGTGCGAGTATCGTTTAGAGACACTTGCGGCTCAAAAAGTCTCGTAGAGAAACCATTATAACTCAAAATAAAATCTAGTATAAGGCAAATCCGAGTAAAACTTAAGTGTAAGAGCGCACTATTATAATTCACTACATAAGGCCTACTTTTTATTATAATAGTTTCGCTTTTTAATTTTTTCGTACTTAAATAGTATTTTTAATTTTTGTTCTGTTCTCTTTTCTCCTAAAAAGAAAAAAATTGTGATGTGGCCATCATGTTACTTTCTCCGACCTTATATTTACGTTTTCATGGGTTTATTTTCAATTGAAATCATATTTTAAATGTACATCGAGCGTTGCGTAAACTCGGATGAAACTGACGTTTAAAACGTCAAAATCATGAAATATGGAAAAATTATACTTCAAATTCAAAAACTCGGTTTACTCAAAAACTAACGAGATTTCGAAAAAAACTTATTCTTTAGAAGTTGTTCATTTTGGCATTTTCTACAATTATTATTCACATAAATTTGCTGTAACAATTATCGTTTCATAATTATAAACCAAAAATTAAAAAAAATAAATAAATTTTTTTCTCGAATAGTAATGATTTTATGAAAAATATTTCAAGCAAAAGATGTTCATTTCTTTGTTGTCTTTGATGTTTGTTTAAATGTTTTTGTAATATTTTTCATATTTAAGAAAATATTGGCAAAAAACAAAAAACAGTTAACGCCCACTTTCGGTGTACGAAATTTTACCAAAAGCTTTTTAGTTCTTCGGATTATCAAATAAGACGTATGTTCAAAGTTTCATATCAATTGCTTTGTTAGTTTTTGAGATACAGCGCACACAGCAGACACACACACACACACACAGACACACACACACACATACACACACACACACACAGACACAAAAATTTTTTTTCCAGAAATTGTTGAAATGGCATCTAGGGACCCCAAAACGAATATTTCTGTAAAAAAAAATTTTGAAAAAAAAATCACGATCACAATACTTTCTCGTACTTCGTAACGGAGAAAGTAAAAATACACACAGGATAAAAAAAACATAAAGAACTTATAGAATATCTAAAAAGGAATCACAACATTGACCTGATTACAAATTCACAAAATAAACAAAAGCAAGTGTGGAAACTAATAAGGGAAGAACTACAAGGAGAATCAAAGAAAAATGATCCTATAAATGTAAAAAATGACCATGGCCAAACATTAAAAAATAACGTCGATGTGCCAAATGAATTTGCAGAATATGTTTCTACCATAATTGGACAATCAATAAGGAACCACTTTGGGGATAGTATTTCAGAGGCGTGCACAACATCACCATATGCTATGCAATCAATGTTTCTTACTCCTGCATCAGAAGGTGAAATTTATGACGTAATTGTAGGTTTAAAAAACAACACAAGTACTGGACAAGATGGAATTTCTACCAAAGTTGTGAAACATGTTGCACTAGAAATTATCGAGCCACTGTATTACCTGATAAATCTATCATTTGCTGTTGGACAGTTCCCTATTGCTCCTAAAACATCAAAAATAAAACCTATACATAAAAAGGGATCGAAAACAGACAAAGAAAATTATCGCCCAATTGCAATACTGGACATTTTTTCAAAACAAAAATATATTGTAAAATTCCAACTGCTCAGCGATACTCAACATGCCTTCCGAATAAACCAATCTACAGAAACTGCAAGTGTTGACATCATTCAAAAAAATTCCGTAAACCTAGATGCTGGAAAGTGCGTGGCGGGCATCTTCTATGACTTTTCACGGGCATTTGACACCATTGATGTGAAGTTCGTACGTGATAAGTTAAACGCCCTTGGAATTCGAAGTAAATTTTATAGAATCGTTTTTATCAAATCGGAAATTGATCGTACAGATAAGTGAGAGTGCTTCAAAGAAATGTGGACTGAATAAAGGCATAGTGCAGGGATCAACAGTATGTCCACTTCAATTTCTGTTATATATTAAGGACTTGAGCGACCACGTAACAGAAGGACACTATCAATTTTGCCGACGATACTGCCATTATTATAACAGCCGAAAACCAAGAAAAATTAGTTACATAAATTCATAAACTGAACTCAGAAATGACTGATTGGTGCAATACTAATACCTTATTACTTAATCTAAATAAAACTAGCACCATCCAGTTCTATATCAGAAAACCACCTGAAGTCCCTTTCCACAACAACTCTACAGTTGTTCGCTATCTAGGGAGTTATATAGACGATAAGTTAAGTTGGCATGAACAAATTGATTATGTGCTCTCGAAGATAAATAGTGCATACTATGCTATACTGAAACTTAGAAATAAATTAAAACGCAAATCCCTTATGAATACTTATTACGCGTTGGTGTATCCTCATCTGATGTATAATATTATGATCTGGGATAAATCGAACATACACAGGGCGTTGCACAAAAACGGATAATTCGTCTGATATTCCGTCTCCGAAAAATCGAGACATGCCGCAATGCATTTAAAAGCATCAACATACTAACCGTCATCAGTATTTATATCTATAAGTGCGCACTCTATATTTATCAAAATCCCCACAAATTTGTGAAAAATAGTAGTATGCATACATACCAAACCTGGCATAGCACAAATATAAAAATGTACGAAAAAACAGCACTATACACGTGCATAGTGGTGTACAATAAACTACCACAAGAAATAAAGAGGTGTAGCAATAATAACATGTTTAAAACAAAACTTAAATTAAAATTAAATTAAATTTCCAGTCGAAAAATGCTACTATGATTTTTAAGAATTTATGTGTAATTAATGTGTGATATTCTCTTAATTTATCGATTTATGTACTTTTATTTAAATTTAAGTTTTTATTGTAGTTTTCATAGTATTTATTTCACAAATTTTATATAAATTTACCAACTTCCGTTGGCCAGTAACCCGATTTTACACATTTAATGATCTTCCGTAAAAATAGATCATTTTGTGTGGCAATCTGAATATCGCGAAATTTAATTTGAAATTCATCACAATTTGAAAAATAATTACAATAATCCGGATCTACACTCTCCCACTGTTCCATATTAACTTCTAACGGTAACCAAGATAACCCATATGCCAAATTATTTTCTGATTTCACGTATTCTATTTCATAATAATAATTTGATAATATGACAGCCCAACGACGTAGTCTATTTGCTGAAAATTGTGGAATGCCTTTCACAGGACTAAATATACTTAATAAGGGTTTATGATCGGTTACGATTATACATTTATTTCCATACAAATAATCGTTAAATATACATAATCCAAAAATAATTGCTAAGCCCTCTTTCTCTATTTGAGAATATTTAATTTCTGTTTGTGATAGGGTCCTCGACGCGTAAGCGATTGGCTTCACTATATTTTTTTTAATACGTGACAAATTAGAATCCCAATACCATATTCTAATGCATCCTCTATTAATTTAATTGGCAATTCCGGTTGATAATGCACTAAAATGTTATCTGATGTAAGTAAGCTTTTGCTTAATTATATTGAAAGCTTGGTTACATTCATTCGTCCATAACCAATTAACGTAATTGTTAGTAAATTATATAAAGGGTGTAAAATTGAGGATAGATTTCTTATAAATATTTCATAATAGTTTACTAATCCCAGAAACGATTTAAGTTGCGTTATATTCTTAGTTTTATGAGAATCTTTAATGGCCACAATTTTATCTTGACAAGGGTGTAATCCCTCCTTATCAATAATAAAACCCAGATATTTCACTGATTTTTCAAAAAATTAACATTTATCTAATGAAATCCTAAATCTTGCAAAATTTAAAACTCTTTCTGGTCTATCTAAGTGTACATTTTTTGTTCTACCTGTAATAAGTATGTCATCCAGAAAACTTGCCACCCCGTCCAGTCCATGCAGCAGAGACTCCATGACTTTCTGGAAAATTGCGGGTACTGATGATACCCCGAAGTGCAGACGCTGATAATGAAAAAGTCCCGTATGAGTACTTATGGTAACCAATTTTTTTTTAATCTTCATGAAGTGAAATTTGTTGATATGCATTTTTTAAATCTAATTTGGAAAATTCAATACCACCACTCAACGTTGCGAATAACTCCTTGATGCGTGGTAATGGATATTTATTTACTTCCAGGTTTAATTGTCACCTTAAGGGCCCGCTCTACCCACCATGAATCTGCTTTACAAAGAAAAGACAGAGATGAGCGCGTGCTTCTGTCTTTATCCCGTAGGCGCGATATGACAACGTTGTAGGGATCCATTGTGCACATGGTAAAAGTAGGAGTAGACAACACGAAAACAATTTGTTTGAATATGTGTACTAGACGTCTTATATCAAGAATACGATATGTTACAATGAATGACACGCCCGGGTGAAGGTTAAATCCGAAATCTGTGTTCAAACCGGAGACGCAAACTGCCGTCTGTGTATAGGGATTGGCAATATTCGTCTACAGTGTTGCAAGGCAGAATTTAATACCACTATCGTCCGCCAGGGTCACTAAAGCATAATTTTATGAAAATGCTATTTTACTTGCACACCTTTGAGATTGAGTCGAAACACCATGAACAAATGTGGTCATTTTATCCTTTCTCGATATTTTAATGCATTCTCTTTTTGCATTATTTGAAATTAAACAATTTGAAAGCGGTTATACGTAAATTATTACAAAATATAATGCATGTTACAAATGTAACTTAATATATGGAACGATTGTGTATATCCAGACATGTTAATGTTTATTAATAATCACGAATCAATATGTTTTATATCTAGGCAACTTCATATACAATTCCACCAGCTCCAGAGGGTTCTTAAAATCACCACAAATCCGTATGCTCCCGTTTTGTTTAATTACTGGTACAATTGGTGTTGCCCAATCGGAATAATCCACAGGAATTAAGACTCTAAGTTTCAAAAGTAGTTCCAATTCTAATTCAAATTTAGGATCTGTCATTGTGTCAACATAGCTTGTCTTCTTATACTTCGACAACTTTTTTTTATTTCAGTCCAATAAATTTTACCTTCCATGTCGTTAATTTAGTTAAAGTGTTAAAGTGTCAGTCCATTTAAACGTCTTGTATTGTATAAATGTTTCCTTAAGTGAAGTGTCATTGTAGAATTTACTGTCCCTGTATATTTGTCTTTTGAATTTTATAAGTCCAAGGATGTATTTAGGGAGTGGATATTTATAGAATTGTTTTTTTTTACTTCAGGAGTAAGGTTAATGGATTTAGCGAGCGAGGTATTAAAATGGGATATGGTCGAGGGATTAATGTTCGTGGGGTGTTGGAAAAAAGCTAAAGAGATGTCTTCAGCAACCTTTTCAATAAATTAAGAAGGTGGGAGCTTAGGTTGGGATTGTAAGTTAAGGTCGAATTGAATTGAAAGATGATTGGAACAGAGGTCAGGAATTAGTTTAATTGAGTGGATAAGGTGACGGATATTTGAGGTACAAAGGAGGACGTCGGAGGTTGTACAGTGGTTTTCAGCCATAATAAATGTAGGGGAGTAGGGACTTTTACAAAGTTAGAGTTGTTACAAAATATGGATATCTGTTGTGATTTTCCTCTGTTGACGTTAAAATCGCCGATTATTATTGCGTGATCGTATAACGAGGCTTTAGTAAATATAGTATCGCCAATAGAAGAATAGGGATGTATGTAATTCAGGAAGACGTGTAATGTGATATGATTAAAGGAAATGGTACAGTGGAGACATTCGTTCATAGGATTATTGATGCGCGGTGGGTTAGATTTGCTGAACGATACAGATGGATGAAAAGCAGCAATTGAACCCCCTCGCTGATTTTCATTCAAAACTGTGGACGGAATCTGGATGCTTTTCCAGTTTTGAAAGTGAAAAGGCGTCGTTGTTTTTGTTTCAACGAGGAGATTCACCTGGGTAGGATTGTTGGATAGGAGATGGGATTTGTTATGTAGGGAATTTATGTTTGAATAAAGGAAACGCATATTAGCCATTGCTTACCGGTACATTGCCTGTGTGTACTTCTACGAAAGGGACGACGGGACGGGATGATGTGGAGATATTTCAGGTCAAACGTGACGATGAACATTCTATTGCCTGAAAATGAAGCATGCGTGTCAATTTGAAATGAATCGGTGAATCTATTGCGTAATTTTTTCAAAAGTTCTTTACGGTCGGTTGCTGAAGGCTTATTTACTTCCATCGCGTACGTATCTAGATGAAGTCATGTAATGTGAATGGTTTATGGACGCGGGAGTCATTTTTAAATGAAGCCTCAATGTCTGCCGATTTCTTGTTAGTAATATGAATTTGTATGTTGGAAATTCCTTCGATCGGCTTAGTGGGGCGTTTTTTGCATTTGGTTGACCATGCGGTGTGTCCTTCGTCGTTGCATGATCTGCATCTTTCCGGTAGCTCCGTGGCGCAGGATGATGTTCGATGCGGGCCCATGCATTTATTGCATTTAATTTCATTGTCGTAGTCCGTTGTCTTGTGTGTAAATAAATTGAATTTGCTGCATGGGACCGGCAGCGGCAGCGGTCCCGGGGCAAAACTTTCCACGACTGGATATGTATTACACAGATATCTGAATTGATTGTGGAATAGTTTGGTGTACGATTCATAACACGACGTAATAATACATATCAGCCGTGTTTTTGCATTTGTAGCTCTTGCGATTATCCTTTTGCAGTATGGATGATTAATTCTCCTGGCCATTAATTCGCAGCTAATTGTACTCTCCTCAATTTCGAATTCCACAGCCTTTATAATACAGCTGTACGATATTGTTGTCTCGCGTTTTTCGCCAGTTGTTTTCGGCCTCGAGGTCAATGCGGTATAGTTGGCTATCAGATTTTCCGTTTTTAAGACATTTAGTTTTGATTATTAATGCATTTTTGTCGTAGTTATGCGCGTGCCAAATTTAGGCAATTTGTATGCGCGAAGTTTCTT
The DNA here is from genome assembly GCA_910593695.2 of Ocypus olens. Lineage (NCBI taxonomy): Eukaryota > Metazoa > Arthropoda > Insecta > Coleoptera > Staphylinidae > Ocypus > Ocypus olens. Next base: position 18,149,379 of record OU343052.1, on the reverse strand, counting down.
AAGGGGAGGTGAAAGAATATGTGTGTCTAAACTCTTGCGATTGAGGGCAAGATGTATATGTTATATTTAAAAAAATATTCGTCGTTAGTCGTAACAAGTATTCTCTTTAATATATATATTAATGTGTATTAATCGGTAGAAATATCGACATTTCGGTAGGATTGGCAACGCTGCTAAGTGCGTTCGACGCGCTTTCGTCCGGCGTTAGTAGCGCCACAGACGCGCGTTATGCTGGGTTTATACGACGTTTAACGGGGATTAAGGATTAACGTTTAGCGTTTAACGTTTAAGGGAAAGATGCCGTTCACACAAAAATTAAGAATTAAGAATTTTAGATAAAGCGCTTGCGCGTCGACGTTGCCAGATCTTTTATCACAAATTTTAGGAAAATACTGTTTTGCAACTAATTCTTCTAATGAATATAAAAAACAATAAAATTATTCTTTATAATATTCAATTCTTTATTTTTATCACTAACAATTCCGACAAATTACTTAAATCGCATGTTTTGTTATGAATATGTAAATCTGGCATCATAGTAATCAGCTGTGTTTGTGGAAACGATTAATTTACCACAATTGTACACTGAATGTTTCAATATGGATAGAGATGATGTTATTATGTGTATGGGATTTTTATTGGTAACTACTACTGCTGTTTTCACATTGAATAAAAGAAGAAGAAGGTTTAAAACTCGCCCAATGAATATAACTCGGTAATTATTTACTCATTATCCTTTCGAAATCCGGGGATCTTACTTTGCCCACCTGTACAGTAAATAACTATTGTTGATGTTCACCTAACCCACACTATATTATAGAATAATGCATTGACATTACCATAATTTGGTCAAATTTATGAAGGAGGAGGATTACGAACAGTACTTTAATTAAGTACACGAGGATGAGTCCTGCTCAATTCGATTATTTATTAAACCTATTGAAGCCTATGCTTCAAAAACATACTGACAAAGGAGCTTTCAGTGCAAGCTTTCGTTTAACAATGACTTTACAGTAAGATATTGCTTCAGAAATGAGTAACTTATTTGTTAATAACTAAATTATTTTAGTTACCTTGCTGAAGGTTGTTCAATGCAGCAAATTGCCTGGGACTATTACATTGGAAAATCAACAGTCCATGTTGTGATAAAAGAAACTTGTGCTGCATTATGGGATATATTGTCTCCCATTTTCCTTCAATCTCCCTCAAAAGAGGATTTTATTAAAATAGCAGATGGCTTTCATAAAAGATGGAATATGCCTCTATGCGTAGGTGCCTTGGATGGTAAACATATACAAATACAAGCGCCAAAGTACACAGGTTCCGAATATTTTAATTACAAACATAGCTACAGGTAACATTATTGAAGAAGCAATATGTAAGAATTTGTAATGAAGTATAAATTTTTTTAGTTTAATATTGATGGCAACGTGTGATGCCTACTATAGATTCACATATGTAGACATCGGTCAATCGGGGTCAAACCATGACAGCCATGTTTTTAAAACATCCAAATATGGAAAAGCCATAATGGAAGACGAAATAGAGTTACCTGGAAATATGACATTACCTGGACAAAAGAAATCATTGCCATTTTTTTTTGTAAGTGACCAGGCATTTCCACTACATAAGAGGATTATAAAACCTTATCCAGGGCAAAATTTGGGAACGGAGAAAAATATCTTCAATTACCGGCTTTCTCGTGCAAGGCGGACGATAGAAAATACCTTTGGTATTTTGGCACAACGATGGAGGGTATTGAGAAAGCCTATAATTGCCAATATAGAGAATTGTGAAGTAATTGTGCAAGCGGTTGTTTGTTTGCACAATTACTTGCAAATATCCGAGCACGATATACCTGAAAAGGATAGAAAATACTGTCCCACTGGTAATGCCGATTACATTGACAGTGAAGGAAAATTCCATTTTGGGGAGTGGAGAAAAGAAGGAGGAACAATACCACCTGTACGACGCTTTGGAAGCAACAATTCTAAGAAAGATTACCTACAAAACAGGGACTTCCTAACGAGGTACTTTGTTTCACCAGAGGGTTCTATTGGAGGGCAGGATGAATATATTTTAAGAGGATCATTGCCTACGTAATAAAAACACATTTATTGCAATTTTTTATATATTATCTTATATTACTAAAATTATAATTTTTTATTAATTACATTTTATTTTAAAAAAATACATAATTAGTCTTCTTCATCACTTACAAATGTATCAAGCAAAGAAAATATTGCTGCATGTGCCTGCATTTTTTTCCCCTTTATTTTATGTAATTCTCGAGCTACAGCCTTCCCGACATCATCCTCCGTGTTATCATTTGGTAATACTTGTCTTTGCTCCATAAAAGAGCCAAACTGTTTCAATGTGTTTGTCAATGTAGATAATACTTCCGTGTTGCTACTTCTCCTCTTAATACATGTGCTCCTTAATGAGCCAGCTTCACTTTGGCAACTACTTGGTGAAGTGATATTGGTGCCAATCATGTTTTCATTGGCAAACTCATCGATGGCGAAATCTTCGTCTTCCAATAAATGCGAGGATGGAGTAATACTTGCGCCTTCTTTTCTTCTGTTATAACTGGATTTTGTACTAAAAATATTTTAAAGTAAATTATGTACGAATTGAATATTATTTAAAAATAAAATAATACTTAAGTAATAGTACATGTAAAGTGTACAATTTAAAACAATGCTCAATAATAGTGCAGCACAATCTAGAATGACACGAGAGTGGGCAGCACTTTTCAAGATAAATGTTGATGTATTGATTATAATTTAAAATAAATGTGATTAAGAGTAATTATGGACATCTTGTGGCCACAGTTTTGAGTACCAAGACAAATTAACTAACTCAACTAAGCCAACTCTGTTTCATTTGCAGTGCCATTCAAACAATCGGACATTGGAGTATTATAAGTTATATATTAATATTATCCATATACTTACTTTCTACGCTGGATATGCTTATCTAGAAATTTGAATAAGTCCATAAACGGCCACCTTGTGGTTGGATGTGCTCCAGACCCGGAGGCACTGCAGTCTTCAATCTTTTTTTTTCCTGCCTATAACGTTGCCGCAATTTCGAAAATTTCTCCTGGGCCTGCATACCTTCAAAGTATTCGTTTTAAATTAAATAACTGACAGTATTCATGAAATTTAATGGAATATAAAACATAAAAATTTTAGAATTCAGATTTTGGGTAGAGATTTAATTCATCTTTCTCATTGAAATGAATAGCTTCTAAGAATACGGTAGAATCCCGATTAACCGAGACTTGATTATCTGAGGTGGACCAGAAGTAATATGCACTTAAATTCAAAGCACAAACATTAATTGAATGTACAGAGCATTCGATATCGAATGAGCAGAATAGAAAAATTAGAATAACATTCTTGTTCCATAAGTGGTTTTAACTCATCTTTTTCAAACTTGCGACTGGTGCGATAAAACCATAATTATAAAACTTCTGCTCTAGTGCTAGTTTATTTCTCCCTAAATTAGGCATGTTATATTTTATAACATGTTTAATGCAACTACGGTTTTTGTGTGATTTCTTACTAGACGGTACGGCTCATATAAACGAAGTACATTTGTTTTGAAAATTGTGTTACTGCAAACCAAATGGAGTAAATCGATACCAAAAACTTTTCATTCAGACAAAGTTACAACCTTCACCTCTAGGGAAGTTCGATGGAATTCTGGTCCACCAAATACACATATGCTCCGCAACGCAGTGAACCCTTTAATTGCATTCATGTACCGGGTGACCCAGGGTTCTGTAAAAGCCCCATAACGTATTTGCTATTTGAGATATCGACTTTTAGTTTTCTTGAACTGGTACCCACACTTATTCTACATATTTTAAAAATATGTATGTTTTTGTACAGGGTGTCCCAATATACATAACAGACCAAAGTTATGTTTTTTTTAAATGGAACACCCTATATATTATACTTTATTTTCAACCCTCTTAATAAGCTAATAAAAATAGTATAAGATAGTATAGGTCTATTATGGACGATTGGTTAGTTATGGGCAAATTTGTGGCAAAAACAAGGACACATTGCAAAAATTGCAGAAGTGCTCCTAGCAAAGCTATCGTCATTTTTTATACACTGAAGAATTTTCCACATCATGAAGAATAATACAAATCGGCTTTGGTTCTTTTTTGTTGATACTGCTATACAGGGTGTCAACATACGCAAAATATTGAATAACTATTTTTTTTCAAATGGAACACCCTATATATCTTGCCACCAGTGTATGGAATTTTTAATAAGCTTTCCAATGATGTACAATTTGTATAATGAAATATTAAGGATTCTTGAGATTTATCCATAAAAACATTTTTCTTTTGCCGCCTCCTGCTCATTTTTGGATTTTCAGCCAAAACTATGCATTTTCTGAAAAAATAATAGGAGACCAAAGTTGTAGAGCGGAAAATTTTCGATCGACATAGGTCTTTCGACTTTTCCAATAATGCGTGTATTGCCCGCCAGAGCCCAAAATCGTGACCGTATATGCATTTTAGCGTTTTTCTCAAATTTTTTGTTAATTAATTGTACTATACTTTATTTTCCACGTCCTCTAGCAGAAAACTGGGTAATTATAGAATTATTTAAATGACCTACATCGATTGAAAATATTCCGCTCTACAAGTCTTAAAAGAAGCAATTTTTGCCGAAAATGCATCGTTTTCGCTAAAAATACAAAAAAAACATTGAAAAACGCAAAAATTGATACATACATTTTCAATTTGCATTTTAGGGAAAACTATGCATTTTTGGCAAAAATTGCTTCTATTAAGAGTTGTAGAGCGGAACGTTTTCAATCGATATGGGCCATTTTAATTTCCCTATAATTTCCCGTTTTTCCGCTAGAGGGTGCGGAAAAAAAAGTATAATGCAATTTATTAATAAAAAACGCTAAAATGCATATACGGTCACGATTTTGCGCGCTCTGGCGGGTAATGCAGGCATTATCTTAAAAGTTGAAAGAACCACATCGATCGGAAATTTTTCGCTCTACAACTTTGGTCTCTTATAATTTTTCATGAAAATGTATAGTTTTGTCTGAAAATCCAAAAATCAGCGGAAGGTGGCAAAAGAAATATGTTTTTATTGATAAATCTCAAGAATCCTTAATATTTTGTTATACAAACTGTATATCATTGGAAAGCTTATTAAAAATGCCATAGATTGGTGGCAACTTATATAGGGTGTTCCATTTGAAAAAAAATAGTTATCCATTGTTTTGCCTATGTTGACACCCTGTATATCACTATGATTAAAAGAGAACCAAGGCCGATGTGTATTATTCTTTATGATGTAGGAAATTTTCTAGTGTATAAATAATGATGTTATCTTTGCTAGGAACGCTTCTGCAATGTTTTTAATGTGTACATGTTTTTGCCACAAATTTGCCCATAACTAGCCAATCGGCCATAATAGACCCATACTATCTTATACTATTTTTATCAGCTTCTGAAGAGGGTTGAAAATAAAGTATAAAATATAGGGTGTTTTATTTAAAAAAACATAACTTTGTTCCGTTATGTATATTGGGACACCCTGTACAAAAACATACATATTTTTAAAATATGTAGAATAAGTGTGGGTACCAGTTCAAGAAAACTAGAAGTCGATATCTCAAATAGCAAACAAGTTACAGGGCTTTTACAGACCCCTGGGTCACCCGGTATGTAATGTGAGTTTCACGATGATATTACACCTTGTTTCTTAAAATGTGCTTTTATTCCATTGCTCGATTATTCTAGTTTTCCAATTATCTCAGGGAGGCCAGGTCCACCATAGCTAGCTTGGATAATCGGGATTCTACTGTAATTTGTAGAATATCATACAACATTTCGTTACACGAGTTCAATAAAGGATTGGAACGATGACAGATTTTTTTAAGGTACGGAAGGAAGAACATTCAATTTCAAGAATGCTTCACATTTTTTTACCCCGACATATTTCGGTCTCGCGACCACAGTCATTAAAAAATAATATCATTAACCACTCCAGCAAATTACAAACAAACTTCATTAATATTGTACTTACCACTTATGTTAAAATGGCTCCAGCTGTATTCCACGCATTTTCTGTGACTAAATTATCCTTATATAATTTATGACCTTTGTTATACAAGTGCGGGTGTTCCTCCACAACGGAAATAAATAGTTTCGTATTTATACCAGAGTCTACTTCTGATGCCACCAAGTCGTCGAAACTGTCCATTTTTTACTTTTCGTATTTTTGCAAACACAAGCCGTGAACATAACCTCCTACAATTTACCGCGTGCCAAACATTCGTTGTCGCTGTCAGCGCTAAAAGTATGCGCACATCGATTTATGTTTAACGAATTTAAGGAAAAGTAGAAAGTAACCTACCCTTAAACTTAAACGTTAAACGTTAAAATCCTTAAAACTTCGTATGAACGCATAAGCACTAATACGTTAGTTCTACTTTGCTTGAACGCTAATCCTTAAACGTTAAACGTCGCATAAACCCAGCATTAGTGGCGCTGCTAAAATAGAAGCGGCGTGTGAACGCTCGACACGAATTCAATGCAATTCCGGCTTTCGCCATGAGACGCGCCACTTTTTGTGGCTGCCACTAGCGGCGGAGTCAACTGCTCGAACCGTCGGAAGCGCTGCTGTTTAGTGGCGGTGGCTGCGTGTGAACACTCCCATTTGCCAACGGAAGCGCTGCTTAGCACTTTTGTGGCAGCTAAGATTCATATTTGAGTGCGTGGTGATATTATGGATGTGTTCGGTAAGGATTGTGTGTGTACACTTGGTTGTGGCGGCTGTTGGCATACTGCTTGTGTTGGTTGATTTTGGTGTATTATTTCGTCGAATTGCGATTGTACTTTCAGCAGTAACTCTTGAAGGTTTTTATTCGTGCATTCAGGAAGATTTAATTTACCTTGAGTTGCTCGCCTGTTTGGTGATTTGCCTGCATGCTTTTTTTCTGGACGTCCGCGTTTCCTGTGTGAATGGGTCGTCATCGTCGGAGGTTGAAGTGGGTTGGTCTGCCATCTTAGCGCAACAGCCCTATACTGGTCCACCTTAGATATCCGGTGTGGTGATTGTGGGAGTTCGATTGTATTTGAACGCGTTTGTTCACTTTTATTCACAGCGATATATTTATTCATTCGCTCGCATCTAATCTCGGCGAAGCATAGCGATATATGATTATTCCGGAAGCAACATCTAATGCTTTAAAGACATCTGAAAACAATTTAATTCTTTGTGTTTTCATTTCAAAATATTTTATAGTAGAAGCACGGGTGTTAAAGAAAAACGCAAAAACTTTCAACCAAGTTTGAAGGTTATTAAATTTAAAAAAATGACTGATCTAACGGTTATTCCGGAAGTAACGTTAAATGTTTTGATTTATTATTAAAAGAGATTTTTATATATGCACGAGTTTTATTGAAAATTGCAAAAAAATCATTTAAGGTTTAAGGTTAAAAATTTCAAAAACAACAGTTTCAATAGTGTGCTACGATTTTTATGGCCAAATTGAAATCAGCAATTAGTAAACAATAGTAAAAATTTTGTATGTAATTAAGAAAAAGTTAAAAATGTTTGCCTTGACTTATCGGAAATTATTGAAATTATAGAAAATGTTTTCAATTCTTCCACGCTGGTGACGGCAAATTTTCCTTGCTGTTGGTTTGCTTGTAAACTAGTTGTTAGACCATAAATAAAAAAGTTCTTCCGTAAAATATTTTTGAAAAAATAAATCAAAAAACTTTCTAAGACAAAATCATTTCTAGTAAGTTGTGAGTGCCATTTCATTGTACTTGTACTCAACTAAATTGACAAATTTTCACCATTTGATATTTACCTTTTTGTTGTAAATCAAAAAAGGCATTTCTTCTGGCCTTGTTACTTTGAAGTGCTAATGAATTAGTTGGCCCTGGCTGTGGATAGCACATTTCTACATCTTCATCATCACCGGTTCGGCCATGTTTCAAGGTCTGTCCTGCTGCGAGAATTTTGTCATAATTGGTTTTTACATTGTGATCTTCATGATCCAATATATCTAAATGATAAAAAAAAAATCGATACATACTGGTCAAAATAAAAATATATACCGAGAAACTTCTAAGAATCACTTTCTCATCCATCAATATGCCTTTTAGTAATCCTAACTAGTTTTTCCGAGCTAAAGTAAAAGTAGGTAAAATTGTGTTCTTTTTATTTTTAATTAAAAAAAAAATAATTTTTAATTTTTATTAATTTTTAATTTTTTTTTTAATTTTTTTTTTATTTTTAATTTTTTTAAATTTTTTTTTAATTGGTGACAAACGAACGGGGGCCCCCAGAGATAAAATAATTGTCACTTTTCAACCCTTCCGGTAAGAGGTATCTTTGGTGAAAATTTCAGCCGAATCCATGTCATACGATTTCCACCCAAATTTCCGATGGTTTACTCATGAAAAATGAAAAATATGGTACCTTGATACATAAAAAAATTCATAACTCGCAAACGATTAGAAAAATAAAAAAAATTCAAAGAATAAATGTTATAGAGCTGTCTTCAATTAAGGGGACAAAGTGGTTTAAAATTATCCAGAATGTGCAGGGAACGTTTTACGAATTTTTATCTATAATTTTGAATATATATTTTATCAAAATTTTAAAAAGTATGAACTTTATGTAAAAATTGAGTATATGTTTTCGATTTAGTTTCAATAGTTATTTAAAAATCTGACATTTGAGTTGAATTCAATTTTTTTCCTTCCACACCCCTGCTAAGGTATTTCGATAATATCGAATTAAGAAATTGCGGATCACCATAAATCGTAGAGAAAACGGTCCTGCATATTTTTTTTTTGCAAAATACGATGAAATCTTTTTTTTGTTTAATTCGTAATTAAAGGGGTGGATAATTTGTTGCAAATTTCAAAAATCATACCTCGAAAAACACGGTCTGGAAGGATAGGGGGTGTTTTAAAATAAAAAAAAAATACAGATTAAGGCTTGTCCTACCCCCTAACAACTCTAAAAGTTTGAACTCTTCAGCTTTTAAAGAAAAAAATACGTCTGCTATAGAAGCAAAATTCGAAAAAAGTAGAACGAACCCAGGAGCCAGGCCAAATAACGCGCTTTGGAAGGGTAGCGGGTGTTTCAAAGTTTTTAAAAAAATTACGGAGCAAGGCTAGTTGTACCCCGAACCTACCCTAAAAGTTTCAACTCTTCAATTTAAATAGAAAAAAATACGTCCTTGAAAGAAATAAAACAAATTCTGGGGTAGGCCAAATAACGCGCTCTGGAGGGGTGGGGGGTGTTTGAAAATTTTTGAAAAAATTACGGATCATTCCCAATGCAAGCCGATTATATCCTCTGACATCCCTGAAAGTTTCAGCTATTCAATTTGAAAAGAAAAAAATAAATCACTAAAAGAAGAAAAACGAAAAACTAGGTGATGCGCTCCGAAAGGGTAGGGGGTGTTTTAAAATTTTTGAAAAAAATACAGATGAAGGCTCGTCTTACCCCGAGCCCCCCCTAAAAGTTTCAACTCTTTGATATAAATAGAAAAAAATACGTACTCGAAAGAAATAAAAAGGAAAGAATATATATATACGTCCCCGAAAGTACCCCTGAAAGTAAAAAAAGGGGCGTGGCCCGATTGGGGCAAAAATTCAAAAATTGGGCACCGAGCGTCGCTTTGAAATCGTTTTTAATTCCTAAAAAATATGGTTGCCACCCTCCCGCTCGGTCGCCGACCGACTTCTGATCCGGCGCGTTTTGATGTTCTTTTTTCGATTTTCAAAAATTCTCCCCGGGGGTTGTGCTGGTTCTAGAGGGGTGGGAGTGCTTGGGATCGACTTGATCGATAATTTTACACAAACTGAGAAAAAAAATTCGAGCGTACTTTAAACTGCGCCCTCTGGGGGTGAGGTCCACCCCCCGGGGGTGGGGGTTGATGTTCAAAATGTAATAGTTTTTTACCTTTTGGAGCCCTCTATACGTCTGTCAAATTTCAACTCTCTGCGACTTCTACTTTTTCACTATTCAAGTTTTTAAAACTCAATTAGTAGATATAAATCATTCTGCATTGGTCAGTTAGCTCTTTCTACTCATTTGACACCTTAAGAGAAAAAGGTTATCTCTTCTGCATAACAACGCCCAGGATGCACTACTTACTTACTGCCAAGTATTGGGCTATTAATCTTTCTCGTAGTGTCCTCTGCCAAACTTTCAGGAGCTCCTGCTAATGTAACTCAATGCATTACCACAAGCAGCTTGCGTTATGATCTCAACTTTCGATGATCTCAACAAATAAAACACCTATTATTGGTGTGATGCAATTTTCATTTATTACTTAAATGCAAACCAGTATTTGTTTCTTTTCTTTGCAGAATCCATTTATTCAGATGCGGTCAAGTTATAATTAAGTTCGGTGCTTCGGCTGAGCCGATTAACTTTAAAATTAATTAAACCCATCCAATATAAATTCTCCCGCATCGAGTGGTAATTGATCGGTGTGAAGGGCCTAGGGCCCTGGGGAAGGCGTGATTTTGAAAACTTTGCACCAGCCGTATATGTACTAGGATACTTCACGTCATTCCTTTGTTGAGGGTCTTCCCATTCAGGATCGCTCAAATAGCACGGTCTCTGCTCAACTTTACGGTTTGCTTTAAGTAGGCGCCTTTTAATATAATATTAATGCAATTATTTGATCAGCCACCACCGGTGATTGCACTAGTTTTAAGTTAAATTTATTTAGTATACTTAAGGTGTTTTCATTTACACAACGTAAAGCTGGGAAAACGTTAATTAAACCATACAAATATAGGCCTTTCTAAGACCACAAAAGTATTAACTGATAAATATTAAATTATCCATGTAAAAAATATGTGAACAATATTGTAATTAACTATTGCGATTAATAACAAACTTGCTGTTAAATAACTACATCACCATATAGGCAATAATCTTTTTATGCAAAAATATATTCCAAGTATCTATCCAGAGAGAATTGCATTTGCTGGATAATAATATCGGTAATAGCTTTTAATTAAAACGGTGCAGATTTATAGATGTGTGGACGTGGGGTTTTGTTGTTAAACCGAGGGGATGAGGCGACGTAAATAATATGATTGCACAAATACTCTTTCATTAACAAGCATTGTCCGTTGTTATATTACGGTCACAGGGCCGCAATGTTATCGCTTAATACACGATAGGCCCGCTGGTCAAATAATTTTCCTAACTCGAATTTTCGATTAAAATTATCGACGGTGGACCTGTTTCATACCCCTTTATGTGAAGAGTCATTTGTTTTGCTTTCATTGATGCATTTAATATTCATGGGACATCGGCGCGAACGAACACATACAGTCTGCCCGATTCTCAAATTCGGTAGATATTTATTAATAATTGTGCGATTCGCGTGTGGAAATTTTAAATTAGCACCCCTCTCACGAATGGCCGTGCTCACCCTCGTTTTCGGCACAATCGGACTCCGATAAATTATTGCGTCCATGCTTTAATTAAAAGATCCCATCGTGCACACATTCCTATATTTTCTTTGCCTGCGTTTTGGATACTAAATTAATATTTACATTGCTGATATCCCCAAAGCACAAACATGAGTTACGAGTTTTTCATTCCGGCACGCGGAAATTTTAAATTAAAAAAATTAAATTACTTTATACGAGTGTGCGAAGATTAGCGAATGCTATGGAGGCTTTGAAATTAGGATTACATCGAAAATCAAATAATTGCCTGATTACGAGTTTTACCACCATATCGTCTCTAACGCCGAAAACCTAATACTGCACTGATGAGGGCTAATATTCAGGCATCGATCTGTCGCTTATGGGGAACGATAGTTAATCAAATAATTAAATAGAATAAGGAGATAGTACTGCCAGTTATGTTAAAAGGACACCCACTCGAAACCAACCTACGAGGTGAATGCATCCAACTACTAAAATACGCAGAGAGGAAACAAAAACACATTAGCTGTTCCATTAAAAACCAACAAGAGAAGAATAGTAAACATAACTGGCAGCACAATCTCCTTATTCTATTTATTTATATGTCAGTTAAAAAATGGATGAATACATCACTAGAATCAAATAATTGTTGTTTTTATTTCTGCAGTACCATTTTGTATTATCTTGAGTAATGGGATTAATAAAAAATATTAAAGGGGTTATTTTTTGTTACATTTATGGATTCTACGTAAAATTCTGAGTATTTTTCATGTAGCATACCCCATGTCGATATTCAGCTGTTTCCGAAGAAATAGCGTTTAAAAAAGTACCACTACTATTTTATTTCTGGTAAAAGATAACAAGGTTTCATCAATAAATTGGAATTAATAAGGAAAAATCATTATTTACTTAATAACTGCAATCAAAAATTTAGAAACAGCTCAAAACTGTACGAAAATTTAAAATTAGTTCCTTAACTTTTGCGAAAATTTGATGCATATTATATCGAAATCCGGGATACGAAAAAATTAAAATGATTTGTTGCACTTTGAAAGGACGAGACTGAGGAGGACAAGATAAATTTTAACATGAACCTCATGTCATATAACTAACCTAAAATGAAAATCAAAATCAAATTTTGGTTCTACATTGTAATTCCAATAAATAAATTATCATCAGTTGCTATTCGTATTTTTTTTTTATTTCGCAACATTATTTTTAATTAAACTGCAGATAAAACCCATATTTGAATAATTTTGTTGCATATATTGGCTAATTTTAAGCGCATATATAAAAATTATAATGCATTTTTTTATTAGGTACTCATTAGGGTGACCGCAAAAAATCGTCGGAATTTTGGTCGTCTGGGCCCCAAAAAAGGATTCCCCTTTCCAGATATTGAGATAGCCGAAATTTGAGCTCGATTAAAAGACGTTAACCCGTACCACTAATCGCTCAAAGTTCGAAATAATCCAAATTTTTGGCCAAAAAGCTGACATATGGAGCCATAACTCCAGGACGGTAAAAAATAAAAACACGCTTAATATCTCAAAAGAAAGCTATTGTTGTTCTTCAAAATTTATATTTTATACATAATTGTTGTTATTTTAAGTCAAACCGAGTTACAACAGCCTTCAGCCCCAAAAACGTGACCTGGTACCACTAAGAGCATACTTCGTATATTTTGTTATAAAGTGATAAATTTGGTTTTTTTTTGGTATATTTTTAAGTTTAAAGTAGAAATATAATAAAAAAATAAGTAATACTGATAAGTCTAATGACATTTTTTATTTTAAAATATAAAAATCAGGTATATAATACATACAAAACAGACACAGAAAAGATACAGACGTAGTACCTACATGAGTTGATAATTTTGCATAGTTATCTAATCTATTCTAGAGCTTTTGTTAAAGTCGTTTTTGAAACGTCAGGATATAATGATTGGCATTTGGTTACAACTTGCAGGACGTATTGCTTTTGGTCTTCATCTTTTGTCAGAAGGTCGTTAAAGTCGGTTATTAATTTAACACCACGCTCAGCCATGTCATTACCTACTTTTAATGTTTTGACAATTTTCAATCCTTCTTGGAAGTCATTATTTTGATGCCAGGTGTTTGGATGTTGTCTTAGGAAATCTGTTTTTATATTAAATCGGTCAAAGAATGTAAACGTTTCTTTGGTAAGTAAATTTACCAATCCTCCATCAACTACCTCTTTTAATTTTTCTTTCCTAACTTTTCTATTTACAACCCTAGCGTGCTCTCATGGTTCATCTGTGCTACTGAGCAATTTATTAGCCATTAACAACTTTTCATCGTCTGTAATGGTGGGATCAAAAAACAATAATCCCAATAACTCTGCATTCAAATACCACAAATTATTCGAAAATTTGGTCAGGGCTATTTCTGCTATTTTGTTGTCACATTCTTTATAGTCTAACAGATTATGCAAAATACCTAAATCTTGCTTTGGTGCAAGATGAACTTTTGCAGCATTGAACCAAGCTTTACAATAAATTTTAACTAGGGAAACAGAAATGGCACGCACAGAACTTTCTTCTTCTTTAGTCATCTTAAATTGACGACGAAAAATGAAAATGTTTAAGCAGTAAATAGCCTTTGCCATCCACCTAACATGATGAACGGCTCCTGGAGTTCTAAAACCCGCAACATTGCCATCTAGTCATCCAACAAATATGAGAACCAACTGCAACAGCTCCTTATAGTCATCTCTGGGGTGGCTCTCAGTTAATTTGGTTTTGAATTCAGCAGTAACATTTGCAATTACTTCTGGAGTTAGCTGCTTTTGTATTAGATTGTCACTGATACGTGTGTCGTATTTTACTTTGTCTATCTTGGGCCACGCAGTGAGGAATCTCTTGAAAATGTCTGGATGAGGTCCAGTGGTTGATCCCATTTTTGTGTCGAATACGCCTCTTGATAGAATTTCCAAGATATGGTGACGGCAAGCTAGGTATACCAATATGATGCATGCTCTTTGAGTCTTTCCATGTTGGATGCTGTAGTGTCGTAGCACATCGCCTTGGTGGTATTGGGAAGACCCCATTCCTGTAGGCATTCATATACGGCTACGGCTTGCTCCTCTCCAGAGCTGTTTTCTGTTACAGGAACTCCCAGCAGCTGTTCCTTTTCGCCATATGAAATAGCAATAGCTATTCCCTCACATTGTTCATTTTTAAAACACCCAGTAAAAGTTTACCGTCCCAATGGACAACCACGGGCTTATTTTCAGGAATGTTTACTTTATCTAAAAAAAATTTAGTATATTGTTCTGTGAACATTTGCCTTCTAGAATGTGATAAAGTTTTCGAGACTTTGTACTCAAGAGGGTCAAGGTTTAGTGCTTCTAGAGTAGCTATTAAAATTCTCGTGGCATTTTTGTTGGAGACCTTACATCGATCTAACAAAATGGACAATTTCATGTTTAAAATCTCTTTGACGCCCCTTGCAAATGAAACTTTCATCCTCTTGCTCTCAAATGATCCTGGATCTTCTGTAGCTTCTTCAGGGATGTCCATTTCCAATTCCTGGTAGATGCTGTCCTCTTCAGTGTCTTCTTTTTCTTCTTCTTCTTCGAACTTGTCTTCATCATCCGTCTCTAAGAAGCAACAAAAGAAAGAGAAAAAAGAAAGACTATAAAAACTTGTTGTTTTGGCAGAATAGTAATAATACATAGGTACTAAATTACCTACTTCTAATTATAATAATAGGTATTACTTAAAAAATATAAACTCACTCATAAAGATACCAAATGATGCTCTCATGTACAATTTTCTTTAAATTATAATGAAACTATTTACTTATTTGTTTATCTATTGTTTAGAATATTAATAATAAAAAAAACTCAAAAATTTCTTCTTGACTTTGTCGGTTCATTTTTGCAAGTTCCTTTTATGCCTTGATTTCTTCAGCTCGAGACAACTTGAGATCCACTCTAGTCATGGAACCTGGGCGGCCCTTCTACCTCTGTTTCGCGAGAAACGCCTTATCTTCTTCCGATTTCATCAGAGCCATGACATCTTGTTAAGCAATATCAACGAGATCATCCAACTTTTCAACAAACTGTTTAAATTTGTTCTTGGCCGTTTCCGATGTTTTCTTCCGGTTTTTTTTGAAGAGTTTTCCACTCGGCGTGAAGTTTTTCCAGCTTAGTAATTGCATCTTGCTCATGTTTAGTTGGGATTCGAGCTTTCTCCCAAAAAATGAATACTTCTCGTATGGTAAGTTTTGCTGATTCTCTTACAGTTAATTTCACAGTACGTAAATAAAGCACACAAAACTTGACGATTTGAGGGTAGTTTACAACGGGTGATCTGGTGAATGGGATAGCCCACAAGAAATATTTTATCCTTGGTCCGGCTTTGTACACCTGATGTGGATGCCATTTCAGAGTCCAATAGGTAAATAACAGTTAACTTGAAAAATGAAACAAAATATATTACAAACTTTATGGCTGCACCTCCGTATGCCGTAGAACGATGATTTTGCGCTAGACGACAATAGGAAGATGCTAATCTAAAGTTTTCAATGGTAGTAACCGCAAGGTTTTCCGCTGTTTGCCAATGTTTAGGTATGGCCATAATTTTACACTCTTCATGATCATATAGCATAGCACTGATATTTTCTTTAATAATGACTAACATTGAGATGCATTATTGATGTTTCTTTTGTGGTCATATTATTATATTTTACTGAGTAATTTGTTTTTTCTTAATTTCTGCAAAAAAAAAATATTTCTGTATTTTCAAATTCTTAGGCCAACTATCCGGGTCAATAAATGTATCCTTATATATTTTGTCGTTGCCTATTTTATATGCTTTTTTGGTGTTTCTTTTAATTTTTAATTCCGACATTTCTAAATGTCCAGATGGTCATATGTATTTTTTAATATATTCTTCAACATATTTCACCGTGTAGCTAGGATTTGCTCTACCCAAGAAGTACCATGCCAATCTAGGTACAGGTGATAGTTACTCTTCAACGGTGTTGTTTTTTGACCCCATTATTACATTTTCCTTTTTTCGCGAAGATTTTCTGGTATACTGGGGTAAATTCAAGTCACTCCCCGTCAATCCTGCTTTTTTCTGGGCCTTTCTGGCGGTTTTTATCACCATTTATTTTTGTTTTAATGTGTCGGGGTTTCGTCCATTGTTTAGATCATATTTATTTTTAGTTTAGTTTTAAATTAAAAATAAGAGTGGGATCAGGATTGACGGTACACCACGTGTTACTTTTAATTCACTTGATCTAGTGTTGTTACCACATACTTGTTGAAATCTAGAGCTAAGGTAGGAGTTTATTATCCGGCAGCTTTCTGTGTGAAAGTTATAATAATACAGCTTCCGCAAGAGCACCTCATGGGAGACACAGTGTAAGGCTTTACTCAGGTCTAGAAAGGTTACCACTGAGCATGATCTAGTTTCAAAACCTTTATATATTTGTTCTGTAAGCGCAATGACTGCATCTCTCGTAGACCGACCCTTACGGAAACCGTACTGATTGCAGTTGATTCATTTATGGCAATCGAGGAATTCTACAATTTGTTGCACAATAATTTTTTCAGACACTTTCGAAATTATAGGTAGAAGAGATTAATTAAAACAATCTGATCAATCACCTTTTTTGAAAATCGGGATGACAGACGCACGTTGTAGACACATCGGGACAACACCCATTTCAATGCAAAGATTTAACAGCTTTGCAAGGGACAATAATATAACATCCACTATATTGTTTAACATTTCGACACTCATTCCAAATATGTCTCGACTTTTTGAGTTTTTTAGACCCATGATCTTATTTCATACAGCGGTGGGACTGACTTGCTTAAACTTTTTTTCATTATTTATTATATATAATGAATGGGGGGCATACACTGGACATCCATGGACTCGAACGGCCACTTCTTTATTCCGAAAAAGTGACCCGCCCTGATGGGATTCGAACCCACGACCACGAGGCTCGTGAGCAGGAGCTCTACTCACTAGGCCACCGCAGCCCCTTGCTTGAACTTAAAGTAACTATTTGATTATGTCTTTAGATTTCCCATCAGCATGATTGGAGACTCTTCGGTGGCCAGAAGACTTTTAACTAGATTATCAACTATTTCTGTAAAAAATATATTAAAAGAGTAACAGTCAATAACGCATTTAGTCTCACAGTTAATTTTATTTTCAATTTCTTTTAGCAATGACCAAAAAACATCAGATCGATTTCGTTTCAAGTTAGTCCTGTACGTAGAAATACACGATCTTAAACCAGTGTTATTATATTATAGTAGTACTAGTAATAACTTTTTTATCTATGCAGAATGAATCTAGTTTTCACATCACTTAAAAACAATTGGCACATCACAGCTATAAACAAAATAACAACACTCAAAACGTAACTTCAAGAAAGAAAAAGCCTTTTATTTTATCCTATAATGTTATCATGTCAATAACTCTTTAGCAACGAGTTACGTTAAGGTACCTTTAACAACACTAGTGTTGTTAAGAAATTCTTCTTAACAACACTAGTTGTATCTTAATGTATCTCAACGCAACTCGTTGCTATGGAGATATTGTCATACAATTATTTCGCCTATGGCGTTTTCAATTAAACATTTTTCTTATTAAAAAAATAGAAATAGGATAAAATAAACCGTGTACGTCACACGTAACGTTATTTGTTTTCACATTACGAGAGAAAAGTTTGAATTGTTAGAATTAGCTTTATAGAATTTCAAAATCCATCAAGATTTAACCTATTTTTGACGTTCTCTAAAACCAATTGGCAGATTTCAACTGAAAACAAAATGACAATACTTGAAACATATCCTTAAGGAAAAAACGCATTCAGCGATTTGAAAAATTGTAAAATAAAGTAATCCCTGTAAAAATTAGCTTACAAATTTTAAAATCTATCCAGAATTAATCTAGTTTTGACATTATATAAAAGCAATTTTGAGGCGTTTGCTGCAAGAAGGTTGCAGATATTACTGCATATTTGGTAATTGTTGGGAAATTGAAAAAAACTGTTTTTTAATAATAAGTTTTTATTTTAACTCGAAAGACAAAATATCAATCGATGACAAACAGATTTAGTCAATATTTGAGACTATTTTGAAGTAGACAATTTTTGAAAAAATAAGAAATTTAAAGAAAAAAGTTGGACCTGCATCTTTCTTGCACCAAACACGTGAAATAGTGCTTCTTTACCACCATTGTTAAGAAAAAAAAAACAAATTCCCAGCAAAAACTTTTATTTTTTTATTCGGTTACAACAATCAAACGACTATGGTTTGTCTACTACACAAATACGAAGAAATCAGTAAAAAGAAACAGGTTGGTGTCAAAAAATAGCATTCAGAAAAAAATAAAACATTAAACACACGGGTAAACACATCCTTCATTCATCTACCTGGTCGTCATCATCCGTTCCAGATGATTCGGGTTTCTGGTTCTCTGCCATGGCTGAATCACTTTTGAGACGGGTATAAAAAGCCATTTGGTCCATAGGAACGAATCGTGTTGCCAACTGCATTACATCTGCATATTTGGATTTTTTTACAGGTATAGGATTGCAATAGACTGGGATATCAGAAGAAACTGAGAGGTCGCTATCAAGGTCTCTCAAGATTTGAAATAAGTGAAAACTCGGAAGACCAGTAGATATACTGACTTTAATACCATCCAAATGTGCATTGCTGTACTGGAAAATTCAGTATTTCGAAATCTGGAATCTTTGCTTTTCTGCATTTGAGATAACTTTTTTTAAATGTCCTGTTCGTGTGACCACGAAAGTTCAGGATCATATTTTGTTTTACCAGAATGGAAATATACTGTTTGGATGATTGTTTAATAAAATCAACATATTGTTGGGGGATAAAAACGTAGTCCTTCTTCCTTAAAAACGTCTCAATAACTCCAAAGCAGCGATCACAAGGAAGAAAGCTATGTCCTGGCTGAGGAAAGCGGTGCTCTATCTTGTCAGTAGACCAGCAAATACAAAAACTGAATCATTACTGAGTTTTTGTTTTGCGCAGCAGTGTTATCGGAGAAAAGGTATAAAACTTTAACATTTTTAGGGAGTATATTTTTTATGTAGTGGTACAAAAATGACACTTCCTCGTTTGGCGACTTTCGAGCCGTAGTTTCATCATACATACCGTGTGGTCGGTAATACATCTGAACATAGGGAAATAGCATGGGGCAAAATTTGTACTCGTAAAAATAAATATAGGCAATTTAAATACTATTTTATCCTCAAAAAAAGGTGACGTGGCTATCATGTTACTTTCTCCGATTATTTGATGGTATAATGGTATAATAATTATTTATATTTAGATTCATTCATTATTTTCAATTTCAATCATATTTTAAATCGAGAGTTTCACATGATCGAATGGTAATAACGTTTGAAACGTCAAAATTATGAATAATAAAAATTAAGGTAAAAATGACGAATTATTTTTCAAATTATAATAATCTTTACAGTAAGTTTACTGAAAAACTAAAAAAAGTCCTGAAAAAGATTTATAAAAATAGTGTTGATTAATAGTCCTAAAAGTCATAAAAAACCTAATAAAAGTCCCGAACAAATCTTGAAAAACACCCGATAAAAAATTCCTGATAAAAAGTCCGGAAAAAAGAGTCCTGAAAAAAAAAATTTCTTGAATAACAGGTCCTTCAAAAAGCCCAGAAATAAAGTCCTAAGAAAGACCTGAAAAAGAGTTCTGACACAAAAAGGTCCTGAGAAAATGTCCTTGAGAAACAGTTTTGGAAATAAAGTCTTGAAAAAGAGTACTATTAAAAAGTTGTGAAAAAGTCCTGAAAAAGGTACTGCAAAAAGAAATGAAAAATTAAGTCTTCATATAAAACACCAGAAATAAATGTCCTTAAAAAAAGTCCGAAAAAGAGTCCCAAAGGAGAGTCCTAAAATAAGTCCTGAAGAAAGTCTTGAAAAAAGCCCCGAAAGAGAGTGCCGATAAAATATCCTGTAATAACAGTTTTGAAAAAAAGTTATAAGCATAACATCGTAAAAAAATCCAAAAAAAAAACATTTCTGAAAAAACCTGTAAAAGGATCATTAAATAAGACCTGAAAAACTTCTGAAGAAATTTTCCTTAAAAATATTATTACTTTCAAAAATGTCCTGAAGTATAGTACTGAAAAAAGTAAGAAAAGAAGGAAAGGAAAAAAAAATCCCGAAAAAATAATTATAATTCTGAAAAAAGCAATGAAGAAAATTCTGAAAAGAATCCTGAAAAGAAGTCCCGAACAAGGGGTTCCTAAGAAAGTCTCGAAAAAGTTCCGAAAAAATATCCCGGAGGAACAGTCCTGGAAATAAAATCGTGAGAAAGCGTATTGACAAAAGCTGTGATAAAAAGTCTTTATATAAAAAACCGAAAAAGAGTCCTAAAAAGTCCTGAAGAAAGTTCAGACAAAGAGTCCTGATGGAATATCACAAAAAATTGTCCTGTAAAACAGTCTTGAAAAATTACCCTGAAATAAACAAAATGAACAAAAAATATTCTGAAAAAGCATTGTAAAAAGTCTTTAAAATGGTCCTTAAAAATATCCGAAGAAATTGTTCTAAAAAAGAAATTCCAGAGTGTTGAAAAAAGTCCTGCAAAAAGGCCTAAAACAAATCCTTTACAAAAATCCTGAAATAAAAAGTTTTGCAAATACTCTTGACAAAAAAAATGCTAAAAATAAAATAAAAAAATGTCATGAAGAAAATTTAGAAAATATTTTCTGAAAAAAAATCCTTGAAAGTTCTTAAGAAAGTTCCGAAAACGTTTGGAGAAAAAATTCCGGAAAGAAATCCTGTTAATAAAATTATGAAAAGAAATCCTGAAAATAAGGTTCTCGAAAGAAAAAATAAGTCCTAAAAAGAAGTCTTGAAACAAATTTCTTAAAAAGTCCTAAAAATAAGTCTTGAAAAAAATGTCTTAAAAAGTCCTGAAAAAGAATCCTCAATGAAAAAAAAGTCCTTAAAAAAGACCTAAAAAAAGGCTAAAAGAACAAAAAGCTGTTAAGGTAAATATTCGGAAATACGAAATTTTGGCAAAAGCTTTCCAGTTCTTCGGATTCTGAAATAACACTTATGTTCAAAGTTTCATGGTCATTTCTGTATTAGTTTTTGAGATACAGCGCGGACAGACAGTTATGTAGAGAAAAAATGGTGATGTGGCCATCGTGTTACTTTCTCCGACTTGATGGTATCATTTATATTTACGCTTTCACGGTTTATTTTTAATTTAAATCATATTTTAAATGTACATCCAGCGATTTGTAGACTCGGATGAAACTGACGTTTAAACATCAAAATTATGAAAGATGGAAAAATTATACTTCAAATTCAAAAACTCAGTTTACTCAAAAACTAAAGCAATTTCGAAATAGTTATTTGTTTAATTAGTACAAAAAATGGTAGTTTTCGGGACGAGCAAGAATTGCCGGCCGACGCGTTAGCGGAGGCCGGCGATCTTGCTAGGCCCGAAAACGAATTTTTTGTACGAATTGAACATATTATTTTTTCTCCAACCTTTGAATTAAAAAAATTAAAAAAAAATTTCCAAAAAAAAATATGTACAAGAAATTTATTCACTATTAAACAAAGTTTGAGAAACAATTATAAGCATTTACATATTTAATTATTTTGAACTATTAACATGGATTGTTATATTACAATTTGACCAATTCGGACAATTTTGGAACTGAATTGGAGCACCTGAACTTGCAACTTTCAAGTTCATTTGTTCCAATTCAGTTCTGCTTTCAGTTATGTTTGAAACAAAGGAAGTGCTGGCAACAGCTGTGGTGCTGGGTGAATTCAAGTCGAAAATTTTGTTTGCAGTTTCCAATTTGTTCGAAATTGAATCGTCTATATAGCCCTCGGCCACAGTACTGGACTGCCAACCTCCATGTCTTTTTAAGGCAGTTAAATCGGCACCTGCGTTAATTAACAGCGTGGCTGAAGTGCGTCGCAAGCAGTGGCCTGTGTAGGATTTTAAATCCGGCAAATTTAAAAAGGTACCAACTTCTTGCGCAATCGACGCCAATTTATGAACCCCTACAACCTGTCTATGGCATTTACCATTTTGGTATTTAATAAAAAAACGAGTTTCCTTCATATTGGGGGGGGGGGTGGCGGAGAGCGATATATTTTCTATAAATGCCTAAATATGTGTTACCAGTGACTGTAAATGATTTTGGTTTCTTCGTTTTCGTGTTTGGAATCCGTATTAATAATGCAGACCCTAAATCGTCGATATCTGCTATGGTAATTTTCGACATTTCATCGCGCCGGAGTGCTCCTGCTATTCCAAAAATGAGCCCAATCTGAAAATACAAACACACTGAATAAACTAAGATAAAATTATTACATAATTTAACGTTCTTACCTTAATCATTAAATATTTATTATCGGGGGCTTCAGAAAGAAATTTATTAATCTCTTCTTTCGTCAAAGTTTTTGATTTTTTGGGTAGATATCCATCTGCCTTCCTCTTTAAAAATGGTACAAGTTTGGTATACTGTTTTATATCAATACCATTTTTCACATTAATAGTTGCCTTTAACATGGAATAGTGTCCCCATAAAGTGGATGGTTTCATTTTGGTGGATAAATCGGAAAGATATGCAATCAACACATTTTCCGAAAAAGACGACACATTTTGAAGTTCTCTCCATTCCATAAATCACCTATAGGAATTCTCGTACACCTCTCTTGATTTGGCAGGAAGCAGTTCTAATGTGGCACTATTCGCTGATTCTATAATATTTGGTGGTGTAGAAGGCAATTTACTATCAACATACGTGACTTGTGCCATTTTACTTACAAATGTCAAATCATAATTATTTGACATTTATTAAAGGCAGAGTACTAGATGAAATCATGTGCCCATAATATAGCTTCATTCTTATTGGACCACAATAAACAACTGATATTCACCAGCCTATCAGTTGTCCTGGCGTTTTTTTTCCTAGGACGTTTTACGTATACATTTGTACAGTATCCATAAATGTGCCGTTTTTTGTTCTAAATAACTTGATAATTTAGTGTCATATTCGTGAGGTTGGAGAAAAAAAACTTATTCTTTATAAGTTGTTCATTTTGGCATTTTTCACAATTATTTTACACGTAAATTTAGTGTAACTATTATCGTTTCATAATTAAAAACCTAAAAAAGGAATAAAGTAATAATTTTTTTTTTCTCGAATAAAAATGATTTTATGAAAAATATTTTCAAATAAAAGATGTTCATTTCTTTGTTGTCTTCAATATTTACTTAAATATTTTTTTCCGCTACGGACAACGTAAGTAAGCATTGCATACATAGTTACAGGTACCGTAAGTGGCTGATAACATTCGTGGTGTTTGTTGTCCTTGGCGACGGAACTTAATTTTTACTTACGGACCTAGGAAAATAATAAACAGAAACGTAACGCTCCAACACATAGGCGAGCATTTTCGTCTATACCTATAGCATCGGCAACCTTTTTACATAACCACTGCTTAAAAAAGTCGTAACAGGGCACATACCTTTTTTTCGATTTTGTCGGTAACAGGTTCTAACACGCAATATTCGCAGCTTGGTTTGCATCCATGGCCGCAAAAACTGTCACTGGATTGACACAAACAAACAAAATTCGACATTGTTTTCTCGGTTGCTGGGTTGCCATAGGACGCATAGGTGACTATAAAAATTTGAATCCTAAATATTGCAAGCCGTATTTTAGAATATTTTCTGATCTTTTCTAAGTATTATATTTCCGGTAGCGGAAAAAAATTAATAAGCAACACGGAACGTAATGACAATTAACATTTTCGGCAGGCGACGAGCCTCGGCTCTGCCTCGGCTCGTATTCGCCTACCTCAAATGTTAATACGTCCTTACGTTCCTTGTTGCTTAAATAACTATTGTGATATTTAAAAAAATATTGGCAAAAAACAAAAAACAGTTAAGGTTTCCGGTTTACAAAATTTTACCAAAAGCTTTTCAGTTCTTCGGATTATCAAATAAGATGTATGTTCAAAGTTTCATATCAATTGCTCTATTAGTTGTTTTTGAGATACATCGCGCACAGACACACATACAGACACACACACACACACACACACACAGAAACACACAGCAACACACACACAAACACTCACACATTTTTTTCCAGAAATTGTTGAAATGGCATCTAGGGACCCCAAAACGAATATTTCCGTAAAAAAAAATTTGAAAAAAAATTACGATCACAATACTTTCTCGTACTTCGTAACGGAAAAAGTAAAAAAGGCATCAACGCGCATGTATTTGCCATCAACAAATTCCCACAAATAGGATCTTTTGATTGATACCACTTTTATACTCGTACATAAATTTGGTGAGCAGCAATTTCCAAAAACGTGATTTGCCATGTTATTTTCATATGTTCAGATGTATGACCAACCACACGGTATAAAAGTGTGCTTGATTTGTCTTGATCTCCAGAATGGACGCAGAAGTCGTATGTCCACAGCTGGCGTTTGTAAAAAGCTTCCCCAGCAGGAATTTTTGGAAGTAGAAGGTTTTGCTGGAAGTCAAAGGTCAGAACCTCCACTTCGTTGGTATTCTTGCATAATGTGGTTTTCTCCTTCAGCTCCTTGAAAAACAAATCGGCCTTAGTTTCATGCAACTTCTTTTCTGCTGCTAAAACTTTTCTTTCATTTTCGTCGAGGGTCACATCTTTGAGTTTGTTATGTAAGACATCACATTTTTTGCACGTATCTGAGCGAGGTGAGCCAAAGCTGTAGTTGAAGTTTTGTTTTAAGTATCGATAGTAGAAGTCATAGGGAACTTTGGATTTATATTTAGGATTGCTAAAACTTTCCGGTTCGTAAAGTTCCAAATAAAGTTGTTGCATCTTCTTTACATTTAGATCTGGAGATAAATAGAATCGACAGGATTTGTTTCTACTATAATGCGATTCACGCCTTGGAAAGCTCTGGATGTGCATGTTCACATTTTTGAGTGTTTCGTTAGATTTTCGGTTGGGTCTATTTGCATGCTTTCCTTTGTTACCTGGTGGTGCTGTAATATCTCTGTCACGAAAAGTTTGAGCAATGAGATCTACACGTTTCCTTGATATGCCGTGGATTGAACCAACAGCATGTCTACAAACTCGTTTGGATAGGTTGCCTAGCCTTATAAAGTATTTGTGGGAACAAGTACGGTCTTGCCTTTCATTAGTCTTTTTTCGAGTGCTTTTAATAGTAGTAGTTTTAATCAACCCTCCCAAATAGGTATTTTGCAAATCTCTGTCGCCTATTTTGTTAAACTTTTGTAAGACAACTTTTCTTGTTTCTTCGTCCATATTCTGAAAACACTTGTACCTGCAGTTGCAGTTCGATCCAGTTGATGTCGGTCCCTTCTGTACTCCTTTCCAGTTCGTATACATTTTCCCTTCTACAATAGCTTTTTTTCACATTTCTTTTCCAGACAGTGGGGTCGACACTTTTTCTATTTTTGGTTACAGGAACAACTGTGGGCTCTTTCGTGGACTTCATGTTGACAAGTTCAATGTGTTGTTTTTGCACAGAGGTACGTTTCTTCTTTGGATGCTTCCTCCTAGTTGAAGGTCCTGCGACATCACTATTTGCACAACTTTCATCAGAGGTCCATATTCTGACTTACTAGCGCTAAACGGATCTGACTGGGTTTCACTAATTTTTACACGACGTTGCCGAATAATTAAACCGCGTGAAAACGCTCGCCACGCAGTAATGATAGCGACTAACAAGTTAAAACAAATCAGCTGCCCTGCCGGCCCAGTGCCGACAGAAGACAACCTTGCATTCCACGAAAATCACCGAACATTCACTATCGTTTGATGCAAAAAGGATGCAAGTCCGGAGCTGCACCCTTCTTGTACCAAATGACTGAGGAGGCAGATCCATAAAGACGTATAATTCCTTTATTTATTATCGGATCTGCATCGTTCTTGCACCAGTCAATCCGCCATTTTTTTTTAATATGGCATACATTTGCACCCAAAACGGGGTGGAATCACAATTTCCAAATCCATCCAAAATTAATTTAGTTTTGACATCACTTAAAAACAATTGGT
The DNA here is from genome assembly GCA_910593695.2 of Ocypus olens. Taxonomy (NCBI): domain Eukaryota; kingdom Metazoa; phylum Arthropoda; class Insecta; order Coleoptera; family Staphylinidae; genus Ocypus; species Ocypus olens. Next base: position 18,122,797 of record OU343052.1, on the reverse strand, counting down.
AGCTGTAAACAATATGATAACTCTCAAAACGTATTACAGCTGGAAACAAAATGACAACACTTGAGACAAACTTAAGAAAAAAATGCATTCAGTGATTTGAAAAATTGTAAAAAATTCATCTCTGTTAGAAATAGGTTTGAAATGTTGAAATCTATCCAGAATTGATGTGTGTTACTGGCGTAGCAGCTCAGTTCGGAAGTAAACAATTGGGTTCTGTAACAGAGAGACACAGGCATTAGTAAACGACTCCCACTTGCTAAGGTGACCTTGTGGCCGACTTTGGCAACTAAGTAGGCTGATTGGGAGGCACAGGGGACCCTGGCAAAGCGCTCGCGGCAACGCACCTAGTCGATTAGCACCCAGGGAATCGATTAAACAGTTTCACAGTTGTACTTACTTGAGCCCCAGCGCCACGTCAAGACAGGGGTCAACTAGCCGATAACGGTATCGCGCTAGAGGGTTCACTAACGGGTCAATCGGCGGGCAAGACCAGATAAAACCAAGTCCGATGTTTACACCACAAGATCACATATAACACTGGAGCACTGAGTGTTCGTACCAGGGTTATATATCATATAGTTTTGACATTACATAAAAATAATTGGCGCGTCATAGCTGTAAAGAAAAATGACAACACTTAACACAAACATAACCGTAAGAAAAAATACGCCTTCAGCGATTTGAAAAACTTTAAAATATGAATCTCTATTAGAAATGGGTTTCGAAATGTTAAAGTCCATCCAGAATTAACATTTAACATACATACTATAGCTGGAATAAAAATGAGAACTCTTGTAACATAACCTTAAAGAAAAAACGCATTCAGCGATTTGAAAAGTTGTAAATAATAAAGGAAGTGTCTACGCGACCGTCCGACGGTCGAATTATATACGATATTTAACCGTCGGACGGTCGAATTACAGAGGGTATTTAACCGGCGGACGGTCTTTAACCGGCAGATGGCCGAATTACAAGTCATATTTGACCGGTAGACGGCAACACGAAATTAAATATACTATAGGATAGCATAGTATCTATCTGTCTGGCGGAAGGCAATTATTTTTGTTCTCAAATCTAAAATAGTCAATTAACCATAAGCATTCATGAGTAGTTAGAGAAAAAGGAATCAATTTTAATTTAAATGAAAGAATTCTGCCAAATTAATTTTTTTATTTTAAAATTAGCATAGACAATATTGATGTTTGAAACTCATCTGTGCCTTTAACTTTTAATAATTTATTTATAAATATTAATTCATTTAACAAATTACATGAAACCATTTCCAAGTAATTTATTTTTGCTTTTGGTTTAAAAAGTCAATATTTTTGAATGGTTCTGAATAATATAATAAAAATATGTGTCCCCTAATATCATTTGCATTTTTACGTATATCTTTATGAAATTTAGTATGGTGTTTTTAGGGAATAAAGTATGTCGACATGTGGACTTTTAATAAAAATTCAATTTCCGGTTTTACCGGAAATTACCTTAACTTTTCTATTTTAAATACCCTGTATATTTTTGCATAATTTAATTCATCTCTGAAATCTAAGTTTTTAGTTGTATCATAAGTGACCATTTGGTTGTCAGCATTTTTTTTTTTCGATTTTTCGCTTGTCGCCACATGTGGCGACTGAAGTATGAGGTAAATCGAAGCGTCAAAAGAACGACTTGCTTAAAAAATTTCTTTAACGTCGTTCTTTAATCGAGGTGTTATAAAGGAACGCCGCACAGTGGTCCAGAATGCTAATTTAGCGGGCCAAAATTAATAACGTCTTAATCCTTTCACTTTTAAAGACGGATTTGTAGATTATTATGGTTTTTGAGGTCGCTGAGTCCGAATCTGTAATCATATTTGTTAAATTCAAAATGGCGGATCCAATATGGCGGAATTTTTTTGTAAAAATGTTCGGTTTTTAATGAAAATTAATACCATCCTGTATTTGATAACTTTCAATAAAAATTTCAAAATTCAAAATGGCAGATCCAATATGGCGGAATTTTTTTGTAAAAATTTTCGGTTTTTAATAAAAATAAATCCCATTCGGTTTTTGATATCTCTGAATCCAAATTTTAAATAAAAATTTCGAAATTCCAAATGGCGGATCCAGCAAATTGCCGCATTTAATTGTCTGCATTATCGGACTCAGAATCTGTTGAATCTTCATTTTCGCCAAACAGTTCTTGAGCTTTGTTAGAAAAGCAATTCTTCTTTTTCGTTGGAAGTTTTCTTATTGTTGCAATAAACGGATCTGATGATGCAAGAAGCCTCTGAAAAAGATCCCGATTGCAATTTAATCTTGAAGATTTTCTGGTGTAATATTGCCGGAACATCTTGTAATCTTTATTTCGAGCTTCTTGAGCTTCTTCCGATAGTTGTCCTGGAATTAATTTATTATAATTAAACGAACTTGAATTATTATTGTCAAAGAAATATTAGTATACGTTTTGAAACAATATAGACCTACCAATCGGAAGAAGTGCATGCTGAATTACTTCTGATCCGTGAATTAATACTTTATGTACGCTTGTGGGCATATAAATCCACGGATATAGCGATACGAAAAGTTTCGCAGTCTCCATACCATAAGTTTTAAATTTTTCTATATTTAAATTCCGTCCACTTGCGATTACAGATAATATGTTATTAAATCTTTTAATTAAATTCACATCTATTCCAGTGATTTCTGCAGACTTTTCAGGATCTTTGAAAAATCGACGAGCAGTGTTTCCGTCATTAGTTGTACCATGCCCTGTAATATACAGATATTAAATTTGTCTGTTTGAGATATTAATTTATTATTAATTTGTAGTATTCATACATAAGTTATTACTTACATGAAAATACATATTAGTTATATTGTTAAATTTTACCTTTAATTAGTTCAAATGTATTTATTTTGTTTAAATTTAATTTTAATTTAAACAAAAAAATACCAAACAAAACCTCACTTATGATATACCCGTAAACTCACAATTTAGAGGCGAATTAAGTTATGTAGAAATATGCAGTGTTTTTTTGAAATAGAAAAATTAAGGTAAATTCTGGTTAAACCAGAAATGGAATTTTTACTAAAAGTCCACGAGTCAACACACTTTATTCCCTAAAAATACCATACTAAATTTCATAAAGATATATGTAAAAATGCAAATGATATTTCGGGTCTACCAGAATTCAGTTACCACCCGGTATAATATATAATGTACATACCTTGCAGGACAACATCGACCAATAGACCCATTTCTGAACGAAATTTGTCTTGAATGACTCTCTTTTTCTCAGCAAATGTTATTTTACTTGCCGCTGATCTTACCTGTAAATAATTTCAATAGTAATATAATAAAATATTGCTTTAATATTTATTTATGACTTAATATATACACGGTGGGCCAAACAACGGTACAAGTAGTTTTAAACTCATATCTTCATGAGTCATTAATATTTTTAATATAACAGTGAAAAGCCCAATTTGTATAGATAAGATGAAGTACTTTTGCTCTAAAAAATAGTACTAAAACTTGTGCCCGGAGCACCTTCTTGACTTGAATTAATGCATGAACTTCTATCCTTTCAGGATATGTTTGTCCCAAAATCTAAAATGACTGATAGAAGTTACAGCTAATGTCGAAGATTCATTAGAACCCCAAAGAAAATCATGGCCCATTAATTTTAATACCTACAAATGCGACGTGACTGGTCATAATAAACTCCCGCCTTTGCAAAGCCTTCATTAATATGAAATATCCTCGAAAAAAAACTTTTTTCAAAAATGTAATTAAACTACAAAGTGTAAACATTTTGTTTTTCAAAGCAAAATTTAATGCGTTTTTGTTATTGAAAATATGAATATTTCCAATTTGTACCGTTTTTTTTGGTCCACTGTGTATATATAAATTACCATACCTGCCAGGTTTTGAATTCTAATCTATACGATATATGTAATAAACACTCAAAGAAACGTATCCAGGCATGAAGTGTGGATAAGCCGAACTTAAAATTGACTTGTACATCTATCAAATGTATCTGTACAATACTGTACTGTGCATTCTGAATGATAGCTAAGTATGTGAATGAATAAATAAATAAATAAATAAATAAAATTTTCGGTATTCGGTGGCATTTTCAATATTTTTTCGATATTATTATTAAATTTTGGAGTTGATCCGCAAATGTAACATACTTGGCTGGATGTTCCCGTCATAGAATTACACACCTGAAATACATAAATTTTATTATAGAAATCGGGTTAAATTACATTAAAACTGAAGTACTTCAAATTTTGCTCTCTATTAGAGTCACTGATAATTTTACTTACCTTTGCATCAACCATAGAAAAAATTAATTTATGATTGATTTATAATTTCTTTCCCTCGTGCATGAATATTGTTGGGATTAAACAGTTGATTTCAGATTCGATACATTTATCTTCTTCTAAGGTACTGACAGTCGTCTCTTTTTTAAGCAGTATTTAATAGGCCTGCAGTATCTTGTTGAAGAGGGCCTCGGATTTTGCCAAATAACAATACTTGCTTTAATAATAATAATAATAATAATAATATATATTTGGTGCCAATTCAATTATAGTTACACAGGTCAATTTGATACATTAAGATTTAAATAAATAGTATTAAAAGTATAAAAACAGATTAAAGGCATAAAGTGCAGTAACAGCATAGACAAATAAAATATAAATATAAAAATAAGTAAAATACGTAAATAGTTACAAAATAAAATAATTGTTAAAAAGATAAAACTTAGGTATATAACAAACAATAAAATACATATATAAATAAATATAAAATAATCACATTATTAAGTAAATAGATAAAATCAAATACTGAACAGTACAAAACATATTAAAACCGTATACATATGAGTATAAAAATATATCACAAATCTCGCAGGTTACTTGATAATATCTCCTGCATACTGTAGAATGCGTTTCTAATAAAAAATTGTTTTAATGTGGCTTTAAATTTTTTACATGGTAGACTTTTTATTCTATGCGGTAGCATATTCAATAATTTAGGCCCATAGAAATTAATGCCATTTTGGGTTTTTTTTTAATCGTAAAAAGTTTGGATAGAGTTTACCCCCTTGCCTTGTATCGTGCTCATGTAATTGAGCGTGGATTTGATAACTGTACACATTGTTTTTAACGTATATCAAACATTCGAGTGCATAAATACAAGGTGGCGTTAAAAGTTTTAATAGCACAAAACTAGATTTGCAGTCCTCTCTGTATGATAAATTAGAAATAACTCTAACAGCTCTTCTTTGCAAGCTAAATATACGCCCAATAATTCCAGTGTGTCCCCATGCTAAAATGCAGTATGAAATTTGGGACTGGCAGAGCGCAAAATACGCCGATATAAGAGCTATTTGAGGCAGTGTATCATTAAGCCGTCTCAACAAATATACATTGGTGGATACTTTGGCAGCAAGTTCATCACCATGTTTATTCCACGTTAATTTGGAGTCAACATATACACCTAGAAACTTTGAGCAAGTTATTGGGAATGGATGTAATGTGTTCAAAGAAAACATTACATTTATCGTCTTGCTCTCATTCAATGTCAGCCTATTAGACGTTAACCATTTACGCGTTAATATAAGGGAATTAGCGTTTAGGTCCATTGCTGATTGGAAATTATGTGATGAAGATTGGATAGTTGTATCGTCTGCATATAAAACAGCTAATGAATCATTGTAGATATTGGGAAGATCATTGATGTAAACTAAGAATAATATAGGACCAAGAACGGACCCTTGTGGCACACCAAAGTTAGTTGGTGCATATGCTGAACAACGATCGCCAACCTGTACTTTTTGATACCTATCGGTAAGGTAGGATGCTATGAGTCTGCAACTGGAGGGCAGAAAGTTGTAGCAGTATAGTTTTCGCAATAGAACGTCATGCGGGACACAGTCAAAAGCCTTGCTGAGATCTAAAAAAGTTGCACTAGAGTACATTCCTTTCTCAAAGCCTTTTAGTATTTCCTCAATAAAACCAGTGACCGCGCCACACGTTGACCTTCCCTTACGAAAACCAAATTGCATATTAGCAAATATATTGTGGATTTCGAAAAACTCGATGATTTGGTTAGCTAACACTTTTTCCAAAATTTTAGCTATAATAGGTAGAAGTGATATCGGTCGATAGTTATTCATATCACAAGTATCCTCCTTTTTATGTATAGGAATAACGCAGGCTTTTTTAAGAGCACTAGGAAAAATGCTAGATTTAATGCATCTATTAATTAATTTAGTGAGAGGGATTAATATCACATCTAGAACACTTTTAAGCAGGTCGATGGTAATTCCATAAATGTCTTTGCTGTTTGTATTTTTTAATGCCTTTACTATGTCCCTAATTTCCACAGAACTTATTTCTCTAAATGAGAAATACGGGGTATTTACGTTTGGGCCAGATTTGATCATTAGTGATATTGGATCAATTTCAGGCACAGGTAGGTTGTTAATTAATGTTTCAGCAACGCTACTAAAAAATAGATTAAAATCATTTGGATCAATATCACAGATAGGTTTAGGTTTGATTTTATTATGACTAGCATTTATAACCGTCCACATAGACTTAGGCGAAAATCCAGACTGTTTTAAAAAAATATGGTTGGCGTTTATACGAGCTTGTTTGAGAGCATAATTATAAGATTTTTTATAACGTATATAATTGCTTCTAACTTCAGGTAATCTATTACAAGTATCTCGCATTAATAACAGTGTTTCCCTCATCTGTTTCAAATCATTGTAGAACCATTTAATATTTAATTGATTTTGTTTACCAGCAATTTGTTTTTGTGGGAACGATTCATATACATACTGCTGCAGAGTGTTAATAAAGTAATCAAATTTAATATTTACTTCTATATTTATCTCCTGAATAAAGCTCCAATCAGTTTTTTCAAGAGATTTATAGAGATGAAATTTACCCGTATTGGTTATTGGTCGGATCGTTTTTTTGACTACTTTCGCAGTGTGACAATAAGTATTTAACTTGAGATGAATACCGATATGATCCGAGAATCCTGGATCAAGTGGATGTGTTGAGACATTGTGGTCTTCTGCATTTGAGAAAACGTTATCCAAACAATTTTTAGATCTGGTTTCAAAATTTACCAATTTAAACAACCCATAAGAAGTTATCAGATCCTGTATTAGTACAGCTCTAACATCGTTTGCATTAAAATGAACATTGAAGTCTCCACCGATTACAATAATCTTGTTTAGATCAATAATATCAAGTAACCTGTTAACAATAGCTAAAAATTCATTAAAATCACCGGATGGTGAGCGATACATATTTATGGCTATAATGTGATAATCATCAAAGTATGTTGCCGCTATTTCGCCATGTTTTTCACTTGATAATTTGTTTAGATGAGCCAAATTAGTAGTACGTGTATCGAATTTAACTAGATTTAATACACCGCCGTGTTGAAATAGGGAACGTGCAAAGAACGACTTAGAGTTATATTCTCCAATGGATAGGGACTCTACTTCAGATTCGTTTAGCCAATGCTCACTTAAACATAATATATTAAAAACATTACCGTTATCAATTAAAAATGCTTCAATTTCATTATATTTATTTCTTAAACACTGCGTGTTGAGAAAAAATAATTGAACTTCATGATTAGATGATAATGAAACAGCGTTAGGGCTTTCTGTTGTCGTAGTTGGCTCTTCTAAAAATATATCTAGATATTATAATACCCTCAGGCCAGTTATTCGGGTCTGTTAGTGTAGTATGATATTTATAATCAGCCCCAATACGAAATGAAGGTAGATTCGATTTTGTTTTTATTAATTCACACGTAAAATTTATGTTTTTAATAATTAATTCAACATGCTCCCTCATATCTTGGGCAGTAATATGTACACCCGCTTTTTTTATAAAAAGCCAAGTTTTTTTAGGTTCAGCTACCAATTTTGATTGTAATTTTTCACTACCGGTGCCTACAAATACATTTTTATCAATTTTATTGCGATTACGTTTTATTACAGGAACCGCACTATCCTTAGTATTGTCTTTAGTTGGTGAAATAACCTTCTGTTTGACAATATCGTTAAATGTCTTCTTAGCTGAGGTAGTCGCACTTGACGTGTTTACATTAGTCAGCTGATCCATTCTCCGGGTGGAGATGCGTTCCGTACGAGTTTCACTCGCTACAACGACGGGGCCCGCCGCGTTCTTAGGCGCATCGGAAATTTTTACCGTCGGAGTTTTTGGCGGGAGACTACTAACCTCCAAACGAAGTGATTGATTTTCGTTTTCCAGACGAAGAACCTTTTTCTGTAGAAGTGATATAACCACCTTTAATTCGGACAGGCGATCTTTCATTCCCAGGTAGGCTTCCTTTTGAAAGTCTATATTTTCATTTGACGTTGCACTCGGAGTAACATTGCCGCTGTCAGTTAACGCAGAACCACAACACGTCTTCACTCTTTTCACACAACCGATGTGATAATACGTTTTACAAATAGAACATTGTAATCCTGACTTGGCAGTATGTCCACAGGCACAATACTTTTTGATTTGTTCACTGCTTTTACTACTATTTGCAGTCACTTTCTCAAGACCATCACGTTCATCGGCCATGATGGATATCATTGGATCCTCAGGACAACGAATTTGCAACGGTACTAACGAAAACAAGAAAATATCACTATCCGTGTCTGTTGTCGAAGAGGACGAATCAAACTTTTGTTTATACTGAGCATGACCACTACTGCCATCGCATCCCCACTTACACAACATCTCAAAATTTTCCATACTTGATTCAATGTTTCTCAAATCAAGGGATTCCATAATACGCGATGCAGTATGATTAAGAAGATTCTGAATTGAAACTTTGCATGTGGATTCTGAAATATATATATATATATATATATATATATATATATATCATTCGGATAACAACGTTGTTTTGCATCTATCAAGCCTTGGTACGGAGGATATACATATATCACAACAACGTGTTTTCGCACTTAACCGAATGTTTAAATATTGCTGTTTAGTTAATTCGTTGTCCAGAATAAAAGAGAGCGCTTCATCTGTAGTATAAGGCACGGGTTTTTTCGAATTATCCATATTTTTCATTGCTTTTCTGATTTTATTTGAACTTGATGGGTTTTTCAATAATTCATTAATGATCCCAGCAGAATGTCTACGGCCAGATTTTTGCAACTGAATCTTTGCTGCGAGCATCAATTCTGAAGCCGTATAAGAGTTAATTAATACCTTTAGCTTTCTTATTTTTGAACGATTTGAACTTTCAGTAAACACTTTTTTAGGACGTCCGACATTAGCTTTGGGGCATGTATTATTGTTTTTCATACCTGGTGAAGACACAACAAATGATGTTTGTAGACAGTCCGCATTTCGTTTCATGAACAATTTCTCAGTCCTCTTACATTGAATCCATCTTTTCGACAGCGCTACTGTGAAGTTCAAAATTAAAGATTTCACTTTTTCTTCGTATTCTGGTCCCAAATTACATTGTTCATATTTTTTATGACGAATTTGTAGTACGTAATTTCGCGATTTCGCCGAAGTTGGTTTCAATGGTCCTTCATTACGCAATCCGTCAAATATATCCATATACGTTAGCTTCATGATACCCATATTTTCCATTCGATGCCAGAACAGAACTGCAATATTCGTTAGAATGTCTCTTGCAAATATACTTTGTCAAATATGATTTTCTTCACGAAAGAAAATTCTCGGCTAGAGGAGATTTTGGGATAGTCACTACGGAAAACAGAAAATTTCCATCCGTTCGCACGCAATAATCACGAAATACTAATGGCTGCGTGACATGCGCCTGCGTGATGTAAAACACATCATAGAAGTCACAAAGGCCCATAAAGGCAAACGAATTTTTTCTATATGGTACAGATATATATGTACTACATTTTCATCATAGTGAAATTAGGGTAAAATTGAGTAATTTTTAGTAATACCCTAATATATCAACAGATCGATTATAATATCATACTTACTTGACTTATAAAATTTTTTATTATGTGAATTAATAACTAAATGGTTTTATTTAATACACTTACCTGTAGCTGAGGTACTTCTTAAAGTAAATAAATTATTAAACCGCTCCATTGTTAACTTGCAACATGAAATTATTAAAAATTAAACCAAGCGCGCATAGACGTATTTCATTCAAATTGAATGTTATATTTGTGCTTATTGCTCACCGAATTAATGATTATATGCAATTTTTTTGTTGAAAAATGTATTTTTACCCTTAATTAGGATGTCTACTATAAAGTTATCAAGACTAAAGATTTTTTTTGGACTTACAAAAATTGAATTTTGTCCCGCTAGATTAGCATTCTGGACCACTGTGCGCCGCGTCGAAAATCGATGCATTTTTTATGGTCAGCATATACATAATTCTGAAGTTAATATCAAATATTAAGAAACGGCATTTTGCACATTTAGAGAGAAAGGGTTAAACTATTCGTCTATTGAATTTGATTTTTTTTAAATCATCAGACAAACTGTACAATTTATCCTGAAAATTATCAATATTGGATGGATATCTGGGGCTTTTCTCTGCAAAGAATTTGAAATGTAATGTTACAGAAAAATAGTTTATACCTTTGAAAACAATATGTACATAATAAAATTGTCATTCGTTATCAAATAAGGTCGCAAAAACGTAAGAGCTGCACCTCTGCAAACACGAATTTGCTTCATTTTCGCCGCTGTAATGTAACGCCATCTACATGAAACAAGCCAGAGCCAGAAAATAATTTATTCAGTGCTGCGTATTCTGTGTATGAGTCTTCACTGAAAAAACACCTTTTAAGTTTTAATAGTTTTATACAAAATAGTCTAGGTAAATAAACCCAAGATATTTTAAAATTAATAATAACGGATATGCACTACACTTACTAAAGAGTGCACAATAAAAATTGCACCAATTTACTACACGAATTTTTAGTCAAAGTAATTTTCCCAATTAAAACCTGGACAACATTGAATATTATGCATAAATGAATTATAAGTAAAGTCCTGATTTATCTGCGCTTAAAAAAGGCATATATTTTTTTTTAAATGCGCTAAAAAAAGCTATTATATTTTTTTTATATGCGCTTAAAATTAGCCAATATATGCGACAAAATGATTAAAATATTAATTTTATATGCGGTTTAATTAAAAATAATGTTGCAAAATAAAAATATATACGAATAGCAACTGATGATAATTTATTTATAGAAATTACAATGTAGAACCAAAATTTGATTTTGATTTTTATTTTAGGTAAAGTTAAATGACATGGGGTTCATGTTAAAATTTATTATGTCCTCCTCAGTCTCGCCTTTCAAAATTCCACAAATCATTTCAATTTTTTCGTATCCCTGATTTCGATATAATACGCATCAAATTTTCGCAAAAGTTAGGGAACTAATTTTAAATTTTCGTACAGTTCTTCAATAATTTTAAAAGCCTCAATCAAAAGCATTTGAGCTGTTTCTAAATTCTTGATTGCAGTTATTAAGAGCAATTATTGCTCATTATTATTAATCAGCAATAAAAGCAACATAAAATATTTATACACAACACAATCTTTATATTTCTTAAGTGCTGCCTTTTCTTCATCATTAAAATTAAGAAGAATATTTTCTAATTTTTCAAAATTATTGGCGTAGAATAAAGCAGGTTCCAAAACACAGTTACCGGGTCGGTTATCAACTGCATAGGCGTACTAGCTTAACTTGCTTATGGGGAAATCCCCCTATTCTACATAATTCATATAATACATACATATCTACATAACTTATCGATTTTATAAAAATTAATGGAGATTTATTTCCGAGAGAAACGTATAGATACAATTCGCCAGTTCCATACGAAAGATCAAATCAAACATGTAAAAAATTATAAATCCGAACTCTAATTATAAGATTAATTATTTTTAAAATACCCCCAGCAAAGTACGGGTGTGAAGTTAGCAATAGATTCCAGCAATAGATTTGAAATTACGTTTTTCCATTAAAACGGGCTACATAACTGAATGTTTCTATGATTATTATGAAACACATGAACATTGTAAACCCAAAAAAAAAACCCTAATTGTCCTCTTTTGAAACCACCCCCACTTCCCCTCAAAAATAACTTCCGCTTTTATAACAAGAAGGCAAATTCCAATATAAAAACAAAAAATACAGCTGTATTCTGTGGACACCCTAGAATCATAATCATAAAAACCGCAGGCACACTCCCCCATTTTTTCGAGAAAAAAAATAATTTGCGTAACGCTGCATGACATTCACATATTTTCGCAAAAAAACAAGGAAGTCAAACTCCCATAGAAAAAATAAAATTTGATAAACGTTCCTTACATACTCCTCAACAATAATTAAAGAAATCCCGTAGTCACAACCCCCCCCCCTTTTTTTCTAAAAAAATAGCTTAACGTTGCGCTCGAATGAACCACCAACATTTATTTTCAGAAAGAAATAAGAACATGCTCTTAAAAAAAATTAAATTATATAAACGTTCTTGAACAATAGTCACAAAAAAGACCATAATATATTATTAATAGTGATGAAATGCGCACCCCAAGTTTTTTTTAACAGTTTTGTGTGAATCAGCCACTAAGTAAGTTTACATTTATTTACGTTTTCGAGTGGGAACTTAAAAAACACTGTTTTCAAAATTTTATCTTTCCTAGCGCCCCCTATTCTGCGATACCTCATTTTAAAAGTCATAAAAATACTATCCAGCAAATCAAAAATAATTGAAATCGGTTCATTTGTTTTAGAGAGAGAGAGAGAGAGAGAGTATTCCTTTCAAAATAAAACACCCTGAATAACCCTGGTTCTGAAGTAGTCATTTTTACATACATATTTTACATGTATATCTGAAATTTAGTATGGTGTTTTTAGAAATAAGAATATGTTAACATGTGTTCTTTTAATAAAAATTTCATTTCCGGTGTAAAACCCGACATTACCTTAACTTTCTTATTTCAAATGAAACGTCCTGTATATTTTTTCATAATTTACTTCATCTCTAAAAAATTGTGATGTGGCCATCATGTTACTTTCTCCGACTTGATGGTATCATTTATATTTACGCTTCCATGGTTTATTTTCAATTTAAATCATATTTTAAGTGTGCATCGAACGTTTCGTAGACTCGGATAAAACTGACGTTTAAAACGTCAAAATTATGAAAGACGTAAAAATGTACTTCAAATTCAAAAACTCAGTTTACTCAAAAACTAAAGAGATTTCGAAAAAAACTTATTCTTCATAAATTGTTCATTTTGTCATTCTCTACAATTATTATTAACATAAATTTGCTGTAACTATTAGCGTTTCATAATTGTATACCAAAAATGAAAAAAAAATTAATACATTTTTTTCTCGAATAACAATGATTTTATGAAAAATGTTTTCAAACAAAATAATCGCATTTTTTTATTGTCTTCAATATTTGTTTAAATGTTTTTGTGATATTTTTCATATTTAAGAAAATATTGGCAAAAAACAAAAAACAGTTAAGGTAAACACCCACTTCCGGTGTACGAAATTTTACCAAAAGCTTTTCAGTTCTTCGGATTATCAAATAAAACTTATGTTCAAAGTTTCATATCAATTGGTCTATTAGTTTTTGAGATACAGCGCGCACAGACACACACACACACACACAGACACAATTTTTTTTTTTCCAGAAATTGTTGAAATGGCATCTAGGGACCCCAAAACGGATATTTCCGTAAAAAAAATTTTTGAAAAAAAAATCACGATCACAATACTTTCTCGTACTTCGTGACGGAGAAAGTAAAAATGGTGATGTGGCCATCATGTTACTTTATCCGACTTGATGGTATCATTTATATTTACGTTTTTATGATTCATTTTCAATTGAAATCATATTTTAAATGTACATCGAGCGTTGCGTAAACTTGGATGAAACTGACGTTTAAAACGTCAAAATTATGAAACGGAAAAAATATACTTCAAATTCAAAAACTCGGTTTACTCAAAAACTAACGAGATTTCGAAAAAAACTTATTCTTTAGAAGTTGTTCATTTTGCTATTCTCTACAATTATTATTCACACAAATTTGCTGTAACTATCATCGCTTCATAATTATAAACCAAAAGTTAAAAAAAAAAATATAATTTTTTTTCTCGAATAGCAATGATTTTATGAAAAATATTTTCAAGCAAAATATGTTCATTTCTTTGTTGTCTTTAATGTTTTTTTAAATGTTTTTGTGATACTTTTCATATTTAAGAAAATATTGGCAAAAAGAAAAAACAGTTTAGGTAAACACCCACTTCCGGTGTACGAAATTTTACCAAAAGCTTTTCGGTTCTTCAGATTATCAAATAAGACCTATGTTGAAAGTTTCATATCAATTGCTCTATTAGTTTTTGAGATACAGCGCACACAGCCAGACACACCATCACCCACTTCACACACACACAAACACAGCCACACACACACACACACAGACACAATTTTTTTTTTCCAGAAATCATTGAAATGGCATCTAGGGACCCCAAAACGGATATTTCCGTCAAAAAAATTTTTGAGAAAAAAATCACGATCACAATACTTTCTCGTACTTCGTAACGGAGAAAGTAAAAACAGGGCTGAGTTGATAAAAAAAACACGATAAGGATAAGGAGAAGTGATAAAGCCGTACCTTTTTATTTTCTCCGTTACGAAGTACGATAAAGTATTGCGATCGTAATTTTTTTTTCAAAAATTTTTTTGACGGAAATATCCGTTTTGGGGTCCCTAGATCATTTCAACAATTTCTGGAAAAAATCATGTTACTTTCTCCGACTTGATGGTATCATTTATATTTACGCTTTCATGGTTTATTTTCAATTTGAATCATATTTTAAATGTACATCGAGCGCTTTGTAAACTTGGAGGAAACTGACGTTTAAAACGTCAAAATTATGAAAGATGGAAAAATACTTCAAATTCAAAAACTCAGTTTACTCAAAAACTAATGAGAATTCGAATAAAACTTATTCTTTAGAAGTTGTTCATTTTGGCATTCTCTATAATTATTATTAACATAAATTTGCTGTAACTATTATCGTTTCATAATTATAAACCAAAAACTAAAAAATTAATAATAATTTTTTTTCTACAATAGCAATGATTTTATGAAAAATATTTTCAAGCAAAAGATGTGCATTTCTTTGTTGTCTTCAATGTTTGTTTAAATATTTTTGCGATATCTTTCATATTTAAGAAAATATTGGCAAAAAACAAAAAACAGTTAAGGTAAACACCCACCCGGTGTACGAAATTTTACCAAAAGCTTTTCAGTTCTTCGGATTATGAGATAAGACGTATGTTCAAAGTTTCATATTAACTGCTTTATTAGTTTTTGAGATACTGCGCACACAGACAGACACACACACACACAGACACACACACACACAGCACACACACAGACCAATTTTTTTCCAGAAATTGTTGAAATGGCATCTAGGGACCCCAAAACGGATATTTCCGTAAAAAAAATTTTTGAAAAAAAAATCACGATCACAATACTTTCTCGTACTTCGTAACGGAGAAAGTAAAAAAGTCTGAGTTTATAGATGTATTATAGGTGCCTCTTTAGTTGTTAGTTTTTTTTGTTTAAATTTAATTTAAATTTGTTTTTTATTTAAATTTAATTTGTATTTAAACTAAAAACTGATAACCAAATGGTCACTTATGATACAACTAAAAACTTAGAATTTAGAGATGAATTAAATTATGCAAAAATATACAGGTTATTTAAAATAGAAAAGTTAAGGTAATTTCCGGTTAAACCTGAAATGGAATTTTTATTTAAAGTCCACATGTCGACATACTTTATTCCCTAAAAACACCATACTAAATTTCATAAAGATATACGTAAAAATGCAAATGATATTAGGGGACACATATTTTTATTTTATTATTCAGAACCATTCAAAAATATTGACTTTTTAAACCAAAAGCAAAAATAAATTACTTGGAAATGGTTTCGTGTAATTTGTTAAATGAATTAATATTTATAAATAAATTATTGAAAGTTATCACAGATGAGTTTCAAACATCAATATTGCCCATGCTAATTTTAAAATAAAAAATTAATTTGGCAGAATTCTTTCATTTAAATTTAAATTGATTCCTTTTTCTCTAACTACTCATGAATGCTTATGGTTAATTGACTATTTTAGATTTGAGAACAAAGATAATTGCCTTCCGCCAGACAGATAGATACTATGCTATCCTATAGTATACATATATTTAATTTCGTGTTGCCGTTTACCGGTCAAATATGACTCCCGTCTGCCGGTTAAATATCGTCCGTAATTCGACCGTCGGCCGGTTAAATATCGTATGTAATTCGACCGTCGGACGGTCGCGTAGACACTTCCAATAATAAATTTCTGTTAGAATTGAAAATATATCCAGAATTAAAATAGTGTTGACATCATTTTGAAACAATTGGTACATCATAGCTGTAAACAACATGTTCAACTCAAGACATAAACTTATGTTAAAAAGCCTATTCATCGATTTGAGAAATTGTAAAAATTAATCGCTGTTAGTGATGGTTTCAAAATTTCGAAATTTATTCAGAATTAATACAGTTTTGATATTACATTAAAACATTTGATGTGTCATAGCTGCTAAACAAACGATAACCCTCAAAATATAACGCTAAAAAAGAAAAAGCATATAGCGATTTAAAAAATTATAGAAACTAATCTCTGTTGGAATTACCTTTGAAATATCAAAATATAACCAGAATCAACTTATTTTTGTCATAAAAACAATTGCAACATCACAGATCGACAAAAAATGACAATGCAACTTCAACAAATCAAATACCAGTTTATTTAACTTATATTGCTCTTTTACACTACACGTATATAATAAACGCAACAATAATGTAAACAAAAAACAGATTGGTAGCGAAAGGGTGAAATAAGTAATTGTGTGCTGATGGCCTGCTTTTAAGCAACCACTATATCCCGGAAACGTCTCAATTGAGTCGGTTTTATGTGTACACTCCGGAATCGACGTAATTTGTCAACTCGTTCAGTAAGCAGGATCACGAATGGGCAGAATGAGTTGTGCCCGGAGAATTTTAAAAAGAACAATCAGACAAACCCATCGGGATATAAAACGGTGCACTCCTGGAACAAATGTCCTCACCAACTTTCAAGTTTTGCATACACCGCCGATAATCTGGGTGATACATCTGGATTTCCGGTGACAAATATCTGCAAGCCGCCATTGCGAAATGAGGGCATAAAACATATTCAATTGATATTCGTAATCCATCCGAAAATAAATTACAATTTATATTTCCACTGCAAGCGTCCAATGATTGATTAATGCCCTTTTATTGGAATATAAAAATCTCGACTAAATAAAAATCCTCTTTCGTGTGCTACTTTTTTCTCTCTGTTGTTGTATAAAGGGATAATGCCTTCCAGAGTTAAAGTGCGTCCTGATTTACGCTGTTGTTTTTAAGGATTTAAGTTGTAGATAAAGCATCGCATCGTCGGTTCAGTTTTATTGCAAATTGAATCTGCAATATCTACACCCGACCCTTGCTGATGCATGAGCTCGTATAAACAACGAAGAATCAGTAGATAAACCTTATTTATATCCTAAATATACAGATTGCACATTTCCAATCATAAAATGTAAGTTCCCAGACTGGGGCGTATAAATAATGCATGAATGGTAATACTTGTTAAGTACATCCTGAGAAGTCTCAGAATTCGAGTAATTTGTGTACTTAACTCGCTAAGATGAGTGGAAGATCCGGTGTTGATCTAGAGATCCGAATGCATTTTAAAAGCACATGAAATTCCCATTCATCTATTTAATTTCCGCCAAGTAGAAATCACTTCGGAAACGACAAATTGATGAAAATTGATCTCCACTTTCAACGATTTATTTTCAACTTCAAAGACGGCGTTTTTTTTTTCTGTTAAAACTTTCTAACGATTGCAGCCTTAAACGTACATAGTAGAATGCAAAAAAGTATGTTTGTGTATAAAAAAATTGTACAGGTATGCGTGTATCTTATTTTGGTTGCCCTCTTGCCCGCACGATTATCATAAGAAAACACTTTTCCTCATGCATGGTGTATGCGCCGGGAACCGTTGGGTTTTACTGCGGCGTGAGGTATTTCAATTTCGTATACATCTTTCTCATCTCGGAAATGGAATATTGGAATTAGTTGCTCTCAACGCAAAGTTTTTTCTTTAGTCGGTAAATGTTATTGTTGTTACTGAAGGTTCAATAACTATGACATAACATGCCAAGAGCATTCCTTTTCATGAAATATATAAAATTTTATGAAGATCATTATTACGTGGTAATCTTTCATTACTATGAATTTAAAAAAATCTTAATAAACCTTGTATTCAGTTTCGGTATACAGGGTGCCCGTTTTTGGAACTCAAGCATGAGGATCTCTGTTATTTGAGGAGATACTAGGTCGGTTAAATTAAGGCAAAGTTGCCCAATCTGGAATGTAACATAATGCCGTTTTGAAACATAAAATATTCCGACTGCTTCCGAAGATATCCGAAAAAAATGGTGATGTGGCCATCATGTTACTTTCTCCGACTTTATGTTTACGTTTTCATGGGTTTATTTTCAATTGAAATCATATTTTAAATGTACATCCAGCGTTGCGTAAACTCGGATGAAACTGACGTTTAAAACGTCAAAATTATGAATGATGGAAGAATTATACTTCAAATTCAAAAACTAGGTTTACTCGAAAACTAACGAGATTTCGAAAAAAACTTGTTCTTTAGAAGTTGTTCATTTTAGCATTCTCTACAATTATTATTCACATAAAATTGCTGTAACTATTATCGTTTCATAATTATAAACCAAAAATTAAAAAAAATTAATAAATTTTTTTCTCGAATAGCAATGATTTTATGAAAAATATTTTCAAGCAAAAGCTATTCATTTCTTCGTTGTCTTCGATGTTTGTTTAAATGTTTTTGTGATATTTTTTATATTTAAGAAAATATTGGCAAAAAACAAAAAACAGTTAAGGTAAACACCCACTTCTGGTGTACGAAATTTTACCAAAAGCTTTTCAGTTCTTCGGATTATCAAATAAGACATATGTTCAAAGTTTCATATCAATTGCTCTATTGGTTTTTGAGATACAGCGCACACAGACAGACACACACACACACACACACACACACACACACACAGACACACACACACACACACACAGACACACACACACACACACAGACACACACACACACACACACAGACACAATTTTTTTTTTCCAGAAATTGTTGAAATGGCATCTAGGGATCCCAAAACGGATATTTCCGTAAAAAAAATTTTTGAAAAAAAATCACGATCACAATACTTTCTCGTACTTCGTAACGGAGAAAGTAAAAATCGAAATTTTCAAAAAATGTTTTTATTTTATTGCGAGACTATTTATAGAGATACTTCAAAACAATTCATACTTTATCATTGCCACTTTATACGCTCTTCAACGTGGTGATATAATAATAAAAATTCGATGTTTCGATTTTCGGAAACATCATCAACTTTGTTTTTTCTTATGGGCGCCATCTTGTATTTTTACATTTTTAAATACAGATTTTTTTTCTGATTACAGTGATGTGTCATGTGTTGGAGTTTGGTCTAGCAGTTTAATGGATATGTAAAAAATCCTGTTTTTGCAAAGAGCTACACTTTTGTTTAATAAAGCAATTTTTGACACTTCGACTGAATTTCGTTTATCCTGAGTTCTAAAACTGGTATACATTTATAACAAAATTCTGTTTTCAAGTGAAGAAAAATGCGATATGCTAGAACTTTATTACGCATCGCATCGAAATGTAAAAGTTACTTCAGAAACATACCTTCAGCGGTACAATATTATGAGGCAACTCAAATGATTGAAGCTTACTAATCAATATATCATGTGAAATGCGGTCAAAAGCTTTAGAAAGGTCAGCTTAAATCTGTTTGGTACCCTTCATTCATGTTGAAAGATATATGTTGTGTAATGCACATTAAGTTAGTTATTGTAGCCCGTTTAGGTATGAATCCTTGTTTGGCCGATTGTTTACATTTTACTGTAGCATCGATATAAGTGGCTAAAATGCGTTCAAAAACTTTAGAAGAATAACATAATAATGAAATTGGTCTGTAATTGTTTATATCAGATTTGTTGTCTTTTTTTAAACTGGGATGACTTTTACAATCTTCCAACATGAAGGAATGATACCAGTTCGTAATATAACATTAAATATAACATAGGTAAGTGGTTCAGCCAAAATGACGGCAGCGTCCTTTACAATTAACTCAGGAATGTAATCTGTTCCCATGGTGAATTTAGCCTTGGCTCCTTGTAGTTCTTACTATGTCTTCGCTTATTGAAAAGTTCCCATGAAATCCATAAGTGCATCCTCCGCTCGATTGGATCCTGCGCAGTAACGCGACAAAAACTGTTCCTGCCCTAACTCTTAATAGATCTTAACATCAATATTTACAGGTAAGTTTTTGGTAATTAACTTCATCATTTCGGTTTAATTTCATTTGGGTATTTTTTTAATTCTAACTGTGCCAAAATAAATGTCGACATGAGACTGACAAAGACTCACAGGATCTTTATTTCAAAGGTAAAGTAATGATTATGAATGTTAAACAGGAAAGAGAACGTAAACCTTAAGGAACAACACGGAACTTATCATATGAGTAATCTGTACAGGTTGATAGCAAAAAGTTTGTCAAAGCGCATTGTTAAACGAACTCACCAGTGTTACTTTTCAAAAAATGAAGATGATTTAACTACTATTAATAAATAATAAAACACCTCGGCCGAAAGATCGCAGGTCGATAGCCCATTCGGACCCGGTTAATTACAGTTTTATATGTTATATTGTTGTGTTATAAGAAATCGAATAAAGATAGTTATGTATGTGTAAAACACCTACTGGCAAGAGAACGAAACATTCTAACGGAAATTCTCTACAGTCGATGTTATAAATTTGATCAGAAATCTCTTTTCTTTATACTCTGCAAAAGAATCGCATTATTCAGGAAGAGAATTCCAATACTTTGATGCCAAACTAAATGAAAAAGATAATTCATGAAATGTTTTGTACAAAATATCCCAAGACAAAAGTTAATTACTATTTTTATCTAAAATTCTTTCACGGCAATTTTAATTTGCACTTTAGCCGACCCGAGGTAGATACTTACAACAAATGCGAAGAATTAAGTTTAAAAATAAAAAGTACCACTCTAGGAGATGCATCCTAAATAATAATAATAATACTAATACAACTTTAATTCCCAATAAAAGATACAGTAGCTATACTTAATATAGGAATAACGTCAAGAAATACATAATAATCTTATCATACAAAACTATAATTAGAAAATTCTTCGAGATTGTATGGTTCCATTAGTAATAGTAGTGTGGTCAACTTATTTTTGAAACTATTTAATTCTTTTTCCTTTTTTAAATTAGTCGGCAAGAGATTATAAAATAGCTGCCATTGTTGAAAAGATGGTGCAGAACCGCCGTTCAAAAAAATTCTACATAGCCATGAAAATTGCTACTGAAGAGTGTAAAGAAATTCAACAACTTGCAGCAATCTTTCGATTTTATGCAAAATTTTTAGTTGCTTCTACTTGCTGTGCAAGACTTATTATACCTCACACAGTTAAGCGTCTTGGTATTTATTATTCATGTCCTAAAAATCAAAGCTTACTTTTCGTATACCTAGAAAATATTGCCAATAAAAGCCAAAATTAAGTAGCCACATTCTTAATGGATTACATTAAAAACTATAACAGATTATGCTCTAGAGGCCATTAGTTTGATAGGGATTTTGGTATCATTCCTTATACAGAAATAATTATACAATCCAGCGCACAGAACAAGTGTACAAAAGTTCAAAATGATGAAATTCTTGATTTTCAAGCTTGGTAGACAGAGCACTACAAACAGAACATTTCTATAGAAACAGAGACGTTTCTTAGAAATTAACGAGTGATATTTCAAAATGTCATCATTTCATGCATTTACATTCAAAACCCGATTATGTTAAAGTTGTTTGTCCATAGATGTCGTATGCATTTTAACCTCACTCGTGTCGGTTTTATTTTCGCAGTGTTTGAATGTAGAGAAAGTGTTTTACCTACTCCCACTTTGTAATTGATGAATTACCGAACTGTTTTCACCAATCATAAGCGACCCATTACGAATATATAGAGCATATATAAATGTTAAATGTTTTACATAAATGTGTAACATGTACTATTACCACTTATGTACATCGCTATATTATATACTTATTAGCCTATTTCAATTAACGTCCGCCGAGTCCCTCTGCATTCGTCTGTTCGTCTTTAAAAGTCACAAGTGACAGTGACATTTAAACGTCAGATTACAATTTATTGGTTAACACAATAACCGACACAATAAACTTCACGCCATGCCTTATTGGTACTTCCATCGCAATGGTATCTTAGTAGATTAACACTTTAGAGTGAGTACAACGATCCGTATCCTTAAATGTGTTCAATCAATGTATTGGGCAATATGTTATTCGACGGAAACTTGTTCGAACGGTAATTCGTTTGTTTGGTTGGTTACGTTGCCATTACCGGCTAATTGAATAAACATTTAAACGTCACCTGACAAGATTCAGTTTCAATATGTCTTTAGTTTAAGCGAATAAAAGTAAGGTCGAAGGTAAAGTATAGTACATAACGCAAGTTGTAACACAATTACGCGCTCGTGAAATTATGGTACTCGCCGCTACGCGGCTCGTACGCAATATTTTTCACTTGCGCGTAATTTGCTACTTACAACTCTAGTTATGTAATATACTATGACTAATCTTCCAGGTAAGTTATATTTTTTACTGGTAGATATAAGTGTTAGCAGTAGCCTAGTGTATTTTTTTTAGCTTTCATTCACTTCTGTCTACAACATGGTATAATATTTGAGTATGTGCCTAGGACACAAAATTGTTTGATCAGTAATGGTTGAAACAAATGTTTCATTTTTTAGTAGATCCACCATGGAATAAGGTCTTATTCTATACAAAAAAATCAAGTAGAGTGAATTTCCAGTGTCAAAAATGGTGATTTCCAACCATAAAAAATAGCAATTTTCAACTGGCAAAAATGGTAATTTTGAACTATCTAAAATAGCGATTTTCAACAGTCAAAGAAAGCGATATTCAATAGTCGAAAATAGTGATTTTCAGCACTTAAAAATGTGATTTTCACTCTCCGGAGATTCTCAAAATGGTGATTTTATATTGTCAAAAATAGTGATTTTCAACTGTTTGCTAGTTGAAAATCATCAGTTTTGACAGTTCAATTTCACTATTTTTATGGCTAAACAGCACTATTTTTGACGGCCAAAATCACTATTTTTGACAATTCAAAATCACTATTTTTGACTGTTGAAAAGACATATGTTTAATACTTGAACATCTATATTTCAGGAAGCTGAAAATTGTTATATTTGACGGTTGCAAATTACTATATTTGACAGTTTAAAATCACTATATTTGACAGTTGAAAATAGCTATAGTCGACAGTTAAAAATAACTCTTTTTTAGTTGAAAGTCACTATAGACAGTCAAAGATTGCTATTTTGTCAGTGAAAACGCATTATTTTTGGCGGTTGAAATCTCTATGTTTGACAGTTGAAAATAACCATTTTTGATAGCTGAACATCTCTTTCACAAAGTGAAATAACAATAACTATTTTTCAATTGAAAGTTGAAAACTACATTTGACAGTGAAAGATCATCATTTTTAACAGTTGAATGTCTTTATTTTAGGCAGTGGAAGAATCACTACATTGACAGTTACAAATCGATGCATTTGACAGATGAAAATCATATTTTTTGGCAGTTGAAAATCACTAGTTTTTGACAGTTATAAATCCCCATTTTTAAAGTTGAAAGCCTTAATTTTAGACAGTTGAATGTCTCTATTTCAAGCAGTGGAAAAATCACCACATTGGCAGTTACAAATCACTACATTTGACAGTCAAAAATTTCATTGACAGTTAATAATCACTAGTTTTTGACAGTTATAAATATATATTTATATATATATATATATATATATATATATATATTTTCAGAGGAATTCTGCTAAACAAATTATTGTAAATTAAGTGGCTCTACCATCAAAATGTTTCACGAGCTGCCACTGGAGCCTTGTGCATTAAAGTAATATTTCTCATATTTCTGTCACTAACATCACACATATGGGTAAATTATATGCCCATTCTCTCTTTCTTGCTAATATCTATTGTAGTTTTATTTGACAATCTGAAGATGTGATAAGCTTTTGGTAAAATTTTGAAAACCAAAATTGGTTGTCTGTCCTAACCGTTTTTGCTTTTCACAATTTTTTTCTTTAAATTTTACATTCATGGTGTGTTTTAAAAAGAAATAAATCGCAGTCGTCTTCGCATCAAATCGGATAAAGTAACATGAAGGCCACATCACCATTTTTATTTTCTCCGTTACGAAGTACGAAAAAGTATTGTGATTGTGAAATTTTTTCAAAAATGTTTTTTACGGAAATATCCGTTTGGGGTCCCTAGATGCCATTTCAACAATATAATATAAAATATAAAATATAAAAAAAAATATATCTGTGTGTGTGTGTGCGCGCGCGCGCGCGCCCTTTATCTCAAAAACGAATAGAGCAATTGAAATGAAACTTTGAACATCAGTCTTACTTAATGATCCGAAGAACTGAAAAGCTTTTGGTGAAATTTCGTGCACCGGAAGTTGGTGTTTACCTTAACTGTTTTTTTGTTTTTTTCCAATATTTTTCTAAATATAAAAAATATCACAAAAGCATTTAACCAAATATTGAAGACAAGAAAGAAATTAACATCTTTGGTTTAAAAATATTTTTCATAAATTCATTGGTTTTCGAGAAAAAAATGAATGTTTTTTTTCATTTTTGATTTATAATTATAAAACAATAATAGTTGCAGCAAATTTATGTTAATAATAATTGTAGAGAATGCCAAAATGAACAACTTATGAGTATGTATTAGTATAAGTTTTTTCGAAATCTCTTTAGTTTTTGAGTAAACTGAGTTTTTGAATTTGAAGTATAATTTTTCCATCTTTAATAATTTTGACGTTTTAAACGTCAGTTTCATCCGAGTCTACAAAACGTTTGATGTACATTTAAAATATGATTTTAATTAAAAATATACCATGAAAGCGTAAATATACTTGGATCAATGGATCTTTGCGTGCACGTCACTACTGATAGTTGTCCGGTACAATCAACGCTGGGGATTAAACCAGTGGCGTAGTCGAAACAAATTGCGCATCGGAAAAAATAAACAACAAACTGAAATTAGTCTGAGCCCACAACGTAAACCATTAAAACAGCAGTATGAGATGTATACGCGAATATGCCTTTGTAGTGACCGAATACGAAACGCTTGATCTGTCGGGCCTCATTTAGCCGGAAGGTAAACAAATCAAATTCGTTCTAAGCCCAACATTCCTTCATAATTTTGACGTTTTAAACGTCAGTAAATGTCTGTACGCCAGGAGTAACAGATCTGTACGGAGTTGTAGCGCCAAGAGATTTCCGCTGATTGTTATAAAAGTTTTTATATATCACGAAGAAATGTTTATCACGACATGTTTATGTTACGACTAAAAATGTACTGTGCAGGTTGTAAAATCGAACAAATATGCAAAAACGAACACAAAACAGAAAATACTGCTTATAGCGCCGCCAATGCAGTTACGAATAGCGAAATGACTTGTCTTTGTTCAGTGCATGGTTTTACCCAGTGCCGTACGTCTTCGCCTTGGACAACATACGTACCATATTATTGCGTCTAATTTAACTTGACATAGAGGAAGTAAACACATGAAAATCTTGTCGGAACTAGGTTCGGCTATCTGTGACGTGCACGCAAAGATCCATTGATCAGACTCTATCAAAAAACATATGATAGGACTAGGAGGGAGTCTGAAGGAATATTTTCCCCCATCAATAGCAACAAATCATGGATTAGGAACCTGTTTATAATAAACATAGTATCTGAGAAATAATTGCAAGATTCAGATATTGAGAATTCCATTGACGGATTTTTAAATAATTTGTCTTCAGGAATACCCAGTTATTGCGGAAAGGCGGTTATATTTCTAATGCCTTTCGTCACGACGTATTAATGTGAAGCAGGTTTCTCAACAAAAGTTTGGAAAACGCTGCTCTACGCCATTAATGTTACCTGCAGACCCTTGCAAAGCAGCCTGCATGCACAAATTTTAGGTTAATTTATTTCCCCCACTTCAGCAGCTCCACAAAAATACTTATAGAGTTTATCATCAAGTGTAGAAATATCTCAACTAAAATGGGGTTAGAAAAGGATTAGTGGATATCTATGTCCTGTTATAACCATAAAGGCAGCTGCTTCTGAAAAAATTGCTTCCCCTCATAGTTTGCACTTGTAATGAGGAGTGTGTCAGAAATTCTAAGTGTCGAAAGAGTGGCTTGAAATGCTCAAATATGTGCAGGAATTGCCCCAGACATGGATGTACCAACAGATGTGCACTAATTGTTGTCGACTTGATTTATCTACAGATGTGTCATTTGTACATTTTTTTTATTTATACAGAGTGTTTCAGAGCTCTAGGAACGGTCAATCACGTGGGTTATTTTTCAAAATTTCGAAAAATGTTTTATACAAAAGTTGTGTATAATAGTGAGCTGCACGCGCTAAAAATATTTAAATTTATACAGGGTGTCTCATAATAAAGTCACAGACCAAACTTATGTTTTTTTTTAATGAAACACCCTGTATTTTTTGTCATTTTTGAATTATATGGAACAAATAAAGGTGAGTTACTTCAATACTCCCTATACCTATTGTTTGCCGTTTTCGAAATATTTGAAGATTTGTTGAAATGCAAGGTCTGGGTGAAATTTTATTTTTGCCGTAGTGATTGACATTGAACGATTAATTATTTACTTGAAGGTTCGAACTATAGAGCCAACCATGATTTCATACAAAAAATTATACAGGGTGATGAAAAAAATGCGGTAGAAAAACCCAACTTATAAAGTTGAATAACTTCGTTTTTTCAAATGGCACACCCTGTATTTAGTAACGTATTCTCAAGTAGAATTCAATTATCTTTCAGATTATAATAATTATTCCTGATATGACCCTAGTAGCACAAAATATTTCTTAAATATTGAAAAACACATATTTCTGTGATATTGATGACAGATTTTTATATGTTTTAGCAATATTTGTATGAAATATTAAGGAAATATTACTATGTATATATTTTTGCAATATTTTAAAAAAATGTTGAGGAAATATCATGATATATGAGGTTGTGCTGCGGATCCCAAATGCATGTACAGTATTACCGAGCACTCGAGATGTGCGAGGGTAAAGTTTGCGCGAGTGAGAGAACACGATAACAAATCTCCGGAGCCAATTGACTTTAAGGCGGTCACTGCCCGACACGTCTGTAGTTCTTAGTACTCTACTTACAGTCAAATATCACCATTTGAAGTTTGCAAATAAATTATACACTGGTTGAGAGAATAGACAGGAATATATAACGAAATAGCCACTAGCACAGAGGTCTGCGTGTAAAACAGTTCAAACAGTGGCAGAATTGACAGAGACAGTAGTACAGTGTTGCCTTTTTCTGTCATCCATATATTTTTTTGGATATATTTATAAAATGTTACTTACTAAATATATGGATTGAAATATACAGAACATGTTTATATAATAATTTTATTTCAATATTTCCATAGATATATTATATAAATTTTTACTTTGGCCTTTTAATATTTCCGAAACATAAAAATGTAAAATCAATATTTGTAAAATATTTCCGACATATATTGTGCTACCAGGGGATAATCGCCGAATACAAGAAAACTATTGAGATTAGGAACAGGGAACCCTTATACAATCCGAAAGATAATTGGATTCTACTTAAGAATACGTTACTAAATACATCATTTTATAAATGAATTAAATGACGACGAACTGCAAACTGGATATTTTCATCAAGACGGAGCAACTCCTTATTGCACAGTGGATAATTTGGCCATTTTGGAGGAATTTGAATAATAAGTAGAAATGCAGGGATTCCCTGCCCGCCCCGTTCATGCGACTTAACACCATGCGATTTTTTCTTGTGGCCGTACCTGAAAATTTGTATTTATGCACAACCAGTACACAATCTAGAAGACATGCGGCAACCAATTCGAGATAAATTTATAGAAATTAACAATGATCCAGTGTTGTTGCGGAGCGTAATGAAGGGTGTGCGCCGAAGAGTTCAGGCTTGTGTTTAAGAAGAAGGAAGGCACATACAACACTTAATATAATTTTATATTGAAAAATTTAACGTATCTATAAATTAACTACAGTTTAATGTTTAATTTTGAGAAGTACCATAACCTCAATATGTGTTACCAACTTAAAATATTAAAATTAAAAAACCATGGCACACTTGAGGTTTTTTTTTAATGAACATACTTTACCTTGTGCAATGGTAAATCCTTATAATTTTGACTAAAATGCTCTCAAATGTATAACAAATTTTGGGGAATTTTTGTCAAAATTATCGTATAACCTTATGGTGCATTACAGCTGAAAAGTTTCCTGCACACAATCCGCTAAATCACCACAATGGATACTACTCATCACAGACACACATTAATGAATAAGTCATAGTAGTATTGATAGCTATACCATAATATGATTCCTCTGTAATGATTTAAAAGATATTTTCTTTAATAACACTTGAGTGTGCTATGTATCCAATTCCGTCCATCAATTCCACGAGTCATCATCATTCATCCTCTGGAATCGAAAGGGTCGATCGCCTGTGGGATTATTCTGGTTATCCATCCGGCATAAAAAATATATATAACAAATACAGGACGGGCGGGGATGGCTCACGCGTAAATTATGCGGACATAAAGGGAGCGATTTATTTTATAAAGTAATATTGACACTCGATACTTTGGCCTATTTCGCCGCCCAAAGCCAATATTATCATTTATATCGTCGGTGCGGTCAATTGGCCGCTATCAAAATGGTCACGACGTAACAAAACAGATACATTATTCAGGGTTAAATGTAGCATAAAAGTGTTTTACTTCTAAATGGTATAATAATACATTATGTGCGTTCATTCGGGGTTCTTCATGTTCATGAAATAAAATTCATCACAACTTAAACATACTAAAATATTATAAAACATATACAATAATTCCCTACATCAAATTATGTAATTAAAATCATAATCCCGTTATGTATTCTCTCATATGTATTTTGAATAATACAAATCCCGTAGAATTAAAGTTAAACTAAACTTTATAGTGCAGGGAAGCGAGAACTCAGGATTACATGGCGTTATAGGGTGGAACGAGGGCCGTTGCCATTGGTTTTTTTTTTGATATTAATGTTGACCATAAAACTACGTTTCTATATTAAGTTAAAAAAACGCACAATAAAAAGGCGCCGAAAGGAATAAAAGAATGTATTTCCATACCAGCGCGATAATCTCGCGCGAGATATGCGAGTGAAAGACTTCGGTGTTCATTATTTATCCCCGCAGTGGTGCCATAATAAATAAACATCCCTAATGGCCGGCGGTAACCATGTCCGAAACGTTTGTTTCCAAACGGATAGATCCTCGGAGTGCACTTAATTTTCTTTACTCCCTCATATATTTTAATAACCTGAACTTAACCTATCTCCAGACACAAGAAATTACTTTTGAATATCTACTTCCGCTGTTAATAATTGAATAGGACAATTTTATTGGGTTTAATATTCTGATGAATAAAATAATGGTAGCAAGCTAATATACTTTTTCCGCTACCGACAACGTAAATAAGCATTGCATTCATTCCGTAAGTGGCTGATAACATGCGTGTTGTTTGTTGTCCTTGACGACGAAACTTAATTTTTTACTTACGGACCTAGGAAAATAATAAACAGAAACGTAACGCTCCAACATATAGGCGAGCAGCACATTTTCGTCTATAGCATCGGCATCCTTTTTACATAACCACTGCTTAAAAGCATCCTAACACGACGCATACCTTTCTTCAATTTTGTCGGTAACAGGTTCTACACGCAATATTCGCAGCTTCGTTTGTATCAATGCCCGCAAAAAGTTTCACTGGATTGACACAAACAAAATTTGACGTTTTCGATATAAAGAAAACACTTAACTTTTTTATACCACTTTTATTTTACTTTACGTGACTAGTTTCAATTACACGGTAATCATTATCAAACTGAGTTACGTAAAGTAAAATAAAAGTGTTATAAAAAAGTTAAGTGTTTTCTTTATATCGAAATTGAAAATGTACCACGAAGTGAACGCCTCCAAGATTCAAGGAAAATTTGACGTTGTTTTATCGGTTGCTGGGTTGCTATAGACGCATCGGTGACTGTAAACATTTTAACCCCAAATGTTACAAGCCGTATTTTAGATTATTTTCTGATCTTTTTTAAGTATTATATTTCCGGTAGCGGAAAAAATTTTATAAGCAACATGGAACGATTAACATTTTCAGCAGACGACGAGCCTCGGCTCGTATTCGCCCACATCAAATGTTAATACGTCCTTACGTTCCTCGTCGCTTAAATAACTATTGAGAGTATTAAAACATGGTGATGTGGCCATCATGTTACTTTCTCCGACTTGATGATATCATCTAAAGAGTCTGATCAATGGATCTTTGCGTGCACGTCATAGCTAGCCGAACCTAGTTCCGACAAGATTTTCATGTGTTTACTCCCTCTATGATAAGTTAAATTAGACGTAATAATATGTGTACGTATGTCGTCCAAGTCGAAGACTTACGGCATTCGGTAAAACCATGCATTAAACAAAGACAAAACCTTGGTCCGTTAGTCATTTCATGATTCGTAATGCATTGGCGGCGCTATAAGCAGTATTTTCTGTTTTGTGTTCGTTTTTGCATATTTGTTCGATTTTACAACCTGTACAGTACATTTTAAGTCGTAACATAAACACGTCGTGATAAACATTTCTTCATGATATATAGAAAATAGTTCTTTTTAGAACTTTTATAACAATCAGCGGAATCGCTTGGCCTAACCTCAAAATGCCAGCTAAACGTCTAAATTCTCGGGCGCGGAATCTCGTGGTCAATCTTATGGACTATTTTACAGCTGAAAAGGAAAACAGCGGTCCTTTAATTTCGCTAAATGCTGTCCAAGAGGTAATTTCTTTCTTTGTTGTTTAATTATCTGATTATTAATATTACATCGTTTCATAGAGCGTTGCTGATGCATTAAAAATAAGTTTACGGACTATGTCCAGTATTAAAATTGCGAGAGAGAAATCGGTAGAAATCAAAAACTTAAGACTAAGCGAGGGTTGCGAAAACGGGAAAGTTAAATGATATGATTCGCATGTTGACATGCACAATTAATAACTAATTTCGGGTAACGTGAACGAAAAGCTTGATATATTTTCGTTACCGTTCCCGGGTTGTTAAGAAACCGCCTTAACAGGTTTCTAAGATCATCACGTTGTAGCTTGCTCTTCTCGCTACAACTTCGTAGAGATCTGTTAGTATGTACTCGCGCACAGACCGAAATTTACTGACGTTTAAAACGTCAAAATTATGAAGGAATGTTCGGTTCATAACGAATTTGATTTGTTTACCCTTCGGCCAAATGCGGCCCGACAGATCAAGCTTTTCGCATTCGGTCACTTCAAAGGCATATTCGTGTATATGTCGTAGGCTAATTGAACAATGCGGCTTATTGCAAAGAGCGCCGTCATTTTGCAAAGAGCGCCGTCATTTTGCAAAGCGCCGGGCTAATTGAAAAATTATCCAGCACTTTTTAATAAGCCTGATATTTTTTAGGCTTATTGCAATGAGCCTATGCACCTTTAGGCTAGTTAGAAAATGTGGACTTATTTACTCAAACAGCCTGGTTTCTTGCGGGCGTATTGTAATAAGCATTATCTATCGCAGCGTTTCCCAAAATGTGGGTCGCGATCCGGCACTGGGTCGCAGAAGAACTTTGCCGGGTCGCGAAAAAATATTGTAAAAAACACAAAAAAATGTTTTTTACATTATTTTTATAACAGTGACTAGGAATAGTGGCAAAGTGAGTATATGTAGTTTTTCGTATTGCAGAATCTTTACAGGATTATGCAAGGAAATGGGGAGTGACCTCCTTTTATATTGTAATTCACGATGGCTTTCAAAAGGAAAGTTTTAAAATGTCTGAGCTAAAAGACGAAGCTTTGATATTTCTGAACAACCACCATACAAAAAAAATGCCATTTTTCATGTATGGATAGATTTCTGGATTTTGAGTGGTTAATACAATTTGTGTCACATTTGCTGCATTCAATTAATTGAATTTAAAGTTTGCAAGGCTTTGGATTAAATATTTTCAAAGTATCGGAAAAAGTCGCTGCAATAATTAAAAAAATGACTCTATGGAAACAATGACATTTAAGAGAAGTTTTAAATCCGTTGAAACATTACATAAATTTACTGAAACTCATGCAAACTATGATGAAGAAGATTTACATCTATAACACTATCAGTTTCAATTTAAGAACATCTTTCGCAGCTAATAAATAGTTTTAAATACTACTTTCCCGATATTCCTTCAAATAATCAAGTGAAATATTTATCTGGTTTAGATCTCAAATCGAGCATTTTCCAAATTGCCAAAAAATTTAAAAAAACACAATTAAATCCTTGAAATCAACCTAAAATAGATTACACTTAATTTTTCTATTAAAATTTGCAAACATTCCTTCCTTAGATTTTAAACACTCCGGTTCCATTCGGAAGTTGAGGATTTTCCAAACATTCCTACTCTCGATTTTAAAATAATCACAATTAAACACTTCGATTAAATTCTGAAGATTAGCATTTACCAAACCGCCAAAAAAAGATGTAAAAACAATTAAAACAAACTATAAAATCACTTAAAATATATTCGACTCTATAGTTCTATGAAAATTGGAAAACATTCCTACCTTAAATTTTAAAATAATCACACTGAACAACTCTCGGTTCAATTCTGATTCAAACCGCAAAAAAAACAATTGAAACAAACCTTAAACTTTTGACATTCCTCTAAAATAGATTGTACTTTTAATATCTACTAAATTTTGGAAATATTTCTACCTTAGGTTTAAAAATAATCACGTTTCAACATCCCCGAGGTCAAAAATTTTCGAAACCGCCAAAAAATGAAATAAATCTTTGAAACAACCTCTCAAGTTTTTTCAATTCACTGAAAATATATTGCACTTATTTTTTCTGTAAAAAATTGCATACTTTACTACGCTAGATTTCGAAATAATCACACTTTAACACCCCTCATTTCATTTCTGAAGTCAAGCATTTTCTAAATCGTCAAAGAATATAAAACCAATTGAAATTTATAAATTCGCTCAAAAGGCATTGCACTTCATTTTTCTATAAAATTTGCTAACATTTCTGCCCTATATTTCGAAATAATCATGCTCTTGTTCAATTCTGAGGTCGACATTAACTTTTCTAATTTAATCAAAATAGATTGCGTTTCGTGATTTTATTAAAATCTATCAACGCTCTTAACCTCAATTTTGAAATATTTAACCTTAAACACTGAATTCAATTTTGAGGTTGAACATTTTCCAAGTTGCCTTGAAAATAAAAACTAATTGCAAAAAATTTCAGACTTTTCAAATTTACTCAAAACGGATTAATTTTCATTTCTATAATAAAATCGGCAAAATCCTATGCCCAAGTTTTGAAATAATCACACGGGCAATAAAAAAAGCATTTTTTTTTACTAAAAATTTACTTAAAACATATGAATCTTCAGTTTCAAGTTTTTCCGAAATTTCAACTCAAACATTTTTGAAAATACAAAATTATGCATTCGCCTAGATTTTCTTAATTTCCTAGAAAACAACTAAGTGGATTATCTTAAAATTCTAAAAGCATACTCTGTAGACTTCTAGTAATAAAGCAAGTAAATAATCCCAAAATAGTTTAAGCTAATTTTTCCGAAATTTCAACTCAAACATTTTTGAAGGTGAAAAATATGCATTTGACTAGATTTTCCTAATTTCCAAGAAAGTCCCTTAGTGGATTATCTTTAAAGTTTAAAAACACACAAGTAAATAATCAAAAAGTAATTTGGGCTCATTTGTCCGAAATTTCAACTCAAACATTTTTGAAAGTGCAAAATTATGCTTTCATCTATATTTTCTTAATTTCCAAGAAAGTCCGTTAGTGGATTATCTTCAAACTTTAAAAGTACAATCTGTAGATTTTTAGTAATAAAACAAGTAAATAATCAAAAAAATAATTTGGGCTAGTTTTACCGAAATTTTAACTCAAACATTTTTTATAGTGAAAAATACGCATTCGGCTAGATTAGTTTCTCAATGTGGGCGATATCGCCCCCTGGTGGGCGATCGACGTCTAAATTGGGTGTTTATCTGACAACCCGTATTTGGGGGCCGATGGTTATTGGCGAATGCATTTTGACAACTAGCCTACAGAGATGGCTCAAATCCCCAAAAATTTGATCAAGATTATGTTTTTCAAAATGAGTACCAAATGATATTAAACTTTGCTAAAATTAAAAAAAACTTGCATATTTGCCGAGTTGCTTTGAATTTGCATGTAAGTTTTTAGTATTTAAATGTGGATAAAGATTATTTTTCTGTCGGAATTGAAAGGGAAGAAATATTTAATCTTAGTGAACAAGAAGTTGATAATTTGATTGAAATTTCATGCGACGCCGATATTTAAAAAAAAATGTTTGAAACTGTATCACTGATTTATTTTTGATTGCGATGTCAAAAGGAGTATCCAAGCGTAAGTGAAAAAGCAATACTATTTTTAATGCCTTTTGTCACCATTTATACGTGTGAAGCTACCTTGGTGTACTTAAAAAATAAGTATCGAAACAGATTGGATGTCTAACCTAATTTGGGAATAAAATTAACATCATTACCTCCGAATTTGAAATTATTATGTGATGACAAACAACATCATCCTTAACGCTAAGGACAGAATATTTACTTCATTTAGTAAGGTTTTAAATGAATGTAATCGTTAATTTTTTAATTACCTTTATTTTTCTTATATAATTATTTTCCAATTTTTGTGTATGAATAAACTTGATTTTCATTAAAAAATAAAATTTGTTTTGTAAATAAATGTTTTTTTTTCATAAGGTGGGTCGCGAAAAATGTTAAAACCTCTTACCGGGCCGCGGCCAAAAAAGTTTAGGAAACGCTGATCTAACGCCATCGACCACTACTTCGTATGCATTTGCAACGGCTTCGCCGTCACTTCGGCTACTACGGGTATAACCACTAGCCATCCAAAGAAGAGGAGACCTTAACCTCATCCTAACCTAAGCATAAACAACTTCCATTTGCAACTGGTAACTGATAAGTAATGACGATCGAAGGCCCCGCTTCGCTCCGCCATCGACCACTACTTCCTAAGCATACTCCGGATAAAACCACTAGCCGTCCAAAGAGGGGGGTGGGGAACCTTAACCTCGCCCTAACCTAAGCATAAACAACTCCCATTTGCAACTGCTAACTAATAAGTAATGACGATCGATGGCTCCGCTTCGCTCCGCCATCGACAACTACTTCTTATGCATTGGTGACGGCTTCGCGGTCACTTCGGCTACTACGAGTAAAACCACTAACTAAGAGTATAAGCAATGACTCAAACGAGCCGTAGTTTTCAATAAACCATCATGAGATAAGTCTTATTACAATAAGCCCGGATAAAATCAGGCTGTTTGAACAAACAATTGCTCATTTTCTAACTAGCCTAGAGATGCATGGGCTCATTGCAATAAGCCTAAAAAATATCAGGCTGATTGAAAAGTGCTTCACAAATGTTTCAATTAGCCTACGAAACATCTCACATGTGCTGTTTTAATGGTTTACGACGCGGGCTTAGACTAATTTCAGTTTGTTGTTTATTTGTCCGATGCGCAATTTGTTTCGACTACGCCACTGGTGGAATGCCTAGCGTTGATTGTACCGGACAACTACCAGTAGTGACGTGCACGCAAAGATCCATTGACTCAAGTATATCTGGTCTATTGCAATGTGTGCTTTTCTCCGTTATTATGCTTCGGTTCCAGTATAATTTAAGTGTGTCATTTTCAAGGACATTGGCCGGTTGGTACTCATAATATGGAGTTATATCAGTAATTAAAGTGTGTAATGTATTTTTAGGTTGTGCTAACGACATGGTCGTGTTTTTGCAGGTAGCTTGTGGGTGCTAATATTGCACATGCAGCAGTGATGTGTTGGATAGTTTTTAATGTGTTCTGGCATCGCATGCAGCTGTCTACAATATTAGCCTCCTTTAATATGAATTTGCGGGAGTTCTTAGTATCTACGACTTGGTCTCGGATCGCGATCATAAAGCTCTCCGTCTGAGTGGGCTTTGTTCGACGCTTTCTGATCTACCAAGTTACGGCTGAGATCATTTGGGTATTGCACATGTAGTGCTTTTACAATCAGTTAACTATTGAAAATGAACACATCGTGTTCGAAATGTACATTTAGTATTATAAATAAACGAGTGAAGTAAGGAATATAACTGTGTTTAATTATTTAATTACGCAAGTTCACATAACTCACAAATACATAATAATCCAAATTTGCTTTTTCCTCTTTCATAATCTGCATTTGATTGCATTGGTTGTTTTTAACGTGTAGTAGGTCCTGTAGCGTGTAGCTACATCTGTAAATAAACATCGCTCTACCATTATTACTCTTCCACTCTGAGCCAATCCACATTATTAATCATGAGATTATTGAAAAACAGGACACCACGTAAATGCGGTGTTGCCACATGTACATTATTTTTAATGGCTCGTGGCATGATACAACATTTTTGCGTCAACATTTAAAATTTTACGTAAAATGTCGCCACGTGTAGATTATCGCAAAATTTAAAAATTTATACACATCCAATATAATGCAATGTAATGTGCAATCTAATTATTCGTGGTATTTGGCCTTATTTTATAAAAGTTGCATTTTAAACTAATTAAAATACTAAGTTGTAAGTTATAACTAAGAAAACTATAAAATTTTAAGGACGGTAAATATAAATACATTGTTGTGCATGTAGTAAATATTCTGTGGTGTATTTTAATTGCACCTTGCTCATTACTGAAATTCTTAGAATTGAATGATATCAGATATAAATAATTTATATCTATAAGCTTGAAGGTTTGTATTTAAACCATGTACAATATTCTAATGTAGTACATTTATTATTCCACTGAGCGCCATGCGATTACTAACCATAAAGTTTATTATTTTGGTGATTGTTCAAGTTATACTTGCACAAGAGAAAAATGTCTGCAATACATATGCGAGTTATTTTTTTAAACCCTTATCGAATCAGTGTTACAATAATCCAGATGTTGATCTTGACATGGTATGTACACAACTGTAAGAAAAATAAATTATGTATACAGGGTGTCCCACCGAGATGGGACATTAATAGTATATTACGACACAAGTTCGGTAAGTGCTCTCTTACAGGTCGAGAAAAATTTTAAAAATACGAGGCTTGTTTGGCCCTGTATTTTCAATTTTCGAGACCTGTTTGAATGCACTTAACGAACCGAGTGTTGTATAGTATTTTTTTCCGCCACCGATATATATTGCTATGCTTACTGTGTGTGTATGTAGTCACGTTCGAATGGCTTTCCGGGACTAATTTAAATAGTTGTAAAAAAAAATAGTTCAAAACGACTTTTATAATTAAAAATCCCTACTCTTTTAACAAGCCTATAACGGTACTAGGACTGTCATGATTCACAACAGACTTGTTATTTTGTGAGTTTCCTAGCAACCGAAATTAGTCCAGAAAAGCCGTGACTAAATACACACACAGTAAGCATATCAATATGGATCGGTAGCGCAAAAAGTATATGGACTTGTAATTAATATATTGTAATGAGATTTTCAGCGTTTACGTAATTGAGGGTGCCCTTTTCAATGAAAATATTTTCAAGATTATTCAACTTTCGGTTATACCGGAAGTCAACACCAACTTCCTTACATTAAATAGAATGCTATATTTTTTATTGTAAATTTGGATAGCACATAAAATTCTGTGAGAAAAATCATTAAGTAACATGACTTCAAAATTTAAGCGTTTTCTAAATACTTGACATTTAAAAAAATGTGCTTTTTCATAATCCACTTTAAAAATACATATCTCTGAACAATCCAAAATTGAAGGGATGTAATGTTGGTCGTAAAAAGCCAATACCCGAAGGTACTCAGTGGTGATTTATTTTTGGAAAAAATAAAATTAAGTGTTCGAAATTTCATACCACATTTAGTCAAGTTTAAAGCATTAAATCTCGATTTTTTTAATGGAACACCCTGTATATTTTTACATATTCCGACGCAGAATTCAATTCTGCATTAATCTAGGCCTATCTTCTTTCGTTTCCAAGATATTAACATGTTCGTATAAATACGTCAATTTTCTGTGCAATCGAAAAACAATGGGAATGTAATAGAAAATAAAGTTGTTTTTTTAAATATTTCACATAAATATGGGGATATTAAATTAAAATAATTAAATAAAAAAACAATTCAACTTTTTTGTTACACAGATAACACAATTATTTGTTGGAATATCTAAACAAATTAACTTAATAAATGTTAAAAATGGCCTCCATTTTGTTCTAAGCACTTAAAAATTCTGCCGGATATTTCGCTATTTGTTGCTTTATTGATTTCGATACGATTTAATTTACCAAATTCGGATATTATCCGTTGAATTAAATCTTCTTTGGAATTAAGCCTGGCATATACATTGCTTTTAATGCGACCCCACAAATAATTTTCAATTTAATTGTTGTTTAATTTTAATTATAAAGTTCTTAAACATTTTAACCTGAATTATTGATGCGAGAATTTGTTCTAGTTTCTTTTGCTGAAATATTTGATTTTTTTGTCACCATTTATTATTTTTATTATTTATTATTATTATCATTTTGTTTTGTTTGTTTGTTATTTTTTTGTACTCTTGGACCACCATTTTTACTTTTAGGCCTGAATTTTAGATTTTTGGTCTAAATTTTGTATTTTTTGTCCTATGTTTTAGATTTTTTAACTTGAATGATTAATTTTATTGTTCGATTTTTGACTATTATTTTCAAATTTCTGGTTAGAAACTCATTTTGAGGGCTGAAAGTAGTAAATTATTTTGCTTCTACCTAAATTTTCGATTTTTTTGTCTGCGTTTTTATCCTTGGATCCGGATTCTTGATATTTTAGATTACCGTATTTTCCATTTTCTTAAATTTTTGGCCCAAATATTCTATTATTTTATCTTTACGCCTTTTGGTCTTTTGGCCGATTTTTTTTTATTTTGACTTAAATTTTCTATTTGTTAATTTTAATTTTTTGGTTCACTACTTAGATTTTTGGGTACGAATTTTAGATTTTTGGTCTTAATTTTTTATTGTTTGTCACATATTTTAGATTTTCTTAACTAGAATTAATGATTTCGATAAAGACGAAAGTAGCCTGAATATTCAAACTGTTCGTAACTCTGCAAAATTCATAATAATAATAATAATAAAATGCTTTATTTTCCGTACGACAATCAATACAATTATTATTATTATTAGTTATTATGACTACAAACAAATAACTTATTTAAACAACTACTTCCCTGCCTAGTGCCACGTCGGATATTTAGAATTAATGATTTTATTGTGCGGTTTTGTAATTTTGTTTGTTATTATTTTCGAATTTCCCGTCGGAACTTATTTTAAGCTAAAAAGTATTATTTTTAAACCAGGATTCTTGATTTTTGTCCGATATTTTAGATCTGCTGCTGTTTTGTTCCAATTTTTTCATTGTTTTGGTCAAAATATTCGATTCGTTTCTTGAAATTTTGGATTTCTCGGTTTGCATTTTTTAATTTTGCCTAAATTTAGACAAAATGTCGAAAATTCGAGCCAGAAGGTGAAAAATGCAGACTAAAATTTCGAAAATTTCAACAAACAAATCGAATATTTTGGCCAAAAAAATCAAAAATTTGGAACAAAATAGCCGAAGATCTAAAATGTCGGCCAAAAATATCAAAAATCCTGGTCTAAAAATAAAAATGCGTATCAAAAAACTTGAAAATAAAGGCAAAGGAAAAATAATTCAACGAACTTCTCGCATATAAATCAATAATTCTTTATTTTGGCCTACATTTTTGATTAGTTTGTTATAATTTTCAATATTTCCGCATTTTCAGGCCCGACGTTTTAGTTAAATTTGTTTTTTTTGTCATTTAAATTTTAGATTTTTTAACCTGAATGAATGATTTTTACGCGTTTTTTAAAAATTTTGTTAGTACTTTTTTTTGATGAAAATTGATGAAAGAATTTTTTGACCTGTATTTTCAAGGTATTTTGTTTTAATTTGAGGTTATTTATTTAATTTTATGTTGTTTGGTTTCGTGGGGTTTCATTTAAATATGGGGTTTATTTTTAAACAAAATTGATTTACTTTGATATTTATCTGGAAAATTTAATCTGCGGGATGTTTAAGGAATTATTTAACATTTAAATATTTGTAGGAATTTGGGATTTTTTGCATCAAACAATTAAAAGTCTAATTTAGGTTTTTCGTCTGATCTAAATTTATTTGCCAAGTACAATACTAGACTTCATTCATCATTCGTTCAAGGCAGCGGCGGCTCGTGGATCTGTAGAGGAGGCTACGACAGAGATGCCTCTCGAGCTGTACTTTCTCTTATAGAGGAAGAAAATATGTTGCTGCTGTTTTGATAAAATTTTCTTCCCCACCTCCTCGCCGAACATCCACCAAAAGGGGAGGGGGGATATATTGTATAAGTGGCTCTACCATCAACATGTTCCACGAGCCGCCACTGCGCTGGAGCACCATCCATTTGGTACCAGCAATTTCTAACTGTGTTCAGTGGTAAATTATCGATAAAGTCTGTAATAGTTCTTCTTAGAAATTGCAAATATCCCTTACCAGTTAAATTTTCATCATATAAGCAAATGCATGAACACTAAACGTATTTTGTAAATTCAAATGGCCTATATCGATTGAAAATGTTCCGCTCTACCACTCTTAATAGAAGCAAT
Organism: Ocypus olens; assembly: GCA_910593695.2. Classification (NCBI taxonomy): domain Eukaryota; kingdom Metazoa; phylum Arthropoda; class Insecta; order Coleoptera; family Staphylinidae; genus Ocypus; species Ocypus olens. The sequence continues at coordinate 18,081,525 of OU343052.1, read as the reverse complement.
ATTTGCCCAAACTGCATAATTTTCGATAAAAATGCAAAAAACATTCAAAAACATTTTCAATTTGCATTTTTAGCAAAAACTATGCATTTTAGGCAAAAATTGCTTCTATTAAGAGTTGTACAGCGGAACATTTTCAACCGATATAGGCCATTTAAATTTCACTATAATTTCCCGTTTTTTCGCTAGAGGACGTAAAAAATAAAGTAAAGTGCAATTTATTAATAAAAAATTTGAAAAAAAAACTCTAAAGTGCATATACGGTCACGATTTTACGGGCTCTAGCGGGCAATTCACGCATTATTTGAAAAGTTGAAGACCTATATCGATCACAAATTTTCCGTTCTGCAAATTTGGTTTCTTATAATTTTTCCAGATAATACATAGTTTTGGCTGAAAATTCAAAAATCAGCAGAAGGTGACAAAAGAAAAATGTTTTTTATGGATAAATCTCAAGAGTCCTTAATATTTCATTATACAAACTGAATATCATTGGAAAGCTTATCAAAAATGCCATGCATTGGTGGCAACATATATAGGGTGTTATATTTGAAAAAAATAGTTATCCATTGTTTTGCGTCAGTTGACACTCTGTATAGCAATATGAACAAAAATATACCAAAACCGATATGTATTATTCTTCATGATAAATGAATTATCTAGTGTATAAAAAGTAAAGGTATCTTTGCTAGGAACGCTTCCGCCATTTTTTCAATGTGTAGACGTTTTTGCCACAAAATTGTCCATAACTAACCAACCGTCCATAATATACTCATAGTATCTTATACTATTTTTATTAGCTTCTCGAGAGGGTTAGAAATAATGTATAAAATATAGGGTGTTCAATTTAAAAAACATAACTTCGTTCTGTTATGTATACTGGGACACCCTGTATAAAAACATACATATTTTTAAAATATGCAGAATGAGTGTGGGTACCAGTTCATGGAAATTAGAAGTCGATATCTCAAATATCAAATAAGTTATGGGGCTTTTAGAGAACCCTGGTCACCCGGTATATAATAAAAAAAGAAGAAAACAAATCTTAACTATTTTATCATAAATGAAATCATAAAATAGAATCAAAGAACATGAAACTTTGGCGTGCTTTAGGCACACACAAATTTTGCAAAACTCGCAATAAAAACGGGACTTATTTTTATTTTTGCATTCTTTGCAATAACTCCGTTTACCTTCTGTAATCATGTCGTTTGGGGTGGTCGGACCTGATGTTCCAGCTACTTCTTGTCTTCTTTCACGAAATTTTTGAATTTGGAACGACGCACAGTGGGGCCAAACGCTTGAAAACCTGGCCAAAATTATGAAATTTGCCAAAAGATTCACAAATGAGCTCCTATTGATCGAAAAAGTATTTAAAAAAATATATCTTAACAAAGGGTGGATTATTAGGGGTAGAATAATATACTATTATTAGACTTAATAGAACTTTGCAATTTTTATTAATTGTAATGTTGATAATGAGAAAATATATTTTAAATAAACTAATCTTTGATATTTTTTTTAATTGCGCAATTCTGATAATGGACAAAAATACATATTTTAAAATTTAACATAGGAAGAGATGGTTTTATAGTGATCACAATATTGTTTAATATTAAAAATATAAATTTTCACACATCCATACCATCCGATGCATTGGAATCGCCCGCACTTAATGATTCATTATCATCGCTGTCTAGGGAATATCTGATATATGGAGCCTTTAGCAATTCCAGAACGTCTTTTTCAAAAGGTACTGCTCTTTTCTTTGGTAACCTTCTTAAGCTACTGATAAACGGATCAGATGTTATTAGCAGCAAATTGAGTACATCTTGGTTGGCCTTAGTCCGTGATATTTTGCGGGAATAACATTCTCGGTACCGTTTGAACTCTTTATTGCGCGCTTCCTGAGCTTCCTCACTAAGTTGTCCGATTGGAAGAATAGCGTGATCAATTATTTTTGAACCATGTATAAGTACTTTGTGTACGATTGGTGGCATCGGGTACCATGGATATTGCTCTATAAAAAGTTTTGCTGTTTCTAGTGCATAAGCATGGTACTTTCCCACATTTATTTCATACCCACTTAATAATTGATGATTTATTTATTTATATAATATACAAGTTTACAAACATCTAACATAAACATTAAAATGTAAATTTGCATATCTGTCCTTGGGTTTCTTCCCTCTGTCCTCGCCTCGGGATTTGCGGACGTGGTGTCCCATCTCGTGCTAACGGTATCGAGGGATGTTTCTGTTGTATCTTTGTTACCAATATTTTGTTTTTATTTAAGTTGGTTGTTTATGATTTTGTTTTTAAATAGTTTGCAAAATAATTTTGAAACGTTTTATAATTTTAAAATTAACGCCAGTAATATCTGCTGATATCTCGGAATTATAAAAAAATGTCTTGCCGTGTTACCATCATTGGTACTTCCAAAGCCCGGCTTCGGTTTATCTACTAATAAACCCAACTCTTTTCTAAATCTGTCCTGTATGTGCTTCTTAGTATTTGCAACAACTTCCTTGTTTTCATCTCCATGCGATTGCCACTTCTTTAATGGAAGTTTATACGCAAGATGCAGCACACATTCAAAAAATCTAATATATGCATGAAGTACAAATAGTCCGAATTCAAGTCTTGAAATATCTACTATCTTTGCACATGACACTTTTTCGAAATTATTGAAGTTCTTTGATGTTACGCCACAAACGAAACACTACGTTGACGTAGTACCCGTAACAGCATTACATACTTTTCCGTCAACCATTGTGAAAAGCATTTTATAATTTACTTCAATTTCCATATTATTGAATTCATATATTAATGGACGTAATTGTTGTATTTGAGCTTCGATGTATTTATTTTCTTCTATAGACAGATCCTTTGTCTCGTGTTTAAATTGGAAGCGAATCGGTCTACAGTATCTAGTAGAAGAACTTCTATCGTTCTGCCAAAACACAATTTCTTCTTGCTTTTGAGGCTTCTCCGATATTAGCCTTAAAGGGACTAAGGAAGATATAAATATATTGGCATCACTAGCACTTGTATCAGCTTCAAATTTTTGCTTGTATTCCGCTTGTCCAGATCCGTCAAACCCCCACTTACAAATTAAAGTTAATTTTTCACATGTAGCAAGTTGACTGGTGCTTAGAACATCTTGCTGGACATCTAAAAGGCGGGACGCTGTGTGGTCGAGAAGAGCTTGCAATTTAACTTCAGCAACAGTTTCGTTGACTACAATATTTTCCTTTTGGGGATAACAATTCTTCTTTGCTGCTTGAAGTATTTTATAAGATGGAAATCTTTCTCTATCGTGATACCTTATCACGTTGTTCTAATGCCTGGTAAGTTTGGCTTCAACATACATTGCAAGAACTTGGGCTCCTGTCAGTTTTTTTTGTAAGAGGGGCACTATATTTCTTGTAGGCTGTTCTATATTTTGCTGCTCGTCTCGGCGATGTAGCAGTTACTTCTTTGACCACTTTTGAAGCTTCCACTTTACCCGTACATCGTAAACTCATATGAGTGGCGAAAGACAATTCTTCTGGTGAATACTTGGTTCTTAAAGATTCGGTTGGTTCTGTCTGAAAACATTTCAAAGGTTAACTAAGGCCTCCCAACTTTTTTTGATGAAACAACATAGTTTGTAAAACTTATAGAATCGTCTAGCCAGTTCTGGTTCTTTGTTAAAAATCTCTCATATGTTCTTTTCGATTCCTGCCATCTTTTCTTGAAATCGCAAACAAAAAATGAAAGTTTTTTGTAGAGTTCGGGAAGATCGTCTTTTGGACATTTTGTTTGCGTTTCGACGAATTTTTTTAATAACTTGATTTGGTGCTCGAATTGTATACAACCAGATCCTCTCATGTTATTAACTAGAACTCTTCTAGTTAGGAAGATGTCCGTAACACCTGATCCTAAATTTGAAAATAAAAACCAATTACTAAAATTTTCAACTGATTTCGACAGTTTTAAGAATATTTTCTTCAAACGGGGCAGATGTGGGCAACTTTTTGTTTAAGATATTATTAAAGCAATCTATAAAGATTGATTTAAAGTGAAAACGAAAAACATGATATACCATGATGTCAACTAAAATCATGATTTTTGTTTTAAATTTCAAACTTTATAAACTCATTTTGTTTAATTATTTTGCAAAGTATTGTAACATCCAAAACAAATAATGTAATTATAAAATAATGTACTAACCTTTAGGCAAGCCCTCCATGGAAGAATAAATGAAATATTGAACACTAAAGAACACTTTGAACACAATCGCGGAGTTGAAAATCGCTGCCAGTACGAGTCGTCACAAATACTGAAAACAATGACTGATATGAAAGGGACAGCATTTATACATGCCCCCAATAATAAGGGTACATTATAATGGAGGTATATAGCATCATTTTCAGGTATATTTTTCCGATTATTCTCGATTCTATTATTTGGGATTTCTGCCAAGAATTAGTGTATTTGACCCCACTGTGCGACGCTTTATGTGATCATCAACCAACTGTAATGCGATTTGTTTTAAATAATTTCTTCTTTTTAGAGTATCTTTACAGTCAGGATGATTTGAAGAATAAATTATTTGGGAATTTATTCCGACTATATTCATTGAAGAATATAATACTACCATGGGCCAACGTCTTGTGTTACGCGCAACATTATATAATGAGCACAATTGATCCACTGTGTCGACTCCACCTTTTGTCTCATTATAAAAAGTTATCATTTCAGGTTTATATTAATCCCCAGTGGATGAATCAATTGTAGCATTGGAATGTAGGCTTGAGGCTAGGATAACATTCTTACCTTTTTTGGGGAAATAAGACACTATGACACTAATAATAATTTATTTCTCAACAGACCAGGTCCACTTACAGAGAAAAATATAAAATAATACAAAATACAAAACATTAAGGCGGTTCTCTCCGTCCGATTTCAGCCCGCATTTTAGCGATTTTAAAATCAAAACTGAGCTGAAACTAAAGGCTTTTTTCAAAATAAAAAAATTCTATCAGTAAGTATAGGTCCACAAAAAATCATCTAGCCCAGTTATATTATACAAAACTTGAAGTTTGAATGGTAAAAAAATTCGCTAACATCGTAAAATGAGGTGTAGTTTTAATGCGTGTATTAAACGATAACCAAATGTTTTTCTTAAAAATAAATGCTCAACATGACTGTATCCGACCTTCATCTACAACAATATCATAATACGAAATTGATTAGACTTATCTACTGTTGTCAGTTTTGTTTTTAACATTGCCGTGTTTTCGCATATTAATCGTACAGAAATTAAAGGCAGCTAAGACGCGCCTACGACCGTCTCTCTTGGCCCAGCCGATGGAACACGAATCGGTTGGCACCACAGAGTATTAAGGATAAAGAGGGACAGTTCAATGTTAACTTTTGGAAACGCCATCAGCGCCGTCTGCGAGTCATCTGGCCAAACACATCGAGCCAGCGGGAAATTTAAAATTGCGACTTTACAATTCATTTTTGCAAGTGTTTCGAACTTTTTGGTTCTCATCAGTGCAACGCATCCAAATAAAAGCGGAAATCGCAGACACTTGCTTTATAAAGAGCTTAGACTTAATCAAACGCAAAAAGTAAAGCTCTAAATGATGTTGAAGTGGATTCGCTTGAATTTTTTTCCAAACGAATTCTTTTTGGGGCAGATGTTAAATCATGAAGTGAGCTACATTCTTAAAGGGGCCGTTTTAAAAAATATTTTGCAGGAATTGTACTGGAAGAAGTACTACAAGAAGGTATATTAAAAATTGTCGGAATTACATTCCAATTTAAATATTTTCTACAGGAATTAATAAATACTTAAAAAGTGGTCCTCGCAAATGTGCATAACTTTTGAAAGTGGAATTTTTTTTAGAGTAATACATTCAATGGAATTAACCCATTTATCTCTGCATTTAGGACACTTCGGATGTGCAAAGAAAGCTTTATTTTTAATATTTGAATCGCGGATATAAACGTTACTGCAATAAGGTGCCTTGAGAGTACTTAATTTACCCATTGCACACTTTAGAATATTATAGAATATTAATTTAAATTTGAATTATAAATACCTGGCCGAATAACAATTCAACTCGTGACGTTAATGAGGTTATGTATAAAAAGGCCGGAAATTTGATGGGAAATAGATGTTGTCATATCTCATTTGTGAAATTATTCAAAAGTCTATTTTGCTTTAAAATTTATCAAATAGACTTAAACAAACAATTAACACTAGTGGACTTTGAATATTACCAGATATTTGGATGTTCTTAAATACCTAAAATAAATTTAACCAACAAAAATATGACCATCTTGCTTGATTACAAAGATTTGTACATAGACTTGGCAGCATTGCATTGCGTTAGTTGGGCCAGATGACTGTGAGATGGCGTGGATATCGCGTTTCCAATTCTCCCTATTCAATTAACCCCCCCTGGTTGGCACGTACACAGCATTAAATCTACCGGGTTTTCAATCCGAATTGTGACCATTCTTCGTTTTAGCGGCTGGCTGATTTTCGAAAAAACTGTCCTATTAATTTAAATTTTTAAATTTCGTTGGTTTCAATAAAGGCCAAACGAAATGTAATCATTATTTTCATGTCTATTTAGACTTTATTCTTTTCCACTTGATTAAAAATCACAGAAGGAATATCGGATAACAGACAATGCTCAGCACGGAATTACATTAATTAACAATGATTTGGAATTGTGTATGTAATAAAAACCTAGATGAATCGAATTTTCTGTTTAATCGACAAAATGTAAACACTGCTCAATTTTTAATGCTAGGCATGGTTTTTATTTTGTTTTAATCTGTCAACTTCCAAAATTATTGTTAAATGTCTCTTATAATCATTTAACACTTGACGTGTAATGAGTGTATTTCTGATTTATATTTTTTGTTGTTAGTGATTAGAAGTAGAATTTTAAATATGGGAAAAAAGTGGATTATCTCTTTTGACACCATTGAAACGTAGAAAATTGACAAAAAAATCTATAAGTACAAATTTGGTCATAATATAAAGATATACAATATTTAATAGAATAATTGTAATTTATATGGATGTGAACTTATAACTTAATTAATTTAGTTTATTTAGTGTCTTTGTGCAGTAATAAATACATTTAAACTTTGGGCAATTTTGACATCTTTGATATTTTTAATACACAAATCTATTGTGTCGTTTATTATTCGTCGTGGTATTAGCCAGGAAAGTAATTGTTTCTATAGATTATTTGCTTATATTAGTCTTTTGAAGACTCTTAAATTACAGAAGACGAAAAACATCACATTATTAATTTTAAGAATGAAAAACAAAATCAAACCAAAGTTTCTTATAATTTATCTACAATTAAAAAAATGTTAAAAATATATAGGGTGTTCTATTAGATAAGCAAGCTCGATAATTTTTATAAAGTCTAAAAGGTATTGGGGGTTCTGGTTATTTTGACAATGCACGAATTGGCAATTTGTAACTGTAACTTGTATAATTACGGACAAAATTAATTCTACGCCTTTGAAATCTAGTGCGTTTTTTTCTAAAATTCGATGCTTAATCGCTATTATTAAATGTTAATATCAATATCTATTCAGAGTAAAAAAAAAAACGATATGCCATCCATTCGTGCATCGTATAGCCTGCATGCTTTCATATTATGAATAAAATTGGTACATGTCGTGGGGCTAGCTACCTACTAGGGATGGGTGTTATTTCACGTACCTGTGATTTTTCACTGGTATTAAAAGATCACGAGTTGCTACTGTTACTAAGAGGCAAATGTCACTGCTACATACTGTGATTAAAATCACTGCTATTTAAACTATGACTGCTTTGTTACTTAAAACGTGATAGCTCCTTAAAATCACAATTGTTACCTAAACTGTGATTGCAACGTAAACTGTGATTGTAACTTAAAACGTGATTTTAAGAAGACAATAGAACACGGCATTTCTAAATATTATTTATTATTCATTACTTTATTCTCCCATTTATGCACGGTATTGTATTTAAATTTCAAATAAATATTTAATCAAAATGCCATACTATACCATATAAAATGAACTCAATTACTGGTCTACTAACAATTATTAATTAATTAATCAAGATTTCATAAGAAAGAAAAAATGATCTTGACCGGCGTGGAATCGAACCAACTTGCTGTAATCGATAACGACTTTACCACTCGGTTAGAACGGCTCGACATTTTATAATCTTAAAATTATTATTTTGTTCCTGTGAAGTGAAAAATAAAAATTATAGAAGAGAAAATTGTGTTACTTTAATATAACTATAAATTGAAAGTTATACATAAAAGTTCTAAGTTAAGTTAGCATATGTTTACCAGCCGTGACCACAGTTTAAAATCATAGGTATTAAAAAGTAGCAATCACAAGTAGCAACGTGATTCAAAAGAAGCAATTTTCTACAGTCTAATATTAAAATTCAAATATAAATATACTTAAACTAGACAAAATAAGGTGTCCTATTCTTTTTGCCCGAAATAATACATTTTTTCTATTTTGTGAATAATAATGTAGCATTCGTATAAAATGACATTGCAAGTCAAGTTATCTTGAATTTGTTAATAATAAGTAAACATGATAACATAGTTGAATACATTAGTGAAATGAAAAGCTGTTACGAGTACACAACTAACGTTTTGCCCAGCATACTACTTTGGTGTTAATTGAATTATAAATCAAATTTACTGAAATGATGAATGTTTAATTTTTTTATTTCGATAATACAATTTTCACTTTATAGCACTGTTTTCAGTTGTACAAAGTGATACTTAGTACAACTACTGTGTTATGTCATAATAATTAATTTATCATTTGCTTTACAGGCAATTAGTTGATATATTCTGAACAGCTTATATTTCACTAGAGCATTCAACTAACAGGGAAACTAACTCAAGTATTCCTCTCCGATTTGAAAGAAAGAAAAACATGTTTAGGGGGTGAACTCGCCCCTCGAAAAATCAGCGATATTTTTTTTTGTTTTTTGGCTATAACTTCTGAACAAATCATGTTTTGTAAATTTAGAAAATTTTAAAGCCTTTCACCGGTATAAAAAATGTGTTTATTGTCGACTTCAAGACTGTAAAAAACATATATATATATATATATATATATATATATATATGCATACATTTCTTCTAAATAAAACCTTTATACTAAAAAAGGTTTCATGTTCACTAATGGAAAATGCGAAAAGTTAAGTTTTATAACTCCTTATATTTTTTTTCAATTTATTTTACAGTGGATGATAGACTTTGAAATTTTCAACATTTACAAAATTACGCAATCATGATTTGTTCAGAAGTTATAGCCAAAAAATAAAAATACGGCTGATTTTCGAGGGACGAAGTAACCCCCTAAATATGTTTTTTAGTCGAAACAAAAAATCCCGTATCGAACATTTTGGCCTCCTCTGCAAATCCAACACATTTCATTCAAATCGGAGAGGAACACTTAGTTAGTTTCCTCGTAAGTTATCGCAAATTACATAGGATCTTAAGATATTACACTTGAGACTTGTTAGTGTTTCGTGCATTCTTTGAGCATTTCATAAATTGTTTTTTTTCGGGAAATATATACGCATGATGTATATCTCTGTCTCTCTGCAACATTATTTTGTCTAATATTTCATAGTTTGCGTAATTGGAAGGTTATATAAGAGGATGTTGGGAGGGTTAGTATATCTGATGCGGGTTAGTCCACATAGACAAGACGTTTTTGCTGCTGATAGATTATTTTTGACTGAGGGTGGGGACGTGGAGAATAGGATATGTCTAATTGTACAATTTATATTTTTTCCAGAAAATGCATAGTTTTGGCTGAAAATCCAAAAATCAGCAGAAGGTGACAAAATAAATATGTTTTTATTGATAAATCTCAAGAATCCTTAATATTTTGTTATACAATATATTTTTGCTAAAAATACCATACATTGGTGGCATCGTATATAGGGTGTTCCGTTTGAAAAAAACAACTTATCCATTGTTTTGCGTATGTTGACACCGTGTATGGCAGTATGAAAATAAAAGGACCAAAGCCGATGTGTATTATTCTTCATGACGTGTAAAATTTTCTAGTGTATAAAAAATGATGCTATCTTTGACGCTTCTGCGATGTTTTCAATGTGTACATGTTTTTGCCACAAATTTGCCCATATCTAACCAACCGTCCATAATATACCCATAGTATATTATACTATTTTTATCAGCTTCTTAAGGGGATTAAAAATAAACTATAAAATATAAGGTGTTCATTTAAAAAAACATAACTTTGATCTGTTATTTATACTGGAACACCCTGTACAAAAACATACATATTTTTTAAAATATGTAGAATAAGTATGGGTACCAGTTCAAGAAAATTGGAAGTCGATATCTCATATAAACGATCTGAAACCAATGTGATATCATTCAATATCCGTGCCGAGTGGCACTAGCCAGGGAAGTAGTTGTTTCAATAAGTTATTTGTGTGTGGTCTTAGTAAGACTTAATTTTGCAGTCACGAACAAGTGGAACACAAGATTGTATTGACTATTTCGGGACTGTAAAGAAAACGTATTGATATTTATGCTGCAATAATGATATTCGTTAAAAATAATTTGATACAGCGAATTTGCAAGTTATCAAACGATCAGCTCTGAGAGTGGTAACAAAAATTAGACATAAATAGGCTTTGAAATTTTCTACATTTACAAAGTTATGCTATCATGATTTGTTCAGAAGTTATAGCCAAAAAATAAAAATATCGCTGATTTTTGAGGGACGAATTGACCCCCTAAACATGTTTTTTAGCCGAAACAAAAAAAATACGTATCGAATATTTTGGCCCCCTCTACAAATGCACCAAATTTCATTAAAATCGGAAGGAACACTTGGGTTAGTTGCGACCCACCCGAAACCTCTAAAAATCGGCGGCACAAAGGAAACCGCAATTGCCCATAAAACCGTCAACAGGCCCATAAATCTTCGACGCTGTGCGCCATCCGATAAATCTGACGCGTTCCAGATATGCGTAGTATTGCAAAAACGCACACGAAGCGTGAAATCGTTTAGCACGGAAAACGCGAAACCAGATTGCGGCACTCGGTTGTACTTCCCCGAAACGTGAATCATGAGAATCAAGCCTCGCACTTTGATCATTTAACAAAAATACATGCGGTAATCATCCAGTTACTGAAACTAATGAATGGACTGAAGTAAACGCAACAACTTCAGGCCAATATTTGCGACGTTGCCGGATTTCCTGTCTCACTATAATTAACGTAAAATAAAATAAAAAAAGGGCTGAGCTTAACCCTAACCTAAGTATAAGCGCCAACAGTTGCAAATTATTGTAAATGAAATTGACTGAAAACACCCCGATTAAAATAACGAGACGTGACAACATTCCATACCGTTCGCATAATTTTCGCGCACGCGTATTGTTTAGTATCATGAACTGGAAAATTACCAAAAATTGATACCCGCAAAAGTACTGAGAGGCATTTTAGCTTTCTTCATCTTCAAGAGCTATTTTTCATATTTTATTTGACGGTCATAAAAAAAAATCCCCGAATATTTACCTCTATTCTGCGCCGTTCCGCTGTGAACGGGGAACCCCAAGAATTGGTCCATGAATGGTGTGGACGCTATCTGCGCAGGGCCTGGCAGTGACGCGGCGATGCTCGTAAATATTGAGTTTAATGGGTCTGCTGACAGTTTTATTGCTGTTTGCGGTAAGCGGCATTGCCTTTGTTCGGGATTTTTAGAGGTTTAGGGCAGGCCTTGGTTAGTTTCCGTGTCAGCAATTCTACCGATGCATATGCTGCTAGTAATTTCTATTTTCATATTACCTCTAAATAAATCCAGGCCTAGCGCTGATAATATAGAATAAACAAACAAGCCGAAGCTCACCGATTCACTTGTGAGTTTTTATCGCTTCAGTTATGCAAACAACTAATCATCAATGGCCCGCACGAATGTCTACATTAATTGATTGGGCTCATATAGAAAGGGATAGATATACGTTTCTTTTACGGGATAGATAAAGACACACTGATTGAATTCTCGGCCCAAATAATGTGTACTACATGACGACCGACACTTTTATCTGCCTATAGACACTTTTACTATAAAATTATAAATAGGCCCGGACGAAAACGGATAGAACCGCCTTAACCTATACATACATTTTAAAAGGTATAAAATACAATAATAATATCAATATACTAATAAAACTGTACGGAATATTACGAAAGACAAACTACTACTAAGTGCAGAAGTATATCTATAAACCATGAGACAATGAAAACGTTCAGAACCAAATCCAAAGATGCTTGTTTTCTGTTGTCTTTGTTTAGTACTTACAAAATCAATGGGCAATTCTCTCTTATTTTTTCGTAAGTCAAATTATGTTCTTGTAATAACTTTTCAGTCAGCGCCATTGAGGTGAACCAATTATCACACGTGATGTTTCGGCCTGTTCCGGAGATTGGGGAAATTAATCGCTGAACTATATTAGCTGGATCATGATGCGCATGATAGGGACCATCAAGTTGTAGACCCACATATACCTCTAAGTTTTGTGTGTAGTAGATCTTCGAATCAACGAGAGCAAATATGCCATACTTATTTGGTGTAGGCGGTATATATTGCCTGAAACCACAACGGCCTCTAAAACTTTCTAATTTTTTTATCAATTATCGCATATTCAGATATACAATAGTTCATTTTGCAGTTATCGACAAATATATCAAACATTTCTCGAATTGGAACTAATTTATCCAGTTGTTGTCGCTCCACTCTCATTGATAAATCGTCAAAACGAATAACCCTCAATAGAAATCGGAATCGTTGTTGGCTCATTGTGAGCCAAAACAATTCTACACCTGTTGCTTTACTATCCCACAACTCTTCTACATTTAATCTACTACTTTTGAGATTACCAGCTAAATATAGGAGACCAAATAAAGCATTAATTTAAATTTTATCGGTAGGATTCGCTGCTATTTCTCTTTTATAATTTTCAGAGCATGTTGATACATATTTATTAGTATTTACCACTACAATTTCTAACATTTCCTCTGTTAAAAAAAGTGTCCAAGACTCAAGAGGTGTTATCGCTTCTTTCGCTCGCACTCTCGTTCTAGGGACATGGGTAATTTTATTTCACTTACGCGTGTTTACATTCTGTGATGGCTCATGTTTTTTCCATCTAGTTATGCCATCTTTTCCAATAAAACAAGGAACCGTGGGTTGATTTGTTGGCACCACAACTTCATCAGCTTCACTATCGCTCCTGTGTTACTGTCCTCAAGCCTCTCCTCGGTAATATTTTCATCATCTTAAGGTTCATCTTCAGCATTTTCATCATCTGTTTTTACTTCCTCGAGTAAACGTAACAATCTTGCTCGCTCGAGTTCGTAATTCATAATTTGACTAAAATGATTGTTATAATTGTAATTGTTGATAAAATAATAATAAAAACATTACTTACTTTTACGTAAAACTACAAATTACTAAAGTTCAAATTTTAAATTAAATAACACGAATGGTGGCGCGGAGTCCAACAGACTTTTTTTTTTGCTATATCGCCGGCACACGGGAAGTCGTGGTTAAATGTGTTTATTGAAACTGCAAAGTCAGGAAGATAGAAAAATAACCAACGCCAAACATCACATGTGACGAAAAATACCGACAAAATACGATTCGCAGAGTCTGTCCGACTCTGCGCCACCACTGCAGGTTTAAACTGAATTGAAAAATTCACTATGTTTTAACCACAACTAATTCCTTCGTTGTTTGCTTTATAATTATTCTACCTCACAATTGAAATATTTTCGTGATTATTGAACAAATATGTTTGAATAGTCCTCAGATTTCATATGAATGTAAAGTAAAACTCACATGAGTAGCCAATATCTCACTTTTGAAACTTTTCAGCCAACCTTGGTCACAAGATATAATATTAAGCTAAAAACTTACACCGTTGTTACGGAAGACGGATATTTACTTACTGTTTATAGACTGTGGAACACAAAAAATAAGGGTGTGGTGTATTTACAACATCCAGCTGTTGGATCGTGTACCGCCTATTTGGATTTGGGACCACAATCTTTAGGTACCTTTAAAACTAAAAAAAAATATGCAGTAACATTTTTGTCGAAACTTTTTAGGGCATATGTTGTATAATGCAGGCTACGATGTATGGCTGGCAAATTTTCGAGGGAACTATTATTCTAGAAAACATGTAACCTTGGATCCTAATAAAAAGGCTTACTGGAATTTCAGGTGAGCTACATTTGTTTTTAATTAATATTCACTTTAATATAGAATAGCCTAGCCTGAATATATGAATATTCAACCTGTTCGTTACTCTGCAAAATTACTAAGACTATGACATAGTCATTCTTCAAATATGTTCGGAATAATTAATTAAAGTATAGTCTTTCATTAGATTATTATTAGACTATAATTTTGCAGTTACGAACATAATCGAATAATCATATATTGAGGCTACTTTTCGTTTTTATTTAATTTAGAAGTTTTATATATGTATTTTAAGGTCCTTTGAAATTATTCCAACTAGTTTTGGTGAATGTATGTATGCCTGTATTTTCTGCGTTTCTCAAAAACTTTAATTTTTTCTTAACACTTCGATCTGAAAAGCCTTTGCTAAAACTTACTATACCAAAAGTGACGGATTACTATTGGATTACTAAACACTGATTATTTAAAAATAATATTTTTTAACAATTAATTGTTGCTAATTTTGTACATTTTTGTTTTTAATTATGAAACAGTTAAATAATATTTACGAAAACGAAAAAAATCGATAAACATGAAAGATGACATAAAAATTCGAGCTTTTTAAGTTATACAGGGTGTTTCAGAGCTCTGGGAACGGTCAATCACGTGCTTATTTTTCAAAATTTCGAAAAATGTTTTATACAAAAGTTGTGTATAATAGTAAGCCCTAAAAATATTTAAATTTATAGAGGGTGTCTCATAACAAAGTTACAGACCAAACTTATGTTTCTTTAAATGGAACACCCTGTATTTTTTGTCATTTTTGAATTATATGGAGCAAATAAAGATGAGTTACTTCAATACTCCCTATACCTATTGTTTGCCGTTTTCGAAATATTTGAAGATTTGTTGAAATGCAAGGTCTGGGTGAAATTTTATTTTTGCCCCAGTGATTGACGTTGAACGATTAAAATCATTTTAATTATTTGCTTGAAGGTTCGAACTATAGAGCCAACCATGATTTCATACAAAAAATTATACAGGGCGATAAAAAAAATGCGGTAGAAAAACTCAACTTATAAAGTTGAATAACTTCGTTTTTTCAAATGGCACACCCTGTATTTAGTAACGTATTCTCAAGTGGAATCCAATTATCTTTCAAATTATAATAATTATTCCTGATATGATAATCGCCGAATTCAAGAAAACTATTGAGATTAGGAACAGGGAACCCTTATACCTTCATTATCCCCTTAACCCCATGTTAATATCTTAACTTGTTCGCGCGAGAACTCAAATTAAGTAAATTTTGGTTTTCATAAGTTGGTAATAAAAATATACTTACACGAGTAATTAACAAAGTATAAGTCGTATATAACATTTTTAGGATAAAATACATTATTATAGCATATACAAATGGTAAAATACATACACGGTGTCCCATTTTAAATTGCCACCCCAAATATCTCGAAACCTGAGCAACATATCAAAAAATGTTTCAGATAAAAGTTGTAGGGTTCGGAGGGGTATATATGCTGGTGGCCTTGAAAACGACCTTGGCGTTAATTTTCAAGGTCAAATGAAGGTCAATTTTGATTTTTCAAATGGAACCCCCTATTTTTTATTGCGGGGTCGTATTCTTTTTGTACGAAATGTTTCTTTTGAAAATACTTTTTAAGAGTTTTTTCACGAATTTTGTCCGTCATGTTGTTTGAAATCTCAGATGAATTCAGGCTGTGATTTATGCATTACCCTCGGCATTAGCATCAAAGTTCCCCGGATCTTACTCCCCTTGACTTTTTTCCTCTGGGGACTAGTCAACGAGAAAATATTTGCTGAAGCTCCGACAACAGTGCAGAACATGAAGGAGAGGATTAGGGCTGCATTTCGAGTAATTTCCATCCAAACACTTCGAAATGTTCAAGTTAACTTTCGCCAGCGGGTAGAGAAGTGCATTGACGAGGATGGACACTTGATCGAACATTTGATCTAAGAACGAGATCGAACCTCCAGCCACTGAAACCATCGGCCCTTTTCAGAGCTAATGAAGTGCAAAATCCCATCGGCAACCTCCACGTGGTGCACATCGTGTAACGCAAATGCCGAGGCTAATGGATGAATCACAGCCTGAGATTTCAAACATGACAGACAAAATTCGTAAAAAAACTTCTTGAAATTTGACCCCCCAGGTCACCTGCATATATCCCCCTCCGAACCCTACAACTTTTAACTGAAACATTTGTTGTCATGTTTCTCAGGTTTACAGATATTTGGCCAATTTAAAATGGGACACCCTGTATGTATTGTAACATTTGTATATGCTATAATAATGTATTTTATCCTAAAAATGTTATGTACGACTTATACTTTGTCAATTACTCATGTAAGTATATTTTTATTACCAAGTTATGAAAAACAAAATTTACTTAATTTGAGTTTTCGCGCGAACAAGTGAAGATATTAACACGCAGTTAAGCGGATAATGAAGGTCATTTATATGGCTACTTATGCTATTTGGCCCCTTTTTGTAAGCGCACAAGAAAGCTGTCAAAAAAATAATTATTCTTGAAAAACTAATTTTTTTCACGTTTCTCTGCTGTTTACACCATTTTTTTGGAGTTCCATGGCCCGTAAAAAATCCGGAAAAAATGCCGTTCTCTAGTTTTGGGTGTAATAAAATTAAATCAATTAAATCCGACTACACAACTGACCGGAAAAAATACACACAATTTTACAGTGGAATAATTTAAAAAAACCTGATTTTTACCACATTTTTGGTACAAGTCGAATATGACAGTTAATAAGCATGCAAATCTCATTTTTTAAATATTCAAAACAAGGTTTCTACACTTGCAACTCAAATCTCGCGGGGGCCGCCACAACCAACTTATCCCGCTACACCCTTTAAGTTGGCACATATGTTAGGATTTGACATACAAAACGTCAGATCGTTCTAAAAGTCACAATTATTCCGTGGTCACGATGGTTTACAGCAACCAGCAAAAACGTTTCTAGTTGAAAGTTATTTCCGAAATACACTTCTGGAAATTTTGAAGGCAATTCCACGAGTAATAAAGCTTTTAGAATGTTCCTAATACAAATTTGTTTCTAGCTGAAAAATATCAATTGTTTTGTACGTCAAAAATGCATTATTACTAAGTTGTTTTAAAAAATTTGAAGCCATTTCCACGGCTGACAATTAAAAAAAAATCTTATCCCAAGATGCAAATTTCGCTTCCACGAAGTCAAATCTCGCATTGTTTTCCAGAATGTCAAGCATGCATTAATTCTAAGTAGTTTTGTAAATTTTGAAAACAATGCCACGAGTGATATACTTTTTTTAAATATCCTTAATTCCAAGATGAAAATTTCGATTAATTGAATTCAAGTTTCGAATATCGCCATTTTATAATAAAAAGAGAGTTAATCTAATGCCGCAGTCTCCAACCTTCTGCGGTCGAAGAGTACTTTTATACACTGGTGGAAAAAAATGAAACACTTGAAATTCGTGAAATTTTGATCATTTTCAAACCGCCATAACTCTTTGAGGGCGAAAAACTTTGAAGTGTCTTCTTTAGAGTCATACATGCGAACTTAAGCGCAACCCCTTCCGCCCCCTTTACGCCCCTGTAAAAAAAAAAGTTTTTTCTGAAAACCATGTGCAACTTTGGCGATGTCTATGGAGTTGGGAAAATTTTGTCGACTGTATCCCCCATATAGGCATTAAAATTTGATCAATTCCCTGTGCAGGACTCAAAGAACGAAGTTCCTACGACGATTTGGCACCAAGTTATGGTTGTTTGAAAAAAAGCGAATTTTGTGGTTTTTGGTTTTTGACTTTTGACGAATGAAATTTTATTTGCATGTTCTATGAGGTATGCACGAAAATTCATTATTTGCGCGAAATCATGAATATCGCATTTTGTACCTTAGAACAACTACATTAACAAAAAACTTTATTTTAGGTCAAAAAGGCTCACTTTAACGATCTCTGTAGAGTCGGAAAAATTGTGGGCCTAACTCACCACCATTCGTCCATTAAAAAACAAACAAATTACACTGACAGAAAAAAATTAAAGTGACAACTGAAAATGAGATTTTAAGGAATTTAAATGAATTTAAGGAAATTTACTTTCCCTATATGTCGTTTAAATTCCTTAAAATCTCATTTTCAGTTGTTACTTTTATGCCGTGTTTCAGTTGTACTAAGTAATTTTTAAAGATAGTCGTTCTGTGAATGTATTAAAATATGTGAGGAACTCAATTTTGTTTAAGATTTTTATTTTATGTAAGTGTTCGACAACTTAAAAAAATCATTTTTAAAAATTTATAACTCACGCAGAAATTGGCACATTTTCAAAAATCAAAGTTAATGTTAAAGACGATATAAAAGGATTTTATTTGTTCGACAACTTAAAACATTAATTTTTGAAAATTCATAACTCATAAGAATTAAATACATTTAAATTTTTAAGCAATTCAATTGTATCTACATTTATTTTTCTTGCAAT
Organism: Ocypus olens; assembly: GCA_910593695.2. Taxonomy (NCBI): domain Eukaryota; kingdom Metazoa; phylum Arthropoda; class Insecta; order Coleoptera; family Staphylinidae; genus Ocypus; species Ocypus olens. The sequence continues at coordinate 18,062,743 of OU343052.1, read as the reverse complement.
TTTGCATTGTTTTACCTAATAATATTCAGACCTAATTCGTACGCAAAACGTTAAATTTAATTGCTGAATGTTATGTTAAGAAATAGCTTATTGTATTTCCAATTAGTAAAACAAGGGTAACGAATTTTAACATGCAGTTAAATTACGTAATAGAGCTATACTAAAAATAATTAAATGTTTTTAGTGAAAAATATTTTAAATACAGTAGAAACCATGCATCTTTAGCAACAGATTAATTTAACGACAATTTTAAAAATTATTTGATAAAAAAATAACTCCGTAACAGAATTAGCGTTGAAATCTTAAATTATTGCAATTAGGGAATAGCCATAACATTTGTTGTCATCAATTCTAGGTAACAGATTCAATTTTAAATACTTTGAAAACTATAATCGAATCTCAGACCTGAAGCTTTGACTACATAAATACCATATGTATAAAAATTATTTAGATAAAGGGTGGCTTTGTATTTCGGAACGTACGTTGCAGGTTTGATACGTCGCATCACGTCTTCGCCACCAGTTGTTCGAAGTAATTAATTGACATAAAGTCAACAATGTGCTGAACTTATCTAAGACCGTGATTTTGTTTATCATGGCCATGCCTTATTTAAATAATTTTTATACATATGGTATAATCGTTGATTGAAGTATTGTATAGATCGCTCACCGGCATGTATTTCGGCGAGTCGTGTTGAAAATGACCCCTCCACTCCCCGCCTAGCGCGACATCCACAGTAAAGTGCTGCTCCGGTGGTTCATTTTTGTAATGCTACGCGACTTGATATTTGAGCGTTGGGAGTAGTTGAGAAAAAATAATTGTGAGGTCTCTATTCATCCATTCAGCCTACGGAAGGTAGACTTGGTCGGGTAATACAACCGCGTGGCTGTTATGTAAACAAACAGCGAGAAAAATAAATAAACACCGCACGACAATCTTTTTCGGGCAGAACATTGAGCGACGAGAAATCATATTGGAAATATGAAATAAATTATTAATGACGATATTATTTCATTGTTAGCTGCGCGAGTCCTGCTCCAATCCCACTCGTGCCAGAATATACCCTCTTATTCAACTTGTATAATAATGTACACTTGTTGGTCTACATAAATAATCGTATTGTCATTACCGCCTTAATACTTATTAAATATCAGCAACTCGTTTCTGTCGACGGGAATCTCTCCCTTTTTTACATTCTCTCTCGCAATTAGCGCATTCATTTTTCTTGTTCTTAAATATCATGTACCCAGCTACATAGGTAATTGTTTGCGTTTCTAAAGTATCAATTTTTCTCGGGGAGACATTCTGCTACATTAACTTCATCAATCTCAGTGTCTTGCTCAATACTTTCACTATTCCCTTGTGGTAAAAATTCAGTCACATGCGCCAATTTGTCTGTAAACTGTTCGGATTCATCCACCATATTGCTCGTCTTCATCAACGTTACAATTTGCAGCTTCAATGGACTCTGCAATCTGACGTGCATTTTGTGCTGCAATTCTGTTCTAAATTATTTTACAGTGGGATGTAACCACATCTATGCCTAAATATTGAAAAGCAGTTTTCGATCGGATCTTGATTAATTCTTGAGTTAATTGAAAATCTTCAAAGACGTTTACAAGAGCAAAATAGAGCTTATCGACCACATAAAACCTTCAAGACAATATAACTTTTTTCTTCCCTTGCCTATTTCCGAGCCGGGCCAGGCCGGGTCGACAAAACATTTTATTTCATCGGGCCAGGCGCGTATTCAAGGGGGTGGGGTACAAGGGGGTATTGCTGCCGAACCACCCCTAATTTAAAATTATGAAACAATAATAGTTCCATCAAATTTATTAATAACAATTATAGGGAATATCAAAATGAACAACTTATAAAGAATAAGTTTTTTTCGAAATTTCTTTTTAGTAAACTGACTATTAGAATTTCAAGAAAAATTTGTCATTTCCATCTTTCATAAGTTTGATCCGATCTTGCAAACCACCAGGTTTGAACAGATTGTGTGAAAAATTATAAAATATGTGTTTTTTGAAATTTCTGTGCAATATTGGAGAAGAATACTTTCAACAATTTTTGAAAATTTGAAACTGGCAGAAATTGTTTTTAATTTTGTTTAGCCAACCAAGCAACTTCAAAAATTAATTTAAATAGGTTATATCAAAATCGAGAAATAGAATTTATGAAGGTTTTAAAAAATTCAGTTGGAAAATATACTTTCAAACATTTTAGAACCGGTGTCATTACTTTGAATTTTGTAGGCAAACTTAATGATGCGTAAATTGAAAAAAAATCATTTCCGTTTAAATAGGAATACATTATATCAAAATTTAAACATAAAAACTTTCACATCTTTACGCACTCCAAAATTTAAATTATCCACATAGTAATTAAACAACTTCAAAAAATACCTCAGTTCGATTCAAATGGGGGTTATTGAAATTTTTACAAAACTCGAAAGGAAAATATACAACGTGTCCACGTAAGTATGCAACATATGGGAAACTTTTTTATTATTAATTTCTCAGAAAATTTTATTCTTTATAAAAGTTGGTGCTTGATCCTTAACATACAAAAAAGACAAAACGAATGACATTCGACGCTATACAGGGTGGGGCACCGCATACGACACGGTCGATTTATGGAAAACTATGCAACTTCATGTTATTCTGGGGATGTGGGATCGTTGTATGCACAATTTAAAATTATTACCAGTTATACAGGGTGTCCCATTAAAAAGATACTCATCAAAGTTATGTTTTTTTTAATGGAACACCCTGTATTTTTTGTCATTTTTGGATTCTAGGAACAAATAAAGGTGAGTTACTTCAATACTCCCTATACCTATCGTTTACCGTTTTCGAAATATTTAAAGATTTGTTGAAATGAAGGGTACAGGTGAAATTTTATTTTTGCCCCAGTGATTGACGTTAAACCATTACAATCATTTCTATTGTTTGGTTGAAGGTTCGAACTAGAGCGCCAACTATGCTTTAGTATAAATAATTATACAGGGTGATAAGAATTAACTTGGTAGAAAATCCTAACTTATAAAGTTGAATAACTTTTTTTCAAATGGCGCACCCTGTATTTAGTAACATATTCTTACAGAATCCAATTCTCTTTCAGATTGTATTAGGGTTCTCTGTTTCTTATCTCAATAGTTTTCTTGTTTTTGGCGATTTTCATATCAATAATTATTATTATAATCTGACAGATAATTGGATTCTACGTGATAATACGGTACTAAATACAGGGTGTGCCATTTAGAAAAACGAAGTTATTCAACTTTATAAGTTAAGATTTTCTACCACGTTTTTTTTCATCACCCTGTATAATTTTTTATACTAAATCATGGTTGGCGCTGTAGTTCGAACCTTCAACCAAACAATAGAAATGATTGTTTAACATCAATCACTGGGGCAAAAATAAAATTTCACCTGTACTCTTCATTTCAACAAATCTAAATATTTTGAAAACGGTAAACGATAGGTATAGGGAATATTGAAATAACTCACCTTTATTTGTTCCCTAGAATCCAAAAATGACAAAAAATACAGGGTGTTCTATTAAAAAAAACATAACTTTGATGAGTATCTTTTTAATGGGACACCCTGTATAACTGGTAATGATTTTAAATTGTGCAAACAACGATCCCACATCCCTAGAATAACATGAAGTTGCATGGTCTTCCATAAAACGATCGTGTCATATGCGGTGCACCACCCTGTATAGCGTCGAATGTCATTCGTTTGGTCTTTTTTGTATGTTTAGGATCAAGCACCAATTTTTATAAAGGATAAAATTTTCTGAGAAATTAATAATAAAAAATTTTCCCATATGTTGCATACTTACGTGGACACGTGTATATTTTCAATTTTTTTTTAAGTTTTCAACCGGTAGATATTGTTTTTAATTTTGTTAGCTAACTTGAAAATGCGTAGATTAAACCGATTCATTTAGCTGTGTTTAAATGTCATTTTATTCAAATCTAAACAATTTTTTTGAATTTTTATATAATTCTGGAGGTGAATAAGTGCATCAATTTTTTTTTAGTTTAAAATCTGTACTTTTTCATTATTTTGACCAAGTGGATAAATACGCAAATTAATAAATGAATTCAGTTTTGTTCAAATAGGATTATATTGAAATCTTAACAAGAGATTTTTCTATTTTTTATAAAATTAGGATGGAGAATATACTTTCAATAATTTTTAAGTTTGGAAACGGAAATATTTGTTTTTAATTATTTTCACTTAAAGGGGAAATGCGCAAATTCAAAAATTAACTCGGCTAGTTCGAAATGGGATTACGTCGAAAACTAATAAGGTATTTTAATTTATTTATAAAAATTAGGATGAAGAATATACTTTTAGCAATTTAAGAAAGTTTAAGTAGGGTAGCAATTGTTTTCAATTTTTAAGCCGATTGAGATAATGCGCCGGGCTGTGCTTTAAATATTCATCATTGAATCTTAACAAAAATGTATCATAAACTTGTTCTAAATCGGATTATAGTGAATAATAAATGTCTTTTTGAAATGAAATCTAAACAAAAAATGTGCATTATGATGTTTTTATACTCTATAAACACGTTTTTATGAGTGAAGGTCGCGCCTCGTTCGCGTCGCGCCGAACGGGAATGAATGTTTGCAGCGGACCCGAGCTTAGTCCAGCACCTTCGTGCGTGTATCGATACCTATAAATTAATTCAATGCTACAGAAAACTGCAGCATACTGGACTGAAAATGAGACACCTCGATCTCGGCCCATGTACTAGTCATGCGACATCTACGTTTCGGCCCATTTTACTGACTCGTATTTTCCCGTAAGGTGAGTGATCTATACAATACTTCAATCAACGGTATAATCAAAGGCCTGAAGATAATGAATGATGATAGTTGAAGAATGTTTCTGAATTCTGTAATCATTTATTTTTTTTATTATTATTTATAACATTGTTGAGTTTTGTAACATCGATATGTTTGTTTTATTTATTTCGTACTTTATTTATATTTTCTGGCGGAATTCTAGCGGAATTAGGTTTGTTATCTGGCGGAAATAGCATGTGACCAGTTAGCAACGCTGCCCCCTTCCATATTTTTGTCAGTCTGCGTCGGCCATTTATGATTGTATTGCATTTAGTTCGCTCTCGCTGTTTCCGTTCTGCAACTCTTGGTTTTTTGCAAAGTGTGTTTTGTGTTATGACATTTCTGTGTGACTCTGTAATGTAACGGTAACGTTATGGCTCTACCGAAGACAGGTAGAAAAAAATACAAAATTTCCATGTTGTATTTTTTTATAATATTTATGTAAATAATCGTTTTTTGGTGCGTATATTAGGGTGGGCCGGAAAAACTCATTATTTTTTTCAAAGTTGTAATATCGCTGAAAAGTTGCGAATTAGAAAACAAAAAAAGTGAAAAAAAATATCAAAATTGGTTGACATCTTCCGGTCGCGCACAGGCCTTAAACTTTTACAAAATATATGAAAACGTCATTATTGCGATTATTTTTTAAATTTCTTATTTTAGCTGTTTTTGTACTGTTATGGTTTAAAACGTTTTCGACTAGAGCCTAAAGACATTATGGTTTAATTAGGTTTAGATCAGTTGATATTTTTCGGTCGCGCATAATTGTCCTATTTTTGGCACATCTAAATATTTTTTATCAAACAAACTGCCAACTGGTGAGAATGTCAACTCTTTACATACGGCCCGAAACTTATTTACCAAGCAATACAATCTACCAGGTATTTGTCAAAACCTTTGCTTGATGTTGTCGACCCTGTGATCGAACGTAATGGTTTTTTTGCCCGCCCTGAACACTTACTGTTAGCCATGACGCAAGGTGACAAGAAACACATAAGAGAGCTCGGACTTCGAAGAATTCTAAAGGCAAGGCAGGTAGATATAAGAAGGAAAACCATACGAAAATTCATGCCGCCAAAAATCAACTTCAATGCGCAAGAATACTCAGGAATGATCAACTGGATTGACTGTGAGTTATCTTCTCCCCCATTGTTGGCAAAAATTAGTGACGAGGAGATTAAATCACACCTCGAAAGTAACTCAATCCCTGACTGGAACATTACTTTCAAGAAATTCCCAGTTCACGCTTAGGCTGTTGAACGCTGTGTAAAACTCGTCACAGAAGCCTCAAGAAAGGTCTGTGGAGTTGAATCTCGAGACGGATTTATAAGAACCACTTTGCTGTCCAGATCATCTATGCCTAACTTCACCAGCAAATCAGACTTAAAAGTCCCTTCGGCTACAATATAGAAAAGAGTGCTAATGAACAGATTCAACTAACATGTACTATTTTTCGGAACTCTGTTTTTTGTTAAAGTAGCCTATGTTTATTGTTAAAACTATAACTTTAATAATTAAGCTTTCTAATTATAAAACAAGTCAAAAAGAACCATGTCCGTTGTTACTGTTATCATCCATCATGTCATAGTCTACCTGTCCACAGTTTGTCTGTGGCATTGGGGTAATTGCGCGACCGGAAGTTGTTGATTTATGGTGTTATTCTGAACAAAAATGTTAGCGTTAACAGCGGTGTTATTTGCTAACATCGACAGATGTTATGAATTTACTATTCTGTACACTGTCTGTCAACTAGCATCAATGTAAATTAACATTTTCGATGTTAAACAACACTTGTCAAAACGGTCGACATTACGAGATATTTTGAGGTTATTTCGTAGTTTGTGTTTTTCGTCAACAAAAAACTCAAATTTGGAATTTTATTCCAATATTTATGTGCATGCTTTATGAAACACTCATTTTCTTTCTAAAAATATCCTCAAAACGTATTATTAACTATCTATTATAATATACATGAAGTTGGTCGCTCTGTAGACGTTGCACTGTTGCCAATTTGTGTACATCGGGCTGTTCAGAATACAGTTTTTAACAACGCTGTTCAATTTCACATAACATTGCAATGTTAATAACATTGCAATGTTAATAACATCGATGTTAATAACATCGCTGTTAATAACAGTTGTTCAGAATAATACCATTAATCACTCCATAATGAAATACTATGTAGTTAAATTAAAAATACTTGAGCTATTACCTTAAAATAAAAGTAAATTAAAGACTAAAAAAAATACATAAAAATGTGAAATTTTCAATATTTTGGCAAATTTTAGGCCTTATGCGCGACCGAAAAATATCAACTGATCTAAACCTAATTAAACCATTATGTTTTTAGGCTCTAGTCGAAAACGTTTTAAACCATAACAGTACAAAAACAGCTAAAAAAATGGTGATGTGGCCATCATGTTACTTTCTCCGACTTGATGGTATCATTTATATTTACGCTTTCATGGTTTATTTTCTATTTAAATCGTATTTTAAATGTACATCGAGCGGATGAAACTGACGTTTAAAACGTCAAAATTATGAAAGAGGGAAAAATTATACTTCAAATTCAAAAACTCAGTTTACTCAAAAACTAAATGGATTTCGAAAAAAACTTATTCTTTATAAGTCGTTCATTTTAGCATTCTCTACAATTAGTATGAACATAAATTTGCTGTAACTATTATCGTTTTATAATTATAAACCAAAAATTAAAAAAATAATAATAAATTTTTTTCTCGAATAAAAATGATTTTATGAAAAATGTTTTCAAGCAAAATATGTTTATTTCTTTGTTGTCTTCAAAGTTTGTTTAAATGTTTTTGTGATATTTTTCATATTTAAGAAAATATTGGCAAAAAACAAAAAACAGTTAAGGTAAACGCCCACTTCCGGTGTACGAAATTTTACCAAAAGCTTTTCAGTTCTTCGGATTATCAAATAAGACTCATGTTCAAAGTTTTATATCAATTGCTCTATTAGTTTTTGAGATACAGCGCACACAGACAGACACACACACACACACAGACACACACACACACACACACACACACACACACACACACACACACACACACACACACACACACACACACACACACACACACACACACACACACACCATCACACACACACACACACACACACACACACACACACACACACACACACACACACGCAGACACAAATTTTTTTTTTCCAGAAATTGTTGAAATGGCATCTAGGGACCCCAAAACGGATATTTCCGCAAAAAAAATTTTTGAAAAAAAAATCACGATCACAATACTTTCTCGTACTTCGTAACGGAGAAAGTAATAAGAAATTTAAAAAATAATCGCAATAATGACGTTTTTATATATTTTGTAAAAGTTTAAGGCCTGTGCGCGACCGGAAGATGTCAACCAATTTTGATATTTTTCACTTGTTTGTTTCCTAATTCCCAACTTTTCCGCGATATTACAACTTTGAAAAAAATAATTAGTTTTTCCGGCCCACCCTAATATACGCACCAAAAAACGATTATTTACATAAATATTTTAAAAAAATACAACATGGAAATTTTGTATTTTTACAAGGAAAAAATTGACCCCGCCTAATTTAACTTCAAATGACATCGTCGCTTTTTTGAAATGGATGTCTTCACGATACTTTAAACTATACTGAAGGAAAAAAAATGAAACACTTGAAATTCGTGAAATTTCGACCATTTTCAAACCACCACAACTCGGCGTATTTTCAATCGATTTTGATGAATCTTTGAGGGTGAAAAACTTTGAAGTGTCTTCTTCAATTTTTTATTTTTCGTTTGGAAAAGAGGACATTTTTCTTTTGATTTCTCAAAATATCATCGAAATTGGTTGGATAGAAGTCGAGTTATGGCCATTTGAAAATTACCTAAATTTTTACAAATCTCAAGTGTTTCATTTTCTTCCGTCAGTGTAATTTGTTTGTTTTTATTGGACGAATGGAAAAATGGACGAATAGTGGTGAGTTAAGCCCACATTTTTTTCGACCCCACAGAGATCGTAAAATGAGCCTTCTTGACCTAAAATAAAGTTTTTTGTTAATGTTGTTGTACTAAGGTACAAAATGCGATATTCATGATTTCGCGCAAATAATGAATTTTCGTGCATACCTCAAAGAACATGCAAATAAAATTTGATTCGTGAAAACGGAAACAATTTTGTTGAAAAACTTCGGACTTATGAGTCAAAAAACCACAAAATAATTCGCTTTTTTCAAACAACCATAATTTGGTGCTAAATCGTCGTAGGAACTTCGTTATTTGAGTCCTGCATAGGGAATTGATCAAATTTTAATGCCTTTATGGTGGATACAGTCGACAAAATTTTACCAACTCCGCAGACATCGTCAAAGTTGGACATGGTTTCCTGGAAAAACATTTTTTTTCACAGGGGTGGTAGAGGGGGCGGAATGGGTTTCGCTTAAGTTCGTATGCATGACTTTAAAGAAGACACTTCAAAGTTTTTCGCCCTCAAAGAGTTATGGCGGTCTGAAAATGGTCAACATTTCAAGTGTTTCATTTTTTTCCACCAGTGTTTAAAAGTACATTTCGGCCTCAGAATGTTGGAGACTGCGGCATTAGATTAAATTTCTTTTTATTATAAAATGGCGACATTTGAAACTTGAATTCAATTAATCGAAATTTGCATCTTGGAATTAGAGATATTTAATAAAAAATATCACTCGTGGCATTGTCTTCAAAATCTCCAAAACTACTTGGAATTAATGCATGCTTGATATTCTGGAAAACAATTGATATTTTAAGGCTAGAAACTAAATGGTGACATGCGAGATTTGAATTCGTGGAAGCGAAATTTGCATCTTGGGATAAGAAATTATTTTTTTATTGTCGGCCCTGGAAAGGGCTTTAAATTTTTTTAAATAACTTAGAAATAATGCATTGTTGACGTACAAAACAATTGATATTTTTAAGCTAGAAACAAATTTGTAGCTTGAATTAGAGTAAAAAATTTGCACCAAGGGATTAGGAACATTCTAAAAGCTTCATTACTCGTGGAATTGCCTTCAAAATTGCCAGAAGTGTTTTTAAAATAGTTTTCATATTTAAAAAATTATTGATAAAAAACAAAAAAAAAAATAGTTAAGGTAAACACCCACTTCCGGCGAACGAAATTTTACCAAAAGCTTTATAGTTCTTCGAATTGCCAAATAAGACTTATTTAAAAGTTTCATTTAAATTTTAAAAAAATCCTTAGATATAATGCATTTTTGACATACCAGAAAACAATTGACATTTCTAAGCTAGAAACAATATGGCGACATTCGAGACTTGAATTCGAGAAAGGAAAATTTGCATTTTGGTATTAGAAATATTTGAAAAAAAATTAACAATCTTCAAAAAATTTAAATCTACTTAGAAATAAAGCAATTTTGACACACTTGAAAACTATTGGTATCTTGAAGCTAGAAACAAAATGGCAACATTCATAACTTGAATTCGAGTAAGCAAAATTTGCATCTATGGATTAGAAAACTTCTAAAAGCTCGTGAAATTGTTTTCAATATTTCTAAAACTAATAAATAAATTAGAAACAACTTGTTGCAGAAAGCATTAAATAAATTCAATAAAACGAAATATAGCCTGAATATATGAATATTCAACCTGTTCGTAACAATAAGTTATTTGTTTATAGTCTTAGTAAGACTTAATTTTGCTTGTAGAAAATTATTTTTTTAAGTTGAATATTCGAGCAAAAAAAAACAGAAAAAAAAATGTATACTGATATGGTTTAATTCCCTATAAACCCTAATGCAGTCATAATACATTAAATTAAAAATTAACGTTTATTTTTGAAAACGAGTCAATATAAATTTTTGAAAATTAATATTTTAATTCATATTGTATTGTCATATTAGGGTTGTTTATATTAGATTAGTGAAAGGTTGGTACTTCCTTAATAGTTTTTTTTATTTCATTTGCAAATTAAATAAAGAACTAAGGAAGTACCAACCTTTCACTAATCTAATAATTCATATTTTAAGTTGTCGAACACTTACACAAAACCAAAATCGTAAACAAAATTGAGTCCCTCAAATATTTGAATACTCTCACAGAACGACTATCTTTAAAACTAACTTTGATTTTTGAAAATGTGTTCATTGCCGAACACTTGAAAAATCAAAAATCTAAAAAAAAATACTGAGATGATAGAATTTCTCAAAAATGGAAATAAATTCACAAATCATCTGCCTATGGAATTAACTACTATTTTTGAAAATGTGTCAACTTTTGCGTGAGATATGAATTTTTGAAAATTATTTTTTTAAGTTGTTGAATATTTAAACAAAGAAAAAATACGAAAAAAATGATACTGATATTATTGTATTCCTTAAAAACTCTAATGCAGTCATAATACATTTATCTTTGATTTTTGAAAACGGGTAAATTTTTGCGTGGGATAAATTTTTGAAAATTAGTCAAAAACACTTACACAAACAAAAATCGTAAACAAAATTGAGTCCCTCAAATATTTTAATACATTCACAAAACTAACTTTGATTTTTGAAAATGTGTTTATTTTTGGGCGTTATGAATTTTTGAAAATTAACGTTTTAAGTTGTCTAACACTCTAAAAAACATACAGATATGATAGAATTTCTCAAAAATTTAAGTAAATTCACAAAATAAAATTTTATAATAAATTTTTGAGTGGGATGAATTTTTGAAAATTAATATTTTAAGTTGTACCTTTAAAACTAACTTTGATTTTTAAAAATTTACTTCGGATCACTTCGGATCTCGTCCGTACCGAGTACTACAGTATTTTTGGGCGTTATGAATTTTTGAAAATTAACGTTTTAAGTTGTCTAACACTTAACAAAAAAATCTAAAAAACATACTGATATGATAGAATTTCTCAAAAATTTAAGTAAATTCACAAAATAAAATTTTATAATAAATTTTTGAGTGGGATGAATTTTTGAAAATTAATATTTTAAGTTGTACCTTTAAAACTAACTTTGATTTTTGAAAATTTACTTCGGATCACTTCGGATCTCGTCCGTACCGAGTACTACAGTAACGAATAGTTACTTTTTCTACATCACTAATCCATAATAACTAATCACGAATACTTTTCTATCTTGATATTCGTTACTTCGGATCTCGTCGTGTACCGAGCACTCTAGTAACGAATAATTACTTTTTCTACATCACTAAATGTCATTGCCAGAAAACTAAAACGCTGTTAAACTAGATTTTTAATTCTACGACACTTTTCCCATTTAACAATTGTCCTATCTATTGTAGTTTCCGAATTGAAAATGAAAAAAAAACTATGTACATAGTAAGCAAATTTCGATGAAGGTAAAACGCCAAAGTGGCGGAATCTATTGCCTGAATGCTGTACTTTCGATATTTTCATAGGAGATCTCGAGTCTTTTTTTCTGGAATTATAGCCAAAATTTTTCCAAATATCGCGATATTTTAGTTATCTATCATTTTATACAGAATTTCTTGTTCTTTTGGAATTATTTGAAGAAAAATTATATAAGCTTAACAGAATTTATATTTTTTAAATAGAGCCCATAGCTGGCTTTAACCTATTTCATTAGGTAATTTTTTGTCTCTTCAATGACATTACAGAGTGGTGATAAAGTTCCCCACAAAAAACCTAATTTCTCTATTAAATGTTCGGATGGGTTGGCTTTTGTTCATTATTATGCACTCCTTTGCGCGATAAAAATATTGTGACGTCACTATTGTGTCATCGGCAATTTTTTTTAAATGGATATTTTTTTTATTTGGCAACTTTTGCAGAGCTCTTAATTCTCGCTAGTCACATATTTTTGAAATGATCAATTAATCGATTATTTGATTAATCTATTATTTGGTTAATCGATTAATCGTTAGTTTGATTAACCGATATAATCGATTATTAAAAATAATCAATAATCGATTATTAATTTCCATAATCGAACACTCCTATTCACTAGTTAAATTGCTATTGAAGATAGTTTATGGCTTGTATTTATTTAAATAAAAATTCTTGATAGAAAATACTTAATTTTGCAGTCACGAACAGGTTGAATATTCAGGCTATATTTCTTCTTTATTAAATTTATTTGATGTTTAATACTGCTAATGTTTACAAATTAATTTCAGCTATCACGAGATGGGAATATACGACATTCCATCGGTGGTTCAATTAATAAAAAACACAACTAAAGCTGAGAAAATAACCTTCGTGGGACAATCAATGAGTGGAGGAGCGGCGGCGATATACGCATCCCTCCTTCCTGAAAAAGCTGCTGCAGATATTAATGGATTTGTATTCATGGCACCATCAATTTACCTGAAATACATCAGAACTCCTATAAGATTTTTTGCTTATTTTCACGACATCGTTTACGTAAGTCTGTCTATTATTTCTAAACACGGAGTAATAGTACTAAAGTCAGAACCGGATCATTTGTTTTCAGGGCCCAAATTTACCAATATACAAATCTTTACACAACATTTTTTTTTTATACATAAATGAATATTTACAAATTGAAATGCAGAAGTAAATTGAGTAAAGTAAAATACTTGTTTCGTTCTTTAATCTTATTATCAGTTACCTGACACGTGTTTTGATCCATTACGGTCATGTTCACAAACTGATACTCAAATTATGGAAAATTATGTGCATAATTTGTTGTTTACAATGTCAAAACCACATATCTAATTATTTATTTATTTACCCTTGCCAATGTAGCAAGGGTAAAGCATAAATATGATAACTATGATATATACAATATCTTTACTATCAAACTGTTAACCCATACACAAATTTACAATATTTACAAATGATAGTATGATTAGTCTGATAAATGGCTATCGACCAGAGGTTTTTCAGCCCGGATATGTCTGTCTTGTCGCGTTAGTCAGTCTGAGATGTTGATGGATGAAATGATAATATGAACTCGAATGTTGTGGACGGAGGATTTTAGAATTTTGGATTGATGTTGGGATCTCTGCGTAAACAATATTAGGAGAGGATGTGGAGGTTAAAATGATTTTTAGAAAATTTTTCGGATAGGAATAGAAGGCGTTCTTAAATAGGGATAACTAAGGTGGTGTCATATAAGAGTTGATTGGAAGGGTTATGCAAAGGATTAAGACGATGCCGGAGTTTGGTCAATGTTCTAAGGGAGGCTCGCTTGCTAACTTGGATGTTACGAATGGTTGGATTACAGGAATTGGAATAAAGGACACAACCATAGTCAAGTAATGGGCAGCAAATCATTTTATAAATTTTTACAGCCGTTTTGGTGACAAATCCATTATTATTATGCCCAGGTAATTAATGGAAGCTGATGGAGGATTGGCACTTTGGGAAATTAAAATATTATGAGGGGAGTTATTGTTACGGTGATAGGGAATCAGGAGTTGTGATTTGTGAGAATTAATTTTAATGCGCCATTTCGCAAACCAGCGCTGAAGGGAGTCAATAAGCTCTTGCAAGAATTGGAGCGCTTTCGGTAGCGTAGAGGCATGGTATATAAGGGCAGTCTCATCTGCAAATTCTAAGAGGTATTTAGAGGGATTAAAGTGATCAGTATCGGGATTATAAATGTCAAAACAGAAGATGTTGTATAGAGAGGAGAGCCTTGGGGAAGACCTTGCTCTGGGGTAAAAGGAGATGAGAGAGAATTGTGGATTTTGACTTTTAAGGATCTATCGGACAGAAATTATTTGATAATGGAAATAATGTGAGAAGGGATATTGAGGAGATGACACTTGTATAACAAGCCTGGATGCCAGACAGAGTCGCTTTTTGGACATCCAGAAATAGGGCTGCAGAAACTTTGCCTTCAAGCTGCGTTGTTTGTAGATTTGAGGTAAGGATGGTGAGTGGGAGGGTGGTTGATCATTGGGGAAGAAATCCAAATTGATATTTAGGGATGAGATTAGAGATGAGGGATAGGATTCTGTTTTTGAGGAGAGCTTCGTATATCTTACCCAGAACATGTAGAAGTGTGATACGACGGTAGCTGGATATTAAGGATGAAGGTTGGCCACGTTTTGGAATGCAAATTATGATTCCTAGCTTCCACTCCAAAGGAAAATATTGTTTTTGGTACAGGAAGTTGATTATATTAAGTATATGATCATGTATGTGAGATAGAAGAGATTTTAGGATGTGTCTGTGTATATGGTTATGTCCAGTTGCTGTGTTTTTTCCTTCCTTTAAAACCTTGAAATATTCGTCATGTGTAAAAATGTCCGTCAGTTCTGAACAGTCATTTGTTTCGAAAAATTAATTATACCAGTCGTTTACTGTTTCAAAAGTTGTCAAATCAAAGTTTGGGTCCACTGTCATTGAAAAGGTCGAAATGAAATAGTCAAATAGGCAAATTTTTGAGCAATTACGTCAGGGTCAGTAAAGGTCTCGTGAGTCACCGGGTTAACCAGTTTGTGAAGTTTGTCTTTTTTCAGAACTTTTTTCCCTTTAAGTAATTAATTTTCCTGCAGGTGTTTATCCAGGTGTCCGGCTTGTATTCTGTAATAAGTTTTTTTTATGTCAGTTGAATGTCCCTGTACAATTGTCTTTTATATTTAATAAGTCGGAGGATGAATTTTGAAAGGGGATATTTATAAAACTGTTTTCTAATTTGGGGTGTGTTTTGTTTAACGGAGGTGGAGAAGATCTCATTAAATTGCGTGATGGAATTGGGATTGATGTTAGGATTGTGGGTGACAAATTGTGCCAAATCTGCTTCAACTCTGTCTACGTTACATTTATTAAAGTTGTAAATTAAGTTGGAGATTTGTTGAGGAAGGTGATTTTTATTTGAAAATTGATGGCTAGGCGGTCGGAACACAAATCGGGAACAAGGTTGACAGAGTGGATCAGGTTTTGAATATTCTGGGTGCAGAGAAATACATCGGGAGTAGTGGCTTGTGAGTCATTCATAATAAAGGTAGGTGGAGTGGGAATGCGTACGAAGTTGGAATGGGCTAGAAATGAAGATAAATGACGGAATTTGGATTTGTTGGTGTTAAAATCTCCTATGATAATGGCGTTGTCGAATAGGGATGCCTTTATAAATATTGAATCATCAATTGGTGAATGGGGGTGAATGTATACTAGGAAAAGATTAATTTGAAAAGAGGGAAATGATAAGTAAAGTGAAGGCATTCATTGAGAGGATGGTTAATTTTCGGGGGATTCGCTTTTCCGATTTTAACAGAGGGATGAGATGCTGTTATTTACCCCCTCTGATATTTGGGTTATGAATTGTTGCAGGAATTTACAGAAATGGCCAATTCTGAAATGAAAAGGGACTTTTAGATTTGGTTTGGGATGTGGATTCAATCAGACGACAGGGCAATAAATTCCAATCATTTTGTTCTAAGTTACCTCAATTTTTTTTTGGTACAAGCTATGAAATTTGGACATTTTTTGACATCAGGAACATTTTTTTCTTAGCGGGTGGGAGGGGTGGAATGGGTTTGGTATCACAATAACTAGGATCACATAAAAGGGATGATTCTAACTTTTTTAGAACTTGAAGATTCATTCAATTTAGACTAAACGCAACCGAATTATGGCATTCTAAATTTAGCCATTTTTTGTGCATTTTCAAGTGGTGAGTTTGTTCACTCGAGTAGGGATTTTTATAACTGATGGGCGAGTTTCTCTTAAATTATCAATTCAATTAATGATACGTGATATTAGACTATGTTAGAACAGTAAATGACGCAACACAAACCTAAAAGCATGAAGTTATTGAAGTTGAAATTTGAAATTAGGGTTTAAAGGTCTTAAAAAAATGGTTGATTTTGTCAATATATCTATCCAAAAGTGGATGTGACGACTTAAATGCATTAAATACTTTGTGTTTGAATGTATTAATGTATCCCTAGTATCAAACATCCCGTTATTGTAGAAAATTAAGAAAAAACTTAAAAAATCACGATTTTGGCTTGATGCACTTCTAAATATTGACCAATTTGCTTCAAATTTTGGGAACCTGAATGAATTTGAACGGGGAATGCTATTCTAGACGAAGAGCGCAATAAAAAAAAAACGATTTTTTTGGCACAGTCTCTTGTGGACCCTTGGCCGAGACTGTAAGAAGAAGAGTGTAGTATCTCTTCTTCTTACAAGGGTCCTGAATTATTTCATAGTCGTCCTCTCTTGCGGGTGGGGTACGTGAGACGTCCTACTGCTTCATTTTCCATGCATTTTCTTAATGCTGAGGCATGATAGGTGGCTACTAGTTTTCCAGGATTGTCCTGGGACGAAATTTCATATGAGCAATGTCCTTTTTCTTCTTATTGGGAACTAACTTTGCTGTTTTCTTTTTGTTGGCTCAAGGGATGTGGGATGACCTATACCAGATCACCAGTCTGATATCTTTCTGATGGCGTCCTCTTCTTGAATGCCTGAGTCTACCGTTGATCCTGGGCTTTGCCATAGTTTTCTCGGGCCTTATAAAATACATTACCATTTCCTTCAATTAATGCGTAATCTCCGGGATATGGATGTCGGACTTCATGATCTCCCTAAGATCATGCTCGTCATCGCTGGGCTTCATGTGAGAACGTTAAAAATACGGGTGATACTCTGTTGGAACTGCAAGTGGTGAAGTCCATCGCAAATCTGAACGTTGTGAGTGAGGGGGGCCAACTAGCATGGTAGATTCCAACTTGGATAGTCAGTTCCGCTTTCAAATCCCTGTTTTTTTTTTCTCTAGACGGGGTTTGTGGGTGATAGACTGGTGTGAACATATGGTCAATCTGGAACCAGTATGTCTCCTGTTGAATCACGGTGCTGAGAAATTGAGTCCTACTGTCACTGATGGTCCTGCGGGGAAGTCCAAACCTCTGGAATACTTCATTTATCAGGATGGAGCTGCAGACTGCTTCCGTGGCTTCCATCAGTGGGAATACTTCAATCCATTGGGATGCAGTGTCTTCGATAATGAGAATCCATGTTGCTATCTGAGGGCCCCTTGGCAGTGATCCGAACAGGTCCATCGCTATAACTTCAAATCTTCTGTTCATGGCGGGGGTCTGCAGAAGTTCTGGAGGTTTATAATTGGCGGCTTTGTACTTCTGTCACTCTTGGTAGTGTTTTATATATTCCTGACGCCGGGCCAAAAGTTATTGCAAAGTTTCTGTAGGGTTCTCTCAATTCCATAAGGTCCGGCGGTGGGGGCATCGTCAAATTTCTTCAGGCTTTCTTTCCTCTGTTGTCTTGGGATGATGAGCTAAGGTTCTTCTGTATCATCATCTGGAGAGTATTCGTATAGAACGCCTTGGTTTACGGTGCACTCTCTGCTCGTCTATTAGATGATTTCCTCGGGTTTTCTTATATCCTCTCCACTCCATATTCATCGTGAAATTTCTTCAGGGTTTCTTTCCTCTGCTGTCTTAAGATCATGAGATAAGATTCCTCCGTATCGTCATCCATATAATATTAGTAGAGAACGCTTTGGTTTACTCTGTACACTCTGCTTGTCTATTGGGTGGTCTCCTCGGGTTTGTTTCTATGGGTTTATTGGGCCTCTTGGGTGATATCCCCTGGTTTGTTTCTATGGGTTTCCGCTCTTTTTATCCTCTAGCTGAGCCTGGTGGATGAGTCCTAGGTCCACAGAAATCAGGTTGACTTCTGCCTCCTCTAACGGTAGACCGGAAAGGTAGTCGTAAAATTTCTTCAGGGTTTCTTTCCTTTGCTGTCTTAGGATGATAAGATAAGATTCCTCCGTATCGTCATCCATAGAATATTAGTAGAGAACACCTTGGTTTACCATGTACACTCTGCTCGTCTATTGGGTGATCTCCTCGGGTTTGTTTCTATGGGTTTATTGGGTCTATTGGGTAATCTCATCGGGTTTGTTTCTATGGATTTCCGCGCTCTTTGTCCTTTAGCTGATCCTGGTGGATTAGTCCTGGGTCCTTCGACGGGAAGTCCACAGAAATCAGGTTGACTTCTGTCTCCTCTAGCGATAGACCGAAAAGGTAGTCTGCCATAAGATTTGCCTTGCCGAAAGAGTATTCGATGGTAAAGGTTATCGCACAAGTACCGATCTGTTGAGTCATCTGCTAGAAGACTTCTGTGCCATTTCAATAGCTGATAGTCAGTGAGGATGACTCCCCGATATATCCTTGAAATTTCTGGACGGCCCATACTACGGTTAAGGCTTCTCTTTCCGTGGTACTGATGGTGCATTTTATTGGCCTTTCAACGCATCTCTCCCCCTACATCAAAGCTGTACCGAGAGCGTATGCACTTGCATATCCATATGAATGGGGCGGTTTGATCCGCTTGTCTCGGAATTGGAGCGGTGACCAGGAAGCTCTTCAACATTTCAAATGCTTTCTACTGCAACGATCCACAATTCCAAGTGGAATTCTTTTTTGTTAGATATGTGAATAGCATCGAAATTTTTGCGAAATTTTGCATTTTCCTGTCCATGCCTGGACGAATCCTTGTAATTGCTTGATGTTTTTCGAGGCTGGACGCTGAGTAACGTTAGTGACTTTGGTTTAGCTGCAATTCTTCTGGTCTTATTATGTTGCCTAGTTAGCGTGCTTTTGTGCAATAAAATCTGTATTTTCCGGTGTTTACACGTAGCTGGAACTTCTGAAACACTCTCTTCAGATCACAATGATGTCATCCAAGTACACTAGGTCTTGTAGGTTCGGTTCCAGTTTTTACATGGTTCATCAACCTTTGAAATGTTGCTGGCGCGTTTCGTAATCCAAACATCATTCATTTATAACGATGTAATCCGAAAGGCATGATAAATACAGTTTTATCTGCATCCTTCTGATTTACCAAGATTTGGTGGTCGAGGGTTGATATGACGGCGATATCTCTTGTAGAATAGAGCAGGTCGTCAATGCGAGAATCGGGCTTCTTAAATGCGTTGATTCTTCGGTACACAACCATATCTTCCCCCAGTTGCGGCCCATGCTCTTTCGCACTCGTCTTTTAATAATTGCTAAATTTTTCCCCACAATAGCGGCTGAATAATTGGAAGATGCTTTCTCCACGACCTCCATAGAATTTAAGCATTCTGAAATCAATTTTGATTATAGAACGTACACATTCTCACTCTTGTTATGGAACAAAACACTATGCGCTTATGCGTTTTGCATGTAATTCATTCCATAACAAGGGAGAGAATGAATATTCTCACATCGTTCCGAATAAAACAATTAGCCTTGGATATCACAATTGTCAAAATACTATAAACATAACCACAAACGTGATAAAACGTAAGTTCTTTGTGTTCATTATTTTATTAGTCTATTTGATCTGGTCGAGGAGAAAGTATAGTCTGATACTCGGTAAGAATGGAAATTCAGATGCTCGTGGTTCCTCGCGCTCGCCTCACGGCTCGCGCTCGAAATATTCCACTCGCATCGAATTTCCATTCTAACCTTGTTACAGAATATACTATTCCAATATCGATTTTTAATTTAATTTATTTATGTCATAACAATAGAGTTTTACACAGGTCAGATACATAGTATACAAATAAATTCATAAGGAGTTCATAAAAATAAGTTAAAATCTATTAGATAGAATCAAGCAGTCTTTGTAACGGTGTAACGGTTATTTGCCAGTGTAGATAAATAATGATGGAATACACGACCTTGGGGGGTCCTTTCTTCTTGAACAGGGTTTGATATTCCTTCAAAAGGATGTTTAAATCGCCTTTTTCCTTTGGGTTGTGGTATTCAGCTTCATCTTCACTTCGAAGTTGGATCTCTCTGTTGCCCAATAAAGTCAATTGGAGCTCGTAATACAAGTTCATCCGCTCAATCGCATTCTGCATCATGTATTCGAATTGGTCTAGATATCTCTGGCAGGAATGGTATTTTCTCCGCTTTAATGACACGGGAAGCGGTATTATGATCGGTCCAAAACCTGCAGCTGATTCTAATGCGTAGTCACAAGCCATAGATAAGTCTTCATCCTCATCTTCCGGAGGAGCATTCTAGCTTCTTCCTTTTGGGTGAACGGCCTATCCCCTTCAGGATTTTATGTTTAGGATGAAGCTTTATTTAGCCGCGGCTTCACTTGACATGCATATTTATAAAAATAACTGAGTAATTATAAATTGACAATAATACACACTGGTACGTAGTGTAATATATAGACAATACATCCGAAGATGGTGTAAGCCGAAACCAATCGTATAGACAATAAATTTTCCGTATATGTACAATCAAATATGGGGAATAAAACACGTTTTTTGCCTAATTATTCCACCTGGTATTAAATTTGCTTATAATCTTTATTCCAAAATATTTCTTTTTATTTCAGAATATTATGGATTGGTTGGGTTTTGTGGAACTGGTACCACGTAATAAATTAATAAGAAGGTTAACAAAATTATGCTACACAGCCCCTCTCTTCCCTGTATGTATTTTTGGACTAGAGGTAGTAATGGGTTTTGCTTGGGATCAAATGACACCTGTGAGTATCAATGCTGTTTACAATTTTCTAAGTAAATCAACTATAGTTCGCTGACCATTTATATACTCAGAGGAAGACAATAATAGTTATTTGTATATCAAGGCCGCGAAATCATTCTTTAGCGTGCCGAGAGAAGGATTGTCAGCGAAGCCTCTTGCGGCCGAAGCATGAAAATCTCGAGAGCGCTAAAAGATTTCAGGCACAAATGTTACAAATTGTATGTGAGTGGAAATTGAGAAATTACGAAGTGACATTTTTTAAATTTTAACAGGAATTGTATATGCTAATGTTTATATTTCGTGAAAAATAATCATTTTTTGAGGAAACGACTAGTCGGGAGAGTTGGGACAATAATAGATATTTACGGGACCAGCTTTGTAAATTCATTTTTACTGGGCGCACGCCTCATAACCAAGTGACCCCAGTAAAAATTAATTTCAAAGCGTGTCTTGTATAAAGTTTTATTTTCACCTTTCTAAAGCTTTTTTAAAAATAAATAATAAACAAACAAAAATAGGACGCTATGATTTAGGCGATTGTATTATGAAGTAAGTAGGTCTTTCGTTAATAGGTGACGCGATTAGTGATCGCGATTAATTGTTGATGTAGTACACGTGAAATGCGATAGTGGCTATTGTGGCGCTACGCGCTGTTCGCTAGGTTTGATAATAATAATAATATTTATTTCTCAACAGATTTAAAATCTAATTACAGAGAAATGTAGTAATATACTTAAATTTAAATAAACATAAAATTAAAATAAACTTACAATTGAAATAAACCTGAAATTGATATAAACTTAAAACTAAAATAACCTTAAAATGAAAATAAACTTAAAGTACAAATTAACAATGTACACCGTATATAACAAAGAATAAAAAAAAATAATAATTGGGCTCTTTAACAACATAAAATTTCATAAATTCAACAAAATTAATAGATCCTTAAAAAAAAAGAGCAAAAAAAATTAAGAGTTCTGTCTATCTAAATGCTTAAACTATGCTGTACTATATACAAAAAGGAGACAAAAAATAAAATGTACCAGTAACATAAACTAAAAGTTGAAAACGTGTAATATATTACATGAGTTTAGCTGTAACTGTATTTATTATTTTACCCAATGTGTCACTAAAAAAATCAAGGTCACAGCAATACTTATTTACATAGTAACACATTGAGTAAATCGGCGACCGCAAACGGTAATTAGTTTTGCAATTTGGCAAATAGAATAAGTGTCTGGAGCGAGAACTAGTAGACGGTACGTTAAAATTAAGCTTAGACAACAATACTTCATCTGATATTTGCCCATTTAGTAGTTTGTATATAAACATAATATGGGAAATAATACGACGAGCTTCAAGACTTTGATATCCAAACTCGTTCAAAAGACACGGATAATCGAAGTCGTGCGGTAAGTAAGTACCATGTTTACGAAAATAAAGCGCTTTTAGAAATTTCCGTTGTACCTTTTCAAGAATGAGTACATTTACTTTGTAATACGGGCTCCAAACGACTGAGGAATACTCGAGTTTACTGCGGATGAAGCTGTTGTAAAAAGCCAAAAGTGGCTCCAGATGAGTGAACATTTTTGTATTGCGTAGTATAAATCCAAGAATCCTTTGGCAGTCAGAAACAATACTTTGATAGTGATCTTTGAAACATAACTTGTTATCAATAAGTACCCCGAGATCACGAAAATTATGTACTCGTTCCAAGGATGAACCTAAAACTTTGTAGTCGAAAAATATGCTACTATGTTTTCTACTGAATGATACTATCTTGCACTTGTCAGTGTTAGGCTCTAAGTAGTTTTTAACGCACCAATCAACTAAAATGGATATATCATTTTGGAGGATTACACAGTCAGCAGAATTGATAATTGTGCGATAGATTTTAATATCGTCTGCATACATTAGCGATGGAGCGATGTGGAAGCAGTTCCCATAAATACTCCATACAATTCAATAGTCGGGGAAATTGAGTGCACCGCAGTTTCCTTCAAATTGGAGGGTAAGAAAAGTATATTAATGTCAATATATCGACCGCCAGCAGGCGATTATGAAGTATTCATCACAACTCTAAACAAAATGTTAAATTTTATTTACAACAAATTTAATTACATATTTGTATGCGGAGACTTTAACATAAATTTACTAGATAAATCACAAAATAGATCAGTTAGTTTCCTGGGCAATTTAAAAGCGTTTGGGCTTAAACAAACCGTATCCACAGCTACTCATGATAAGTCATTGCTTGACAATATATTCACAAACTGTCCTAGCCGTTGGATGGCACATGTCATTCCAGTTGAATTTTCTGATCACGATACAGTAGTTTTGAAGATAACTAGGGAAATTACAAATTCAACAAAAGAAAAAATATGGCAAAGACGACACTTTACTCAAGCCAATCGAACGTTTTTTCAACAAGAACTAGCCAAAGCAGATTGGTCTTCCGTATTAAATGTGCCAGATGTTGATACAAAATTTGCAAACTTTAAAATAATCTTTCTACATTATTTCAATAAAGCTTTCCCGATAAAATTAGTCAATTACAAACATAATAGACCAGATGATCGCTGGATAACAACTGATATAATTAATAAGTCAAAGGATTTAAAAAAATTACAATGGCTACTCAAAATAACAGGTGATGAAACAGTAAAAAACAAATATAAGGACTTAAAGACATTATATAATAAAGAGATAGAACAAGCTAAAAAAAAATATAACGATAAAATTATCACAAATTCAAAAAACATAACAGCGGCCACATGGTCATTAATTAAATCTAGTGTACATGTTAGCAAAAATAAATCACAATCTAGCTTGATCTCTATTAAACTGGAAAATAAAGAAATTTCTGACCCTAAATTAGTGGCAGAATTTTTAAATGATTATTTTATTTCTTCTACAGTGGAAATCTGTAATAAACATCAGCATACTGATATAACACATACAGAACCACAATCGGTTGTGGCAAGCTCTCTAAATTTAATATCCATTCAATGTCATGAAACAATATCCATTATAAAATCCTTTAGCAATAAGAAAAACGCTGGACCAGACGACATCCCTTGCTTTATAGTGGGGGACGTTGCTGATGAGGTGGCACCCCCCCTAACAGACATCATAAATACATCATTTGCAACAGGGAAATACCCAGAAAAACTTAAACAATCTAAAATAACACCCATACATAAAAAAGGGGATAAACAGAAACCAGAAAACTACAGGAGTATAGCAAATCAATCAATATTTTCTAAAATCATAGATAAAACGATGAATAAAAAACTAACAAACTATTTCGAATCAAATCAGTTGTTATCCACCACTCATCATGGATTTATCCAGGGCAAAAGCACCACAACAGCATTATATGATACAATCAAATATGTGCTACACCACCTTGATGAAAACAGAAAGGTTGCTGGTATATTCTACGACTACAAAAAAGCATTCGACACGGTAGATCATAAATTATTAATCAGAAAACTTAGAAACTACGGCCTCTCAAACCCTTTGCTATCATGGTTCGAAAGTTACCTTAACAACCGAACCCAATATGTAGAAATTAAACAAGACAATGAACAACTAAAACAAATAGCCTATACATCAACAATAAAACCAGTACAAATCGGATTACCACAGGGAGGAATATTATCTCCGTTGCTATTTATCATTTACAGTAATGACCTACACAATAATTGTTCTTTAGGGCCCAATGCTCACCTAACACAATATGCTGACGATACAGCAATTATAATCCAAAGTAATAATTTCGAAAATAACATAAAGTATAGCAATTCAATAACTAAAAAAATGGAGGACTGGAGTACGAAAAGCAACTTATATTTAAACACTAATAAATCAGCCATAATAGAATTTTCCATGCAAAGCGGAAACGCAACAACTAAGAATCGTAGCATGTTGGTACGGGGGTCAAAAGGAACAATACCGGTAATCGATGAATTAAGATATCTAGGAATCTACATTGACAAACACTTAACATGGGAGAGACATATACAACATGTAGAAAATAAACTAAATTCAGGACACTATGCCCTCCGTAATCTAATTAAGTGCGTAAACCAATCTACACTGTTAACATTCTACAATTCAAATATTAAAACACATCTCGAATACGGAATAATAATATGGGGAAACTCGGTGCACTCATCCAGACTTTTCACCATTCAAAAAAAAATTGTAAGGCTAATTGCAAGCGCACCGTGGGGCGACCACTGCAAGCCACATTTTAAAAAATACAAAATAATGACAATTTGGTCATTATACCTATACAATGTTGCTATGTATATGTGTGATAACAACACAGAATACAGAACGAACAAAGATATAAGCCATAGACAAACTCGAAACGCCTCCTCCCTAACAATACCCAAACACAGAACGACATTATATGAGAGGGGAATAAGCTACATGGGAATAAGAATTTTCAATAAACTGCTTCCCCTAATAGAAGCATACAAAAATCAAAAACACTTAAAAAGATTCTTGAAGGATTATTTCCTAAACAACCCATATTATTCTACAGAAGAATTTTTCAAAGACCAATGATCACATATAATGTCAAAACATTAGATAGGGTATACCAAATTATAACTAGTTTTAAGTTAGCCTCATTGTAATAGTATAATTTTATAATTTTATCATCGACGTTTATATATACATAACATGTGAATGTATTAGTAATAATCTAGTATTAGGATAATATAATGTAAACTCTAGTTTTAGAAAACAGCAACCGACCATGTAATATTCTTAATGAATCAATCTACTTGTAAATATAATAATAATAATAATAATAATAATAATTAGGTAACTGGAATTTAATTTCGGAACATCATTGACGTAGAGGAGAAAAAACAAGGGACCTAGGTTGGACCCTTGAGGAACACCACTAGTAGCTATATATTCAAATGATTTAAAACCATGACACCACACAAAATTTTTCCTGTTAGATAAATAAGATGAAATAAGACTCAACAGATTATAATCAAGTCCGAATGCTGACAATTTCATTAAAAGTATGTTGTGTGACACCCTGTCAAAAGCTTTAGTTAGATCACTGTATATGACATCGGTTTGATAACGGCTATCAAGGTCGCAAGAAATGTCATCTACAAAATTTACTAGATTGGTTGCCGTCGATTTACCTTTTAAGAAACCATGTTGATTATTTATTATTTTCGTTTTAACGTGTTCATATATTATAGTATTTAAAATTATTTCGAAAATTTTTGAGAAATTACAAATTAAAGCTATGCCGCGGTAATGTAATATATTATTTATTGCGTTCTTTTTGTGGATAGGAGTGACTTTTGTACATTTCCAACAATCCGGATATGTAGATGATGTTAAAATAAGGTTGAAAATGTGTAATAGCGGAATAGCAAGAGCTTCGACACAATCCTTAATAATGACGGCCGGTATATTATTTGACATAAGTTTTGTGAAATTATGGCTGAAGCTTATGTAAGTATACAAGCACTTGTGGATGCTGCAAGTGCGGAAATATTACCGATAGTTTCGAAAAAGTAATGTGATGTTTGTCAATATGTCAATATAACCAACAAATTCCGATGACATGTTGGCAGCCATATTTACAAGATTAAAAAATAAACATTAATGAGAGAGATAGCGGTTTAACAGGTCTGCAACCAATGCGAATAAACAAGAAAGAGAGAGATCGTTGATTTAAGAGTCCTGCTTCAATTTATTACAGGTCTCATACTTATAAAGACGAATTTACACTGTAACCAAAAATGTATGTAATGTATCATTTACATGGACGGTGGAAATAAAATGTATTACAGAAGCCGTGTTGAAGAATCGAATGATGATATTGTTATTTCCAAAAACGGTTGGTCACGATAGGTCGAAAGTGGTATCGTTTAAAACACCCAAGAATGTACCTATATATGTGAATGGAAGACAATTTGAACACATATGATATTTAAACTTTTAAAATAAATTAGCCACAGAAAATTATCAGATATTGTTCAAAATGGGCGCCAGTAACAAAATTATGTTTCCTACAAAAGTTGCTTGTTTTTAAAGACCTTTTAGACGATACCATTTTCGACCTGTCGTGCAATTTAAAAATCTGGAGTTCTTGACAAGCTCTCAGGGATGCCAACCGTTTTTGGATATAACAATATTATCATTCGATTCTTTAATACGGCTTTTGTAATGAATTATTTTGTACCAACTATCTCCGACTAGCCGTTTTCTCAAAGGAAGCCTGATACGGATGGTCTGGGACACCCTGTATAATGACATTACAGATCAAGTTATTTCGAATTTGTTATTAATAAGTAAACGCGATAACATAGTTGAATGTACTAGTGAAATTGAAGCTGTTACATCTTCTGACGATTTTACTAGAATTATGCCTCGGTTGAAAGAGGAAAATGATGAATGAATTTTTCTGACGTATGACAGTAACACTATGTAGAGTTAACGATTGTTCAAACACGTCGTTGTTTTTAAAAAAAGGTTTATTTTAAGAACAACTACAATTCTACTTAATTTGCAGTACAAAAATAGAGGTTTATATTTATGAGAGCAAGGTAGCGTAACACGATGAACAAGTCGATAGAGTCTTGTCTTGTTTTGAACGAACTGGTTAAGAACTGACTGCCTTATCTGCTTGCAGCTTCTTTTATAGAGATGCGCTGCTGACTCAGCTTTAGCGGGCGGGACGAGTACGGTAACACCTCCCCTCTTAGTTGGAAGTTCGCAGCCAAGGGTGAGAACTGACAGTGGCCTGGATTTCTTCTTTAACCAGGGGTGTTAAATTCTTGTTTCTGCAAAACTTATGCCAAACGGTTATAATAATAATTAATAATATAATAAAACCAAGGGTTGATACTCCAATCTTGGTTCCGAAGTGTTGAGTCTTCATAACGTCCAAATCTCGGAGTATGTTTTCGAAAGATAGCTTGGTTTTGTTGAATTGGGACCATTGGACATTACTAAGTTCGAGGTCTTCATTTTTCCAATATGGAACGTCTTCCTTCAGGATTGTTAGATTCATCGGTTGGATCTGGAATTCTCTGTTGGGGATATTTGACGTGTCTTCATTATTTCTTGATTCCAGGTAACATTATAATTTCTGCTAAGCTGGATCAGGGTTGTTCCAGTCACTTGCCGGATTTCTTGTTTTTCATCGCAGATGATGGTCAGTTTCTCCTCCTTTGAAGATGAAAGAATCCATCGTCAGATGTCTTTTTCAATTCTGGGTGATTAATTATGAGTGTCTCGTATGTGCACTCGCCTTCTTTATATTCATGTTTAAGTAACTTGTATTCACAAGGGGTTTCGCCGAGAGTTTTTACTCGTTTCTTCACACAGGAATTTCCGATCTTTGATTAGTTTGCATAATTGATTCATTCTGATATACCTTTTGTTATTTTCTGCTAGATAAGGATTTTTAATTTTTAAGATTTTTGGATAATCAGCAGTGAACTGAGGAATTGGGTAAAGATGATAAAGTTGGTAGGTAAGTAATTCACAAAGAGGAATTTCCGTTAGAAAATGTATAATATTTCCTTTGCGATAGGCCTTTATGGTTAAAATCTTTGACATGGCATAAATATTTTTCTCTTCGATAGATAATGGTAATTTCACATTTACAACTTGTGTTTGAATGTTTTGAAGCTCTTTTAGTAAGATTTCATTTCATTCGCCAACATGGTAGGGTGATGCGTTTGAAGTATTGCAAAAGTTTTCGCAGTTATTATTTTTTCCAAGAACATGTTTATTGTAGTTAGTTGAATTGTCATCATTCCTAAGTTTACTCTGTGATCAATATCGATTGCGAATATGCTTGTATTTCGAATAGCCCTATCTCCTTCTTGTGAATCTTCTATAATTTTATACAATTCTTCACATCTGTTGTTCATATGCTCTATTTCATTAGTCAGAGGTTGTACATCGTATTGAGTTACAATAGTCCATGAGAATATTTTGTTTTCAATTGTTTCAAGATATAATGCGAACAATACTGCTCGGATAGATATTAGCTTTACTTCTCCTGTTGTCCAGTGGACGAAGCTTCTGAAACAATATCATGTTTTAGATGTCGTTAGATATTGTTGTGTTCCACGTTTAGTATTTACTTCTACGGTATTATCGTCGTTTACTTTTGTAACGATATAAGGTCCAAAATAGGGTTTCATCATTTTATTACTCTTCGTAATATTTTCAACATACACCTTTTCTCCAACTTTCCATTCCGTACTTTTAACTTTGTTGCTTTGTTTTTCTTGAGTCTTTTCCTTTCTTGCGATATCTTTCCTTTTTACTTGATCATATAATAATTTCATTCGTTCCCTGTGTTTACTTATTTGATCTTGATAAGCAATATCATCGTAGAATAAATCCATAGGATTTCTTGTTTTAGTATGTCCCAATAGTAATTCCATTGGTGTAGAACCTGTAGTTTGTGAAATGCTATTATTATAAGCTATGACGGATAATTGCATTTGTTTTTCCACGATGATATCTCGGTCCTCATTAAGACATCTCATGTGTTCTAACAGTGTAGAATAGAATCGTTCAACATTACTTTGGGATTCTGGATTTTTCGTTGTACCAAAATGTATATTAATTTTGTGAGCCTTAAGAAGTTCTTTAATTAATTTATTGTTGAATTCGGTTCCTCTATCAAAACAAATTTCTTCTGGTATACCAAAGTTTGTAAAATATTGTATTAATGCTTCTACTATTTCACTCGGATTTTTGCTGTTAATTTTAATAGCTTGTCCCATTCGTGAAAATGATTCTACCAGAGTTAAATACTTCTTAGATGAAATTGAAAAGACGTCAGCATAGACTTTTGCAAATGGTGCATTTGGTGTATTTGTTATTGGTAATAGTGTTACTTCATGATGTCCATTGTACTTGGCTAATTTGCATGTGTCACATCCATCAATATAATTTTTTATTGATTTTCTCATCTTTTTCCACCAATATTGTCGTTGTAGGTGTTGTAGAGTTTCTTCTATTCCCCTATGATTGTGTGGTCCTTCGTGATATTTCATAATTATATCCGTTTGTTGATCTTGATCCTCTATTATTTTAGCTCGTTTTAAACATCTAAATATCTTGGGTCCATTATCATTAAAATTCTCGGTAAAAACAACTTACAACATAATTTATATAATTCTTCTTCATTGGTGTATAAATAGACTTTTTCATCCTTAGTCATATATTCTTTAAAAATGTTAAGGACATGTTGACATGTTTCAACACGTGGAATTTTGAATTCGAATATTTCACGTTCATTTTTCTTTTGATGGGAGACTCGTAAATCATAATTAATTCCAGTTCGTAAAATAAATTGTCTTCTTTTGTAATATATGATTGTTGCTGCTTGTCCGATTCTTCTTCTACAGGTGGGTCTGTAATTTTTACTTCTTTGCAGGCGATTCCTTTTCCAAATGTAGGTTGTTTATTTTTTGATGGTGTCGGTTCCTCATTTATGACATCGATTCCTAATTCTTTTATTAATCTATCAAGTTCATCATCATCTATATTCACACAAACTGACTGTGATTCAGTATTTTCTTCTGTTGTTATCATGTTTAATTGTTTTAGCTCTATTCTTGACAATGCATCAGCATTGTTATTCAGCTTGCCTTTTTTATATTTTATTTCAATGTCATACTCTTCCAATTTTATTTTCCATCTCATCAACCGGGAATTAGGTTCCTTTAAGGACCAAAGCCAGATCAAGGGCTTGTGATCTGTGTATAGAGTAAATTTTCGTCCGTAGATGTAGGGTCTAAATTGTTTTACAGCATAAACAATTGCTAAAAGTTCTTTCTCGATGGTTGCATATTTACGTTCTGTATCAGAGAGTGTACGGTATGCATAGCAGACTGGTTTATCAGATCCAATAGATCCTTGTGATAGGACTGCGCCTAATGCTATGTCAGAGGCGTCTGTCGTAACAATAAATTCTTTGTCGAAATCAGGATATTATAGAATTGGGTCATTTGTTAAGATAGTTTGACATTTTTCGAAAGCAGTTTTATATTCTGGTGTTATTTCAATTTTGGAGTTTTTCTTTAAACACTTAGTGAAAGGCTTGATTAGAAAAGCAAAATCTCGTATAAATTTTCGATAATAACCAAGTAAAGCTAAAAATGATTTAATTTCTTTTCGCGTTTTATGAATTAGGTAGTCTAGAATTGCTCTGATCTTCTCGGGATTCGTTTTTACTCCTTGGTCGGTTATTATGTGTCCCAAATATTTCAATTCCTTCTTTAAAAATTCACATTTTTCTAGACGCAATTTGAAGTTTGCATCTCTTAGACGTTGAAAAACTTTATTGAGGTTAATAATGTGTTCTTGTAGAGAGCTAGAGTATATGATGATTTCATCTAAGTAAACAAGGCATGTATCTTCTTGTAGTCCTCGGAGAACATCGTTGGAAGGTTGCCGGAGCGTTTTTAAGTCCAAACGGCACACGCTTAAATTCATAATGTCCTTGCTCAGTGGTGAACGCAGTTTTCGGTGCGTCTTTTGGTTCCATTTCTACTTGATGGTATCCACTAGCTAAGTCTAATGATGTAAAATATTGTCCTCTCCCTAGTTTATCTAGAATATCCGAAATGTTAGGGATGGGGTATTTGGTTTAATCATTTGTTTGTTTAATTGTCGATAATCAACAACCATACGTTTCATTAATTTCCCATCTTTTTCAGTGGTTACAATATGTACAGGTGCAGACCATGCTGATACGCTTTCTTGAATAATATCCTACGTCAACAATTCGTTCACTTGTTTTTTTTTTATTTCACGTTTCATTTCCAAAGGTTGGCGGTACATTCGAACATAAACTGGTTTATTGTCCTTCATGTTTAATGAATGCTTTATTTAATGTGTAAATGTCAATTGTTGTCCGTCTAAATAAAAAATGTTTTTGAATTTTGATAACGAAATTCTCAACGATGCTTTTTCTTCAATATTTATTGATTTTTGTTACAATATTTTCTAATACTCGATCATAAACTTTATTTGTGTTCTTTGGTTGGGCTCCAATATTATAAACTTCTGATGTTAAATTTATTTGATGAGTCGGTTTTAAAGTAATGATAGTTTTATTTGTCATATTATTTAATCTTATGAATGTTTTTCCATTGGTTACTTTAACTAATACAGGCGGAGATAATATAATTTCTTTATGTCCAAGTTTTGTCCTGGTTAATGGAAAATGTGCGAGTCCATTCGTCATATTGTTTACATTATATTCGACTATTTGTGTTGTATTTGAGAAAAATTTTATGTCATCTAAACGGGTGTAATAGGGCAGTTTAACTTTGGGTGTTTGAAGTTCTTCAGTAACAGTATTGATTTGTCCTTTAATGGCTTTGGTAACATCCATACCAATAAGCATGTCGTAATGATTTGAAAAATTAAAACAGTAAAATGTATATTCATGCGGATCCTGGAAAATGTGTGGTAATTCAACTTTAAGGGCTCTAGTTCCTTCTTCGGCACCATGAGGGGTTCGTATTTTAAATTCCTCTTTAATAGCTAATTCGCTAATCAAAGATTTAGAAGCGCCAGTATCAATTAAAATTTTGTAATCACAAAATTTCAAATAGGGTAATTGGGGATCCATGTGCTACATTTCTTCGTTTGGTTGGCAGGCCATTATAAAATTTAGAGCAGAGTTTTGTTGTTCAGCTCCTGTGTTTTCGGGTTGCATGATTTCAGTTTCCAATTCTTCATTATTAAATTGTTCGTAATATTTGTAATTATTTTCTTCGTCTGGATAATACTCAGAATTTCCTTCGTCAGCGGTGTACTGTTGATCTTGCATATGATGTTGTAGCCAAGGTCGCTTGAATGGTCGTTGTACGGAGGAAGATGCGGCGTGTTTTACGGCAGTAGTATCAACTTCCATGGGTGTTTGCTGTTGCGGCGCTCCTTGTTGATTCGTAGGTGCAAATCTCGGAAATACATTGCGCGGTATCATCTGTTGATGCGGCGGAATGAAACGATAAGATGCTGGTTTATTTGCTTGCAACATCTGCCTTGGTGCCTCCTGGTATCTGGACGGTAATGGCATTGGGGTTACGTTTCGCGTTGGCGTAAATGTTGGTCTCTGAAGTTCTAAATATCGTTTCTTTTGAACATTATAATTTTCAATTTTACTTGCAAATCCTTCTGCTGTCTCAATATCATCGGTTTCTCTAAGTTTAACTTCAAGTCCTAGACGGTCGTTAATAATGTCAAGTCCAAATAAAAATGTACGCAGGGCAATTGCATTATAATGTGCAATTTTTAAATCACGTAATTCGACATCGTCTTCTTCCAAATTAATTTTTGATAATAGCGTATAAAGAGTAGCTTTAATTTTGGCAGCATATTCTTTTGATCCGTCTCCTTTCGCAGGTCTTATATTATTAAGATCGTACGCTAATACATCTTCAGATCGTTTATCACCGAAACTATGAACTAATATATTCTTAAGTTCGGGCCATGTATCGGGCATTTGATTTGCGTCAAGAGCTTCTCGAGCTCTTTCTCTTTTTCACTGATTAAATATTCACATGCTGTGACGTAACTTCTAAGCGTTGTTTTCTCGCCGGAGAATACGGGAATTAAATTTTGATCCACGGGTTTGATTTCGCGAGCCATGTTTATTTCTTCGTCAACTTCTTGCAAGGTCTCCCGAAGTGCGTTTAAATCGAAGTTCGGAATTTTGGAAAATGTTTTAAGGATGCAGAAAATAAAATATACTTATACTTCTCGTCCAGAAATTCAGCAATTTCAGCGTCCTTTTTTCCACTTGTCGAACTCGTTCGCAAATTCAGCAATTGTAGCGTCCTTCCTTGGAACAGTTTCTTGGGTTGGTTCTTGAGGATAATCCGTAAAGAGTTAACACTCACCGTTAACACTGCACAATTTTGTTGTTTTTAAAAAAGTTTTATTTTAAGAACAACTGCAATTCTACTTTTGCAGTACAAAAATAGAGGTTTATATGTATGAGAGCAAGGTAGTGTAACGCGATGAACAAGTCGATAGAGTCTTGTCTGAACTGAATGCCTTATCTGCTTGCAGCTTCTTTTATAGAGATGCGCTGCTGACTCAGCTTTAGCGGGCGGGACGAGTACGGTAACAGTACCACTGAAAACAGTGCTACAAGTTAAAATTTTATGTCTAAATAAAATATATATATATATATTTTTAAAGACTTCGCCGTAATTGAGAAAGTTTAAATGAGGTATACTTAAATAATCACCACGTTATCCAAGAAAAAAAAAATGACAATGAGCATGGATTAAAGCGCGCTAATACCTTATATGTAAACCTATCTATTAAAAGAAAAAATGTTTATGTTCCCCTGTTCGTAACTCTGCAAGCAAAATTAAGTCTTACTAAGACTATAAACAAATAACTTATTGAAACAACTACTTCCCTGGCTAGTGCCACGCCGGATATTGAATGATACAAAAGAAATTTGCATGTTATTACTAGTACTACTAGTGAAATAACATTGGTTTAAGATCCCTTATTTCTACCCACAGGACTAACTTGAAAAATAAAACTAAATTGAATTTGAAAACTTTAAATTATAAAACTGAACCCAAAAATATGTAAAAATTAGGTAAATAGCCATCTGCTTAATTTTTACATATTTTTGGGTTCAGTTTTATAATTTAAAGTTTTCAAATTCAATTTAGTTTTATTTTTCAAGTTAGTCCTGTGGGTAGAAATAAGGGATCTTAAACCAATGTTATTTCACTTAGTACTTAGTGCTAGTAATA
Source organism: Ocypus olens (assembly GCA_910593695.2). Classification (NCBI taxonomy): domain Eukaryota; kingdom Metazoa; phylum Arthropoda; class Insecta; order Coleoptera; family Staphylinidae; genus Ocypus; species Ocypus olens. Next base: position 18,027,603 of record OU343052.1, on the reverse strand, counting down.
ACGCAAATTTCTTTTGTATCATTCAATATCCGGCGTGGCACTAGCCAGGGAAGTAGTTGTTTCAATAAGTTATTTGTTTATAGTCTTAGTAAGACTTAATTTTGCTTGCAGAGTTACGAACAGGTTGAATATTTATACATTCAAGCTATATTTCGTTTTTTGAATTTATTTAATACTTTCTGCAATAAGTAAGGTTGTTTCTATTTTATTTTTGTTTATGTTCCCTTCATAATTTTGAGTATAATAGTATGAATGACAATGTTCACATAAATGTGACAGATTTATTTTTCAGCAACTAATACCACTACTATTCTCGCAAAATCCAGCAGGGCTTTCGTTAAAAACTCTTAACCATTTTGCCCAAAGTGTAGTCAATGATGGAAAATTTGCACATTATGATTATGGAAATAAGAATATGGAGGTATATGGAACAAAAGATCCTCCACCTTATCCCCTTTCTAACATTACTGTGCCAATATATATTATGTGTTCAACTGAGGATTTAATGATTTCGTGTGAGGTATGGATATATTTTTTATGCATATATTATCTATTTATTGTTTCAATTTTATTTTAAGGATTGTCAAGATTTTTTAAAAGAGTTAAGGCCAGAATATAGGCATGGAATGGATAAAGTGAATGGATTCAACCACATCAATTGGTTCTACGGCAAAGCCGTCGAAACTTTATATAAAAAAGTCATTGATGTAACTAATGATTTTAATACATAAATTGTTTGGTTGAATTACTTAATCAATAACTAATTACGACAAATTGAGCATCTGTTATTGTATTTGTTTTTCCTTTCTTTGCAAAATTCTCATTAACATAAATTAGAATCATTAACCGCATGCATATTACTTTGTCCTTAATATTACCAACACATTTACATGTTCGGCAAAATATTTATAGTTTATACTATTTGGATATCACGGATAATTGCATGCATACCATGAATTAATACCTATTTAACAGTCTACCAACTGCTTGGAATCTATGTAAGGGATGGCTGTAAAATTCTACAACTTGACAGGGTATATCTCGTCAGAATCTGGTGGCTTGAGGAGTTTGAATGTGTTAAAGCTAGGAAGTTTCAAGTTAGTGGCGAATGCCAAGAAAGTTCTACGATGCATCCCCGCGAGGTGCGCTGATGATTATTTTTCTTCATACATGGGAAAGGAATTATAGATCTGGAATGGAAGCAAAAGTGATCAGTTTGGGACACCGGGTATGTCAGCGTGTTCCTAGAAGTAGATAAGAAAGATTGCTAGCTTATACTTAGCGCTGGCTGAAACAATTAAAGCACTGATCAAACAAATCAAGAAGACACTCTTAGGAAAATAGTAGACCAGCTGAACTTAGAGAAAACCAAGGGAAGTTAAAGTAGGGCACCTGGGAGCAGTGGCGCCGGACCTAAGGAAATCTTTTCTAGAAGGTAAGTAGGGATGGTGGTTTTTGAAATGTATGGATAAACACGAAAATTTACTGGATTGAATTATTGCTTGCTGCTCTTATAACGATTTAAAAGAAAATGTTAGCCAATGTTTGTTTTTTGTTTTTAATTATGGTAAGCTATTCATTCTAAAAACTATTTGTCGATAGCATTTGCATCCAGGCGTTGAAGAGAACAGAAGCATACTCTAACAATTTGGTTTTGGCCAACAAGAACAGTATCGTGCAGATGATCTTTGTTCATTCGAACAAGTATACAGAGGCCGTTTCAGAAGTTCTTTTCAGCACTGGCAAAGCTAGGTGAGGATTTCTAGGTCCTGGGGGAGATCAGCAAAATCTTCAAGGAAGTGTACCATAAGAAGTTCATTCGGGTGGAGTACTAGAGCACTAAGGAGGACTTGTGGGCAAAATTTCCCCGCTAAAGAAGACCAGTCGAGCTGATGAAGTGGCGATACGTAAAATCCCAACGTTTATCGTGTAAAAACTCAGAAAAATCATCTTCTTCGTGTGCCATATCCACTCAGCGAATGTTGGCGGTCATGATTGCTATCAGCAGCTGCTTTGAAAAGCGATTCCGATGCCTGGCCAAGCCACTGCCTCAGATTTTTTAGCCACGAATTTCTCCGACGATTTTTCCTTGGATGATAAGGTGGAGCATGTTTATAGGTTTCCGGATGCCTCATTACATGTACAAAACATCTTAGCTTCCATCTTTTGATGGTTTGAAGAATTTCTCTCGTTTTATTCATCCGTTCCATCACGATGTCAGTTGTGACCTTGTCTACCCAACTAATACGGTACGCGGGTATTTGTTTTGCTCGATGCCTTGGTTTTATATTTATGGTGTATGATTTTGTATGTAATATGTCTTTTGTTTTATTGGCTTTATTATGTATTACACAGCTGTACAACTATGTATTTTCTCATGGAATAGGAGATTCCGTAAATAAATAAATACGGAGCATACAATGGCAACACCACACTTCGAACGCTTCGAGTTTTTTGGTAGTTGCCTCGGTTAGCGTCCAATCTTTCAGACCATATATCAACACCGAAAACACATAACATCTTACTATTCTCATGCGCAGTTTCAGGGATGGGTTGTTTCCTCGCGAGATCTTTCCTAAACGGATGAAGGTAGCTCTAGCTTGTTCAATGCTACATCGTATCTCTAGCAAGTGGTCCCAGTCATCGTCTAAGGTGTATCCCAAATATTTTAATTTTTGGCATATTCCAGATGCAGACCGTTTACCTGAATAAGACGGTCAATCGTCGGTTGTTTGCTGGTGATCATGTATTTGGTCTTTTCGATATTTGGTTTCAAGTCATATTACGCACACACATGTGAAACTCGATCTACTAATTCCTGCAGTTCGTGAAGGCTCGCCGCGATAGAGTACCGTTTATAGTGATGCCCACTTCTACATCTTCCAATGCTTAGTCACATGCCTTTTTAGAATATATATTTAATATAAGTGGCAACAACATGCAACCCTACCTCAAACCTCTTGCTATTGCCACATTCTCAGTGAGTTTGTCTCCTACTCTGACATTCGCTGTTTGCTGCCTGCCAGCAAAGATTTGCAATCATTCGGAGGTCTTATCATCAAGACCGATAGATTTCGGCACATCCATAATTTTGCCATAATGCACCCTGTTAAAATCCATTTCAAAATCGATGAAGCATAATAACACATCACCATTGACATATCTGCACCTTTGGACCAGGACTTGAATGCTGAATAGGGCTTCTTTAATTCCTAGGTCATTTCGGACACCAAACTGTCTTTCTCCTGTATGTTCTTCTTCTTAGTGTATTAGTCGTAGAGAAATCTTCAACACGTGGCTCACCAGACTTATTGTAGGATGGTCGCTACATTCTTTTGCTTTCGGTTTCTTTGGTACTGTCACAAAAGTCGATTTTAGCCAATCTGATGAAATTTCCTCCGTATCATAAATGGAATTAAACAGGGAGGTTTACGCAGTCCGTTTATACCAACAATACCAACGGAAGTACTGAAACTTGTAGGAGTTTCAGTCCGTTTATACCAACAATACCAATGCTCAGTACCTGTCACTTTTCTGTTTCTAATATTTTTAATTGCTCTTTCCACTTCCATTATTGTGATAGGTGGCCCGGTTGAGATATTCGGCACATCCAGTTTAGACATACGATTGTCTGGGAACAGTTCCTCCACATACTCTTTCCATCTTTTTAGTTTTTACTTTCTTCATTACGAAGTACGAGAAAGTATTGTGATCGTGATTTTTTTTCAAATTTTTTTTTACGGAAATATCCGTTTTGGGGTCCCTAGATGCCATTTCAACAATTTCTGTGTGTGTGTGTGTTTTTTTGTTTTTTGCCAATATTTTCCTAAATATGAAAAATATCACAAAAACATTTAAACAAACTGTGAAGACAACATAGAAATGAACATCTTTTGCTTGAAAACATTTTTCATAAAATCATTTTTATTCGAGAATTTTTTTTTTTATTTTTGGTTTATTATTATTAAACGATAATAGTTACATCAAATTTATGTTAATAATAAGTTTTTTTCGAAATCCCTTTAGTTTTTGAGTAAACTGACTTTTTGAATTTGAAGTATAATTTTTCCATCTTTCCATCATAATTTTGACGTTTTAAACGTCAGTTTCATCCGAGTTTACACAACGGTCGATGTACAATTAAAATATGATTTCAATTGAAAATAAACCATGAAAACGTAAATATAAATGGCCATGATACCATCAAGTCGGAGAAAGTAACATGATGGCCACATCACCATTTTTTTGTCTATATTCATTATAAGATTTCCATTATCAGCCAATAAGTCGTCATCTACATATTGTCTAAGACCAGCAGTTCCTTCACATACTCTTCAGTTTTTTGTCTATATTCATAAGATTTCCATTGTCAGTCAATAAAGTGTCATCTGCATATTGTCAAATGTTTTAATTTCTAGACATTCTTGGTAAAACCATTCAGCTTGTCAAAATGGTCGAGGGAATTTTCCACAATGGTTCACACTTCCACAAGTCTCCCTCTCGGCTAGAAATGAAGATAATGTCACAAGATTGAAGCTGAAAAATACGCTCAGATAATGACCCAGCCAAGGCAGAGAGAGGGGCCCGAGATACAGTAAATCTGGGAGGGCAGTCGTGAATGACTGTCGTGGTAGGTGAAAGAACCCTACCTTTGCCGTTGGCAAGGATTTTCAAGACAAATAGGGGAAATGGAGTGATTTTCAACCTTCTCAGAAGTGATAAGTGTAGTAAAAGATAAATCTGACCTAGCAGCAACTGGGGTGGAGATCAGCAAGGTCGCGAAAAGTGTTCTAGTCCATCTGAGGAGACGAAAGTGGGCAGAGCCTCTCTTGTGGCCATGAAGGTAGTTCTAGGGAATAATAATTCCAACATTAGGCGCGACTGGATTGCCCATACTGCCAGTGTTCACAACGAGAATATAAGAGGAACATTGAGAAGTCCCTGGCATACCTCCTGAAAGGTACAAAAGAACTTGGCGTAAGGCAAGACCCAGCTGGCTACAATGACTGAACGCGACCAAGCTTGTTAAAATGGTCTGGCCAGGATTGAATGAATAGAAGTAAGCACAGGACAAGTGTTTCCGCTGCTGTGATGCGAGTGAAAGGGGCCTGACAGAAATATGGCAATGATGCAGGTAAAATGTGGCGAAGTCCTTTTGCCAACTTTGGCTAGTCCAGCATAGGGCAAGAAGAATACGATGGATCCAGCTCACAATACATTGCTAAGCTTGTAATTTAAGCGAACCTCAACAGGTTCAATACGTGTTGTTCGATCGCCCGAAAGAGAGCCGCGGAGGCGCTGCTCATTAGCGAGCTAAGCCAACTCGGTTGTCTTCTTCAGTCACGGTGGGGTGGTGGTCATCTTGCAGGACAAGTGGATCAGTCAACGAGTCTGTTATATATGCTACCTAATACACAATGTACATCGGGTTGCCTCTACATATATGCAACCCTAGAACATATACTAATGGAACAGGAATACAATGCATAGAATTGTGTTCAAGAAGTGAGATGCAGATGTCTCATAGGTTATCATGAATGTGTGTGTGTGTTGCGTGTGCATTTGAGTATATGTGTGTGTGTGTGTGATAAGAATTGAGTAAGTAGCACTGTCACACACTATCTGCATCCCACTCTTTCAACACCGGAACTTCTCTCTCACACTCATGGAGAGCTGCTAGCCTAGCATCGGTAACGTCGCCAACGGTGGTTATTGCTGGCAACTTCGTGGAATTGGTGCTTGCTCCTCCAGAATGCGAATGGAGAGATACTCGCGGACACAGCGGCGATGCAGAGATGGGTAGTGTGAAACCAGCGATACAAGCCAATGTTAGTTAGGAGGTACCCCCAGTTAACACCTTTACAGAGGAGTGGCAGATGGAGATTTTAAGTGATAACAATACATTTCATTCCAGGTGGTTAGCAGAATCCAACGAGAACTGTTGGATGTATGAATCTTTGAAAGTCGGGCCTTCCATATCTTAGCGCGACGACTGACTACCCTGCTGTCCTGGATGAAGCAGAACACCTTAAGGCAGCCCTCGGAGTAGTCTGCAGTACTGTTATGAGAAATAGAATGCCAGCGGTAGAGAGAAAGCAGGTTTATTGGTGAAGAGCTGAGATTGACTCCCTCAGAAAAACCTGCAAGCACGAAGCCGTGCTCTTTATAGGCTGCGGGGGCGTGGCTTCGCCGATGAAGCAGATGAAATAGATGAAACTAAAGCATAATTGACGGCCGCCTGAGAAGCCATCGAGTTAAAACAGAAGGTCTGCTGGCAGATGCACCGCCTGAAGGTGGAGATTAATAGTTGCGGAGATAGTGGATAAAATAAAAGGGCTCAATAATGACCATACGGAGTTGTCGAAACAGATAAGACTAAGTGGATTAAATGTTTAATTACTTGCAAATTAAATGTAAATTCAGCCTCTTGCTGATATGTATAGACTATAGTAATTAGTAATTCAGTTTTAATTTGTTTTTAGTTTAAGCGAATAAATGTAAGGTAGTAAAGTATAGTACATAATGGAATTTGCTACTTACAACTCTGGTTATGTAATATACTATTAAGATGTCAAAAGTGGCATTTTCAACAAATTTTATTTTTACACATTTGATTATGAATTTTTATTGTATTAACTGTAAAAAAACATACAGGCTGAGTTTTTTTTCATTATCACTATGGGGATCTCGGGAACGGTAAGAGATACAGATTCGGTTAAATGAGGAAAGATTTGCAGTTTTAGAAGCTTACTCAAAATCCGTTTTTGTTTTTTAGATAAAATGCATTGTTTACTTGATAAACGCCAAAAACTAAATTTTTTCAGTTTCCGTAATGCGAAATATATCGTATACCGATATAGTTACAAAAAAAGTCAAAGGAAAAACTTTTAGGTGTTAATGAATATTTCAATAATAATTTATTTTGATGATCACATTAATCAAATAATTAGTTTTAGTTACAAACTATTGGGATTTTTAATCAGAAACACCAAATTATTTAAAACTACAGAGCCGTTAATAAACTTCTAGAACGCTTACATTCGCAGTGGCTTGAAATACTGCTCGGTTGTATGGAACCCGCACTACACTGTTCATATCTCAGAAATTGAAAAAGTTCAGAGAAAATTTCTAAAATCACTACTATAGGAAATGCCAGATATATCCTACACAGGGTTATCCATCAGAACTGTTGGAACGTGAGTTTGGTATCGTTTCACTGCAACACCGGCGCATTTTAGATCAAATTATGTTTATATATAAGTTAATTCACCACAAAATCAATGACTCATTACTGTTATCCTTGTTGAACTTCTATGTACCACGCCAAAACGGTAGACTACAACAAACTTTTTATATAAGTTCAACAAGTACATATCATCACTTGAACGCGCTGATTTTAATGCATGCGGAGAGCGGAGATTAGTGAGTGAATTAATAAGTAAAATAACTGAAATTTAAGTGTGTTCTGTGTTTGTGTATTTGCATATGTATACATATTATGTGTATCATTACTTATGTATGTATTATAGTTTCTTTCTTTTTTTTCTTTAATTTGTCCTGTAACTGGCCTTCGTGGCTGTTGGATAATAAACAACAAATAAATAAATAAATAAATAAATGATTGTCATTTGTTTCGTTGTGTAGATATAATACAATCTTACATTTTTTCAATGGGAATCATAGTCGGCCATGACATTTTTGAAAAGTACATTTTTTTTCTGGTTACAATGATATAAGGGTTGATATACTTATTTTCATAAATAAAGCTAGCACAAATTATCTTATTCTTACAATTATGTAAGCTGTCAAAATCAAATGTAGCCATGAAAAATAAAAGAATCCAGTAAATAAACAAGCATTTTGCTTTGTGGCAGTATCTGTCAGAATTAATTTGCTTGGAGTTCATATTATTTCAGTTTTGGTTTAAAATGGTTTTTACAAGTCGTGAAAAGGTGAGAATTTATACAGGAATTTATTGGAGAGTGGGAGATTTGTTAGACCCAGAAGTCGTTCTAAAATAAATGAAAATACTAAAATGATAATGTATTGGCTTACCTGAACCATAATTCAGGCACTTCAACACGTCAAATAGCTAGAGATGTTGGCACTTCCCAAAGAAGTGTGGTAATAATCCTTAGAACTCATAAATACCATCCCAGAAGATATCTATTGGCCAAACTTACATGATGGTGATCGCCAAAGAAGACTCAATTTTTGCAATTGGTTTGTCAATATGTGTCGGGCTAATCGAAGATTTCCGTTACACATATTATGGACGGACGAGACGAGGTTTACCAATTGTGAAATGTTCAATCGATACAATGAACACATATGGGCACAGAACAAACCCCGTAATTTACGTGAAGTTCGCCCTCAAATTAGGTTTGGGTTTAATGTGTGGTGTGGCCTTATTGGTTCTAGGATTGTAGGACCGTTTCTTTTTGGTGGAAATTTAACCGGTGATCGATATCTGTAGTTTCTGCAAGGCGAATTCGAAAACATTCTAGATGAACTAGATTTAGAAACTCGTGCCCCCTGTCGGTGGTTTCACCATGACGGCGCGCCTCCACATTATAAGACTGAAGTTAGAGACCATTTAAATGCGATATTCCCTGATTGTTAGATTTGGAGAAATGGTCCTGTTTTATGGACAGCTCGATCGCCGGACTTATCGCCTTTGGAATTTTTTATTCGGCGTAATAAAAGATTTAGTATACGCTGGATCCTACAATACGCTACAATTGTTTGTATGTTTCAATAAAAAAAAATTGATTTTGACAGCTTACATAATTGTAAGAATACGATAATTTGTGCTAACTTTATTTGTGAAAATAAGTATATCAACCCTTATATCATTGTAATCAGAAAAAAATATACTTTTCAAAAATGTCATGGCCGACTATGATTCCCATTTAAAAAAATGTATGTTTGTGTTATATGTTCAAAACGAAATAAATGACAATCATCAAAATACATTATTATTGAACTATTCATTAACACCTAAAAGTTTTACCTTTGACTTTTTTTTGTAACTATATCGGTATACGATATATTTCGTATTACATAAACTGTCAAAATTTTTAGTTTATTGCGTTTATCAAGTAAGCCATACATTTTTTTCTAAAAAAACATAAACAGATTTTGAGTAAGCTTCTAAAACTGCAAATCTTTCCCCATTTAACCGAATTACCGTTTCCGAGATCCCCATAGTGATAATGAAAAAAAACTCACCCTGTATATTTGAATGCCCAAGAAAGTATTTTTTTAGATAATATTTTTTAACTCTCAAAGATCATTTTTTCATTGTGAATTTCGTAATTTTTTTTGATGTCCACAGATTAGATTCTTCAAACATAATTTTTAAAGAAATTGAACATTTCAACTCGACAAAAATGACATTAATCATAATGTTTCTTTTATATCAAAAAAACATTTGGCAACTCTCAAAAAGTACAAATTTAATCTTACAATATTTTAGTTTCCACTGCCAAAAGTGACATTTTAATTTTTTTTACCTGTCAAAAATAGCATATCTAATCAGCAAAATAAGGACATTTTAACTATCGATTGTAACATATTTCAGTTACCATTTCATGTCTGAAAATAATACAACTATCAAAAATCATATATTTTATAGGCTGAAAGACCTCTGGTCAATTTCCCGTTGAGGTCATTTGTAAAAGTGTCTCAATAAATATATTGTCTCTCTCTCTCTCTCTTTCATATATTTTATTAGCAAGTGACATTTTTCAATCTTCATAAATAAACATGTTTGAATTGCTAAAAGTGACATTTTCAATTGTCAAAAGTCGCGTTTTTCACCTATCATAAATGGCGTATTTCATCAGCTAAGGGATTGCTCTACCGATAGTCATATATGTATTTTAATTATAATATTGGCACATTGCAAACGTTAAAGGTAACATTTGTTAATTATTGACAATGTCAAACAAGATATTTGGTAACTGTCAAGAAATAATGTTATCAATCACGTGACATTTTTCAATCTTCAAAAATAAACATGTTCGAACTGCTAAAAGTGACATTGTCTGTGTTTTGGCGCCCTACGGCTTCAGCCCTTATTATCCCAATGGTTAGAGTAAGCCTGACTATTTCTGAGCATGCATTTGTAATTATTCTTCGCCTGAAGAAGTCGAAGCTTCGGTGGCGAAGCTTTGAATGAAATTAATCAGGGGTAATACCAAAAGAGGTTAAATTCGGCCAGATAAATTTGATTTGTTTGCACGAGAAAAATGAAATGACGAGTGCTTAAAATAAAATTTATCCTGCGAAATTATAACCGCGAGTGGTATTTGTTGAGATAATTCAACTCATGTATAAAAAGCTACATTTAAAACGGCGGACAAAAAAAAATGCAAATGGTTAAAAATTTATTTACCTTCACCATGACAACGATCTTTATATTAACAATTTTAGTAAACAGCTGACGACCGTTGTACTCTCAGTTCTGAATATCTCTCCGGTGAAATATAATTGAAATTCGTTTCGGACACGCTTCCACGTGAAAATTATTTCGCGATTTTCATTCCGATCCATGTATAAGTTGAGTAAGTATTGCCCGTTCACCAATAATACACATTTAGTTACGTACATTTGCAATTTAAGCCTGACACAGATTTCGTACTTCAGCCTAGTGTCGTGAGATGTCGCAAGTGTACGGTAGCGCTGCCATAATGCGTGAAATGCAGAATTGGATTGCATTTAATATCTATCTTGTTCTATAATGTTTTACTAGTATGAAATAAAGATTTTTATATTAGTGCACTTGGCGTCTTCTCTTTTATGTGTGTCGGAAATAAGTGCACCGACGATTAAACGATCAGCCGTTATTGGTCTCCTAACTTGTGCCGCTTGTAGTGTGTGTGTGTTGTGTGTGAAAATTATAATATAATATAAGAAACGCCAGATACGTATGGAATGTAAACTAAATGTAAGTAATAATATTTACTTATACAAAGCAATAATTAAAAAATGCATTTTAACGGCTAGATCTCACTGTTTGTACCACTCGCAAAGTGCGAATTTCACTATTCCCGTGGCACTCAACCATTTTCATTTTACCCACACACGATTTTGACGACTGGTGCTTTATCCAATTCCATTATAAATAAACAATGCTCTTTCGCTCATTGTACTTTTAATTAATATAAATTGCTAATATTGGCAGATAATCTACACGTGATCATATTTTTTCAAAGATTCTAAGCAGCATATGTTAATTCTAAAATGTTGTACTATGCTTCCTGAGTCTTCACGACGTCCTCAAAGTTTGAATATCCAGTCATTAAATATGCGTTATTATTCGTTATTAATTTACAGAAAACCCTGTAATTTCGATAGTATTGCTATGTTGAAAATGATTTGTCAGTGTGTGCCATCTTTCCATCTCAAACTTGTATTTTCAACACTTCTTAATTATCTTATTTTTATAAAAAATACGTTCGGCAACGTGACACCCGCTTATGTCACTTGGACACAAATAATTCATTCAAACTTCCTAGTTCCAAGCTTGTGCCAATTCTGCTTTTCTCATTTTTATCAGTTTGTATTAGTGCCCGCGCTTCAGTGTATTTGTGTTTTTGTGTTATTTTCGTTTTGTTTTGTTCAATTACAATGGATTTTACTATTTACTAATAATCTGTTTTACCTTGCATCTGTAAATGAGCCGTTTATTTTGAAAGTGGGGTAAGTCCATTTTTGAAAAAAATTAAGATAATGATAATTATATATAAAACTTAGTATAATCTTTTTATTTGTAAACAATTTATGGTAATAAAAAATTAGATTCCCTAATATTTGATAGGTATAAGTTTTAGCTATTAACGATATTATAGATATGTTTATTTTGAAAGTGGTGCAAGTCCATCTCAGGTTCAAATTATTTTTAACCGAATATATAACGGCAGAATTTAGAATAATAATAAGCATTACATAATTTTTAGTGTTTCTATAATAATATGTTTACTTGCAATACTGACAAATTTTAGTAACATTGGTAACACTGCCATAAACTGTAAATTGTTGAATAGTCGCCATTGTGTTGTTTTAGGTTAGGTGCACAAAACCCCTAAACAGTTTACTCTTATTTGAAAATTAATAGCGAATTGTGGTTTGTTTTATAAAAAGAAAAATGGTTCAGATCGATTTCAACGGAAACTATAGTTCTGATGCATCTGAAAATGAATTTGGTAAGTAACAAAAATGAAATGAAAATAAATTTCCAGGTTATGACGGCACTCCAATAAAATCCTCATTTGCAAGTAATTTTATATTTTTTATTATATTTGTAGAAGTAAGACCCTTAAGAATTGGTAATAAAAGAAGAATCTTGGAATCGGAATCTGAATTTGAAGACAATTCGTACCAAAATAATCCAAAACAATTCAGAAAAAGAAGAAGAATAGTTGAAGTATTTAGTTCGTCAACAGATGAGGATGATGCTACAGAGGAACACTTAAAAAAAGCAAGGTTACCTATGACCAAAAAATAAGAAAAGTCCATCGAAATAGTGGAAAAAAATATTACACAAAATTAGGTAAAATTATTCCCGAGAAAAAATTCGTGAATAAAGACTGTCAATGCTCAAGAGCATGTGCAAACCTTATTAGTGAGGAAGAACGGAAACAAAATTTTTATAAATTTTGGAACCTTGCAGATTTCAATAAGCAAAATATATTTCTACATGCAACTACTCGCAAAGTGGCTACGAAAAGAAAGCGCCCCAGAAATTTCAAAGGAGCGGCAAAGAATTTTGTTTTTAAATATTATATGAGTACAAATCGTGGAGATATTTTAGTATGTAAAACATTTTTTCTATACACCTTTAATATATCTAAAGGACGATTGGACCGTGCTCTCAAAGCAGAAGTTGTTGGAAAAGATTTACGTGGCCAGAGGGAAGGATCTTCCCAGAAAACCAGTAAAAATAAGGTAAATGATGTAAAGGAACACATTCAAAGTTTTCCTCAGTTTGAAAGACATTATACAAGGAATCATAATCCAGGGAGAAAATATTTAAACCCTGAACTAAACATAAGAAAAATGTATAATTTATATGTGGATCAATGTACAATGAACAATAAATCCTATGTAAATGAGTGGATTTACAGGAATATTTTTAAAACACAATTCAATTTGCATTTCCACCATCCACGCAAAGACACCTGTAAAAAATGCGATATGCTGAGTATGAAAATTAAAACTTCCTGTAATATCAAAGAGCAACAGAATCTGACAAAACAACATGAAATTCACTTGATAAATTCCGAACTGGCTAGAAAATCTTTACAGGAAGACAGAGATTTGGCAGTAAATAACCCGAAAAAATATTTTGCATTCTCATTTGATTTACAAAAGGCACTACCTTATCCTAAGCTAACAGTGTTAATTGCATATTATAAGCGGAATATGTATGTATTGAATCAAGGCTTCCACAATTTTCATAATGATCAAGTTGATATGTATGTTTGGGATGAAACTATAGCATCCAGAGGATCACAAGAAGTAGCATCTTGCTGTTTGAAGCACTTACAGAATGTGACAACCCAAGAACACATTATAGCTTATGGTGATATGTGCACTGGCTAAAATAGAAACATAAAATTGGCTCTAACGTGGATGAAAATTGTTCAATCCAGTGACAATGAAATAAATATCATTGATCACAAATTTTTATTATCAGGGCATTCATAATACGATCGCGATTTTGGTGTGGTAGAAGTGGCAGTCCGGAAAACAAATTCCTTGTATATCCCCCAGGATTATTATAACGTAATACTACATTGTCGAAAACAAAATAAATTTTTAGTACTTGAAATGAAATGCGAAAATTTTGTTTCAACCCAACGTTTGGAGGAAGCGATTTTAAAAAGAAAGAAAAATACCGATGGAGAAACTGTGAATTGGTTAAGTATATGCTGGATCCGATTTACAAAGAATGCACCATACAAAATGTTATACAAAACTTCGATGGAACAACATGTAGAATTTAAAATGATTGATTTATCACCACCACGAGGAAGGCCAACTAATTTCGGAAAAATAAAATTACCTTCTTTGTATGAAAAAAGTAGATATATTACATTTGACAAATATAAGGACATGATGGATTTATTACCATATATACCTCCTATTCATTATGCATATTTTAAAATGTTAAATCCTAAGTAAAATTGATAAACGAATATGTATAATTTCATTGAAATTCTTGATAAAAATGAATTGTTTTTTGTTATCTTATATTTTCCACTGTAATGTTTAAAAACAGTTTTCTTTGTTTTTTTATTTCACTTTTTATCAAAGGAATAAATATCTATATAAAATTGAATAGTGTTTTGTTTTTACTATTAAAAAAACATACAACTGAAAAATTATCCCTTTAATTAACGATTTCAATAATTCATTAATTTTGAAAGTGGGGCAAGTCCATTTAGGTACAATAAAACCTTTATTTTTTTTAGCCAGCACTAAAAATTCTATTGGATAATAAACATACATTATCTAATACCACAAATTACAAAAAAATATGTCTATTAGTGCTTACCATAATTTTTAAATTTGTTAAAATGCAAACCTTTAAATACCTCGCAATAACAAAATATGGACTTGCCCCACTTTCAAAATAAACGGCTCAAATAGTAAATAAACCCCGCTCTATCTATCTATTACCTTCTACTCTGAACCATGAGATTATTGATAAACAGGGCAGCTCGTCAATGCTATGTTGCCAAATGTACATTTGTTTAAAATGGCTCCTGATGGCCTATGAGACATGATAGAACATATTTTCATCAACGTTTTCTATTCAGAATTTTAGGAAGAACATCGCCACGTGTAGATTATCCGCCAATTTATACACACCCGATATATAGTTCTTATTCGTTAAATTATCTCAACAAATACCACTCGCGGTTATAATTTCGGCAGGATAAATTTTATTTTAAGCACTCGTCATTTCATCGCAAATTTCTTGAATGAATTGAGATTAGGCAAAATTTTTCCATCTCAATTCATTCTCGAAATTTGTATCGATTCAATGGCTCGTGCAAACAAATCAAATTTTTCCGGCCAAATTAAACCTCTTGTGGTATTACCCCCGATAATTTAACGAATAAGAACTATATATATTAGCAATTTATATTAATTAAAAGTACAATGGGTGAACGAGCATTGTTTATTTTTAACCCTTCATTAGTGTTGTGGGGTTTATCATACCCCAGTACCATTACTTATAACTCTAGACTCCAAATTAGATGAACCAGCGACATCTAGTGCTCAGTAGCTGAAGATTATGGATCCCTTTAATGAATCCTTTTGCTGGCGGCTTTCTATAAACTTGCAGCTTCAGGTCAACTCTTGTGAAAGTCGGTTGGGGTATGTTATACCCCGGAACACCAGTTACGTAATTTTTTGTGTATACAATTTCCAAAGTAAGTTTCTGACTTTTGTATTAATCATATATATACAGGGTGTTTCAGAGCTCTGGGAACGGTCAATCACGTGCTTATTTGTTAAAATTTCGAAAAATGTTTTATACAAAAGTTGTGTATAATAGTGAGCTGCACGCCCTAAAAATATTTAATTTTATACAGGGTGTCTCATAACAAAGTTACAGACGAAACCTGTTTTTTTTAATGAAACACCCTGTATTTTTTATCATTTTTGAATTATAAGGAGCAAATAAAGGTGAGTTACTTCAATACTCCCTATTGTTTGCCGTTTTCGAAATATTTGAAGATTTGTTGAAATGCATGGTCTGGTTGAAATTTTATTTTTGCCCCAGTGATTGACGTTGAATGATTAAAATCATTTCTATTATTTGGTTGAAGGTTCGAACCATAGAGACAACTATGATTTCATACAAAAAATTATACAGGTTGATAAAAAAATGCGGTAGAAAAACCCAACTTATAAAGTTGAATAAGATCGTTTTTTCAAATGGCACACCCTGTATTTAGTAACGTATTCTCAAGTAGATGTTCTGTTTGTCCAAGGAGTAAGTACAGAAAAACATTTTATAGCTGTACTCGGTGCAATGTTGCACTATGTCTAGATCACACATGTCTAACTTGCGAAAAATGCGCACATTTGGAGGCCCCGTAACTTTTTCAGCTTTATAAAAAACCGTATAAATTATTTTCAATTTTGTGAATTCAGCTTTCATTTTCAGGTTTTTGTTCAGTTTAAGATAAAATTATATATTCAATGTATGTTAATCTACCATAATAAGGAGCAACGTTTATTTTTAACCATCATTGTCGTGGTTTCGAATATATGTTATTATTATCTAAATAAATGTTGTTTATATCATTTGCGTCTTTTATTTAGCTTCTATGTTAATAAAGTAATAATGTTTTGATAATAAAATTATCAAACATTAAAATTTTTAGTCTCTGAGGTACAAATTTCTTTGGGGTATGACATACCCCTCAACACTAACCGTGTAACTTTTTTCCACCACACTAACGAAGGGTTAATGGAATTAGATGAAGCACCAATCGTCAAAATCGTTTGTGGGTAAAATGAAAATGGTTGAGTGCCACGGGAATCGCGAAATTCGAGCCTGTGCGTTTGCGAGTTGTCAAAGACTGGGATCTAGCCGGTAAAATGATATTTATAATTATTATTTTGTATTAATTTATATGATTACTTACATTTAGTATAAATTCCACACATTTCTAGCGTTTCTTATATTATATTATAGGTTATAACCCCTCTCATATACACACATACACTACAAGCGACATGATGTTAGGAGACCAATAACGGTTGATCGTTTAATCGCCGGTATACTTATTTCCGACACACACAAAAAAGAAGACGCCAAATACACTAATATTTAAATGTTTATTTAATACTATCAGAAACATACATAATAGAACAAGATGGATATTAAATGCAATCCAATTCTATAATTCACGAATCGGTGTCAGCGCTACCGTACGCTTGCGACAACTCGCGGCTGAAGTACGAAATGCAGTTCTGTCAGTGTCACCGGCTTTAATATCAAAAGCGTTTTCGAAACGGATTTCAATTATATTTCACCGCAGAGGTATTCAGAACTGATACGAACGGCCACTGTTTAACTGAAGTTACCTGTTTCCTAAAATCGTTAATATAAACATCGTTATCATGGTGAAGGTAAATAATTTTTTAACCATTTGCAAATTTTGTTTGTCCGCCGTTTGAAATGCACCTTTTTATACATGAGTTGAATTATCAATTTTAAAAATCAACAAAAACATGTTTTTTGTATGCATTAGTATTCCGCCAATTCATCAATCAATGAATAAAAATATTTCAATTAGTTCTGTATAAATGATATACATGTTTTATCCATATTAAACACACCATGCACAATGCACAGCCGCAATTTCTGGTTACAATTTTTCACAAAGTTTTCTCCGACGTTTTCCATTATTTTTCATGTTCTTGTTATTCCCTCACTATTACTTACCGAGCAATTATGATTATAATCCTATTACCATTATCTCATTTAATTACTAATATCTTCAGAATTATAATCTATTATAAACGTTTAATGTGAAGTTAAAATTAAACCTTAATAGCATGATACTTCAAATTCTTTATAACCTGAAATAGCTTTCGGAAAATTGGACGTTAAACTCGTATTTCGAGGTGCATAACAGCACTTACCCGCAGCGATTGGCTATTGACGAAATTTTATCATCGCGACATTTCACCCGGGTTAAAACTTTTACAGCCATACAAGAAAATCGAGTAATTCCCACGTAGCTTGCTTGTTATAATCCTAATATCGACTATTCGCTAAGGTAAATACGGACATTTCAGTTATTAATTGGCGGCAGTAAAAATGTTTTCAGGGCCTTAACTGTGGAAAAGATCCAAGAATTTATGAATACCATTACTATAACGGCTCTTGTTCCACCGACGCATTATTCAAAACCGATAAAACTTTTACGACTGTCAAACCAATAAAAAATACTATTATAATCATGACTTTGCTCCGACCATTATCCTTTATTAATTACATAAAGCGAGCCCGCCTCGGCGGAATCGATCAAACGATCATAAACCCAAATTGTATCTTTTTTTAGATGATACAATTATTTAATGGAAGTTCAAATAGGATGCATTGTCATGGTTCTAATGTGAGTGGGTTTGCAAAAGGTGCTTTGTGCTGAACAAAATTGATTGTGAAGATTATTCGATTTTAGCACATATTCGCGAACAATTGGAATTTGCATTTTTTGCTGAATTTGTTCCCTTTAAAACAAAAATTGATTATCTGAATATTTGTATTGAAAAGTTGTAATACGCATTTACACACACACACACACACGAAGTTTTTTCATTAAAAATGTTTACTCGTAACTAGTTGCAGATTAGTATATATAAATTAAATTAAATTAAATTATTGACCCGTTACGGGCTTGTGCGTTGATCATGGAATACGTCTAAAATAATAGGGGTGACATTTTTCATATTTACCCTACAAACAATCAGAATGGTTATTGTCCATCCCACGACGTATAACTGTAAAAACAAGATAATCAGCCTTATTTTATAAGAACAACGTACAATTTAATGGCACCTTAAGATTAGTTTCTCTGCTACCGACAACGTAAGTTAGCATTGCATCCATGGTTACAGGTACCGTAAGTGGCTGATAACATTCGTGGTGTTTGTTGTCCTTGACGACGGAACTTATTTTTTTTTTAACCACTGCTTAAAAGAGTCGTAACACGACACATACCTTTTTCGATTTTGTCGGTAACAGGTTCTAACACGCAATATTCGCAGCTTCGTTTGCATCCACGCCCGCAGAAAGTTTCACTGGATTGACACGAACAAACAAACAAAATTCGACATTGTTTTCTCGGTTGCTGGGTTGTCATAGGACGCATAGGTGACTATAAAAATTTTAATCCCAAATGTTACAAGCCGTATTGTAGAATATTTTCTGATCTTTTTTAAGTATTATATTTGCGGTAGCCGAATAAAATTAATAAGCAATACGGAACGTAATCACAATTAACATTTTCAGCAGGCGACGAGCCTCGGCTCATATTCGCCTACCTCAAATGTTAATACGTCCTTACGTTCCTTGTTGCTTAAATAACTATCATATAAAGCTGTTTCACCAATCGGATGTACAGTAAGCTACTTCTTATTTGAAAATAACGTTCAGCCGTTAAATTTAACGCTTTGCTTAAGAAATAGAGGTAATTATTCGAGAGATGACAAATTTGCAACCAAATAGACGCATCTGCAACAACAGTTTCAACTAGAGATAGGCAAAACTGCAACTTTTGAATCACGTTGCTACTTGTAATTGCTACTTTTTAATACCTGTGACTGTAATCACGGCTGACAAACATATGTTATTAATGCCACCTTATTGTCTTCTTACAATTACGTTTTAAGTAGCAATCACGAAGCTCAGATGAACAACCCTCTCTAGCTAGTAGCCGGCTAGAAGGTTGTGCACGATGACTGCCCACGTGTTCGTGCCGTGTGTGGCAACCCGTGTCGAGGGATGAAGGATCCTGGTGTACTGATTCGCTCTGCGAGCGGCAACATGTCACTTTGGCCCTGATTTCTCCTAGATGGGAGGTTGAGACTAACTCACCTCAATCAATGTTCCTTGTAACAACGGCTGCGTCGTGCCGTCAGAGGACCGGCAGGGTGAGCGCCTTTGGAGGGATGGGTCTCGCAGAAGTCCAGGCCTTGCGGTCTGAATACTCCTCGCGAGCAACTCACTCCAGGGTACTATATCCTCTTGGTAGCCTTGGCGATCGCGTATGCGACGCCCCCGTTTGTGAGCTCCACGGTGGGTGAGAAGCCAATAGGACGAAAAAAATAACCAATATTGTTCGGACGCTACGTTATCGGCCATCCGAATAGCCAAAATTTCCTCGAGAGGCCGCCAGGAATTCCCCGAGTGCGAGAAATTAATTCTTCAAAAAAACGGAACGTATTCGACTCAAAAATTAACGGCGTGAGTTTTTGTAATCGATCGATGGCACAGTCCCCGATTGATCGAGTGCATGGAACTAATCTCCGCGAATAATAAATTGTGTATGAAATATAACCTGTTTTCGGCCCGTCGAACAGTCCCCGTGTTCGCGTGTGTATTCCTCTTCCACCACCCGGCGTTCAGGTTTATCACCCAAAATTCGTCGGTCGCCGTTCATCAACCCGGATCGCCATTTTGGAACGGAAATCGCCCTCGCCGCCCCCGGACGAAGCAGTCCGGCGGACCAACGTCTTTACCTTCACCCAGTGAGCCAAGTTGAAAAGGTAGAGTGACTTTAAATATAATTGCGCCGCGCGTGATAAAGGTTATTTTCATTTTCATTGGAACAATCTTGTTTTGTTGTTCTTCGATATTAGGGGCTAACGCCCTAATAAATATCATAAATAAAACAATGAACTAATGAACCCATACCCAATTCCTCTGACAAAGGTCCAACAGAGGAGCTCACCGCTATGGCGTTCCCGGCTTAGGCTAGGACCCAACAGGTGGGCTCCTCACTGACGGGCCGGAGTCATTCATCAGGGACGTCCTCGGATGTCCCTAAACAAACAAACCTCACTGCTGCTACCACAGGAGCCACCTGAGAAGCTGGTGACACATGGAAGCAGCAGAAAAATAAAATCCGCTGTGGAGCGGAAATCAGAAGGCGAAGGGCAGTTCGTCTAGCTGAGGCAGGAGCCAAAGCTGGGGCGAGCATTGCACGAGCCCAGAACAAAGCAAAAGACAGTAACCTGCCGAGAACTGTGGGATCAACCGGGACTTCTCCTGGAAACAAGAAGAAGGCAAGGAAGATCACCGCAGCAAAGCCGAAGAAGACGACATCCGTAGATACCGCAACAAGACCAAGACCAAGGAACACAGTTGTCATACAAAAAAGTGGCTAGCAGTCACCCAAGGGTGACCGTGATCGACCCACACAATCCTCTCGGGAAACTTTCCGAGGAGATGATCCGAAGATCAGGGTCGGTATGGTGCAGCCTAGTTCCACTCTTTAGCGGCATCCATTTCTCGGGGGAGATCCTTACCCTAGTAGCACAATATGTGTCGGAAATATTATCTAAACATTGATTTTACATTTTTATGTTTCGGAAATATTAATATGCCAAAGGAAATATTTATATAATATATCTTTGAAAATACTTCTTGCAAATGAATTAATTTACAAAAACAAATAAAAACAACCGTTGCTACGTTTTCGTTATTGCTCTACACCTGTGCACTTCTCATTGGTGTTTAACTGGTTGGGTTGTGTAATGAAATTTCTTTGTAAATTTATTGGTGATGTTGGAGGTTTAACAACAGACGAAACACGGTTTTTATTTGAAGTAAAAAATAATCCGGAGAGTGAGGAGTGGGCCCTATGCTACAAACCAATCAGTTGCTCCCGCGTCAATGTTTCCTCCAATAAATAAGTTTATTAAGAATTATTAGGTCCTTTAGTGTTTCTTTATTACACTTATATATTGATTTCTACTTGTAAAGTTTCGTTATGATCCATGAATTGGAGGGTGGATTAGAGCCCGCCCACCATCCCTCGTTTCACCCCCATTTATGCTAGAAAATCGCGTTTCGTATTATTTTTAAACATACAACTTCTCCAACGAATTGGTAAAAAGATTCTTAAGGGGACAGTTTCTTTGTAGAAATAAAATTGATATGAAGGGTGGTGGGTGGGCTCTATCCTATAATCCAATCAGTTGACCATAGCATAACTGTTACTGCAAATGAATTAATTTACTGAAACAAATTATTAAATGACATTCCTACGTTTGTTTTCGTTATTGCTCTACACATATGCAACCATCGTTTTTGTTCAACTGTTTGTATTGTAGGATAGTGCCCACCCACCGCCCTTTATGTAAACCTTAACTGAAGCTATAAAACCATGTTTGTATTATCTAATTCCTTTGTAAATTCATTGGTGATGTTGGAGGTTTAACAATGGCCGAAACAGGGTTTTTAATTAAAGTAAAACTTATTTCGAGGATGGTGGGCGGTGTTATCCTTCAATCCAATCAATTGAACAGAGGGTGGTCAGTGGGCCCTATCCTACAATCCAATCAGTTGAACATAGCACAGTGTTGCTGCAAATGAAATAATTTACAGAAACAAATTAATAAATAACGTTCCTACGCAAACTTCAGCCCCACGCGTCTCGAGTGCTCGGTAAAACTGTACATGTGTTTGGGATCCGCACCACAACCTCATACTTTGTGATAACGCAAATCCGCAAAATATACCGGGTGACCCAGGGATCTGTAAAAGCCCCATAACTTATTTGCTATTTGAGATATCGACTTCTAGTTTTCTTAAAATGATACCCACACTTATTCTACATATTTTAAAAATATGTATATTTTTGTACAGGGTGTCCCAATATACATAACAGAACAAAGTTATGTTTTTTTAAATGGAACACCCTATATTTTATACTTTATTTTCAACCCTCTTGAGAAGCTGATAAAAATAATATAAGATAGTATGGGTCTATTATGGACGATTGGTTAGTTATGGGCAAATTTGTGGCAAAAACATGGACACATTGAAAACGTTGCAGAAGCGCTCCTAGCAAAGCTAGCGTCATTTTTTATACACTAAAGAATTTTCCACATCATGAAGAATAATACAAATCGGCTTTGGTTCTTTTTTGTTCATACTGCTATACAGGGTGTCAACATACGCAAAATATTGGATAACTATTTTTTTTTCAAATGGAACGCCCTATATATCTTGCTACCAATGCATGTAATTTTTAATAATCTTTCCAATGATGTACAATTTGTATAATGAAATATTAAGAATTCTTGAGATTTATCCATAAAAACATTTTTCTTTTGTCACCTCCTGCTCATTTTTAGATTTTCAGCCAAAACTATGCATTTTCTGAAAAAATAATAGGAGACAAAAGTTGTAGAGCGGAAAATTTTCGATCGATATAGGGCTTTAGGTCTTCAAATAATGCGTGCATTGCCCGCCAGAGAGCGAAAAATCGTGACCGTATATGCATTTTAGCGTTTTTCTCAAATTTTTTGTTAATTAATTGCACTATACTTTATTTTCCACGTCCTCTGGCAGAAAAACGGGTAATTATAGAATTATTCAAATGGCCTACGTCGATTGAAAATATTCCTCTTTACAACTCTTAAAAGAAGCAATTTTTGCCGAAAATGCATAGTTTTCGCTAAAAATGCAAAAAACCATTGAAAAACGCAAAAATTGATACATACATTTTCAATTTGCATTCTTAGGGAGAACTATGCATTTTTGGCAAAAATTGCTTCTATTAAGAGTTGTAGAGCGGACCATTTTTAATCGATATGGGCCATTTTAATTTCCATATAATTTCTTGTTTTTCCGCTAGAGGGTGCGGAAAATAAAGTATAGTGCAATTTATTAATAAAAAATTTGAAAAGAAAACGCTAAAATGCATATACGGTCACGATTTTGCGTGCTCTGGCGGGCAATGCACGCATTATCTTAAAAGTTGAAAGACCTATATCGATCGTAAATTTTTCGCTCTACAACTTTGATCTCTTATAATTTTTCCTGAAAATGCATAGTTTTGGCTGAAAATCCAAAAATCAGCAGAAGGTGGCAAAAGAAATATGTTTTTATTGATAAATCTCAAGAATTCTTAATATTTTGTTATACAAACTATATATCATTGGAAAGCTTATTAAAAATTCCATAGATTGGTGGCAACTTATATAGGGTGTTCCATTTGAAAAAAAATAGTTATCCATTGTTTTGCGTATGTTGACACCCTGTATAGCACTATGAATAAAAGAGAACCAAAGCCGATGTGTATTATTATTTATGATGTGGGAAATTTTTTAGTGTATAAATAATGATGCTATCTTTGCTAGGAACGCCTCTGCAATGTTTTCAATGTGTACATGTTTTTGCCACAAATTTGCCCATAACTAACCAACCGTCCATAATAGACCCATAGTATCTTATACTATTTTTATCAGCTTCTTAAGAGGGTTGAAAATAAAGTATAAAATATAGGGTGTTCTATTTAAAAAAAACATAACTTTGTTCTGTTATGTATATTGGGACACCCTGTACAAAAATATACATATTTTTAAAATATCTAGAATAAGTGTGGGTACCAGTCTAAGAAAACTAGAAGTCGATATCTCAAATAGAAAATAAGTTATGGGGCTTTTACAGATCCCTGGGTCACCCGGTATGTTGTAATATTTCCTTTACATTTTGTACAAATATTGCTGAAAAATATATCATTATATTTCTTCAGCATTTTTTTTACAAATATTGCAAAAATATTTAAAATTCAAATCAAATCGCAGAAATATGTATTTTTCAATATTTAAGAAATATTTTGTGCTACTAGGGTAGGGTCACCTGCGACGATGAGGCAACAATAAACTGGCTTAAAACCACGGTGGCTGCCTCGTCGGAAAAATGGAGTGGAACACGCCTAATGACAGTCAGTGTCGACCAGCTACCGATACTGACAAAAGCGACGTTCTGGATTCCGGGCAAACCTGAAGAACCTGAAATGCCCATAAGGAGGCTCGGTTTTCAGAACCGACATTTTAAGATGAAACGGTACTCCGGGATTATTATCAGTGAACCCAGAGACGCCGGTTGGGACTAAGCTGTTGTGTGTCCCGATCGACGTTTAATCTCCGACGAAAAAACATCCCCTTCCCTCCTCGATGCGATGGCAGGGCACGGGAAACCCAGCAAAAAAAAGGAACACCCACAGAGATAATTCAGTATAAACTGCATCACTGCAAGTCGGCGGTAGCTACGCTGAGCCGGGAGCTTGACGTGACGTTGACAGCACCTATCCACAAAGGACCTAACAGCCATCCGAGTTAGGATCTGTCTGGAAGACGAGGAAAAGGAGGTGATGTTGGCATCCATCTACCTGCCTCAGAGCGCTTCCGCACAGCCACCAACAGAAAAATAAATTGAAGCACTGGTTCGATACTGTGAGTCAGGTAAGATACCCTTAATAATAGGGTGTGACTCAAACTCGCAACACCAAGCATGGGGCAGTCAAGACAACAATGACAGAGGTAAGTCACTGCATGATTTTATACTAAGCCCTAACTTAGACATATTAAATTAGAGTGCCGAGCCTATTTTCGTAACATCTCGCTACCATAGTATCATTGACCTTACGCCATTGCCAGTGCTAACATTACAGACTATGTCAACAACCGGCACGTATCTCAAAAAATATCAATGTCAGACCACAGATGGATAAAATTCCAAAGTATAGTAAAAGGCTCAGGAAGGACTCAATACAGGGATCCACGGCTGACTAAGGGAAAGCGACCCTTGCAAGGATCATTAAGACCAGAGACCTAGAAACAGAGCCTATAAAAGACATTCCCGACCTGGAAAAAACAATAAATGCGCACCAGAACGGAATAATTACAGCCTATAAGTAAGCATGTCCTCAAAAAGACAAAAAAATGAGGGCACCACACATCAATGGTGGTGCACCGAACTTGAAGGGCTGAAAATCAAAGCAAGAAGGGCACACAACAGAGCCATGAACCTGCAAAATAACTCCGAATGGAACAAGTACAAAGAAGTCCAACGTGGCTACAAAAAGTTGGGGGTGAATTGCACTTTACGGTCACATTCCCGATTTCGGAGATTTTTGGTTTAGGGACTCTATACGTGTTATTATTAAGGTACTTACAAAAATTTTTGTGCGGAAACGTGTTTCAAGCCGAAAAATCCAATTTTTATTTCTTCAGTTGCGCATTACGTCAATGTCCACCATACATTTAATTGTACGCACGGCACGAGAACACTCATGTTACACTACGAAGGTTATTCAATTCATGATAATTTAGCACACGAAAGGCACACTGTTAAAATTATACACGAGGTGCAAGTTCGCGCAAACAACATGTTTTCTTCGCAAAGTAATTGAAACGTTGACAGCGGCAAATACAGACTTAAGGATGCGCCCTGTATTGCCAACCGTGAAAGTTGGTTTGTCGTTTTCTGTTTTCAAACCTCACTTGTCAATCGTTTATGTATAGTGCGATGCAACCAAATCTTGAAAATGGAAATAATAACTAATGTATAAGAAACAGCGGAGCCATCGATAATAATGATAATAATTATAATTTTTTTATTTGCGCTTAAAATTATATTTGACAATTCGATTCAACTATGGATTTTATCTGCAGATTAATTAAAAATAATGTTGCGAAATAAAAAAAAATACGAATAGCAACTGATGATAATTTATTTATTTGAATTACAATGTAGAACCAAAATTTGTTTTATTTTCATTTTAGATTAGTTAAATGACATGGGGTTTATGTTAAAATGTATTATGTCCTCCACAGTCTCGCCTTTTCAAAATGCCACAAATCATTTTAATTTTTTCGTTAGGTCAGGTCAGGTTGGATTAGGTTAGGTTAGGTTAGGTTAAGTTAGGTTATGTTAGGTTAGGTTAGGTCAGGTCAGGTCAGGTCAGGTTAGGTTAGGTTAGGTCAGGTTCCCCTGAAAAGGAATCAACCTTGTCGCGGTGAGGGGGCAAGGTAGTGATCGGTTAAGGACCAACCATCCACATCTCTGTGATTAATTCACGGGAGGTGGGTGGACAGCGAGATGGATCACTACCGCAAAAGGATTCCGGGGCTAGTCACCAACTCATGCGGCGATGGCCTCCTTACTAGAGTCACTTCCATCTTTGAACTATCGGCCTCCCTTGGCCAACTCTTCGGTCTCCCTTGACCTTTCGGATCCCGACGCTATTAGGAAACGAGGGCTAGGGATCCAAAAATCGTAATACACCTGACGGACGGACACTCTCGATAACGACCTAGCGACAAAAAGGAAAAACAAAATACTGTAATGAAATGGACAAAACTAAAGGAAAAAAGTTTACGGTGCAGGGGAGGGATACCCCAGTACCGGTCGGAATCGGTGGTGACAGAGCAGGCCCCGCCCGATCGTCAGACAGCGACTGCAACAAAGAGCGCAAGGCAGAAGACGAGGCCCGCACCGCGGAGGAGGAATTAATGCTAGAATTCAGGAGAAGACAAAGTATAAGCAGGTCGCCGACGAGGAAGCAAAACAAGACGCAAGAAGAAAAGGAAGAGGAAAGAGGGGAGAATACCCCAGACCACAAGAAAAACACGAAAGCAGAATATAAAACAGGAAAAGCAAAAACAGCAATAATGGTACAAGTTATGAAACAATTAAACAACGTAACTGAAGAGCTAGTTAAACAAATCGCACAAAACACGAGAGTGGAAATAAAGAAGGGCACAGAAAAGCTACAACATGTGGTAAAAACGATGGAAAACGCGATAAAGGCAGAGATGAACGAAAGGACAAGAAAAGAGGAAAAAGAAACAAAGGAAGGGGACAGGATAAGACAAGAACAGGAACAAACAGAACAGGAAAAAATGGAAATAAAACAAACATTGAGGGAAACGGAAAGAAAATACGGGGAAGAGAGAGAAAAGGCAAGAGAGAAACAAGAAACAACAAAAAACCAAAACGAAGAACTAAAAAGAGAGATAGGAAAACTAAAAGAAGAAATAAGGGAAGCGGAAAGGATAAGACAAAGCCAAGAACAAACAGAACAAGAAATAAGACAAATAAGAAGAGAAATGAGGGGAAAGGAAAGAAAACACGAGGAACTGCGGGAAGAGGAAAGAGAGAAACAGGAAAAACTCGGAAAACAAAACGAAGAAATGATAAGAGAAATGAGAAAGCTGAAAGAGGAAAAAAGGGAAGCGGAAAAGAAAAGACAAGAACAGGAACAACCAGAAGAAGAAATAAGAGCATTAAGACAAGAACTAAGGGAAACAAAAAAAAACTATGAGGAAATGAGCGAAAGGGCAAATAGGGAACAAGAAGAATTAAGAAACCATAACAAAGAATTAAAAAGGGAAATGGAAAAACTCATGGAAGTAGTAGCAAAAATGAGCACAAGAAACACGGAAGAAAGCAGCGAAGAAGAAGAAGCAGAAGAACAAGATATAAAAAGATACGAAGACTTCAAGGAAACAAAAGGAGGGGAAAGAAAGAGAAGATACGCAAGGACAAAAATAAAAATAGGTAACCCCATAGAAGAAACGGCGGAGAGAACAGTAATCTGGCTGGAAGAACAAGAGGAAGCAAAAGGATTAGGAAGCATAATCCATAAAAGATTCCCGGAGATAAGGGAAATGGAAGAGGACAAAAAATAATAAGGGTAAAGACAAGCTACATAAAGGAGGGGAAAACCACAAACAAGGAAAACATAACAGTAATAATAGATGAAAGGATTAAAACAGAGGAAGAAATATTCAATATAATCTTCGGGTTGAACGCAGAAGAAGAGAAAGAAGAGGAAAAAATAGCGACACACAAACCACAAGGGATAAAAATGCGGGAATATAGAAGGATGATAGAAAACAAATTTAAAAACACGAAGAAAGAAATAACAATATACGTTACAAAAAAAGAAGCTGAGAAGGAGGAAAGGGAGGAGAAGACAGAAACATGGAAAGAGGTAATGACCAAAAAAAGAAACAAGAACAGAAATGAAATAATAATGATAAGGGAAAGAGAAGGAAATGAAAGAAAGAAAAACTATGCAGAGATGGTAAAAGAAATGAAGGAAAAAATAGACATGGATAAACTAGGAATAAAGATAAAAAAATCTATGAAAACAAGGGAAAATGACGGTATAAAACTGATAGTACAAAGCAAGGAAGGAGCAAAAAAAATAAAAGAAAACATAAACAAAGAGACAAACAATAGATATGAGGTAGAGATCAAAGATACAGAGAGAGAAAGGGAGATAATAATAACGGAGCTGGATGAGACGGTGGACAAAGAGGACATAAAAAAGGGATTACAAAAAATAGGAATAGAAATTGAGAAGGATAAGATAGAAGAGATAAGGCGTAGCCAAATGGGGAAACACAGCACGATGGTAAAAATGGACAGAAGTAAGGCAGAAAAGCTAATAGAAAGAAGATGGATCCAGGTGGGGTGGACAAAAGGCAGAGTGATAGAGAAAGTAATGCCGATTAGGTGTAATAACTGTATGAGGTTTGGACACAAAAGGATGGAATGCAAGGAGAAGAAAACAGAGGGTAAAAAATGCCTGAAATGCCTGGAGGAGGGGCACGTGGCAAAGGAGTGTCACAACACCTTAAGAAAATGCACAGAGTGCAAACAGGAAGGACATTGGAGCGACTCCATGAGGTGTCCACGATACAGGGAAGAAGTTAAAAAAGAAAGAGAAAGGATAAGGGTGAAAAGGGAAAAAACAAAAGAGCAAGAGTATATAAGAAAGGAGAAATGGGATAAAAGGAAGGAAGTGGAGGATGAAGAAGAAAAATATAAGAAGAGAGAGCTAAAAAAGAAGAAAGAAGAAGAAAGAGAAAAAGAGGTAAAAGAAATGTTCCAAAAAAATGGCGATAAAAATAAAGATAAAAATAATACAAATTAACGCGGACAGGGAAAGGCTGGTCATGGAAACAGTGCTCCAAAAAGCAAAGAAGAAAGGGATTGACATAATTGTAATGGCAGAACCTAACAAAAAAATTTTAATGAGCGGGCAATGGATTAAAGACCGTAGAGAGGACACCGCAATACGAGTAACAAACAAAAATGTAAAAGTATACAATACAGGCACAAACGAACAAGGCTTCGTATGGGTGGAACTAGAGAGCATGAGGGTCTACTCGTGTTACTGGTCACCCAACAGAGAAAGAGAAGAATTTGAAACGTACCTAATAAATCTTGCAAGAAGCATAAAGGAATATAGGGGAAAGGTAGTAATCACTGGAGACCTAAATGCAAAACATAAAGAGTGGGGAGGAAACACGGAAAATGAAAGAGGAAAAATACTAGTAGAATGGATGGAAGAAAACGAAATAACAACAGCAAACGACGGAAAAGCACCGACATTCGAAAGAGGGCAAGGGAGATCTTATATAGACCTAACCATGTGCAGATCAAAAGACCTAGAAGATATAAAAAAGTGGAGGGTGGACAGAGAGAATAGTATGGGGATGCACAACGAAATCCAATTCACAATGGCAATGGAAGAAAAAAAAAAAAAAGGAGAAAAAATGGTGCAAAAAGGGTGGAAAATAACAGAGGAGAAAATACCGAAGTATTTGCAAATTATAAAAGAAATGACAGAAAATGAAGACACATACGACGCGGAAAAAATGACAAAGACAATAACAGAAGCGATGAACAGAACATTTAAAAAGAGGAAAGGGGAAAAGACAACAAACAGCACATACTGGTGGAACAACGACATAGAAAAACAAAAAAAAGTATGTATAGAGGCAAGGAGAAAAAAAACCAGAAGCAACAGTAACAAAAACACCACAGAAGAAGAAAAGACAAAATGGAATGAGGCATTCAAGATAGAGAAGAAAAAACTAACGAAACAAATCGCAAAGGCCAAGGAAGAGTGCTGGAAGAAACTATGCGAAGAAGTGGAAGAAGATACATGGGGAATGGGGTACAAAATAGTAACAAAAAAACTGAGACTACAACATAAAACAGAAATCAGAGTAAAGGAGCAAAAAGAAATAGCAAAAGAATTATTCATAACAAAAGAAAACGAGGAAAAAGACACAAAAGAAGAGAGCGAAAGGGAGCGAAATAAAACGAAACCATTCACGACAGAGGAGTTGGCCTACGCAGAAAAAAGATTAAAGAACAAAAAAGCCCCGGGACCGGACGAAATCCCAGCAGAAATCATAAAACTGACGATAAAAGAGATACCCGAAAAGTTCCTCGAAATGATGAACCAACATCTAGAAAAAGGAGAATTCCCAGATCAGTGGAAGGAGGCGAGACTGGCACTAATAGAGAAGCCGAAGAAAGAAGGACGGAAAAAAAAAGAGTATAGAGCAATATGCCTAATCAACGCCATGGGCAAGCTATACGAACAGCTCCTAGTGGCAAGAGTGGTAGACGAAACCAAAGATAAAATTGACGATAGACAATATGGCTTCAGAAAGGGGAAATCAACTATAGAAGCGGTAGAGGAAATAATGAAAATTGGGGATAAGGGCAAAAAGCCAGCGTACAAAAACCGTAAAACAGCACTGATGGTCACAATTGATATCAAAAACGCCTTCAACACAGTACCATGGAAAGAGCTGAGAAAAGAACTCGATAAGACGGATCTCACAGAAAAAATGGCAACCATAATGAACAGGTACCTACAAAAGAGAACAGTTAAATTAGGGGAAAATGAAGAGATAGAACTAGCCGGGGGAATACCACAAGGATCGGTACTCGGCCCAACACTGTGGAACATCCTGATGAATGACATAATAAAAACTAAAATCCCGCAAGGAGTACATAAAATATGCTACGCGGATGACCTAGCCCTGGTAACACTCGGAAAAAACCAAAAAGATGTGATAGACAAGACAAACAAGGCAATTAAAATAATGACAGAAAAAATAGAAGGAAAAGGGATGAAAATTGCCACAGAGAAAACAGAGGCAGTAATTCTGTATGGAGGAAGGAAAACAAAAGAGATGGAAATCAAAATAAAGGATAAAAAAATAAAAACCTCAGAAGAATTAAAATACTTAGGGATATGGATAAATAAAAACATGAAGATGACGTCACACATAAAAAGAACATGCGAAAAGGCGGAAAATGCTATGAGGGCACTGGGGAGACTAATGATCAACAAAGGAGGACCAAACGAAAAAAAAAGAAGAGTACTATCAAACGTAGCTCACTCGATCATTCTATATGGATGCCAGGTTTGGAAGAGGGCAATGAAATGGAGAAAATACAAAAACCTACTTGAAAAAACACAAAGAGTAATGACTATAAAGATCGCAAGAGGTTATAGAACGATCTCAACGGAAGCACTACAAGTAATAACAAGTACAAAACCTATAGACCTACAAGTCGAGGAAAAATGCCGAAACTTCAGAAAGAACAAAAAAGAAAAAGAGAATAATAAGAGAGAGACAGTAAAGAAGTGGCAGGAACGTTGGGAAAAGGAAACAGGGAAAGCAAAATGGACGAAACAGCTCATAAAAGACATAGAGACATGGAAAAATAGAAAACACGGGCAAATAAACTACGAATTAACCCAAATGATAAGTGGACACGGCAATTTCAATAGTTACCTAAAACGAATGACAGTAAAAGAAGACGGAACATGCAGAAAATGCGAAGCGGAAGAGGACGCGGAACATACATTCTTCGAGTGCCAAAGATGGAAGGAGCTCAAGAACGAAACTGAGGAAAAAATAGGAAAAGAAATAAAAAAGGAAAACATAATAGAAACAATGATAGAAGACGAAACAAACTGGCAAGCCATTGAACAATACGTAAGACAAATATTAGAGGAGAAAGGAAAAGACGAAGAGATATGAAGAGACAGAGACAAACAAGAGAAGAACACAACTGCCATAGAAGAAGACGTAAGTGATACCTATGGCAGCTGGGTGAAAGGATGGGGAGGGTTTAGTGGGTAGACCCAAGGCGCGGGAGTCCCACAGAGCCCTGTATTGAAGGGTCGTGCATAAAAGCATTCCCTCCTCCATAAAAAAAAAAAAAAAAAAAAAAAAAAAAGGTTAGGTCAGGTTGGGTTAGGTTGGGTTAGGTTAGGTTAGGTTGGGTTAGGTTGGGTTATGTTGGGTTAGGTTAGGTTATGTTGGGTTAGGTTGGGTCAGGTTAGGTCAGGTTAGGTTAGGTTAGGTTAGGTTGGGTCAGGTTAGGTTGGGTTAGGTTAGGTTAGGTTAGATTAAGTTAGGTTAGGTTAGGTTAAGTTAGGTTGGGTTAGGTCAGGTCAGGTTGGGTTAGGTTAGGTTAAGTTAAGTTAGGTAATGTTGGGTTAGGTTATGTTAGGTTACGTTAGGTTATGTTAGGTTATGTTGGGTTAGGTTAGGTTGAGTTAGGTTAGGTTAGGTCGGGTTGGGTTAGGTCAGGTTAGGTTAGGTTAGGTTAGGTTAGGTTGGGTTAGGTTAGGTTAGGTTGGTTTGGGTTAGGTTAGGTTAGGTTAGGTTAGGTTGGGTCAGGGCCGAAGTCGTCACAAATGTATAAGAAGTGGTTTCACGGGTTCGCCATCTGTCGTCATTATTTAAGAGGTTTAATATTTATATTAAAATGAAATGTGCGAATATGTATTTTATGTTGAAAAATCAACATCTTTTATTTCTACAAAAATGGGTTTTAAAAAAAAGATTTTTTTTCTTAAAACAAATAAAAATAATTCAACTAGTAAATTAAATGTTAATCTCAAAATGTAAAGATAACTCAGCAGAGCGAAAACAAACAAAAAACGCAATTGCAATACAAGTATTAGATTTAGAAAAGGGACATTTTTTAAAAGATCACATCTAAGCCTATTTCAAATCCTGGGCTACGTGAATCTTTGGGTCGGCAACGTAAATTTAACTGTGATTCGACAGCAGATTGAAATATCTGAACATACTTCCATCGATTGGAGTTCATTCTGCCGTGAAGTTGTTTTAGATGCATACATTACAATTTCAGTAAAATCAGGTGGTACAAGACCCCATTGCACGAGCATTTCGAAAAACTCATCGGATTTTTCGCTCAATTTTAATAATCTGATTAGATTAATGGGCTCCATTCTTGAGGTTTGGTTGCACTGCACTATACATCAACGATTGACAAGTGAGGTTTGAAAACAGAAAACGACAAACCAACTTTCACGGTTGGCAATACAGGGCGCATCCTTACGTCTGTATTTGCCGCTGTCAACGTTTCAATTACTTTGCGAAGAAAACATGTTGTTTGCGCGAACTTGCACCTCGTACATAATTTTAACAGTGCGCCTTTCGTGTTCTAAATTATCTATAATATGAATAACTTTCGTAGTGTAACATGAGTGTTCTCGTGCCGTGCGTACAATTAAATTTATGGTGGACATTGACGTATATGCGCAACTGAAGAAATAAAAATTGGATTTTTCGGCTTGAAACACGTTTCCGCACAAAAATTTTTGTAAGTACCTTAATAATAACACGTATAGAGTCCCTAAACCAAAAATCTCCGAAATCGGGAATGTGACCGTAAAGTGCAATCACTCCAAAGTTGGTAAGGGAAAGGAAGAGGGAGACATGGAGGCTTTTCTGCACATGAATAGAGAATGCCTCCGAAGCCTCGCGGCTGAAACAGGTCTTCTCCAAAAAATCATTACCAAGACTAATCAGCCTAAAACAGGAGGAGGGTACATACACGGACTCCCTTGAAAATACGGGCAAACTATTACTGAGAACCCATTTCCCGAGCTGCTCTTTTGTCAGTGATGGGAGCCCCACGGACATAACGACAGAGTTCCAAACCAAAACGGATTGGGAACTGGTGGGCTCCATGGTCACTGACGAGAGGATATCATGGGCAATAGACAGCTTCTCACCATACAAATCCCCAAGATTGGATGGTATATATCTTGCCCTTCTACAATGGGGAAAGGATGTAATCCTAAATACCCTCGTGGGTGTGTACAGAGCATGCATTACATGCAGTTACACACCCCACGCATGGAGGAACACAAAGGTAATATTCAAACAAAAACCAGGCCGACTGGATTACACCACGGCCTAAGCACACCGGCCCATAAGCCTTATAGTCCGGGAGGTAGTGTCACTTTTAATAAAGTAATTTTATGCATGCTGGATTTTATACCATTGGTAGTTCCTATTTTGTTCATAAGGTATCCGACCGTCAGACCCTTCACTAGCGGTGGGTAGAGTTATGGTAGACTGCAGAAAGTCCGTCAGCTGGACCGCAAAAGATGTGCTGCTCTTCACTTCGGAGGCCTAACTGACGGTTTTTCCACTATTCTGGTGACGTCTGACGATTATTTTCATGTTATGTGAACCACAAACCGTCACTTCAATGAATTCCAACCTGCATACTATGACTTCATTTTCATAGTTTACCGCCTAATTGACGGACATTCCACCCCCAGATAAGGGTCTGACGAGTTTTTTTTTTATGAATTATAGTTAGTAAATATTTACTCAAAAATTTTCAGCGTGCACAATATAACTAATTGGAAAACTTTTCTTGACAAGTCCTGCAGCCTACCATAATTCTACCCACCGCTAGTGGAGGTCGGATACCTTATGAACAAAATAGGAACTACGCATGGTATAAAATCCAGCGTGCACAAAATTAGTTGATTAAAAGTGACACTGCCTCCTCTATCAATAATACTCTTCTACTCTGACCCAACCCACATAATTCATCATAAGATTATTGAAAAAACAGGACAGCTCGTGAATGCTATGTTGCCAAATGTAAGTTTCTTTTAAATGGCTCCTGGTGGCCTATGAGGCATGATACAACATTTTTGCATCGATATTTTCTATTCAGAATTTTAGGAAGAATATCGCCGCGTGTAGATTATCCGCCAATTTATACACACCCGATATTTGTTTTTATGACATTGAGAATGTTTTAGTATATATTATTTCGTTGCTATGGTTACAAGTTTTTCTTTCTTCAAAGAGCAACTTACCCAATTTTATTTACTTCTAAGACACAGCATTTTTCTTCTCAACATTACCAACAAAAATTGATAAATGTTGCAAAAACAAAGAAGATATGCATTTTAGCGATACGGGGGTTACCGATGACCACCAGCTAGATAAAAGCGTCACACATGATTCTACATTTTAACTCTGCTGTAAATCATATTTCCCCATAATATATAATGCAGTTATGTAAAATGCTAAATGTCATTTCTGACTGTTGCCAAATGTCATTTTTTACAGTTGCTAAATGTCATTTCTGACTGTTACCAAATGTCATTTTTGACAGCTGATAAATATTATTTTTGACAGTTGCTAAATTTCATTTTTGACTGTCGCTAAATGTCAATTTTGAATACTGCTAAATGGCAGTTTTCTACATTTAATAAATGTTATTTGACTGTTGCCAAAGAAAATATCACTTTTGGCAGTGGAAACATATTGTAAGATTGAAAAATTTATTAAATTTGCGATTTTTGAGTTGCCAAATGTCTTAACATACATTTCTTATGGGTAAGAAACGTCACGTTCAACTGTTGAAAAGTGCCAATTGTGATTATTGAAATATGTGACTGTCTACGACTAGGACAGCTCTTTATGACTAATGAAATATACCATTTTCAAAAATTCCATTTATGAGAATTGAAAATGTCATTTGATAAAAAAATTATATTTGACAGTTAATTTTTTTTTACGGAAATATCCGTTTTGGGGTCCTAAGATACCATTTCAACAATTTCTGGAAAAAAAAAATTGTGTCTGTGTGTGTGTGTGTGTGTGTGTGTCTGTCTGTCTGTCTGTGTGCGCTGTATCTCAAAAACTAATACAGCAACTGATATTAAACTTTGAACATACGTCTTATTTGATCATAAAAAAAAAAAAGAACTGAAAAGCTTTTGGTAAAATTTCGTACACCGGAAGTGGGAGTTTACCTTAACTGTTTTTTGTTTTTTGCCAATATTTTCTTGAATATGAAAAATTTCACAAAAACATTTAAACAAATATTAAAGACAATAAATAAATGAACATCTTTTGTAAAAAAAAAAATTTTTTCATAAAATC
Organism: Ocypus olens; assembly: GCA_910593695.2. Classification (NCBI taxonomy): domain Eukaryota; kingdom Metazoa; phylum Arthropoda; class Insecta; order Coleoptera; family Staphylinidae; genus Ocypus; species Ocypus olens. The sequence goes on along the minus strand of OU343052.1, from coordinate 17,990,991 downwards.
ATTGTTATTCGAGAAAAAAATTATTATTATTTTTTCATTTCTGGTTTATAATTTTGAAACGATAATAGTTACAGCAAATTTATATATATTATATAATAATTGTAGAGAATGCCAAAATGAACAACTTATAAAGAAGTTTTTTTCGAAATCTCTTTAGTTTTTGAGTAAACTGAGTTTTTGAACTTGAAGTATAATTTTTCCATCTTTCATAATTTTGAAGTTTTAAACGTCAGTTTCATCTGAGTTTACACAACGCTCGAAGTACTTTTAAAATAGGATTTCAATTGAAAATAAACCATGAAAACGTAAATATAAATGGCTATGATACCATCAAGTCGGTGAAAGTAACATGATGGCCACATCACCATTTTTTTTTTAAATTTATTATGAAGATTGATATGGTTGATTGTATTTTTTGACAATTTAACGTTTTATTTTTGACAGATCGAAAGGAAAAAAGTTAAAAATCATAATTCTTTGTAGAATTGGTAGTGGCGCATCCAGATAGTTTCTAAAGTGAGTGGAGAGTCACTGGAAACAAGTATTCAAACAAAATTAATTGAAATACTGAATAAACATTTATTTTTTATAGGCCATCACTGACGTTTTCGTAAATCTAGAATTGCCCCCATTACTCCACCCCCTTTGATAACGAAAATAACTTTTTTGACATATAATAAAATATTTATGATCAAAGGTGCATTTTTGACAGGTGAAGTATGTCATTCTCACTTTTAAAGAAACCAATGACTGATTGATTCTGGAATTATAAATAGAACAATATATAATTTAAAATATACCATTTTGACAGCTGAAAAATTAAATGTTACAATATGCCATTTCGTGGTCAAAAATTTCAGTCGATTATATTTTCTAGAAATATGATGGTTGATTTTTAAATAGCTAACAAATCATATTTTTGACAGTTATTAGAGTAATTCTATGATAATAAAAGTATTTTTCAATTAAAACATCTAATTGTTTGTTTACGCTGCGTCCGATTACGCGTACGTAATTTCCTCTTTTTGGGTTAATGAAAAATGAAACTCCAAATTTCATCCAGAAAGAGTGTGTTTATTTTAACGGCTCTTACAAGACTAACTGCATGCAAAAATATCCGTACCTACTAAAAACATCTAGCCTGGTTGAGGGTGGTCCCCTCCAAGAAAGGGGCTCCGCGAGCCCTTAGTGGGCTCTGGAGGATGCCGATTCATGAAGGTCCGAACAGAAACCTGATTTTATGAAACTCTGAAAATAATACCGCGGCTGCAAATGAGCGTGAACATTGTTAATAGTTGAAAAACATATGCGACGTTTGACAGTTGAAGAAGATTTTTTTTTTGCTAATAAAATACAATTTGCAAAATAATGCAAATTTTGACAGTTGAAAGATTCTATTTATTTTTTACCTAATTACGTTGGTGTAGTGGACCGCGTGTCGTGTGGGTTCAAATCCCAGCCCGGGCGAAAGATTTTTCGGGGATCGAGAAGTATTCGCTCGGGTCCATGGTTGTTGTATACGTCTGACATTATTCATTTGTTCATTTATTCATCCAAAATTGTATATAGATATTAATAGTAGCCGCCTAGAGCTGGCCATATGGGCTACGTTCCCGAGGCCAAAAAAAAAAAATTTAAATTAAATCCCGTGAAGGGGTGTAATAGGATTTTCACGAAATCATAATCTAGAATGCATTTCTAGTTATTCTAGAAAGTTTAACGTCGATGGCTATTATTTTTCTATTTTTTTCGAGTCGGCGAACTTAGAAATTTTCACAACTCCGCCGTCTGATCAAATGAAAATATTTCAAATTCCAGTGAACTCAAAAATTAAAATTCAGTAATAACACTCCGTCGCTGTTAAAATCTTAAACACCGAACAAGCTCACCGGTGGAACTCAAAAATTTTGCCAGGTGCGAACCGCCGAATCATTTGACCTTTGCCCCGGAGGCAATTAGTATCCGGCGTAGATGTTTGCAAAAAACATATTTTTTCGTCGTCTGTTATTAATCCTTATCTACGATGCATGAACGCAATCCAGATTAAATCTCTTTTTAGTATTGAAAACCGTTCGATTCGGCAGTTTACCTTCCACCGAGTGAGTGAGTGTTCGCGTGTTATAGTGTGTGCAGAATATTGAAAATTACATTAATGGAAATAGATGATCAGTTATGAAGATAGTTCCTACTGCTGGTAAGCGATTAAATGAAATTAAATAAACTTTATTGAATGAATAATTTATTGTGAATTTTTAAATGCGATTTAATAATATCTCTTAGAGTGGTTTTAGCCTATATGGTGGAGTTTCAAAGTATGTAAAAATCAACGGGACAACCCGGAAACTTGTTCGTATAGATAAAAAACTAATAACTGTAAATTTTGAGCCATATCGAACATTGCGTAACTGGGCGCTAGCCCTCTAAAATTTGAAAAAGTCGGTTTTTTATATATTTTTTTATTTTGGTCTCCCATAAAATTAAACAGTCCACCCTAATGGTGAAATTATATATTGTGTCGACAGAGGAGGTTAATACGAATCCAAGATTAATTTATTTGTTGAAATCGCACTAAAATTGATGGAGTTATGATTTTTTAGTTACATCATACTTGTACATTTCGATATTTCGCGTTTTTTAGATATATGCATTTTTATTAAAATCTCTTATGATACTCTTCAAAGTTTAATAATAAAAAGTTTAATAATAAAACTTCTTTTGTTCCTTGTCATTGGTTAATAGAGTATTACATTCTTCGATTAATTTGACTTTTCATTCTAAAATGTCATTCAAAACAAGAATTTTGTTGAGAATTTCACTGCTGGTAATATAATCCTGACATTTGAGCCAAATGGCGCGTTCAAATTGCATAGCCCGCACTGATGAATAATATGTAATAATAATTAAATCGTTTACATTGTGGCCTAATCCTTCAGCGACGGTAATCAGAAGTGAACGGTATTTATATCACTTATTTTACACTTGTCTAAAGCAGATGAGATCCTTTTATTGATAAATGCAATTTTTCCTCGCTGTGGTTGCGATTCTATGTCCTGATCCAGATCTGAGGTAGGATTAACATTCAAATCAGCTGGACTGTTATTACCATTTTCGCTTGAATCGCTGGCTTCTTATTTCCATTTAGACAGAAGTGGACGTGACAGCCATTTCTTGATCAGATTTTCTCTTCCTTCTCTACTTCTAACCGCCCGCTTCAAACGTCACTATCCACTTGCACTGCGAAACTTTTAATGCCATTGATTGATCCTGATTTTCCATTCTCTCTCTGCATTAATAGAAATGGTTTGTCTTCTTCAATTGTAATTGTTTGCAATGCATTTTCAGAAGCAAAATCGAACAAATCATTGAAACTTTTAACAAATTATTTTTCTTTATTTATATGTGCTGCAGTTTCTCGAGAAGAGTGTTTATTAAGATTTTGCCATTCTTTATGCTATAACTACATTTTATCGATGCGGCGTTGTTTGCATTGAATCGGAATATGAGCCTTTGACCAACAGACAATTCTTCCACAACTAGCGTTTCACTGAAGCGTCAATTTATTTTAAGTACTCGCTGATTGGAGAAAAACAAAGATAACACTTGCTTTCCAGATGGTAGTTTTGAGCAAAGTATTTGGCTATGCGGTATTCCGATCAAATAAATTGCATCTGCAAATATAGTTCTTTCACTCATTTTGAAAGCAACTTTATAATATCGTTACGCAAGTATTAACTAGGTGTTAATCTGCGCCACAAGCCGCAAGAAAATTGCCCACTCCATTGCGCACATAAGGACACGCACTGATTCTCTCTTGCGAGCTGTGGAGCAGATTAAAACCTCTGCATCAAACTAATATTACCAAATGTCAAAAGGTAATAATAGGGTTACCAAATGAAGTGAAGCGTCTGGTGCACTTAGTCATGGCTTTCTTATAATGTAATTTCAATTTCAATGAATAGAGGGGCATTGAAAAATTCATAACTTCGTCAATTTTAGTTCTTTGACCACAAAATATATATTTTGGCCATTAGAGTGGACCGTTTAATATTAGGATGAACCAAAATTTAAAAAAAATAAAAAACCGTCATTTTCAAATTTTAGGGTTGCGCAATGTTCGATATGGCTCCAAATTTACAGTTATTAGTTTTTTTATCTATACGAACAAGTTTCCGGGTTGTCCCGTTGATTTTCACATACTTCGAAAATAAGAGAGTGGTCTAATATCTCCCAACACAAATAACGATAGGAGTGGAGAGACCATCAGGTCAGTAGTTCATTTAGTAAAATTTATTGAATAAATTATTCACAATAATGTTTTTTCAATGCAATTTAATAATACAGCTTACAAAAATAAATAATAATAAAATAATAAAATCGGAGAAAGTAACATGAGGGCCACACCACGCAGGATTATTTCAAAATTTGAGGTTGATATGATTGCAACTTTTCTTAGAATTATATAACAATATGTTTCGAGTAAATTTGAAAAATTCTAACCGTTGGCAACTTATAATTTCCAATCACCAGAAATATTACAATTTTAACAACTTTTTGCTCTATTCACACGAAATTATCTCAGAGGTGGGGTGTTTTTAGCTTTATACGGAATAAATCAATTTTTCACGACTTGACTTATTCTGAATGATTCAGAATTATGGCTAAATTAGAAAATTGTCGATTTTAAAAACCCGAATCCATGACCTTGTCAGTAAATCAAGGGCGAATAACATCCTATATATAGTAAAAAATGGGACGAACACTAAATTCCCTTGCAGCCCAATTTTTCCTCATAACCGTAAGTTGCTTCCCCAGTAGCTATTACTATGATATTACCAGAATTATATTATCACGACCGATTAAACCAGCAATTCCATTTCCCATTATTAGATGCTAACTGAGGCACGAAAGCACGTAAAATATCAATATTTTCCAAGAATATTTTATCGTCCACAATTTTCAATTCTAGACCACTCTTGAAGATGCAATATAAACTACCTGTTACATCAGAACGCGATTTCCCTAGACAAAATGTATAATTTGTTTTAAACGGATGCAATATTTACGGTCGCATAAATTTTCCATGTGCGTTCCGGAAGGGTGGAACTTTGAAAGTATCAAATAAAATAAATCCACGAGAGAAAAAAATACTGCTCTTCCTGCAAAGTGCAAACGTTTTAATATATTCCTACGGGAATTATTTATAGCGCTCCAGGTGCTTTTTAAGACCTATAAAGTGCAATTCCTTGAAATAAAGTACACCCACATTTTTTCGCCCATCATACACAACCGAGCGAAATACACGTCAAGGTATTTATGACCTTTTTTTAATGGCTCGCCCCCATAACGGTGGTGTGATGTGTTTTGTTGAAATTTTGGTGCCCAAGTTTAGCAATCAAATTAACAGTTCGAATGGTGCTCGTAAATAATATGTGGGATTATTAGATCTCGTGTGGGGGTGTGTGTTGTTAATTAAAACTATGTACACGAGTTGCACTTATGCGCATTAATTATGGGGCGCATTAAATGCTCCCTCTGCGTGAAACTTTCGCCGGCGGGTGTTATCAATCATTTTTAATTACTCCAGCGTTTGGGTTTTATAGCACCTTGATGTCGCAGTTTTGTCCAAAGTATTTAATTTTTATTTATGAGTGACGCAGAAATTGGTCATGCTTACGAACATTCAGCACACGGAGGATTGGTGGAAAGCGCGTAACATTAATGTTAAGATGTTCGTTTTCTATTCTTTCGGTATTATTAAACTGTTGTGGCAAATGGGAAAACTAAAAGTGTAACCCTATCCAGATTCTGTACAAACATAACATTGTTAAAGTGAGAATAAAAAATGTACAGCATTACATTCTATAATCTAAAAATAAATATCAATCAAGAGCAGCTCGTCAGCCTTTGTAGACGAGGCAAAGAGTGATGTTCATTTAATTAGATGAAAAACGTCAATTGCCTTTCTCATTGTTAACTACAATACAAGAAAAGTCCTTGACATAAACATTATAATAATTTAAATAACGATCAAGTATAATAGTACAAAATTTTAAAAGATAACGAAATAGTACGTACACAAGTATTCAACTTAATGCTTTTAAATCTTGAACGCAATTAATAAATTAATTAATATCGTAAAGGCATGTTCGATGAGGAATGTTTTTAATGTTGATTTGAAATTTTTATTCGATAACGATGTTATTTCATTTGGAAGCTTATTATATAAGTTAATTCCGGAATTATGAGGAGATTTTTTGGCATACGTGTGTTTACATTTGTATACGACAATTTTGTTGTTATTTCGAGTTTGGTTATCATGAACATCGCTGAGTTTTTTAAAGTTCCCTTTGTTATTAATTGATGATTTATTTATATAATATACAAGTTTACAAACATCTAACATAAACATTAAAATGTAAATTTGCATATCTGTCCTTGGGTTTCTTCCCTCTGTCCTCGCCTCGGGATTTGCGGACGTGGTGTCCCATCTCGTGCTAACGGTATCGAGGGATGTTTCTGTTGTATCTTTGTTACCAATATTTTGTTTTTATTTAAGTTGGTTGTTTATGATTTTGTTTTTAAGTTTTAGTTTGAACGGAGTATATGTTAGTTCTTTTATGTAGTCTTCTAATTCGTTATATTGTCTTATGGTATCCGTTGTTAAAGATTGTGAATATTTCCCTGTTGTGAATTTTTCTGTTCTTAAATCTGATTTCCTTCTTCGCTTATAATGAATAAAATATAATGTTTTCAAAATATATACAGAGTGTTCAATTTAAGTGAAGACATTGAAATATCTCGAAAACTACACATCGAATAAAAAAAAATTATAATTAAAATTTGTTCGCCTCGGAGGAGGACACGTAATGATACGACGAAACTCTACCACTACCCTCAACCCCCTAGGGGGTAGGGGGTGAGAAATAGAAAAGTTAAATGTTAAATAGGAACCCCCATTTTTTTGTACGGATTTGAATACTCCGGGAAAAAATAAGAAAGTTAATTTTTTGTATTCGTGACCGACGACGCTATAATCGACAAAATTCAAAATTGGCAAAAATCGTTGACAAATGGGGATTTTCCTGAGAAATGGGGATTCGTAAAATAAGGTTCCCTATGCTGCTGAAAAATAATGCGACGTGCTGGGAAAAATGTAAAACACTGTCTTACACTGCCAAATCTCCCTCTCTCTATTCCCACCTCTCCCGCCACGCTACATCGCTCAATGCCGGCCTAGCAGCCCTCGAAGATGGAGCTCCCTATCGCTGTTACCGCCAGATGCGAAATTCGCGCTGTGATACGTTTTTTAAGTGCAAAACGGATTTCACCTATTGACATTCATCGTCAGTTAATCGAAGTTTATGGGGAAAATTGCATATCTGTTCAACATGACTCAAGCGCTAAAACTCATCATAAAATGACAATGAGTCGACTCACGTGCACATCTCTGACAAAAAAAGATTTTGATAGTATTTATTTTCTGCAGAACTCATTTCATTTCATTTCTAGAAAACAGTTACAAGTGAACAATGCCTCGTGCAAGCGTAGAAGAAAAAATTTAAATGATTCTGATTTATGGCGAATGTAGGAGACAAATTGACGAGGCTGTTGTCTTATACGCTGAGCGTTTTGCGGATAATGTTCGATCGCGGTCTTTTTTTTACAATATTGTTAGAACATTTTTATCGGATGGTAGTGTACAACCCAAACAAAGAAAACGGGCAAATACTGCCACAGGAGTTTGCAATAAAATAGCTGTGCTAGCAGCTGTTCAGCAAAATCCACAAACAAGTACTCGACAATTACAACGCGATTCCGGAATTTTTAACATTTTGCACCGTAATAAGTATTATCCGTGTCATATTTCATTGCCCCAAGAACTTCATGGAGATGATTTTCTTAATAGAGTAGTATTTTGTGAATGGGCACTTCAAGAAATAGAAACTAACCCAAATTTCTTCGTCAATGTACTATTTTCAGATGAGTTTACATTCACAAATCATGGTGGTATTAATCGGCATAACATGCATTACGGAGTGTAGAAAATCCCCACTGGTTACGACAAATTGAGCATCAACGTCCTTGGTCCGTAAATGTTAGGTGTGGAATCATAGGGAACAAACACATTGGTCCATATTTTATTGGCGGTACTTTAAATGGAATTAAATAACGACAATTTAAGGAACAAGAACTACCAATACTACTTGAGGATGTTGCTTTAGATGTTTGCCTAAGTATGTGGTTTCAGAATGACGGTTGCTCAGCGCATTATTCAATTGTTGCACGGGAAGTATTAGACCGTGATTATAATGCTCGGTGGATCGGCAGAGGTGGTCCTATTAATTGGCCTGCTAGGTCGCCTGATTTAGCATCACCGGATTTTTACTTTCTCCGTTACGAAGTACGAGAAAGTATTGTGATCGTGATTTTTTTTTCAAAAATTTTTTTTACGGAAATATCCGTTTTGGGGCCCCTAGATGCTATTTCGACAATTTCTGGAAAAAAAAAAATTGTGTCTGTGTGTGTGTCTGTGTGTGTGTCTGTGTGTGTGTGTGTGTGTGTGTGTGTGTGTGTGTCTGTCTGTGCGCGCTGTATCTCAAAAACTAATAGACCAATTGATATGAAATTTTGAACATCCGTCTTATTTGATAATATGAAGAACTGAAAAGCTTTTGGTAAAATTTCGTACACCGGAAGTGGGCGTTTACCTTAACTGTTTTTTGTTTTTTGCCAATATTTTCTTAAATATGAAAAATATCACAAAATCATTTATACAAACTTTAAAGACAACAAAGAAGTGAACCTCTTTTGCTTGAAAACATTTTTCATAAAATCATTATTATTCGAGAAAAAAATTTATTATTATTTTTTTAATTGTTGGTTTATAATTATAAAACGATAATAGTTACAGCAAATTCATGTCAATAATAATTGTGGAGAATGTTAAAATGAACAACTTATAAAGATTAAGTTTTTTTCGAAATCCCTTTAGTTTTTGAGTAAACCGAGTTTTTGAATTTGAAGTATAATTTTTCCATCTTTTATATTTTTGACGTTTTAAACGTCAGTTTTATGCGAGTCTACAAACCGCTCGATGTACATTTAAAATATGATTTCAATAGAAAATAAACCATGAAAGTGTAAATATAAATGATGATACCATCGGAGAAAGTAACATGATGGCCACATCACCATTTTTTTCTATGGGGTTATCTGAAAGATAAAGTTTATCAACAAGTGCCAACAGACAGAGAAAACATGATAGAACGCATAAGAAACGCTTGTGCTCAAATTCCCGCGGATATGCTTCTATCATGTGAACAATCCATCGAAAGAAGGATCAATAAGTGTATTGAACTTGAAGGTCGAATTTTTGAACACTTGCTTTAATTAGAAAACTATTATGTGTGAGAGGCATGAAGACTTACACCTTCGTGTACTTTTATTTCTTTGATTTCATATGTACGAGGGGGATTCGTAAAATAAGGTTCCCATGATTTTTAATAATAGACAGCTATATTTTTGTTCTTAGTGTCATTTTAAAGCTTAAAACTTATGCTATTTTTCTACATAATCGCCGTTTCTGTTCAAACGCTTTTGCAGACGATGCTCCAGTTTTTCTAATCCCCATGTTATAGAATTCTGCAGCCAATCCTTTGAGGAATCGAGTAACCTCTTCCTTGACTTCATCATCGGTATTGAAGCGTAAACCACCAAAGTGTTCCTTTAATTTTGGGAATAATTAGTTTTGGAAGTCTCAGAAATACGGAAAGCAAGTTCGTTAATGGTAATCCTCCGATCTTCAAGCAATATTCTCTCAACTTTTTCGACAATTCCATCTGAAACTGAAGGCCTTCCGCTCCTGTCTTCATCGTGAATTTCCGTGGGGCCTTCACTGAATTCTCTGCACTATTTGCGAACATGTTGAACAGATATGCAATTTTCTGCATAAACTTAACAGCGATAGAGAGCTCCATCTTCGAAGGCTGCTAGGCCGGCATTGAGAAATGTAGCTTGGCGGCAGAGGTAGGAATACAGAGAGGGAAGATTTGACAGTGTAAGACAGGGTTTTATCTTTCTCCCAGCACGTCGCATAATTTCTCAGCAGCATAGGAAACCTTATTTTACAAATCCCCATTTCTCAGGAAATCCCCATTTTTCAACGATTTTTGGCAATTTTGAATTTTGTCGATTATAGCGTCATCTGTCACGAATACAAAAAACAAATCAGATAAAACTTTCTTATTTTTTTCCCGGAGTATTAAAAAAAATGGGGGTTCCTATTTAACATTTAACTTTTCTATTTCTTACCCCCTACCCCCTAGGGCAGTGATGGGGAAACTACGGCCCGCGGAAAGGTTTAATCCGGCCCGTTTAAGAGTGCCGTCGTGAGAATGTTTGAACGCGTTCTTACTTCGTAATGTGACGACCCGCATAAAAACTACCTGCGGCGATATTCAAATCACAATAGTATTCTGGACAAATCCATCCGACCTAAACAGATGACTCATCTTCGCTCGAAACTTCCATACACTCTCGCAGGTAGGTATAAATACAAGCGAGGCCGCCCGAAGATCAGTTAGTTAGCGACTTAGTCAGTCATCTGCAACGACCCGCTGTGACTCGAGTAATTGTTTGTGTAATCCCCCAAACTCCCAGTGCCTCAACAAACTCCCGCGTAAAAGCATTAGTTAGCAGTAAGCTTTCGTCAATTGCGTTTCTGTGTGTTGTTCTCCGTAGTAGGTAACGTCTAAAATGGATGTTAAAAAAAGAAAAGTGGATTCAGAATGTCGAGTTTTTAAAGAAGAATGGACGTGGAAATATTTCTTTACTTTAAAGAAAAACCTGTGTGCTTACTTTGCAATACAACTGTTGCAGTTTTAAAAGAATATAACATTCAACGCCATTTCAAGAGCAAACATGAAAACCACTCCTACTCATCGTTAAGTGAAGAGGTGAAAAAAATTAAATCGAAAGATTTAATAAAAAATTTATCAAGTCAACAACAATTATTTCAGAGAGCTAATCATTCTCAAAGATGCGCTACGAAAGCCAGTTATGTGTTGGCTTATAATATTGCTAAATCTAATAAAGCATTTTCAGACGGTGAATTTATAAAGCAGTGCATGATAGATGTGTGCGATATTATGTGCCCTGACAAGAAAAAGGATTTTCAGTCACTGTCTCTCTCAAGAAGAACAATCACCGAGAGAATTGAAAATATTGATAAAAATCTAATTTCACAACTGACTACAAAAACTCAAAAATGTATTTTTTATTCAATTACCATGGATGAAAGTACAGATATCAGCGATACTGCGCAGTTACTCATATTTGTAAGAGGATTCAACGCCCACTTTGAAATTACAGAAGAACTTGCAGGGCTGCAGTCAATGAAAGGAACAACGACTGGTGCCGATATATTTTGTGAATTTGAAAATTGCATCGATAAACTTCGTTTACCTATTGACAAGCTATGTAATGTAACTACGGATGGTGCTCCTAATATGGTTGGAATCAATCAAGGATTTGTTGGGAAATTTAATTCTAAGTATCCGGAAAATGATGTTGTTTTTTGCATTGCCTTATACATCAGGATGCTCTCTGTAAATCGGCTTTAGATATTGACCATATATTTAATATTGTTGTACGACCTGTGGGCTATCGAAACCGACCTGTGGGCTATCGAAAGCACACAAAAAAGGCGTGATCCAAGAATGGGAAAAAAAGTGCAAAACAGACCATTGGAAAAATGCACCAGGTCAAAGGCAATCCAAAATGTTTATTGACTTCTCGCCAAATAGAGCCAAACAGCTCTTACGCCTCACCAAAACCGAGATAAGACTAATCACCGGTCTCCTAACAGGACACTGCCCAGTGAAGTACCATCTCCACAATATGGGCGAAGTGGATAACACCACATGCAGATTATGTGAATCGGCAGAAGAAACGGCCGAACACATATTATGCGAGTGTGTAGCTCTAGCTACCACCAGGCAGGCCCTAACCGGAGGTATGGCGGTAACGCCAGAACGGATCAGGTCATTACCTCCCAGGAAATTAATTGACCTTGTCAGGGAAGTTGAATTTCTGGGAATCAAATAGCAGTAGGGTATTAGTACAAAAGATCTAAACAGGTCGCAGTGCTGTAAGGCTCTGCACAGCCAATCGACCCCGTCTAATCTAAATCTAAATCTAAATCTAATATTGTTGTAAAACTAGTAAATATGATTCGTTACTGAGGATTATTACATCGCCAGTTTCAACAGTTTTTGGAGTCCGTACATGCTGAGCATTCCGATATCCTGTATTATTCAAAAGTTCGTTTATTAAGTGCTGGAAAAGTATTTGAAAGAATTTGGGATTTAAAAGACGATATTGTGAATTTTCTTCTTGATAAAGACATTTATAATCAATTTGACGTCTTAGAAAACGAAACGTGGCTTTCTGATTTCGCTTTTTTCACAGATCTCCTCGTACACATGAATAAACTTAATCTCAAATTGCAAAGAAAAAATCAGTTTCTTCACGTTATTTGGCAATACCAGAAAAGTTTCAAATTACAGTTATTATTATTTGCTAATCAAATCTCTAAATCTGATTTTTCTCATTTTCCAAGAATACAATCTTTAAAATTCACTATATCAAACAATATGATTAAAAAATACGAAATTAATTTGAGAAAACTATCTACAGAATTTGAAAGGAGATTTCAGGACTTTAGAAAAATGGAACCAGAGTTTAGTGTTTTTGCGACCCCATTCAATGTTAATTACGAAGAAGTTGATGCAAAATTTCAACTTGAGTTAATAGAACTGAACTGTAATACTCTCCTGAAACAAACTTTTCATACAGTACCATTACTAGAATTTTATAAAAATTTAAGTCCAGATAATTTCTTAAATCTAATTACTCATGCAATGAAGATAATGACAATGTTCGGCTCATCTTATATATGCGAACAAATCTTTTCAACAATGAAGCTTAGGAAAACTTCTTTAAGAAACAGAATTACAGATGAGCACCTTTCATCAGTTTTCTGAATTTCTGCTTCGCAAATGGAACCGGACTATGATGAAATTTTGATGAAACAGTCTCAATTTCATTTTTCTCATGCACCATCAACCAGTAATGACACCAGAAAATAAAGTGATAATACTTCACATCAAGAATTACACTAAATTCATTTTATATTTTGTGCTTATAGTTTTGTTACCTTTTGCTTTTTTACTATTAAAATAATAAGTGTATATAATAATATATGTATATTAGAGTGGTTTTAGCATATATGGTAGAGTTTCGAAGTATGTGAAAATCAACGGGACAACCCGGAAACTTGTTCGTATAGATAAAAAACTAATAACTGTAAATTTTGAGCCATATCGAACATTGCGTAACCGGGCCCTAGCCCTCTAAAATTTGAAAAAGTCGTTTTTTTATTTTTATTTTATTTTGGTTTTTTTATTAACCAGTCCACCCTAATGGTGAAATTATATATTGTGTCGACAGAGGAGGTTAATACAAATCCAAAATTAATTTATTTTTTGTAATCGGTTTAAAATTAATGGAGTTATGATTTTTTAGTCACATCATACTTGTATATTTCGATATTTCATGTTTTTAGATATTACCAATTAATGCATTTTTATTAAAATCTCTTGTGATACTCTTCAAAGTTTAATAATAAAAACTTCTTTTGTTCCTTGTCATTGGTTAATAGAGTATTACATTCTTCGATTAATTTGAGTTTTCATTCTAAAATGTCATTCACAACAAGAATTTTGTTAAGAATCTCACTGCCGGCAATATAATCCAGACATTGGGGCCAAATCTTGGATTCAAATTTCATAGCCCGCACTGATGAATAATACGTAATAATTATTAAATCGTTTACATTGTGACCTAATCCTTCAGCGACGGTAATCAGAAGATGAACGGCATTTATGTCACTTATTTTACACTTGTCTAAAGCAGATGAGAACCTTTTATTGATAAATACAATTTTTCCTCGTTGTTGTTGTGGTTCTATGTCCTGATCCAGATCTGAGGTAGGATTAATATTCAAATCAGCTGGACTGTTACTACTATTTTCGCTTGAATCGCTGGCTTCTTGTTTCCATTGACACAGAAGTGGACGAGACTGCCATTTCTTGATCAGATTTTCTCTTCCTTCTCTACTTCTAACCGCTTCAAATGTCTTTCCACTTGCACTGCGAAACTTTCAATGCCATTGATTGATCCTTATCTTACATTCTCTCTCTGCATTAATAGAAATGGGTTGTCTTCTTCAATTGTGATTGTTTGCAATGCATTTTCAGAAGCAATTCATTGAAACTTTTAACAAATTATTGTTCTTTATTTATATGTGCTGCAGTTTCTCGAGAAGAACGCTTACTAAGATTTTGCCAATTTTTATGCCATAACTACATTTTATCGATGCGACGTTGTTTGCGTTGAATCGGAATATGAGCCTTTGACTAACAGACAATACTTCCACAACTAGCGTTTCACTGAAGCGTAAATTTATTAAGTACTCGCTGATTGGAGAAAAACAAAGATACCACTTGCTTCCTAGATGGTAATTTTGTGCAAAGTATTTGGCTATGCGGTAATCCAATTAAATAAAATGCATCCGCAAATATGGTTCTTCCACTCATTTTGAAAGCAACTTTATAATATCGTTACAAAATGCCGCCGAAAACATCAAACCAGATTAATCAGGTGTTAATCTGCGCCACAGGCCGCAAGAAAATCACCCACTCTATTACGCACATAAGGGCACGCACGGATTATCTCTTGCGAGCTGTGGTGCATCAAACTAATATTACCAAATGTCAAAAGATAAAAATAAGATGGGGTTACCAATTGAAGTGAAGCGTCTGGTTCACTTAGTCATGGCTTTCTTATTATGTAATTTCAATTTCAATGAATAGAGGGGCATTACAAAATTCATAACTTCGTCAATTTTAGTCCAATTTCAAGAAATAAATACTTTTTGGATACATATTAACGTCCTTTATCCACAAAATATATATTTTGGCCATTTAGGTGGACCGTTTAATATTAGGATGAACCAAAATAAATAAAAAAATAAAAAACCGACTTTTTCAAATTTTAGAAGGCTAGGGCCCGGTTACGCAATGTTCGATATGGCTTAAAATTTACAGTTATTAGTTTTTTATCTATACGAACAAGTTTTCGGGTTGTCCCGTTGGTTTTCACATACTTCGAAAATAAGAACCACTCTAATGTATATGTTTATAGAACACATAAATTAGTTAACGATTAAGCATTATTCTTTGGCCCGCTACGATTGTCTAGTTATTACAAATGGCCCGTCTTAAAAAAAGTTTCCCCACCACTGCCCTAGGGGGTTGAGGGTAGTGGGTCGAGTTTCATATCATGTCCCCCTCCGAGGCGAACAAATTTTAATTTTTTTTTATTCGATGTGTTGTTTTCAAAGTCTTCTCTTAAATTGAACACCCTGTATACATGGCAAAGTTAAAAATTTGTATTCGATAAATTTATTTTTACATGTATGTATCACTTACTATCATAGAGGATGCAAGTACTGAAACACTGACTTGAACAATTAAACAATTTTAACGCTCTTTGCCTCTACATGTTTTCTTCAGAGACCGATAAGATATATGACTAAGTGAAAATTAAAATCATATAAATAAAATTAATATACAATTGTGTTCAATGAAGAGTTGTACAACGTTTGTACTTTGGTACTATATAGTAGGCAGGTTGTAAAGCACTTACTTTATACATTGTAAATGTGCAACACTTAGTTGCACACGACTGCACACATATTTCGACTGACCAAATACTAAACCTGTAAGTGCGCCACTAATTGAAAAAGTTTGGGAACCCCTGAGTTATTTAAACAACAAACGAAAAACAATTGAAAGCCAAACTCAATTTTTTGAGCGCATCTATATATATATATATTAATACAACATTTTGTACACAGAAATTTCAAAACTTGATGATGCGTTCAAGAGTTATTCTCAAAAAACCAAAACCATTGAAAGTCACATTAAACTTCTTTGAGCGCATCGATATCTATTCGACTATACTCGGCGCACCGAATCCGTGGTATATTGGATGTGCGTGATCTTCGCGTGATGTTCGCTGATTGGTCAGCGCAAACACATGTGAAGCGCGTGTCACGCAGCCGAAATGTAGTGATTACGTTATATCCATAAATCAGTCTTTTTCAATTACAATTAAATAGGAAGTGTAAATAGTTAAAAGAAAAAAAATTGTATATTCTTGTGTTGTTTGATTTAAGTGTTATATTTCCGACACAGAACTAAAATGTGGCAAGGCAGTGTGAATCAGGCTTTTCATATCGTCTCGACGAACTATCACGAGGACGAGGGGTGAACGCAACGTGACCATACCACCGATTCGGTGCGCCGAGTATAGTACAGCATTTTGCATCCAGAATTTTCAAAATTTGGTGACCTGTTCAAGAGTTATTCTCAAGAATACGAAAAACAATATTAAAAGTCAAATTTAATTTTTTGAGCGTTTTGGTATCTATTCGACCACATTTTGCAAGGAGAATATTTAAAGTCTGCTCTTCCGTTTAAGATGTATCTTAAATGTTGTTTTCAAGAATTGGATTATGTTGCTTGTTTAAAAGCTGCGACTGGAATTGAGACATTTCAAAACTGAAATATCGTTTCGAAAATGCATGGGCTTTAATATACCAAGGCATATGATGAATTTAACCTTTAAATTAATTGAGTTAGAAAATGAGTAAAAATTTTAAAATGTTTTTTTTCTTACCCAAATTCATCTCCAGATCACGGTGTGAGCATGGTTTAAAAAATAATTATGTAAAATGCCGAGATATACTCTCTCCGTGCACAGTTCGAGAAAGTATTATTGTTGCGATTCTAATTCGGAATATGAACAGAAAAGTTTTGAAGAGACTAATTTAACCATTTTTGGAAAATATCAGTGTCTGTGTGTTAGTGTGTCTGTCAGTAGATGCTACATTTTAAAGATTTTTGTTCACGAAAATGTTATAATGTGCGCATTATTTAATTGTATGGGCAGCATTAACGGGGTACATTTAACACTCAATTTCTTAAACACGCATTTGCGTGTTTAATATGCTTATTAAACAAGCACACGCATTTATGATAATATTTTGTTTACCTTGTTTAATACTGATTTTAATTTTTTTTCAATTATAATTGTAATTACAACTTTAATTTCGATTTTAATTATCCAAAGTATAGTGCACAACTCGCATATAATGGCTATTAATCACTCAAACGGTTTGCTCCACTCGCCTACAACTCGTTCCGCAAGCATTTCGCAAACATGGCTATTAATCATAGCCATCATTATATGCTCGTTATACAATATACTATTAAAAAACACTTCTCAAATAAATATATTGATGAAGTAGATCCGCTTTTTCGCATTTTCTCGAGATAAACAACTAGAGATAAAAGGTTTCTGAAAACTTCTATTCAATTGGGTAATTTTCAAATTGTTTGTTTTCTTTTTTCTATTTAAAGAAAACAGTAAGGAAGATTGATGGGAATTCGGGTCAAGGACGCGAAAATAATAGTGCGAATTGGCGTAGGCATTGTGCCAAAATATTTTGAATATAGAATATTTTGCATGGTCATCCAAGGTCATTTGGTGTCTTAAAAAAATTAAAAAAACAAATTTCTCATTTTTTGAGGTAGAAATCGTTGAAGTGCACGCCGTTTTTTTTTCACTATTTCATAAAAGTTGATTAATTTTACCTCTGACAGGAACTTTTAATATATTTCGAGTGGTGCGTCATCCCTAAAAATCCAATTCCTATTTTTTTCTATTTTTTCAATTTTACAGGTAAGGGTTGAGGTTTAGCCAAAACACTATCAAATACTTTTATGTAGCATTTTGCAATACAAAAATTTTGGTTTTTAATTTTTCTATCTTTAATAGTAAAAAAGTTATAACCAATTTAAATTTTTTTTCCTATTTGATTTTTCAATTTTTATTGATTAAAAATGTAGATTACATATATATTATATATTATTATAATTCACTTTACTATAATCACAAATGAACAAAAACCGATTTCTACATTAGTAACTCTGTAATTTTTAGAAAATTATAAATAGATTTACACATATTTTTTTTGTATTAAGGCTAAAAATGTAAAACTAAAATTTTCGTCTTGAAAAATGCTACAAAACATGTCTTATAAGTTTTTCTGCTAAATATCCACCTGTGCGCTTATAATTGGTAAATATCGACAAAAATTGAAAAATCAAGTAGGAAAAAAATTAGTTATAACTTTTTTACTATTAGAGATAGAAAAAAAATGAAAAAAACAAAATTTTTGTCTTACAAAATACTACAAAAAAGTTTTAATTAGTTTTTTGGCTAAACCTGAACCCTTACCTGTAAAATTGAAAAAATCGAAAAAAAAGAAGAAAATTCGATTTTTAGAGATGGCGCACCACTCGAAATGTGTTAAAAGTTCCTGTCAGAGGTAAAATTAATCGACTTTTATAAAATAGTTAAAAAAAAACGGCGTTCACCTCAACGATTTCTGCCTCAAAAAATGAAAAATTTGTTTTTTTAATTTGTTTGAGAAACCAAATAAACTTGGATGACTTTGAAAAAAATTCTGTTGATAGGTCTCTTGGTAACCTACCTTGATGAATTTTTTCAGAATTTTGAATTAAACACATGGTCAGATAAAAAATTAATACAAAAAATAACCCTTTTAACCCCATATAAACCATGTCCGCCGATAATTATTACCTCAAGATATAACATTATTTGGTTAATTAAGAATTCCGAATCTGGGGGCATTTCACCTATCTTATCCGGGGGGACCCTTTGTATACAAAAATTGCACTAATATTTATTTAACCCTAATTGTACAATTGGTAATTTATGGAATTTCTGCACACGAGTTTGAAAACCACAATTGAGTTAAGATGAAGATAAAACCGTCACTACGGTATTATTTAATGAAAACAGATGAATAGAAATATGAATATTAATATCATCCTCCAAAGATTACATTTCCATAAGAGAGTCATATTATGAGAAAATATTGTTATCTTTGCTGAAAAACATAGCAATCTCATATACAACCCCGAAAACAATCCATTAAATGGATAAAATAATATATATTTCGAATATTTATTTTATTGGGATACATGGATCTGGCACTAATTGAACAACAGCTTAAAGTTATGAACTCTCCAACGGAAGTCTTGCGAAAGTCCTCGATACGCGCCCTGGAGAAGGAAACTTATTGAAGGGCTGAAATGATCCGAGAGGGCTACTCTTATTGACCCGGACTTTATTTAGCTACTGAACAAATGAATCGTGATAAATAAAAATATATTTTGTAAATTTTATGGAACTAACAATAGCAATAGCGGAGGATCACACAATATGTGTTACGATTTATTATTTATTTTGCGTTGATTAATGTTTCAATATCAGCAGCGGCATGAAAAAATGCGAGAATTTTTTCACGTCTTATTATTTATTAAATACTTGATTAATCTGTCAGTCGTTCAAATGATAAAAGAGCGCTTTAAAAGTCTCACAGGAGAGATGAATATCATTCCAGTAGGCGTATAAGGAAACCTCTTCCGCTTTCATGCGATGGTGACAGTGACTGACGGCGAACCATAATAATTATATGTTTTTTTTCTTAGTCGCATGTCACCCTCTCCAGTAAACGTCTCTTTCCTTTCTTCTTTAATCTGTTTATAACGCCACCCTCTGTATTTTTTCGGATCAGTCTCTTGCGAGTTAATAGAAAACGATTTCGGCTGTGCGGAGCGCTACTCCTAATTGGGGATACACCTACTACTAGGAACCCTCCACTTTGCACTAATTTTACGACCCTTCTAAGGACATTTATTAATGTAGTGATGTGGGGTTATTCGGGGGAATGAAATGGAATTGTTATTGCTCATTCGATTGCGTTTCCACGTTCTTATGCGGGCTGGCTCGGCGGTACAAATTGAATTGTGGATTATTTACCGATCGATGATATTATTGCTCATGATTACTCCGATAGCAATCAACGGAATATGCGGATTATCTATTTCCATAATGTGCTTAGCTTAAACTAATATTAATTCAATTGTACTTTAGAGTAGTTTGCATCAGTTATCTATTCTATGGCAGTATATCGAACATGAGAACTCTAGTCATAATATTTCTATAATGGAAAATAATATTCAATCGAGACAATAAATCCCAATTATAAATATGTATAGAAAACACAAAACGGGTGATTATTTTCAATCTGGGATCTAATTTTCCTTTTTCTGAATTCCCCTTATGATCTAAGTCATAAGACCATTAAAATATAAACATTATACGTATTATCTTCTTTTTCTTTATAAGAAAATATTTACTAACTTTTTAATGTACCTGGAGACCATTTGGATAATATGAAAAACGACTGTTTAGGTGTTGCCAACATTATTAAATGAAAATGTTTGTATTTTGAAAATTTGGCACATTTTACGTGAGCTATGAACTTTTCGAAGTAAAAGAAATATTCCAAGAGATAAAATTCAAAACAAGAACATTTTTTCTCCACGACCACTGTAAATTTAAGTATTCTGAAATTAATTTTGATCATAGAACGTTTACATTCTCTTGATATCGAACAAAATACTATGTGCCTATGTGTTTTGCTTGTAATTCATTTAATAACAAGTAATGAAATGAATATTCTCATACCGTTCCGAATAAAACAATTGGCATTAGATGTCACAACTAATATTAAAACGAAAGTTCTTTCTGTTCATTATTTTATTTGTTTATTTTGTCGTGGAGAAAGTATAGTCAGTAAGAATGGAAATTCTGACGCTAATGGAACCAGGAGCATCAGAATTTCCATTCTTACCGAGTAGCATATACTTTCTCCACGCCCATGACACAAAATAAATAATAAAATAATTACATGTTTATGGTTATGTTTATAGTATTTTGACAATTTGTCAATTGAACGATGTGAGAATATTCATTCTCTGAAGGCGCGTTTAAACCAAACGAACGTAGAGCTAGAGCTAGAACAAGAGCATTCTTTCTCGATCTTTCAGTGTAAACGAAAGATCGTTCTTAGCGTTTACACCAAAATATCAGCGAGCAAGAATGAGAACCAAGAACTAGAATTCTTGCACGTAGATATTTAGATCATCCGAACGAATGCTCATTGCTCATTCGTATCAATTCTGTGGTTGGTAGTCCTTCTTTATGGCCGACTCTGACAGCAATGTTATAATTGCAAGTGCTGCATTTATTATTCTGTCTCAAAAACTCAAAAAGAAAAGAAGGAAGAGACGTTGTTGGGTGACAAATTTAATGCAGCGAAGGATACTGGATAATATAGGTGAAACGATGACGGATATGCAAGAAGAAGAAGAAAGCGGTCAATTCCAAAATTTCTGTAGAATGGCGTCAGAGGATTTTGACCATTTATTATTTCTGGTCAGCAAGAAAATTCGGAAAGCAAGTACGAATTTTAGAGACTCGATTCCTGCATATGACAGACTAGCAGTGACTTTAAGATTTTTGGCAACTGGAGATTCCTATGAAAGCCTGATGTATTTTACTAAAATATCTAATTCCATAATATGTAATGCTGTATCTGAAGTACGTGCTGCGATAAATGAAGCATTGCATGACTACGCTAACAACAACATTATTATACTCACTATTTTTGAGACATGTATTGGAGAAATAAACAAAAGGTACTTAATAGTATTTTTTAAAACACAAAAAGTAATTGAAAAAGAAAAATTTACTTAAAATTGTTAACGTAATACAGTGAAGAATCTCTAGTTTCTCCAGTTTCAGTATTATCCGGAATGAATAATTGTTGGCCTGTGTGTGAACTGTTTTCCATTACTGTTGTTATCTGGTTGGGTGGTGGTTGATCTGTGTTTATAGAATGCAGTAAGGTACTTTGTAAACTGTCCGAATATGAAGACATCGGAGTTGATGCTAAATTTGGCTC
This sequence comes from Ocypus olens, assembly GCA_910593695.2. Taxonomy (NCBI): domain Eukaryota; kingdom Metazoa; phylum Arthropoda; class Insecta; order Coleoptera; family Staphylinidae; genus Ocypus; species Ocypus olens. Next base: position 17,968,964 of record OU343052.1, on the reverse strand, counting down.
AAACTCAAATTTCCCCAAATCAGCGTCGAACAGTATATTATTTATATAATGTTCAACATATGCTTTCGTCCGTTTTGAATATTCACGATGTTTTGAAGCTACAAGATTCCCAAAAGCTTGACTCTTGTCCATTTTCTTCGATTCATATGTATCTTTTAAAATACGGTAGGCTTCGTTCACTCGATCTTCAAGTTTAGATTTTTTGGTGGTATTTTCGTGTGGCTAGATCGTAGGGAAGTTGAAGGTTTCAATTGTGTTGTCGTGTTGCTTAATTCTACCGAAGTTAGAGGTTGTGGATGTGTTGTTGAGTCTGAATGTGTACCTCCATTAGGGCCCACTACCGCAGCTCCTTCATGTTCATTTCGCTCATTCTCCTGCTGATCAGCCTAAAAGAACAGTTTAATTAATATACACCCTAAATTAAGTTTTTATTCATTCCAGACACCGTCAACAGAAGACGCATGGCTATCTATTGCTCAGGAATTTAATGAAATGTGGAATTTCCCAAACTGTGTTGGTGCTATAGATGGGAAGCACTGCATCATACAAGCACCTGTTAAGAGAGGAAGCGACTTCTTTAATTATAAATCCACATTCAGTGTGGTATTAATGGCCGTTGTAGACGCTAACTACAAATTTTATATTCGCCGATGTTGGTTGTCAGGAAAGAATATCAGATGGCGGAGTTTTCAGAAACACTACTTTTTATCAGAAACTACAAAATAATGAATTAAATTTGCCTAATGACCAAAGCCTTCCAGGAAGACAAAAGAATGTGTCATTCGTATTTGTAGCAGATGACGCATTCCCATTACAAAGACACATCATGAAAAACGCATTTACAACTATCGTTTGTCAAGAGCAAGACGAATAGTAGAATATGCGTTTGGCATACTTTCAACAGTTTTTCGTGTATTGCGAAAACCTATGTTACTACAACCAGATAAAGCATCTCTCATCATTATGGCCTGCGTAAATCTCCATCATAATTTGATGAAAAGGAAAGCTTCTAGGAAGCTTATAATCCACCGGGCATGATGGACAGAATTGAAGATGGCGTCGTTATTCCAGGCCAGTGTAGAAATGTGGATTGTTTATCCTCATTTCTCCCATTACCTAATACTGGGCGAAGACATACTTTACAATGTGAAAATATAAAAATATTGCATAATTGGATTTAGTTTCTATGAACACCTTTTCTGAATTTTTTATAAATTTACTTACCATTTGTTATAATAAATAAACATAAGTATCTACTCACCATGTTTTCATTTATGTTAGTGTCGAAATCGAATATTTATCCATCAAAAAGTGCATACTTTTAAATGCAAACCATTTCGAATTATAGGTGCAGTCGGCACCGCTGCCTGATTTCGTACTCATTGTTTTTTGCCTTTCTCGGTGGTAAGATACAAGAAGTGAGTCCATCTTTTTTTTTACTTCTTCAACATTACGTTCTAGTATATTTGCAATTTCCTGCCAAGCATCTTGTTTGCGAGTTGTATTTTTATGATGTTAAAACGTCGGATCCCACAGACATCTGGAATTTCGATAGGCTTCTATCATAAATAAGCATTTCTCTTGAGACCAATTCATAGTTGATCTCGAACACAAGAACACTTTGAAGAGACCGCTCCGGGGAGCGAGTACGTCCGAACACGCAAGAACGCTTTAAGCAACTGTTCGCACGCTCTAGTACCGTTTACACCAAGCGAACGAGCATTATTAGAATATTCCATAGAATCTTTGTGAACGCAGCAAAAATAACGAAAGAATGTTCTACGTCTGTTTATTTGATAGAGTGGGGATAGAATGAGCATTCGCTCGTCTGATGTAAATCGACCTTAACAAACGTAAGAATGTGTTCATTCTATGATCGACATTGATTACAGAATACTTAAATTCTATTGTGGTCGTAGAGAATAAAACACTTAGCCTTGGATGTCATTGTGAAAATACCACAAACATAACCACAAACACGTAACAATAAAACACTTGTTCTGTCTGTTCATTATTTTATTTGTTTATTTTGTCAGGTCATGGAGAAAGTATAGTCAGCTACTCGCATCGAATTTCCATTGTAACCTTGTTACAGAATATACTATTCTAGGCTATTATCGCGAAGAATATTGGTATTGTATGTTAGGAGTAACAAATCATCAACATTAACTTAAAACGTAATTATTTCTTATAATAACTTAGTGTCCGTATGCAGTATTGTATGTATGTAATGTATCGTATCATTACATATTCTATTCATTTTATGCTAAACATGTATTTACAATGATTAGGATCATAATAGTACTATTATTTCATTATGCGTTAGTTACTCATAATACGTTAGTTACTAATCAACAAACTATTGTTTCGTATACAGGGCATTTATTTTAACTCTGAATTGTTAATGCCTATGTTCAATCGTAAAATAATCACATCAACTCATTAATAGGTAGGCAATCATACTTCAGCTTCCGTTTATAAGACACTAAAAGAATTTAAATACAATGCTTACAAGTTTTCAAATCATCAGCAATTCCGTGAAACCGTGTTTAATTTAATTAACCTAACTTTATTTTTAATGCGTTAAGCTGTGTCACTATCACCTTTGTGTACTTGGTTGCATACAATTTCAATTAAATACCATGCGTTGATGTGATTATTTTACAATTGAACATAGGCGTTAATAAAAATATGTTCAATGTTAAAATAGAAGCCCTGTGTATATCATCAATGGACCTTAGTTACTCATAATACGTCAGTTACGAAAGAAACCTTAATAAGAACGTGCAAATTTTGGGGTTATTATTTTTATATGTCAGACATAATTTATTGATTTGATAGTATCAGCACAGTCGATGATACAATGAAGCTTTGAATATAACTCCAATAGCGATTTATAATAATCTCGATCGTTTTTAGGTGACTCGCAAGATATTCTCGTTATAGTATTTATTAATATATATTTGTTACATAATTCAATATTTTAAAGTAGTACTAATAGCATAGGCCAACAATTTGTAACTGTTTTTTGTACAGACTTGGACCTGATACTTATTTTTTGATAAATTTTGGATCACTGCTTTAAAAACTCATTTTTGTTATACAATATTTTTGTTTCAATAAATTATTTGTTTATAGTCTTAGTAGGACTTTATTTTGCAGAGTTTCGAACAGGTTGAATATTTACATATTCAGGCTATATTTCGTTTTATTAAAATTATTTACTGTTTCTGCCTCAAATTTATGACGCATGTGTGTAAAATTTTAAAATTATCATTAAAAATGTTTTTTTATCTATTGAGTGGTTGGCGTATATAAACGTAGTTTTTTGGTTAATGAAGCAATTTTGGTGTTCAGCAATTCGATCTTCAAAGCTGGGGCCTATTAGTCCGATATACACCATCCGGCAATCACACTCTAACAAGTAGACTCCCGATTTTTTTTTGTTTTTAACATTTTTTTCTCTGGCACTTCATGAATTTATGTAATGCGTTATTAGTTTTAAAAGCAACCGAAACGTCAGAAGGCTGGGGGGGGGGGTGCAACATAAGTTAGTGAAGAATCATTCATTTTTGGTTTACTATTATCTGAAGGGAAAATTAAGTAGGTTTTTTTGTTTTTGTTTTTTATTTAAAATATTCATTATTACATTTTTGGAGAAGCCATTGTTATATCAAATTTTTCAAATTCTGTTTAATTCGATCTTAAAATTTGATTCTGACAAAGGAATGCTCTAAAGTCTACAAATAAATGAGTTATATGCTGCTGGTTTATAAGGCATAGGATGAAAGGATTTAAAGTGGATGGTGGTATCTGTATGAGTGGGTTTGTGAAAAATATTAAATTCCAGTTTATTGTTTTTATGGGAAATAATTAGATCTAAGAAATTAATCGTTTTGTCAACTTCAATTTCCAACGTAACTTTTATATTATTGTATATCTTGTTTAGATATGCTAAGAAAATATTAAGGAAATTCAGTAATTAGGTCACAAACTGATGTGAGAAAGCTGAAAATAGCAGTTAGTTATTTTCCTATGTGTTAATAGATGGCTTACAGTCCCGACCTAGCCCCAAACGACTATCATCTGTTTGGTCCACTCAAAAGGCAAACAATTCGAGGGTGATCACGATCTTCAACAAGAGGTACGCATGTGGTTCAGACGGCAGCCCAAGGAATTTTATGCAGCAGTTATTGGGGCATTAATAAAGCGATGTGATAAGTGTATAAATGTTAGTCGAAAAATAAAACTGGTTTTTATATTATTTTTTTATGATACCTTTTGTGACCTAATTGTGACTGAATTCCCCTCATATTTGCTGTAGTTGTACCTTGGAAGCAAACCAAGATATTTACTAATTGAATTTCTAAATTATCTAAAAAAAAATCTGCTAATAATGGACTTAGGGGATTACCCATTGCTAAACCAGCCAAATGGTTTCGAAGGAGTTTGGAAGTAGTTTTGTTTCAAATATAAATCTAAAAGGTTTAAAATTTCGGCTGAAATAACTTGATTAACCCCCTTTGTTGTGAACAGTTCATCTACGATCGATGCCGATTACCTCATGTAATGGCACGCCAGTTACATCAAAGGATGCCAAATTTGTCGATTAGTTCCAATGGATTTTTAATAGAAAATTTATTTTAATATAAAAAGCAAGCGATAGTAAAAGTTTTAGGATTTCTTTCATTAAAAATTTTGCCAGATTACTACATGGCGCATGATAAAGCCACTGTGTGGCGAAACATATGTCGCAGTGTTTCGACATTAAAACATTGTGAAAATTCTCAACACACGTGTTTTATTTACCACATATAATAAAGTTAATTCTTCGTCGCAGATTTATTCCGGAATTTACGTGTATGAGGGCTTTTTGTAAGCGAAATATCTCGATTTGTAAAAAACTTCCAGCATAAATAACATGCTATTCCATCGTGTCTTTATAAACTTGTTCCTTTATATATTTTTGTAAAAAAACATCTTTACAACTTTTCGTATTTTCTTAACCAGAGGACTAATAGTAATATGACTGATATTGATATTACTTACTAAAGTAGACTCTATAACAACACCGTCAACATTTTATTCCTCGTCCACATCTTCCTCTTCGTCGTGGATTTCGCAAACAAGTGCTTCGTTTGGTGTTGACTTATAAAGTATATCGGTTATAGCTAGATGCCATTTTGCACATTTATATTTAAACTAGCTGATCCGACAGACGTTGTCCTGTCTTAACTATGAATATTGAATTCGAATTGGTATAATTCATAAAAAGAAAATATTCAAAAACATAGTGTTTATTATTGTAATGCTCTATGATACACAACATTCGCTGCGCCGTCGTCCGTGCGTGGCCCATTAAAATCAAGCAAAGTAACTGGTGACGAACGACGGCTCTGCTGCGCTGCGCTGTCGTCCGTGCGTAACCCTTAAAAATTAAGAAAGGTAACTGGTGACGAACGACGGCTCCGCTGCGCTGCGTCGTCGTCAATACGTGGCTTATTACTGGTGACGAACGACGGCTCCACTGCGCTGCGCCGTCGTCCGTGTGTGGCCCATTGAAATTAAGCAAATAAAGTGGTGACGATAGTGGCCGAAAACGGTTTAGGCTTCAAAAATTCATATTTTTTTTAATAATCAACGGATTTGAACTAAATAACAAAATTATTAAAGCTTAAGAATGGAAGAAGTGTATTGTTAATAATAAAAACATCTATCGACAGTTGAAATTTTTTTTTTCGAATTTTTGAAATTCATGATCGCTTTAACGTGCAATTATTGCTTCAAAAATTCATAACTTTTTTAATAATCAACGGATTGGAACTAAATAACAAAATTATTAAAGTTAAAGAACGTAAAAAGTGTATTGTTACTAATAAAAACATGTATCGCGAGTTGAAATATTTTTTTAGAATTTTTGAAATTCATAATCGCTTTAACGTGCAATTATTGCTTCAAAAATTCATAACTTTTTTAATAATCAACGGATTTGAACTAAATAACAAAATTATTAAAGTTAAAGAATGTAAGAATTATATTGTTACTAATAAAAACATGAATCGGCAGTTGAAATATTTTTTTTAGAATTTTTAAAATTCATGATCGCTTTAACGTGCAATTATTGCTTCAAAAATTCATAACTTTTTTAACAATCAACGGATTTGAACTAAATAACAAAATCATTAAAGTTAAAGAATGTAAGAAGTGTATTGTTACTAATAAAAACATGTATCGCGAGTTGAAATATTTTTTAAGAATTTTTGAAATTCATAATCGCTTTAACGTGCAATTATTGCTTCAAAAATTCATAACTTTTTTAATAATCAACGGATTTGAACTAAATAACAAAATTATTAAAGTTAAAGAATGTAAGAATTATATTGTTACTAATAAAAACATGTATCGGCAGTTGAAATATTTTTTTTAGAATTTTTAAAATTCATGATCGCTTTAACATGCAATTATTGCTTCAAAAATTCATAACTTTTTTAACAATCAACGGATTTGAACTAAATAACAAAATCATTAAAGTTAAAGAATGTAAGAAGTGTATTGTTACTAATAAAAACATGAATCGCGAGTTGAAATATTTTTTTAGAATTTTTGAAATTCATAATCGCTTTAACGTGCAATTATTGCTTCAAAAATTCATAACTTTTTTAATAATCAACGGATTGGAACTAAATAACAAAATTATTAAAGTTAAAGAATGTAAGAAGTGTATTGTTACTAATAAAAACATGTATCGCCAGTTGAAATTTTTTTTTTAGAATTTTTGAAATTCATGATCGCTCTAACATGCAATTATTGCTTCAAAAATTCATAATTTTTTTTAATAATCAACGAATTTGAACTAAATGGCAAAATTATTAAAAAAATTCTCAACCGCGCACAGAATCTTCCGCAGAATATTTTAATTCGTAACACCACCGCGAGCGACATTCCAACCACCAAGAGATGGCGCGCGTATTATAAATCAATCGTTATCACCAATTTATGTATTTAAAGCCGACTTAATTGTTCATCGGATGCAAGTGTTGCAATTGAGCTCTGTGCAGCATTTGCTGTTAATATTTTGTTTATATTTTTTTTATAATTTCAGCCCATTAAAACCCATTAATAACCGTCGGCGCAAACAATGGAAAAGGAATAACTGATCGAGCGGTCGATTGCCGAGAGTAGAAAATTATTAAAGTACTAAAATCGCTATTAAAAAATAGGGGTTGGTGGTGGAAGGGTGAAAATTTAGGGTTGTATGTATTTTTTAATGCCGAATCATAAAAAAATAAAAATAAAAAATTTTGTCCAAAAAATAAAAATAAAAAATTTGCGGTGGACCACCCCTATTATTTAGGGGTATTAAAAATAGTTTACGTCCTATTCTCAGACCTGCTCAATATACACACAAAATTTCATAAGAATCGGTCAAGCCGTTTCGAAGGAGTTTTGTTACAAACACTGTGACACGAAAATTTTATACAGGGTGTTTCAAAATTCATGCACCAAAAATTTTCTGCGTACTCCTCGTAGATAAAAAGAAAAAAAACCCTTATGACAAATCTCGATTTTCCACAAAATAGCGTGGATTAAACCCCCTCGCAGAAATATTTAAGAGACGCCACTGTTCATCTATCAATGAATACTTTCGTTCGCTTGTATAAAAACACACGGTGCCGATTTTAAGTGTGGACGCATGAATGAATGGTGACCTAATTTCGAGCGGGCTGTTGAAATTTGATCTTAACATAAACAGTACGGTGAGGCTTAATAAAACCGACGCACAAATTTCAAGTTCATCTTATTTATTATGCATTTTTTTTTATTGTTCCTGGCGGCTTCCTACACTTGTGCATTTTTATTGCTGTACAATTGTATCCCTTGCAGTCCTACTACTTCAAATCACGGGGGGTAGGTGCTGTAAAGTGATATTCCTTTGTTACCCAAGGCCAAGACCTAATTTGGAATAACACATGTTTAGAAAGTCCGTAAAAACATGTGTGTTTCCTCGAAGATACAAATCGGTTTTAAAAATTCCAAGGGCGACGATGGGGCTGCACAGTTTGACCAATCAATGCCCTCTACAAATTCACCCCCATCAATTGAAGACGGTGAAAAACCGAAAAAAGAATTCAGTTAGTTTCTGCTTGTAAACTGAGTTGGTAATTATGGCGTTAATACCGTTTGATAATCACGAAAATTTGTACTGACTGACACGACATTTACTTCTAAATAACTCGATGGTACATTGACCTAATTTGTGTGCTGCATAAACATTAAAATCCACACCGTTTGTTTATCTAATGCCGGCAGTACAAGCTTGAGAGATGAAGACCCGAGACCAGGTGAGCGCGAACGTGTACGGCGGTGTACTCGCCTTTCTACGCGCGAACGAAACTATTCATTAATGGGAGCATTGGCGTCTCTTCAATATTTCTGCAAGGGGATTTAATCCATGTTATTTTGTGGAAAATCGAGATTTGTCATAAGGGTTTTTTTTTCTTTTAATCTACAAGGAGTACGCAGAAAATGTTTGGTGCATGAATTTTGAAACACCCTGTATATTAGATATCGCCGATTGCGAATTGATGTCCATTCATCAAACGTAACACTAAATAGTTTGGCTTTAGATTTAAGCTGGGCTATTTCGTCCCTGATGGTGGTGTGAATTGTTTTTCTTTGGAATTTCTTTGAATCCACCAGCAACTAATCCTTCTCTAATATCGATAGATGTGTTAAAAATATTAAATGATAGGCCATCCCGAGCAGACATACGAGCCAGAACTTTAGCTAGACCTTCATTTTTATCTTTTCTGAAAAAACTTGTAATTAAATTGGATTTTTTATATTAACTTGGTTGATCCTGATCACTGCTTATACTTGAAGTTATCATGCGTAATCGCCCAAGAGCAGTGATAATTACGAAATAATTTTGGTATTTAGATACGAAAGCGGCTTACTTCTACTAAGTAAGCCGCCTGAGGACATAAATGCCAAAATTATAAGGATTTATCATTGCTCGAGGGCAATGATAAATCAAATAATTTCTGACATATTAAATTCACTTTAACAACTATGACATTTATTATAAATAAATTATACATACATAAATGTGGAAATATATTATTTATAGGAGTAGAGTCATTAATGAATTGATCGATGGATAATATGCTCGCCGTACCAAATCGTGACATTTCAATTTCTCGTATGTGACGTTTGAAAGAAATGAGTTCGTTTATGCATAAACATGGCGATTTTCATTATCCGGGCACTTACCGCTGGCGATAATTGACCCGCCGTTTTTCGTTCTAATTGGTTCATTTTTGACACATGACGTATAATGTGCTAACTTCATCGGCATTTCATAACAGTCAGAAATTATCTTACTAATTTTCTTTTATTTGTTCCATGTATTATTTTTAAATGTGTATGTAGACCACTGGTAGATCCTCCCCCGCAACTTATTTCTTTTGAACACTGTTTTCACTTGGCTAGTTGACCATTTCTTTCAATAAGAAAATGATGCCAAACGGAAGATTCATTGTTGCCTTTTCTGTGTTCAACAAATTCACTTTCTGTTGACAATTCGAATAAAAATAAATCTAACAAAAAAATTCGTACAATATTAAATTATTATGGCCCGTCTAAATATACAAGAACATCTAGCAAAATAGCGGAACAACAACAATCAGTAAACACAAACTCACTTAACTATATTCAGACTTATACTGTTACATACACGTATATCACTGCAAGTAAAATAATAAGGGCCGAATAAAAACTCGTGGAACAGATTTATTGCATATACATGGAACGGCAAGATCTAGTACCCGGGGATTCACAGGATTTATCGTGTGAAACATGCACGGCGTCAAGTTAATTTCCATGTTGACTATTTTGTGGTGGTGTGGTGTGGCGCCATAGAAATTTAAACACGTATTTACTAAATCGTAGTTTAATTAAATGGAAAAATTTTCCATTTTCAAGTTTGTATTTTCTAATATTATAGACACAACGTACTCAATTGTCATGGAAGAAACTGATTTTGCGGTATTGCGAGCTCTTGTTCAATTTAATTCACGCAACAAATAGTGCTTTTATAACACAAAAGAGTGCTAATCCGCCTCCCGCTGCCTGCCCAAGTGCCAATTCGTTTTAAACCTAAGCGGTTCGCCGAATTACGCTTGCCTGTTCGGACATGTTCCGACTTCAACATTCTCGTTGCACCCTACCACTACCCACAAGAGCCACTCAACCCGGGAGCAAAGGAGGGCGTGGAGGGTGTAAAGCCCGATGGAGCACACCAAATCACATCAGTTACATTTAGAACAGTTGACACAGCTTTTAAGACAGTCTACACAGACATTCAGGACAGTCGACACAGACGCACATCAGTCAACATTCAGACATCAGAAAAACAGTCGAACACAAACAGCCAACACAGACGTATAAACAGTCACACTTTCAACATCAGTCAGATATCTAGTAGTAACACTACTACTAACGCCAAAGCCGCCGACGTTGACGTCACTGCCGATCTAAAATGATGCTGTTATAGCCCGTTTCTGGAATCTGGCGGCTGTGGTCGTAAAAGAGGGTCGTAGCTGGGTAAGTAGGGGACGTAATATTCTTTATCCCAAACCAATCTTTGTTGAGAAGTACTGATGTAAAAATGCGCATATATAGAAGCGAAGGTAAGTAATAAATGTATGGGATGCAATTAGACAAACCACCAATACCTTTTCTTCGAGGGTACGTCGATCCTCAGGGCGGACCGACCGTTTTACGAACTCAGCCGGCAGATTCCACCGAACAGACTATACCGCCTATTTGCCGATGCTGCCGATCCGCTAATGCCGACAATCCGCCATCGATCCGCCGACTCCGGTGAAGCCACCGAAAGTTTAGTGAAATGTCGATGATTTCTTCTATGATTCATTTTAATATAGATACGCCTTTCAAACAATTTGTATTTTTTCCACTAAATGTTTAAAAAGGAATATGTAAAGTTACATTTTTTGAGGTATGTTATTCTAGAATACAACCAGCTAAACAAAGCCCACATGATTTACAAATAAATTAATTTACAAAGCAATGTACATTAATTGATTTTTCAATTATTTCCCTACAGTCATAAAATTCTCTATTTCCTTTAGCTGGTTGGATTATAGGATAGGGTTTCGCTTAATTGGTTGAATTTTCAGATATGGACCACCCACCGCCCTTCGTATCGTCTTCAATAAAACCTAGAAAACTAAGTTTGTTTGAGGGTATTTCTTTCTGGAGATATTGTGTTACCGGCGCTCTATCGTGACCGCCGTTCTTTGCTAAATCAGCTAATTTACGCTATATCCTAACTCCCGCGATTTTAGTAATTCTTTCATTCAACAATCGGAACAACAAGCCCTTGACCTTTTTCTATATTTCTCCTCGAAACTCATTTACATATTTTATTACACATCGTAAATTCGCCGCTTCATCAATTCTTTCCAAATGCGGTAAGTTTGTAGGAATATGTATTATTCTATTCATAGTACCTCATCTGGCATCATGAAATGTGTATTAAGGCAATCCACATTTTAGGGAACTGTTGTAAAACAGATTGTAGAACTTTCCAGGATTAAGCAAACAAAAGGGCACCCGCTTTGAGTAAACAATAGACCAGATATATCGGTACCAATTATGTTAATCTTGGAAAGATCGAAAACTCATAAAGATTTATTTTCTCTCCCCGTATGTTTCAAATTGTTTATGTTTTTTTTTCTCATTACACACGGCCACATGAGGAACATATATTGTCAACCAATACAACAACATTGAACAATCAGTTCACATTTCATTTTGTTATATTTGTTTTGTATATTGTGTAAATTAAGACGTCATTGTTCCCGTACAACTTAGGGACAATTATTAACAGAAACACAAGACAACAAATTATTTATCATGGACAAAACAACGATGAATTCGACAGCCTAAACAGGTACCCCTAGTGCCCTCGCGGTGCAGAACCGTGAAACACAGGTTCACGGGGACCAATCAGGGACCTCGTTGGCAACGCAACAACCCCGGACACTGTGGGTAGGGGATTGTTTATTTAAACTGTGGCACCCCAAAACAAAAAACAGTGAACGTCGAACAGTCAAACGAACAGTCGAAAGACTGAGTCCAAAACATTTAACACAGTTACACAGTCGAGCTTAACAGTAAGTGATATTCAACAGTCGAGTGTGTGTTTGTACAATCAACCTTCACCACGAGTTTTTTTGGCCACGCACCGTGCAAGCAATCACCACGTCCCTATCGTGCGGTAACCGTGGCAAACCCCAAGTAAGTTTATTATTATTATTATTTTTGTTGTACTTATTTTATGTAGGGTTTTCTTTTATTGTTACTTTTCGTCTTTTTGTTAATTTAATCTACTTGTTTTTGTATATGTTTATTCTTTCTTTATTTCCCTTGTAAATATTGAACATTTCACTTTTTTTCTTTTTTTATGTTTGTTGATTAAAACTGGATGAGGAAAGCATCCTCACTGTTGAAAGTGACATTCTTTTTTTTGTTATGCGTTTAAAAAAAAACTTACAACCGACGGTGAACGTCGTGGGCTGAGCTATCTGATAGTTACGCGTGGGTATCAAGTTAATTCCGTAAGAACTGCCACCCAATTCTTAACAATTGGTTTCGCACACCATAACAGTTGTAAGTTTTAATATCAATATCACACAGTGTAAGCTTAACTGAAAGTTAATCGAGAAGGTGGTGGGTGGATCCTATCCTACAATACAACCAGTTAACTTAAATATAGAATTTCACTAGTGTAAGGAAATTAATGTGCTTTTGTTTGTTTTGTAAACTAGATCCTTTGAAAATTTTCTGAGCTTTGTTTAAGAGTTTAGATTGTAGGAAAGTACCCACTTTTTAAAGGGTGCAGTAAAATACTTTTTAGTTTTCAAAAAACTTTTATTGCACTGAACTCGCAACAATTGTTTCGCCACACTGTGGCTTCTTCAGGCGAAGAAATGTTAACATTACAAGTGTGTTCGTAGTTTAAATAGTAACTAGGGTGGTGGAAAGGGGGTTGGGGGATTGTTACTTTTAGAATTAAACATGTTGAGTAGTGGCGAACTATTTATGTCGATTTGGTCATTCATCATGAGGCAGGTATCTTTCCTTTCGTTAATTTCGATGTTTTCAAATAAGTTTCATTAAGTATTAAGTATTTTGAAGTGTTCGTTGACAGAATGTCCTTCGTCTAGTAGCTGGTTAGCATATTGGACTTTGGACGTCCATTTGTTTTTAATATAGGCGGTTCGATGTTCTTTGATTCTTTCGGAGAATGCTCGTCCTGTTTGGCCCACCTATGTTTTGGGGCAGTCTCCGCATGTCAACATATATACCCCACTATACTGAGCCCTAATATTAGGATCTTTATTGTTTTTTACTAAAATACCTAAATTATTTTTTTCGCCTGCCTCTACTGAAACCATATATTTCGGCCATAAAAATCGGGTCTAAACTACGATTTAGCGTATCTAGGGCCGAAAAAATAATATGCATAATCTAGACAACCTTCCGCGGAATATGAGTAGGCTATGCAAAAACCTGACAGTGACAGTTCAATGGTACGCGATATAAAATTTCATGAAACACTGTTTTTACTTAAGGCAGGTGAAAAAATATCGAGTGTAACTCATGCCGAAATGCTTTAGCAACCCTTCACTTTTAGCAACACGAGCGAGCGAAGCGAGCGAGGGTTGTTAAAAGCGGCGGGTTGCTAAAGCCTATTTTCGGCCCTTGATACACTATATACTATTTGGTTCTGAATGATTTACATACCGGGTGACCCAGCAATCTGTAAAAGCCCCATAACTTATTTGCTATTTGAGATATCGACTTCTAGTTTCCTTGAACTAGTAGTCACACTTATTCTGCATATTTTAAAAATATGTATGTTTTTGTACAGGGTGTCCCAATATACATAACAGACCAAAGTTATGTTTTTTTAAATGGAACACCCTATATTTTATACTTTATTTTCAACCCTCTTGAGAAGCTGATAAAAATAGTATAAGATAGTATGGGTCTATTATGGACGGTTGGTTAGTTATGGGCAAATTTGTGGCAAAAACATGTACACATTTAAAACATTGCAGAAGCGTTCCTGGCAAAGATAGCATCATTATTTATACACTAGAAAATTTCCCACATTATAAAGAATAATTCACATCAGTTTTGGTTCTCCTTTATTCATAGTGCTATACAGGGTGTCAACATACGCAAAACAATGGATAACTATTTTTTTTGAAATGGAACACCCTATATAAGTTGCCATCAATCTATGGCATTTTTAATAAGCTTTCTAATGATATACAGTTTGTATAACAAAATATTAAGGATTCTTGAGATTTATCAATAAAAACATATTTCTTTTGTCACCTTCTGCTCATTTTTGGATTTTCAGCCAAAACTATGCATTTTGAGGAAAAATTATAAGAAGCCAAAGTTGTAGAACGAAAAATTTCAGATCGACATAGGTCTTTTAACTTATAAGATAATGCGTGCATTGCCAGCCAGAGCGCGCAAATTCGTGACCGTGTATGCATTTTAGCGTTTTCTTTTCAAATTTTTTATTAATAAATTGCACTATACTTTATTTTCCGCACCCTCTAGCGGAAAAACAGGAAATTATAGGGAAATTAAAATGGCCCATATCGATTGAAAATGTTCCGCTCTACAACTCTTAATAGAAGCAATTTTTGTCAAAAATGCATAGTTTTCCCTAAAATCGCAAATTGAAAATGTATATATCAATTTTTGCGTTTTTCAATGGTTTTTTACATTTTTAGAGAAAAGTATGCATTTTGGGCAAAAATTGTTTCTTTTAAGAGTTGTAGAGCGGAATATTTTCAATCGATGTAGGTCATTTAAATAATTCTATAATTACCCGTTTTTCTGCTAGAGGACGTGGAAAATAAGGTATAGTGCAATTAATTAACAAAAAATTTGAGAAAAACTCTAAAATGCGAATACGGTCGTGATTTTGCGCACTCTGGCGGGCAATGCACGCATTATTGGAAAAGTCGAAAGACCTGTATCGATCGAAAATTTTCCGCTCTACAACTTTGGTCTCATATTATTTTTTCAGAAAATGCATAGTTTTGGCTGAAAATCCAAAAATGAGCAGGAGGTGACAAAAGAAAAATGTTTTTATGGATAAATCTTAAGAATCCTTAATATTTCATTATACAAATTGTACATCATTGAGAAGCTTATTAAAAATTCCATGCATTGGTGGCAAGATATATAGGGTGTTCCATTTGAAAAAAAATAGTTATCCATTATTTTGCGTATGTTGACACCCTGTATAGCAGTATGAACAAAAAAAAAACCAAAGCCGATTTGTATTATTCTTCATGATGTGGAAAATTCTTTAGTGTATAAAAAACCACGCTAGCATTGCTAGGAGCACTTCTGCAACTTTTTCAATGTGTCTTTGTTTTGCCACAAATTTGCCCATTACTAACCAACCGTCCATAATAGACCCATACTATCTTATACTATTTTTATCAGCTTCTCAAGAGGGTTGAAAATAAAGTATAAAATATAGGGTGTTCCATTTAAAAAAACATAACTTTGGTCTGTTATGTATATTGGGACACCCTGTACAAAAACATACATATTTTTAAAATATGCAGAATAAGTGTGACTACCAGTTCAAGAAAACTAGAAGTCGATATCTCAAATAGCAAATAAGTTATGGGGCTTTTACAGATCGCTGGGTCACCCGGTATATAGGGATAGTACCCAGGGCCGATCCTAGACTCTTGGCCGCCCGCGTGCAAATGATGAGTTGGCCGTCCCCTCACGTGAAGTAAAGCATTTCTTGGGGCGGGGGATTTTATTTTTCAATTCGAAAATTTTAAAACCCTCTGTAATCTTTTTGTAAGGTTTTAAGGCAGAAAAATATAATATCAGATCGCATATGCACATATTTAAAATTTGTCTGAATTGATAGAAGAAATGACTAAAGAATTGGCAAGTAACCCGGGACTGCCAGATGTATTTTTGCTTTGTAAAATTCTGGATACATTGACGAGGAGTAGTTTTCTATTAAATCCAGCTGGATGGTGAGGAAAAAAAGTAATAGAACAGTTGATAGCTTAATCAATCAACTATGTTCGTATGAAAGGGTCTTAAGGACCAAGGGAGATGGATCCACCAAGGAAGTTCAGTCGATTCGAAGAAAAAGAAAAAACTGCAACTACTGATTGCTGATAGCCGTCCTCCGAAGCCTCGTAAACTGGAGTCCAACACAAATATGACACTCGTCACTGTTAGCTCAACTGAAACAGATGCTGAGTGGTCGAGATGTAGAGATGACAATGACGCGATAAGCCATATTTTAAATGGTTAGATTTGCGTCTTTTTCAACTGAACACAACTCGAAGCCATTGGAATACGTGAAGTAGAAGCAATCCAAAACTAGTACGAAATTACCTTGGCTGATATTTGATCAATCAAGAAAAATCTGTTCTCCGTGCTTGCAGTCCAGGATAAGTACTCGGACAGCCAATTCATCTTCCTCAGCTGAAGTCTGCAACTTCCTAGTCAACAATTGGAGGGAGCTCGTCGTGGAGGGCTGTTCAATTTGGCGATGCTACAGTTGTAGAAATACATAGTGAACTGTGTGAAGGTTACATATATGATAAAGCTCATCGGCTACCGTTCGTCACGAGGTCCATTTCAAGAATCGAGGTCTGGATATCGATATTTTGTGCTTTTCAAGGTCGATTGCAAAAATTCAGGACACTTTATTTTCTGCGGCAAAAACCCTAAATTGCTGAAAAACTGAGCCAGTTCCTAGCTGAGGAAGAAACAGTCCGGAGCTGCTGAGTGATAATGGCAGGGAGTTCGACAAGAAACAGATCTGGACCAGTTTACACAAGAAAGGTATAATTCAACGTCTTATAATGCCCTCCACTCCAGAACAAAACGGGTCCAGTGAGAGGGAAAATCGTACGGTGCTGGAAACTGCTCTAGAAATTATGCGTGCGCATGGGAACATTCCTCTGGCACTTTGGGCCGAGATGATACAAACAGGTATCTGCATCCTTAATAGGACAGGGCCTAGAAAACCAGGTTTGAAACATTGGTTCAAATTCATGTATATTCTATCGAAGGAGCAAAGGACGACAACGGATCCAAAGGCCATTAAAGAAATCCTCATCGGTTATAATAACGACAGACACAGTATCTACAGTGAAGAGTAAAACAAGCTCTATAGATCCAAAGACATTATCTTTGAAGAAAAATTGGAGGAAAACGGGTTATTATACCCCCAGGAAGCAACGAAGCTAAAGGGACTGACCTGAATGACAGCAAATCCCGGATTGAAGAAAACGAAGAAATAGAATTCTGGAAACCCAGTGACAGTGATTGAACAATCTCAGAAATGCCGAAAAACAACGAAGAAGAGAATGCTAGTGAGATTACGCGGAAACTTCGTAACCGAGTGGATCTTATAGCTCCACAAAAGTTCCAGGATTATGTGATCCTCGCCTCGACAACCTTCGAGGAACCAGACACCTATAACGACTCCACAAAGTAAAAACAAGGCCAGATTGGTGATCAAAGATTTTTCTCAAAGAAGAGGAGTAGATTATGATCAAACCTTCAGTTCAGTAACAAGAACATCGACTATTCGAACGCTACTCATTGTCAGTGTTCATCTAAATTCTAAAATAGTACTTCTCGCGATTTTTTTATGCAAATTCATCAATTAGATTTGAAATATCTAATGTTTCGCTGATCTCATTTTGAATAGAAATTATGGCTAAATTCGCAAATCGCTCTTATGTTAGATGACCATAAATATTTTTTAATTAATTTTAATTTGGAAAAACTCCTTTCGCTGGAACACACAGTTATCGGTATTGTTAAAAATATTTTTAGACTAATACTGAAATTAGGAAAACAAGGAACTAAGTCTTGGCTAATTAAATGATTAAAAATTTCTAATAGTTTTAATTGGGAATTATTAGGAAATAGTTCTCTAAAAAGATAGCAATTCTTTGAGGAGTTCGATTCCATCTAAATCTTTGGTCAATTTTCCGTTTTCGGTTACCTGTAATTTAATGTCTAACTCCATACAACATTTTCTTAAATATTCGGATTCTGCAGAATCACACCAACAAAAATTTAAACAAGGAGACAGCTCAGAATGTTCGAATTGAAATTAATAGCAATGCCCAAAATTTCAAAAGAAAAATGAATTCAAAATTTTTCTCTAGGATCCAAAATACTTTCATCAGCGATTTTTTTTTCTTATAAGAACATCAGATGCTTTGTGATACTTATTCTGTTTATTTGGCAAAGTTGTTACCCGGTTAGAAATCTGATACACTTCCGACAGGAGTCCAGGCAACCGGCCGCTATTTCGGGGCGCTCGGATTCAAATTTCGGACGCCGCGGACCCTCTATTGGTGGTCCCCTTCACAGGTTTCGCCGCCTCCCCCTAACCGCCGCCCGTGTGCCATGCACACTGTAGCCCCCCGGTAGGATCGGCCCTGATAGTACCCATACACATTGTGGTGTGGTTTGTTTTCTGTGTTCTGCCAAAAAGAGATCCAAAGAAAACTCTTATGACAAACTACGATTAACTGACAGGAAATCGATATTTACACAATTAAATTAATTAATCAACTTAATTAAAAAGAAATACTATAAATCGTAATTTTATCTAATTTATTTATATAAAATTATTACTGAGCGCATTAATTAGATCCAAAAAACGTTCTCAGAACTCATAGAACATTTTTATCTCTTTTCAAAAATGTATTTTTTATGTATTTTTAGTTAGGTATGGATAGTTGTGATTAGAGTTTCTTAGAGTTATTTATAAGTTATATCTAGAATGGTTGTAAAATATTTTGATTAAACCAACATTAAATGAGTAATAGGAATTAGAAAATTTCTAATTTCCAACTTCATAAAATATTATCTTTGAAAATTCCACAGAAGGTATCAGGTACTATAGTACTAATCCAGACACATCTTAGAACTAATTTAGAACTATTCGATTACAATGTTGATTTTATAATACTCTTTTTACTTTCTCCGTTACGAAGTATGAGAAAGTATTCTGATAGTGATTTTTTTTTCTAATTTTTTTTTACGGGAATATCCGTTTTGGGGTCCCTAGATGCCGGTTCAACAATTTCTGGAAAAACAAATTGTGTGTGTGTGTGTCTGTGCGCGCTGTATTTCAAAAACTAATAGAGCAATTGATATGAAACTTTGAACATACGTCTTATTTAATAATCTAAAGAACTGAAAAGCTTTTGGTAAAATTTGGTATACCTTAACTGTTTTTTGTTTTTTGCCAATATTTTCTTAAATATGAAAAATATCACAATAGTACATTATTATACAAGTTTAATAAGAGGGTATATTGTGGCACGAGTGAGATTGGAGCACGACTCGCGCAGCGAAGAGTGCTCCAATGTAACGAGTGCCCCACAATGCCTCTTATTAAACAAGTATAATATACTATTTTTTCTACTTTGGTTTTAGTTAAGGAATTATTTCTAAAATAAAATATATACTTAAACCTAGTGAGTTTTATCTTTTAACATGTGGCAGCACTGAAAACATCTGATCCTTTCGAACGAATTTAATATTTGACATACGTATTTCTACGGCGATTTCAATAGTTGATTTTTAAACACATTAAATCAAGAATATTACTTACACACCTCCTGAAATAAGAGAGGTTGCCAAGGGTGCGATAAACAAACTATTTCCACGTAAGTTGTAACCAATTTAAGCTTATAAAGTAATGCAACGCCTAAATGATAATCGAAATTTAAGGTTATGTTTACATTTGTTTCTCGTTCCTCGTGTCAGGCATCGATCGACGCTAATTAAAAATCCACATCGAATTAACACACCGACTCAAGCGGCTCTTTTTCGCCGCGAATGAAACATGCATTATACTCTCGCTGTTTCTTCCGTGATATTCGTTTTGCAAACAATACATGTAATAAATTACAAGCTTTTCTCTGTGTATGTTGTGTTGCCTAAACGTCGTCACCGAGAACAAAGTGAATTCATGCTTCCCGCCATTGTCACCGAGTTCCTACATTTTCCACGCGGGTAAAAAGTGAACAATATGACGCCCCCGTTTTCTTTAACCTTAGTGGTACTGGTAGCGAACTCCCCAATATGCATTATCGAATGTATTCAGTATGAAACACATTGGAGGGTTCCAATTATCCCATGAATTAACGGCAATTTTACATTTTGATGTCGACATATGTCACGTTTAAGTACTGCCAATCGCGACAACTAAAATGTTACCACAAATAGTTTAATAATGAGCAAAAACTGTAAAATAAAAAATCTTATTATTAAACTATTTTTTATATAACAAAAGGTCGATTGTTAAACCAAAGTAGAAAAAAACATTTAAACAAACATTAAAGACAACAAAGAAATGAACATGTTTTGCTTGAAAACATTTTTCATAAAATCATTTTTATTTGAGAAAAAAACTTTTTTTTTAATTTTTGGTTTATAATTATAAAACGATAATAGTTACAGCAAATTTATGTTAATAATAATTGTAGAGAATGCTAAAATGAACAACTTATAACGAATAAGTTTTTTCGAAATCGCTTTAGTTTTTGAGTAAACTGAGTTTTTGAATTTGAAGTATAATTTTTCCATCTTTCATAATTTTGACGTTTTAAACGTCAGTTTCATCCGAGTTTACACAACGCTCGATGTATATTTAAAATATGATTTCAATTGAAAATAAACCTTGAAAACATAAATATAAATGGCTATGATACCATCAAGTCGGAGATAGTAACGTGATGGCCACATCACCATTTTTTTTAAGTTGAGACGAACTATCTACGTTATTAAAATCAAAATGTTTGAGCGCAATAAAATCATTTTCTTCCTATTACTTTTCCGCAACGAATTAATCTAACGTAATATATGTAAGCTTTGCGGGCCGGGCCCTTAAGCTTTGCTTACTCTTACTATATGGTAGCTACGCCACTGATGTGAATGATAATATTCACCCACATGCACACCCCTTTAAGCTATTTCAAGCAAACTATCCTTCAATATTATCCCTTATCTATCAAACGACTTGTTTTCTTATTGGTTGCGATTTAGATCCTCTCTATTGATTCCCAGCACCACAATACCATTTAATGGTGCGATGCACGCAATATTGTTTATATATTATTCAGCGGAGCTTTAAACATAATACATCAAGAAGTAAGCGAAAATTGAATTCCCATTTCATATTCATCAAAAACTAATGTATTTTTAATAGTTTTCACTTCAGACTTCATCCCACACTCGATCGCACCTTATATAAACTATAATCGATAACCTGAAATTGAATGCGATGATAAGAGGTACACGGGGGAGGGGGGAGTTCTTTGCCCGATTATTTTAAGGTTTTCCCGCCAGGAAAAAGGAAAGAGTTTTCCCTATACATAAGATGGATAAAGGTCTAGGAAAAACTTGACTGGACGAGGACAAGGGACAAATACAGAATATATTGAAAAGTGGACCTGCTTCAATAAGTCAATGTCTAGCGCAAGCCGGAAGAGTTCCTTCACGAGGGGTTTTACAAATGACCTATTCCTCTAGTGGAACGTAATAATCGGCTTCTTACTTTGGGACAATTCGATTTAGCATTAAACACTCCGGCACTATCTTTAATTAGGGTGAAATGAATTTGAGCGCTTCTGGAGAGAGATAAAAAAAATATGCGAAACTGGGTCGGGCGCGCCCTCGTGAAAAGTTCCGGCTGATAATTTGTCAAGTAATTTGGGCGTGAAGGGATTTGCACTTTTAAATCCAGTCACCGAGATTATCTCAGATTTTAGCCGCTGGCCCAGTTTAGATATTACATTTTATGCTTTATTGCCTTGTTTTTATTCTGTATCTTCTCGCAAATTACGGAAAGTGCGGAAAATAAAGGTTTTATTAAAATTTTCATAGTAATATTATGCACTTGAATACTAGCAGTTCTAAAGTACTGATGATACTAATACAGCTCAACTGGCAATTTTTATTAGAGATATTTAATGCCATTAAACTACATACTTAAAAAGACTGATACTGTAAAATAATTTAGGGAGCTGATATTTAATTAACACATTTAAAATTTTATATCAAAACCCTGTATGATATAATCCTTAAAGTTTATACAGTATATTGTATATCCTGTATTTGTCTTATAGCTTCACTCTAAAGACTCCTCTTGTCTTCCACTCCTGAATGACTTTCTATTCTCGTAAAGTAAACAAGACGATTAATATCTATTACAAATAATGAATTAATTTACGCTCATATCTCAGAATGATTCCTTATACCTATATATTTAAGCATACATCCTGTGAATATTACCTTGGCTTGTCATAATATATAACGATACATTTTAACGCAGTATCCGCGCAGATAGGGAGCGCGTGGGGAAAAAATGGAAAAGTTGAAAACACATGGGGAGTAAATAACAATTTTTGCGTATAAGCTCCCCCCTGGTGTGATTTATCGGGCCCCATGACAGTTTTCCGATGCAGGCAAAAATTCCCTTTGCTACACATGTTCGGCCTTCGCTACTTTCCAAAGTCATTTACACCTATGCGGAAAGTGCACAGCACACATTAATCTTCCTTAGCAAAAAAATATTTATTTTTACATGCATTTCGGACAGGGCCCGCTTCATAAATACAGCAAAAGTAATAACTTAATATCGAAATTTTCGGTGGTGGTCCTATCATCATTTATCGCCGCCATCCATCTTCTTTCAAACGTGGAAGGTTTTTTTAATGATTGTGCTGTAATTTGGTCATTAAGTAATTTCCTCCCTGTCCGGGGAGTATTATTAATGACGAAGCTTATTGGCCATTTAATTAGCCTTGCTGTAACATTAATTTTCCAATAAAGTGAGGTGTTTGGTTATTGTCGTAGGAAACGTGATGAGTTTTAACTAAAGAAAAATGTTTTTATAACCTGACAGGAAATATAAAATTATGAATGAATCAGAAGCCTCTACTCCTTATATATTCGCACTCGAGATGGTACAAAATACCTGCACCAGATATTACGGAACGGTTCCGAGTCGATTATTACACAGAACTGTGGTTGATGTGTAACAGATTAATAAGTACACACCTGTACCTGGAGCTAGTCTAGTATGTCCTGTTCAGAATGAACTACAGCCTTCTACGCACACAAAATATCCACCATCTCATTCACTCAATTAATCTCATCCCCGAATTATGTTTCGACTTCGTTATTGATCAGAAATTGCATATAAGTATAGTGTCTTCCGTTACTACCAGGGAGTCTACTTTTTAATCAGTTGGTCGGCCAAGTATGTGTTCCGCGGTTGATGATACAGTATTGCAGTGCTCGACTGCATGCTCAGAAAGTCGCATCGAGATTCGCGTCCGCAACATGCTCGCTTCTAACCAGTCGGCCCGTATTCATAAGCGTGATTAAAAAATATATTCTCTAGTTTTATACCCAACAATCCTTCCAAAATCCTCCGTCAAACAGTTTAACAAAATCCTCTCCATCTCTTTCGTACAAAATTCCTTCTAAATCAGGTTGAAATCTTAAAGACAGCTCTATAGAACATAGGACGTTATCATAACCTTAACGAGTAAATGTTCTTTGGCAACTGTAGAAGAACAGACTTCTTCAGATAGGAGTAAGTTGGTGGGCGTCGTTTTTTTAGATGAATTCGACAGACCCTTTTTTGAGGTACGTTTTGTTGAAGATACGCATCCCTTTAAAGGCGCCTACAGACGATGTGGCGAACAACGGCCAACGTTGGCGTTCGTGATGTTTGTAGGTTTGGGCCAACATTTGTAAACCGTAGACTGTTTGACGAATGTATACTACACACGATGCGTCCAACATTTGATACTGGCGTATGCTCTGGAATACCCCTTGGTCTACCCCCTTGATCCGTGAAAGATTTACCACCTCCTAAGCGAACGTCCACGAACGCCAACATGTGTGCACATTCGTGATTCGTAGAGTCTACACACGATGCGGCAAATGCACGAACGCCAACGTTGGCCATCATTCGCCACATCGTCTGTAGGCGCTATAACAACAGATAACGGCGAATCAACCAAAAACCAGCTATTCCATCATGCAGCTCTGTTGAGTCTATCAAGAACTGCGAAGGACGCAAGCGCAAAAAAGTGAATTCAATCGAAGAAGTGTTCTCGATGGTAGTTGATAGGCATTAATGAATTTGAGCTGTTTGCCGTTAATGCTAACTAGAATGAAGGTAAGTTCCAGCAACTACATGGCTAGATTTTCTAGGACCTAGAAATGATGAGTTGGCCGCCCCCTCAAGTGCATATCTTGGGGGTTGTGTGTTTACTATTTTAGTAACAAGACACCAAAAAGTAACTTATTATAAAGAATATGTATAATTTCAATTACATATAATACGTAACTTTTTGCTGCAAAACGAAATATTCGCGATTTTTTGCATTTACGATTTTTTTAAATATTGTTTCAATTAAATAATTTGTGTTATGAAAATAGAAGTCGCCCTAATGGTGTATAGATCTATTACGAATACTTGGGGTTACAACTCCATAGTGAAAAACCATTTCTCTGTCAGCGTCTATATTGGCCTGATGAGATCTAATAAGATTGAAACTGGTGCTCGGTTGTCGTACGGGGAAACAATATTTCAATGTTTATCAATGATATTGTTATAATTGTCGTTAGTTTATGGTTTCTTATTGTCTGTGGGTTTCTCCACTCAGTCAAGGAAATTGTCCAATGTTAAGATAATAGGTGTTGCCCTGATGGTGTATCTAGCTATTACGGTTTGAAATTTTAATGATTTACATTCAAGTTGACACAGTGCCACCAGAACATGTTGATGGTAGAGCCACTTATACAATATACCCTCCCCCCCCCCATCATTTTTTTTAAGAAAGAAAGAACGATTTATCTTCCTAGACTAAAATAACTGACGAAAAGTGTTTTAAGAGTAAATTAAAAATTCTTGCTTAGCTTGAAACTGCAGGTTCTTCTTGGCTCTATATAACGAGCCGCCCCTGTGCTCAGCACTTTGATAATTGAATAGTTTTGTGGCTGTTAATTGTTGATAAATTCATTATATTTAAGGATGGGTGATTTCACGTACCTGTGATTTTTCACTGATAGTAAAAAATCACAGGTCGTTACTGAATTTCACCGTGACTGTGATTGCGACTGTTAGCCAAACTGTGACTACTAATTAAACAGATTACTACTTCAAACGTTTGCTACGCAAAATTGTAATTGATACCCAAACTGTGATTGTTAGCGAAAATCCTAATTTTTTGACATTTTTCACCAATTTTATAGAAAATTTTCTTAACCATTTTTCAAAGCCCGTAAATTTTGGCACATTTTGGTTCTCAGATAATCTAGATCACCTGACACGTTTGGGTATTATAAATCTCTAAAAACTTACTTAATATACGTTTCTAAACTTCTGGACTTATAAACTTAATCAAATCACCGGCAAAAACTATCTAATAACAAAAAAAATAATATAAAAACAATTTATATTTTTCTTGAATGATTTTTTTTACATTTTAAAGCTTGCATTATTAAAATTGTGCTATTTTCAAAAATCGACAAACACCTTTTGCAAAAATTTAACACACAAATGTATCGATTTTGACGATTCAATGAGCAAAAAAAAATCTCTAAAACGAGAAAAATGGGTTAAAAAACAAGATTTGCAGTGTTTAACACGTTTGGTCGCTATACGTTTTAAAGAACCAAATATTGAGGATTCGATTTTTAAAACGTATAACGACTAGACTTGATTTTCTAATCTTTGCTTTGTAGTGAAATTTTTTGAAAATCGTAAATTTGGCACTTTTCTTCTTATGAATGATCATAATCAAGATTTTATAGATATTTTATTAACCTTTTCTCATTTTTTTTTTATTTCGACTTGAAATCGAATGATCAAAATCAACATTTTATTATCTTTTGATTAATTTATTCATTGGTGAAAAACTAGGTGCGTGGGCAACAACATATGGCCCACTCACCACGTAAAATAGCACCCACCCACCATTCACTCTATCAACTTTATTGTAACCTAAAATTCTGTACGGTTAAAGAAATGTGAAGAAATGAAAGTTTAAAAATAATGCGAAATGTATTTTGTAAATCTAAAACGCTTTATTAATTACTTTATGCTCCATTTTTCTCTGCTCTCATATTGAAATTACTATTTTCATGAACTGAAAAAATATAAATACAAACAAATGCTGAACTTCCCAAACGTACTCAAAATTCATTTAACTTTAATATTCGGGGCGAACAACTAGACATTCCTATTATAATTTTTGAAATAATACCACGAAACCAGCACTATAACAATTTTCAAATTACAAATTTCACGAACTAAAAAAAATATAAAAATTCTCTCAAATTTTAAAATATACTTGACGAGTCGACGTTAATTATTTCATTTAAAAATAATCCCTCAAGAACAGATCAAATCATAATTCTAAATATGCGCTTTCTCAGAAGCAAAACACAAATTTAAAACAAAAACGATTATCAAGTATTAGAATTGAAACTTTACAAAATGACTAAAAATTCATTCCATTTTACGATTCTGCAAAAATCTTTAAATGCTTTTCGTCTAGATTTTAAGACAACTCCCCGAGAACAGAGCAAATCGTTATTTTGAAGATGAGCTTTTTCAGAGACATAGAAAAACATTTGCAACATACTTTACTCAAAATACATTCCACTTTACGTTTCCGCAACAGTCTAGAAATGCTTCTTCACTAATTTTGAAATAATCACGAATTCAAAAGGTGTTACGATGTTTACTAACCGTGATCACGGTTTAAAATCACTGATATTAAAAATTAGCAATCACAGGTAGCAACGTGATTCAAAAGTAGCAGTTTTGCCTATCTCTATATATATACAACATCTTTATTTCAGCAACTTTTACATATTTAAGTTTTTCAGTTATTACTATTTGGTTAGTAAGCCACTGTCTGGGCTATCGACCACCGGTCTTTCTGCCTTGTTTTAAGAAAAGAAAAGCAAAATTTAATTTTGTTTGATGTTAGTTTGTGGAACTGTCCGGATGATGCGATCTAATGAATTGATGAAGTGTGCTTGTGGGATGTTTGTATTTTGAGGGGATGTTGGGGTTACGGGGAATGCAATATTTATTAAGAAAGGTTATGTTGGAGGGTTTAGTTGCGAATTTTTTACCAATGGACAATATTCGTTGAGTGATGGGAGTGATTTGGGTGGATTCGTATAAATGGAGAGGATTATTTGGATGTCTGATTAGGGTGGAATGCCTATCTCTAATTATATTTTTAAAAAGTTTCATCGTGTATTAATTTATTTCTATACATAATCATTTGTGTAATTTCGATTATAATTCACCGTCAACAATAACTGAGGACCGATTTGGACCTACATTAGTCTCACATCAGCACACTACGATCGTCGTTGATGGAGAAACAAAATTCGACTATTCCCTTATAAACCAATCAAGTAACCGTTAGAATAGAAAAACAATTAGGGCAACATCTATCGCCGAAAATGTTACAACGTTCTGAAATTATAATATATCGGCGATAGATGTCGCCCTAATTGTTTTTCTATCCTGACGGTTACTTGATTGGTTTATAAGGGGCCAAAATTCAGAAAATTTGGTGTATTTTAAATTGATTAATGGTGTATTTGAAAAAATATATATATATATATATACCGGGTGACCCAGGGATCTGTAAAAGCCCCATAACTTATTTGCTATTTGAGATATCGACTTCTAGTTTTCTTGAACTGGTACCCATACTCATTCTACATATTTTAAAAACATGTATGTTTTGGTGTCCCAATATACATAACAGAACAAAGTTACATTTTTTTAAATGGAATACCCTATATTTTATACTTTATTATCAACCCTCTTGACAAGCTGATGAAGATAGTATTAGATAGTATGGGTCTATTATGGACGGTTGGTTAGTTATGGGCAAATTTGTAGCAAAAACATGTACACATTGAAAACATTGCAGAAGCGTTCCTAGCAAAGACAGCATCATTATTTATACACTAGAAAATTTCCCACATCATAAAGAATAATACACATCGGCTTTGGTTTTCTTTTATTCATTGTGCTATACAGAGTGTCAACATACGCAAAATAATGGATAACTATTTTTTTTCAAATAGAATACCCTATATAAGTTTCCACCAATCTATGGCATTTTTAATAAGCTTTCCAATGATATACAGTTTGTATAACAAAATATTAATGATTATTGAGATTTATCAATAAAAACATATTTCTTTTGCCACCTTCTGCGGATTTTTGGATTTTCAGCCAAAACTATGCATTTTCAGGAAAAATTATAAGAGACTAAAGTTGTAGAGCGAAAAATTTCCGATCGATATAGCTCTTTCAACTTTTAAGATAATACGTGCATTGCCCGCTAGAGAGCGCAAAATAGTGACCGTATATGCATTTTAGCGTTTTCTTTTCAAATTTTTTATTAATAAATTGCACTATACTTTATTTTCTGCACCCTATAGCGGAAAAACGGGAAATTAAAATGGCCCATATCGATTGAAAATGTTCCGCTCTACAACTCTTAATAGATGCAATTTTTGCCAAAAATGCATAGTTTTCCCTAAAAATGCAAATTGAAAATGTATGTATCAATTTTTGCGTTTTTCAATGGTTTTTTGCATTTTTAGCGAAAACTATGCATTTTGGGCACAAATTGCATCTTTTAAGAGTTGTAGAGCGGAATATTTTCAATCGATTTAGGTCATTTGAATAATTCTATAATTACCCATAATTCTATAATTACCCGTTTTTCTGCTAGAGGACGTGGAAAATAAAGTATGGTGCAAATAATTAACAAAAAATTTGAGAAAAACGCAAAAATGCATATACGGTCACGATTTTGCGCACTCTGGCGGGCAATGTACGCATTATTGGAAAAGTCGAAAGACCTATATCGATCGAAAATTTTCCGCTCTACAACTTTGGTCTCTTATTATTTTTTTAGAACATGCATAGTTTTGGCAGAAAATCCAAAAATGAGCAGGAGGTGACAAAAGAATAATGTTTTTATGGATAAATCTCAAGAATCCTTAATATTTCATTATACAAATTGTACATCATTCGAAAGCTTATTAAAAATTCCATGCATTGGTGGTAAGATATATAGGGTGTTCCATTTGAAAAAAAATAGTTATCCAATATTTTGCGTATGTTGACACCCTGTATAGCAGTATGAACAAAAAAGAACTAAAGCCGATTTGTTTTATTCTTCATGATGTGGAAAATTCTTTAGTGACGCTAGCTTTGCTAGGAGCGCTTCTGCAATTTTTTCAATGTGTACATGTTTTTGCCACAAATTTGCCCATAACTAACCAACCGTCCATAATAGACCCATACTATCTTAAACTATTTTTATGAGCTTCTCAAGAGAGTTGAAAATAAAGTATAAAATATAGGGTGTTCCATTAAAAAAAACATAACTTTGTTCTGTTAACTATATTGGGACACCCTGTACAAAAACATACATATTTTTAAAATATGTAAAATATGTGTAGGTACCAGTTCAAGAAAACTAGAAGTCGATATCTCAAATAGCAAATAAGTTATGGGGCTTTTACAGATCCCTGGGTCACCCGGTATATATATATATATATATATATATATATATATATATAACGAAGGGGTATAACAGCCGTTATAGTTAGAAAACCGAATTTAAGTAACGGGTGTGCGGCTTGGGTCTGGTAGGAAAACTCTTGTTATTGTCTGATATGGCGTCCATCATGGTTCAATTACCATGTTAATTAATCAAGTTTTTTAATCTGTTCACGCGTAATGTTTTCATCATCCATCATTGTCCCTTGTGCTTCTATGTAACTTTTTAAAGATGTTTCCAATATTCACGGTTGCTAGTTTTACTAAAAACTCACTATTTAGTAAGTATAGCATAAATATTGTAGGTTATGTTAACTAATACCACGTGTTGATCGTTTCACTTAGAGCCCTGATGAAGCTGTAAATAAACGGCGAAATATTGGCAGTAAATAACAAGAGTTTTCCTACCAGACCCAAGCCGCACACCCGTTACTTAAATTCGGTTTTCTAACTATAACGGCTGTTATACCCCTTCGTTGGATTACAGATGGGTTTCTATCGAGATATTACCACCCGCTTCGGTGCACCAGTAGCATCGCATCTCAAACAATGGTCAACACTCAACACCAAACTGGCTAACATCAAGAACCGTAGAATTTTTCTTTTAGAATGCAGAAGGAACAATGTCATACCCACTCATGTCACACAAAACATCAGATCCACCAGCAATCTTCTGGACACAAACAACCACTCACTAGGACAACAAATCTTCAACTTTAACAATAGGTTAGGGAACCGAATTTTAAACTTCGAGATAAAAATTACCTGTTCTGAGCTCAAACGATTGGATAAAAAACTCATTGTTTTGATTAATGTGGTTAAATCCGAACTGCCCAACAACATAATCGATGAGTTTCAGACCAGGCAATTTTTATCTTACAACAAACATTTTAACAAAATCAAACAGAGCAATGTTGTTAAATTAAGTAGATTAATTAGTAACGTAAAGAGACAGACAAAGTTTAGGGATAATAGCAAATGGTTCAGGAATCTCACGACGACTGAGATTCCCGAAGGAGTGTCGGATTTTTTGTCACTGGGTCCTAAATTCAGTGTCCCTATTAATAACAAAGAGCTGGATATCCCCAGACTCCTTGCTAACGTAGAATCCATCCTCGAATCCACTCCTTCGGAATCTCAGAACGTCGTGCGTGCCCGTTGCACCAACATAATCACAAATCATCTCCACTCTTCTTGCTCCTTGGGCTCCGTGAATGGTGCTTGGAATGAATGCAGGCGCTTCATTAAAGACAATCCTCAACTCTGTGTTCTTAACGCAGATAAGGGTGCCGTTACTGTGGTGATGGACAGGGATGACTATAATCGTAAGGCCGAATTGCTCCTGTCGGATGCGGAAGTCTATACAGTTTTGCGCAACGATCCAACATCATCGACACAACGAAAATGCAACGAACTTATCAAAAGTTTAAAAACTAAAGGTTGCATCGATGCTCAAGTGGCAAAACAACTGACCACATATAATGCTACGTCTCCGAAACTGTATTTACTTCCTAAAATTCACAAGCCCGATTGCTCCCTTCGTCCCATAGTATCGTCTATCAACACCCCTACGGATTGTCTGTCTGCATTCATTGCTAGCATCCTCTCCACGGCCCTAGGTGGCGACAATGAGTATGATGTTAGAAATTCCTTTGTTTTCGCAGAGGAATTTAATGATTATGTGGTGCCACCAGGCTATGAACTGTTGTCTCTGGACGTTGTTTCTCTCTTTACTAACATCCCTTTAGATTTAGTTATATCAATTATAGAACAGAAATGGGACCAGATTTCCCCACATTGCACCTTTGACCTCGATTACTTCATTATTACCGTTAGGTTTGTTTTTGGCAACAGCTATTTTTCCTTCAATAACAAATTTTACCGTCAAATTTTTGGTACCCCCATGGGTTCTTCTTTAAGTCCGATCATTGCAAACATAACGATGAATTTTCTTCTTGACCAGGTGTTGCTCACATTACCTTTTGAAATACCATTCATTAGGAAGTACGTTGACGATCTGATCTGTGCTGTCCCTGCTAACCAAAAAGAGAACATCTTGAATATATTCAATAATTTCAACCACCATCTTCAGTTCACAATGGAAGAGGAAACCAACAACAGTGTTCCTTTTTTGGATACCTTGTTAGTAAGGAGGGATGACAATGTTATCACTTTAGATTGGTACCAAAAACCCACTGCCTCGGGCAGATATATCAATTATTACTCCAATCACCCTTTCAACCAAAAAAAGAACATCTTGGTTGCCATGAAGAACCGTGTAAAAAACATTTGCCACCCTTCCTTACTAAACAAAAATTTAATAAAACTAACTTCCATATTCATCAACAACGGTTACCCCCCGTTGCTAGTCAAAAAACTGATCTACAGTGGCATCACAGATCCGGTCGTCCGTACTACTCCTGATCCTAATGATCAAATTGAACAACCTACACCCCGTCAATACAGAAAAATCATCGACGTCCCCCAGTTAACTTCCAAATTAATTCAAACTTTAAAAAATGACAAAATTCGCATTGCCAGATACAATCCCAAACCCCTTAAATTACTCTTCTCAAAAATGAAGGACATGACACCAGTAGGACAACGTTGCAATGTGGTTTACTCTGTTCCTTGCGGAGACTGTAGTAAGTCTTATATTGGTCAGACGGGACAGTGGTTGCGATCCAGACTCACCCAACACAAAAGCGACATAAAATTAAAAAAGGCATCTTGCGCACTCTCTGTACACGCCAACACAGAAGGCCATTCTGTCAACTTTGGTGGTGCGAGTGTGTTGTGCTCAGAACCCAATTATAAAAGCAGACTTTTCCTTGAAATGTCTGAGATAGTTAACACCGAAAGTGTCATGAATTTCAAAACAGACACTGATGGGCTGAGCACCATTTACTCGTACCTCCTTAGTTGCAAAAAGTACTTGCCGCTACGCTTGGATGATTCTGACTAGTTTCCATTGTTACCGTTTCTCATTTTCACAAATTCTCCCAAAATTCAATTTCGGCCCAACCTCTCAAAATTCATTTTATATAATATTATCATATTACAATTAATTTTTTAACCCTTGCTCTGCACTCAATTTAATTTTCTTAAATAATTTTATTAAATAATTTTCTTAAATGATTTTCCTAAATAATTCTTTTACATATAATTTTACAGATTAATTTTCTGTTGATTTAATATCATATTATTATCCAATAATTAATAGTCAGCATGTTCGGCTCTTTAAGAAAGAAATAAGGTTACTCTTTGTTATTCTCAGCCATTACAGAGTTCTTTTTCTCAACACTTTTCCATAGATTGAAATTCAATATGTAGATTCAATAGACAATTAAATTAGTTTTAACTCGCTCCACCGGTTGCGAAATGTCGCTTCCGTATCACCAATTAATTTACTGTTAAATTCCCTAGTTGGTTGCCCTGTTGAGTGGAGTACGGGTTTTGGAGTAGCTGCATCGACGTTGGCTGCACGTTGACACGTCGATTTTTCCGTTGCTATATTCAACTCCTTCGGCTCTCCGAAACCGACATTCCATCTCTGATATGGCGTCCATCTTGGTTCAATTACCATGTTAATTAATCAAGTTTTTTAATCTGTTCACGCGTAATGCTTTCATCATCCATCATTGTCCCTTGTGCTTCTATGTAACTTTTTAAAGATGTTTCCAATATTCACGGTTGCTAGTTTTACTAAAAACTCACTATTTAGTAAGTATAACATAAATATTGTAGGTTATGTTAACTAATACCACGTGTTGATCGTTTCACTTAGAGCCCTGATGAAGCTGTAAATAAACGGCGAAATATTGGCAGTAAATAACAAGAGTTTTCCTACCAGACCCAAGCCGCACACCCGTTACTTAAATTCGGTTATATATATATATATATATATATATATATATATATATATATATATATGCAGGTAGTAACCATGGCTCCTTGGCTCTATATAACGAGCCTCCCCTGCATACAGTGTAGGATTTCTTCTTAGACTTCTCTTTAGATTTTTCAATTTTATTTAAATGATCTGACAATAAGGGGTCAAATTTAGCTAGCATTTCTGCTGCCTTTAAAAAATCGTTATTTCTCCTATAGAGATTGGAACTACTTCGTCTAAAAGCAAGACATTGACTTGTTAAAAAGTGCACAATAGCAATCATTCTTTCTACAATAACCCGCCATCGTTTTTTCTCGAATTCAAATTGTTGTTATTACTCTTTGTCTATGATTTTTATTTATTTAAACGGATTTTTAACTTCCGCCATTTTTGGAGACACTTAATATACTTTGCACTGTTCTTATGTTTTACAAATTGGTCAGCACAATGGCGTAAGTCTTTAAAACCCGTAGTATATAATTTTATAAGTTAAGTAGTTATAATTTTAATATTTCCTTTTCTAAATAATTTACATAGGAAACAAAATTCGCAGCTTTGTCTTTCGTTTCGCGGGCTTCACCGGTTTCGCCGCCCCTCTAATCGCCGCCCACGTGCCATGCACGCTCTAGCCCTCCGGTAGGATCGGCCCTGGGAGTTCCATGATGACTGCCTGTAGTGCGAGCGGTAAGATGAACATAAGCATTACCGTATAGGAGAATCAAGTTCAGAAGTTTTGTCAGATAAACAAAACTTTAAATGGTTGAGAACGCCCGTTTGCTCAAACGATGTACCCGCGAAATTGGAACAGAGTATCATGAAAGGTGTTGGTATCATAAGACATCATGACGTTGGCCATAGAAGTATAATATGCTTGCATGTTCTGCACTCATCTAAAGTAATTTTTTCGGCGCCAGCTAGCTTAGAATTTATGATGAATTTAGTCTCGCGATGATGGTCAGGACTAAAGGAAAATATTTGGACAATGTCATCGGCTTTGTCTGTGTTGAGTGCCGGAATGGTAATGGTGAATTTTGGAGTGATGGATTTCGGTGTAGGTTCTGTATCTTAATTGCTTTCTGATGAGCCATCTTTACGTGCTGACGATTATTTTTTTAGCGAAGTTCTCGCAACTACTGAACTTTCTAGTATGATGTCCCTGACAGCTGCCGCTAGTTTCAGGATTGCGCTTACAGTCGATCATAACGTACAGATGCAGGCGAATAGTACCACCAGCCTTCAATTATGGCGTTGCGCGTCGGTCTCGCCACCTTGTTTACGTCCTGATCTTGACGTTTACCTGAAAAGAGCGAACTCGTTTGTAAATTTCTCTGCCCTTTGAGTTTTTTTGATTGGACTGGACAGCTTGACGATAATTTCTTGGTCTTGAAAAAATGTTGTTAATCCGTATTTATATTTATAATGTGTGTAATACTATATTTAGTACGAATAAACAAATTAAGTTAAATTAAATGTATACCTTGCGGATTACTACAATGAGTTTATTATAAAGGGTGGTTCAAAAGTCTGGAAACGGCGTATTTATTTTGTGCACGGGTAGAAAATTAAAATTCTGATACTAGGGTCTTTAGTAATTTTGCCCGGGGAATGGAATGGGTCCATCAGATTTTGGGCCCGATAAAAAATATAGGTTTGCATTTGAAATTTCAAAGTTGGGCCGTTTCCAGACTTTAGAACCACCCTGTATACTCTTAATGAAGAGACGGTATTTATAGAGTGGGGCTTTCATTTTCCGAAAATGATGAACCTAGTAAGAGGTGGCATATGGATGCGGCAGCATTTACTTATATTCGAGACCTTTAGTAGGCAGATTTTTTTGTCTACAAGGTTCTTGAATATTTTTTTCCTAACCTGCGTTTCATTTAGAATAAAAAATAGTGAAACTCCAGCCGCGTCCGTAAATCTAGCATTTTATTGCCTTGTTAAACAAATAACTATTTTTACCGCGTCAGTCTACTTTTTATCAGTTTGCTAAGCATCACGTGTTCCACTCGCTGTCGAGATCCGCGTCCGCAACATGGCTGCTTCTAGCAATCCTTTTTCGCGCGCTAATAAGAAATAAAAGAATTTAAAGTTATAAGTCGCAAGAAAAATATTTTCAAGCAAAATGAGTAATGCACTGTATTCTCCATCAATTCGATAGAGAATGTTTTTCCACGAAGTCGATGAGAAGTAGTAGCGTTAGGCTCTGTCGAATTGGCCATTAATTATGAGGTCATTCAGCAGTGTTATCCGCCATTAATGATGAATCGTGTCTAGCATTAGACCCGAGCCAGCGTTGCTCGAGTTTCGAAACCACCGGCATTTTTTGAACCATGATTTTTTGTTCATTTTAGAATCTGATTATAAGTCAAAGCATGAAATGTATGTAATTTGTTAATTTGAATATTTGATTTATTCATATTTCTAATCGATTTTTAAAGATTGTAATTTTTTTTTTTTTAGTTAAATTACAAATCTAACGAAGAACACTTGTACACAATTCTTTATTATCTCTTATCTATTTTACTTGACAAGTACACTTATGAAGCATGGGAAAACACGTGTAT
Organism: Ocypus olens; assembly: GCA_910593695.2. Lineage (NCBI taxonomy): Eukaryota > Metazoa > Arthropoda > Insecta > Coleoptera > Staphylinidae > Ocypus > Ocypus olens. Next base: position 17,932,735 of record OU343052.1, on the reverse strand, counting down.
TTGAATCGATAATCAATTAGTAATTTATTATTATTTTTAATACCAATCAAAACGCTTCCATAAACATCAGCCTTGCGATCCATCTAGGGCTATGAAATTTTAGGCGCACCCCAGTTGAGGTGGATGTTCTATGTTTGGTGACCACCGGGCTGAGTTTGAGATGCCAAAGTCAAAATAACTGTATGTGAATTAAGGGGTGATGCCTACCTGCATAGGTTCAAAAAATCGTTTTTTTTTATTGCAGAAATCGAAAGTCTGAACATTTAAGTTTTTTTCGTCGAAGTTTCAAGTCGATCGGATGAAAATTGCCAAAGTTATGAGCGTTTAAAGAGTATAGTGTCAAATACCGCGCGCTACCGTACCGGAGCAGGTAGCGCGCGCCAGATGCGCGCGGAACAAATCGCTCAGACTGCTGCCCAAATGAAAAGAGACATCGAACGCCATAACCTCAAAAACTCTGTATGCCGCGCGCGAAACGATGTTGCATTTTAGTGTTGTTTTGGGCTAAAGTAATGAGTCCTGGGTGTTCTAAGCGTAAAGGATCGCGAAACGATCGGTCCACGCTAGGTTTTCGAAAAAGTCAACCTCGGAAAAGGCACCCAACAAACCCGCAGTTGATGGAAAGTGATTCTGCGAGTATCAGTGCGTCTACGAATAAATTGAAGCTGGACTCTGATGTACCGGAGAATGCCTCTATGGAGTATCGAGTCATCAATTTCATCACGTTTTTGCTGCAATTGCGACTTTCATCAAGTGCAAGGACTGTGGGAAAAATGTGGAGTTTGGAACCGCCAGCACTCCAGGACTCGGATTCAAAATCTCCATGTCGTGTGACACTTGCTCGACGCGATTCGTTTACTCCTGCTCTATCATCAAAAATACCTACGAGATGAACCGGCGATTCATTTTCACGATGCGGTTGCTGGGACTAGGCTTGAAAGGATCTCAACGATTTTGTGGGCTGATGGACATGCCGGCTTTTCTCTACCACAGTACGTACGATATGATAATCAAAAGTGTCCATGGCGCGGTGAAGTTCGTTGCAGAAGGTTTTTTTCCGTGAAGCTGCCGAAGAAGAAATCAACGAGACCCGGAAGGAAACTGGCGATCCACAATGAATCGATTTAGTCATCTCTGGGGATGGAACTTCGATGAAACGAGGCTTTACTTCCTTGTACGGCGTTTCCTCCATTATTGGGTTTTACACTGGCAAAGTTCTGGATGTACTCACCAAAAGTTTGTTTTGTAAGCAATGCGAGTTTTGGAGCAAAAATAAGGGCATGGTCGAACACGAAGAGTGGATGGTAACGCATGAAGCTGAATGTCAAATAAATCACACGGGATCGTCTGGAAAAATGGAGGGAGGTGCCATGGTCGAAATGTTTCAACGTTCTGAGGGATTTTATGGCGCGCGGTACAAATTCTACGTAGGAGACGGCGATTCCAAGACTCACTCGCAAATCAATGCAGCTGTGGTCAAGGAGGAGTGCGTCGGACACGTGCAGAAGAGAATGGGCAGCAGACTTCGCGCTTGTAAGAAGAACAACAAGGGGGTCTGTGGTAAGGGTAAGCTTACTGCAAAACTGATAGACAAGTTGACTGTTTATTACGGCTTGGCTATTAAACGTAACTCGGACTCCGCCGACAAAATGAAGAATGATATTTGGGCTACATTTCATCATTATCGATCCAATGACCAACATCCATTTCACGACCGGATCCGAGTCGTGGTGCTCGTGGCAACGCGCGCATGCCGAGGGAACACTGGACACCTTCCATCACGATTACAATCCTTTGCCAGCCGATGTTTTGAAAGTCATCAAACCTATATATGCAGACCTCAGCAAGGACGATCTCTTGGAGCGGTGCGTCGGAGGATTTGATCAAAACTGCAACGAAAGTCTGAACCAACTGATTTGGAAAATCAGTCCCAAAATCTCGTCATCCGGCAAGCTGAACGTAGAAATTGCAGTATACGCAGCCTCCACGATGTTCAACGAGGGACATACTGGACTTCTGAAGATGTTTGAGACGATGGGAATCAACTGCGGACGCAACATGCACAGCTACATCAAGAAAGAGGACATCGCGCGAATCAACGTCTCTGAGCAGCGGTCGCACTAAAACACCCGGGAGGCCCGAATGCTTCGCAGGAAGCGGCAAATCAAGTTCCTGGAAGACTTAATCAACGAGGATGGAGTATCTTATGGACCAGAGATCGATGATTCCATGTAAGTACCAACAATTAGTCACTTATAATACCGGCAACACATCTCAAATCTTTAAACGCAATTATCTCGAAACCACATTTTCAAAGTCGGTGACACCGATAGCTCTAAGAGTTTTCATTCAATTTGGCCGATTCTTTGTGTCTCTTATCCGAAACATTTTTTTCTAGTCATTGATCGTTCGGATTTCGCCTATTATTTAAATTCCATTTTTCACAGCCATCCAAAGACAGATTTTTAGACCCGAAAAAATACTGTTAAGTATGAAAAAATATTTTTTCCGAAACCGAACCATCAACGACAGCTTTTACTCATTCTTAATGTAACCCGCATCGTATTTTTGATTTCAGATGATTTCTGCGAGGTGTTACCGCAAAAGGCCTCCTTTAAAAGGTCATCTGCTGGGAGGTGCGCAGCGGGGACCCAGGACCTCCGGCGGTTATGAAAAAAATTGATTTTGAAGACCAATATATGACTAATAAGCTCACCTTATTCGATTTTACCTGTCTTGTTTAGTTTTCGAGAAAAAAAATCCCGAATTTTTGCGATTTTTCGGTCTTGCAGGTAGGCATCACCCCTTAAAAGAGCAAAGTACGTGTGTGCCGATTGGGATAGACAGTTGCAATCTATAGAAATCGGTAAACAGCTTTTGCGCTCGAAATTAAAGACAATATTTTTTCTACAACCGTTTTGAACAAAAATCCAAACATGTTTAATAAATATGTATAACTAATATAGATAAATAGCAACCAAATACCAACAAAACTGACGTTAATGAAAGTAAACATCAGTTCATTGTGTGGCATTGGTAAAATTGTTACTTGAACAAAGAATTATGAAAAAACTGTGAAAATAGCAACGACAGTGATTTTATAAGTACACCGCCAGATATTGCAGTTGTGAGCTGCATTTGCTAAATCAAAGATAAAATAAAATTGGTATAAGAAACAAAAAGTACAAAGAAAATACTTACATCTAGTTCAAGAGTACGTTCACAAAGCCCACTTTATTTATCGGTCGTAAAAAAACAATTTTAAATAAGGTACTGAATTATACATTAGGCTTTTACTTGAAATTTTGATTGTTAATTTCAGTCTTGACAGTGAATAAGACTAATCTACATATCACAGGCTTGATTTGACACCTGGTATCCTTATTTAAACGCAACATAATTTCTCTCCTTAATGATCGGATAGCCGTGTATCTCTACTTGGAAAGAATATTCTCGTACGAGCACAATAGCGACTAAGTCTAGTTTAATGTAATAGGTTATAGGTTTGCCGTCTCCATTATTACTAAATCTGCACAGAATGCTTTGTACCCGTTAATTAACAGACACACACCCTTAATTCGGGGTCTGTACTTAATACAAAGGATGGATTATAATGTATTCAGACATATAATTATGTCATGACACAATTATGTATAAATTGTAAATTCGAAGTGTATCGGACGTTAAGGCGATGAAAACACGGGATTTACCTGCGTTGTATCAGCACTAAGCTGCGGCATTCAATTTGCATCCTAACTGAAACTATGTTTGTATAATTCGAGGGTTAAGACAGAGTTATTCAGCTGGTAAATAAAAAAAAACGATGAGGATAGGAAGAGTCGTTTCGAGTCTAGCTTACCCTCGCCCTTGCAACATCTGCTTAATTCCCTGGAAACGAATTTTTAACCCCGAGCCGGCACGTTTCAGATATTACGAGGACACTTGTACAGGTTATTTTCGCGAGGGGTTGAATTCTGTTATGCGGTCGAGGAGGATGCCATCGGATTTAACGTCCGCGATTTTCTACCGACCGAGAATTTTAAAATCCCGCAAGAAATTCACCGTATTCTCGGGAATATTGCTCATCTCGATGGATAAATAAGCGACAGCGCCGTTATTAGGATTCCATACTTTCTTTACCTCGCACGATGATAGTTCCAAGCTTCTTTAACGTCTGGCAATGTGAATCTTGGGAGAAATGGATAACTATTAAGGTGTCGTGTTGGGGGTTTTAAAATTTAATGAGGCCGACCCTTTTGTATAGTTACCATCAATGAAAATTACCTTTCCTGGAGATTCTTATTATCGTCACTACAGTGTAATGTTATCGTAACACGGTCTTCTTGGTAGTAGTTATTGTATTTATACGGCTTTTCCTGCCCGCCTATCGACCGCACAATCCTTCGCTATAAAATTATATATTTATGCAGCTTGTTAAAGAATATATTATTAAAATAAATGAGAAATTATCATTTATTTCTTAGAAGATGTTTTCGTAAACACTTTGTAAAAACGTCTGTGGGTGATGTATCTTAAAAACCAGTAAACATTTTAAATAACAGTTTGAACTTAATGTTTTCTCGACATACGAACTGAAATGCTCGGCCATCTCGTATGCTCTCGTGAGATGGCATCCACATAAATAAAACGAACGAGATGGCCAAGGAACAGATAAAATCAACACTGTAGGAAACAGTACAGGAGAGCTTACTAATCGAGTACAGTTCCGCAGTATATTCTACACTACTGGATGGATGCAACGACCACGAGTAAGATGCATCGTTAACCACAAATGCCGCTCTAAGGCACCGTTTTAGATCCATTTGAAAATTTCCTAATAACATCAGAAAATTTTGTAAAATATACTTTTAATACGATATACCGTTTGTCCCGTTTTAATACGCATCATATGGAATTCCCGTGTAAAATTTTCAATCTCAGTTTGTATCTCTATTATTGAATTTAAATGGTCAGAATAAAATCGGAATAATTCCTTTACCTACTAGGATTATTTTAAAGGTTGTATTTCTGTTTTCTCTTTAGTTTGATAGGAAATATAGCTTAAAAATTTATAACAAATATTCCAAAATATAATCCTTAAAATAGTAGTTGCTATGAAAAGTCATCTGTAAAACACGGACGATTTGTCAACCTCTCGTCCTCATTACACTGTTTTATTAAAATTTCACAAAATGTAGATCTCAAATCGGGATCAGCTCCTGAAATCAAAATCTTCAAAACTATATAGCCTTAAAATCAGTTGGTCATCGAAACCTAAAGGTCAGTTTCTCAACAAGAACCGCATGATCTACTCTATCGAATGCCTTACAGAAGTCACTGCATACAGCATTAATTTGAAGGCCTTCTTTAAAATCATGGCACACATCGAGTGCAACGTTGGATTTTTTGCGTAAAAAGTTCCCTGGTCGCAATATTTCAAGTTTTGGTAAAGTAAATTTCTCAAGGGGGTTTTCTGGTTTGGAAGTTTCAATCGATTTTTTTTTTATTCCACTTTTGAATACCTTATATTATGGAGAATATATGGACGAAACCGTTTTGCCCGGAAATAATTTCTTATACTCGAAATTAATTCCCTAATGATCCGTTTCTGCGATATTGAAAACAGACTTTTAAAGTTGGAACAACAACAATGTAATACTACTCAAATCTTTGATTCCAATGAAGTATTACTTGAAATGGAAGAAAGGCAAAATAGGAAATCTAATGTTTTACTCTTTAATTTAAAAGAGTCGGAGTCGGTTGCTATTGACCAAAAAGTAAATGACGACCTTTTAGAAGTGGAAAAAATACTTCATCCTCTTGGGGTTTCAATTAAACCATTAAAATTATTTCGTTTAGGAAAGGTAAAATCTAATCACTGCCGTCCGCTCAAACTGATTTTTAGAGATGAACAATCGGCGAAACTGGTTCTTAAATCTAACGCCCTAAATAACAATCAACTTTTATACTTTCGAGGTGATCGAACTTTACAACAAAGGGAATATTACAAAAAACTTAAAGCTGAATATAATATGCGTATTTCGAACGGCGAGGCAAATATATCAATTAAATATCGTAATGATATTCCATATATATCTGCTAACAAAAGCGCCAAATCTTCTGAGAATAATTCGACTTTAAAAAAACCTGGCCTACATTATTAAAGAAATTGCGATAGGTATCTCTAACTCCTTTAGCACTTTCTGGTGCATTTCTGAAGGTACTTGGCTGAAGCGATGTTGTATCATTGACATTTCTCCATGTTCCGTTCGTGACAACGCCGGCCTGCAAATCCTCACTATCTACATAATTTTCAGTAACATAAGCTCGTGCCTTTCGTTTGCGTAAAAAGTTTTGTAAATAACAACATGCCAATTTAACTATTTGAGCCTTTTCTGGAAACAGTGCTATAGGATTATGTAATACTCCAAATCTGCTCACCAAAATGCCAAAGGTAGTTTCAACCACACGACGTGCACAGCTTAAACGATAATAATTAAAAATGCTTCCATCCAAATTTAATCCTGTCATTACTGCCATTGCAAAAGCGTTATCGGCCAAGAAAATGAATGGCAATACTTTCTGACTATTTGGCAGTTATGCTGGTTCCGGAATTGTATTATATGCAAGTGCTCTCCCGAACTTCGTGTAACTTAAAACACTACCGTCAGATATTCGCCCATTGATTCCCACATCAACCATAATGAACTCATAATTCGCATTTACTACTGCCATCATCACAATATTAAAAAAAAATTGATCCTGAATTGTGGGGTTTCTTTATTGCAACATGTTTACCATCAATCGAGCCCAGACAGTTTGGGAAATTCCAAGATCGTTGAAATCTTGCGCAATTTCTTTCCAAATTGAAATCTTGGGAAAAACATATTTGAAGTTTTTACAGTGTTGTGATTTGTCATCACAGTAAGTAAATCTAGAGGACGATGGACATTTTTTGTATATATTTGTAAATATTTTTGTCTAATTGCCAAAATTAGTTCCTATCGTCTGTTCACGGAGAAGATTACTGACTAACACGTGAGCGGTGCGATTGCACAGGGTCGCCGTGCGCGTCCATTTGCAATCGGCATGTACTAAATGCATGGCGCGATCTTGTAATTGACGGGCACAGAATGCAAACTGAATTCGGCATGATCTAGCAACAGCTCGCATCACTGAACGGAGGACCAATCGTATGCCTCCAATTAAGTGATCACGCGGCTCTCGCGCAGCTCGCGTTATTTACACCGACTGCAGATTTTCCTTGAACAAACTATAGATTTTCATTTTAATTGTTTTTATATTTTTTAGTAAGTTACATAAGGGCTACAACAACATATTTTTTAAATTATGATCCATATCATGACTGGATAGGATATGCCTATCATCCTATGGCAAGAGAGATTTTTGTTCCTCCGGGAAATATCATTTCTTACCCTTAACACACACACAGACACATGAGATAAGCCAGCAGTGTGTTTAATTTTAATTAATTCGTCGCCTTCCTAGCATAGGCGTGACGAGTACTAATCTGAGGGTAAACATGATAAAATTTGTTTGGCTGTGTGGATGTATTTGTTAGCACAGACTGACCTTAATATTTATGCGGGGATTCCGCTCCGTAATTGCAAAAGCAGTATTTCATAAAAGTGGCCCGAAACTAATTAAAAATATAATTGCGCGTATTCCGTTAAATTATTTTAATATACGGACCCCCTCAAACAAAAACTAAATTTCAATTAAAATTTCCATTTGTAAATAAATGTAATTATAAACGATAATAAAATATTGTTTGTACAGTGAGGTACTTTGATATTAATTAACAAATAAACCAAAAAATATTTTGTAATTACAGCTAGTGTTAGTATTTGATAGAAGTTTACAAGTTTTAAGCGGCTTGAAAGAATTGTTAAATACATTTTTAAGTGGGCTTAGTGCAGTGTTAATAATATAATATTATTTTCATTAGGAATTAAACTTTATAAAAGATCATCTTATAATAGTATACGTTAATCATGATAAAAACTAAAAATCACTTTTACATCTGGGTATGACGAACTACCTGACGTGTTTTCTTGTACTTGCATACCCTCCTAAGATAATATTTAAGCTTTCTTTGCGCACTTCTACCTTTTCAAGCATATAGAAAATTGATAGAATGTATTGTCTTTAAAAATGTTAACCGCGATGACTAAAATTACAGGCCAATGTGAATTTTAAATAATTTTGCGCAAATAGTTGTTTAAATGTTTGTGCAATAATAAAATTAGTTATTTCAGAATTCCAGAATTCCAGACTTGTTGATCGTTGTTCGATAGTGACAAATATGGTCAATGGTCAATGTTTTCTAGGATGTGCCTCAGGGATCCAATCTTGCACCATTACTGTTTATCATGTTTATTGATGACCTAATTAAATATCTTTTTTATCGCACCCTGGTTTATGCAGATGATCTCAAGATATTTGCAGAAATTAATCACTTTGAAGACTCGCTCATTCTATAAAATAATCTAAACACAATCAACACATAATGTGGTCACAACGGCCTAAAATTTGCATGGTTAATATTTACAATATAAATCAGTCATCTAGATGCAAAACCCGAAAAGTCCGCTTAAATCTATTTTGAGATAAATAAAAGAAAACAATAAAATCTTTATTTGAATTAATAGAAATGTAAAACTTTAGACCTAGACTTTATTTTGTTAATAAAAGCAATCGTAAATAATTTAGAATTCAGGATTACACAGTTTACTCAAAAAAAAATAGTCCTTACCATGGACATGTCGGGTTTTGCACCCAAATTCTGTGATTTTGCTATAATAAAAATAAAACACATATTATTTTCAAGAACATATCTTTATTATTTTATTGTTACAATATTTCGAAATTTTACAATATTTTTAAATTTTTTATGAGTTAAGATTAAGGTCGATATTACGCAAACTATTATAACTGATGAAACAAAAGTTGGCATCGAGTCTTTTGCTATTACATACTAGGCGCTAGACCAAATTTTTTGGCATAATCGGTCCTCTTAAAAGTCACTGAAAGTGTATGCAAACCTCCTGGAGGTGTTGGCGGCACGTGGATGCCAATTGCTCAAAGTACTTGAGGAGAGTAAAAAAAACACCTTGGCATATCACATAATTACATAGCTTCCCTCCCCAATTTCTGCAGCGTCCTTATCCCGGCCCCATCCTCTCTCATCCGTTCTGTTCCCCTCACATTCCTCCGCCAGATGCCTCCATGTATCTCTTCCCCCTTCACACATTACACATCTCATATACTCTTCACCCATCCATTTCTTCCTCCCTCTCTCTCCTGACCCACACCCCTAGCCAGGGTCACTCTTTCTTCTTTGCTCCATCCGTCCTCGTCCAAGTACCTTGGCCTCCATCCATGCACCTGCCAACTCTCATACATGTCATTGTATTCGCTTCTCTCAATACATCCCTGTCTCTTCTAAACTTCCACTGCTTTCTTCCTCTCTCTCACCCACGTTGCCACATTCACCCCTCTCTCCAACCATTCCCTCACTTTCATGTCCGACAGTCCTACTCTCTCATACATTTTCCTTCGTTCTTTCCTCCATTTACCACCCCCCACCCCCTACACTCACGCACGTCCACCATACCGCCTTTACCAATCTCTCTTCTCCTACCTCCCTTAACCTCATCTCGTACCTGGCCATTCTCTCCATTGCCTCACATCCTAAATTTCCTCTGTTTGTCTTCTGAAGCAGTATGTAACCGGGCGTTGACCTTTCAGTTCCCAACATACGCTTCAGGAACTACAACTGCTCCCTCTCCACACACTTATTCGCCCTCCATACTTCCACTCCATACATTAAAATTGACTTCATACATGCATCCCACACTTTACATGCCACTCTGAAATTGTTCCCCATCCATTCTCCCCATTTGTCCCATGCGATACTCCAAGCTTTTCTGGCCTTTCCCTGCGCCCATCTTCAATGTTCCTCATATCCCCCTGTCCCTTTAAACATAAACCCTAAATACCTAAATCTTTTTACCCTCTCAATTACCGCATACGCCAGCATCCACACCTTATTCTTCCCAATCACTACCCCTCCCGCCTGCCCTTTCCTCATCACCTCCTCCAGTTCACTTAGATACAAGTTGAATAATATAAGACTTAACGGGCATCCATGTCTCAATCCCTCCCACGTCCTGAACCTCTCCGACACATCCACTCCCACTTTTGCCACCACCCAAGTTCTCTTATCCACTCTACCAAAGTCTCACTCACTCCTTTTCTCCTAACACACTCTAACAACCTCTCCCTCCTCCCTCGGCACTGAGTCGTAACCCTCTTTTAAATCCAGAAACACCGCATACATACTTCCCTTCTCTTCCGTCACCCTCTCAACCATTCTTGCCAGGGTAACGATCTGCTCCCTTGTCCCCCTCTCCCTAGTAAATAACCCAGCGTCTCCGGTATAACCCCTTTTCCTGCACCTCTTCCTCCAACCGATTCTTCACAACCATCATGGCTATCTTGTACCCGGTGCACATCACCGTGATTCCTCTATAGTTCCCCACATCCTTCTCGTCCCCTCCTTTGTATACCGGGCACATCATATCCACTCTCCATGCCGCCGGTATGCTCTTTCCTCCCCTCCACATTTGGTTTAATATCTCCCTGAACCTCTTCTTTCCCTCTTCTCCTATCTCCTTCGACATCTCTGCCTTCAGCCCATCCATTCCTGCTGCCTTTCCTCCTTTCACTTCCTCGAACGCTCTTTCCACCTCCTCCGTACTCTTCCGCCATATCTCTTCGCCTTCCTTGTCCCACTTCCTCTGCGAATCCGCTAGTTTCTCTGCACTTCCTTGTCCATTCCTTCAGCGATACACCCACCCGCCTCCTCCTTTCACCTCTCCTCAGAACCTTCCATAGTTCTGCCTCGTTTCTGCATTTCTTCAGCTCCTCACTTGCTCTTTCCACCGCCTGCATCTTCTTTCTCTCGCATATACCATCATTTTTCTTTTTTACTGCCGCTACCTTCCTCTTCTCCCCTCTTATACATTCTCCCACCACCCTCCTTACTTCACTTTTTGCCTGTCTACATTCTTCATCAAACCACCTACTCCCTCCTCCTTTCCCTCCCTTTGCTTTTCTTACGCAATTATTACCTCCTCCATCTCCTCCATAGATTTAACGTCTTGCCACTGGATCCTCCTCAGCCTCTTCCTCATTTCTTCTAATGCCTTCGCCCCTCACTCTAGTTTCCCAATTTCCTGCTTCCCCTCCATCTTTTTTCCCTTCTCCATTTATACCTCTACTTTTAGAGGTAGATGATCGGGGCCCATCACTTCCTCCACCTCCATACTTCTTATTTCCCCTCTTCTCATCCCATTTATCGCCACATAGTCAATCACCGACGATCTCCTAGGCCCAATGTACGTTTTCTTCCCTTCCCAATCTCCCTCCATGCATCCGTTTAGTATTTCCCACCCTTCCACCATCACCCACTCCTTCATTCTCTTACCCTCCCCGTTTACACACTTGTCCCTGAACCCCTTCTTTCTATCACCGATCCCTCATCGCTAATCCCTCCCCCCATTTCTCCCATTCTAGCATTATTATCTCCTCCCACCACCCACCTTCCTCCTCCTCTCGTTGTATCTTCTATCTCCTTCCTTATTTCGTTCCAATTTTTATTTACGTACACCACTCCCACATGAACCTCCTGCCTTCCTTTCTGATATTTCATCCATATCAATCCTTCTCCGCCCTCCATGACCTCCACTCTGCCCCCATCCATATCCTTCCTCCTGTTCACTACTATCCCGCCCTTCGCCCTTCCCTTCTTCGCCCCCTTTATTGCTTCTTTCATAGTCCACTCGAACACCCCCGGCAGTCATCCTTCTATTTCCTCCCACTCCTTCCTTACCATCTATGTCTCCACTAACCCCACTATGTCCTTTCCAGTAACCCACTTCTCAAACTCCTTCTGCCACCGGCCTTCCTTGCATTTCGATTTTAACCCAGCCACATTCCAAAATTCCATCGTAACAACTCCCTCGTCTTTATATGTCTTTCCCTTTTTGCCGCCGGTATTTGGCCCTTTGGAGAGTCATGCCACTTTACTCGCCCTGCATCCAGCAGCGTCTTGCGTCGCCGTTATGAGCGCTTGACATCCCTTGCTCCCAACGAAATGGTCGGCATTTATCCCCATATCCAAACACGGGGCACATCTTGGTACCTCCTGACACCCCTTCTTCACGTGTCTCTCGCTGCCATACCTGCGGCACTGGTTCGCGCGGTCGACCCCCTTACAAGTCGATGCCAGGTGCCTGAACCCCCTGCACCTCTAACAAGCCTGTGGTTTGACAGGACTCTGCTGCACGATACACCGAGACCAGCCAATGGTGATTCTACCTTTCGCTAGAAGCCGGTTAATAGTAGCAACCGAGCTCTCGATCAGCGCTATCCTGAGGTCGGGACCATACTGTCTTATCCAGACGACCTCCACCTTCTCGGCTTGAGCCACCGTGGCTTTGACCACTTCCTGCAGAATATCTTCCTTCGTGGCATCAACCTCCAACCCCTTGATTTCAACAGTCGCCGTGGCCCCAGAAACAATCCTTGCCGTGCCTTCGCCCAAGACGCCAGCGATGTCCTTGAGGATATCCGCGCTGCTAGCGCTGCTTAGCTTCAGGACCAGATTACCCACCATGTTGCGCTTCGCAGACGAGACTAGGGGCTAGTCGGGGCGACCTCTCGGACTTAGTGACGCCCTCCCTGACAGTTTTTAACGTCTCGCTGTATGACGCCCCGTCTGGAGTCACCACGATCTTTACAGGTCGGGGGCGGATGACCGATGGTTGGCTGGCATGAACCTTGGTAAAGTCCGTCGCATCGAGCTGCATGTCAGGCGGTTGTTTCCCGCTCGTGCCTCTACCATCGACTGTGCTCCATTCCGAGACCAGAGCCTCCGAGTTCTTTATATCACAAATAACCTCCCGTTTCTCATTTTTTTTTAATATTATTCACAGGTGCTGAAGAATATCTGCCAAATCACGCGAGTTCGGCGAATTTGGACATAAAAAATTTTCGCCCAATTTTTCTGCTTTCTTAAAATTTAGTTCAGCACACTTTTGTAGCAAAAGACCTCACAAATAACCTCCCGTTTTCCTTTTTTTTATATTTTGCACAGGTGCCGAGGAATAGCTGTCCAATCACGCGCGTTTGGCCAATTTCGACATCTAAATATTCCACCCCAGTTTTCTGTTTTATTTAAATTGAGTTCAGCATAGTTTTGTAGCAAGAAACCTCATGAACAACCTGGTGTTTTCCTTTGTTGATATTTTGAATAGGTGTCGAGCTTACGTGTTCGGGCGCATCATTAGTTGCCACGTAAATATCCCGAAATTAGTCATCTTCTTCACCCCGAAAACATGCATTTCTTCTCGAACGAGCCGAAAGAAAAACAATCATTAGACATGTGACTTGTGTTGGGGTACAACATGAGTAGTATCAAGGTCCATTTCTTGAACAGTCGCCTTGATAAATTCCCAGAAAACTTTGGGGCGGTACGTGACGAACAAGGTGAACGCTTCTACCAGGACCTGGTGATCATGGAAGAGTTCTATCAAGAGCGATGGGACAGGAATATAATGGCGGACTACTGCTGGAGTATAAAACGAGATTGCCCTGATCAAGTGCACAAACGCAAGAGCTACAAGTGCAAATTTTTGCCGGAATAGAACATCTTGCTGAACTGCAAGGTATTAATCTTCTTTCTGAGCTTATAATATGACTATATTTCTACGCTCATATGTAATTTATAACTTGTTATGCATGTAATATGTATAATACATATGCAAATTTCGCAAAATGTTCATTGTTAAATTGCATAAGAACGGTAGCTTATAGAGAAAAAATAACGTCATATTTAGATTCAGCACTCCCAAATTAGGTTAGAGCAAGTTCTTTTATCAATGCAACAAAAATTTTGTTGCCCAGTGTTATCAGAAGAAAAAAAAACAATTGACCAATTATGCTATGAATAATCGTTACCGGCAGTTTGACATTTTGATGTCGACACCTGTCACGTCCAATCGTGATCAGTAAAATTTCACCAAAAACAATTTAACAATGAGTAAAATCAGTTTAACAATAATGCTCATGGTTAAATTGTTTCTGATGTAACAATAGGTCCATTATTGATTCAAAATAGAAAAATTTTATTATCGAATGGTCCAACTAACGTGGAAATGTCAAACTGCATTAAAAAATTCACTTTGTTTTAATTCAACCTCATTTTCAATTTTTCAGTTTAATTATGAATTAGCACGCAGTAATGGTGGCAACCATCCTCTTAATAAGAAAGTCACGTCAGCGTGAAGTGTATAAATACGCAAACCGAATGTAAATTGAAGGAACTTGTTCTCATCTACTGCAAAGCGTATAATATTTGTGCTCGCGCTAATAGTGTCAAAATGATTTTAAAATCTGTATATAAAAAGCGTATTTGGTGCATAAATTTATATGATCCAACCAGACAGTTTTTTTTTTTAATATAAGCACGTAAACTAATAAAATGTAAAGTAATTTATTGAAAAACGAAATAGGAGAAATTTGTTTCGTACGCGACAGACCTTGCATCTCATATATATTTTCATATTTTTAATAAATTCTGATATGTCCTCCGGAGCGTATTACGTGTCACGTAGCTCGAAGTTATTCCCGAACATCCTCAACATGACGCCTGCGGCGGACAACATCCTGTCGCTCGCAAATGTTCATTTGATATTGTCTTATTTTTACCAGCGGCATTTGCATTTAACCTCCTGATGCGATGCATATTAAATATCATATATTAGATTTATTCATAATTCATGCAATCTCCGAGGAGTCATATCATTTTAGAAGTAAAAACGTCTTATTGCGTCTTAATGCTGGAAGCGCGATTAATTAAAACTTTCATTAAATTTGTAAGCTACACACTTAATGACACAAAATTGTAATAAAAGGTAGTTTAGTAATTAAATACTTGTTACGTTTCATATTTATATTGCCCTTGAATTGCTTCATGAAGCAGGCTATGCACCTTGTTTATATGTGTAAAGATACATCATTTTGGTTATGTGCATTAAACCATATAAGCAATCAAATAAAAGATGTCATAACAACGTAATGTTGTTCTCTGTGGCAGTTTACAGAAATAAAACACAATTTCATGGAAATTTTCCTTTTGATTTGTTTGTTTCCCAAAAACAATCTGAAGAACCCTGTATATATATATCCTTCAATTCATACTTATTTCGTACTAAAATAAGTTAAATATTGGTAATTAAAATCACTTTGTTTTACTTGTTTTACAATGTATGTTCATTAATTATTATACTTTTGTTCTCTCTCCTTCGAGAATGTTCGTGTGAACATTTTTAACTATAAACTTTACGCGTTTAACATTCAATGTTTCAAGCAACACGGAAAATTTCACGAAGAGACACGGCATGTAGATAAATTGAAAGGTGTATGAATTTTTCTTAGTAAAATTAATTTCCTAAATTTTGTTTCAATCTATAACATCAATTCAATTTGTCAAAATTCATATTAGTAATGAAATCATTTTAAAATTTTAAAACTATTAATTAGTAACATTTCATTTATTGTGCTGGCATGAATAAACTTACTTACTTACTATAAAATAGTATTTAACTAATATTATTATGAATAATCTAGAATTCATGATTTGTCGGGATTTTGGGTTATCAGGATTTTGGCTTGTCGGGATTTTGGCTTGTCGGGACTTTGGCTTGTCGGGATTATGTCCGGATCCCCTTTTAAATATCCGTGTCGTAGAAGTCTGCCGCTTGGGATTGAAACCACTGTTCCGGACAGGAACTGCTTAAAGTGTAGGAAAAGGGGAATCGAGTTCCGGGTCTGAATCTGGCTGCGATGAGCAGGTGGTCTGTAAGGTTTAGTGAATTCGATGCTGCCTCTGAAGCTTCCTGGATGTGCACTCCAATTACCGGAATATTGAATACATTTAATGCAGACGGAGTGCGAGTGGCCTACCTGTTGACATCTGTGGTATTGCTTGTTACCCGGTGAGTCCGGCCACATTTGTTAGATAGTAAATCTTATGACTAGAGCCCTGATCTTCAGGCAAAATGCCTATAAATGCTTATTTTAGCTGTTTTAATGCATAAATGCCATTTTTCCTTATAAGCGCCTATTTACGCCTATTTATGTGTGTATTAGGAATGTCCATAAATCATGAATATTCATTCCGAGAAAATTGATAGTTCGGGGTGTAGGGAATCCCCAATAAAATCCCTTTGTGAACAAAACAGTAACCGCCTTTTTATCTTCGTGCTTTGCGGATAGGCGTTTACAGAATCAGTGGCTCATGGCACGGCCGACGGTAACAATACAAATAGGTAGGGTCGGTTGCAGAGACGGCAGGCGGTGTGACCGCACCTATCTGTATTGCCACCTCTGCTACCTCGGCCGTGCCCTGAGTCACCCCGCAAGCTGTTACTGTACAGAATGCATATAAAAACATTTCAGAAGGTAATTTAGTTTAGTTTGGATTTGAATTTACCACGTTTACGTCGTTTACGTCTGTGTACCATGTCGAAAATACGTGCGTCAGTAACCGACAAATTAAACATTCGTGAAAGATTTAGGAAGTGACATTTTTTCGAGGGATGGTTCCGTGCTGTTTTGCAAAATGTGTGAAAAATCGGTGAATTTTGAGAAAAAATATTTTATTTCCCAACACATCCACAAAAAGCAGCACAGTTGAAAGTGGGAGCCCCGAAAACTCCCCTGTTGCCAACATTTTTAACAACATCGAATCGTGTATCTGAATTTTCATTCGACTTGTGCAGTGCGTTTGTATGTGCTGGAATTCCATAATGGAGCTTTTTGCGAGCTTTTTCGAAAAGTATATTAAAAAAAACTTGCCATGTGAATCAACGCTGCGGAAAAATTATCTCGATCGTGCTTATCGAGAGACATTGGAAGCAGTATGAACATACATGAAAGACAGGAAGATTTTGATATTAATAGATGAAACTTCAGATGCTCTAGGAAGGTAATTTATCGATCGATTCAAATTTTAATTATGCATGAATTAAAATCTACCTATGATCTTCCAGACACATTGCCAATGTAATAATTGGATCCCTCGAACAAGATCACACCTCCAAGATCTACCTACTAGATTCCGATTGCCTCGAAAGAACCAACCACTCTACAATTTCTCAATTATTTATAAATTCGCTATCGTTACTTTGGCCGGAGAAAATTCTACACGACAACGTGCTCATGTTCACCAGCGACGCTGCTCCTCATATGAAAAGGCAGGAAATGCTCTCAAAGTATTATTCCCACGTGTGATACATTTTACTTGCGTGGCTCATGGACTTGATCGAAGTGCGCGAATAATTTCCAGACATAGATATGTTAATATCTTCGGTAAAAAAGATTTTCCTTAAACCGCCATCAAGAATAAGGTTTTTTAAAGAAATGACACCAGAATTGGCTTTACCACCCCAACTCGTTGTGGTACATAGATATCAGCTGCTTGTTATTATGCAACTAATTTTTCACAAATTAAAGAAATTATTTTAAAGTTAGATGAAGAAACGGTGGCTTCAATCAAAGCTGTGAAAAAACTTTTCGAAAAAAAAATTACAAAATTAATTAGCAATTATTTCATCTAATTATTCCATGCTTCCACACAAAATAACAAGTTTAGAAAGCGGAAATTTAACTTTGGTTGATTCCGTTAAAAATATTTGTAGTATTTCTGACAACAAGGGGCGCATCATACGGGAAAAATGTGAATCTGTGTTTAGTGCGAATAAAGACTTTGAAATTGTAAAAAGCTTAGCTAACATTCTTTCAGGCAATGCAAATGAAGCAAATGTTAATCACGAGATAACAGAAATTAGAGTGTGTCATGTTGGCACCCCAGTGAAGAGTTCTGATTGTTCTGAATAGAGTTATCAATTCCTTTTGATGTATCTAGAAGTACAACTTAAAAAAAAGAGTAAAATTGGGCTGTCAGAAATTTATTGAAAAATAGGATGCCAACTTGACACCGCACCCCAACATTATTATCGAATAATTCTGAACCATATTTAAGATGTATTTGGATTAGTACTATAGTTCCTGATACGTTTAGAAAAGAGTTCTGTTCAATTTCCAGACATAAAAATTTTCAAAATTGGAAATTCGAAATATTCAAATTCGTATTACTCACTTAATATTGGTTGAATCCAAATATTTCACAACAACTATGGATAGGACTCACAAAAAACTACGGGTAACACCAATCAGAACTATCCGGAACAATAAAAAAAAAATTGAAAAAAGTCTCAATGCCAAAAAAGAATTGAGAGTTCTATGAGTTCTGAGTAAATTTTCTATTTCTACTTATTGAGTACAATCATTCTTTCTTATAAACAAATTCGATACAATCACGATTTATGGCATTTTTAATAAATTTAAAATTCGAAAATAGAAAATTTAATTTTGAAAATACCTATTTCCTGACATTTAACCGCAATCTGCCATTATAGTTTTTGTTAGAACTCCTTGATTACAACCCATAAGTCAAATCAGAACTCCCAGAACTATTAATTAAAAATATTTTGAAAAATTTTCCATATCCGAAAGAAAAAAAATATTAAGAGTTGTAGGAGTTTTGAGTTAATTTTATATTTCTACTTATTTGAGTACAATAATTCTTTCTTATAAACTAATTCGATACAATCACGATTTATGCATATTTTTAAATAAATTTAAAATTCGAAAATAGAAAATTTAATTTTGAAAATACCTATTTCCTGTCATTTAATCGCGATTTTCCATTAGAGTTTTCGTTAGAACTCCTTGAATACAACCCATAAGTCAAATCAGAACTCGGAGAACTATTAAAAAAATCATTATTTTGAAGAAAATTCTAAGTCCGAAACGAAAAAAAAAATGAGAGTTGTGGAAGTTCCGAGTTAATTTTCTATTTTTACTTATTGAGTACAATAAATCCTTTTTATAAACAAATACGATACAATCACGATTTATGGCATTTTTAATTTTAAGTAAATTTAAAATTCAAAAATAGAAAATTTAATTTTTTTTAATAGTTCTCGAGTTCTGATTTGACTTATGGGTTGTACTCAAGGAGTTTTAACACAAACTCTAATGGGAAATTGCGATTAAATGACAGGAAATAGATAGGTATTTTCAAAATGAAATTTTCTTTTTTCGAATTTTAACTTTATTTAAAAATGGCATAAATCGTGATTGTGTCAAATTTGTTTATAAGAAGGAATTGTTGTACTCAATAAGTAGAAATAGAAAATTAACTCAGAACTCCTAGAACTCTCAATTTTTTTCTCTTTTCGGACTTATAATTTTTTTTCAAAATATTGATTTTTTTAATAGTTGTCGGAGTTCTGATTTGACTTATGTGTTGTACTCAAGGACTTCCAACGAAAACTCTTATGGCAAATTGCGATTAATTGACAGGAAATAGGTATTTTCGAAACTAAATTTTCTATTTTCGAATTTAAAATTTATTTAAAAATGCCATAAATCGTGATTGTGTCGAATTAGTTTATAAGAAAAAAATATTGTACTCAATAAGTAAAAATAGAAAATCAACTCAGAACTCCTAGAACTCTCAATTTTTTCTTTTTTCGGATTTTTTTTTAAATATTGATTTTTTTTAATAGTTCTGGGAGTTCTGTTTTGACTTATGGGTTGTACTCAAGGAGTTATGACGAAAAATTAATTGGCAAATTGCGATTAAATGACAGGAAATGGGTGTTTTCAAAATTAAATTTTCTATTTTCGAATTTTAAATTTATTTAAAAATGCCATAAATCGTGATTGCATCAAATTTGTTTATGAGAAAGAATTATTGTACTCAATAAGTAAAAATAGAAAATTAACTCAGAGCTCATAGAACTCTCAATTCTTTTTTGGCTTTGTGACTTTTTTCAATTTTTTTTTTTTATAGTTCCGGATAATTTTGATTCATGTTTCCCGTAGTTCTTTGTGAGTTCTATCCTAGTTGTTGTTATGAAATATTTAGATTCAACCAATATTAAGTGAGTAATATGAATTTAAATATTTCGAATTTCCAATTTTTTACATTTTTATCTCTGGAAATTCAACAGAAATCTTTTTTTAAAGTATCAGGCACTATAGTACTAGCTAAAATACCTTTTAAAACTGTTTCAGAACTATTCGATAACAATGTTGGGGTGCGGTGTCAGGTTGGCACCCCCTTTTTCAAAAAATTCCCAACAGCCCAATTTTACAGAACTCTTTTTTTTAAGTTGATAGTACTTCTAGATACATCAAAAGGAATTGAGAACTCTATTCAGAACTATCAGGACTTTTCATTGGGGTGCCAACTTGACACACTTCAGAAATTACATGTTATAAATTTGCACCTGTTACATCAGTAGACGTAGAAAGGTCGTTTTCGCAATTAAAATATATACTCTCAGATAGACGGCAAGCGCTAACCACGGATAATAAAAAAAAACATTTTTTTGTTAGTTGTAATTTCCATATGTTTTAATCATTATTTTGTTTTATGATCTATTCTAATAAAATGTAGATTGTGCAATAAATCCATTTAAATAATAATAATATTTATTTTGTTTTATGCCTATGACTGTCTATTTTCAAAATTTTTCAGATTTTTTAGTGCCTATTTTTGTGTTTTGAGTGCCTATTTTCATATTTTTTAGTGCCTTTTTGCCTGCCTATTTTAACATTTTTTAGTGCCTGAATATCCTTGCTCTACTTATGGCCCTCGTTGATTTTTGTCTACTTGGACGTGGATCATGTTAGGGGTGTTTTTCAAGGAAAGGCTCTCTTGTACTTCTTCGATTGTGATCTCAACTGCTACTGGATGGAAGACCACATTGGACTGATTGGACTGATTCCATCTTACAGCGTCGAGAATTTTCATATTCTCTGCTGCAACGTGCTTTAGTAATAATAATAATTTATTCGTGCTAAATACCAATACGGTTTACATAAGTCAAATGGAGATATAATAGTACAATAATATGGTTTAAAATTAAAATTACGATAGACATAATAAAAGTACAATTTAAAATGAATGTGGATATTATTAAAAGTAGTAATAGAGAAACACGGACAAGTTAAAATATGGTTACTGTTATGTGCGGACGCGTGCTAACTTCCTGGTTGGACGAAAGAAACGACTGTTGTTTATTTTGTCGATGCACAAGTGTTAGCTGGTTACTGTAACAGCTTGGTTACATCTAGTTGAAGCTTTATGATTGAATACTTTTAGGTGTTGTAAATGAGAATTCAACGTAACTCAACGAGTTTTTACCTTAATTAACAAACGACTTGTTACAAACAATTGTAAAAGCAAACTGTCTTAAAATACAATATTTACAAAAAATGTTAACTTATTCTAATGGGAGATGAGTGGTGGTGGGTATTTACAAAGTGGGGTTTAATGCTTGCGCGGTAGGTTTTTCGAATGGACACCCGATCTCATAATGACTATTTCTAAGAATAGCAGATGTCAGGTTTATCCAATAATAAACTAGGAAAAACAATGTACCCAAACAACTGCATGTTTTACATAATTACGGCTATTGTCAGCTTATTTCTAGATTAAATTAACAAAATACAAAACACAATAACTGCCATAAAATGTAAATTAGCTAAATGCAAGAATGACTACTCTAAACTCGGTATTACAATTTACAACATGCCAATAAATGAATTAAACAGTTTGGTTCATGCTGTTAAGAACCCAAATCGTTGCAGGTATTAACTGCCAGGAAACTGAGTTTAATTATATAAGCATGGCCGCATAAATACACAATAATAATAAAACATGTAAATAACGTCACAAACATAATTTGCGATACGATTGCAAACAGTTACGTTAGTTAAAATAACTGTATTGTGTTAATAAAAGATAATGTCAAGCAAGACTCTAAAACCAGTCGTTGAATTTTAATTTTGGTCGAGAAATTCATCCTTGGTATAAAAAGCTCGAGCAACTTGATAATTTTTTACATACGTTTTGAAGTTTTTGTAAGGTAGGTTTCTTACAGCGATAGGAAATTTATAAAAAAACTTTATACCCCAGTATCTTGGTCCATCTCTGGTTTTAATTAACCTAGTTTTATTTTTTTAATAATAATAATAATAATAATAATAATAACTTTATTGCCCAACGGAAGATCCAATACAGGGAAACAAATAAACTAGATAATTAAAAATTCTAAATTACACAACTTACATAACTAATAAAATAACTTAACCTATATTTGTTAATTCAAACAAAAACCAGCACAAATTTTATAATAAAAAGTAAAAATACTTATATGAACAGGTGATCACAACAAAATGAATATATTCAAAATAGTGAAAATATGAAAGAAGGGTTAAGAATGAGACAGGTAGATTACAGGTGATCATTAATGAATATATCGTTAAAATAAGTATTAGCATTGCGACTCATGTGGTATTTTGGTGCTTTGCGCAAGATATTACTTCTTGGCGTGGGCGTAAAAAATGTATTGCAATGGCGGGAAGATAATCTAGGGCAGTAGTATTGAACATTTGCAAGTAATTCTGGAGAATCAATAATATTGTTAATTAATTTGAACATAAACACTGCACTAGTTATATCTCGCCGAGCAGATAATGACGAAAACCCATGTTTTTCCAAGAGATACTCGTAGTTACATGACCTATCGGGGTAAATACTATCAGTTTTATATGACATAAACTTCAAGAAACGTCTTTGTACCTTTTCAACAATTAAAGATATACAAGTGTAGTAAGGATACCATATAATGGAAGCATACTCGAGTTTGCTACGGATTAAAGCGAAATATAAAGTTTTTAATAAGTCAACATTGCTGAAATGTTTAGACGTACGCATTATAAAACCCAATATCCTCAAAGCTGACGACGCGATAGCGTTTATATGGCTGGTAAACGTAAGATGAGAATCAAAAACAACTCCAAGGTCTTTCATTTCGTATTTTCTTATGAGGGGAATGCCACTAATATTATAATCATGGATTATGGGAAGTCTCTCGCGACTGTAGCTGACTACACAACACTTGTTGACGTTCAAGGTCAGTTTGTTTACATCACACCAATGCGCTAGTAAATTCAGGTTATTTTGAATCAGAGCAATATCATCATGGTTATTAATGCGATTAAAAATCTTCACATCGTCTGCGTAGGCTAAAATCGGACAAGAAATTGCAGAGATAAGATCATCAATAAACATAAGAAATAATAGCGGTCCCAAGTTGGAACCTTGAGGAACACCTGAACTAGATATGAACTTGTGCGATTTGAAGCCATTGTTAAAAACATAGTTTGTTCTGTGGTGCAGATATGATGATATAAGTCTTAGAAGTGTTCCTGTAATACCAAAAGAACTAAGTTTATTAACCAATATGTTGTGGTCAAGGGTGTCAAACGCTTTTGAGAAGTCTGTATACACCACGTCAGTCTGACCACGTTCATCCAAGCATTCACTTAAGTTTTGCGTAAGTACTGCTAAGTTAGTGACTGTAGAGCGACCCGAGAGAAATCCATGTTGTTGAAGGCTTAAGTATTTATGAACGTGACTGTACATAATAATATGTACATCTTGTTTAAAAATAGGGCATATCACTGCACACTTCCAACATTGTGGAAACGATGCAGTACGGATAGCCAGATTAAATATAATAGCTAAAGGTTTAGCCCATACAAGATTGCAGTCCTTAAGCAAAAAACTGGGAATACAATCATCACCCGCAGTCATTGAGTTCTTAAGTCGATCAATACTAGCAATAACGTCCGATTCAGTAATAATAGGTATAAATAGAGATTCGCGACTTGAGTAAAATTCCCTACTTGGCATTGTGCTTTGAGGTAGAAAGGTTTGTGAAAAAGCATCTGCAAACGCATTGACAATGTCATTAGGAAGGGAATATTTTCTATCGCCGCAGTGCATTTCCCCAGGAATTCGACTAGTCCCATTTTTTGAATGAATAAACTTCCAAAGATCTGCAGGGTTACCCTTGAGGTCTCGCTCAATATTTACCATATACGCATTATAAGCCGAGGATATTTGGGTTTTAGTTAGCGCACGCATTCGTTGAAATTCCACATGATAGAACTCAGATGACGTTTCTTTCCATTTTCTGTGATAGTGTAATTTTAACTTTATATTTCTCTTCAACTCCCTATCAAACCACGGAGGAAATTGTTTCGAATTTCGATGGTTGTACTGCGGAACAAACTTATCTAGGCAGGTAAAGACTTGAGTATAGAATGCATCAACTGCTTTGTCAGCATTTGTACACGATTGAAGGAATGACCAATCAGTATTGAGAAAATCATTGTATAAATTGGGGTAGTCGGCATTCCTAAAATTATATCTTCTATTACACATATTTGTCGGAAAAGTTGAAGGTTCAACGTCATGATTC
Source organism: Ocypus olens (assembly GCA_910593695.2). Classification (NCBI taxonomy): domain Eukaryota; kingdom Metazoa; phylum Arthropoda; class Insecta; order Coleoptera; family Staphylinidae; genus Ocypus; species Ocypus olens. The sequence goes on along the minus strand of OU343052.1, from coordinate 17,908,238 downwards.
ACATGTAACAAAGCCGACAGAGCAGGATGATGAGCATCTTCAGTAACCAGTGGGAATTGATCACGTTCAAGAATAAATTCACAGTCAAAATTACACAATATCAAATCCAGTAAACGATCATTGGCGTTTTTAATATTATTCATTTGACACAGGTTTAAGACATTTATAAAGTTTGTAATGCAAGAGAACTTAGAATTACTCCCGGCCGAATCAGCGAATGACGTTATATTCAAATCGCCAAGTATAAGGACTGGTTTATCTAGAATAATTAATTCCAGCGCTTCAAAGAACATTTCGAGAATATCACAGGGTAAATCAGGAGGTACATATATAACGAGTGTATAAAAAAGAAAGGAATTTAAGTTACATTTACACATTATTAAATCAATTAGTGGTACTACATGGCTAATATGCTGTACATTGACGCGTTCAAATTTAATATTGCTGGCAAATGCCATAAGAACTCCACCTCCAGTTGCTCTGCCAGTAGCTATAAAGTCTCGATCACATCGCACCACATTATAACCAGAGTTGAATAATTCCTTCGTAAATATAGAGTCATTGAGCCACGTTTCAGTTAAGTACACAATGTCAAATGAAGAGTTGCAGATATTTTTATAAAACAAATGAGTCTTTGATCGGAGACCACGTGTTTTGGTAGTAGATGTTGTAGTTGCTTCCGGGCTGGTTCAGTTTTCCGAGCTGTTACAAACTATAGTTGGTATACCTCTTAAATGTTATTTATATACAAGTCATTACTCTGCCTTGTCTCGTGGTTGTGCATTGAGCTGGTTGGAATGTACTCTTGTAGATTTTTCTTTATGTATAGAAGACATTGATATATGTAGGCTGAGGGCAGTGTCATTATTTTCAGCTTTTTAAAGAGCGGTTTACAGTCATCTCTGTACCGAGCTCCTGAGAGAATTCGTACCGCTCACCTTTGTTGGCCAAAGATTCTATGCAGAATGGATGAATGGCCCCATGCTATTAAACAGTATGTGATAACAGAATGACACGTAGCGTAGTAGCTAATCAACAGGACATTGGATAAAACTGAGTGTGACAGAATTCTAAGTAGGAATATATTACGACAGAGTTTGCCCGATAGGTATCACCATGAAGTCTCCAGGTCAATTCGGTATCTAGCCCGACTCCTAGGAAACAAGTTGAGACCACACTTTCATACTCGTGTTTTTTCAATGTAAACATGATGTTAACAGTTTTTGACTCATTCAAGTGGAGATAATTGGCTTTGAACCACTCTTGAGACTTTGTTTCAGCAGTACGTTTTAATGCAAGAACTTCGTCGTAATTTGGATGGACATTTCTGATGTTTGTGTCATCAGCGTATAAAACTATTGAAGACATGTTTAAGTAGTGGCTAAAGTCATTTATGTAAATGATGAATAAGAGAGGTCCTAAGATTGACCCTTGTGGTATACCATGGTGGATGGGCAACAAGCTTGAGGTATTTCCACTGGAACCTATTCTCCAGGTACGAGGATATTAAATCGAATAAATTGTTACTGAGATCATAGCGTTCTAATTTCTGAAGAAGGATTTTATGATTTACGCAATCGAATGCTTTTGACAGGTCTAGGAACGTCGCCACGCAAAATGAACGGTTTTCCAGGGCATGCAAAATTTGATCGACTAGACATAGAATTTCATCTGCTGTGGAGAGGCCTCTTTTAAATCCAAATTAGTGTTTATTTAATAAATTGTTATTTTCTGGGTACCTAGCAATTTGAATGAACATAATCTTCTCCAGTACTTTTGAAAACACCGGGAGAATAGATATAGGTCTGTAGTTGTCTGGGTTCAACTTATCGCCCTTTTTGAGAATAGGTATAATTGATGCTATCTTCATGTCATCTGGAAACACTCCTGATACTAAGCATGAGTTAATGATGCACGTTAGTGGTTGTAGTAAGCTTTCTTGGCAGGACTTGAGGATATCAATTGACATGCCATAGAAATCTTTGGCTTTAGTAGGCTTGAGTAGGAATATTACTTCTCTTACCTCAGCTGTGGATACCTGCTGAAACTTAAAGGTGGAATCGATTTTAGGAACAAAGTCTAAGGCCTCATGCGTGCTTGGTAGTATCGATTTTATGATCTGATCAACGGAATTTAGGAAGGATGTATTCATGTGTTCAGGGGATATTTCACATTCACTGTCAGTCTTGTTATTGACGTTGTTGGACCTAATAATTTTCCACATGGCTTTACTCTTATTGCTAGATTTATGCAAGAAGTTCGAGTTTGCTATAATTTTTGCTCTCTTAAGTGCAAGTCTATAAGATTTTGTGAAATTTTTTTGTATTTCTTTTAGATCAGAGTTTTGAAGCATATTATAAGATTCCCGAATTATTAATTGCAGAGTATCTCTCATATCGCTCAGTTCCGTGGTAAACCAATGTACACTCAATTTCCAATTTTTTGCCAGTCATCTTTTTAACTGTAAACGCTATTTTTAATTTAGAGATAACTGTATCATGAAAGAATCTGTATTTTGCATTACAATCAGAAAGGTTATTAATAGGGTCCCAGTTAACATTCGAGAGTATTTGATAAAGATCAAATTTCCCTGCTTCTGTAATTGGCCTATACATTTTGGTTGCAACATCGTTTCCCCGAGAGGTATTATCAGGTAATTTAATAGTTAAATCAACACCTATGTGGTCCGATGTTAGGATATGATTTGGAATAATATTATGTACATCACACTGTATATTTGTAAAAATATTATCTATAGTATTATACCCTCTCGTGGGAAAGGTGACTATGGGATACAGTCCATAAAGTTGGAAGGTATCACAAACAGTTATAGTTTTCGAATCTTGCTTGTCATTGAAGTGAACGTTAAAATCGCCGCTTATAATTACTTTAGTATTCAGCATATCAATATTTTCTAGAAGGTTTGAAATAACATTAATAAACACATTAAAATCGCCTTGAGGTGAGAGGTATATTACAACAAGGACAAGATTATGTTCGACTAATTTGGTTGCGGCAATTTCACAGTGATTTTCTAGTGAAAAGGCATTGAGACCACGCAATGGAATGTTTTTAATAGAAACTTTCAATGGATTTAAAGCACCACCCCGTTTGTTCTGTGTTCTGGAAAAGTGTGAGATCACGGACATGCTATTTATGTTGTAATTATCGCTTTCCATTTTTTCCATCCAATGCTCAGTTATGCATAGAATATCAAAATTACGAGATTCTAGTAGTGCAGATATTCATTGTGTTTTGGCTCAATGCCTTGGCTTTTAACATAAAAATAATTCGAAACACTATCCAAGTTATCACTGGCATTATAAGTTATTGAGTGAGTTATTTTTTTGGGTACTAAATGCTCAGTGGTTCCTTGTACAGCCTGAATAAAAACCGATTCATACAAGTACCCGTGGGCCAGATGCTTGGATCACGAACCACATTTAGATCAGCTGAGTCGACGCTGATTTTAAACGATGCGTAGTTGGTTGGGTGCTTACTAGTGAGTTTCACGCACTCTATGGGGTCGATGTTGTTGGACTTCAGATGTTGTATGATGTCCTTTTCCGATGTGCCCGGGGTTAGACGGCGAACGTGCAGGTGGGCTCGTTTTGCTACTGCTTTTATTGTAGAGGTTTGAGATGTTCCCGCTACTCTTTTGGCACTTTTTTTACGCGTCTGCTTGACTTTAATCCATCCATGCGTATCCTCGGCCTTTTCTCCAGTTGTGTCGCCCGTATGTTGTGGTGTTTCTATTTCTTTTAGCATCATTTCGGGTTTGTTTACATTATTTATTGTTTGCTTTTTATTCGTATGAAGTGTATTTACGTTGTTTTTTTTTGTGATCGCCGGATTTGGTGATGATTGTGTACCAACTGAGATTGCAGGTTTCTGTTTTTTTTTTATTTATGGTTGGCATCGAATTGCTAATAGATGGAATAGTTGTTTGCAGATTAACAATTTTATTTAGTAAATCGATTTGATCTTTGAGAGATGTTATGTAATCTTGTTGATTGTTTATAATGAAATCTTGTTGCTTGTTTAGCTCATTCAAGTATTTTATTTCTATCTTACTTGTGTTTTCGTTGGTTGAGTCAACAGGGGCATCCAATGGAGGGTCGGCTGGTTGTTCTTCTACATTGCAGCAATTAATATACTCTTCATCAATGATTAGTGCTCCCTTAAGTAGTTTTGCACACCCATTATGGACCACAGCACCACACGTTACACATTTTAAGCCACTTTTCGCAGCCTTTTTACAGAATAAACACAATTTTGACGGAGCGGTGTTAGATACGTTCACGACGTCCGCCATCATTTTGACAATCTATACTAGACATCCTTAAATCTGAGGATGATAGGAGGAGGTTTTTTTAAATGCTGACGGTGATTGCCTTAGGGCAGTGAAAGATGAGGCCGTAGTGCCGATATCCTAAGTCCAGACCTCGTCGAGATGAGTGGACTCTTTTTTGGGTCGGTTAGAGAGGGAGATTATTGAGTCGTGAAGAGCCAGCGGTTTTCTTTGCCGGTTCATTGTTGTCCGTTGCCAGCTTTTTCGAGAAGTTATTCTTGGAAGCGGGTTCCGATTGCGCTTTTGGCTTTTTTAAGCGGCAAATCTCGGTGAATGGCACGTGAGCGTGGTCGGGCTCGGCTATTACGATGGGGAAATTAGCCTGAGGGGCTGGCGAGAGTTGGCATATTTTGGGGCTCGAAACTGACTCATAATTGTTTAGTTAGTCGCTTCTAAATTATATAAATTCGCTGTCAGTTCGGTGATTTGTGCCGTTAGTGAAGCGTTTTGTTTTAAGTATGTGGTAAGTAAAACACGTGTGTTGAGAATTTTCACAAATTTTTAATGTCGAAATACTGCGACATATGTTTCGCCACACAGTGGCTTCATCAGGCAGATGATTAAGAATGATTAATAATAATTAATCATCTGCCTGATGAAGCCACTGTGTGGCGAAACATATGTCGCAGTGTTTCGACATTAAAAATTTGTGAAAATTCTCAACACACGTGTTTTACTTACCACATATATCCCCCTCTAGGGAATGCTCCTTGACGTGGTGTGGGGGCAAGGTAGTGCTACTGTCAACGAGCATCCTACGGTTATTCGGCCAAACAACCGGATAACAGTGGGGAGTGCGACGGGGCTCTATCGCCACTGCAGTCCGAGGCTATACACAAACTGTTATAGTGATGGCCTCCTTCGTAGAGTTGCTTCCCTCTTTGATCTGTCGGCCTCCCTTGGCCACCTCTTCGGTCACCCTGACCTTTTCGGCTCCCTATACTATTAGGCAACGTGGGCTAGGGAGCCAAACCACTTATCCTGCAAACCCCCGCCCTGCTGTAGTATCGTGGCTTAGGGCTTGAACGAGAGTAAACGACGCCGGGTCTGTTTGTGCCCATACAGCCATCAGACCTGACATATCGGGCTTGTTGCTGTTCGTGGACATGTCTCGCAGGTAACAAGCTTAGAGGATCTTGGATTAGCCGCCCGGATCAATGTGGAAAGGAAACCACAAAAAACAAACACCTCAAACCAAGGTGGAACAGCATAGGCCGAGGGATGCATGGCTAAGGAGGAGCTTAGTCGTCTCTATGCGAACTCTGGGTACCAGGCGACCCCCAGTTTCACTAGCCTTATTATGGCATGCGGGGCTCTGCTGTAATGGACTTTTCCCCTTTCCCTAGCTACTCGTGGGACTCAAATGAACCAAGTTTTTCAAAAAACCAAAGGAGTGGACGACTCCCTAACGTCCATTGTTGCTGCAAAGGAGCCAAAAGATGTAGAGCCTATGGAAACTAGCAGCAGAACAGGTGGGGAGGAGCTGCTGAAAAGCAGAGATGAGGAGCTCGTTGGTAGCCTTAAAGGTCTAAACACAAAAGACCAAAAGGTCAAAATGAGCGGTGCCGCAAGAAAGAGGATGAAGTTCCTCATCAAGAACGGCATGGAACCAGGGGAAGCTCGAGTAAAGGCATTAGTGCCCTTCAAGAGCAACCCCACGGCTGCTATCAAGAGACCTCGGTCAACAGGTAGCACCCCGGACACAACCATGGTCAAACGGACGAAAAGGCAGCCTGTGCCTAGCGCCGAGGCCAAGGCTGTATCCTATAGCCAGGCTACGACGGGAGTGAAGGTAGGCGTATGCCTAGAAGGTTTTCCAGAAAAACTTAAGTCGACGGAACAAATTGATGCCGCACATGAGGCCATTCTGGAGAAAATAATTGAGGATGGTAAGGAAGGAACCGTGAAGCCCAGATTCCATCAGCTTCATCAGAGGCCAGGATGGCTCGCACTGACGTGTGTAGACAGTGCCACAGCCAACTGGCTAAAGGGCGCAGCTGCCCATCTCAGGCTGTGGGAGGGAGCCAAGTTAAAGGTGCTGGATGAGGCAGAAATGCCTCATTCTAAGATCCTGATAGGCTACTTCCCAAACAGCCTGGAATACACCAACACGAAGGTAATTTCGTTAATTGAGACCCAGAACAATCTAAAGGCCTCCAGCTGGAGGGTTCTCAGGAGAGATCCGAAGGGACCCAAGCTGGAGGTCACGCTGTCGGTGGACTCACATTCCGCCAACAGCCTGGAGAAGCTGGGCAACAAAATTTGTTACGGGTTTGGCTGGGTAGAGCTAAGACCCAAGGGCAAAAAAGTACCAAAGGGCGAAGGGCCAACAAGGGCCTATCCTGACCCTTCTTGCTCAAAGGAGCCTACCAGCGGACCCGTTGTAAGTGAGGTAAGGGAGAGCAATACCCTGAAAGGCAAAAAACCCAAGGCCAAGGAGCCAAAGGCTGGTGCCAGTGGGGTTTAGGCATCTCAATGGCGGGCCTACGCTGCCTACAACTGAACCTCCACCACTCCAAAGCGGCAACAAGTGCCGTGCACTGGAGGTTCAAGAAATCCAAATTTGGGATAGGCTTCTTACAAGAGCCCTGGATTAACAACGGGCAGGTAAGGGGTCTATCTAAAGAAAGTTGCAGGTTAGTATACAAAGTAGACTGCACTAAACCAAGAGCAGTCCTCATGCTCAGAAAGGACATCAATTTTACTTACATTCCAGAGTTCACCACAGGGGACCTCGCGGCAGTGCTGGTAGAGGTCCCCACGAAGAAAGGAAAAAGGCACATAGTTATGGCCTCGGCCTACTTTCCGGGTGACAAGGATACACCGCCACCAGAGGAGGTAAGAAGACTTGTGGAACGCACACACCTACTCCTGTGCTGTGATGCCAACGCACATAACATCCTGTGGGGCAGCACGGACACCTATAGTAGAGGTAAGGATCTACTTGAATTTATTATCTCTAACAATCTAGACATTGTTAATAGAGGTAGCGAGCCTACCTTTGTAAATGCAATCAGACAGGAGGTACTAGATATTACCCTGGCTGATGCCTTCACAACAAGTACAATAAAAAATTGGCGAGTTCTAGCAGAACCCTCTTTATCAGACCATAAGCAGATTGGGTTTGATATTAAGGTCACTAAGGAAGCTGTTTTAGAGTGCAGGAATCCGAGGAACACAAACTGGGGCCTCTACAGAGAGTGCCTAGGTCTGGGAACCGAAGATGTATGCCTCGACATCCAAACTACAGGGGAGCTAGAAATAGCTGCGGCTCTCCTTAAAAATTGCATCTTAAAGGCATACGAATCCAGCTGTCCACATAAGAGGAGATCTCATTCCAGAGATGTGCCCTGGTGGAATAAGGATTTAGACCGCCTGAAGACGCAATCCAGAAAAACCTTCAATAGTGCAAAGAAGACGGGCAACTGGGATGCCTACAGACAGGCACTATCAGAATACAACAGGGAGCTGAGGAAGTCGAAAAGGAAAACTTGGAGAGCTTTCTGTGAGGGAGTGAACGACACAGCCCCGACAGCAAGACTCCAAAAGGTCTTATGAAAGTCCACTCCAATGGCATTGGTTTAATTAAAAAAACCTGATGGGAGTCATGCAGAGAGCCTCAAAGAAAGTCTTAATGTGCTCCTGAAGACAAACTTTCCGGGCTCAACATCTGTGGACTCACTCGCAACAACTGCTCAATCTACGGAAGGAAGCACATTCCTACCAACCAGAGAGAGCAAAAGAAAGGCTGGTAAACTAATTACTAGAGGAAAAATTGAATGGGCAGTCAAAAGCTTCAAACCCTTAAAAACACCAGGGCCAGATGGCATATTTCCTGCATTGCTGCAATATGGGCTAGACATACTAGCCCCATACCTGCAAGCAACATACAAAGCCAGGTTCACGCTGGGCTATATACCAATGGAATGGAAGGAGGTCAGGGCGATTTTCATCCCCAAAGCGGGCCGTATGCCATCTGATGAGGCTAAGTCCTACCGCCCAATCAGCCTCACCTCTTTCCTCCTCAAAATTATGGAGAAAATCGTGGACAACGGCATTAGGTGCGGCGCCCTAAAAGCGAACCCGCTACATAGGCAACAATTTGCCTATCAACCTGGCAAATCTACTGTAGATGCCTTGCACAGCCTTACAACAGGCATAGAGGCATCACTTCAATACAACGAGATTGCACTAGGTATTTTCGTGGATATTGAAGGGGCGTTTGACAATACGACCTTCAAAACCGTGGAAAAGGGAGCCATTAGGAAGGGTATTGATATACCCACTATCAGATGGATAAAAGTTTCAAGTACTTGAAAACCGCAAAATCACGGCAGGTATGGGGAGTGAGTCTGAAACGGTAACCACGGCGAAAGGGTGCCCGCAAGGCGGGGTTCTATCACCCTTGCTCTGGTGCATCGTGGTGGATGAGCTCCTCACGACCTTGGCAGATAAGGGCTATAGTACGCAAGGCTACGCCGACGACATTGCGGTTGTCATAAGGGGTAAATACGATATCATCGTATCGTCCCTAGCCCAAGAGGCCCTTAACACCATATCAAAATGGTGTCTGAGGGATGGTTTCAATATCAACCCGGACAAAACTGTGATTGTACCTTTTACTAATCGCAGGAAACTCTCAATCAAAGCTCCCAAAGTAAAAGGACAAGAAATTGCGCTTTCCGACCAAGTGAAATAATTAGGCTTAGTGCTTGATAGGAGGCTTAACTGGAACGCTCATCTGGAAAAAACGATCAGCAAAGCAACGGCGGCACTCTGGATAGGCCGCCGGCTCTTTGGCAGATCATGGGGGCTGAAACCTAAAATGATACACTGGTTGTATCATGGTGGTCAGACCCATCATCACATATGGCTCACTAATATGGTGGACCAAAATAAAACAAGTAACGGCACAAAAGAAGCTCAAAGCTCTTCAAAGATTGGCCTGTCTTGGCATCACGGGAGCTGCACATAGCACTCCCTCTGCAGCAATGGAAGCTTTACTAGACCTACTTCCTTTGCACGAACAAATCAGAAAGGAAGGTCTAATGAGTGCACTGAGACTAAACTGGACCAGTACAGGCCACAGAACCGGGCACTCAGAAATTCTGGACCTCGTCACAACCGAGTTCTTACAAACACCAACGGATATAATGCCGATCAATTATGACTTCGAATCAAGATTTGATATGACTATTGATAGTCGCCAAAACAGTCTGAAACGAGTCACAGAACTAAAAGACAACTCTGTACTCTGGTACACAGATGCATCCAAGACAGAGATAGGCACCGGCATAGGCATATATGGGCCTAAGCATAAGGAATTAGTTCCCCTCGGACATGGCCCTTCTGTCTTACAGGCTGAAATAATAGCCTTAGAAAGATGTGCTCAGGTGTGCACAAAAAAAAGGGCTACAAAAGGGTACACATATATCTAATCACGGATAGCCAGGCTGCCCTAAAGAGCCTTAAAACGTACAGCTTTAACTCCAAGACTACTTGGAACTGTAAACCGGCTCTGAACCAACTGGCAAAGGGCAACAAGCTCACCCTAATGTGGGTACCCGGCCACGCAAGCGTAAAAGGCAATGAGCATGCCGATATACTTGCTACGGAAGGAGCCTCAACTACCATCATTGGACCAAAACCGACCTGTGGGCTACCGAAAGCACATAAAAAAGGCGTGATCCAAGAATGGGAAAAAAAGTGCAAAATAGACTATTGGAAAAATGCACCAGGTCAAAGGCAATCCAAAATGTTTATTGACTTCTCGCCAAATAGAGCCAAACAGCTCTTACGCCTCACTAAAACCGAGATCAGACTAATCACCGGTCTCCTCACAGGACACTGCCCAGTGAAGTACCATCTTCACAATATGGGCAAAGTGGATAACACCACATGCAGATTATGTGAAACGGCCGAACACATATTATGCGAGTGTGTAGCTCGAGCTACCACTAGGCAGGCCCTAACCGGAGGTATGGCGGTAACGCCAGAACGGATCAGGGCATTACCTCCCAGAAAATTAATTGACCTTATCAGGGAAGTTGAATTTCTGGGAATCAAATAGCAGTAGGGTACTAGTACAAAGGATCTGAACAGGTCGCAGTGCTGTAAGGCTCACCACAGCCAATCGACCCCGTCTAATGTAATCTAATCTAATCTACCACATATATTATGGAATTTCTCCAAGTAACAGCCTCATCAATCTAATGTTTTGTTTTAAGGCAAAATTCTATTCAGTTTGTCATCTTATATCTCGCTGTACGTGCTAGTGATGAAAAGAGATTTCTATCAGAGATGATCAAAGATGCAGTAGTTAGACTCTGACAACATTAAAGGCACTTATTTGCTATGCAGGGTCGATGGTGGGCAGCTTCTGTCAGCAAGCAACGTCATCCTTATCGCTTCTGATGATGGGCGGCCGACTGTCGACGAAACATGGCTCATGTTATAAAAAAAAAACGAATTTAATTATGAAGCTGATGGTAATGGTTAACCTTGAGAGAAAAAGAAAAATGATTCAAATCATGAAACGAAATGACAGTGACAAGCGACCGAATAGGATTCACCGCCGATCTTTACTACTCTAAATCAGTGTAGAGAGGTTTCAGTTGGTATGTACGCCTCTTCTGGGCGCGAATCTGACTCTACTCTTAAAAAAAAATTCTCGTCACAAAATATCTATAATATCAAAAAAAATAAATCAGCATCTTAGTCCTGCTCAAACAATCGACGAACGCGCCTCATTCTATCATCAAAGGCTTGGCTATAGTGTCATACAAAATTACCTAGAAGAAATGTTCTACTTGAACAATCGTCTCCGGCCAATCCCACCAGTTTACGGTCTTCATTAGAAGAAGGGGTTCACATCTCTGATATATCAAAGCAAGTTCCCGCTCAATAATGCGCAAATTGATATTCTGGTATCGAATACATATAAACCTCCAATCTTAGACATTTTAGAGGATCACCCACCAAATAGGATTCCGCACCATGCCACGTCTCAACCCCCGAGCCGGTTTCCGACCCCAACAGACATCGCCCTTGGATGAAGAGGCTGGCTTGGCGTACAATCCAGTCTCCGCCAAGCCCGGTGCAACTTTGCCTGCAATCCTGGGCCAACTCAATCGACTTACTAAAAAAGGAAGTAGAAAAAATAGGAACAATAGCGCCCATATAAACAAGTGTTTATTAGTAAATTACATAACTAGAGTTGTAAGTAGCAAATTACGCGCAAGTGAAAGATATTGCGTACGAGCCGCGTAGCGGCGAGTAACGTAATTTCACGAGCGCGTAATTGCGTTACAACTCGCGTTATGTACTATACTTTACCTTCGACCTGACATTTATTCGCTTAAACTAAAGACATATTGAAACTGCGTCTTGTCAAGACAACGTTTAAATTTGTATTAAATTAGCCGGTAATGGCAACGTAGGACGACTACCAACTAAACAAACGAATTACCGTTCGAACAATTTTCCGTCGAATAATATATTGTCCACTACATTGATTGAATAAATTTAAGGATACGGATCATTGTACTCACTCTGAAGTGTTAATCTACTAAGATACCATTGCGATGGAAGTACCAATAAGGCATGGCGTGAAGTTTGTTGTGTCGGTTATTGTTTTAACCAATAAGTTATAATCTGACGTGTAAATGTCACTGTCACTTTTGATATTTAAAGACGAACAGCCGAATGAATGCATAGGGACTCGGCGGACGTTAATTGTAATTGCCTAATAAGTATATAATATGGCGAGGTACATAAGTGGTAATAGTACATGTTACACATTTATGTACAACATTTAACATTTATATATATTCGTAATAGGTCGTAATAGATCGCTTACGATTGGTGAAAACAGTTCGGTAATTCATCAATTACAAAGTGGGAGTAGGTAATAGTATATTACATAACTAGAGTTGTAAGTAGCAAATTACGCGCAAGTGAAAGAAATTGCGTAAAAGCCGCGTAGCGGCGAGTAACGTAATTTCACGAGCCCATAATTGCGTTACAACTCCCACGATTTCGACAGCTGAGAACTCGAATTTATCTCTCGTTTGTGAAAAAACTATATTTATATAGATTTAACGACATCAAATATTCTGCGTAGGATAAATGAATAAAATTGATTTTTGTAATTAAAATCAGCGTAAAACGTCTGTCTGTTTGTAATGTTTTTAAGCAAATTACACAAGGCGAACGCAAATAAAAAATTAATAAAACCGAGAGAACTTTATGTTTGCATAGAAAGAACTGGATGAAGTGGTTTCCCGATGAAAGGCAAATCAGGCGCAGAAAAGACCCGAAAATAAAATCTTCGCCTTGGATATTTCATTTTTAATTTCATCCTGTTCACCCAGCAAATACAATGTACGAATACCTCATATTTTAAAGTAGGCCGTAAACGAAGGAAACGGAGAAAAAGTTCCGAGGAAATACGTTTTCGGGTAAATTCGGCTTAATTTATATTTTATTGTTCCGCCAGATATAAAAGTGGAAAGTGGATGCGAAAAGTAACTCAGACTTTAATGAAATCATCTTTACCGAGAGCGGGGGAGTATGTTAAAAGAAGTTTCTTTGTGTATTAAAAGGAAGACGTTAATTTTAGTTACGTAGCAGATGGGTGCAAGGCATCTTTTATTCAGCACTAAGGAGGTGCTATTAAAAGAGTTATCATTTCGTGTAAAAACTTGTACACTGAAGTTACGCTCTATAATAGGATCTTAATTATAATATAAATTATAATATTTTCTTTGTTAATATCGTCCGATTTATTTATAACAACCATGGTTTTGATCAAGTGCTGATTGTTATTCAACTAAAAGGTAAGTCATAATTGTAAATCTCTAACACCACGCGCATCAACCTGTTCAATGCATAATTCCGGCGATATAATTGTGTGGAAGAGTGAAATTATTTTCTCGATTATACGCTAATTGATTGCATATAGTCTAGAGCAGGGGTTCTCTACTAATGAAGCATGTCCCTCTTGGGAGATATATTCAATTCTTAGGGCTTAGATGCTCGTAGTTCTAAAGTAAGTTCATTTGAATTCCATCACAAGCACCCTTGTACAAAAACATAATAATAATAATAATGTCTTTATTTTTTAATAGTACAACAGAAATAAAAATAAATATAAGAGTAAGGTAACAGGTAACACCTGTTACTGCTCTTCCACTTAACCTACAAGTAACTAAAAAGAATTATATGGAATCCAAAAATATAACATCGCACGAGATTAAATGTACCTACGAACAAATTTAAAAATAACATATTCAAATCAACTTCGTCAACTTTAAAGCTCCTCTTGAATTAACAATGCACGTATAGATAATTTAAATTTGTTTAATTTTAAAGATTTCAGGTTTAAGAGATATTGTATGAGAATTATCTTAAAAAAATGGCTGACTTGTGTTTTGGTGGCGAGATAAGTCCCCGAAATCTAACATTAATGTTGTGCACATCGGTACGGAATACAATTTTGTCGTATAAATATGGAGGTGTGCGAAAATAAATGATCTTATAGTAAAGTGTGTAACAATGTAAAATCCTTCTATTATACATATTTAACCAGTTCAACTCAGTACATTTACCGGAAATATGATCATATTTTCTAATACCCAATATTAACCGTATACAGGAGTTCTAAACTTTCTGTATGCGTCCAATCGTCACTTTGTCTAGGCATGCACTATAAACAACGTCACAAAAGTCGAAATGACTTAGCACTAATGTACCACAGAGCAGTCGTTTTGTATTTTTATTTAAAAAGTTTCTATTGGAATAAATCATTCTTAAATTATTGTAGACTCTAGAAATGCATCTGCTAATATGTGACTTAAAGCGCAAATCTGAATCAATAGTCAAACCCAAGTTACGTACTGAGTTTACAAAGGGTATAGTGATATTATCTAATTTAATATCGAGTAAACTCTTGGCAGTGTCGATGATATTTTTAGGACCAAATAATATTGCAGTGGTTTTATTAGGATTAATATTCAAGGAATGCCTACGTGACATTATTAATAGATTTGATAAATCGTCATTTATATTTTGGTTTGCTGCCTCAATATCTCGAAAATTAAATGAATGTAATATTTGGGTATCATCTGCATATAAATTACAAAAAATCGCAAAGCAACAGGGACGAAGGACGAGTATATGGAAAATAAAATGGGGCCTAAAAATCGATCCTTGAGGAACATCTGCAGTAACATTTGAAAAGCTTGATGTTGTGTTATCAATGTTAACTTGTTGTTGTCAGTTATAAAGAAAACTAGCCAGTAAATTGATAGCACTACAGTCCAGTCCAATGTACTTTAACTTGGCTAATAGAACATCATGATTAATGGTGTCAAAAGCTTTGCTGTAGTGTATTAAGATTAAGCAAAATAACATGCCCTTATCTGTAGCAGAGATGATCTCATCTGTAACATTTAATAAAGCAGTTGCACAACTATAGTTTGATCTAAAACCAGATTGATTGATCGGTAACAAAGTATTAGATTCAATAAAATTAGTTAATTGAAACTTGATAATGCTTTCGAGGATTTTTGATAACGCTGGTAATATACTAATGGGTCTAAGATCTTCTAGTTGCTGAGGATTATCTTTTTTGGTACTAGAATAACAGACACTAATTTCCAAGCATGAGGAAACGTAGATTGCTCTTTACAGGAATTTATAATATGAGTGATATACGGAATAATATATGGGCAACACATTTTAAGCACGGTCGCACTAAGTCCATCCGATCCCATTGCGTTAGTTTTAATATTAAATAATAGATTTTCGATAATATGAGTATCGACAAGTGTGAATCGAAGTCTGTTTTGAATATTGGGATGCAGATTATCCTTATAAAATGCGACCAAATCGAAGTCAGTAACAGTTTTGATTGAGTTAACTAAAAAAGTATTACCAGCATCTGCATCTTTTAGATTGTTAGGGATATTGCGAATTTTTTGCTTTAGTACATCGGTTGATTTTAAATGTTTCCAAGAGTATTTCGGTTCATTACTGAGCAGATGGTTAAGGTACGCCTTTTTTTCTCGTGTGATTGCAGAGTTAACCAGGTTTCGCCAATTTTTATAGGTGTTAAAATCCGAACTTTCTGGTAGATTTAAACTTCTTATTGGCATTATCCCGATCTGTCATCATAAGTTTGATAGTACTTGTTAACCATGGAGCTGGTTTTCTAGTGATACGTGACGTTGTTAAGGGTGAATGAATATCAAAGAGTGTTATCAAATTATCATTAAGAAACGAAACTTTATCATCGATTCCATTGAAGTACAATAAACGATCTATGTGCAGAGATTTTAAGTCATTTAAAAAAACAATTTTATCAATATTATACACTTTACAGTATGTTAAAAGATGATCAGATTTAATAGAGTTAAATAGTACAATAAATTAAATCATGGTCTGCAATATCGTGTATTTTAATTACACTCGTTTCACTAATATCGCGTTTATTTGATACAATAATTAATGACTCAGAAATTTCGGTAACTCTGGTAGGTTCTTCAACTACCTGATAAAATTCATAAGTATCTAGAAAATTATTAAAATACCGTGTGATATTTGAATCAAGGTTTAACAAGTTAATATTAAAATCCCCTGAAAATAATATATCGTCACATTGCGGTAGAATGTAACTGACAGCAGCGTCAAGAGATTCAATTAATGTATCTATATTTAAGGAAAGAGGTCTATATACAACGCCTACACAATAGTAGCGAATGCCAAATTTACATTTGATAAAAATCTATTCAAGGTTGGTATGATTTTTTAGAAAAGGTATAGTTTCAAACTCAAAATTATTATATTATATGGCCACCACGCCCAGTAACTTTTTCTTTGTAAATAAATGTATAATCTTTAATCTGGGTAAGAGATACATCAATTGAACCATTTAGTCATGTTTCAGACACCGCAACTAAATCAAATGAATTAGTAATTACATGAGCTTTAAAGTTGACAAAATTACAAACTAAGGAACGGACATTCAAGTGACAAAGAGTAATAAGATTCATACGAAATGTTTTAAGTGATTTATATTATTATTACGTATTGTGATTGATTACACACCAAATTATATTATGTGCGCCGCCTATGGGAAAAAAAATAAATAAATTGAAGTGAAATTAATCAAAAATGTGCATAAAGAAAGAAAAAATCTTAATTAGTGGCATGCATAAATGTATTTATATGATATTTAGAAACCATGCATTAATTGTTATTTTTTAGCAGTAGCTCGATATCTGACTCCTAGTGAATTTTCCGATTGAAATCCTGGCCATTTTGTGTAGTTTTCCCAAAGATACATCCATTATATGACCAAGCGTTATTATTTCCAAGTTTTTCGCGGCCCAATTTTAACAATCGATATCGATGTGGTGACAAATCCTCCGTTATATGAATTCCTTGATTTTTTAGTCCTGAGCGTTTCTTTAATAGTATATCGACTGATTCACGTTGATTGAAGCAAGCGATAATTGTGCGAGGCTTATGTCCATTTTTACCAATGCGAAGGCATTTACTAAAATTAATTTCTTCGCCGACTGACAATTTATTATGGAAAAAATCTTTCAATTTAATTTTTAAATTCTCGTTCAAATCCTCCGGAAGACCCATAATTCGGATGTTTGAATTGCGAACAGATTGCTCCAGCTGATCGTTTCTTTTTTAAGTGTGGAATTTTCACTTTTTAATTCACACATTTTTGTATTTAAATTGTCGCATTCTGTCTGGAATCCAGCACTCACCTTGGTGATAATTTTATAAAAAACGTTCGAAATGAATCGATCATCTTTAAAAATTTCGGCAACGACCTCTTTAATTACCACTTTGAGGTCAATTATCTGGTCTCTTGTAAAAGGCATAATATATAAAATCACACAGTGGGAAAATGTGCAACTTACAATATAAGCGGACTGGTCACAAATAATTAATTTCACTTATAAACACTACTCGCACGACATTTAGCTTCGTATCATATCATATACCGGGTGAATATTTCAAAACCGAACATAGGCATTTAATATGGGAAAAATGTATTTTGCAGATTCCCTTAACTTAGAGGATTTATAATGACACCAATCGAAAGAAGAAGATTAGTTAATTTTCAGGTGTAATTCTTTATTATTTTATCAAACTATATGCAATAAATACAATTCGGAAAATCGTATTGAGCCATGACTCGTAAGATAATAAACAGATTTAAACGTCAAACGAGTGACAAACTCATTATGCCGTTGGCAACTATGATTTTGAGATTTCCAATTTTCTTTACTGAAATCAATTTGTAAAAAAATAACTGTGGTTGAATTTCTGGCAAATGTAAAATTCAGTAAACTTCAGTAGCATCGATCGCATCGTGTTTATGAAAAAATACAAAAATAACATATATACATTTTAATAACTAAAATAAATGGAATAAGTTACAGTACAACATTTATTATTGCTGGGGCACAGTATCCAATTTGATCAATTTAAATTAAAAAAAAAACAAAGATCATAATGATACACCTGTTAACAATTATAATTAGAAATCAATAATTAAAGCAGAATTTTCTAATTGAAAGACTATCTTGTATTGTCGATACTGACGGTATGGAGCTCTCGTTAAACTGCACGGAAAATAAATCTCTCACCCTACGGTAACTATTTCCGCTGTAAACGTTTTTTACTATGAATAGTTTTTCCTCAATGGAATACATTTTACGGAGAAAAATTAATGACATTTATCATAAACTGATAACTTGTTTTCACACAAGCCATGGCACACCATAAATCTGTTTATTATCTTACGAAACATGGCTTAATACGATTTTCCGAATGGGATCTATTGGAATATTTTGATAAAATAATATAGAATTATAACTGATAATTAAACTCATGTATAAAAAGGTGCATTTAAAACGACGGACAACAAAATTTGCAAATGGTTAAAAATTTATTTACCTTCACTATGACAACGATCTCTATATTAACAATTTTAGTAAACAGCTGACTTTACTCTGGCAGTTCGTGTCAGTTCTGAATACCTCTGCGGTGAAATATAATTAAAATTCGTTTCGGACACGCTTCCACGTGAAAATTATTTCAGGATTTTCATTCCGATCGATGTATAAGTTGAGTAAGTATTCTCCATTCACCAATAATACACATTTAGTTACGTACATTTGCAATTAAAGCCCGACATAGTATTTCGTACTTCGTGCCTAGTATCGTGAGATGTCGCAAGTGTACGGTAGCGCTGCCATAATACGTAAAAAGCAGAATAGGATTCCATTTAATATCCATCTTGTTCTATCATGTTCTAATAGTATAAAATAAACATTTTTAATTTGTGCACTTGGCGTCTTCTCTTTTATGTGTGTCGGAAATAAGTGCAACGGCGATTAAACGATCAGCCGGTATTGGTCTCCTAACTTGTGTCGCTCGTATAGTGTGTGTGCGTGTGTGTGAGAAAATTATAACCTATAATATAATATAAGAAACGTCAGAAATGTATGGAATACTACTAAATATAAGTAATAATATTTACTTATACAAAGCAATAATTATAAATATCATTTTAACGGCTAGATCTCAGTGTTTGTACCACTCGCAAACGTGCAGGTGCGAAATTCGCTATTCCCGTGGCACTCAACCATTTTCATTTTACCCATACACGATTTTGACGATTTTTCCATCTCAATTGATTCTCGAAATTTGTATCGATTCAATGGCTCGTGCAAACAAATAAAATTTATCCGGCCAAATTAAACCTCTTGTGGTATTACCCCCGAAAATTAACTAGTTCGGATATCATTAGATGAGGAATAATATCTTCTTTCGATTGGTGTTATTATAAATCCTCTTAGTTAAAATGCGGAGCAAGAATCTGCAAAAAACATTTTTCCCATGTTAAAAGCCTATGTTCGGTTTTGGAATATTCACCCGGTATATTTATCTAGTAAACATATACTATAACTAATAATAATATTTATACAGCACGAGCCTTCACTGGTTGCGTTGCTTCCAGAAAATACCTTCAGAAGAAAACTACAAATGCTGCGGGAGCATGATATAAAATAATAATTTTAATTGCAACATAAAATAAAACGCATAATATTGGAAAGACTGTTATAAAGTCTTGGATTCTGACTACAGACAGCTTAAAAAAAAGAAACATGGAAAACATTGTTATAAAATGCACTCTTGGAACACGCGACCGCAGAGGCGATAGTCTAATACAATTCTCCCAAGAAGAAAATCTACCAAACAACACAGTGAGAACCAAATTGAATTCGTACCAATCAAAAAACGAACACAGGGTGTGAAATCATATCCAGGAGCTGCCATCCAATGTGACCATATCCCGGTAAAAGGCAGCCTCCAACTAAAACTAAGAAATCTTACACGGAAAATGATAGACCTCGAAAAATTGATGAACCCTACAATACGATAAAAAGTGAAAGCAAGGGTAAATACTAATATATCGAAGTTGTAGAATGATGCCGACGGAGGAACAATCGTACAAAACTGGTAGAAATTGAAAAATGTCCTAATCGCAATAGGCACAGAAGAAATAAATACATTTTATACCTAAGGTACCTAGAGGAAAAATAAACCAAGTTGCAAAACACCTACATCTAGCTGAATTTGTTTTCATAGCCTTGCTGCGTTCGATAATGAAGAAATGTAGGTCAATCGCCCCATATGACGCGGCACAATCCCAAACATTAACTTTAACATGATATAAAGGTTTCTTGTGAAACTCTTTAGCATTTTCAACAACGGGGTAACAACAATTCCATCAAGAACCTAATATCCAAGCCTGTTAGCGGGAATCTTCAGCCAGTGCACGCATTCCGTGGTTTTTTGCTCAGTATCTAAAGCACAAGGGCACCCAACCCTATTTCTTTATGCTAACAATTATTATTATTGTTGTTCGGTGTTTACACCTAATTCCGTTCGAGACGGAGTGTCCCGCTCATTTCCCCACTTTTGTCACCCCCTCCTAATCGCCTGTAGGCACAGCTTTGACTGGCTGTAACTAAAAAAACTGTCAATTAGTAAGACTTGCGCCCATGGCATGTTTTGTTCGGTAGATCATGAACTAGAACATAAGTGAAATTATTATTTTATTATAATTATTAGTGCGGGGTCCTTTCGCCACCGCTCGGCGACTCGACTTTTGTGCGTGGATAAGTTAGGGACTCGCATAGAGGTCGGGGAAAACACGCGCAGTATTATTAAAACTTCGGGGAACCAGTTTTTAGCCTTTTTGGCACAGGAAATTTGAAGGCAACTCTCAATTGAGCGAAAATACATTGTAATGTCAAACAAATTTCCGGGCGGCTTCTATTGGTCGACGCGGCGTCTCATCTAATTGGCGAAATAACATGACGTAGTCTCACCTGATTGCTCATTACTTTTACAGCCTAGGCATAAATAAACATTTTTAAAGCCTAGTCCGCAAAAGTGATATTTCACGGCCTAAAAGCAGTCCGAAAAATCTTACATTTCATATCAATCCGCGAAAAAACTTATTTTTAATCATTTTTAGTTTTCTAACAGTTTGTACTTGTTACATTTACTTGCAGAAAGGCACTCCAAATAGAATAAAAGTTTGTTGTGTATGTTTGGTGGATGCGCCGGGACAGCAGTGGCTAACTTCTCGTCGATTCATGATAATAAACATCCCATACAGTCCGCGCCTTATAGCACGGTGAGAAGCCGCGCAGTTCGAATAGTCCGGAATGCGCTATTTAGCGCCGATCGACACATTTAAAATGTTCCATAGGGCGCTCAGTAGCGTAACGCAGATATTTCTTTAGCCCTTTTGTTGTATAGAAATCACTTATAATAAAAGTAATAAAAATAACATTTATCTTACTATACATTTAATAAAATATTATAGGCATATAATTTTAAATTTTTAATACAATAATAAGATTAAAAAAATATGAAAAAACGTAAATTAAATTAAATATAAACAAAAATGTATATACAGCACAACACTCACTTATATTGTCCTAATCGTCACTCAAATTGTCGTTGTTATAGTCGACATCGTCGTCGTCGCTCGAATCTGCATTTAATCTAATAACAAGCTCCTCGGTGCGGACATCAACCATGATTTCATTTGCCAGGTTATCACTTTCAATTTTGATGACATGGTCACAAATCTTTTTCCAGTTTTCTACGGTAATTGCCACAAATTGTTCTTCCGCCAATTTCCACAGATCTTGTATTTTGAACGTGGTGTTTCGTTTTGTTACATTTTGTTTCACTGTTTTCCAAATTAGTTCAATTGGATTCAGATCTGGATGGTAGGGTGGAAGTCTTAAAATAGTATGTCCATACTGTTCAAACAATGTATCAAATTTGTACTAAATATGTTGATTCTTATGAGCCTTTATTTTGAATATAGTGCAGGTTTGAGCATGGCATGTGAAAATGGTATTTTTTTTGGTGTCAACCAGGATATCATTTTAGCTTTTTTGTTATTGCTGTTCGGTGCATGGTTAATTTGCACATTGTGATAAGGAGCATTATCTACAACTATAACTGACTATGGCTCCAAATTTGGTATTAACTTTTCGCGAAGCCACTTCTCGTAATTTGTAGAATTCATTTCTGAATGATAATCCCCCCGATGACGTACCGGATTTAAAAATTTGTGGAACAAATCCTTTGTCAAAACCAGCATTAATAATGATTAGCCGTGAACCTTTTGAAATTGGGCAAAATATTCCATTTTTAGTGTTGTCATTTCAACTTTTTGAAAGGGTGTGCCCACTGTGGATAAAAGTTTCATCAAGAAAAACTATTGGGCGTTGTTGTTCTCGAAAATGTTGTATATTATTTAAATATTTGATATGACGCGCCCGAATATCACTTTTTTCAATCAACAATTGACGATTATTCTGTGTTTTCTGAAATGTAAATCCAAGATCCTTGATCATTTTTCTTAATGATGTTAACTTCCCCTGCCACCCAAAATCTTTTCGTAATTTTGCTCGTAATGATGTAAAATGAACTCTGCAGCCTTCAGTTTTATGAAAATTATATATAACATTCCGAAAGTCCACTTTTTCGAACTGTTCTAACTCCCCCACTGAGCACTTGCGAACGCGTTTTTTATTCGGGCTCTTAAATATTAATCCATTTTCGGGTGTATTGTTTCCCTCACTCACTATTCGTTCCAAACTTCTCACTGAAACACCCGTCGCCGTGGACACAATGTCTTTAATTTCTTTTAAGGTACAATCCATTAATAGTTTTAAAATAATTAAACACATTAAAAATAACTTCGCGCGTCTGACTGTGAATAACCTTATTGCGAGCTAATGTAGTTGCCATTGTGTTATAAAAATGGTAACGTTCACAATGGTTGCTTACACACAATTGACGCATTTCGGTAAAGTGGGTCTATTGAGTGTAATTAGTATGGGATTATCTCCCTTTTGGCGTTTACTTACCTACCTGAAAGGTAGTTAATTTGTCCCAAATAACCTTACTAGATTACAATTACGTATTTACAATTGTAAATTGTATTAAAAATAGATGCCCAATACCGCTGCTGTTCGTCGCTACTTCTATCGCATATTATTCGCCGCCGCTAGATTTTTTTTAATTTCACGGGTGTAAAATACCACTACGCATCCAAGCCGCTCGCCATGCTATAAGGCGCGGACTGTACGTCTTATGTTCAAGAGTAAAATGCATTTCTGATGAAATTGTGTGAATATATTATTAATTGTCAAAGTTACGTTTATTATATCTTCTTCATTTATATCGGGTGTGTATAAATCTTCTTAAAATTCCGAATAGAAAATGTCGATACAAAAATGTTGTATCATGTCTCACTAGCCATATTACCGAAAGTGCAGAGTTTTCTGTAAATGAATATCGTATAATAACGCATATTTAACGACTGGATGTTCAAACTTTGAGGACCTCGTGAAGGCTTAGGAAGCATGGTACAACATTTTAGAATAAAGATAAGCGGCTTAGAAGTTTTGGAAGAATATCGTCACGTGTAGATTGTCCGCCAATTTATAATACCATTGAACAGAAAATAAGTGCCGCCATAGAATTTTTTTAAACATAGCCAACTAAATAAAAAAAAGTCTTAATCAATTACAATCACCAGGTATAAAGGCCCAATTAATTGATAATCATGTACGATACCGGTTGTATTAAAAATGTTTTCATACGGAAACTCGTTAATAATTTAATCGATACTTCAGCCACAATTTTTAACTCGTTATATCGCGTGTTTTAAAGTTTAACAGAGTATTTAATAAATCATTAACGGCTTAATGATGGCATTTATAAATATCCCCTGAGAGTAATTAATAGACCCTGTTCATTTCCGCTCCCCTGATTTAACGGATTTTCTTGAGATTCAGATACCGGCCATAAATTTTCTAATTACTGTGTTTGTGTTTTGTTTATGTTATTATATATACCGAGTGTCTGGGATAAGGGGCGAACATAGGGATTTAACATGTGAAATTAAATATGTGTAATCATATCGTTCTTAACAGTTTAATTTTTACAACAGTGTGTAACTAATTTAATTCTATTATTAGCCTGTTAGATGGCGCTATCGATCAAAGGTCTTTCTGCCTTATGTTATTTATTACAAATTGGAAATCATTCATAATTTTGGTTGAAAAAATCTATAGGACAACATTGCAAAATGTTATTGACAAATCAGTTGTAAACCTATTTGATATTTGATATGTTTCAATTAGTATATAGTCCAGTAAATGAAGGATCCAAGGTAAATTTGCAGAGGATGTTCATTTAAGTTTTAATTGGTAGATTTATACTGGTACTTTTAAATTCGAAAATATCCTGGGACAAAAAGGTATGGGGCAGACTCTGAAAAATTCCCCTAAAGTTCCAAAAGATCGGTTTTTCATCAACCCCTGCTAAAATACGGCACTTGGAGATTTTTTTTTGACAACAAATGAAGATCAGTTGATTATCTACAAAAATAGTCCTTATAATTTTTGTCGAAAATTCGATAGTTTTAGAGATAACGGGACCCGAACGGGTCCTGTATTTCTAGCTCCTGCCCTGATTCCAGAAGAGAACGTTTTATGCATTTACTCGTAGCTGAACGGACAAATTATTCGATAACTCGATTTAAAATTGATATTTTTTGATGATTCAAAATTCATTTGAAAGTAGAAATCCATAGCTATCATATGCTGTGACTTGAGCCCCAATTGGATTGTTCCAAAATATTGCAAAACGTGGCCAAAGTTTTTTTTAAGAGATTTTTTTCGACTTTTATAAATTGACCCATAATTTTGTTATCAATAGTCATTTATTCAGATCCTTTTTGATAATAAGTCCTTGAAAGGCGTAGAAACAGGTGAGAAAGTTTGTTTTGTTTTTTTTTGCTTCTTAATATAAAGTCACTTTTTCATTTTCGTTTTTTTTGCTGTTTTCGGAGTTTAGAAAAATTTCGCGCACAATCCTGGATTAAAAATGTATCAATCATTGTATCGCTTTTTAATGCACATCACTGTAAAGCTTACAGTGTCCCCTTTTTGATAGCACAGTTTCTCAGAAATGGAGGAATTGGCCACGGAAGGGAAGTACGGTCATTTTTTTTATATGATTGTTTCCTCTTAGCTCTTGATTTTGTTCACTCTTATGGCTTGTTCGACATAAAGATGGGATTATAAGCTTTTCATTCATATATATAAAGCAAATGTTTTCTCAGGAAAAAATAAATAGCCCCAAACTTTCTCTAATAATTCTCACGCGGCGTAGATGCGCAGTACTAGTATCGTACAAGCAATCAGCTGTTCCTGTGTCAGTGTATTTGTTCCCAAACATTCTGTATTTTAGAAGTCCTTGACTTGTCCAGATTGTTCTTATTGTTCATTTGCAATAAATTAAAAAAAACGAAAACTGCTAAAAAGTGAAACAAATATTTGAGGTTATTTTTGTGATATAAAAATGGGAGAATATTGGAAACTTTTCAATACTGGTGATTTGGAGCAAAAGGTAAGCCTTCGTTCCTTTTGCCCCATTTTCATTCAACAACATTTATTGTAACAATTTGCTATTAATCCTGATTGTTTTGCCTATACTTTGTTGTAGAATCATGGCAGAGAACGGTACATTGGTATGCTTCATGAGGCTTGTCGTGAGGCTGTTTCTGAGGACGATACTACCGTCACTCGAGGCCTGGATATGCTGATTAGGGTTAGCACAGAGAGAGATGATAATCATCATATATTCCTGGAAAAAGAATCCTCTCTGAAAGTCCACCAGGAGTGCAAGAGGCGCTATACGGTGAGAAGTGAAGAAAATTTGGAATACCAGGAGTTTGCCAAGGATGAAACAACAAGGTTCGACCATTTGACTAGCCCTAAGAAGAAAAAGAGGCGCTCAAATGGTGCCTTCGATTTCCAGGCCAATTGCCTGTTTTGTACACAGCCAGCTTCGCAAATCAGGCACAAAGTTATAAAAGATCCGTTTACTGTTGTTCGCAAACCAGCATTCCAGACAGAACTTATGAGTACAATCAACAATGCTATGAACCAGGAAGACGCGAAAGAGGTAATGGAGAGAATCTCCACGATTGACTTGGTGAGTGCTAGCGCAAGGTACCATAACGCTTGTCGATCACGCTTTCTACGAAAAAGAAACAAGTCCCAGCAAACATTTTCCTCGAGAAGCTTGGATTAACGTCCCTTTATCAGAGACAATATTCTATTTTTGCATGCAATTTCCGGGAGCGATACTACTTCTGCTTTCTTCAGAAAAGGGAAAACGTCAATAGTGGAAAATTTATTTAAAAATATATCGCAGCAAGATAAAAATGAGCTCGAACTGGCCATTGAATTTTTTAAAAATCCGGACCTTTCACACGATACCGTATTTCGGAACGGACAAATTGTTCTTCTGTCGATTTATAATGCGCCAAATGGTGTAAGAACTCTCAACGCTCTCAGATTTGAGACCTTCAAGCGATTGGTTCCAAAGCAAAACGCGATCAAACTAGCAAGTTTGCCACCTACCGCTGAAGCTGCAAGGCAACACTTTTATCGGGTATATTTACAAGTCCAGCAGTGGCCCGCAAACGAACTGTAACCCGAAGAATGGGGATGGAAACGTGCAGGGGATGTACTCATACCAGTCCAGACCACAAAAAAAACCGGCGCATTCGGAGCTCCTGAGGATGATTTTTTGCCAATGCAAGGCGGACTGTGGGAACAAATGTTCATGTAAGAAAGCGGGGCTAAAATGT
Organism: Ocypus olens; assembly: GCA_910593695.2. Classification (NCBI taxonomy): domain Eukaryota; kingdom Metazoa; phylum Arthropoda; class Insecta; order Coleoptera; family Staphylinidae; genus Ocypus; species Ocypus olens. Next base: position 17,881,593 of record OU343052.1, on the reverse strand, counting down.
TCATCTATCTGTGCTTCATGTCAGTCTAGCCCATATTCAAATTATAAAGAGAGTGAAGGTATAATGGTATCCGAAGAAGTAGACGAAGAAGGAGAAATACAGGGAGAGGAAGAAATAGAGGAGGAGGAGGAATAAAGAGAGGAAGAAATGGAGCAGGGGGAATTTGATTTGGGGTGGTGATTGACTGATGGATGTTCAATTGTTTGTGTATTTCTAATTTTGTATGAATTTTTTTATAATAAATGTGATTGGAAACAAAAATTTTCAACCAAAAACCTTTGCGAAAAAAATTAGCGAAATTTTGCAACAAATTGGCAATGACTTATGGGAGAATATATCTAACTCCTGAAACTATATAATTTCCTTTAAACAAAACCCTGAGGACTTGAAGCTGTTGTCACATGGCAAAAAGTGATTTTTGCAAGTTTCGGATCTTTTTTTTAGCCCCATCCTCATGTTATAACGCTTAAGATGTACTCAACCAATAAATGTAAGCTAAACACTTATCTCCAGGCAAAAAATCACGTGTGCAACCCCAATAATTGTTGAGAAATCGACCATTCCCGGGGTTTCTGATTTATAGCCACAATAATTTCGCAAGTAGAGGAACGTGGCAGCGCCATCTACAATGTGTCTTTACAGTCCAAAACATGAAGCTCGGCGTATTTTCAGATCCCTCGATCGCAAATTTGATAAGAAACTGCCAAATTTTCTCAGTACCAAAATTATGGATTTTTTAACCCCCGTTTGTGCAAAAAGTATTGATGTTGCGAAAAAAATCATGGAAACAACTTTTGTAGATAATGAACTGATCTTCATTTTTCCCCCAAATAACATTTCTCTGAATGCCATATTTTTGGAGATATTAGCGAAAAACGAATTTTTGGTACCTTAGTGCCTTTTTTCAGGGTTCCCCATACCTTTTTGTCCCAGGATATTTTTGAATTTCAAAGTACTAGTCAAGATCTACCAATTACACCTTAAATGATATCCTCTGCAAATTCCCCGACTTGGTGAGTTTTCCGACCTTTATTTACTGGACTAATACGACAAAAATTTATTTTTTAAATATTTATATTGTTTGCTGTGTCCACCCTTCCTCCAGTAACTCAATAATGCGAGCTCTTAGAGCACATTTAGCGCCACGGGCATTTCAATTAAAAATTTTAATTAATCAAAAGTGTTTTGACATTTGATTGACACTTATTTTAAAGTCCAATCCACGTAGCATAAAAAAGGTTGCCCTATAGAGTTTTGCAACCAACTGTACCGTTGCGGTCAAAACAAATAGGACAACTTCGTAATCTAGTACGTGTCTTTTTTCTAAAATGTATGCATGTTAATTAGGTTTCAATACCTAATCATTACAGGGTGTCCCACCGAGATGGTACAAGATTGCACACAAAATTGACGTATTTTTACAAACATGTTAATATCTTGGAAACGAAAGAAGATAGGCATAGAACAATGCAGAATTGAATTCTGCGTCCGAATATGTAAAAATATACAGGGTGTTCCATTTAAAAAATCGAGATTTGATGCTTTTAAGTTGACTAAATGTGGTATGAAATTTTGAACACTGTTAATTTTATTTTTCCAAAAATAAATCACCACTGGGTACCTTCGGGTATTGGCTTTTTATGGCCAACATTGCATCCCTTCAATTTTGTATTGTTCGGAGATATGTATTTTCAAAGTGAATTATGAAAAAGCACAAAATGTTTTAAAATGTCAAATATTTCAAAAACGCTTAAATTTTGAGGTTATGTTACTTAATGTTTTTTTTCACAGAATTTTATGTCTAATCCAAATTTGTAATAAAAAATATAGCATTCCATTTAAAAAAAGAAGTTCATGTTGACTTCCAGTATAACCGGAAGTCGAATAATCTTGAAAATATTTTCATTGAAAATAAAAAAAAATTACGTAAACGCTGAAAATCTAATTACAATAGATTAATTACAAGTCCAAATACTTTTAATGTACCATCTCGGTGAGACACGTCATTACCTGTGGGGAGTAAAAAAAGAAGTTGATGTGGCCATCATGTAACTTTTTCCGAATCGATAGTATAATCCAGTAAAAAAAAATGAGTTGACAGAATTAAAGCAATCGCTTAAGGAAGTAATTAATGGTCGTAAATGAAGACAGTGATTAAAGCTAAATCTTTCAATAAGAAATGTACTTAATTCAAGAATTAAGCAGAAGGATTTTCCCGACACTGTAATTATAACGAAATAAGGTCGAACAAGTAAACTTTGGACCCATTTATTTTCTTAGTTACTTAGCTAAATTGTTTTTTATTGCATTCTTATTAACCCGTCAATGGTGACCCTACTGGTCTGTGAGACCGGGTGTGTCGAATAACTTTATTCTCCGTTATTATTTTTTGTTGCAATTTCGAGTAGCTGCCGCATTGCAAAGCTTAAATTGATAAAATATCTTTGTTTTATTGCCAAAGAGCATAAATTTAAAAAAAAACATGAACTATTAGTAACACGTTTTGAAAAATCTTCGGTTGAAAACCCCGGTGCGTGAGACCGGCGTCACCGATGGCGGGTTAATAAAATATTTAAGTATGGAAATTCACACATGAGCGCGAAATTACTTTGTTTATCCAGTATATCTTTTACTAGTTTTTTAATAAGAAGTTCAACTTCTCTATGCAGGGTGTTACAAGTTCGATGCATTAGCATTGCTATGTCGGTAACTATAAGAGAGTTGGTTAAATTAAGATAAGTTGCGTATTTTAATGCTAAATAATTTGTTGAAACCAAATTTAAAATATTCCTACTATTTCCGGAGATATTCGATAAGAATCGAGAAACTCAATTTTGATTTTTAATTTTTTCGACTTTGTTACTGGTTATTTTGAAAAAATAAGAACACTTTATCAAGACACTTTTGTAAGCTTTTCCAGAAAATAGTTCTATTTTTCAAATACGACGTTTTGTTATTTAGATAGCCACATCAACTTTATTTTTTAAATACGGACCTGAATTTTTTATTTAATTTTTGAGTAGCTCTTTACCTTTCTACTAGTTGATGGTGAATGAATTATTTTTTGTGGCGCGATAGCTTTGGATAATATCGTCTATACTTTTTTAAGATAGCAACCTAAATTTTTCTATAAACAAATCCCATCCGTGTGGTCACTTTTTCGGAACGAAGAAGTGGCCGCGGGGGTCCATGGATGTCCAGTGTATGTCCCTCCCATTCATTATATAATATTTAAATGATATAATAATAAAATATATAATAAATATTTAGAATTCAATCTACACAGTTAATTGAAATTCCGGCAGAATGGACTAGTCCTATGCAAAATAAATGTGTTCCTCTTTGCGAATTTTTCAAACTTTGAAGAAATTGCATAAGAAAAGAATTCGTATTTTTATTACAAAAAATTAAACGAACTACATTATTAAAACCATTGCAAACAAAATTTAACAATACTAGTTCTCATAAAATATGGTCAAATTGTTGACGATTCATGCCCACTTGCACCGCAGCTACTTAATCATGATTAAAAAGTTAATCAATGGTTAGTGGAGAATTGGCATGCACCGCAACTTAATCATGATTAAAGTCCCCAAGAAACATCAAATATTTAATCAGCCGATTTTGGCCGATTAACTCAAAAACGAATAACTTCACGACGAATATAGTCGTGAAGTTAGTTACATTTGGCAGATGATTTTGAAATTAATAACCTTTGTTTTGTCTTTGTTATTAAAAACGATGGATTTGGGAATAGTTGAGCAGATTGATGAAATCGACGGCTTGGAGGTTAATGATTTTATTAATTTTGGTTTGTTTACCTCGTCCAATAATAAGAAATAATAATAATAGTATGATAGTTAGCATTTATTATTCATATTTACCGCGCATTTGTTTCCTCTGTTCTGAATAGAACGACGTAAAATAACCAAAAAAGAACTGAAAATCCCTAGAAAAACGCGTGCTCTCTATAATAATACTCGGTGGCCGATAGATGCTTAATCAGCCGACGGTGCAACAGAAATACTCTGATTAAAGTTAATCATGATTAAAATTTAATCATGATTAAGTTCTGCGGTGCAAGTGGGCATCACTATATCACAACGTGTAATTCGATGTGAAAATTTCTGTAACTCATTCGACTGGTATTGCTAGTATTTCTTCCTTCAAGAATTTTCAAAATTTGTAAACATTTCTTTTAAATTAAATTAATTAAATTATTTAATTATATCTAAATAATTTCGATAGTGAATCCATCCTGTTTAAAACGATAACTTCGTTAGATAGGTCCAGATCTGTGGCACTGGGAAACATAACAGCTACTGCAGGAACGAAGAAACCTTAGGAAATCTGAATATCGATCAGCATTTAGTGTACCTTCAAGAAAGAAAGAACAAAAAATTCTGTTCCCTACAATTCCTGTCCAAACTTCAATCTTTTGCGGATACTGCGTATCAAATTCCTAACTTCAATGAGAATTATGTTCGGCGGTGTGGATTTACAGCGTCGTTAAATGAAAATGTAACTTAATCCGAGAAACAATCTTATTGACAAAACGTCGATTGTTATCGCAGATGCCCGAATCCGTCAAATAGAATCGTTCTCGGATAGTCGAACCATTTTTACTTCATAAGGGAAATACTTTCTTATTACTCCTCGACTAATGTCATTATCCGGCGCCAATTTTCGAGTTGAAGTATGGGGATTTTTAGTTATTGTTAGCACAAAATCCAGCATCTTATCTTCCGTCATAACTTTTGGGCATCCAATTCTATCCAAATCCATTTTCCGCATTCATGAATATTAAATAAATTATGGTTACAGATGATCGTGCGATAAAATCACGATTTGGATATTCGTGATCGAAATCACGCAATTCACAATGGGAACGTCTTCTCGTTTATGCAGTTACAGGCGAAAAATAAACCTAAATAAAGTTTTGCGAAATTATTTTAAACATAAAATTTTGCCTTTTCAAATTTGTTAAGAAATTTGGTCATCATGTAACTTTCTCCGATTTGATAGAATAAAGGGGTTTTTTATGATAAATTTAATATTCATCGATTTGTTTTTAGAATTTAGTATATATCTTATTGGCCTATATGAAAATAATCGTCGCAATCTGCCTGAAAACAAAATGTTATCTTGAATGTGCACCTCGTGATTAAAAAATTTCTAGAAATATCATCGCACGTGGAATTATCTTAAAATTTTAAAAATCTGCTCAGAAATGACATATTTTTGACATATCAAAAAATAATTGACGTACCTTGCTTGCAAACAAAATGACGATACTATTAACTCGAATTTGAGTGGGCGAAATATGCACCTCGCGATTTAAAAAAAATAAATAAAAATATTATCACACGTGGAAATACCTTCAAATTTCTCAAATGCACTCAGAAATTGCATATTTTTAACATCACAAAAAATAATTGACGCACCTTGCTTGGACACAAATTGTCAGCACTCTGAACTTGAATTTCAGTGAGTGAAATATGCACGTCACGATTAAAATATTTCTAAAAAAGTTATAGCGCGTGTAATTACCTTCACATTTTTCAAATGCACTCAGAAATTACATATTTTTGACATTACAAAAAACAATTGATGCACCTTACTTGGGCATAAATTGGCAGCACTCTGAACTCGAATTTGAGTGAGTGAAATGTGCACCTCTCTATTAAAACATTTCTAAAAATATTATCACAAGTGGAAATACCTTTAAATTTCTCAAGTGCACTCAGAAAATACATATTTTTAACATCACAAAAAATAATTGATGCACCTTGCTTGGACACAAATTGGCAGTACTCTGAACTTGAATTTGAGTATATGAAATGTGCACCTTACGATTAAAACATTTCTAAAAATATTATCATAGGTGGAAATACCTTCAAATTTCTCAAATGTGCTCAGAAATTACATATTTTTAACATCACAAAAACTAATTGACGCACCTTGCTTGTAAACGAAATGCCAGCACTCTGAACTTGAATTTGAGTGAGTGAAATATGCACCTCACTATTAAAAAATTTCTAAAAATTTTATCGCGCGTGGAATTATCTTCAAATTTTTCAAATGTACTCAGAAATTACATATTTTTGACATCACAAAAAATAATTGACGCACCTTGCTTGGACACAAATTGGCAGCACTCTGATCTCGAATTTGAGTGAGTGAAATGTGCACCTTACGATTAAAACATTTCTAAAAATATTATCATAGGTGGAAATACCTTCAAATTTCTCAAATGCGCTCAGAAATTACATATTTTTAACAGCACGAAAAATAATTGACGCACCTTGCTTGTACGCGAAATGCAGCTCTCTAAACTTGAATTTGAGTGAGTGAAATATGCACCTCACTATTAAAACATTTCTAAGAATTTTATCGCGCGTGGAATTACCTTTAAATTTTTTAAATGCACTCAGAAATTACATATTCTTGACATCACAAAAAATAATTGATGCACCTTGCTTGGACACAAATTGGCAGCACTCTGAACTTGAATTTGAGTGAGTGTAATGTGCACCTCACGATTAAAACATTTCTAAAGATTTTATCGCACGTAGAAATACCTTCAAATTTCTCAAATGCACTCAAAAATTACATATTTTTGACATCACAAAAAATAATTGACGCATCTTGTTCGGACACAAATTGGCACCACTCTGAACTTGAATTTGAGTGAATGAAATGTGCAACTCACGATTTAAACATTTCTGAAAATTTTATCGCACGTGGAAATACCTTCAAATTTCTCAAATGCACTCAGAAATTACATATTTTTAACATCACAAAAAATAATCGACGCACCTTGCTTGGACACAAATTGGCAGCACTCCGAACTCAAATTTGAGTGAGTAAAATGTGCAAATATTGTCGCACGTGGAATCAGTGTTGCCAGTACTGATTTTAATTGTCCCCAAATATTTTATAAAACCCCTCAAAATTACGCCTACCACCCCCAAAATAATCAAATTTAAAAAGGAAACGTAAATACAGTGGATTCATTGAAAACATTATATACAAAATTAAAGTGGTATAAATATAAAATGTGCTCCACAATATTCTCATCTTCTTTTCGGCACACATACATATTTTTTAAATGGAAGTGCAGCATCTCATTGGGGGTAACAAAATTACTAAAACGGAAATAATAGAATCCCTGCGACAACTTCCATAAATAAATGTCGCAGGTTTTTCGTTAAATTTTCAAGGGGTTTAATGTAGTAAAACGAATTGCTCCTCGCTGAGGAAAATGACTGACTTCTTTACGGTTGCGCACTATTGGTAATAATGATTTCAAGCAAATGTAATAACATGTTCATTCATACTTATTTCCCCAAAAATACCCCTCACATAAAATACCCACCCCAAAAAAATACCGCATTGATTGAAGTTCCCCAAAATACACCCCAACCAAAACCTTAATTTACCCCCATTTCGGGATAAAGAATCCTCAATCTGGCAACACTGCGTGGAATTATTTTCAATTTAATCAAATGCTCTCAAAAATGACATATTTTTGACGCACCTGGCTTGTGAACAAAATGGCGGCACTATAAACATGAATTTGAGTGAGAGAAATGTGCACCTTGTGATTGAAAAAATTCTAAAAATATCATCCCACGCGGAATTACCTTCAAATTGTCCAAAGGCGCCGAGAAATAACATATTTTTAAGATACCAAAAAATAATTGAGTCATTTTGCTTGTAAACAAAGTGGCAGCACTCTGAACTCGAGTGTAATGTGCACCATCTTTAAATTTGCCTAGAAATAGCATTTTTTTTTTCGGCATACCAAAGGATAATTGACGCACCTTGCTTGTAAACAAAATGACAGACAGTACTCTGAACTCGAATTTAAGTGAGTGCACATCGCGATTAAAAAAATTCTAAAAATATCATCGCACGTGGAATTACCTTAATTTTTTTCAAATGCTCTCAGAAATGACACATTTTTGACTTATCTAAAAATAATTGACGCACCTTGTTTGTGAACAAAATAGCGGCACTCTGAACTTGAATTTGAGTGAGTGAGATGTGCACCATCTGATTTTAAAAAATCTAAAAACATTATCGCCCGCGGAATTTGCTTCAAAATTTCAAAATTTGCTTAGAAATAACATATTTTTGAAATACCAAAAGATAATTGAAGCGCCTTGCTTGTAAACAAAATGGAAGCACTATGAACTTTAATTTGAGTAAGTGAAATGTGTACATCGCGATTAAAAAAATTCTAAAAATATCATCGCACGTGGAATTACCTTCAATTTTTTCAAATGCTATCAAAAATAACATATTTTTGACTTAACTAAAAATAATTGACGCACCTGGCTTGTGAACAAAATGGCGGCACTCTGAACTGGAATTTGAGTGAGTGAAATGTGCACCTTGTGATTGAAAAAATTCTAAAAATATCATCACATACGAAAATTTTTCAAAGGCTCTCAGAAATGACATATTTTTTACATATCAAAAAATAATTGACTAATCTTGCTTGTAAACAAAATGGCAGCACTCTGAACTCGAATTTGAGTGAGTGTAATGTGCACCACCTGATTGAAAAGATTCTAAAAAAATTATCGCCCGCGGAATTTGCTTCAAAATATCCAAATTTCCGAAGGGTTGTCAATGTAGCTTTCATTTTCAACATTCCAAGTATGACCTCTTTAATCCGAACAACGCCTCGTTAATCCAAACGGCGAGTGAATCACTTGGTTTCATATTTTCTGTTACATAAATGAGGGAATCCCGAAGATTAATGTATTCTGATACATAAATGAGGGAATCCCCTGATTTCATATTCTATAAGTTTACTGTTCATTGTTGATTAGACCTTCGTCTGTTAGTGATTTAAGTTTGCACTGCACTTTAAAGCTGACTTCAAAAAGAAAACACGTTACTTTATCGATTAAAGAAAAGAGCGAAATTATTAATTTAGAAGCGGGTACCACAGTGACCAGTTTATCAAAAAAAAAAATACAATGTGGGAAAATCAACGGTTTGTGACATCAAAAAAAAACAAGACAAGTATTCTATCCTATGGTACCACAGCCAGTTCTTTGATCAATAAACGAAAAACGTTAAAAATGAGTGCATATCCTGAAGTTGATAAAACGGTTTATACCTGGTTTTTACAGTAAAGATCTAGAGGTAAAAAGATGATGGACTATGTTCACATGTATGATTTTTTTACACAAAATTGAATTATTTTAGGTGTGCCCATATCAGGAGAAATTTTGTGTGAAAAAGCACTATTTCTTTATGGTCAGACTCACAACGATGACAATTTCAAAGCTTAGCTACGGATGGCTCGATAAGGTACGGAATTCGACAGCTATCAAGAGAAAAATTATCAAGTGATGAGGCTGCTGTTGAGCCATTTAAAAACGCTTCGAAATAAAATAGCAGAAATGCAGTTGTGTCCAGATCAAATTTAGAATGCAACGAAAGCGGACTTTTCTGGAAATAACTTCCTCAAAAAACACTTGCTCGCCAAGCTGAAACATCAGCTCCAGGTAGAAAAATGAGCAAGGAACGAGTTACATGTATGCCCTGTTGTAATGCCTCTGGCACGCATAAAATGAGATTGTTTGTGATTGGGAAATCTCAAAAGCCACGAGCTTTTGGAAATGAACCGCTGTCGGTGAGGTACCAAGGACAAAAAAGAGACTGCGTTACCAGAGAAATTTTCAAGGACTGGTTTTACACAGATTTTGTTCCAGCAGTGCGAAAAAAAATGCAACAGCTGAATTTAGAAGCCAAGGCACTTTTGATTTTATACAATGCCCCAGGACACCCAGAAGATTTGTGTTCTGAAGATAAAAAAAATATTGTAATGTTTTTGCCACCAAATGGGGAGTCACATTAGTGCAACCGATGGACCAAAATTTGATTCAATCGATCAAGTTAAATTACCGCAAGAGGTTTAAAAAAAAATGTTGGTTACGAAGGTGCAGATATATCTGCAGAATTGAAGAAAGTTAATTTGAAAGATGTTATTATTGGACTATCAAGAGGACGGGAAGATGCAAGGCCGGAACTTATCCAAAAGTCCTGGGCTAAACTTCTTACACCACTTCTTAATGATGGTTAGACTGAGGACGATAATCTTCCACTATTACAGTGGAGGCACAGAATGGAATTGGAAGGTATAGAAAGACAAATAAACGAGGTTAGTGCGCTAATGAACCAAATTTCTGAAGATGTCACGCGACAAGAATTTCTTGAATGGATTATCGGACATGAAGAATCATGGGAATCCACACATGATATGGATATTTTGGAACATATTCAGAATGAATCAAGCTCCGACGAAGAATTAGAAGTGATACCACGACATGTAAAGCACAAAGACGCAGTCATGAGTTTTGAGACGTGTTTGAAGTGGGCTGAAGAAAATTGTGAATCGGAACACCACATTCTATCGGAAATGAAAAAACGAGCCAAAAAGGTAGAAGAAGCGAACATTAAAAAGAGCAAAATCATCGAATTTTCCAATGTTACTTAGATTTACTATTGACTTTAATATAGATTTATGTAATATGCCCAGTGACGGTTCGCAGGGTTTTTTCTGGTACGGCCGAGGAAGAAGAGGTGCTAATACAGATAGGTAGGGTCAGTTGCAGAGACGGCTGACTGTGTGACCTCACCTATCTGTATTACCACCTCATGTTCCTTGGCCGTACCAGAAAAAAAACCCGCGAACCGTCACTGAATATGCCTATATGTATGTACTTTATTTTGTTATTCAGAAGTAGTAAGTTGTGTTGTAAATTATTTTTTTATTTGAAAATAAAGCATTTTTTAGTGAGAATGAGGAATTCATGGAGAATTCAGAAAATGGATATTTTCCGTCATTTGTTCGATAATCCGGATCAACCTGTGCATTTATTAGTTCGGATTAAAGAGGTCATACTGTAGTTGTTATTGGTCCTTGATGAGAAACTTGCGGAACATTTTGTTCATTAAAGTTTTCCAGGTTTCCCTCTGTCGTTTAATTTTGGATTAGCACTTAGTAATGGTGGCTTATTCAAGTTATCTATAATCAGTCAAATCTAGATATTTTTGCAATCTACAAAATAATATAGAAAACATTCTAATAATAAGAAACCTGTAATAACAGAAAACTATATTAAATATTATACATTCTTTATAAACAGAAAATGGCGATAAAATCCTTAACCCACAAATTAAAGAGACCTATTTAATAAAGTCGGTAAAAGAAATCTACTGTACGTACATAGTGTATATCAGGGGCATGACAAGAGATATGGGAAACGGGCATAAGAAATCGAGCTTTACGCCGCTAATATTGGATGACGCCACCATAAAAATCGATGGATTTCTGTAAATTATGTTTGTTGCTAACACTAGACGGCGCTTTTCCGGTAAAATTTATCTACATGCCGTGTAATTCCCCGTGTTACTTGAAACGTAAAATGTCAAACAGTGCGGAAATCGAAGACGAATAAAACAATAATTTCTTATGTCATTGCCTCATAGTACAAAATATATGTGTACATCACCCGATGAAACGTTATTAACAAGGTAAATATTGGTAAACAAAATCACTATGTTTTACTATTTATCAGAGACGGTTCGCGGGTTTTTTTCTGGTACGGCCGAGGAAGAAGCGATGGTAATACAGATAGGTAGGGTCAGTTGCAGAGACGGCTGGCTGCGTGACCGCACCTATCTGTATTACCTCTTGTTCCTCGGCCGTACCAGAAAAAAACCCGCGAACCGTCACTGCTATTTATATTAAGTAGAATAAATATTATACAACACGCGCAAGCAGTTTTGTTCACACGAACATTCTCGAAAGGAGAATGCACAAAAATTGTGGAAGTATAATGTTTTATTAATATAAATTGTGAAACAAGTAAAACCAAGTGTTTTTTATTACCAATATTTAACTTATTTTAGTGTAGAACGAAAAAATATACAGGGTATTTTTTTTAACTCGGAACATATGATTGTTAATGTTCTATGTCATAATAATCACATCAACGCATTGCAATGTAGGCAACCATACTTACACTCAGTTTTATTCAATTGTCAAAATTGTGTTATTAATTAAAATGTATTACACCACCGAAGAAAGAATACAGATAATTAATTGGTACAAGAGTGGGAACAGCATTCGACGTGTTGGAGATTTGTTTTCGGTTGAGTATCCGAGCAGACAAGTTCCATCCATCTCAACAATTTGTAATATTGTCCATCATTTTGACAATACTGGCTGCGTGAGTAATTTTCACATTAAAAGGGCTAAAGGAAATCACATTTTAACGGAAGAAATGAAACTCAACATTTTATGTTACATAGAGCAGAACCCCATATCATCGTTAAGAGTTATCGCAGCACAGTTTCAAATAAGTTCAGCTTCCGTTTACAAGACATTCAAAGAATTTAAATACAATGCTTACAATGCTTACAAGTTCAAATCATCAGCAACTATCAAATGAGGACAAAGGCAAACGAACAGAATTCTGTGAAACTGTATTCAATTTAATTAATAATGATCAAGAAATTTCACACAGAATAATATTTACTGATGAGGCATCATTTTCTTTAAGGTGGCAAAAATATGAAAAGTTTTAATTCACGGTCAATAGATGTCAGGTCGTGCGTTTTATGTCCATCAAAAGGAGTCGGCACATTTGCCGCTTATATAATGCGTACAGGTAACGAACTATTAGAATGTAGTTTTGAGCTGTTGTTGGTAATTCGAATATTTATATATTACCATTGTATTTATATATCTAGTATGCCAACGCAATGTAAATTTTTGTGGCTAAAAATTGGGTTTCCGAATACACCAAGAGAGCGCGTAAGCATTCACACATTGAAAAACTCGCTACTCAAGTGATATGTGTTGCATACTTGAAAATTATTACTCGTTTTAGAATGAATTTTTGAATTATTCGATCCGTATAGGAAATTCAAGGCCGCCGTCTGTCCCGAAACTCTTCCGTTGTAATGTAAACAAAAATCGAGGAACATAAATAAACACCGCACCGCATAATATATTTTAACATAAAATCCATAGCGGCAGTAATACAGAAAATATTCTTCATGGAAATGAACTACTGCAAAATTGAAATTGGGGTAGATGAAATTAATTAAAGTTCGGAAAAGTAATGTGATCGTGAAAATATTTTCAACTTTTATTTTGAGAAATATTGTAAATATAAATACACAACTATTACTTTGATATATTAAATAAATACAAATTAAAATTTTTCAGGTTTTTGTCAATAATTATTAAATCATAAACTTTACATCAAATTTTCAAAACAATATATGTAGGGAATGCGAAAATGGACGATTTATAAATAATAAATTTTTCTTAATATAACGCGTTTTTGAAAAAATAATGAATGTAAAAAATATCACAAGAAAAACCCTATTATCATTATATGAAAAGAAAGTAAAATAATGACCACTTTTTTTATTGTGGTTCGAGCGGTTTCTTTTTTTTTAATACGTGTTCTAAATCTTTACATGCCTTGTGGGGTGCCGAGGTGTTTTTAATATTTTTCAAACAAATATATTTTTTGTTATATTATAATATATAATATAAATTAAAAATATGTATTTAATATAAACAATCAAGACAGAAAATAAACACAAACATTTTATTTGTAACAATACTAAAATATGTAATGTAACTACTGTAACTATTAAGTTCTTATTTTAATCTAAAGGCGCGAAAAAATAGCTCACATTCTCCGCAAACGAAACCATCAAATCGCGTTTAAACCTAGCTGTAAATTATCAAATATACTATTCAATTCAAAAGATAAAATCAATCCCTTAAAGAAATCAGGTGTTTATGAAATTTCTTGTTCCGAATGCAATAGTGTATTGTAGGACAAACCGGTAGTAGTTTCGAAAAAAGATATTCTGAACATTTCCGCGCCTTTAGATTAAATCAAAATTCCAGTTCATTCTCTAACCATTCTTTAGAATGTAAACATTCATTCCCCGAAATCCAAAATATGAAAATTTTGCACAACTGTACAAAAGGTACAAAGCTTAACTTCCTTGAATCCGCCGAAATTTTCAGACTAAGCAATAATCCCCTCGCTAATCTGTTGAACGAGCAGACCGATTTAATGTACTCACCGCTTTTCAAAATTCTTTAATCTCTTAATTATGTTTAAATCTTTGCACCTGTTTACTGTAAACCATTTTGTTACATTCGCCCTATTCTCGTACTGATATAAATGTAACTTCTTCCATTAATTGTTTCACTTGATAATGACAGTAAAACGTCGAAACTTAAGTCGTGATATGTATCTATATGTAACATTTGTACATACATCAAATAAATTGTGGTAAAAAACATAGTAAGTTTTTTATTCAGTGATTCTAAAAAAATAGCAATATAAAAATACAAATACATTTAAAAATATTACGTATACTAACACATTTATTTACAATAGTAGACATTTTATTCGTGCATATTATTATTACTTTGACATTAGTGATTATTTCGACTTGCAATCCTCTATAACTGAGTTATTAAAATGGTGCACCCTAAACCGACTAAACTTATATATTAAAAAATGGAAAATTATGACCTTTTCACGATTACGTACACGTACCCTATTTGATTATGTTATCGATAACATGATTATTGTAAGAGTGACTTCATACCGCGATTTAAGCATTGTGTTTAATGAGAAACACATTCAATAGTCATGTTGCTGCAATAACTAAGCTGTTTTGTAGAACCATTGGATACATTTACGGAAATACAAAATCTTTTAATAACCTCAACTACCCTCTGCTTTCTACAAATCATTTGCAAGAAGTAAAATTGAGTATGGTTCAGTGATCTGAGATCCTTACTATCTTCGATACTGTAATGGCAAATTACTATGGCTATATTACTGAGAGGAATATTAATTAATCTGTGCAAATAGATAGAATATAATATGAAAAAGAGCTAAACACAATAAAAACCATAGCCGTCAACAATGATTTTAAAGAACAATTAGTTGACCAGATGCTAAAAAACAAAAAACGTCAACAATTACAAAAATACTTTTTTCGTCAACCGCCGTGAAAGTGACGGCTTTCCGACTTGACACCATTAATCGAAAATTGATAATTCCCGTACACCGAGAGGTTGCTAGGCTACGATGAAATAACAGTCCGGGAAAATTTTTGTCGGACAGTACGGGAATTTTCCATATGATATGAATATGAAAATGGAATGTAAACATGAGAATTTCTTAAATGGGAACTTCTTTAATGAAATAATATATTTACATTTAGCGATTGACGAAAAAATAGTATGTGCGTCACGTAGGAAAAATGCATTCCCGGACGACTGTGAAGTTTGTTGGGCGAGGCGCTAGTCCGGATTTATATTTTTTTACATGTTTTATTTGCTCTTTCGTATGGAACTGGCGAATTGTATCTTTACGTTTCTCTCGGAAATAAATCAAAGTATCAAGTTTTATTTAGCATATAACTGAATATTTCGAGGTTTTGTGACATTAAACTTATTTGAGCATATATCCACATATAACAACATACAAAGTCAATATTTACATTAATTGTAATTGATGTTGTTGTTATTAGCTTTTATTGCTCATTTTTGCATCTTAATAACTGCAATCAAGAATTTAGAAACAGCTCAAATGCATTTAATTGAGGCTTTTAAAGTTATTGAAGAACTGCACGAAAATTTAAAATTAGTTCCCTAACTTTTGCGAAAATTTGATGCGTGTTATATCGAAATCCGGGATACGAAAATATTAAAATGATTTGTGGAATTTTGAAAGGCGAGACTGAGGAGGACATAATACATTTTAACATGAACCCCATGTCATTTAACTTTACCTAAAATGAAAATCAAAATCAAATTTTGGTTCTACATTGTAATTCCAATAAATAAATTATCATCAGCTGCTATTCGTATTTTTTTTTATTTTGCAACATTATTTTTAATTAAACCGCATATAAAATCCATATTTTAATCATTTTGTCGCATATATTGGACAATTTTAAGCGCATATAAAAAAATATAATGCCTTTTTTAACGCATATAAAAAAATAATGACTTTTTAGCGTATATACGCCTCAATAGTTTTCTTCAACAGAAATTCCATCTGTTTTAAAACATGTTCTTTTATACTGCAAATCTGAAATGCGCATATAAAGCACGCTTTTAAATTATTATATCGTATTTCAGAAATAGTCTACATACATCTTTATTCAGTTTCTTATTACACAACTATATAACATATAAAAGTGTAATTAACTGAGTCCGAATGGGCTATCGACCTGCGGTCTTTCGGCCCTGAAATAGTTATTATTTTAAAAAGAACCACATTAAATATGTTAAAGATTATTTTAAATTTATTTATTAAGAAAATTAGTCTATTTAATTTTAGTTAGAAAGAATTGATGCATCAGAAAATGTATGAATGATCAGCGAGTGCAGTGGAACTCCAAATATAACGAAGTATCGTAAATCGCCGATTAGGTATAAAAAAATTAAACAAACCGAGAGCATTTATCAAAGCTATAAATCTGTCAATGCGCTACAACCGAAAATGTAAATACGTACGCGTGGTATTAGTCATTCTCCACAAAAACAAATAATTTCATATTGCATTCAGGCAACTCAGTAGGCATATTATATTCATAGCCATCTATGAGGGCATAGTAAAATCAATTTAATTGCTATTTTATATCGCAGCGGGAGCGCCTCATACGGAGGCTTCCAAAGTAGGGGTCCACAGGCTTCCAATACTTGCCTCGTTTTCTCCCATAAGCGTTGCACTACTAGATATGTATATACAATGATATTACACTATTAATAAGTCAAATACAAATGTTAACAAAAAGTAAACCGGAAACTAAAGAGAATACAGTGGCGATTTTAGTTCACAGTGGATATTTATTTGCGTAAGAAATACTAAATGTAAGTAATATTTATCAATTTTTTAAATATTGTCTATCCGTCAAATTTTTAATGAAATATGTGACGCTATCAAATTTAGTCAATTTTTTTTTATTAAATACTTTAAAAATATAACACCGTGTAATGCTGGGCGTCCACTAGGTCGGTGGGACGGAGCAGCGCGGCGGGGCGCAACGCGGCGGGGCGCAACGCGGCCCCCAAGAAAAATGCATGTGAATGCATGGAGACGCGCCCGCTCCGCGCCACGGCCCTAATAGACGCGTCTCCATGCATTCACATGCATTGTTCTTGGAGGCCGCGTTGCGCCGCTCCGTCCCACCGACCTAGTGGTCGCTTTAGAAATCAAGTTTTTTTCATAACATTTGATTTTTTTGTATAAATTTGATTAATTCGAAATGTATTTACAAATAGTTCATAAAGATATTATTTCCTAAATAATATTGACAACGAAGCACTTAAGTAGGTATGTCTGCTTATGAATACCACACGACTTCGGGCGAGTTTGTTTGTATAAGGCCAATAACATAGGAAAGGGCAATGATCTAGCTGCAGTTGTGAGTATGTCATTGAAGAGTGCGTTCTGTTTCTGTGTTAAAATGTATCCCGAGCCCCCAAAAAATTATAATTATTAATGGTGAGTTAATTAAGTACTTTAATCACGACGAAACATATGTATATTTTGATGAATGATCAGTTTTGGGCATAAACCCCCCCTTGTGCTAAATCGGCTTTGCCCACCCACGATAAAAGCCTGAAATATATAAATTTAATTTTTTTCAAGAATACAACAAACCACATTTTAAATTTTGAGTAAAAAAACAACCACAACAAAACATTTTTTAATGATATAAAACAAAACTACAATAAAAACTTATTAATTTACCTTTCTTGCTTCCTTCAAAGAGAACTCATTATTTCGATATAATTGTTTTTTTTCAGGAATATCATTCTCGATAAAAATATGAGCTAATAAATTTGAAATTTGTTCTCGTGATATTGAACTAACCATTTGAGTAAATGATTCTTAATTCGGCCACCCACATGCAT
Source organism: Ocypus olens (assembly GCA_910593695.2). Classification (NCBI taxonomy): domain Eukaryota; kingdom Metazoa; phylum Arthropoda; class Insecta; order Coleoptera; family Staphylinidae; genus Ocypus; species Ocypus olens. The sequence goes on along the minus strand of OU343052.1, from coordinate 17,863,589 downwards.
TTGCACTGCCACGACCCACGGTATAAAACCGGCCCAGTTTATATGAATATGTAAGAGAGTGATCACTCATATAATAATAATCTTTATTTACTAAGATACATAAATAAATTCATCAAATTAAATAGAAAAATATTGCCTACTATTAATAACAATTTTCTTAAAATAAATCAATAATAATAACTATTATTATTATTGCTTTGATAAAGTAAACAAATAGCACTATATTTGGTAACTGATCTTAAGTCGAGGGCTTGAATCACACCTGCTATAATTTCTGGTTTATCCGTTTATTTATTTATTTATTTATTTTTGATGCGAGGAGGAGAAATCTTTTATAGACACCCCCCTTACGGGGTAGTGCTGGAGTCACCTGAAGGGTATACCAGCTAAAACTCCTCCTCTTTGACATCTAGCAGGATCGAGTGATATCCTAACCGGACGGAGGTTCGTTTTCTGGTCCCTTCTTGGATGTCTGGATGTTCAAGATAGGAATGCAGTGGCGGAAGAATTGTCACCGGGAACTCATTGATGGTGTCCTCCGAGTCAATGGGACCTGTAACAAAAATAAAATTACTCAAGTCAGGACTTGGGTCCCCAACCGCCAGGACGATCTTAGGGACTGCTATGGTTTACGATAGTGGCGTGGTCTTCTCGCAATGCTTCTTTATGAAATGTAATATGGTGTTTATAGGAAATAAACGGACATGTGGGTTTATAATAAAAATTCCACTTCCGGTTTAACTGGAAATTACCCAATTCTATTTCAAATGGAACGCTATGTATATTTTTACATAATTTAAATTTTGAGCTTTCAGATTTATTATAAGTGACCTTTAAACCGGAAATGAAATTTCTATTAAAAATCCACTTATTGACACACTTTATTCTCTAAGAACACCATACTAAATATTGGATTGATGAGGCTGTTACTTGGTGAAATTCCATAATATATGTGGTAAGTAAAACACGTGTGTTGAGAATTTTCACAAATTTTTAATGTCGAAACACTGCGACATATGTTTAATCACCTGCCTGATGAAGCCACTGTGTGGCGAAACATATGTTGCAGTGTTTCGACGTTACAAATTTGTGAAAATTCTCAACACACGTGTTTTACTTACCACCATACTAAATTTCACAGATATATGTAAAAATGAAAATGATATATGGGTCTACCAGAATTCAGTTACACCTGGTACATATATACACATTGGACATTTGCTTTTATCTTTGATTTATGAAATATTGTGATTTTAAAAACAACCTGTTTCATGACGTTTCGACCAAGTCGCATTAGTCTTCGTCAAATTTATTCCTCTTTGTTGTTGGTGGAGAACTGTGGTTTGGATGTTTGCATATTGGGTGTTGGGTGTTGATGAGAATTTGGAGGGGGTTCATAATTCAAAGATAAAAGCCATTTATTTAACAAGTAAATTATATAATAACATACATCGGCAAGTTTAGATTCAATTTTTTGAAATTTGGATGTAGCCATAAATTTTATATCAGCCAGGTTAAAAAGCTCCTCTGAATGGCCATAAGTGCTTCCAGTTGCCAAAGTTCCCCAAGTTACAGCCTCATTTATATTGGGGTTTTCATTAATGTTTGTAGTTTGTTTTTTGTAGGTCCGATGACAAACATCACATTCAAAAATTAATGTTGACAAAAGGCCACTACACTGCTCTTTTAATAAATGTAGTTTACCACCAGTGCATATTCTTGAATGTTCAAGTCCGAAATCAACAGCCCAATTTAAGACATGGCTTAAATCTACTACACGTTTTCCCTCTATTGGAAACCTATTTGCTGCAGGTAGTGTGTCTTTTTCAATTGTCAATTCTTCTGCCATTATACTAAAATATTTAAATAAGAGACTAAATTATTAGAATTCATTCTCAATACTTTTCCTTTGCCTTTCATAATGGCCAGGTGATAAAACTTGAAAATTTTCAGTGATGAAATTTTCATTACAAAACTCCTCACTTACATGAGCAGAGCTGAAAAAGAATAAAAGAGCTCTGAAATAGAAAATTTAATCGAGATCAAAATATAATAAAAATTAGTAGATTTTACTTGCAATGATTTGATATTATGTACTTTTTAAAATTTCAGAAACACCTACCAAAATGACTTGGAAACTGTTCGGAGAAAGCAATAAATGAAGATGTATAATTTTTGAGTGTTATTAAATTCATAACATATTTATTTGGTGGTATTAAATATCTAAATTAAATGCTTGAACTTTGTTATATCGCTATATGTGTAAGCATCGAAGGTTGCGACTATGGTTTAGACTACTAGTCATTATCAAACATAATACTGCAGATTACAAACATTTTATATTTATATGGCCACTTCAATTTTCAATTTTTATTTTATGAATGCTAACATAAAAATAAATGTACCCATTGGGGAGCCAAGTATTATTTTTTAAGCACAGATTTTAAACTAATGTAAAATGTAAATTGTAAATAAAATTATTATATTTTCAATTATTATTTCAGATACCTACAATCAAGTAGGAAATCAAATGTGTTTATACAGATACTTCCTTAGTATTTTATTTTTTATAATAAAAAACTAAGGAAGTTCATGTATAAATACATTTCATTTTATACAAACAGTATGGCATACATGGTAAGGGAGTATTAAAGGAAAAACATTTATTATATTAAATTTTGTTATTTATATTCCTTAACTTATAAATAACTACCAATAATGTACTGGAAGTGCATTGCTGAATGTTGTATTTAAAGCAGTGGCAAAGTAATGTAAGATGATAGTGTACGTACACTATATTTACAATATAAGTATAACCCAGGGGGGGTTAATTGAATAGGGAGAATTGGAAACGCGACATCCACGCCATCTCACAGTCATCTGGCCCAACTAACGCAATGCAACGCTGCCAAATCTATGTACAAATCTTTGTAAGCAAGCGATATGGTCATATTTTTGTTGGTTAAATTTATTTTAGGTATTTAAGAACATCCAAATATCTGGTAATATTCAAAGTCCACTAGTGTTAATTGTTTGTTTAAGTCTATTTAATAAATTTTAAAGGAAAATAATGAATAATGAATAATTTCACAAATGAGATATGACAACATCTATTTCCCATCAAATTTCCGGACTTTTTATACATAACCTCATTAACGTCACGAGTTGAATTGTTATTTGGCCAGGTATTTATAATTCAAATTTAAATTAATATTCTTAAAGCTAAAAGAGTGTGCAATGGGTAAATTAAGTACTCTTAAGGCACCTTGTTATTGCAGTAACGTTTATACCCGCGATTCAAATATTAAAAATAAAGCTTTCTTTACATATCCGAAGTGTCCTAATCGCAGAGATGAATGGGTTAATTCCATTGAATGTATTACTCTAAAAAAAATTCCACATTCAAAAGTTATGCACATTTGTGAGGACCACTTTTTAAGTATTTATTAATTCCTGTAGAAAATATTTAAATTGGAATGCAATTCCAAAATTTTTAATACACCTTGTAGTACTTCTTCCAGTACAATTCCTGCAAAATATTTTTTTAACGGCCCCTTCAAGAATGTAGCTCACTTCATGATTTAACATCTGCCCCAAAAAGAATTCGTTTGGAAAAAATTTCAAGCGAATCCCCTTCAACATCATTTAGAGCTTTACTTTTTGCGTTTGATTAAGTCTAAACTCTTTATAAAGCAAGTGTCTGCGATTTCCGCTTTTATTTGGATGCGTCGCACTGATGAGAACCAAAAAGTTCGAAACACTTGCAAAAATGAATTGTAAAGTCGCAATTTTAAATTTCCCGCTGGCTCGATGTGTTTGGCCAGATGACTCGCAGACGGCGCTGATGGCGTTTCCAAAAGTTAACATTGAACTGTCCCTCTTTATCCTTAATGCTCTGTGGTATAACCCGAGAATAAATTAACTTCCAGTTTTACTTGTAAATTAGCCTTTAAATGAAAACATAACAAATAAAGTAAAAAAATACCTGGTACTTGCAGACACATCATTATATGTAGATTTATTTATGTGGGTGTCCAAATCGGATACATTTTCAATGGATCTAGAATAAATACCATTCAGTAATTTCTAAATATTTATTTTATCAGTTAACTAACCTTAAAATACGTTTTCGGGCAAGCACAGATCTTCGTGAACGTTTTCTTCTGTTATCCCATGATTTGTTAACTACCTCACCAGTGACTAATTGCACTTTCACCATTTTGAAATAAAAATCACAAAACACAAAAACACCGGATTATGCTCTCAGACAATTCCGTAAAATGTCAAGATTGCAATTTATTTTAAATTGGCTGAAATTTAACACGGTCAAAACTTTCTTCCAGGCACATTTCAGGAAGTACAGTGCTTTCTAATGTTTTTCAGCGTTTGTGAGGCATGACAAAGTATCGCCATCTATTTTCGCCAATCATAACTAAAATTAACATTGGGTCTTATGGAGATTACTTCGCAACGATTAATATCATTTATTGGTACATTACAAAAGGTGATTTCGGGGGCACAGGTTCTAAATCAGTATCTTAATAGATCCAAGTCATTTCAGCTACACACGTGGTATATTTTCCTTGTAATCGACAGATTTAATGTAAAGAATGTGCGCCTTCGCTTTATTTATTGTATAATTAATTTAATAATTGGTTTTTATACCCAAGATTACTTTATTTTACTCACAAAGGTTCAAGTAATAATAATGGGTAATTTTCATAGCTGTGGATTACGTATTAATTAAATCTAATCGTTGTACTCCCTTATGGCCAAATAACATGTAAATTTCTCACCTTAAATGGTGAAGTTAATTCACAAAATTATAGGTTAGTATTCTTCATTCCTTATCGATACCCATTCCTTCACCTTCTAGATTTTGGGCGTGCAATAATCCTCGCTTACAAAATTTGACGCACACACAATATATAGCGATAGTTAATGTGTGGGCTGGACTAATTAATGATACCCTTATTGGTCCTTTTTTTATTAATGGAAATCTAAACAGTAATGTTTACTTAGATCTTCTGCGAACTCATATGATGCCAGAAATTCATACACTAACGTTGCTGCTCCTTATTATCAGATGGATGGAGCGCCTCCACATTCTACAGCTGCCATTAATAATTATTTAAGTGAATTATTTCCTGATCGCTGGATAGGTAGATTTGGTCCAATACCTTGGCCACCCCGGTCGCCTGATTTGTCTCCAAACGACTTTTTATTGTGGGGGTATCTAAAAAGCAATGTTTATAATAACATTATTATAAACAATACTTCAGAGTTAAAAGATCGTATAATTACTGTTTGCGATGAATTAAGAAGAAATCCGCAACACATTAGAAATGCTATTCAAGGATTTTATAATCTACTTGGTTACTCCTTAGAACGTGAAGGTGGTCATTTTGAATATTTATTATAATTACTTACGATTTATCATTGTTTGTTTCATTAACCTCTCTTTATTCGTAATAATTTTAAGCTTTCACTGTACTGTGACAGGTCGACGGGAGTTTTGTGTACTTGGTTGCCTACATTGTCAATACATTCCAATGCGTTGAGGTGATTATTATGACATAGAACATAGACATTAACAATCATATGTTCGGAGTTAAAAAAATACCCTGTATACACACACGTATCGGTTGTGTGCATGTGTTGGTGTTAGTTCACGCCGATATTCACAGATGGCGCTTATCGATTCCAATCAACATGCTTTGTCGCTGTTATTCCATGGTGTATATTAAGTTGTCTATATTATAATGAATCTAAATTATTTTTAAAATCACAATGAATTACAATTCAAATCATGATTATTCATACAATTAAAAATAATGGGTTTCGGTAGTTGGCCCATTTAATCGATCTACTTACAGGCAAAGTTTTAGTGGCACCAATAAGAAGTACAGTTCTAAAATAAATATGAATATATTAACTATTCCATTATTTAAAACAGTATTTTTAATTATAAATATTTTGCGTGATTCTCTGTGCAATTTCCAATCTCATATCGATAACATTGTGAAACAAATTCGAAATCCATGAGTAGCGATTAAAAACCCGAATCCGGATAAAAATGTAGAGCGACACGATTAAGCTAATTTAGAAAGTGATCAGCGGGCGTCCACGTAACCAGTTCTCTGGACACGCAAATCAATTAAAATTCCTCGCGGAAATGGCGAAAAATCGCAATCCATACACATTCGTCAAGATCCAGACCACAAGGTCAAGCATGCGTGCTCGCCGCCGGATTTCAGGTTAAGTTCTCTGCCGGGCCGGAATCAGCTGTTTGTCAAATTCGCAGTTCGTTATTTAGTCGCACAATTAATTATCTATATTTAGAGCATGGTTTTCACACAAACATTCTGTGCCGTGAAAACTCGAACGCACCGAAACACGCGTTCTGTGCAGCCACTCAAGGTTGCATAATCAGTTTCATGTCGCTGAATTTTATTCGCACTGTAAACAATCGTTACGCTGCGCTCCTGGGGCTCGTGGCGTTCTTTAAACGGATGCATTTTCCTTCGAACAGAATCGACTTTTAAATGGGTATTGAAGACTTGATAAAATGGTGAGTGGAAAATCAATATATGCTCTTTAAACTTTCTATAAATAACTTGTAAATAATGTAGTTGTTTACAAAATTAACTGTTTACCTAGATGTTTTGCAATTGTATTGTGAGTGTACAGATTATCACATACTGTACTTTATACAAAACTTTGTTGTAGAATATAAGTTATTAAATAAAATATTATAAGGCTGAAAATTGTGTGCTTGTTTACACCCCTATATTTCTTTATAATTCATTGTTCTTAATAAAATGAATGATTTAAATATCTACTAATACATGACACTTTGTTTAGGTAAAAATTTGTTTTTGTATGAATTATTGAAAAATAAACCCGAAATTTTATGTAGTTTGCACTAACTAGCCATTGACCACCAATATTTCCACCATGATTAATCTGGCTCATTACATCAATTATCAATGGATCTTTAGGGTTACCACACCTGGATCATAAAAATGGATTAGAGTACAGCTCGGTTATATCGTGTGAGCCACAAAATTTTGTTTCCGAGTTGGCTGTGAGATAAATGAGGAATGTCGCATACTATTACGTCATGAGACTAGATTAGTTTAATTGAATTAGACTTAAAAATAGTATATTGCACAACGAGGATATAATGATGGCTATTAATCACGAGAACGATGTTTGCGGAACGAGCCGTAGGTGAGTGGAACAAATCGTTTGAGTGATCAATAGCCATTATATGCGAGTTGTACACTATACTTTGTACATGAAAATTAAAATCAAAATAAAAAAAAAAAATCACAATTAAAATCGAAATTAAAGTTGTGATTACAATTACAATTGAATAAAAAATAAAATCGGTATTAAACAGGGTAAAAAAAATAATATCATAAATCGCGATCTGTGTATTAAAGCGCGAATTAGCATGTTTAATAATCTTATTAAACACGCAAATGTGTGTGCGCATTTAATAAGCATATTAAACACGTATTTGCGTGTTAAATGTACCCCATTAATGCTGCCCGTAGAATTAAATAATGCCCACATTATAACATTTTCGTGGACAAAGTGAATTATTCTCAGACATGACTGATATGTTTCTCAGGCATGGCCAACTCGGAAACAAAATTCTGTGGCTCACACCTTATAAAAAATTATTGAACACAACTGAAATAAATAGAATGAGAATCCAGTGATAACTCACCACAAATGCAACAAAATATATCTGGATTATTTGCACAACCTCTTGAAGCCATCTTATTAACCAGCTGGTCTCACGCACTGGGGTTTTCAACTGAAGATTTTTCAAAACGTGTTACTAATAGTTCATGTTTTTTGTTAAATATTTGACAATAAAACAAAGATATTTAATCAATTTAAGATCTGCAATGCGGCAGCTACTTGAAATTGCAACAAAAAACAATAACGGAGAATAAAATTATTCGACAAACCCGGTCTCACAGACCAGTAGGTCACCATTGGCGGGTTAAATGAAGCTTTCACTATATGTAAATAATTCTAAAGATGCAAAATCAGCGTTCAAACCGAAAACATAACTTGCTAAGGGAAGCAATTAAGCTAAGTTCTAAGCACAGCAGGGGCGGAAAATTATGTAGGAATATTACCAGTTGAAAGGGACAGCAGGGAGAAGGCATATTTAACAGATAAATCTAAAATGAATGTTGTAAATGCCTAATCAGCTTAAAAATTTGCGTGAATTGCACAATAATGGACTTTTGTGACTGGATTAAGATTATTTTTAAGTATCCACTATGCTAATGATTTATAATAACTGTTACATAAATTATCTTTAATATTACACTAAATATAAGGAAAAACAAAATGTGTTTTTTAATGTTGGTTAAGGAAACTAACATCATTGTCGAAAACAAATTACTAAATTCAAACGACAAATAACATGTCAACCTGTGTTATTATTTTACGGCTTTATTTATATAGCTATTATTACAACTAGGGAAATATGAATAGTATATTTCCCGAGGTTGGTTAGTTACATCCTGAGAGCGGTGCCCAAGGGATGTATAGACAACCAAGGGAAATGTATTCATATTTCCCGTGTTGTAATCAATAATTTTTTTCTGATTGAAAGAATATTGTTCTGTAAATGGGAAAATATTGGATTGTAAATTTTTGAATTTATCGGGTTGGTAACGTTGCTAAGGGCCTTGTTTGTAAATATCATGGTTGACTTGTTTTGGTATTTGCGTTGTTTCATAAATTGGTGAAATGTCAAACTATATGTTAATGCAAGGGACGAAAAACCGTGAATGTTTGGTCCCGCTAAAATCCAAAGCTGTAAAATCCATAAAGGATACCTTTCTGAGAAATCGGAGGTGTTGTCCCGAGAGCAATTAAAACAATTCTTGCGAGAAGCTCCTAATGACATTTGTTTGATGTTTATATTTTCCTAGGGAAATATGAGCACTTCATATTTCCCTAGGGAAATATAAGTGTGTTGTGACATATCGTAACTAAGGCAATATCACTCAATATTGGTTCAATCAGAAAAAAACAAAATTATATACTGACTATTCAACTATAGGTGAAGTTCAGGCAGCTGATATACAATTACTAATGTTCTTCCACTTAACCTACTTACCTTAAGTAATTACAAAGTGTACGAGTATACTATTGCAAAATAAGTCTAAATAACATTTGGTAAACTTGAAAACTCACTCAATTCAAGGGAATATCACGTATAAAAACTCGATTGTCAAAGGGGCAGTGAATGGAAAAAACTTTTTCATTTTTCTTCTTTATGACAATATTAATTGCTGTAATAAACTTCTTTGCAAGGAGAGGCGCAAATTCTATAATTTTAAATCTGATGGTAAGTTATTATAGGTTTAAGTTGAACGTGAAACATCTTTCAAAGAAAGTTGTTTTATGCCTTAGTGGAGAAATTAGACCACGAAACGTTACGTCATCTGTTTGTGAAACAATTTTGTTCAAAAGATACAAAGATAGGTTTGTGTGTTAATAATTTCATTGTAAAGGATGCACGAGTGAAAGTACCGCCAATTAGACATTTTTAAGCAGTTCAGTGAAACAAGTTTGTGGATACAAAGAAAAGACTTTTTTTTTAACTTTTTAAATTTCATTTTTATAATTGACCACATCTGAAAAATTGAAATGGCTCTATACTACAGTATCACATGGAATTTTTTTGGTTTGGAAAGTCAAGTATTTTCTATCAACAAGTTCGATGCCGCTCTCATTTAGGTACACTTTGCCCAATACATTACCTGACGCTTATAAGCATCAGCGGCATCGAACTTGTTAAGTATATCATTTTTAAATTCATATATGCTCGTGCAATGCATTTACTAATGTGCCTTTTAAATCGCAAATCATTATCAATGATTCAACCTAAATTCCGAGCATCATCGACAAAAGTTAATCTTTCATTGTTGACTTTTATTTTAAACGAATTCTTAATGTGTTTTACAGTTTTGCTAGGACCAAAAAGCATGGCAGTTGATTTATTGGATTTAAATGTAATGGGGGATCGTTAGACATTTCAATTCATTGCGTTAAATCATAATAGATGTTACTTCCAGCTACGAAAATATTTATTTATTAACGGTTACACCTTTTTTATACAAAATATAAACAAAAACAACTTTTCTTAAGTTCTATAACTTGCGCAATGAATAACAAACAAAAAATATAATATGAAACATAACAATAGTCATAAATACTGGGATACTGGCCATATAAAAACATTAAATTTATTCTTGATAAATTCGACTTAAACTTATATGTATCGGGTGTGTATAAATTGGCGAATAATCTACATTCTTCCTAAAATTCTGAATAGAAAATGTAGATGCAAAATTGTTCTATCAAGACACATAGGCCATCAGGAGCCATTTAAAAGAAATGTACATTTGGCAACATAGCATTCACGGGCTGCCTTGTTTTTTTTTTTAAATATGTTTAATTATGTGGATTGGGTCAAAGTAGAAGGTAATAGATAGATGGAGCGGGATTTATTTACAGATGCAAGATAAAACAGATTATGAGTAAATAGTAAAATCCATTGTAATTGAACAAAACAAAACGAAAATAACACAGATACACAAATACACTGAAACGCGGGCACTAATAAAAACTTTTTTTCTGATTGAAACAATATCGAGTAATATTGCCTTAGTTACGATATGTCATAACACACTTATATTTCCCTAGCAAAATATAAACATCAAAAAAATGTCATTAGGAGCTTCTCGCAAGAATTATTTTAATTGCTCTCGGGACAACACCTCCGATTTCTTAGGAAGGTATCCTTTATGGATTTTACAGCTTTGGACACCGAGACACCTGTTTAAACAGCAATATGAAATAAAAGATCAGATTAATGACAAACCAGAAATCACCGTCTATACCGACGGGGCCAAGAATCATGAAGGCGCAGGGGCAGGCATCTATTGCCAGGAACCTGACCTCAGACTCAGCATCCCCCTAGGTAGGGAAGGCTCTAAGGCCTTGCCACTGGCACCACTCACTGTCTCCCAAATATTTAAAGGAAACTCTCTTGAAGAACACAAAAAGGAATGGCTACAAACTGACAAGTATGTGGTCGCCAAAAAATTCATCCACTCACCAATACCGAAGCTGAGCAGGAAATACATTGAATTACCAAGAAGTAGTTTGCGGTTGCTAGTCGGTACACTTACTGGGCACTGCAAACTAAACAAGCACCTCCATAACATAGGGATGGTAAAAGACCCCCTATGTCGGAAATGCGAGCAAGAAGAGGAGACACTAAGACACATCCTGTGTGAATGCGAGTCACTCAAACAACTTAGGTGGTCCGTTTTCGGAGAGGAGTGGCCAGATTGGTCACAACTGGGCAACACTCCACACGGCCAACTACTTGACTTCACAAGAAGTTTAGGTTGGCTTGAGGAGTAGGGCTCAGGAGGCGGCACAAAGGACCAACTAATGGTCTAAGTGCTGCGACCATTTGGTCGCCCTCCACAAACCATCAATCAATCAGCTTTGGATTTTACCGGAACCAAACATTCACGGTCTTTCATCGCTTGCGGTAACACAAAGTTTGACATTTCACCAATTTATGAAACAACGCAAAAATCAAACCAGTCAACTATGATATTTACAAACAAGGCCCTTAGCAACGTTACCAATCCGGTAAATTCAAAAATTTACAATCCAATATTTTCCCATTTACAGAACAATATTCTTTCAATCAGAAAAAAACTATTGATCACAACACGGGAAATATGAATACATTTCCCTTGGTTGTCTATACATCCCTCGGGCTCCGCCCTCGGTGGAAATATGCTATTCACATTTCCCTAGTTGTAATAATAGCTATATAATAAGGAGAAAGGCAGAAGTGGCACAAATTTGGAACTAACAAGTTTGAATGAATTCGTTGTGTCAAAAGTGACACAGGCGGGTAGGACGTTGCCGGACATATTTTTATTTTTTTTTATTTTTGATGAAAATAAGCTAATTAAGAAGTGTTAAAAATACATGTTTGAGATAGAAAGATAGCACATACTGACAAATAATTTTCAAACTAGCCATACTACCGAAATTGCAGAGTTTTCTGTAAGTTAATAATGACTAATAACGCATATTTAATGACTGGATGTTCAAACTTTGAGGACCTCGTGAAGACCCAGGAAGCATGGTACAACATTTTAGAATCAAGATAAGCTGCTAAGAATATTTGGAAGATTATCGTCATGTGTAGATTATCCGCCAATTTATACACACCCGATATATTTGATGAAAATAAATCAAAATTGGCGTTATTATTTAAATCGTTTGCAAAACGCAACATTCTTAAGACAGGATTATTTTATGAATAGTTATTCGTTATCATCTTTAATCTGAATACCGGTTTAGATCACATGGGTCGCTATGATACGGGAATATAAAGATAAAAATATGTGTTGGTTTAAGTGAATAAAGCAATTGTGTATCGTCTGCATAGAAATTAACACTGTAATGTTTAAGGAGGTCACTTCCTCAGCCGTTTTTTCATTAAAAAACGTGATTTTTAGGTATACTTTTCTAGAAAACTACTGAACCGATTTCTCTGAAATTGTGCATTAATGAATTCAAAATTATGACATGAAACATTTTCATGTTGTTTCATGTCATAATTCTGAATCCAATTAATATTTTTCTAATTCTTCACCCATAAATGCTTATTTTGCAGTTAAGAATATGTGTGCAAAATTTCAGAGAAATCGTTTTCTAGAAAAGTGTACCAAAAAATCACATTTTTTCTAATGGAAAACAGCTGAGGAAGGGATCCCCTTAAGAAAAACGGAGCATCTCCAATTTGTAACATTGTATAAACTTAAATATAACCTAAAACTACCTTAAATTTAAAACGTGTACGTATGTACACACAAAATAAAAATATCGCAAAAATTATACACGTGATGGTCCGTTCATCAGGCAAGTTAAAAAAGAAAAAGAAAAGTATCGTAAAAACGCTACAAGTTGGTAGAAAACATCAAAATCGATAAACTCCTACCCTAGCACACTTTCGAGGTTAATGCGCAGTAGATGTTTTTTAAACTTTGAAATGTTTGATGCAAAGAGATCAAAATCAGGAAAACTTTGCAATTGATTAGCAAATCGCATAAATCTAGAAAGTGGGCTACTGTAGGCGTAAACAGAATCATGAAAGTTCAATCTGAACAGTTTCATCTGTTTAGTAACAGCACCATGCGGCTGAAACCATAAAATAAGTTGTGACAATAGAAAGGGGCAATCAAATTGACTGGATACAATTTTGTAGAGTGTGCACAGGTCCGTAACGCAACTTCTAATGTGTAGTGTAGGGCCGAATATTATAGGAGCATGCATCTCAGAGCTGCGAGATCTTGAGAGGTACGATTGACAAGGTCAGATCTATAAGCTAAGGTTCTTAAAAAGCGTTTCTCAACCGACTCAAGTTTGTTAATTAGATAACCTTGATAAGGCCACCATATTTAGGAAGCGTATTCTAAATTTGGTCTAACCAGAGTGCAGTATAGGGTTTTATATGAGTTTAACGACAACTCTTTGGAGTTTCTATCAATAAATCCTAATAATCTAGAGGCATTTAGAGTGATAGTTAGGACGTGACTCTTGAAAGAGAGAGATGTATCGAAAACAACTCCCAGATCTTTAATCTCACCTGATCTGGTCAGATCGATGAGGTTCAACTTATAATCGTATGTAATTGTATTCCTAACTTTGCAAAAAGAAACAACTTTGCATTTAGATGTGTTGAGATGCAGGTTCGAATTTACACACCAGATACACACCCTGTCCAAATCTTCTTGAAGCTTATTACAATCAGAAATAGTTTTAACTGGAGTAAACATCTTCAAGTCATCGGCGTATAAAAGAAACTGGCTATGTTGAACTGCTCTAAAGATATCGTTAATGAAGAAGTTGAAGAGAATTGGACCGATATGGGAGCCTTGAGGCACACCAGATGTTACAAGAATATCACGAGATATACAATTATCAATTTTGACGCATTGTGATCTATCCGATAAGTAACTTCTAATCCATTGAACGATACTATCATTGAAATTTAAAGCCTCCAGCTTTTTAATCAAGATGGTATGGTCCACCATGCCTTTGAAAAGTCTGTATAGATAGAGTCTAATTGACCTCGACTCGAAAGCGTATCAATAGCAAACGTCTGAAACTCCAAAAGGTTGGACACGGTGGACCTATCAGGTTTTGATAAAGAAGACGTGCAAATACAGAAAAGAAGAGGCCTCAGAATGGACCCTTGCGGAACACTGGCCATTATTTTGCTTATACAGATATATCTGTTCAATCCTAACTTGTTCCATATGATTGTCAAGAAAACTGGCGATTAAGGTTTTAACATTTTCTGTCAACCCAATGTAGAGTAATACTGATTTTAAGATATGGTTTATGGTATCAAAGGCTGTACAGGGCAGGGCGTAGATGAACAAAACGGAACATTGGATTTTCAATATAAATTTCTTTATACTGGAATATTATCTTCCCTAATCATTTTAGAGAAAACATGTTAACACATTTTTTGTAGATGTAGATGTTGTCATGCTATTATTTATTGTTTTGCATTTACAAAAACCCGAAAAAATAATAAAACAAAAATGATGATTTTCACAAAAATAATAGTTGCCATGAAATTAAAAAAAAATGATGCGCTGTTGATCTGTTGGCTTCTGTCAAATCGATTGAATACTTTGTAACTGTTTACAAGTTTTTTTCATTCAAGAAAAAGTGCAAATTGTGAAGTGGTGGCAGTTTTCCTGAAGTGCGGGATATATTTGGCATCAAATGTTCTGGATTCATGCTATTATTTCTATTTCCATTAATAAAAACCAAAAAAAAACAACTGTGCGCCATTTTTTTTTTTAATTTCATTGCAACTATTATTGAAAATAATCATTTTTATTTTATTTTCTCGGGTTTTATGAATGCAAAAAAATAAATAACACCTTGACTGCATACAGAAATGTTTACTTTACAAAAAAAGAAATTACATGTTTACTCTAAAATGACCAGGGAAGATAATATTCCAAAATAAAAAAATTAACATTGAAAATCCTATGTTCCGTTCTGTTCATCTACACCCTATACAGGGTATTGACTTGGCATACGCAACATAGGAAATCCCATGTTAATTTTGAAGTGTTCAAATATTGGCTCCCCTATTTATTTTAGAGACAAAATGTATTTAACTCTTTTGTAGGGGGAAAAATTCACTTTATGTTTCTCTAAGTTGAAATAATTAAGAAAAAGTAATGTGATTTTATAAATATAATGACATGCCATGGAATTGAAACAACAACTTCGGATATCAAAATGGCACAATATATCGCTGTTATTTCGTTAAAGTAAATGTTTTCGAAATGATTTACACTACCATCTCTTAATTGTTGATGGCACTCATACTTAAAAGAAATAAATTTGTGTTTCTTTAAAACCTTAAAAGCATTTGTATTGTTATATTCAACTGGTCTCCTATTTTTCTCGTACTCATATCTGCATTTTCTTCGACGAGCAGCAAAATATCTAATTCCTTTTGATTTTGTCTTGCTGGTTGTCGTTCTTGTATGTCCTTATTTTCACACTTGCAGTTATTCAAAACTGTTCCCCTAGCTTCAAACTTGCTTACCAATCATAGAACAGTGGATTCCTTAGGTATCGGTCTGTCTAGAAACTGGATAGATAGCATATCGCAAAGATGCTGATAACTATGGTCTACATAGTACCACTTAATTAGGAGGATTTTTCTTGTGTAGTTTAAAACATTTCGGCAATGTTTACTTTACTCAAATGACAGCGAAATGTTGTGCCATTTTGATATCTGCAATTGTTGTTTCAGTTCCATGGCATATCATTATTTTTATAAAATCACATTACTTTTTCTTAATTATTTCAACTTAGAGAAACGTAAAGTGTTAAGTATGAACATTAATAAGATCAGAATTTTTCCCTCTGCAAAAAAGTTACATACATTTTGTCTCTAAAATAAATATGGGAGCCAATATTTGAACACTTAAAAATTAAAATGCGATTTCCTATGTTGGTCCGCCAAGTCAACACCCGGTATAATAAAACTGTTGATGTAATAAGGCCCGATATATCATTCAGTTACATTCAATATAGTGGTTGTGCAGCTATGTTGAGTTCTGAATTCCGATTATGTTATCGGCAGGAGGTTGTGTGTAGTGATATATTCTTCAATTTGTATTTTCAGGACTTGTTCTAAAACCCTTGAAAGCAAAGGTAAAATGCTGATCGGCTTCAAGTCTTTGTGACTTAAATGTTTAATGTTGGCGGCGTTTACTTCGTGGTACATCTTGATTGTAAATTGGAATAAAACACTTTAACTTTTTTATACCACCATATTTTATTTATGTGACTAGTTTCAACCATTCACTGGTCACTTTCAAACATGAGTAACTTAAATTACGGCTTTACATTTCTTATATATTTATTACAACGCTTCAAACAGGGGCGAATACATTTGTGAGTTGTTGGGTTATCGACTTTAGGAATAGGGTAGCTCCATGTTGTAGAGATTAGGAATAGGTATAATTATTGCTAACTTTTACAGATTCGGGAAAAAGAGTTGTTTTAAATAGCAGTTACTTATGTGAGTTTTAAAAGGGGATAAATAAGGACATCATATTTTAATCATAAGGGTTATAATCGTTACACTGTTTATGGTAAGGATAATAATCCTTACTATAAACTTATTTAAACAGTGTAATGTGTGGCGGTCAATATTGATACCAATTCCATCATTTTCCCTAATTTAAACATCACTTTTTATAAATTCTATCAAGGAATTTGAATCCGTTGTCCATATTAACTTATCATTTACTGTTTCAAAGTTATTAACACTGAGAAAGACCAAAGAAGTGCCATGTTATCACTTTCAAATTAGAATATTCGGTTTCAGAGTCGCAATCCTTCGGGAACATATGGTTCTTGGGTATGAAATTTGCAGGCCTGTGTTATTAGATAATTTTGATATTAATTTATTACTGTAAATCTGGGCTTAAGACCTTAAATAAAATTATTATTATTACACTCAAATGATTCTAGTGACTTCTACATCTCTACAACATGGAGCTACCCTTAAACTTGGCTATCGAGTCATCAATACTTTGATATTGATTATCTTGTCGATACTTACCAAACGTGTACTTTAAGTTAGAAAATAATTGATACACTTATAGGTTTCTCTACGATTTCACAGCTTTTCTGGAAGAAACAGTAACAAACATGTATCTATCATGAGAAATAGCGTTTTAGTAGTTTGTTTTTCCACGGATTCTTTTTGACTTTAATTGAGTTTTGCTTTCATCCGTTAGTATTACTACATGCTAATTTGTGCAGTAACTATTTGCAAATACAGCAATTGGGGAAGAAATATGTGGAAAATTTCCTTTGGTCTCAACTTCTCTCTAATAACTATGAGATTCTTTGTGAAGAGATATACCAGTATAAAATCTAGGTGGTATATATATACAGGGTGTTTCAGAGCTCTGGAAATGGTCAATCAAGTGCTTATTTGTCAAACTTTTGAAAAATGTGTTATTCAAAAGTTGTGCAGAATAGTGAGCTGCACTCCCTAAAAATATTTAAATTTATACAGGGTGTCTCATAACAAAGTTACAGACCAAACTTATGTTTTTTTTTTATAGAACACCCTGTAAATTTGAGCATTTTTGGATTCCTTGTTACTTGGAGATTAAAATGACCTAGGTTGTGGGGATGAAACCCTACCGTTTTCGTATTATTCAGTTGTTTATACAAAAATTTGAACAAAATTGTTAAAGTGCTCTCCTTTGTTATGAGATATATAAATAAATTTAAATATTTTTAGGGCGCTCAGCTCAGTATACTGCACAACTTTTGTATAAAACATTATTCGAAATTTTGAAAAATAAGCACGCACTTGACCGTTTCCAGAGCTCTGAAACATCCTGTATACTACACAAAATTTTCAGCAGTAATAAAACAAAGAAGTAATTTTATTTCTTTACCTCTTTGACTATATACTATTGGACTGCTAGCGCCGCTTTATGTGTGTCTCCAAGCAACGGTGGCGCGGCGGGACCCTAAATGGTTGCGGTATGTTACTAAATTGGTAGTTATTTTGTGTCTATGACATATGACTCTATGAGTTCGCATTGCATATTGTGATACCCTGCAATTTATTCACACCTTTGAATATATAAACATTTATATTGTCAAATATTCACACTATATCAAAATATTACTATGCGAAAGGCTGCAATATGTCCACGTATATATGCCAACGCGGTTATAATACTCGTCAGCTGATGTACACGTCAGTTGACTTTCGACTTATAACCTAAAATTCTGTATTAGATTTCCATCAAATCCGGAACTTCGCAAATGATGGGTTGATGCTTTGCTTGTAAAGAACAGGCAGGAAAGTGGACCCGAGTTGCCGAAATATGCTCGCATTTGCATTCTCCACGTTGCTGATGAATATATCGAGAAATATTTCTTTTGCTTTCCGGTTTTTAAATTACGCTCCATTTTCGGCTCCGGGGCGGGACTTATATCGGCCTCCAGCTCGTGGACAACTTTTGGAGCAGTGATCATATGGAAAATGGAGGGGGACTAGCAGTCCATTAGTATATAGTCAAAGCTTTACCTAATATCACTGGTTTCATACCCTAATCACTCATAACAAGTGCATAAACAGCTGACTGTCGCCTAACCGCACAAAACCTTTCAGCTAAATCGGTAATGAACAGAGAACAGATGTCTTATAATCCATTATTAGGGAATGTATGTAAATTTCCACAAACATATATCGATACCAATATGTAGGTTGTGGATTAGAGGTGGGTGAGTCACTTGAAAAGAGTCGAGTATTGAAGTTTAAAAAAAATGGGTCCTCCGTCGGACCGAACATTTACCCTGAAAACATAGTGAAGAGCAAAAAAGAAAATAATTGATAATTTTGCAATTCACCCACCGAAAACATACTGAAAAGCAAAAAAAATCAAATTTCATGACTACATGAGTCAGGAAATTTACGCAATAGTAACTTCACTAACGACTCATTTCTAAGAGTCTACTTTATAAATCAACTCACTCATGAGTTACCACAGAGCATTAAGGATAAAGAGGGACAGTTCAATGTTAACTTTTGGAAACGCCATCAGCGCCGTCTGCGAGTCATCTGGCCAAACACGTCGAGCCAGCGGGAAATTTAAAATTGCGACTTTACAATTCATTTTTGCAAGTGTTTCGAACTTTTTGGTTCTCATCAGTGCGACGCATCCAAATAAAATCGGAAATCGCAGACACTTGCTTTATAAAGAGCTTAGACTTAATCAAACGCAAAAAGTAAAGCTCTAAATGATTTTGGATTTTTTTCCAAACGAATTCTTTTTGGGACAGATGTTAAATTATGAAGTGAGCTACATTCTTGAAGGGGCCGTTTTAAAAAAGATTTTGCAGGAACTCTACTGGAAGAAGTACTACAAGAAGGTATATTAAAAATTGTCGGAATTGCATTCCAATTTAAATATTTTCTACAGGAATTAATAAATACTTAAGAAGTGGTCCTCACAAATGTGCATAACTTTTGAAAGTGGATTTTTTTTAAAGTAATACATTCTATGGAATTGACCCATTCATCTCTGCGGTTAGGACACTTTATTTTCAATATTTGAATCGCGGGTATAAACGTTACTGCAATAAGGTGCCTTAAGAGTGCTTAATTTACCCATTGCACACTCTTTTAGGTTTAAGAATATTAACTTAAATTTGAATTATAAATACCTGGCAGAATAACAATTTAACTCGTGACGTTAATGAGGTTATGTACGTCTAAAAAGGCCGGCAATTTGATGGGAAATAGATGTTGTCATATCTCATTTGTGAAATGATTCAAAAGTCTATTTTGCTTTAAAATTTATCAAATAGACTTAAACAAACAATTAACACTAGTGGAATTTGAATATTACCAGATATTTGGATGTTCTTAAATACCTAAAATAAATTTAACCAACAAAAATATGACCATATTGCTTGGTTACAAAGATTTGTACATAGATTTGGCAGCGTTGCATTGTGTTAGTTGGGCCAGATGACTGTGAGATGGCGTGGATGTCACGTTTCCAATTCTCCCTATTTAATTAACCCCCCCTGTGAGTCACCCACCTCCACTGTGGATATCTTGTTTTGTAGCTGTACTACGCTAATACCTCTCACCGATATGTTCCATCTACAAATGTAATACATTTTATCTATTCTGATTGCATTTTATTTTTAAATAACTATAGACTTCTTTAAATTCTCTAATTGGCGATTTAATGAAGTCATTTTTAGGGTGCCACATGCGACTGAATTTTAGGTTATCCAAATGTCACACTGACAGATACTAACAATGAATACACGCACATACGTTTGCACCGGTTCCATTTAGCAAATGTTTTTCTTTTCATCCAAGCATTCTAATGGAATAGCAACATACAGATATAGTTTAGAATTGCAGTTATTTCTACATAATAAATTCATAGTGCACCTCTCATGGTTACTAATGTATAATTAAAAATACCATCATGTTGCAATTTTCCCTTGACTGTAATGCTTAGTAATAGCTATCAGATAATTTCAGATATTTGTGGTGTGGGTTAAATAACAAATATAGTCGGGCCGCTGAGAGCTGCCTGTGACTCATCGCTTAAAATCGCATGAATCAAGATTTAAGTAAACGTATGTCCGTAAGAAAATTTGGTGCCGCGCTGATTTTCATTGGCGGGATATTTAAAAATTCTCGCGCACCACCTTATATATTTTCAGACCAGTTTATCATTTGGCGATTTGCGTTCAAAATAATTAAACACGTTAATCAACATATGTTGAGACTGACTTTTTAGCGATTTATTTCTGAGCATGACGAATTAATTAGGTATTAACTCGATCGAAATGAAATCTAAAACGCAATACAAACAAATGTATTTATTTCATACTGTTTCGTACATGATAGAAAAAGATAGATATTAAATGCAAAGCAATTCTTAGTACGAAAATGCATGAGTCAGCTCTCAACGGATGAACTATATTAGTGAATTCAACTTACCGAATTGTATGCTCCAGTTGCAATTCTTAAAATGTTTGCATGTCTTTCTCTATATATTTCTTTTTTTTTTACAGTTACCAGAAAAAGATTGGCACGTATGACAAGCAGCAATGGGAGAAGAATGTGGAGCAGCGCATTTTGGGTGGTATACATCACTTCCAGTTGAAAACGACCAAGCCGAAAACTGATCTCATTGATCTTGACTTAGTTCGAGGTATTTAATGAAATAATATGAATTATGCAGGGTGTTAAAAGAAGTGTCACAAACTTTGAGGGGGGCAGCTTGGTCCAAAATATGCAGAAAAGTTTTCATTAACACATTGAATGTCAATGGTCACCGGTGACCGGCATCAAGATTGTTTGTAGTGCCATGGGGGGTTACCAGTGACTGGCAAGCCAAGATTACTAGATACATAATTTTTTTCAATATTGTTAGTAAAATGTGAAGAAATTAATGCAATATAGAACATAAATAAATCGTTTTAGTTGGGTGTCGAAAAGTATTGCATAATGACTATTTTTAATCAAACCGGATCTTAAAATGATTGGTATAAAAGTTGTTTGGTATTTAAAAACGCATCTATAATCTATTCATTCTACAGCTAGAGTTGTAAAACGCCCAAAATCGCTGTGTGTTCTGCGCAAAAGTCTGATTTACGCTATGTAAATTTATTATTATTTTCCTGACACACCTTAAATATAGCAACAATTGATTCCTTGGCAGACAATGAAAAATGCATCGCACGATGACGTTTTGGTGGAGATAGGGGCCATTTCAATCAAACAAGTGGGAAAGATCTCGAACAGACGCTACCAGCTGTCACACTACAATTTGCATTTGTGTAAGGATATGAAATATTTTTTAGCCTTAATTGTTTTATCGCTATGGCAACAAACTTTTTTTCAAATAGCACATACCCTTTTTGTTCTTTGTGGATTTGAAAAAAGAAATAGGAAATACAAAAATAAAACAAAGACATGCATTTCAGCACAGTGCAAGTTATCAGTGAATCCCAGCAAAATAAATGAATCACACCTGATAACACACTCCAATTTATCTGTTGTAAATTATATTTCACCATAATATGTAATGCATAATGAAAAATTTATGTCAGCCTGACAGGCAAGCCAATGCAACTAGCATGGAAAGCAATGTGTCAACATATAACTGTTTTGTTTTTAAAAAGTGGTGAAAACCAAATGACCCAAATACCCATGTTAATTCAGACCTTTCTACATATTTTGGGCTGTACCCATCAGTGGCGGCTTGTGGATGTTCGGCTGTGGGGTAACGGAAGAAAATTTGACCGAAAAAGCAACGAAATATTTTCTTCCTCTATAAGAGTAAGTAGTGCGGAATGAGCGACATCTTTGTCTTTGCCCTCCCTACGGAAATCTACGAACCGCCGCTGGTACACATACATATCTAATAATTTATAAGTAACTTGTTTTGTCACTATGGCAACCAAGTTTGTTTTTTAAACTTTTTACTTTAGGCATGAGACATAACAACTTCTTTTCTATTTAGTGATACTTTCATATGAAAAGAAAACAAAATCCATGATTAAAAATGTTTTTAGAAAAATATGAATATGAATCTTTGTTATGTAGGGAGCTTCTACTTTGTTATACATGCTTTTTTATATAGAATAAAACACTTTTTTATTTTGTTTGTATGATACTTTTGTTTTTATTACAGTTTTTGATAATGGCAAGCTGAGTTGCCGAAACTGCAGTCAAATAAATAAAAACAAAAGTGTTATACAAACAAAGTAAAAAAGTGTTTTATTCTATGAATATGAATCAATTAAAACTGAGAATGTATTATCATTTTCGTATTTTTGTGTTCCCTTAGAATTAATTTTCTGGTAGTTTTATATACAGGGTGAATTTTTTTGATGTTTAGTATGGGTATCTCGTAAAGCAGCAGAGATAGAGAGACGATTAAATGGGGAATGAATTGGAGTTTTACGATGGTAACTAGATATTTTAAAATATATAAAAAAGTGCTGATTTTTTTAATCGATTTTGTTCGATTGTTATAAGAAATAGAAAAAAACTGTAAATGGCAAAGTTTTAGATAATTGTAGACTACATAATAACATTTTATCAGAAAGTTTCTATCAATATTAGTTTCCGAGATAAAACACAAACTTACATTTTTTAATGAAACATGAGTTCATCTGTCCACAATATTTTTGTTACTTCTTTGCAGATGTTTTTATTCTCTTATTGTTATCATCAAGATGTAATGTTTGTGATATTGAAATATTCTATAGATGGAATTTGTCTTTTTTAACCTTCACTGCACTGTTAAGAGATATGCCTGCTTCAATTGACCATTTTCTTATAGATGAAGGTGGATCTTGGTTAATGTCAATACATTTACTTCCAAAACTTGGTCTATTTTGTTTTATTAGGCCTTCAGCTTTTTGAAGGATCTGTAATCATCCAAATTTTCTTCTAAATGTTGGTAAAGATGACTAAAATCAGTCAAAATATTCAATAAAATATTGTTCTGCAAGAAGTGTCATTTGTATTAGAATAAATATAACAAACAAGCATGTAACGCTTTTTTTCATTAGAAAAATCAGTTATAACTTTCAGAAACAATAATACAATAGAAGACTGATAAACTTATTTGACAAAAATGATAAAAATTAAAGTGTTACAAATAATTAAAATTCTTCTTTTATTGTCATTGTTTCATGACTAACCATTTTTTTTTTAAATAGAATATAAAATTTATAATAACTCAATTATTTTTATAAGTAAGTATGTCAAGTGCTATATTACTTTAAAAAGAAAAAAGTGTCGTTCTAATGAAGCCATAGCCAACTATGGTTTCCTATTCAGTAATTTTAAATTAAAACACTTGTTTGGTTTCGTATTATTATATTCAGTTTCCCGACACGTGTTTCGGTCATTTTATTCGGCTCATAAAACTACACTTCTTTACCCAATTAACTGTTTCTCTATCTCTTATAGTTTCTGAGATCCCCATACTAAACATCAAAAAAGGACTCACCCACTCACAATATCATTATTGCAGCAATTATCTTGGTCAAATGGGCTTTCTGCGCTAATTTTTTAATTTAATAATAATCTTTTTATTTTCATTTTTTCCATCTTGATTTTGTATTTCATTCAGTTTGCTGAATGTAACAGAAATATTAATGGATGTTTTGCTTGTAGTTTCTCGCATTTAAAGTACGGATATTATTTTCCAGATATTCTGTTAGTGATTTTTCTGTAATTACCAGATTGAGCCTGTACACGTGAAGATGAGTGCAACGTTCAACTTCTCTAACTTCGTCATTCTCTACAGCTGTACATAATATTTCCATTCACCCGCATTTTCAACTGGTTTTGCATATTCCAGTCTTGTTTTTCTTTATCCCCAGATAAAGTTCTCGGGTTTATTCGATTACGTGCTTTTCACTTTTATTTTGGACATGTTAGTGTAATTTGATTGTTGCGATTTTGCAGAATTCTAATTTTTATTTTGGTACTATTAGTAGGAGCAGTATCTTTGTTATTGTTTGTTAATTCCAAATTCTCTGACCTTTATAATAGATACAAATTTGTTTTTAAAAGACTCTCATTGTTTTGGCGCGCAGTATGATGTTTTTCTCTTCTAGCTACTGAACTATCTTCTATTTTATATTCATCTTCCAGGTCCACCTCTAGCTCTAGCTTGTCTTCCTCTCTTACGGTGCACACGTGTTCGATCTGATTGAAAGTGGCCTTACACACATTTGTACAAATCATTGCCAAAATTCCCCAAACTAAAAACCATGAATTATTATGGTGAACATGTATAAATTAAAGCCTTAACTGAGAAAGTACTATAAAACATTCATGCTTGAAAATGTTGCCTTCCGTAACATGTATTTTAATGTACTAACATGTATGCTATTTAAAAAAAACAAAGTTGGTTGCCATAGCAACAAGTCAAACCAAGAGTGTCACAAACTTCTGAAAACATTTTTATCACAGACTAACCAGACCGCCAAGTGAATAGGGAAATTTGCCCCTATCTACTGTCTCTGTCTTCCATCAAAATTTTACATCGCTCTTTCTCTCCTCGATAAAACCTTTCACATGTAGAGGCGCCCGAGTAGACCATACAAAAAATGGAAACTGTAAGATGATTTACTTAGTTCGTTTAGGTATTAATAGATGGACATATTTGTACAATTTAAACAAAAAACATTCCTAAGTTAGTCTGTGACACTCGAATGTTATCATTTCATATTTCGCTCTTCAACTGCAACAAATAAGGTTTTCAATTTTAATTATCTTTCCTGTTTTATTTGATGTAAATTTGTTAAATGACAGTTCTGGGATTGGTTTTCCCACTGGGTTTTTCCCGTCTCTTGGTTTGACAAGAAATCGAATTCCCAATTTATATTTTACGTTAATAAACATATAAGTAATTTCTTGGCAATCAAGGTAAATACCAGAATTTATAAATAAAACGAATAAACGTTCATAAATGTAATAAACAACCTCTTCTTTTATTTACCTAATGCAACATGCGACACTTCTACAAATATATTAAATAATGAACTTATCATAATGCATTAAATTTATATTGTTAAAAGGTCACTGAATATTTCGTAACTTCAAATTCCTATTTTGCATTGTTCTTTTTTTTAATAAATGTGTGAATTTATTGGTGATATACATTAACGAAGTTAATATTCCACTATACCTCACAGATTCACTTTATTTAAAACTGAATTTATTGAGCATATTTATTATTATTAATGGTGCTTATCTTACATTTGAATTTCCCACAATTTTCTACACTTTCGCCATCTACAAACGTGTTAAGTTTTGCCGACAGAAAAATACATTGAGTTGGTCATCTGGTTAGTCTGTGATTTTTATCCTATCTCTAATAGAAAAGTTTCCGCTTTTATTTGATTTTCGAACTAATCAAAATAAAGGGGTGGTGAAGCATAAAGAATGAACAGAAAACTTTGTTAGTGTAAAAGTCGTAGTTACTGCTCTTAAAAAAATGAAATTATTTATTATAAAGAATGTGAATAATACAGTCGCTGATCGATAATTGGAATTATTATGAGTGAAATGATGAAACGTTTTACTGTCTAAAATTTACTTGATTGAAACTACATACGAATATAAAAGTAATATTCTGCTGTGCATTTGAGAAAGGCAGTAAGTGACAAACGTTGCATTCAACAAAAATGACTGAATTTAAAGTACTTTTTGTTATATTTTTAAGACGAACTATCATTTCTGCTTGTACATGCAATAAATTTTAAAGTGATGAGAGCTTGGTAAGAATGTTGATACTCCAAAACCTTCAACCCTTTGTTTCTCAAAAGCAATGACCTTTCTTCATTGCACGACAGTATACAACAAATATGTTCAGCTCGCTTGACTGTCAACATAATTTTAACCTTCCCTTCAACAATTCAATAGGTTTATTCAGCTAATTGTGTTTTTTCTCTCTTTATCATAACAATTTGTCCCTGACGTCGGCACAAACATTATCAATGTGTGAATTATTTCACTGCAAGTTTTCTTCTATGTAATTTGAAAACATCGTTGAATAAGTTTTTACATGGCGCCATTTTGATTTTTTTGCGTTTCCGTCCTATATGATGTGAAAGTATTTTTCAGGTCATCTGTAAATGTCGAATAGTAGGCTGGAATTTTACCCCTCACAGTCTATAAAAATCGTATGCCGACCTGAATTACTGCGCAAAAGCTAGTTAGCGGTTATATTTTTATACTTCAAGGTGAATGTGTATTTCCACAAATTGGCTATACAAATATAGATTATAGATAACCTATGGATTTTATTTTTACAATAATTAACGCTGAAAACTAAATTTATATGCAATTGTACATTTCATTTATGATACTGTTTTCGGATCATAATGGCATTTTTTTCACAAACGGGAGAGAAGATCGATTTCTAAACCATTGAAATCGTGATTCGACATTTCTCTTCCTAGGGAGAGAAGTAATCATTTCTCTCCCTACGAGGTTCCATTATTTATTTTAACTGTCACGACTGACAGCATTTTTTTAACTGATTGAGGTTGGCGGCACTTACTTCGTGATACATTTTTAATTAAATAAAACACACTTTTACTTAGTTAGTATCACACTGTTTATTTATAGTGACTGCAGTTTCGATCAAACAATGATCATTATCAAACTATAAGTAAAGTAAATACAAAGAAACATCTTATTTATACCGCGTTGAACAGAGGCAAGAACATGAGGTTAGTTTGTTCGTTAATTATGGGGCTGTCCGGATTATCCTTGCGTTTGTGGATTTCGAGGGATTCGAGCACGTCCATTTTAATCCCGTTGTCCACGAAATGTAGAATTTTGAGTACATCTTCGTCAAAAGTATGCTGGTTTTCAATAAGATGGTTGGCGAAAGTAGAATCTTCTTTATTTAAACGAAACGATGTTAAGTGTTCCTTTTACCTAACTTTAAAACTACGACCTGTTTGTCCTATGTACACTGAGGAGCAATCTTTACAGTTTAACTTATAAATACCTGATTTGTTAAATTTATCTAGGGGAGTTTTTGAATTAAAAATTGTGTTACATATTTTATTGTATGGTTTTAAAGCTACATTAATGCCTAGTTCGTTTAGGATATTGCGAATTTTAAGACTAATATCTCCAAAATATGTCAATGATTTGAAAAATGTTGTTTCAGGAATGTGAACTGCGTACAAAATGTTTTTAATATCTTTGTTTTGGTGAAGTTTTATTAGGGAGTCAATTGTTTTATTTGTATAGCCGTTGTTGTTAGCGATATTATAAATTGTATTGATTTCAAGTTTTTTTGGCTGTTTCTTTGGTTTTCCTCGCAGCTAACGTCTTGGAGCCCACTTTAATTTGTACGTAGGCAGGGGTGATGTTCCCTTTCACACACTGTTGGTTGAATTTTATGTTTTCGATGGCTTGTCGATATTTTAGTCGTAATTTACAATACTGTTTTGCCTGCTCTGCTACACTAGCATTAATTACCTGATTGAGGTTGGCGGCACTTACTTCGTAATACATTTTTAATTAAATAAAACACACTTTTACTTAGTTAATATCACAGTGTTTATTTATAGTGACTGCAGTTTTGATCAAACAATGATCATTATCAAATTATTTTTTTAGGTTAGGTTTTAGAAACGAATTTAAAATATTCCGTTTGTGAAAAAAATAGTATATACATGGTGTTTCAAATTCGAGGCTCACCTTGGGGATCTCGCTTATTAGAAGAGATAGAGGGTATGTTTAAATTTGGCACTTTGGCAGAATTTTATGCTGATTAATAATCCATTGAAAAAAGTTTCTAAAATTGTTTTGTTTTCGAGTTAAGTCCAAAAAAACTGAAAAAACTGATTTTCGTTTTTTCTTTATATTGCCGTATTTTGAGAAGATATTTAAAAATGATGGAGACATTCTTATAGCACTTTTCTATTATCTAATAGATGGCATAAGATTTTTGGTTGTAACATGTTTCGTTTCTTTTGAACCATCATCAACTTTCTTATTTCTTATGGACGCCATATTTATTTTTTATCGCATCTTAATGCTCAATTTTTTGTGATGACAACAATATAACACAGCACTTACTAAAAATCATTGGTGCCATGGAATTAACGTTCAATTAACAATGTATTCTGTGAGCCAACAATTTCATCTTAATAAAATTCTGTTGAAATATGTGATGTTTATTATTATGAACCCAACCTCACTTTTAGATAATTTATTTTTTAATTAGTTCGATGACACTGTGCTCATACGCGTCTGTCTTATGACAAAGCACTCAATTTCTTTGATGCCAACCTGAAAAAAAACGTTTCAATTACAGTCACCCGGTATAACAGCGGCGGCTTGTGGATGTTTGGCGGTGAAGCAACAGAAGAAAATTTGACCGAAAAAGCAACGGAATATTTGCTTCCTCTATTAGAGTAAGTAGTGCAGCGCGAGCGGCATCTTTGTCTTTGCCTCACCTACGGAAATCCACGAGCCGCCGCTGCGGTATAATTAAATTTTATAGACTTGCTGCATTAATTTTCGAATGTCATTTAGTGCTAACTTTAATTTAAGGGATAAAAGACACTACGTTTCCAAGAAATAATTTGGCCCATAAGATTATCAAATTTTTGCCCAAAGGTACAGAATGTTGTAATTTCAAAATTTTCGTGTGTTAATGAACATTAAAGTAGGCTAGTATATATTTTAAGTAGACTCGATTTCATATAAATGTATTTAAAATTTAATCCTATAACCCCATTTCAGCCCAAGTTATTACTTCTCAAACATTGTCGTTAATCATTTGCCAAAAATGTACAATAATAATCGTCTCTTTTAACATATTTTTGATTAACGAAAAATAGCCTGAATTTTTAGTACATTTGTAAGGAATCTATATTTTAAGTTGGTACATAGAAAACCCAAATATTCCTAATTAATTAATTGCATACAAAAACTGGTGCAAAAAAATTGATTTCCCTTCCTCCAAAAACAATTTGATAACTTATCACTGATAAACAATAGATTAGATTATGAATTGCTCTTGCCCTACTTTATAATAGAATTCGCTAGTGCGTGAATCATGTTCACAAATTGTTCTCTTTTAATTCTAGGATCATCATTCACAAAAGCTAAACCAAAATACGGTTTGATAAAGGTAGCCAAATTGTCCACATTGAGAATTTTATTCCTGCCACTGTATTCAAAATGGTGGGTGCGACAAACTTCTGGAAAAATATTCACCATCCTTCTGGCACTCTATCTTCTGCAACTATTCAACATAGCCATTTACTCATTCGTATCGTCAAATCCACACGCAGATCCTTTACAGGTACTTATCATTAATCATAATAATATAATACGTGGTTTGTTCCACTAGTTTAAATTTTTATATCATTCAGAATAAATGTAATTTGTGTTTTCCAATATTTTTAATCTAACCCTCTTCACAAATTTTGTATACCCTGAAATCCTAATATCCATACAATCCATTCACGATCAACTTTTAGTAGTTTAAGTAAATGTTAAGGACATTTTTGTTGCCACAATTTAATTATGCACCAAGTCATTATATTTTGGGGGTATAATTAATGAAGGTTGGTCATGCACTGTTGCCAGCAATATTTTTTGACACATTAGTCCCTTTCCTGTTGAATTTTTTTGCACCCAAATAAGATTGTGATAACTGTTAGAAAATATTCTACATTTAATAGGTATTTTTTTTTATTAATGCTAATCGTAATTACTTGAATTCTTAAGTAATGTAAGCAATGGTGTTTCATCTTCAAAAGAATGGGTGTCCCAGCAATT
The DNA here is from genome assembly GCA_910593695.2 of Ocypus olens. Lineage (NCBI taxonomy): Eukaryota > Metazoa > Arthropoda > Insecta > Coleoptera > Staphylinidae > Ocypus > Ocypus olens. The sequence continues at coordinate 17,833,063 of OU343052.1, read as the reverse complement.
GTTGCAGACCAGGGCGGGTGGCTGTGGAATCAAAAATTATTGTCAATTCTTACTTATTACATATTTAATTATTGAATCTAACATTTGTAAAATCTAAATCAATTCCAGAGAAAGACAAAGACAGGAGGCGTACTTTCATCTTTTCTGTGTTGTAGGGATCCTGTATCACGACAAAGATTGTACAATTGCCTCCACATGATGTAAACAAGAATTTATTTGTTGTTTGACAGTCAATATTTGAGACGTCAATTCAACTGTCAAACTTTGTTTCAACGTTTGTCAAAACTTCCTGCCTCAAACATGAAAAAAATATCATGGCCTGCTTTACCAAAAGTTGATCTTGAATAGGTTGTAGAATATTTACCAATTTTGCTCTTGTTTTTAAATACAATTTAAATCGTATATTTGCATTTTTTGTAGAGTCTCCCGTGTTCAGAAATTATTGTCCCCATCATAATGATGTGGGTTCTGAGTTTCGTTCATTCACAAATCGTGGCCACAAATCCGGGCCCGGACAAGATCAAACTAACGCCGAAATTTTCCAAAAGCTTCAGGCGGATCAGGCGGTCGCGAAAGTGCCATCCGGGCACATCAGCTGATGGTGAAGAGCTGCAAAAGAATGGCAAGGGAACAAAACAGAGCTGGAAAATCAAACGAGGTTCGTCATGCGTGAAGAATGTTTTATTTGATGAAAGTCAAGTTGCTGGGCCCAATAACATCCCGGAACCTCAAGCAGGATCAAATGATGGTGAACAAAATAACTTAAAGTAAGTCAAAAATGTAAAGCCTTAACTTCAGAAATATGAGATATTTGTTATCTAAAAAAGGTATTTCTTTACACAAAAGTTTAAATTGTATTTTTAGCTCTTCACCCAAAAATCATTATTGCAACTAAGCGAAATTGTAGGAATATTAAGTTATTCCTACAACTTTTGTAGCTTATTAGTTTGCTAACAGACACAATTCATCTTCATAACAGCTCATCAAGCTGCCATCGATCCTGAATTATCAACTCAAAATTATGAAACCAGGATGGTGGTAACCGTTACTATCTGTTGCTTCACTTTTAGGGATAAATGAAACACAATTTTCTGCCCACCCACTCTTGCCTAGATTTTTTAAATCTGTCATGAACTTTATGAAAATGTCAGTGGTGGCAAAAAAATAAATGTAAATTTTGCGTTATTCAATTTTTCATTTCTTTTAAATATTTGTTTCTCTTTAGTAACCGCTTTTGAGTATATAAAATATAGAAAACTGTGTTTTCCCTGACTTAAAATTATCTGTTACAAAATGCATAGTCAGCATATAGCTATTATGTATGAGTCGAATCTAAATTTGAATCAAAGTTCACTTTAAAAATGACCTTTTGCTAGAAGTCGCTTAATTGTAAATTGCATTTACCTTGAGGTATTTAATTTACAAACATCAAATATTGTTTGTCTATCAGTTCGCCTACGGACTGGTTTCAATCAGCGCAATTAGAATCTGATGGAAAAACGTAATAGTAATATACGTGACAAGTTCCGAAAGTGATATTTTACGGGATGAGTAGGAAGTTTCCAGGACTGGAATCCTGCGAGTCCCGTAAAATCACTTTTGGAACGAGTTACGTACAATATTTTTTCTGCAGCCGTTTTTACTTTCTCCGTTACGAAGTACGAGAAAGTATTGTGATTGTGATTTTTTTTTCAAAAATTTTTTTTGCGGAAATATCCGTTTTGGGGTCCCTAGATGCCATTTCAACAATTTCTGGAAAAAAAAAATTGTGTCTGTGTGTGTGTGTCTGTGTGTGTGTGTGTCTGTGTGTGTGTGTGTGTGTCTGTCTGTGCGCGCTGTATCTCAAAAACTAATAGAGGAGTTGATATGAAACTTTGAACATCCGTCTTATTTGATAATCTGAAGAACTGAAAAGCTTTTGGTAAAATTTTGTACACCGGAAGTGGGCGTTTACCTTAACTGTTTTTTTTTTTGCCAATATTTTCTTAAATATGAAAAATATCACAAAAACATTTAAACAAACTTTGAAGACAACAAAGAAATGAATATCTTTTGATTAAAAACATTTTTCATAAAATCATTTTTATTCGAGAAAAACATTTATTATTATTTTTTAATTTTTGGTTTATAATTATAAAACGATAATAGTTACAGCAAATTTAAGTTAATAATAATTGTAGAGAATGCTAAAATAAACAATTTATAAAGAATAAGTTTTTTTCGAAATCCCTTTAGTTTTCGAGTAAACCGAGTTTTTGAATTTGAAGTATAATTTTTCCATCTTTCATAATTTTGACGTTTTAAACGTCAGTTTCATCCGCTCGATGTACATTTAAAATATGATTTAAATTGAAAATAAACCATGAAAGCGTAAATATAAACGATACCATCAAGTCGGAGAAAGTAACATGATGGCCACATCACCATTTTTTATGTTAAAAAAGCAAAAACATACACTAATGTTATATGACAAGCGCTGTCATAATTAAATACGATGTTCATGTTTTTATCAAGGCCGCCTACATATATACACAAAATCGTCCCGAAAGTAACAAAAAGCGTCCCGAAAGTATAGAAATCGTTCCGAAAGTGAAACAAAATCGTCCCAAAAATAACAACTTTCGGTACAATTTATGTCAAGTGGTACTTTCGATTTAATAAATCATACCGAAAGTTTTATTTTCGAGACGGCTGCAGAAAATTTACTATTTGAATATAAATATTCCAAACACCATTAAAGGTAGAAATGCCAAAACAACATCAACACTTTGGCGTTTCTACCTTTATTTAATTTACATTAAGCCGTACAGATCTCAAATCTGTTGTGCAACTACTATTTTTTTCTCATTCAGTATAGATATTAATAATGCTAACAATCAAAATGGGAGGAGGATGGTCAATGGATTACCATTCGAAGATGACGGTTTTGAGAGCTTGAATGGCAATGGATCGAGTCCCAGTGATATCGGCGACGAAGCGCCAGTTCCTAAAAAAGCTAGTCGAAAAGGAAAGAGGAGCAGCAAGTCCAGCAGTGAAGTTGGCTGCAAGGAAAGTACGTCTGATATGAGATGCAACCTTTGGGTGAAGGAGGTGCAGGTCTCTAGAAAAACCATTTCGTTAAATCGGCGGCAATCCGCTCCCGATCTGAGGTTTAGCAGTGGGGAATTAGAATCTGATTCGGATACGTCCGTTGATGCGAATGACTGTCTTCAAAAACCGAAGGTAAGGATAGCTATTTTAAAGTGCTTTGCCGCTTAAATCTCCCTGTTTGCACCGCACCCGGTTAACTCTTTAATTATAGATTATAAGTTAATCCGTTTGCACCACCATTAAATCATTGATTAAAGTCGGGTTAAAGTCCCAATTTTTAACCGGCCGAGTTTGGGCGGTTAGGAAGCCGGTTAAGGAAATACACGTACGTTCGTGTTAAAAATAAAGGAACATGAAGGTTTATTACATTGAGGTGAATGTTAAGTGTTATAAAATCATTACGGAGATCAAATAAAATTGATTATTCAAGCGCTAGATTTAAATGTCGGTATGCCAATCCAAGCGAATATGCGAATAAACAAATTTGATTTATTAGATAAAGCGTGTTTTAGGAGAAGGTATGGATTAAGCAAACAATTCACATTCAATTTGTTGCAAGTAATTGAACATTTGAACATAAAATAGAGTTTCCAAATAATAGGAAACTGTAAACAGCTGTTCATTTAGCATCTGAAGCATGCGCAAAAGCGTCAATTTCGATGGCACCCACCCCAGAAAATAAAATATCCCCACAAGTTGCCAACCGTATTTTTGCTCACAACCATTTAATCATCTGATACTAACCGATGGGCAGTGCAAACGGAGCGGCATGATTAACTTAATCATTGATTTACTAATCATAGATTTTAACCAAGTGCGGTGCAAATGGGCATAAGTGAAGCTTGTTCCTATCAGCAAATGCTCCAAAAATAGGTCTGTCATTGATGAAAAATTATAATTTATGCTTAAGCAAAGGTGAATATTTTTAAATGTTATTGACAAATGGGGAAAATAGGTCCCATCGTACCACCGTATTTGGCGGACTGAATTAAAAAAAAAAAATTTAGTGCCGATTGACTCCATTCGGTTTGCAGTAACATAATTTCCGAAAAAACTGTACTGGGTTTATATGACCCATACCATCTACTATAAGTCACACAAAAACTGTAGCCGCAGTGAATTTGTTAAAACCATTGATACGATTTTGATTGTATTATTTGAATTTTAATTATTGAATTTAATCAATACCATTCTTTTGTTTTCTTTTTAATCTCGAAAGTTATTGAAATAGTGGGGTATTTGTTAAACTTAAATTCTTTTACTACTTTTACGCATAAAAATTTTAATTGTTAAAAGAGTCAATATCAATCAAATATTAAAACTGTTCAAAAACATTTCATTCTTTCAAAAAAAATCCCAAACATCCCCATTTTAAAGTGAGTCCTGAATTTATAATATAGTCTGTTGGGAGCAGGGCTTGCAATACTCAAAGGATGTCGTTACATGTCGTTACATTAAAATTTGCCGCAGTTATTCTTCACCGCAATGTATGTGTTTAGTGCAAATATGTAATAGATTCTAATACCTAAATATGCTATTGAAGTAACGACTCTTGCATTTGCCCCTTTAACCACTTCGCGCCCATGTAGCTTTGATTGGGCTATAGCATAATTCTGAAAAATTACTTTTTTGTTGTTACCGTTTTCTACAAAACTTACTCATTTATGCAAAGAAATATGAAAAAAATATTCCATAGATGGCGCTAAAGGTGTAATTTTTTTTGCAAAATATTAATGTTTTCTTTTTTACTTTCTCCGTTACGAAGTACGAGAAAGTATTGTGATCGTGATTTTTTTTCCAAAAATTTTTTTTACGGAAATATCCGTTTTGGGGTCCCTAGATGCCATTTCAACAATTTCTGGAAAAAAAAAAATTGTGTCTGTGTGTGTGTGTGTGTGTGTGTGTGTGTGTGTGTGTGTCTGTGTGTGTGTGTGTGTGTCTGTCTGTGCGCGCTGTACCTCAAAAACTAATAGAGCAATTGATATGAAACTTTTAACATCCGTCTTATTTGATAATATGAAGAACTGAAAAGCTTTTGGTAAAATTTCGTACACCGGAAGTGGGCGTTTACCTCAACTGTTTTTTGTTTTTTGCCAATATTTTCTTAAATATGAAAAATATACCAAAAACATTTAAACAAACTTTGAAGACAACAAAGAAATGAACATCTTTTGCTTGAAAACATTTTTCATAAAATCATTTTTATTCGAGAAAAAAATTTATTATTATTTTTTTAATTTTTGGTTTATAATTATAAAACCATAATAGTTAGAGCAAATGTATATTAATAATAATTGCAGAGAATGCTAAAATGAACAACTTACAAAGAATAATTTTTTTTTAATTCCCTTTAGTTTTTGAATAAATTGAGTTTTTATATTTGAAGTATAATTTTTCCATCTTTTATAATTTTGACGTTTTAAACGTCAGTGTCATCCTCTCGATGTGCATTTAAAATATGATTTAAATTGAAAATAAACGATGAAAGCGTAAATATAAATGATACCATTAAGTCGGAGAAAGTAACATGATGGCCACATCACCATTTTTTTGTTTGTTGCCATATGTGGCGATCTGGGCGTGAAGAGGTTAAATACCGTTTTAGTGATTCAGACCTGATAAATTGTTTAGTATCATGCGTCTATGTTGTTTGCTTTTTTGCTTGTTTATGGCTTTCTGTGAGTTATGTCTAATTTACAAAGGGTTAGTACGAAGCATTTGTAACTTAACACATGTAACGGAGCCAAATTAAATTAGTTGAAAGCATTAATAAAATTTCAAATGCAAATGAATAGAAACCCATCCTATTTACTAATGACAAGTGTTTAGTGGCGTAGTGACAATTACCAAGAATGAGTTACTAATGTTTTGCTAAGCCTGTATAAACTAAGCATTAGCTATGAATTTAATGAGCTAATGTCGGAGGGCCTAGAAATGCTGCTTCCAGGGAAGGAGGAGCCTCTCAAACGTGTCGCATGGATAGTGGAATCCAGACTGCGCCAACTGAAGATAGGGGGAAAGGGTACACACTGAACCTAAGGAGAGAATATAATCCAATGCAGGGCACATAAAGCTGGCCAGAATAGCACAAGCAGAGGGGGGAGATACTAGCAATACACAAGAAGATCGACAAACTCCCAGGGCAAATAGCTAGCTTGGGAGTTGTTCTATGCGCCAGCAAGGCCCTTCTCGGAGCCAGGTGGCAAGAAGGCAGGGCATTTCACCATAACTACCACGCCACCAGAGCAGCCAGACAAGGGAAGAAGACCTCCGAAAAGATAAGCGGCGCAACAGATAACACATGACTGGTTCAGAAGTCGGGGACTGGAGGAAAACAAAAAAGGAATGAAGCGGACAGTGCAACTGAATAGGTACTCCGCCACTCGAGGCCTACTGAAGGCAATGGCCACGAAACAGGACGCGCACGAAATTAAAACAAGCGATTATTGACGCCACTTGGTATAGGGGTAGTCAAAGGAGAGGGTGTAGCTCTCAAGTGAGTCAAGTAGCGAGGCAAGGTCTCTGGAAAGGCAAAGCATCGGTTAAAATGGCGGAGGTAGTCATTATCACCTATGATGCGCCCCTAAATAAGACGATAGGCGGATTCCAGGAATAGCAGTAGGGCTGCGCAGACAGTCCGGTTGACACATTGTGCAAAGATTACATGGTGTGCCTAGCCTAGACCTCACGTTCTCTCTCTAAAGTCTTCCCTCTTTGTCAGTTGGTCAGTGCCCACTAACACCATAATAATAATAATGTGGCTGGACACTAGAGTGGTTTTAGCATATATGGTGGAGTTTCGAAGTATGTGAAAATCAACAGGACAACCCGGAAACTTGTTCGTATAAATAAAAAACTAATAGCTGTAAATTTTGAGCCATATTGAACATTGCGTAACCAGGCCCTAGCCCTCTAAAATTTGAAAAAGTCAATTTCTTATATTTTTTTTATTTTGGTCCCCCCTAAAATTAAACCGTCCACCCTAATGGTGAAATTATGTATTGTGTCGACAGAGGAGGTTAATACGAATCCAAGATGAATTTATTTGTTGAAATCGGACTAAAATTGATGGAGTTATGGCTTTTTAGTTACATCAACTTATATTTCGATATTTCGTGTTTTTTAGGTTTTACCAATTAATGCATTTTTATTAAAATCTCTTGTGATACTCTTCAAAGTTTAATAATAAAAACTTCTTTTGTTCCTTGTCATTGGTTAATAGAGTATTACTTTCTTCGATTATTTTGACTTTTCATTCCAAAATGTCATTCACAACAAGAATTTTGTTAAGAATCCCACTGCCGGCAATATAATCCTGACATTGGGGCCAAATGGTGGATTCAAATTTCATAGCCCGCACTGATGAATAATATGTAATAATAATTAAATTGTTTACATTGTGGCCTAATCCTTCAGCGACGGTAATCAGAAGATGAACGGCATTTATATTACTTATTTTACACTTGTCTAAAGCAGATGAGATCCTTTTATTGATAAATGCAATTTAGATCCAGGTCTGAGGTAGGATTATATTCAAATCAGCTGGACCGTTATTACCATTTTCGCTTGAATGGCTAGCTTCTTGTTTCCATTGAGACAGAAGTGAACGAGACTGCCATTTCTTGATCAGATTTTCTTTTCCTTCTCTACTTCTAACCGCTTCAAACGTCACTTTCCACTTGCACTGCGAAACTTTCAATACCATTGATTGATCCTGATCTTCCATTCTCTCTGCATTAATAGAAATGGTTTGTCTTCTTCAATTGTAATTGTTTGTAATGCATTTTCAGAAGCAAAATCGAATAAATCATTGAAACTTTTAACAAATTATTTTTCTTTATTTATATGTGCTGCAGTTTCTCGAGAAGAGTGCTTATTAAGATTTCGCCATTCTTTATGCCATAACTACATTTTATCGATGCGACGTTGTTTGCGTTGAATCGGAATATGAGCCTTTGATCAACAGACAATTCTTCCATAACTAGCGTTTCACTGAAGCGTAAATTCATTTTAAGTACTCGCTGATTGAAGAAAGACAAAGATAACACTTGCTTCCTAGATGGTAGTTTTGAGCAACGTTTTTGGCTATGCGATATTCCGATCATATAAATTGCATCTGCAAATATGGTTCTTCCACTCATTTTGAAAGCAACTTTATAATTTCGTTATAAAATGTCGCCGAAAACATCAAACCAGATTAACTAGGTGTTAATCTGGGCCACAGGCCGCACGGATTCTCTCTTGCGAACTGGCGTAGATTAAAACCTCTGCATCAAAGTAATATTACCAAATGTCAAAAGATAAAAATAGGATGAGGTTACCAATTGCAGTGAAGCGTCTGGTTTACTTAGTCATGGCTTTCTTATAATGTTATTTCAATTTCAATGAATAGATGGGCATTAAAAAATTCATAACTTCGTCAATTTTAGTCCAATTTCAACAAATAAACACTTTTTGAATACATATTAATGTCCTTTATCCACAAAATATATATTTTGGCCATTAGGGTGGACCGTTTAATATGAGGATGTACCGAAATTTAAAAAAAAATAAAAAAACAACTTTTTCAAATTTTAGAGGGCTATTTCCAGAAAGAAAGGAAAACCTGCGAGGGCATTAGGAGGACATACCGCATACTGGCCGGTATGCCTGTTCGACTAAGTTCCTGGTATAATTGGTGGCAGAGAGTGAGAAGACGATCATTAAAGAAACAGGGGCATTGTTGGAACAATATTTTCGATTTAGGAAGTTCAGGTCAACAATGGATTAGCTCGTTGAGGTGTAAAGGATCACTAAGGATGCCAAAGGTGATCTGACAGGAGACAGCATGAAAAGCTTATTACTTTCAGTCTTCAGATTTCTAGAACTATCTACCTATTGCCCCCAGGGAGCGGACACCGCGGAGCAAACACTTGTCGAAATCGCAGCCTGGGAGGGGCAAGAGACACAATGGCTGAAGCCTTAGGAGAGTAGTGAGCACCTCAATGCTAGTGAAGAAAATGCTGGAGGCAGTCACGCATTTTGCCTGGGTGGTGCTTCAAAAGAAGGCTCCAGAACCAGTTCCGATACTGTAAATTGTAAATATTTGTAAATAATGTATGTTATGAAATAAAGGTTCTGACAAGAAAGGGCAATGGGTGATGTGTACCCTGTGTTTCCATTGGCGCTCGAATTCTAAGGAGCCGCTGCAGGTCGTGCGCAACCGGCCCAAAATACAATAAAAAAAATAAAAGGTTAGGTTAGGCATTTGTAAAGTTCTTAGCGAGCTTCCAGAGTTAGGGCATGTAACATCGTCGATTAGTGTTTTATTTTTATAAGATCTTGAATTTGTTTCTGATGGTTTTTAAAAAGACCTCAGTTGGTATTACTGGTACCATTTGATTATTCTTTAAAATCTGGATATTTTAGTATTTCATTGTGACGGAATACTGATAGAACTGAAGATTAGTCGAAGTACACATATCTGGATTGTGGTCTATTCGATTCTCATATAAACCATTTAATTGAGCAGATTTTGGCCCCGTTGATCAGGGGATCGATTGTACTCTCTGTTGTTTGGCATTTATATCGCTTCCAATTAGAACAATAAATAATAATAATACCACTAGATAAAGCAAACTAATAAGCAGTGACAGCTAAACCCAGCAAGTTCGCAGAATGTTTTAGATTCTTAGGGACAATTCAAACTTATGCAAAGCGGGCAGATACGCTTTTTTCAGCTCTGATGTTTGATCTATCCAGAAAAGGATTGTTGCACTATGTGTACTTACAGGTTTGCAGAAAACCTCAAATTTCGATCATACGTAAACGAGCGGAGAGTATATGCGATACCGATGACGAGGGCGAGTGCGAAACACTGTCATCGCCAGAAACCGTGGGCAGTGGACCAATTGAAGCTGCAGCTGCAAGAAATGAATGGATTGGTGTGACGACAAACAGTGAGGATTGCAGCTACAGTACAGAGATGTCCGAATCGGATGCACAGTTTGAAAATTTTGACAATGATGCACCGCCAACATCCATTCTTAGTCCACACTGTGGTCCTTCAGATAGAGGTAATGTAGCTTGATAAGGAAACAATACAGATTTATACTTGAGTTTCGTAATGAGGTTTTTTTTGTCTAAATCAGGTGTTCAATTAAGGGACGTTGCAAATGATATCATAATTTATTGTTCTTACTTCATCCTTCATTTTTATATATTTTTTTTAATGGAATTTTTAATCATTTATTGATATTGAACACATTAACTGCCACCTTAGACAAATAAAAACGGGACTCTGAAGTTATAGATAATTCACGTGATCCCGAAACATGACAAGATATGAGTTGTATTTAACTCATATGGTAGGCAATGTGTTCATTTTGTTTCTAGATAAAATATTAGTTGTGTGCAACATATTGTGGTGTTTGAAACACATTTTCTGTTTTTTTTTATTACTGTTTAACAAAACATCACAAAATGTTTAAACTTTTAGTAAGTTGTACAATATGGGAGAAGAGGGAAATAAAAAAGGCTGACCTCTCAGTATTCGATATAAGCTCGATCATAATTGCAAAAGTGGAGGGTATGCCAGAGAGCATGGACTATTTCTACATTGGTGTCTTCATCACAATCATTATATCACTGCTGCCAATAATATGCCGCTTCTGCTATACAGCGATCAATTCCTCGAACATAGATGAACTTCAATTATCCCTACTGGAAATAACGCATTTAGTGTTTTCAAACTTCTCCAATTCCATTTGTGATATTTTAGATGCCATGCTTGGTACCACACCCATGTAAGTATACATTACACAAAATACTGAAATGATTAGTAAATTTGTAATCAAATTAATTTTGAATGAACAAAGTTAATAATAACTTAGATCCTAAGTAATTGGTTCAATTTAACGGACTATGAGGGCTCATGACCAGCATGCATCCACAGGGTGTGCCAAATTGAATGGTGACAGTACAGGTAGTTTTCATATTAATTATAGAGATTTGGTTAAATTCGCAAAATTATGCAGGTTCATGTGTTTACTCAGTTTATGTTGAAAAAAAATTTAATTTTTAATAGTTGTGGAATTATGTATTAACCTCTTAACGCCCAGGTCGCCACATGTGGCGACAAGCAAAAAAATATATATTTCACAAATTTAAAAAAAAATACTGCTTTAGCGCCATCTATGGAATATTTTTTCATATTTTTTTTGCAAAAATGAGTATAACAGTGGAATAATATTTCGTAGAAAACCGTAACAACAAAAAAGTCATTTTTCAATAAACCCTGGATTATGCTATAACCCAATCAAAGTAGCATGTGCGCGAAGTGGTTAAGAAAAAACTGATATCACCATTCTTTTAAACTTCAAATATCTCAACCAGAAGATATTAAAAAATGTTTCATATGAAAGTTATTTTATTTGAAAAACAAAACTTGAAAAATACATCAAAATAAAATTCAAGATGGGGGTTACTCATCTTTATTTTAAATATAGGCTATATTCAATTGCTACATAGATAAATACCATTATTTATTCTCTTTTTAATCTATGTTTTAATGACATAATATCTGGGTTTTTGAGTTTTTTCTTTATAACTTTATAATTTGTCTCAACGGAATACGAGTATCATGTAAAATTGATGCAACAAAATCTGTATCATTAATATTAAGAAAATTACCCATACTCACCTATCAATGCATTGCTCTATACAGCTGGAGTAAAATTAATCCTTAAATAATTACAGTCAAGTACAGATGTCGCTCGAGATATAACTGAAAATCCATTACAAAAATCTGAGTTAACTGTGTATTACAAAATTCTAGGCACAGGACATATATGTTGGTGGCAGCTATTCAAAGGTGTATCCTCGGCTTCCTACTGTTTTTCTTAATGGCAGTAGCCGAAAGGACGTTCAAGCAGAGGTTCTTGTATGCCAAGCTTTTTTCTCACCTGACATCCTCCAGGAGAGCCAAAAAATCTGAACTGCCACACTTCAGATTGAACAAAGTTCGGAACATAAAAACGTGGCTATCGGTGAGATCTTATTTAAAGAAACGCGGTCCGTTACGTTCCGTCGATGTCATTGTGTCGGCAGCTTTCATAGTGAATCTGCTTCTTTTATCTTTTCTCTGCATGGAGCTCTTGAAGGTACGTTAGCTACAGTATTACTGAGTACTCGAGACGTGTGCGGGTAAAGTTTACAAATCTCATGAGCCAATTGAATTTAAGATAGTCAATGCGCAACAAGCCTCGAGTGCTTAGTACAACTCTATATTGGAATTACAGGATGGCTATCCAAATTAATGTTAAAATAATTTATACGGTTCTAATATATAAAACATGATTTCAATTTAAACTTTTATTATATACCAGTGGCGGCTCGTGGAACATGTTGATGGTAGAGCCACTTATACAATACTCCCCCCCCCCCCCCCCCCCCTTGAAAGAAGAACAGAGAACCATCTTCCTATACCAATCGATATTTTGGCCAAAAAAAAAACTCTTTTTAGCTTAAAATAAGTTCGAAAATAATAGCAAAAATAAAAATTTCGCACAATAAAATTAATAAATCCAGTTAAGAAAATCTAAAATATGGGACAAAAAATAACAAATTAAGACCAAAAATCTAAAATTCGTACCAAAAAATCAAAGTGGTAAATCAAAAAATCAAAATTTTTAACAAACGAATCGAAAATTTAAGTCGAAATAAAGAAAATTTCGGCCGAAAGACTTAAAATTCAAACCAAAACAATCGAAAATACAAAATATAGGCCAAAAAGTAGGGCCTAAGAAGGTGAAAATTCAGACAAAACACCGAAAATGGGCGTGAAGATAAAAATTGCAGACAAAAAAAATCGAAAATTTCTACAAACCAATCGAATATTTTGGTCAAAATAAAGAAAAATAAAAAGAATTGGAACAGAAAATTCTAAAATATGGGCCAAAGAATCAAGAATCCTGATCTGAAAATAAAAAAAACGCAGACAAAAAATTCTTAAGTAGAAGCAAAATAATTTGCCAAAAATAAGTTCCTGATCAGAAATTCGAAAATAATAGCCAAATAAGTAAAAAAAACTAACGAAATGAAATCAATAATCCAAGTTAAAATATTGGATAAAAAAATAGACTAAAAATCTAAAATATCCGATACAAAATTTAGGCATAAAAATAAAAATGGTGAACCAAGGAATGAAAAATTTTAACAGACAAATAAAGAAAATTTTAGGGCAAAAGATAAAAGAAAATAAAAATCTACAATGTTGGCCAAAAATCGAAAATGTTGACAATAAAATCGAAAAGTTAGGTAGGATTAAATAAATGAAATTAAAATTAAAAATAAAATTTAGGTCAAAAGAGAAAATAATAATAAAAATTTGTAATGTTGGCCAGAAAGTCGAAAATTTAGACATTGCATAGAAAATTCGGTCCTAAAGATGATAAATGCAGGCTAAAAAATCGAAAATTCCAACAAACAAAACTCGAAAATACCGGAAAAAATAAAAAAAAAATTGCATGTAAATCAATAATTCAGGTTATAAATATTTTAATCAAAATCAAATCAAAAGTTTGGAACTAGAATTAAAAAGAATAGAAATTACAGGTAAAAAATCTAAAACATAAAAATTTGTCGGGAAAAATAAAAACAGTCGAAAATTTTACCAATTAAATCGAAAATTTAGGTCAAAATAAATAATGTTTCGGCCAAATAATCAAAAATTTAGACAAAAAAAATCGAATATATTGGTCAAAAATAAAAAATACGGACGAAAAAAATCGAAAATTTTAACAATTAAATCGAAAATTTATGTCAAAATAAAGAATATTTAGGTCAAAAGATCAAAAATTTAGACCCAAAAGAATAGAAAATACAGCTAAAAAATTTAAAACATAAAAATTCGGCGGGAAAGTCAAAAATGCGGGCCAAGTCGAAAATTTAAACAATTAAATCGCAAGGTCAAATTGAAGGATGAAAAAATCTCGCATATAAATCAATAATTCAGGTTATAGATATTTTAATCAAAATCAAATCAAAAATTTGGAACTAGGATTAAAATTTCGGCCAGAAAAATAAAAAAATGCGGACCAAAGAATCAAAAAGTTTAACAATTAAACCGAAAATTTAGGTCAAAATAAAGAATAATTAGAAACGTATTTATGGGAATTTCCCTTTATAGTACACAAAATATCTCTAAAAATATTACATATCTGAGAAAATTGTACAAAAGATCAAAAATTTAGACCAAAAAAAAAAAATCGAAAATACAAAGATAAAATATTTTGACCAAAAATATCGAAAATAAAGGTCAAAAATTTAAAAATTAAAAATTCGTCGGGAAAAATAAAAACAGTCGAAAATATTACCAATTAAATCGAAAATTTAGGTCAAAATCAAGAATATTTAGGCCAAATGATCAAAAATTTAGACAAAAAAAAATCGAAAATACAGGCTTCATAATAAAAAATGTGGAGTATTCTTGTAAGAAAACGGTTTAAATTAGTCTCAAAAATCACTTCAAAGTATTTTTTAAATTTTTTTTTAACAGCAAAACATTGTTTTTTATTTTCGCTTTAATTGTTCAAAAATGAGAAACTAATTTGAAGAAAAATTCAAATAAAACGATTAACTTTGTTTGGATCACCTTATTGTTTCACCTTTTGCGCCGGCAGTTTCGACAACTTTAGATTTAGTAGATACATAAATAAAACAATTCATTTGGTTAGAATGGCTACAATGTGGGGAGCCCCCCCCCCTCCTTTTTTGAAGAAAGAAAGAAAGAACGATTGATCTTCATGGTCCAAGGTTATTTTGAGTTGTAAAGTAAAGGTTCATAATTTGAAAGAACCGAATTCAAACAAGCTGAAAATATGATTTATGCGTACTTTCGATTTATCGTGCATTTACATTTTGTCCCAGACATCAAAACAATACACATGGAAAACAAAAAAGTTTCATTAAAGTTATGCAGGCGTTGTTTAACATTTAAACTGGCGAAAAAGTGTTTTAACACGTTGACCGCTTTGTCAGTCACCGGTGACTGACAATGAAGTGTTCCAATGGGGCCACGTCAGTCA
The DNA here is from genome assembly GCA_910593695.2 of Ocypus olens. Classification (NCBI taxonomy): domain Eukaryota; kingdom Metazoa; phylum Arthropoda; class Insecta; order Coleoptera; family Staphylinidae; genus Ocypus; species Ocypus olens. The sequence goes on along the minus strand of OU343052.1, from coordinate 17,817,908 downwards.
CCAATGACTGACAGTGAGTACCTATTTTAAACTTACATCAAAATGAATTAAATAAGCATATTCTTACTCATTTTATAAAGTAAAACTTAAAAACAAAGAAAACTTTTTTTAACATTTTACAAAAAAACTTGTTGGCAGCCAATGTGTTAAGAATTAATTAAAAATTCTGGCTGAGCTTGAAACTACAGGTAGTGCCATGGCTCCCTGGCTCTATATAACGAGCCGCCCCTGTTATATACCTTTAAGTATACCTTCTTTTTCATCAGAAAAACAAGAGAAATTGATTGGCATTAAAAAATGTCAGCTGTCTCCAACAGCAAAAAAATTAGAGTGTCACCGTGAACATGTTAGAAAATTTTCTAAAATTGAAGAAATAAAATTTTTTAACAGAATAAGTAGATTTCCAAAAACTTAATATTTTGTTCTACTAATTGCTTACAGGAGACATTCGTCTTAAACTCGCAGTATAATATGGAAATCATGATCTGGAGTGTAGGTTTGGGAATAATGGTGTTACGCTTTATGACACTCGGAGTGAAAATAAACAAGAAGTATAGTAACTTATCCGTTCTAACAACGGAACAAATTAATCTCTACCTGCAGATTGAGCAGAGGCCCGACAAGAAAGAAGAATTGATGGTTGCAAATTCTGTTCTGAAATTAGCAGCTGATTTATTAAAGGTAATATAATGTTATTTGTTGCTTCACTTGAACTGGGATTTTAATTTTATTTCTTTGTTTCCATTTTGCATTATTTGTAAATATTTATGCATCTAAAATATTGACAATGAAAAGAGAATAAATGAATTAATTTTGGTTTAATATTCAATGCTATTTTTGCTGATGTTAGGTTTCTGAAGCAGACAAAATATAATCTAGAAATAATTTTTATCAGTGGACATTTAGTTGTTATTATTTATTTGTTAGAACAAAATTGTAGGTGTGTGCATCTTTTTCAAATAATTATCTGCTTATCCACATTTGTGACATGTTTATTTGTGATTAATAAACCCCTGTTTTTATCCACCAATCAAAATACAGAATTTTGTTTACATTTCCTAGCAACGTCACCTTTCACAGCGAATATACTTTCTGTATTCAGTGTAAAGGTCCATCTTCCTTTTTAAAAATATCGAAGTAGGTTTTTAAATTTCACGTTTCTCTAATAAAATGTTGTCGTGATTTTTTCATGCACTTGATTCTCTAGTTTTTACCATGACATTGTAGCATCTACATCTGAGAAAAAAATAACCTCTTGAAACCAATTGATTGAACAGTACCTGCTTTAATCAATTATAAAATGTAATTGCATTTACAGGATTTTTTGATCAACCATCATCGTTACTTTTGCAAATTATTATTTAAAACAGTGAAAATCATTGCATTTTGTGGTCTTTTTTCAGGAACTGGAAAGCCATTATAAAATATTAGGTCTTTCCGCAAACCCACTACTGTATAACATTACGAAAGTTGTGATATTATCGGCCCTGTCTGGAGTCCTCTCCGAGATACTAGGGTTCAAGTTGAAACTCCACAAAATCAAAATAAAATAGTGGATTACAGGTAATAGTGTAATGTGATTTAAATGAATCTTCTCGGCAGCGCCGAGGCCCCTTTTTACAAATTAGACTATTTTTACAATCGGCAATTTTCCCGTTGTTTATTGTATGTTAGTACAATGTGATGTTTAAGATTGTTTTTACAAGCGACAATATACTTTATTTACGTTTTTAGATTTCTTTTTTTTCTCTCCTCTTTAAAAGTTATTGACTAGGTAGGATTGATGTCCTTTTGTACTGGAATATATATTTTATGATAATGTTTAGATTGTATCGTAGTTTCAATTTAATTGTTGTTATTATATCGCAAATAAATAAATACAATTTTCAAACATGATGGAGGTGTTTTATTTGACTTGTTTGAGTTAAGTGCTACTAGTAATTAGGTGGGTAAGTATGCAGGATTTAAGGTACATAAGAATAATCAGCAGAGGTGTCTTATGATTCTAAAAGAATACATTACGTACAAATAAATGTAATACTAAACTATACCTCTGACCCTCGATCCTGTTACAATGCTTGATTTTATTAAGTGGAGTTAATTTAAAAAAATAAGGATGGTGGTAAGGAGATATTTAAATATATTTAGGTGGTACACTTAACTTAAAAGGTGAAGAACTGATGCTGTCCGTCATTATTAGCAATCGTTAGTGTGATATTTCGGTTGGAATTATAGATAGGCGAATCACCTATCCTTCAGCTATAAAACAGGTTCAAACATGCCATAATCCCGTCAGTCGTTTACAAGTTGTTCACGTAAGTTTATTTGACCCTTTAACATTATATTTTTACATTAAATTCAAAAGCAAAGCTGCACAGATGAGAGATAAATCTCTAAACGCGTCTATGACATGTTGCTGAGAGGTATATGTTATGTTACTGTGTTAACTGGGTGGTTACTTAATTTTCATAAATTTTATAATTCAGTCGTATATTTAGTTATTATCAAATTTGTTTCATCCAGTAACACTAGATAAGTTTAGCACTGTGTGTCCTTGTCAAAATGTTTTCTAGTTTTTTTTTCATTTTAATAATAACCTTTACAGTTTAAAGTTTCAAATTTAGTTTTAGAATAATTTTCAAGTTAGTCCTGTACGTGGAAATAAACGATCTTAAACCAATGTTATTATCTAGTAGTACTAGTAATAACATGCAAATTGCTTTTGTATCATTCAATATCCGGTGTGGCACTAGCCAGGGAAGTAGTTGTTTCAATGTTATTTGTTTGTAGTCTTAACAAGACGTAATGTTGCAGAATCACGAACAGGCTAAATGTTCATATATTCAGGCTATTTTTCATCTTTATTACTTTTATATGTATAAGTACTTGTAATTTTTCTTACCAGCCCATGTCCGGTAAATTGATGCATCCCAGTTAGCACACTTGTATCGGTAACAGAACAAGTACTTGTTCTCAGTTTGAGCTTGCTCAGATATGTCACTGATACAAGTGTGCTAAATGGGATGTAACTAGTTTTTTCAGAGTTCTTGCACCATTTAAATGCGCAATAATGGCGAGGCATTTTCTTATGTGTTTCAAATAGATTATGACATATAAAACTGAGAGGAAACGAAATCTCTAATACTTACGGTTTTGTTTATTTACAACAGCTCGCCGTGTTGATTCCGCTTTTTGAATTAAATTAGTAGGTTTTACCATCTAGCGCTAATTTGTGTAACAATTTTCCGCTTATTTTTAAATTTTGGTCATACTAGCGCTACCCTTTGGCTCTGTGGCGATACCTTCGATGCGAACAATTTAATTCGTATGAAAAAATTCAACAGTGTGCCTAGCCATGTCAACTCTTGATTTTTTTATAACTAATTAATGTGCACATGGCAATCTAGTAAAATGACTTCGTTCAAAAACCAATTGCATTTTAACGAACATTCATCAAAATGAGTTGTGATTAGCCTTTTAATGAAGTCATGAAACCAAACACGATTGGGCTGGATGCAATCTATTACATTTATAGGCACAAAATATCAATCCAAGGTAAAATCAGACTGACTACTCAGAAGGGATCTGCATTAAGTACATAAATATGTTTTGTGAAAATTTAAACCATATAGATTCCATAACAATGGATCATAAGAAATCCGTACTGGTTACAACTTTAGTAGCTGATAAAGTCATGACAAATTAAATATAATGAAGTCATGATTCATAAGCTTCAGAATTATCCGTGATGTAAAAGTGACACATCGGAAAGCAAATGACACGCGTTGAATAAAACAGTATAAAATGTTAAATGTAACTAATATATTGAGCTAGTTGTTCAATAGCGGCTTAAATTGAGCCTACTTTAAACTTGGTGTAAAATATCTTAAGGTTAAAGCTGTTTTATGAACCAATGCGTTAAACCATGCAAATACTTTATACTGGCGTTAATTTTAAACTTAACTGCTATTGAACAACTGACTCATAGACAATTTTTAAGGAGCTCATGTGAAAAACTCAGGTGTTATGTAAGTAAAACTGCATTAAAAATGTTTTCTTGATGAAAATACACTGTTATCACGACATACTTCATAATGTGGCTTTCATGAAATTTAAAACCGATAGCCGGTTGTCAGGACCAAAGAAAAGAAATTTTAATCATAAATACATTGTATTGGCAATAAAGATTTGTTATATTTTTATTGAAACCCAATAATTCCATACAAGTGTTTTTGTATGAGTTGTTAATCCCTCTTGCCACGAAAGAGGTATATGTTTAGTAACACCACTGTGTAATTTAGATAACGCGGCTAAAGTTACAGCGAGAAGCTGCCTTGGGAACGCCTCCTCTCATATGCGCAGCTCGTTTAACAAGAACGCCGCAGAGGGCGCACTACGGCAGAGTATTAAAATGAATAACTTTTTGTTCAAATTTCGGATATAGTTTCGAAAATATGAAAAAATATTTTTTGAATAATAAATTTTAAATAAATTACCCCAGGGGACGACGAATTTTTTTTTCTATATTGCAGAAATATTAGTATTCAAATTGTTTATAAACATTATTATAAAAAAAAATACATCCGTGCTACTCTGTAGAATATATTTACAGAGGTGAATTCAAAATTTCACTTTTAAGTCTTTATCCGTTTGTGAATAATGTTTTAAATGAAATTAGAGGGACGCTCCAGGAGCCTTAAGTTATGAGGTGCGGCAGAGAAACGGGCGATTTTCAGTATCAAAATTTGCAGCATCATAGTAGAAATGGGTAACTCATGAGTTGACTCTTAAAAATGAGTCGAGGAGTCTAGTGACTCCTGTGTAAATGTTCTGACTCATTCCGAGTTATGAAATTGTAAAAGTGCGAATTTTTTTTTGGGAATATTTTTTTTTCGTGGTAAAATAAAAAAACTTTTCCAGAACTTTTTTCATGAGACAGTTTTCAGTCGACTCTTCACAATAAGTCGACTCACAAAAAAGAGTCATATCGCCCATCTCTATATCAGATTATGAATCATTAAAACCAATGGGAACGGCACACACACGAGCATTCGTCATTAGGCGGCTTACATAAATAAAGTCACAATTTTATTTTGTTAAATTTTACAACCCTCTCCCTCTTGTAACAAGTGTCACACCAGCCAGATTCCTCTCTCCCTTTACGTCACGTCATCGAACCAAATTTAATTTGATTTAGAAAGGCAACAATTAAAATATTAACCTTTAGGAAAACCGTTTTATTAAAAATTTCAGTTAATAAAACTGCATTGTCTTCCTTTATGAACAAATTCGTGATGTCACATTTTGTATCCCCTGTCATACTGTCACAATTGCGTTGACCCACATAAGGCATATTACAAAAAATAATATTGTATGATAACATCTCACTGGCTATTTCGTCGCCAATTCAAAATTAACTGTAATGATCCGACTCCATCTGGTAATGCTATCACAGCATAGATTTAAAGTTTTGAAGAGAAGAAATTGTTGCAGCACTGAAAGTAAGCCTACAGATAGAAAATCATACATCGTGTTTCGCTAATAGTGAAGCTTTTATCATTGACTGAATTAACCATAAAGTAGAGGATTTATATTTGTTTGATAACTGTGATATGTAAGTTAAAATTACATTTTCACTCAGTGGCGGTTTCAAAGGGGGTGGGTAATCGGGAAATTACCCCCCCTAAGAATTTTTTATTCATTCATTTTATTTATTTAATTACCGATATTTCATATTCCAAGTAAATAATATAACCGGTAAATTTTTCCAACGCTTTAAAACGTTGGAAAAAGATACGGAGATTTCACGAAACAGGTGTATGAGAGTGGAAGCACCAGTTTATTTATCTTTTTTTTTAATTACCCCCCTAGACTAGTTGGTTAGAAACGCCCTTGTTTTCACTGTACCGTTTTATTTGGTTGGATGAAACTGCTGATACTGACAGTTATATTTCTCCTTAGATTTTTCAGGTAATAAATTTAGTGTTACCTCTTTGGCCTTTTTACTAATTTCTTAGGGGGTCCGTCGTCAGATTCGTCACTTTTTTCGCTTCGAAATATACCAGATTTACTACTTTAGTCCATGCTTATTTTTATTATGAAACGGAAATTTGAAGTACGACTGTCGCAATGATAGATATACAAATGTGCCCTCTGGTGACAGCTGGTGTGAACTTGTTTTTCCGGGCCAGCCGTTTTTTTAATTTTTCCAGGCTCGCCGCGCAAATGCTTACTTTCGCGTCCCAGTGCAGCCGGGAAAATCGAACTTTGGCATTGTGTAGGATAAAAAAAATCTCGTTTCAATGGTACCATAGCCAACTGTGACCTTCATAAGAAAAAACAAAGTTGACCCTTGTAACTCAAATATGATAACAATTTTCGAAAATCTGAGTACACTACGAGGTTTCTATTAAAAGTGCTTTAAGAAGATGCAAATTAAAATTGACTTCCTCTGAAAATAAATGAGCTATAACAGAAAATAAAACAATCCAAAATTCACTTCTTTCGCTATCTCGCCTGAAGTACGTAAAATATTTTTTAATGGGGTTTAGTACAATTTTAGCTAAGGAGGATTTCATCTGATTTAACAAAAGCTCTATCTTATAATAACGGAAATCCCCATGCTGAGAATGAATTTGTGGACACCCTGTATACGTGATTTTTTTCATCTTCTAATGTTTGGTGCGACATCTTTAAAAAATCGAATGTCTCAGATTTTTATGAGATTTTGACATTTTTGTATATAACTATCAACAATTGACCAGCAAAGTTTTGTGAAATCATTGTAAATATCTCAGTGCCAATTTTGATTTGAGTTTTCTATACCGGGTGTCTCACTGAAGCGTCAATGTAACTTTTTGGCTTTAAATATTTCAGTGACAATTTTTATTTGAGATTTCTATACCGGGTATCTCACTGAAGCGTCAAAGTAACTTTCTGGCTCTAAATATTTAAGATAGAAAAATATGATTTATATAAAATTTATTGATAATTATCGACTCTTTAATCGGAAAATATTTCTATACATACAGGGGCCCCACAACGGAGAGCCAACACAAAGATATATATACCGGGTGACCCAGCGATCTGTAAAAGCCCCATAACTTATTTGCTATTTGAGATATTGACTTCTAGTTTTCTTGAACTGGTACCCACACTTATTCTACATATTTTAAAAATATGTATGTTTTTGTACAGGGTGTCCCAATCTACATAACAGAACAAAGTTATGTTTTTTTAAATAGAACACCCTATATTTTATACTTTATTTTCAACCCTCTTGAGAAGCTGATAAAAATAGTATAAGATAGTATGGGTCTATTATGGACGGTTGGTTAGTTATGGGCAAATTTGTGGCAAAAACATGTACACATTGAAAACATTGCAGAAGCGTTCCTAGCAAAGATAGCATCATTATTTATACACTAAAAAAATTTCCACATCATTAAGACTAATACACATCGGCTTTGGTTCTCTTTTATTCATAGTGCTATACAGGGTGTCAACATACGCAAAACAATGGAAAACTATTTTTTTTCAAATGGAACACCCTATATAAATTGCCACCAATCTATGGCATTTTTAATAAGCTTTTCAATGATATACAGTTTGTATAACAAAATATTAAGGATTCTTGAGATTTATCAATAAAAACATATTTGTTTTGTCACCTTCTGCTGATTTCTGGATTTTCTGCCAAAACTATGCTTTTTCAGGAAAAATTATAAGAGACCAAAGTTGTAGAGCGAAAAATTTCCGATCGACATAGGTCTTTCAACTTTTAAGATAATGCGTGCATTGCCCGCCAGAGTGCGCAAAATCGTGACCGTATATGTATTTTAGCGTTTTCTTTTCAAATTTTTATTAATAAATTGCACTATACTTTATTTTCCGCACCCTCTAGCGAAGAAACGGGAAATTATAGGGAAATTAAAATGGCCCATTTCGATTGAAAATGTTCCGCTCTACAATTCTTAATAGAAGCAATTTTTGTCAAAAATGCATAGTTTTCCCTAAAAATGCAAATTGAAAATGTATATATCAATTTTTGCGTTTTTCAATGGTTTTTTGCATTTTTAGCGAAAACTATGCATTTTGGGTAAAAATTGCTTGTTTTAAGAGTTGTAGAGCGGAATATTTTAAATCGATGTAGGTCATTTAAATAATTCTATAATTACCCGTTTTTCTGCTAGAGAACGTGGAAAATAAAGTATAGTGCAATTAATTAACAAAAAAATTGAGAAAAACGCTAAAATGCATATACGGTCACGATTTTGCGCACTCTGGCGGGCAATGCACGCATTATTGGAAAAGTAAAAACACCTATATCGATCGAAAATTTTCCGCTCTACAACTTTGGTCTCTTATTATTTTTTCAGAAAATGCATAGTTTTGGCTGAAAATCCAAAAATGAGCAGGAGGTGACAAAAGAAAAATGTTTTTATGGATAAATCTTAAGAATCCTTAATATTTCATTATATAAATTGTACATCATTGGAAAGCTTATTAAAAATTCCATGCATTGGTGGCAAGATATATAGGGTGTTCCATTTGAAAAAAAATAGTTATCCATTATTTTGCGTATGTTGACACCCTGTATAGCAGTATGAACAAAAAAGAACCAAAGCTGATTTGTATTATTCTTCATGATGTGGAAAATTCTTTAGTGTATAAAAAACGACGCTAGCATTGCTAGGAGCGCTTCTGCAACGTTTTCAATGTGTCCTTGTTTTTGCCACAAATTTGCCCATAACTAACCAACCGTCCATAATAGACCCATACTATCTGATACTATTTTTATCAGCTTCTTAAGAGGGTTGAAAATAAAGTATAAAATATAGGGTGTTCTATTTAAAAAAACATAACTTTGGTCTGTTATGTATATTGGGACACCCTGTACAAAAACATACATATTTTTAAAATATGTAGAATAAGTGTCGGTACCAGTTCAGGAAAACTAGAAGTTGATATCTCAAATAGCAAATAAGTTATGGGGCTTTTACAGATCCCTGGGTCACCCGGTATATATTTTTTTTTTAAACGGAACACCAGGTATATTTATGCACTTTTATTGAGCTAAATTTAACTGTTTCTGACTTATTCTGCCTTTTTGGACAAAAACAAGCTATGTTTGAAGTCACAGAAAAATAATTAGTTGATATTTTAAAATGATCGAAGCGTTTTTAACAATATAAATGTTCCACTTTAAGATGATTTGTTCAAGTAATTAAATGCTATTTTTATGAAGTAAGAAGACCTTCGCTAAATGTAAAGAAACTGTTTTAAATGAAACACCCAGTATATTTTAATAGACAAATAAAGTCCTTTTTCTTGCCTTTCTAAAGGTCCTTAGTTTGCTAGGTTTATAAATAATACTTTAAAACTTAAAATTTCATTTGAGCGTGTAATTGTGAAAAAATACAATAAATTCGTCGACTTGAAAAACATGTCAAAACAATTGCTATCGACTGGAAATTTCACAATTTTTTTCAAAATTAATTGGAGATTACGATTCTATAATAGTATATTACATAACTAGAGTTGTAATTAGCAAATTACGCGCAAGTGAAAGATATTGCGCACGAGCCAGGTAGCGGCGAGTAACGTAATTTCACTCGTGTTATGTACTGTACTTTACCTTCGACCTTACATTTATTCGCATAAACTAAAGGCATATTGAAACTGAATCTTGTCAGGGTGACGTTTAAATTTGTATTAAATTAGCCGGTAATGGCAATGTAGGACGACTACCAACTAAACAAACGAATTACCCCTCGAACAATTTTCCGTCGAATAATATATTGTCCAATACATTGATTGAACAAATTTAAGGATACGGGTCGTTGTACTCACTCTGAAGTGTTAATCTACCAAGATACAATTGCGATGGAAGTACCAATAAGGCATGGCGTGAAGTTTATTGTGTCGGTTATTGTTTTAACCAATATGTTGTAATCTGACGTTTAAATATCACTGTCACTTTTGATATTTAAAGATGAACAGACGAATGCAGAGGGACTCGGTGGACGTTAATTGTAATTGGCTAATAAGTATATAATATAGTGAGGTACATAAGTGGTAATAGTTCATGTTACACATTTATGTTAAACATTTAACATTTATATATGCTCTATATATTCGTAATGGGTCACCTATGATTGGTAAAAACAGTTCGGTAATTCATCAATTACAAAGTGGGAGTAAAGGTAAAAATATGTAAACACCCTATCCCAAAATTTTGACAAAAAGTTGTAGAAAAAATTCAATAATTTCACCAACTTGTAAAAAATATAAAAACAATGGCCATCGACTTGACGTTTCAGAAATCTCTTCTAAATTTATTCGAGATTACGATTTAAAAAAAATGTGTAACACTTCTTACCCAAGTTTCGAGATAATTCTATTTGAACACAGCGTGAAATTAATACAATAATTTTAATGAAAACAATACAAAAACAATTGCCACCTTCTTGAAATTACATAAATCTATTTAAAATTCATTTGGGATTACGATTCAATAAAAATCTGTAAACACCCCGTCTCTAAATTTCGAGATAATTCCATTTGAACAGTGCGTGAAATTGTGAAAAAATACAATAATCACGACGGCTTGAAAAATATAAAAACACTTGCCATCGACTTTCACAAAATGAATTACATTATAAATTCAATTATATTAGTAGCTATAAAATAACTTCGCAGCAGGGCGCCAACCCTGGACAAACCCATTCGAGCCGTCCACGGTGACTTGCCATAATCAATCAAAATATTTCTTCCTCCGCATAGATGAACATTGATCTTGGTTAGCAGCTAATAAAACATACAAAAAATGATGATGTAGCCATCACGTTACTTTCTCCGATTTGATGGCATATTTATTTATATTTACCCTTTCATGATTTATTATCTTAAATGTACATCGATCGTTTTGTGGGATCGGATGATACTGACGTTTAAAACGTCAAAATTATGAAAAATAAAAATAACAAATTATACTTAAAATTTAAATAGTCAGTTTACTTCAAAACCAAAGAGATTTGGAAATAAATCTATTATTTATAAGCTGTTCAATTTAGATTCTCTACAATTATTTTTTATATAAATTTGATCTTACTACTATTGTTTCATTGTAAGCCGAAAATGAAAAAAAATAGATTTATTTCACAACAGAAAAACAATTACAATAACAGGGAAAAAATATACATTAACAAAAATTTGAACAAAGATAGATTGAAAAAAAAATATTACTGTTAGTAACGGGTGCTGGTCACCCCCGCTTGGCGCGGCCCTGGTTGTCGAGAATTTTGTGCTCGGTTTGTTGGTGTTGGATTAGTTGAATTCGCTTTATCCATCCTTGAGTTTAAAGTAGTCAGTGCCTACAGCAATTATACGTATTAAGGGTAGGGTACCCATTAAATTAGCCGCTCAAGAAATCGAATATATCGTTGTAAATATAAACTTTTTTGAAAAGTTTATTTTGATAACATATTATATAAAGATCGATTATTATTTCTGTGTTTAAGTTTTGGTTTAATCATTATTATTAACAAAGTTAGCAACATTTTACTTTAAACAGACAAACTGCAGAACCAAGTAAGTAACAACAGTGAAATTTGACTTGTAGCCAACCAATACATACATCTAGGCAATGAAGTAATTTGAAGGCAAAATCATAGTTAATAAAAAAATTATGAACGAATTAGGAGACAAATGAATATTAAAATGATGTTTTTTGTATCTATTTCCATTAGTATTGGTCAAAACTTGATAAAATTTTCTTACTGTCTAGACAGGAACATAATTGACATATGTGCAAAATTTCAAAATAATCCTGTGGCAACTTTTTAAGATAGTCAATCAGAAAGAAATAAAAAAGTTATGTAGATATTTCTTGCAGCGAGTCTATTGCTCTTCATCCTAGTACGGGCATTCAGCCACTTGAGCGTGATAGTAGTGTGCGCGGGGATTAGGGGATACGTTATGATAGGGGAGTTTATTTAGCGCGATGTTCAAATCGATCTTCCGTGCTAGATTTCGTATCCATATGCATATTCACCTGCATGCCCAATAACATCGCATGTTATTCACATTTCTGCGTCACTCGCGACGGCGGCACTTACTCATATTAGTGTATCGAGTTACAACTGCACTAAAAAAATAAACAAGGGACCGGAGGGTAGGGTACCTGCGACGATTACGATTTATAAGATGTACATACTAGTAATGCGTTCAATAAAATTTATAAATTAATTACGTCATGTATATTTTTGATAAATATAAGTTGTTGATCCCCTCATCATTGCAGAGTACAAAACTAACTTGAAAAGCATACAAGCTAATAAGAATAGTCACATAATCGGGGAATTCCAGATATTTATTAGTAAATAATTTAAGACCGATTCAGTGACGGCTCGCGGGGTGACTCATGGTACGGCTGAGGTAGCAATACAGATAGGTAGGGTCGGTTGCAAAGACGGCTGGCGGCGTGATCTATCTGTATTACCATCTCTGCTACCTCGGCCGTACCAGAGTCACCTCGCGATCCGTCACTGGTCCGATAATTTATAGAGTTATAATTGGAAATTGTTTTTTTGTTTTGTTTGTTTTTGTTTAACGTTCGGCTGTTTATTATCTATTCCACAATTTTTTTTTTATAGAAAACATTTTTAGGTCTGCCTTTTAAAAAGTATTTACCCACTGGTATCCCACTATATTGCCAATTAAATACCGGTACCCCCAGCACAGTGGTCCAGCTACCCTAAAAAGCTGGCCAAAATCCCAAATGAACATACATTCGTGCAGAAATTGGTATATAGGGATTTTTGACGTCGCTGATTACAAGTCCTAATTCAAAATTATTATAAACACAACGGCGGATCCAATATGGCGGCAAAATATGAGGAAATGACATAAAAAATTGATGAAAATTAGTATGTGGGGGTTTTCGAAGTCGTAAATTACAAATCTAAAGTTAAAATTATTCTAAACAAAATAGCGGATCCAATATGGCGGCAACATATGTGGAAATGATATAAAAAGTGATGAAAATTAGTATATAGGGGTTTTCGAGGTCGCAGATTACGAATCTAAAGTCAAAATGAATTTAAACAAAATTGATGATCCATTTTTCATTCAGCGCGTTTTTCAATTTTTTTAAACTTCAAATAACTCCTATAGCAAACAATTTAGTGTTGAGTGTGATTTTTCATTAATTTTGGGAGGTGAAAAGCTACTCAAAAATGAAATAAAAAATGATGATTATTGCGGGTATCTTAATAACGAAACGTCGTATTTTAGAAATAAAATTATTTTTTGGAAGAGCTTAATATTGTAAGAAACATAATGCAATATAATTTTCCACATAGGCCTTCTGTATGCTTTGTACACAAATATGAAAAATTTATATTCGCAACCCGTTTTATTATGCATTCAAAGCACTCACTACATCTTTAACGGCTCATCATGGACTATGGGGTACGACTTTATTTTAATTATTAATATTTTATAATACTATCCACGTTTATCTTTCAAACTACCTTAGTTTTGAAGCTTCTTTTCGACTTTGCAATTTAGGATTTTGGCCAGATTTTGAGTGCATCTGGACCACTGTGCAGTGGCGTTACTGTAATGAGGCAGAGCAGGGAACTGCCTCCGAACCCCGGGTCTTGAGGGACCCTGGCCTGATTTCGGGGTATAATATCCCAGCCGCAATGTAATTCATATTGAATTTCAATGCAGATGAGGTTATGTTATGTCGGCGAGGTTTTACTTTGCACACATTTTGTATTTTTTAATTGATTATTAATTGGCTTGTAACTCAGGTGCGATATTTTATTGCTAAGTCTCCTCCATAATGATTGTCGTAAATATGCTGTTCTCTAATTGGAAATTGGAGTCATGAAAAGGGACATAATAGAGTGAATAACGTGTCTTTGTAATTGCCTAAAGAAAATTAATTTGACTTTACAGCAACATGAAGAGAAAGCATGATGACCATAATTGCAGTTCTTACAGAAATTGCTTTAGGAATTCTACATTAACATTTTAACAAATTAATCTTAAGCAATATGTCCAATCAAAATCATTTAAACTTTGCAGTAACTAAAATGGCTAGCTGACCAAAAATACACTTTTTCCAAAATTGCTCTACAAATTCTACATTGATTTCAATAGATGATTGGAATTTTGACATAGTGATATAAAAGAGCCGACAACAGAACTTTGGGTTAGAATATGCTCTACTTTCATCACTATTGTATTTAAACTACCGGCTAGATTCGCCACATTCAACATAGTAGCAGAGAAAGATTACGCAGAGTTCAGAAGCCTTTACATACATTAATTTTATAAGGTAGAAAGTAAAAAGAAATAAGGCATCAGTTTTAAAAACTTTTTAAACATTACAACCTATAATATAGGGCAATTTTTTAAGACTAAAACGAAATAATATAATTTAAAGGACTAAAGGACTCGATCGATGGCCCTTTCTAACATATGTATGTTTTGTATGTATGTTGGAATAAAGTTCATGTATGTAATATAATTTAAAAAATGTCCATGTGGCCATCATGTTACTTTCTTTATTTGAGAGTATAAAATGGGTTTTTCGGATGTTTTGCATTTTCGTGAATTTTTTTCAAGTCTGATTTCGAACAAAAATTATTCATTATCTCAAAAAAGTCAAAATTTTTCCATTCCAAATTTTTTCTCGAAAATCAAAGAGTTTACGAAATTCATCCATCAACAAAAAATTGTTATCTTATATATATAATAGATGAATAATCATTTTCGTAATAGAGAGAGACAATACATTTATTGAGACACTTTTACAAATGACTTCAACAGGCAATTTAAAAATGTCTATTAGATTTTGAGACACAGTGCCCATAAAATGACAAACTTAGAGATAGGTCGACACAGCACACGGACATACAGACCATTTTCCAAAAAAATAATTGTTTTCGGGAACCTCAAAATGAATATTTTCATGAACATTTTCAATCTCGAAAACAATACTGTACGGCGAAAGTTAAAATATGTTTAACATTTTAAATGATGTACAAGTCTATACTCTTTAGAATAGTAGAACACCAATTTGGAAAAGGAATTTAATTTGGAAACTAATATTACTATAAGACATAAAGTAAAATAACCTTTTAACAACAACGAAAAGGTGTAAAACTTGCTATCTTAAGTTTTCATTAATCCTACGTTTCCAGTCTTGAAGCAAATTATTTTGGCAAATAGAATATGGAAGCATATGTACGGGTGCGATCAATAAATATATGTTTGCCAGAAAATGCGCATTACTTATATAATGGGCCCATACAACAGATATGGTTTCAAACTACATTATAAAATCTATTGGTAGCTTTTGGAGATTTGTTGTATGACAATAATGAAAATTTCAAGTTATAATCCCCAAGAGATTATTTCTTGGGAATTACTTGCTTACGATTATGTCGCCCTTCAATTGTGTTTGGACGACGCTCGCTAGACCGTGAAATGGTTGGGTTGGGCGGGGTTTGGTGTAAACGCTACAGCAGAAGTGTTTTTTTATAACTTCTCACCCGCCACCACCGATGCGAAAAAAAAATAACCACAATACATATTCTAATACGGTTCTCATGCTCGCGCTGTAGCGGGGTGCAGACGTATAATAGCCTCTCTCTTTTAGAATCGCAGGCGCAACCTTGAATGTATTAGATATATGGAAATAGCACCGAGTTAGTTTACCCTCGCTGTAAGCTGGGTTGCCTACAGTCATACCAATTTGATTTAATCCCCCTCTCGCGGGCGTTTACCGTACTTTTGATGGATACCTTACCGTTAAGCACTTATTACGCTCGAAACTCTAAAGCCAGGGCCGCGCCAAGCGGGGGTGTTAGGGGTGCCCAGCACCCGGGCGGCAGGTCTTGAGGGGCGGCAGGCCTTAAGAGGCGCCGGTCATTGGCCCGAAGCATCGATGCTAAGAGCCCTCTTAGCTTGGCGTCCACCAAATCTTATTAGTTTTTTACAATTTGCAAACAATTTATTTAATCGGCGCTCGTAAAAAAAAATAAATCCACCTAATTTTTTTTTCGTAACACGTACAGTCAAAAGAAATATATATGAATGAAACTGACGTTTAAAACGTCAAAATTATGAAAGATGAAAAAATTATACTTCAAATTCAAAAACTCAGTTTGCTCAAAAACTAAAGGGATTTTGAAAAAAAAAACTTATTCTTTATAAGTTGTTCATTTTAGCATTCTCTACAATTATTGTTAACATAAATTTGCTGTAACTATTATCGTTTTATAATTATGAAAAAGAGTACTGAAATAGTATATTCTGTAACAAGGTTAGAATGGAAATTCGATGCGAGTGGAATATTTCGAGCGCGAGCCGCGAGGCGAGCGCGAGGAACCACGAGCATCAGAATTTCCATTCTTACCGAGTAGCAGACTATACTTTCTCCTCGACCAGATAAAATAGACTAATAAAGTAATGAACACAAGGAACTTACGTTTTATTATTACGTTTGTGGTTATGTTTATAGTATTTTGACAATTGTGATATCCAAGGCTAATTGTTTTATTCGGAACGGTGTGAGAATATTCATTCTATCCCTTGTTATGGAATGAATTACATGCAAAACGCATATGCGCATAGTGTTCTGTTCCATAACAAGAGTGAGAATGTGAACGTTCTATGATCAAAATTGATTGCAGAATGCATAAATTCTACAGTGGTCGTGGAGAAAAATTTGTCCTGAAAAAAAATGCCAAAAAGAGTACTGGAAAATATTGTCTTGAAAAAAATGCCAAAAAGAGTACTGAAAAAAATTATCCTAAGAAAAATGGTGATGTGGTGATAATGTTACTTTTCCGACTTGATAGTATCATTTATATTTACGCTTTCATGGTTTATTTTCAATTTAAATGTACATCGAGCGTCTTGTAGACTCGGATGAAACTGACGTTCAAAACGTTAAAATTATGAAAGATGGAAAAATTATACTTCAAATTCAAAAACTCAGTTTACTCGAAAACTAAAGAGATTTTGAAAAAAACTTATTCTTTATAAGTATCATTTTTCTCGAATAACAATGATTTTATGAAAAATGTTTTCAAACAAAATAAGCTCATTTTTTTGTTGCGTTCAATATTTGTTTAAATGCTTTTGTGATATTTTTCATATTTAAGAAAATATTGGCAAAAAACAAAAAAACAGTTAAGGTAAACACCCACTTTCGGTGTATGAAATTTAACCAAAAGCTTTTCAGTTCTTCAGATTATCAAATGAGATGGATGTTCAAAGTTTCATATCAATTACTTTATTAGTTTTTGAGATACAGCGCTCATAGACAGACACACACACAGCAGATTTTTTTTTTCCAGAAATTGTTAAAGTGGCATCTAGGGACCCCAAAACGGATATATCGGTAAAAAAAAATTGAACATTTTTTCACGATCACAATACTTTCACGTACTTCGTAACGGAGAAAGTAAACATACCAAAAAGAGTACTGAAAAAAATTGTCGAAAAAAAAATGCCAAAAGTAGTCTTGAAAAAAAATACTGTAAAAAAATTGTCCCGAAAAAAAAATGCCAAAAAGAGTACTGGAAAAAATTGTCTAAAAAAATACCGAAAAGAATCTTGAAAAAGAGTACTAAAAAAAATGCCAAAAAGAGTACTGGAAAAAATTGTCTTGAAAAAAATGTCAAAAAGAGTGGTGAGAAAGAGTACTGAAAAAAATTGTCCTGAAAAAAAGGGCCAAAAGTAGTCTTGAAACAGTACTGAACATAAATGTCAAAAAGCGTACCGGAAAAAATTGTCTAAAAAAAAATGCCTAAAAGAGTCTTAAGAATAGAATAGAATAGAATTTTATTAGTCCATTACATTGCATTTACAATATTGGACATGTCAGGTATAAAATACATAAAGTTAAATTCAAACATGTATTCACAAAACAACTTAAAATAACTTGGTTAAAAAAACTCTTATTCTTGGTGTTATGTAATTATATAATTTTTAAATTCTGTTATGCTATAGAGAGCCTGCTGTAGAAGTAACGATTTTATCTTGAAAAAGAGTACTAAAAAAATTGTCTTGAAAAAAAATGCCAAAAAGAGTACTGAAAAAAATTGTCTTGAAAAAAAATGTCAAAAGTAGTCTTGAAAAAGAGTACTGAAAAAAAATGTCCTGAAAAAAATGTCAAATAGAGTACTGAAAAAAATATCTAAAGAAATGCCAAAAAGAGTCTTAACAAAGAGTACTGAAAAAAATGTCTTGAAAAAGATGCCAGTGTCTTAAGAGTACTAAAAACAATTGGCCCGAAAAAAAAAATGCTAAAAAGTTTTGAAAAGTGTAGTTTAAGTGTAGTTAATTTTATTTCGTCATATGATTGCTATCAATAAATACCATCTATGTGATTTTTTTCAACTTTCAACGTTTGGCGCTATATTTTTAAAAATTCGAATAACTAATATTTTTACGATATTTTTTGTATATTTATCAGCAGTTGAACAGTCTTTTTATGTAAGATTATTAATTTTTCAGTTCGTATAAACAACCCCATTTTTTGTCAAGATTTGACCATGAAACCCTCGAAAAATAGGTTTTTGTTTTTTAACCACTATAAAAATCTGAAAAAATTTATACAGTATATTTTTTTTATCGTGGGCCATAGGATTTTACATGCTAAAAGTATACCTTGTTTCAATGTGAATTTTATCATAATATTTTGAAGAAAATTTTAGTTAGTAATAAATCAATTATTTTTCTACATGATGCGCTGCATTAGAATACATGTTTTATTCCATTAAAAAATGAAATTATTTAATATAAATAACTGTGCAAAAATAATCAAAGTACCTTGAATTTCCGAAATGCCAGATTGATTAGTGAGGCAAGAAATCAAACGAATTTATACTAGAAAATGTCTGTTTATACTGTTGAAGAACGGGTGGAATTTGTAAAGGTAATTATAAAAGGTTTGTCCAGCAGGGAAATAGTTCTACAAGAAGTCAGAGAATTTTTATTTTAAGGAAATAGTTAACAACTTTTCTGCAGCGTATCCCGATCGTCCGGTTCCGAGCAAAAGCACTTTTTAATGGAATAAAACATGTTTTAATTATTATAATTAGGCTCATCATGTAGAAAAATGATTGATTTATTTTACTAACTAAAATTTAGTTCAAAATTATATGATAAAATGTACATTAACACAAGGTATAATTTTTAACATGTAAAATCCTATGGCCCACGATAAAAAAAAACATACGGTATATATTTTTGGCACCAAATACCAAATTTAGCAAATTTTTTTTTCAAGGTCATTCATGGTCATTTTGGGTATTTTTCTTTTAAAGTTTAACATTTTTTCGCCCCTAAGGGACCGACTGACAACTTAAAATTTAAAAAAATCATAATTATTCGTTACATTCTTGAAAAATAATCAGTCGTAGTTTTTCTAAGTTTATCAGCAATTTATTTTGAAAAAGGGTAATATAAGAATTAAATACTATCGTTACCTTATATTCACAATCAAGTGGTAAGATATAAAATCTCTGAATTAATTTATTATAAATAAAAGTTAACACATATTATAGAACTGAATATCTATAGAACTCAATGGAATTGAAAGATATGATAATAAACTAATAATTAAAATGTATTTAATTCCAATATCTTCATATTTTTTTGAGCCAAAACACGTGTTAAAAAATTTCAAAATTACTAGATGAATTTTCAGGGGTTTTTCACTTATAATCAGGAAAATAAATACAATTTTTAAAAGCTAAAGAAAGTAGAGTTAAGCTCTATATTATAACATTACAATATTTTACTTAAGTTCCAAATCATAAGTATAAAATTATATATTATTATGTTAAGTTATTTTACAATTGAATTTCACATTATGTTGTAATATTTCATATTATTAGTTAAAAATTAATAAATACGTATAATACTTATGTGTATAGATACGAGGTATTTAAAATAAAAAAAAATAACTAAACACAAACATACCGTTAATCTATTAGTAATTTGATAAAATTTTGCTGCTTAATTGTTAATAAGTAATCAAGTTTTATGCCGTTGAAAAGAGAAAAAAAACTCTATCAAATGAGTATAATAAAGATGTGCCTTATCATTTAAAAAAATTTAAGTGTTAATCGTTGTTTTTTTGTTTATAGCAAAAAATAAAATTGATACATCCAAGTTAGTAGATAACTAAGTGTTAAATAACTTCTATTTAAAACTTTTTTCTCTAAAGTAGATACATACTGAGCTATACAGGATATTCCATACTTTTCGGACACCTGTAACTAACTAACTTTTTCTTGCGGGACTAATTACGTACAGGGTGGGCAAAATTCGATGTTTGTATAGGGGATCTCGATAACTGTAACAGATAGAGAAAAACGGATGGCGCATCCAAATAACTTTCATTATTGTCAAATGACCAACAACTGAGATATTGCAATATATCGTAAATGGAAAAAATTGACTTTTTGGCTATAACGAAAACAAAAGAAGATAAATAAATTTAGTGTTCACCATTGAGTTTTTCTCCAAAAAAGAGATGGAGGATGCGCTATCCGTTGTTTCTCTATGTATTATAATTATCGAGATCCCCCATAGAAAAGTCTAATTCTGCCCACCCTGTACGTTCCACATTCGTATAATAAATAACTATTATTTACTTTATTATGAGTTTGTTTGAATGAACATGTATCACAAAACGCCTGATAAAATTTCTCATTCAAACAAACGTACAATCCCATACAAAATGTATTTCGATATCATGCATATCTCAGGACCCTCCTTTGACTATATACTATTGGACTGCTAGCGCCGCTTCATGTGTGTCTCCAAGCAACGGTGGCGCGGCGGGACCCTAAATGGTTGCGGTATGTTACTAAATTGGTAGCTATTTTGTGTCTATGACATATGACTCTATGAGCTCGCATTGCATATTGTGATACCCTGCAATTTATTCACACCTTTGAATATATAAACATTTATATTGTCAAATATTCACACTATATCAAAATATTGCTATGCGAAAGGATGCAATACGTCCACGTGTATATGCCAACGCGGTTATAATACTCGTCAGCTGATGTACACGTCAGTTGACTTTTGAGTTATAACCTGGATTTGATGGATTTGATGGAAATCTAATACAGAATTTTGTATTAGATTCCCATCAAATCCGGAACTTCGCAAATTATGGGTTGATGCTTTGGTTGTAAAGAACAGGCAAGATTGCATTCTCCACGTTGCTGATGAATACATCGAGAAATATTTTTTTGCTTTCCGGTTTTTAAATTACGCTCCATTTTCGGCTCCAGGGCGGGACTTATATCGGGCTCCAGCTCATGGACAACTTTTGGAGCAGTGATCATATGGGAAATGGAGGGGGAATAGCAGTCCATTAGTATTTAGTCAAAGGGACCCTCAAATATATTCTCAATTGTTCACTACCAATTTAGAAATAAATTCCCCAGTCATGAACCGAAACAAACTAAAACATTATTGCGGCATATTCGAACAATTTAAAATAAGGTCGAAGTATGTTTTAAGATGAAACGCTATTTGTCTTATATTAGAATCAGTATTACAAAAAGTGATTAATATTATTAAACCACTCACGATTTTAACTTAATTCAAGTAATTGAATTTTAAATTAAATGTGAGAGTTGCATGTTACATTATTATTATTATTGTTATTATTGTTAATATTATTATTAGTTCAGTTGTATATAATATACAGATCACACATATAGAACTCAATACAGAAGTAATTAATTATAATTGAAGTACTTTTAAGTGCATTTATAATAATAATAAGTATGAAACACTCAGGCCCTTTGACTATATACTAATGGACTGCTAGTCCCCCTCCATTTTCCATATGATCACTGCTCCAAAAGTTGTCCACAAGCTGGAGCCCGATATAAGTCCCGCCCCAGAACCGAAAATGGAGCGTAATTTAAAAACCGGAATACAAAAAAAATATTTCTCGATGTATTCATCAGCAACGTGGAGAATGCAAATGCGAGCATATTTCGGCAACTCGGGTCCACTTTCCTGCCTGTTCTTTACAAGCAAAGCATCAACCCATAATTTGCGAAGTTCCGGATTTGATGGAAATCTAATACAGAATTTTAGGTTATAAGTCAAAAGTCAACTGACATGTACATCAGCTGACGAGTATTATAACCGCGTTGGCATATATACGTGGACGTATTGCAGCCTTTCGCATTGCAATATTTTGACAAAGTGTGAATATTTGACAATATAAATGTTTATATATTCAAAGGTGTGAATAAATTGCAGGGTATCACAATATGCAATGCGAGCTCATAGAGTCATATGTCATAGACACAAAATAGCTACCAATTTAGTAACATACCGCAACCATTTAGGGTCCCGCCGCGCCACCGTTGCTTGGAGACACACATAAAGCGGCGCTAGCAGTCCAATAGTATATAGTCAAAGCTCAGGCCCATTTGCACCATTTTTTCGTTAAGTCTAACTTTGTAAAGTAGGACTTATATTTTAAGTCATGCTTAAATGGAAACGTCATGCACCATAGGAATCATTACAATTGCTTTAGTAAGTAAGCTCAAAGTATTGCAACATCGTAAAATCTTGCGATTTTGACTTTTTAACGTTGGCGACATAGGTGTCGTTTTCTCAGCTGATTTTGACATAAAGTGCGTGCGAGTCTTTTTACGCGCACAGCGTTGCTGTACGAACAGGGAAATAGTGAAATTCGCTATATTTATTAAGAATTCAATGCTCAATTAAATATTTTTGAAGGCAAATGCACGCGTAAAGAAATCTCGGTGCGTAAAAAAGAGAGGTTATGTCATTATTAGCCAGTATTTTGAGTCAGGCCAAGTAATTTTAACAAAGTTTATTTGCTGACGCGAAAATACCGAAAGAACGACAATTCGTCCAAATCATGAGAATGATCAGCTCTCTTCCAAGCTAGTTGATAACTGAAATTAATAATATTCATGAGGTCTAAATCGTCTTCAAAAATATAGTCCACTCCAAAGTTTAATTCTTCAAGTGCCATTTTAAATATACTAGGAGTTTTGTTATTGAAAATAATTTATTGTGCATAAATATCTATCACAAGGGACCACTGACGGAACGAATTGAAGGTTATGTATGCAGACTTAAATTTTAAGCGGTCCATGACGACGACTTATATAATGTCTTGCTTAAGCCGTGCTTAAAGTATGGTGCAAGCAAAATACACACTTAAATGTTGCTTAAATTTTAAGAATGCGTTAAGCATAGCTTAATTACAATGGTGCAAGTGGGCCTCAATAATGCCCATATAAACCCAAAAAACCCAGTGGGTTGGACTTTAGCGATGTACATAAGTTGTAGTAATACATGTTACAAATTTATGTACAACATTTTACATTTGTATATGCGCTATATATTCGTAATGGGTCGCTTACGATTGGTGAAAACAGTTCCGTAATTCCTATAATGTTACTTTTTAACCACTAAAAAATTGTTTTAAAAATATGAATTACCCAAATAGCAAATAGGGGTAATTCAAGGTTATTTAGGACAATACTTTTTCTTTAGTTAATTTTTTTCTCACAAGGTCTAGAGAGGCGGAAACTTTTATTTGGTCACATGGTTAATTTAAATAATATACAAGATTTCACTCGCGGAAGTCGCCATACATCGTATGAAGGTTAATTAAGATATTCTGAATATTTTTCTTATTATAAACATTTCGTAGTGTTTGCGCGATTTGAGTGGGACTTGTTGCGAATACCAAGTACTTCACCCTTCTTCAATTTCATTATTCTCGTTGTTATTATATTTATTTAATCTTTACTATATTTGCTTACAATTATAAGGTGCAATTATAGTAAAATAGTGTACACAATATTGAAAAACCCGAGTCACAAAATTTTGTTTCAGAGTTAGCTGTGAGATAAATGAGGTATGTCGCATGTTATTACGTCATGAGACTAGATTAGTTCAATTGAATTGGATTTAAAAAAATAAAAAAATGAATGAATCTCAGACATGACTGCTATGTTTCTCTCTATCTCAGGCATGGCCAACTCAGAAAAAAAATTCTGTGGCTTACACCTTATAAGTTTGCAAGCAAGCCGAAGGGCGGAGTAAAAAATAGTGTGTCCTAACCAGTCTCGAATATTCAATAGTATATTATTAAACGAGTGAGAAAGTTGGCCATTGCTACGAGGGTGAAGTTTGCAATACGATGGTCAACTTGCTCACGAGTTTAATACTATACTTTTTCGCATTATATTAAATAATTACCTAAAGATTTTTCTGTTTGTATTAAATTATAACGAAGAATTTTTCTCATATTTGGAAATTGAGGCATTTCGCTGACAAAATTAGGATGTTTATGAATTCATGTTTTCAATGGTAACCGTAATAACAAAACAAATATGGTGGAGCACAGGCTACTACTTAAAAGCGGCACTCACACGTACGCGCAATCTCGCACGATTGGACTGGCCCTTTCCAATCCCGGGCGAAGGAACTTACGTGTAAATGCAAGAACATCGTCCAATATAAAAACGCCTTGCATGTGATTAGATCCTTGTAAATTTTTATCTGCTTAAAATGATTTATTTTTGGAAAAATTAAATTAAGAGTGTTCGATTTTTTCAAATAGAACACCCTATATATTGTTACATATTCCGACGCAGAATTCAATTCTGCAATGATCTATACTGGCATTCCCTTTGCCCATCTTCTTTCGTTTCCAAGGTATTAACATGTTTGTAAAAATACGTCCATTTTCTGTGCAATAGAAAAACAATGGGAATGTAATAGAAAATAAAGTTAAAATCTGTGGGATATTTCGCTATTTGTTGCTTTCTACATGATTTAATTTACCAAGTTCGGATATTATCCACTGAATTAACTCTTTTTTTGTAATCTGGCCTGGCAATCAAGGGGTGTGAGGTCAGGGGATCTTGGTGGCCATCGCTGTGGTCCATTACGTCCGAACCACCTATCTTCAAACATTCTTGTTAATTCTGCACCTACCGCATACGACGAATACGCTGGAGCACCATCCATTTGGTACTAGCAATTTCTAACAGTGTTCAGTGGTAAATTATCGATAAAGTCTGTAATAGTTCTTCTTAGAATTTGCAAATATCCATTACTAGTTAAATTTTCATTGCAGATCTCAAATGCCACAATATCTCCAATCATATAAGCAAATGCATTAACACTAAACGTATTTTGGAAATTGGCTTCTCGTGTAAAGTGTGGGTTTTTATCAGCCCAAAAATGCCAATTCTGCCTGTTTATAATACCTTCTCTGCTAAATTTTACTTCATCGGTCCAAATAATATTACGAATAATTTTCATTTTCCTGAAGCTTTACTACGAGCATTTCACAATATGGCACACGATGTATCTGATCATTTGGATTAATCGCTTGCACTTTAACAAATTAATATGGGTGCATTTTATTTTTCTTTAAAACACATTGAATGATCGTGTTATTCCAAGATCGTCGCGCGCAGATCTTATTGAAGCATGAAAATATGATAGCAAACTTACTTCGTTGGCTTCCTCGTCAATTACACACCTATTTCTTGTTAAGGCCTGCTTAGCATTACCAGTTCGAAGAAAGTTCGCTTCGATTCTACTAAATCTTCGTCTATTCAATGGTGTTGTTTGGTTTTGGAGTGCATTTTTCCGAGACGAAAAAATGCACGCCTCTGTGCCGAAATTCATCAAGGAGGATACCTGCTTAGCTCTACCGACGAAATCCGCACGAACGGGATTTGAATAAATTATCTTTACAGCCCTTTGTCTTCTAGGGACAAGGGCTGCATTTTTGAAGGTGGACAATTGCATTTGGTCGCCAGATGTATTTTTGGAAAATCCAGGAAGTGCACAGTGGTGCCAAATGCAAAATAGTGCGGATGGTGGACACACCCTCATTGCGACCCCTCTTCAAGGGCGCAACTTTCATTTTCGTGAAAATATTTGTAAATTATTAGTATTAAGCCAAATTTGTATGTATGTACATACAAAGACAGACGTTTCTAATATACACAGTTATTATTTAAATGAACTATCTTTTTGTCCAATCTTAACAACCAAATTCCCCTACAAGGAATACTGAATTAGCAAACTTCACAAATTGCAATCTTCAAAACATTCCAGATGTTGTTGGGGATATCTTTCATTAAATATTCGGCAGGTCCTGTCTGCAACTCGTAGACATTCACCGTGAATGTAAAATAAATTCAAAATATCGCTGTTATGCCCGTTTGCATCGCACCCGGTTAACTTTTTAATCATTGATTAGAAGTTAATCCATTTGCATCGCTATTTAATCATCGATTAAAGTCGGATTAATGTGCCAATTTTTAACCGGCCGAGTTTGGGCGGTTAGGAAGCCGGTTAAGGAAATACACTTGCGTTCGTGTTAAAAATAAAGGAACATGAAGGTTTATTACATTGAGGACGACGTTAAGTGATATAAAATCATTACGGAGATCAAATACAATTGAATTTATTTATTCAAGCGCAAGATTTAACTGTCGGTATGCCAATCCAAGTGAATATGCGAATAAAAAATTTCGATTCATTAGATAAAGCGTGTTTTAGAAGATATGGATTTAGCAAACAATTCACTTTCAATTTGTTGCAAGTAGTTGAACATTTGAACATAAAATAGATTTTGCAAATAATAGAAAACTGTAAACAGCTGTTCATTTGGCATCTAAAGCATGCGCAAAGGCGTCAATTTCAGTGGCACCCACCCCAAAAAATAAAATAACCCCACAAACCGTGCCAACCGTATTTTTGCTCACAACCATTTGATCATCGGATACTAACCGATGGGCGGTGCAAACTGAGCGGCATGATTAACTTAATCATTGATTTAGTAATCATAGATTTTAACCGAGTGCGGTACAAATGGGCATTAGAGTAATTATCTCTCGGATTCATTTTAGCTTCACTTCACTATTAAACCAAATAACAACAATACGTTTGACGTTTTGATTCAACAACCGTTTAAATCAACAACACTCGTTTTTTTTTTAATTTTATTTCTAGGCCCACTTGATAAATTACATTCCCGTTGTTTTTCGATTGCACAGAAAATTGACCTATTTTTACAAACATGTTAATATCTTGGAAACGAAAGAAGATAGGCATAGGGAATGTTAGTATAGATAAATGCAGAATTGAATTCTGCGTCGGAATATGTAAAAATATACAGGTTATTCTATTAAAAAAAAAGAGATTTAATGCTTTAAAGTTGACTAAATGTGGTATGAAATTTTGAACACTCTTAGTTTTATTTTTTTTCAAAAATAAATCACCACTGTGTACTGTATTGTCTTTTTATGGCCAACATTACATCCCTTCAATTTTGTATTGTTCAGAGATAGGTATTTTTAAAGTGAATTATGAAAAAGCACAAAATTTTGTAAAATGTCAAATATTTCGAAAACGCTTAAATTTTGAGGTGTTAATATTTTTTTCACAGAATTTTATGTGTAATCCAAATTTGCAATAAAAAAATATAGCATTTCATTTAAAATAAGGAAGTGGGTGTTGACTTCCGGTATAACCGGAAATATTTTCATTGAAAAGGGCATCCTCAATTACGTAAACGCTGAAAATCTCATTACAATACATTAATATTACAAGTTTATATACTTTTAATGTACCATCTCGGTGGAACACCCTGTATACACATTTGGACATGTTACAATTAATTGATTACAGGGCCGATCCTACCGGAGGGCTAGAGCGTGCATGGCACGTGGGCGGCGATTAGAGGGGCGGCGAAACCGGCGAAACCGGCGAAGCCCGCGAAACCAAAGACAAAGCTGCGGATTTTGTTTCCTATGTAAATTATTTAGAAAAGGAAATATTAAAATTATAACTACGGGTTTTAGAGACTTACGCCATTGTGCTGACCAATTGGTAAAACATGAGAACAGTGCAAAGTATATTAAGTGTCTCCAAAAATGGCGGGAGTTAAAAATCCGTTTAAATGAATACAAATCATAGACAAAGAGCAACAACAACAATTTGAATTCGAGAAAAAACGATGGTGGGCTATTGTAAAAAGAATTATTGCTATTGTGCACTTTTTAACAAATCAATGTCTTGCTTTTAGACGAAGTAGTTCCAATCTCTATAGGAGAAATACGATTTTTTTAAAGGCAGCAGAAATGCTAGCTAAATTTGACCGCTTATTGTCAGATCATTTAAAAAAATTGAAAAATCTAAAGAGAAGTCGAAGAAATCCTGCACTGTATGCAGGGGAGGCTCGTTATATAGAGCCCAGGAGCTATGGCACTACCTGCATATAAATATTTCTTTATATTTTTTTTTAAATACACCATTAATCAATTTAAAATACACCAACTTTTCTGAATTTTGGCCCCTTATAAACCAATCAAGTAACCGTCAGGATAGAAAAACAATTAGGGCGACATCTATCGCCGATATATTATAATTTCAGAACGTTGTAACATTTTCGGTGATAGATGTCGCCCTAATTGTTTTTCTATTTTAACGGTTACTTGATTGGTTTATAAGGGCATAGTCGAATTCTGTTTCTCTATCCACGACGATCGTAGTGTGCTGATGTGAGGCTAATGTAGGTCCAAATCGGTCCTCAGTTATTGTCGTCGGTGAAATATAATCGAAATTACACAAATGATTATGTATAGAAATAAATTAATACACGATAACACTTTTAAATATAATTAGAGATAGGCAAAACTGCTACTTTTGAATCACGTTGCTACCTGTGATTGCTACTTTTTAATATCAGTGATTTTAAACCATAATCACAATTAGTAAACATCGTAACACCTTTTGAAATTGTGATTATTTCAAAATTAGTGAAGAAGCATTTCTAGACTGTTGCGGAAACGTAAAGTGGAATGTATTTTGAGTAAAGTATGTTGCAAATGTTTTTCTATGTCTCTGAAAAAGCTCATCTTCAAAATAACGATTTGCTCTGTTCTTGGGGAGTTGTTTTAAAATCTAGACGAGAAGCATTTAAAGATTTTTGCAGAATCGTAAAATGGAATGAATTTTTAGTCATTTTGTAAAGTTTCAATTCTAATACTTGATAATCGATTTTTTTTTTAAATTTGTGTTTTGCTTCTGAGAAAGCGCATATTTAGAATGATGATTTGTTCTGTTCTCGAGGGATTATTTTTAAATGAAATAATTAACGTCGAATCGTCCAGTATATTTTGAAATTTGAGAGAATTTTAAATTTTTTTTTAGTTCGTGAAATTTGTAATTTGAAAATTGTTATAGTGCTGGTTCTGTGGTATTATTTCAAAAATTATAATAAAGGAATATCTAGTTGTTTGCACCGAATATTAAAGTTAAATGAATTTTGAGTACGTTTGGAAAGTTCAGCATTTGTTTTTATTTTTTCAGTTCATGAAAATAGTAATTTGAACATGAGTGCAGAGAAAAATGGAGTATAAAGTAATTAATAAAGCGTTTTAGATTTACAAAATACGTTTCGCATTATTTTTAAACTTTCATTTCTTCAACCATACAGAATTTTAGGTTAGAATAAAGTTGGTAGAGTGAATGGGGGGTGGGTTCTATTTTACGTGGTGAGTGGGCCATATCTTGTTGCCCACGCACCTAGTTTTTCACCAATGAATAAATTAATCAAAAGATAATAAAATGTTGATTTTGATCATTCGATTTCAAGTCGAAATAAAAAAAAAGAGAAACGATTAATAAAATACCTTTAAAATCTTGATTATGATCATTTATAAGCAGAATAGTGCCAAATTTACGATTTAAAAAAAAATTTCTCTACAAAGAAAAGATTAGAAAATCAAGATTTTCAAGTCTAGTTGTTATACGTTTTAAAAATCCAATCCTCAATGTGTTTTTTAAAACGTATAGCGACCAAACGTTTTAAACACTGCAAATCTTGTTTTTTAACCCTTTTTTCTAGTTTTAGAGAATTTTTTTTTATCATTGAAACGTCAAAATCGAGACATTTTTGCAAAAGGTGTTTGTCAATTTTTGAAAATAGCACTTCCAAATATGTTGGACAATTTTAGTAATGCAAGCTTTAAAATGTGAAAAAAAACATTCAAGAAAAATGTAAATGATTTTTTTTTGTTATTAGATAGTTTTTGCCGGTGATTTTTTCGAAGTTTATAACTTGCAAATGCGTTGGATGATCTTCATTGATTAAAAACTAAAATATCTACAAAAAATTGTTAAGAAACTTGTTTGTAAAATGTGTAAAAAAATGTCCAAAAACAAGGTTTCCGAGTCCAGAAGTTTAGAAACGTATATTACGTACTTTTTAAAGATTTATAATACCCAAACGTGTCAGGTGATCTCGATTATTTGAAAACCAAAATGTGCCAAAATTTACGGGCTTTGAAAAATGGTCTTTTCTTTGTAGAGAATTTTTTTTTTAATCGTAAATTTGGCACTATTCTGCTTATAAATGATCATAATCAAGATTTTAAAGGTATTTTATTAATCTTTTCTCTTTTTTTTTATTTCGACTTGAAATCGAATTGTCAAAATCAACATTTTATTATCTTTTGATTAATTTATTCATTGGTGAAAAACTAGGTGCGTGGGCAACAAGATATGGCCCACTCACCACGTAAAATAGAACCCACCCACCATTCACTCTACCAACTTTATTCCAACCTAAAATTCTGTATGGTTGAAGAAATGTGAAGAAATAATGCGAAACGTATTTTGTAAATCTAAAACGCTTTATTAATTACTTTATACTCCATTTTTCTCTGCTCTGATGTTCAAATTACTATTTTCATGAACTGAAAAAATAAAAATAAAAACAAATGCTGAACTTTCCAAACGTACTCAACATTCATTTAACTTTAATATTCGGTGCAAACAACTAGACATTCCTTTATTATAATTTTTGAAATAATACCACAGAACCAGCACTATAACAATTTTCCAATTACAAATTTCACGAACTAAAAAAAAAATATAAAAATTATCTCAAATTTCAAAATATACTGGACGATTCGACGTTAATTATTTCATTTAAAAATAATCCCTCGAGAACAGAACAAATCATCATTCTAAATATACGCTTTCTCAGAAGCAAATCACAAATTAAAAAAAAACGATTATCAAGTATTAGAATTGAAACTTTACAAAATGACTAAAAATTCATTCCATTTTACGATTCTGCAAAAATCTTTAAATGGTTCTCGTCTAGATTTTAAAACAACTCCCCGAGAACAGAGCAAATCGTTATTTTGAAGATGAGCTTTTTCAGAGACATAGAAAAACATTTGCAACATACTTTACTCAAAATACATTCCACTTTACGTTTCCGCAACAGTCTAGAAATGCTTCTTCACTAATTTTGAAATAATCACAATTTCAAAAGGTGTTACGATGTTTACTAATTGTGATCATGGTTTAAAATCACTGATATTAAAAAGTAGCAATCACGAGTAGCAACGTTATTCAAAAGTAGCAGTTTTTCCTATCTCTAATTATATTTAAAAGTGTTATCGTGTATTAAGTTATTTCTATACATAATCATTTGTGTAATTTCGATTATATTTCACCGACGACAATAACTGAGGACCGATTTGGACCTACATTAGCCTCACATCAGCACACTACGATCGTCGTGGATGGAGAAACAGAATTCGACTATGCCCTTATAAACCAATCAAGTAACCGTTAGAATAGAAAAACTAGGGCGACATCTATAGCCGAAAATTTTTGAAATTATAATTTATCGGCGATAGATGTCGCCCTAATTGTTTTTCTATCCTGACGGTTACTTGATTGGTTTATAAGGGGCCAAAATTCAGAAAATTTGGTGTATTTTAAATTGATTAATAGTGTATTTAAAAAAAAATATATAGAAATATTTATATGCAGGTAGTGCCATAGCTCCTGGGCTCTATATAACGAGCCTCCCCTGCATACAGTGCAGGAAATCTTCTTCGACTTCTCTTTAAATTTTTCAATTTTTTTAAATGATCTGACAATAAGTGGTCAAATTTAGCTAGCATTTCTGCTGCGTTTAAAAAAATCGCATTTCTCCTATAGAGATTGGAACTACTTCGTCTAAAAGCAAGACATTGACTTGTTAAAAAGTGCACAATAGCAATCATTCTTTTTACAATACCCCTCCATCGTTTTTTCTCGAATTCAAATAGTTGTTGTTGCTCTTTGTCTATGATTTCTATTAATTTAAACGGATTTTTAACTCCCGCCATTTTTGGAGACACTTAATATACTTTGCACTGTTCTCATGTTTTACCAATTGGTCAGCACAATGGCGTAAGTCTCTAAAACCCATAGTTATAATTTTAATATTTCCTTTTCTAAATAATTTACATAGGAAACAAAATCCGCAGCTTTGTCTTTCGTTTCGCGGGCTTCACCGGTTTCGCCGCCCACGTGCCATGCACGCTCTAGCCCTCCGGTAGGATCGGCCCTGCTCATTATAATACATTAATTACAAGTCCATATACTTTTAATGTACCGTCTCAGTGGGACACCCTGTATTGCTTTGAAAATTCTTCTAACAATGCCCACTGTGCAAGTAGTGGAGACATAATTTTCTCTCGCGTTATGTTGATTTAAACTTACCTCTAGTCAACAATGACTCAAAATCGATTATCAGGACTATCAATTTTATCTATTGAAACTGATATAACAAGATTCAGAGATAAAGAAGATATACTCCAGGTTTTTGCAAGTTTGAAAGGCAGAGAGAAAATTAACAATTTCTCAATTTTACGTACATACATATTTTATTTACTTTATCTAAACTCTTGTCCCGGGATCAGTCTTTTCGCCTTATTATAAAAATACAAGTTTGAATAGTGGCCGATGTACACACCTATTGTTATTTGAATGTTTACATCAGACAGATATTTGTTGTGTTCCAAGCATTATTGATTACTGTTTCCATGATTGCAAGGCGCAAGAAGTGTAGACTAAATATTGTTGAGGTCAACGGCTGGAAGAAAGACAAGGTGTACGCACGGAGGAAGCCAGGCAAACACATGAACATCGGGACATGAGGGCATGAGACGGGCGCGCGGCGGAGCGTGGAATACCACCATTCCATCCAATTCCACTGATCGGTCTTCGGTTTGCACGGAGCAGAGCGCGCCGCCCGAGACAGGTTCAGTTCGCGGTGCCCAGTCGGCCGGTTTACTCGTCAATCGCGGTGAGTGCGTGCAGACACGGAGACACGGAAAGATACAAAGCGGAGCAGGAGATTTGTGTACGGCATCAAATACGTAAACGAGAGTAAAAGTGCAAAGAGGTGCAGCGCCAAATGGCGTCCAGTACGAGTGCATATTACGATGGCAGTCGGATCTTCAATTGGATCTCCGATTACACCGGGATCTCGATTGACCAAGTACGTGCTCCCTTTGTTATTTAATACACTCACCTACACCAGCGCACGGAGAAAATCAACAGCTGATCTCTCCTTACCCCCACAATGTACCATTATCGATCGACACCACTGGCACGTTTCGAATGAAAATAGTCCGAGCACATGGGGATGCCCAATGGAAACTTGAAGGAGGAAAACTCACGCTAGCAATCACAATGTTTTCGTTTCATTCAATTCCGGCCGTGCACGCCCGTTTCTATTTATACACAAAACAACTTGTGGACGGTCATCCGAGCAACTGGTAGAAACACTATAAACACCGCCACCGCAAATAAACAATTCTTACACAACTCACGAAACCGAAACTGGTTTTCCATAACGCAAAATTAGCAACGTTACAATACGACTTGTACAATTCGAACTCATTCATAACATTAAGATGTTTTATTTTATCCTATAATGTTATCATGCCAATAACTCCTTAGCAACGACGTACGTTAAGGTACCTTTAACAACACTAGTGTTGTTAAGAAATTCATAACAACACTAGTGTTGTAATATGTATCTTAACGCAATTTGTTGCTATGGAGATGTTGGCAAATAAACATGATTTGATTTTTGACGGTTTTCATTAAACATTTTTTAAATTAAAAAAAAATGGAAATAGGATAAAATAAACCGTGTTACGACACACTTAACGTTATTTGCTTTTACATTACTCGAGAATTTAAAATTCAAACTTTTCTCTCGTAATATAAAAATCTTCATAACGTTACTTGTATTGTAAATTACTATAACATAACTAAACTCCAATTTGTCATATCGTCCACGGTTTCGTTTTAGTTTGTTTCATGAATCACTTGATGAAACGTCGTCACTAATCATAACCACTAATTCGTATCAGTTGCACCGGTTTGCATAATAACGTGTAATTACTTAATCTGGTGAGTTAAAGGCCGGCAAAAAATTTATAAAGCTAATGTGTTAAACCAAGATAACGGATTAAGTTTGTGTCTGAGGCTTGATACACTTGAGGATACTCGAGCAAGCCGCCTCTGAGAAACAGGACCGGATTTAATCTCGCAACTTCAGGCACTGTTACAAAAGCCGTTGTAATAAGAAGTAACTGAGAACCTCCATAACTATTGCTAGACAATGAATGTAATTTAATACAGCCCTCATTATAGTTCCACTGCAAGTGTTCATATTAGTAGTGATATTGAAATCCTAGTTATTCTCTTACCTGGCACTCAGATTTGATGGTATTACTGTTATTTATATTTATACTGGGTTTATTTATTCATGGTGTAACTAGTTTCGCTAACTAAGTCTAGTAAATAAATAACGAATTTGTGAAACAAACCAAGTGTTAATTTCTTATTTATCTTTTATTAAATGTTATAATTAAATTATTAATATCCAATGACAATGTTGACAATGTCGAGTCATCTACAAATATAAATAAAAATGAAAGCAATAGAAATAGTCAGGGGCGGCTCGTTATATAGAGCCAAGGAGCCATGGCACTACCTGTGCTTTCAAGCTCAGCAAGTATTTTTAATTAAATCTTAAAACACCTTTTCGCCAGTTACTTTGGTCTAGGAAGATAAATCGTACTTTCTTTTTTCAAAAAGGGGGGGGGGGGGCAGTATATTGTATAAGTGAAACTGACGTTTATAACGTCAAAAATATGAAACATGAAAATCAAAAATTTTTGTTCAAAATCTAAGGAAGATAAGTAGAGCCACTTATATTGTATAAGTGGCTCTACCATCAGCATGTTCCACGAGACGCCACTAGTTATAACTGTTCGTTGTTAAACATGCATTTTTTTAATTGCGTTCAAAATTGAGCATTTTTCATAATAAATAAAAAATAGTAGAAATTGTTTAAAAATTCTGAAATAATTCTACACAGCTCCCACATTATTATATTTTGAGAATACAATCAACTTCTTAACCTACAACAATGTTTTAATGGGTTATAACTGTTCGTTGTTAAACATGAATTTTTTAATTGCGTTCAAAATTGAGCTTTTTCCAAAATAAATAAAAAATAGTAGAAATGTTTTAAAATTCTGAAATAATTCCATTCAACTCCCACAGTATTATATTTTAAGAATATAATCAACTTCTTAAATTCCAACAATTTTTTAATGGGTAATAACTGTTCGTTGTTAAATACGCATTTTTTAATTGCGTTCAAAATCGAGTATTTTGAAAACAAATAAAAAATAGTAGAACTAGTTTAAACATTCTGAAATAATTCTACACAACTCCCAAATCATTAAATTTTAAGAATATAATCAACTTCTTAAGATCCTCGTGAAGTATATAATTAGCAGTGTTTCTAATGTTCTGCATCTTATCTCGACCTCCGTGTTCAAATTCGACTAGTTTTTAATCTGCCCCGGGCGATTGAAGATTATCAAAATATTCGTATTTTTTTCTCCGCTCGAAACGACATTAAATTCTTATCACCAATCCACGGCTCACCTGTTGATATCAATTCAGTTTGTTGATCGCGGCCGCGGAAGACGTTTGTTCTGGTTCGCAATTTTGATTTTTCAAAAGTTTTAGTGCCCGTTGTGTTGTGATACATCTTCAGGATTTCTGTGTGTTGGTGGAAGCAAAGAAGGTTACATCTTAACCGCCAAAACGCCTCGAAAGGTTTTTCCTTTTTCGTAAGTTTTGATTTTATTGTATTTCTTGCTTTCACCGAAAGTGAAATAAAGTATTGTTTCAGTGGCTTTAGACAATTTAAAGTGTCTGGCAATTGCGTTTAAAATTGAGTATTTTCTAAAATAAGCAGAATCTAAGCACCTTCTTAAATTCCAATAATTTTTTAATGGGTTATAACCAGGGGCGGCTCGTTATATATAGTTAAGTAGTTTCAAGCTCAGCAATAATATTTAATTATTTCTTAAAACACATTTTCGCCAGTTACTTTGGTCTAGGAAGAGAAATCGTTCTTTCTTTCTTCAAAAAAAGGGGAAGCGGGTATATTGTATAAGTGGCTCTACCCTCAACATGTTCCACGAGCCGCCACTGGAAATAGTGATAAATCCGAAAATACGTTGGAAGATTTACACACTGCAAACCCAAACAATGACTATCGGTTGGTCATGCATTTAAATACGCCAGACGCAGACAACGATTCCAAAAAGACACAAGAAAAAGTGAAACAAATACCGCTCGTCTTGTCTCTGATCCTGATAAAAAACCGCATTCCATGTCCATAAATAAACAAACACCAAAATCGAATAATTACTTTAAATAAATAAAACGGAAACATTCGTAAAAAAACGGTACTCAACCATCAAACTACACCAGAAAATACTTGCAACACACTGCTCCAAATGTCAAGTTCTGCTGTGAAATGATGCGAAAGTATCATTCCCCTTCAGCAACACAGAAAAAGTGTACGATCCAATGATATGGCCTCAAGAAACACCCGTTAGACCAATGTTACTCAACCATTTTGGACCCAACGCACTTTAATTTTTAACAACCCAAAATTAGGTAAGAAGATATGAACCAAAAAATTAATTGTCAAAATGTATCGAAGTTAGTGTATTTTAAAACACAGTTCAAAAATTTGCTTATCGGTAGTAATATACCTAGATCGAGGTTATTTATCAAAAAATCGTTTTTTGAGTACCTTGTTACCTAGTAATTTAACGAGACAATAACATTTGTTGTCAACAAATGTTATGTCGAGATGAATTACTAAAAGGTAACAGGTACGAAAAAAATGTTTTTTGATAATTCATCCAAGCTCGCGGTATATTTGGGTAGATAATTTACCAAATGAAATAATAATAAGGAACAGGAAAAGTTATGGTTTATTACAAGTTGAATAGTTTGGTTTGGTACAATAGCAATTGTGAAAATTAATACTTAATGTCAGTGTCATAATGTCATGAACACCATGTTTTTATAATTTTGCAAGCTACTCACCTAATTACCGTTTTTCTGTTATCGATTATGACAATGCAAAACATTGTTGTATTGTCAAGCTACCCCATTAATTATAGATTTTCTGTTATCGCATCTATTATTATGTGGTAAATTATCGAGTAAACCAGAATTGTAAATTTTCAAAAGTTCAAAGTCAACAAAATCGCGGTTTTGATCGCTTTATTCTCGAAAGCGTCATTTGATTCTAATAAATGAAATGTCAAAATGTAAGGATTTTAGTACAATAAGTAAAGTAAAACAATGATGAGAAATATTCACGTGGCGTAAACAAAAATTGCTAATTCTGAAATTTCCAAGTTCAAACTTGACAAAATAATTTTTGATTTTAGAAAACTGCTTAACTTCCGAATGCGTTATGTCATTTTTATTATTTAAACATGTAGCGAATTTAGTGTATTTTAAAACAGTATTAAGAAATATAATTATAATATATTAATTATAATATATTATAATATAATATATGTCAGGTGAACGAAAAATGCCAAAATATCATTTTGATAATTTAAACGAATAAACGAAACACATGCAGGCAGACACACACACAAAACATTTTTTTTCAAAAATTTACGGAGCCCCGAAATTTTCATGATTAAAATCTTTTACGTATTTTGAATACAGAAAGTTATAAACTCAATTTACTTAAAAATTTAGGTCGTGTCAGCTGTAGTGTCATTGTGAAAATAGATACCAAATAACCCGATCATTTACTGTAGAATTTTGTAGAAAGCTGTACAGCCAAAACAAAATATATTGCAGTAATCTGGTTCTAACTTACTTAAATAAACTATAGCTAACATTATATGTAAAACTCACAGTAAACTTGTTTTGTATTCGCGGGATATATTACAGACAATTATGTATTTTTTTAGCTGCTTCTTTGCCATTAAAAATATTTCAGATTTAGAATTTAGTTTTACTATGCAGGGAAAGGTTATAGAGATTAGAAGCAGAATAGATGGCGCCTGGTCAGCTTTAAGTGGTGCGAGTTTGTAAGTTCCGGTTCTAAAATATGAACGCATGTTTCGACTTCAAAACCTCTACAAAAGCGTCTATAAATTCTATAAAAATGAATAATAATAATAATTAAAAAAATGTAAACGTGGTCATCACGTAAATTTCGGATTGTCGAATAAAATCTCTAGTTTTTGATACACATTCAGACGGACAGTTTTCAAAAACGGTCGGAATCATCTCGAGGGACTTCAAAATGGATATTTCCGTTAAAATTTGAGATTCGAAAAAAAAAAACACGAATACAATAATTTCCCGTACTTCGTACAAAAAATAATAATAATATAAATGAAAGTAAAATATTTACTATAACTATAACCTGACATCTCAAATAAGCTAAAAGTAATAGTTTTAATAATCACCTTGAATTCGGCATCGCCCACGCAATATGACAATCGCCCCCCAAATGCGAATTGTCACATAATCGCCCAATACAAACGTCGTTCGCCCACCAAGGGGCGATGTCGCCCACTTTAAGAAACACTGCGTAAGATGGTACCGATTTTAGAAGCAAGGAAATTTTCCTCCAGCGGCTTCAACGAGTTTTGAGTGGAAAGTATCAGGCGATTGCTTGGTTTTGGGCAGGGCCGATCCTGCACCCTTGGCTGCCCGCGTGCAAATGATGAGTTGGCCGCCCCCTCAAGTGCATATCTTGGGGGTTGCGTGTTTACTATTTTAGTAATAAGACAACAAAAAGTAACTTATTATCAAGAATATGTATAAATTCAATTACATATAATACGTAACTTTTTGCTACAAAACGAAATATTCGCGATTTTTTGCATTTACGATTTTTTTAAATATTTTTTCAATTAAATAATTTGTGCAACGTTACAACAATAGAAGTATTGGTGTATTGGTGTATCTATCTATTACGAATACTTGGGGTTACAACTCCATAGTCAAAACCCGTTTCTCTGTCAGCGTCTATATTGACCTGATGAGATATAATAAGATTGAAACTGTTACTCGGTTGTCGCACAGGAAAACAATATTTCAATGTTTATCAATGATATTGTTATAATTGTCGCTAGTTTATGGTTTCTTATTGTCTGTGGATTTCTCCACTCAGTCAAGGAAATTGTCGAATGTTAAGATAATAGATGTTGCCCTGATGGTGTATCTAGCTATTACGGTTTGAAATTTTAATTATTTACATTCAAGTTGACACAGTGCCACCGGAACATGTTGATGGTAGAGCCACTTATACAATATACCACCCCCCCATCATTTTTTAAGAAAGAAAGAACGATTTATCTTCCTAGACCAAAATAACTGGCGAAAAAGTGTTTTAAGAGTTAATTACAAATTCTTGTTAAGCTTGAAACTGCAGGTTCTTCTTGGCTCTATATAACGAGCCGCCCCTGTCCTCAGCACTAAACTTATTGAAATTGACCGACGAGAAGTTAGCCATAACTTTCCAGCCACGGATTTTGGCGCCTCCACCATCACCCGAATTATGATCACTCTCGATAAATTACCTTTTTGGACCTGGCCACAGTAGATTTAATTGCAAAAACATAATCAATGATCCCCAATAAATTATTTATAACTGTGTGTTTGCAATTTTTGTAAACATTGCTGACGTATTAAATGTTAATTTTCAAACACATATAATAAATTGTTGGGCCCCCGATGGAAATGAATTTTCCGGCCACAAATATGCTACGAAGTCCGGTATTCAATTTGGAATTGTCAAAAGACCGAGAAAATTGAATACCAACCCTTGGCGAATTTTTAAAATAACCGCTGTCTCCACTCTGACGGACAATTTTCAAAGACATATAACAAATTGTTGGGCCCCCGATGGAAATGAATTTTCCAGCCACAAATATGCTACGAAGTATGTTATTCAATTTGGAACTGTCAAAAGACCGAGAAAATTGAATACCAACCCTTGGCGAATTTTTAAAATAACCGCTGTTTCCACTCTGACGGACGATTTTCAAACACATATAATAAATTGTTGGGCCCCCGATGGAAATGAATTTTCCGGCCAGAAATATGCTACGAAGTATGTTATTCAATTTGGAACTGTCAAAAGACCGAGAAAATTGAATACCAACCCTTGGCGAATTTTTAAAATAACCGCTGTTTCCACTCTGACGGACGATTTTCAAACACATATAATAAATTGTTGGGCCCCCGATGGAAATGAATTTTCCGGCCACAAATATGCTACGAAGTATGTTATTCAATTTGGAACTGTCAAAAGACCGAGAAAATTGAATACCAACCCTTGGCGAATTTTTAAAATAACCGCTGTTTCCACTCTGACGGACGATTTTCAAACACATATAATAAATTGTTGGGCCCCCGATGGAAATGAATTTTCCGGCCAGAAATATGCTACGAAGTATGTTATTCAATTTGGAACTGTCAAAAGACCGAGAAAATTGAATACCAACCCTTGGCGAATTTTTAAAATAACCGCTGTTTCCACTCTGACGGACGATTTTCAAACACATATAATAAATTGTTGGGCCCCCGATGGAAATGAATTTTCCGGCCACAAATATGCTACGAAGTATGTTATTCAATTTGGAACTGTCAAAAGACCGAGAAAATTGAATACCAACCCTTGGCGAATTTTTAAAATAACCGCTGTTTCCACTCTGACGGACGATTTTCAAACACATATAATAAATTGTTGGGCCCCCGATGGAAATGAATTTTCCGGCCACAAATATGCTACGAAGTATGTTATTCAATTTGGAACTGTCAAAAGACCGAGAAAATTGAATACCAACCCTTGGCGAATTTTTAAAATAACCGCTGTTTCCACTCTGACGGACGATTTTCAAACACATATAATAAATTGTTGGGCCCCCGATGGAAATGAATTTTCCGGCCACAAATATGCTACGAAGTCCGGTATTCAATTTGGAATTGTCAAAAGACCGAGAAAATTGAATACCAACCCTTGGCGAATTTTTAAAATAACCGCTGTCTCCACTCTGACGGACAATTTTCAAAGACATATAACAAATTGTTGGGCCCCCGATGGAAATGAATTTTCCGGCCACAAATATGCTACGAAGTATGTTATTCAATTTGGAACTGTCAAAAGACCGAGAAAATTGAATACCAACCCTTGGCGAATTTTTAAAATAACCGCTGTTTCCACTCTGACGGACGATTTTCAAACACATATAATAAATTGTTGGGCCCCCGATGGAAATGAATTTTCCGGCCACAAATATGCTACGAAGTCCGGTATTCAATTTGGAATTGTCAAAAGACCGAGAAAATTGAATACCAACCCTTGGCGAATTTTTAAAATAACCGCTGTCTCCACTCTGACGGACAATTTTCAAAGACATATAACAAATTGTTGGGCCCCCGATGGAAATGAATTTTCCGGCCACAAATATGCTACGAAGTATGTTATTCAATTTGGAACTGTCAAAAGACCGAGAAAATTGAATACCAACCCTTGGCGAATTTTTAAAATAACCGCTGTCTCCACTCTGACGGACAATTTTCAAAGACATATAACAAATTGTTGGGCCCCCGATGGAAATGAATTTTCCGGCCACAAATATGCTACGAAGTATGTTATTCAATTTGGAACTGTCAAAAGACCGAGAAAATTGAATACCAACCCTTGGCGAATTTTTAAAATAACCGCTG
This sequence comes from Ocypus olens, assembly GCA_910593695.2. NCBI lineage: Eukaryota > Metazoa > Arthropoda > Insecta > Coleoptera > Staphylinidae > Ocypus > Ocypus olens. The sequence goes on along the minus strand of OU343052.1, from coordinate 17,775,872 downwards.
TTTCCACTCTGACGGAAGATTTTCAAACACAGATAATAAATTGTTGGGCCCCCGATGGAAATGAATTTTCCGGCCACAAATATGCTACGAAGTCCGGTATTCAATTTGGAATTGTCAAAAGACCGAGAAAATTGAATACCAACCTTTGGCGAATTTTTAAAATAACCGCTGTTTCCACTCTGACGGAAGATTTTCAAACACAGATAATAAATTGTTGGGCCCCGATGCAAATGAATTTTTCAGCCACAAATATATACTAAGTATGTTAGTCGAGAAAATCGGACATCAAGGTTTGTCGAATTTTTTAAATAACCGCTGTCTTCTCCGGTCGGTTGAATTTCAAACACTTAAAATTAATTGTTTGGCCTCCGATAAAAAGGAAATTTCTCGTTACAAATGTTTTAACGAATATGTTTGTCAATTCAAAATCTTAAAAAGCATATGCGGACTTGAATTAATTTTATGACGTACGACAGCAATTATTTATCGTCATTGTTGAGTTATCAAGGATGGTACTTTTTAAGTACAATCTATATTCTTTGGCATTAAACTTATCCGACATTGGAATATTCCGGATAATGCATTCTGCGTAATACAATATGTATACTCCGCAATTCCAACAGTCACATTGCACAGGGTAGGTGATATTCACCAATTTAAATTGTTCTGAACATATTATTTTTAATTTGTGCAAATACAAATTTTTTTTGTGACTTTTGATGGAAGCCGGGTCAAAAAACCGCAATTCATCGGAATTGCGATAAATTAGCATCCAGTGGTTTTGGTTAAAAATGGGCATAATAAAATGGAGATCAGTAATTTTAATATTTTCTCGAAAGATAGAACTTGTGTCATTTTGTAAAAATATTTTAATGTTAGGATTGTATTTTGAAAAAATCTTTAAGATATAATCTATTACAAAATTATCCAACCACATGTCAGTGGTTTTATGGTGTTCATTTAAGGTATGGTAGCTTGTATAATACAAAAATTCGTTTTGATACATGCTTACTACATAATCTTTGGAAGTATGAGGTACTTCGAGCTGAGAGCTATTTTTGTAAAAGTCTTCACCGATTTGAAAAGCCGTATTATGTACGTCACGTTCAGCATTTTGATTTTTTTCGAAATATCTTTTTACCGTTGCTTTTTTGAAATATGAGTGAGTGTTCTTTTTCCGCTTGGCCCATGATTCCTCAGGATTTTCAAGTTTCCTTTTGGTTGAGCACCTTTCTCTGGGAATATCGTAGACATGCTCCCTATATGAGGATATGACATATTTTCTCACTTTTCTTACAAAGCGAGAACATTTGTGATGCGAAGTCTTGTTGAAAATATTATTTTTTACCAAGCCAAACCAATTTTCAACGATTGCATTACTAGATCTCTCTCCCCAAACACCACTCCACAAAGGAAGGTAAGGGATGTACTTTTTTAATATGTGCTGACTAAATGTTTCGCAATAATAATTATTTGAAGTTTCGCAATGCAGTTCAAATAGAATGTCATCTTGCACATCATTTAATATATCACGAAATTTCAGGTAAAATTTATTGTTTTTATAAAACGTGTCAGTTTCACTTTTTCCGTACGAAGAAACCAGTTCTGCTTCTTGATAATCGTGTTCCCCACTATTACCCTCCATATATATAAGCAAATCATTTTTCGCCTTCTCTACTAATTTATTTTCAAATTTTGAAGATGAAATAATAAAAAGGCACCTGATAATATCCGTAGTTACTATAAAAGAATCTATATTATATAGGGAAGCCAGCACTTCTTTATAAAAACGTTTAATATTTTTACTCGCCGATGACATCTGAACATTTATGTCCTTGCACATTATTTTCATTAAATGTGCACAGCACAACTTTAATGTAACGCCGCCATCGACAATCTTATAGTTTGGGTCACTGACAGCATTAAATTGCATATTGCAATATGACAGCAATGACATACTATTAAAAGTTTCACATAAAGCATTTATTATAGCTAAACTAAAATCAGTTGTAACCACATTAAATGGTGGCCAACTAACTTTATTTCTTAAACAATAGCATTTAAAGGCAAAAAGCCATGCAGATATTGCGTCTTTATCATGCAGAGATGAAATCAATTCAAAAATTGGTAAAATCCTTCTTGAGGTTGTCTTAATTACCCCGCAATAGTACAGAACACGTTTACAATTTTCTATGGGTTTTCGGATTACAGATCCAGTTGCGTCAATATAAAGATTTGGTAAGGGACCAGACTTTTCAGCATATTTTAGGATGGCAAGCTGTTCTTTGCTGAAGACAAACACTTGGAATGGTAGAATAACTTTCTTAATATAATGCATATTGGTTTGTTGCATTAATATTAAGTCCCACAAATCATTCTTTGACCTATCGTTGTAGGCAATAGCTTCCGTTTTTATTTTTCGGTAGACAGATTCTGACTTGATTTTGCCTAAGTTCTTTGTGGATCTCATTAATTTGGTGTTAAATTTATCAATATCAGAACTTCTGACATCTAACGCGGTACTCATTTTTAATCTGCGTCCTAGTAGAACTCTCTCGACGCCTCTAACATGCCTCGTATAGTGTTGCCCATGAGAAAAATTAATATCTGTGCTTGTAACTTTAAAGACCATAGAGCCACTGCCCCTTGCGGACTCCATTTTAAATTTTTTACATCCTTTTAAAGCACATCTTGCGTAAATGCATATAGTCTTTTTTGTATAATTGCACGATTTAATGTTGACGACACACGTATTGTTAACTTTTTGTAAAAGTTCTTTTACAACAAACGTATAGACTGACGGATCAAACTTTCCCTGCGTTCTATCGTAAATTGCTAGAACTTGCGACTCAGTTATTGAGAAGTATCCTTCAATGCATATATATTTCATGCCTGGAATAATATTTGGAAATATATTTTGTGTGCCTTTCGGCAGCCTTTCTATGAAGTCTTCGTCACAGGGCATTTCAATTGCAGCGTTAATTTTTGGTGATTCTTTCGAGACTTCAAGAGTAGTGTCACTTTCATTTTGCTCGATATTTTCATTTGTATATATAAAATCGACATCAGGTGTATGATGAAGGGATTCATTCTGTTCCCCAAAACTTGGGTTGGGCTCAATTTGAGGAATGGGGGCACTGTTTTTTATGTTATCAGGATCGTTGGTTTTAGACGCATTAAATTTCGGAATTTCAACAATTGACTCAACTTGTAAGTATTCACGCGATTCGTTAAAATTATTATCCCTTTCTAAGGTGTACTTTTGCATCAATCGGCGAATTTGTTGTATGTTTCGCATAATAGCTGAATGTATTTTTCTGCGGTGTTGGCACGATTCATCATTAAAAAAATAAGAACTAGCTTTCCCGATTATAGGATTTGAAAATTTCAGGCGCCCTACTTGGCGGCCTGAAATTTTCCCAGTAAAAAACGCAGCTAAATCCTCAATCATTATGTATACAATAAACGTATACAAAACGAAACCGAAACAAAACTTAAACTCAGACAAAAACGAAAATAAAATTACACTAAAGAAACAAACAAATTATAATAGACGCAACAAAAAAAAATAACAAACAAGAAAACAAGATCGAACAATAAAAAAACCAAAAGAAGAAATTGCAAAAGTAATAAATATGGGAAAACGAAGAAATGAATAAATAACAACAAAAAAAACACAACAAGAAAACAAGAACGAATAACAAAAACCCGAAACAAGAAAAGCAAACCAAATAAATGTAGAAAAAACTAACAAAGTAACAAATAACTATAAACAAGAACGAACAACAAACAAGAACGAACAACAAATAAAACAAAACAAGAAAATGCCAAGTTTAAAGATAAATATAACAAGTTATATGTTTTCTCCAATAATATACTCGTAATTTGCGAATGTATGGACCAGGTCGGTTAGACGTTTGGAACAAGAGTGATTCATTGCAAGTTAAAAATAACATAAATGGAATGTGAAACAGAAGAGTGGGGCTTACAATCAGCCATTGAAATGCTGTCGAATATAAAAGTATAGCACATTTCAAGAAGTCGTCTGAGGTGATTAGATAAGGGTTGGAAGGACTGCCCTCATCAGAATTGATTGGATATTTCGTCGTTATACGTTAAACTTACAGATGTTTACACTTTACTTGCTAGCTATTGGTGCACTGTCGGCTTCCATTTATAAATCAGTGGTTCTTAGAAGGTCACAGATAAGTTCAGAAATAAATATGCATGCAATTTTAAAGGGGGTAGCGGGATAAGATGGGTGTGGAGGCCCCCGCGAGTGGGGGTCGTCTTGTCGACACTTTCGGAAAAAATGGAGTCGCAGTCCATCCCCACCATCCTAAATTTCGAAACGAAGATAGTAGGGCCGGCCACCCAGCGACCAATGACGATGGTGTATAGGTCCAGGTAGAAAGCCCAACCGAGTCGCAGGCCGACAAGACGGGTGCGTGACGTTTTGTCGACACTCTTTTGGCTCATGTGTTAGATAATAAAGAATATTATTATTACTATTAAACATTATATAATTAATACCTTTGGTCATATAACGGACACCTATATTTCTAAATACACTTCTTAACGGCGGCCGTCGCCCTAGAAAAGTAAACCGCCCCCCCCCCGCCCTAGGACCCACGCTACGCCACTGTTATTCACTAATTACCTGAATTAATGAATGTGTCGAATTAATTTAATCATCATTTTAAATAATAACAGCAACAGTGTATGTACAACGAAAGTGTATTGTGCAATATAAAGAAGGTTTCAGTCCATTCATGAATTCCATAAATAGCTACCAGGCAATCTAAAATAACATCTCGGAATACCCGAGCCACGATTGGTGGGCGAAGCACGACACTTTGGATCTGCACCCCCCCCCCCCCCCCCCCTTCCGTCGATGAGGGGTAAGCAGGTAGCGTCGACAAAACGTTACGCACCCGCCCCCGCGCGATTTGAGTTGCAAGTGTGGAAACCTTGTTTTGAATATAAAACAATGAGATTTGCACGCTTATTAACTATCATATTCGACTTGTACCAAAAATGTGGTGTCCCATTTTAAATTGCCAGCCAAGGGTTGGTATTCAATTTTCTCGGTCTTTTGACAGTTCCAAATTGAATAACATACTTCGTAGCATATTTGTGGCCGGAAAATTCATTTCCATCGGGGGCCCAACAATTTGTTATATGTGTTTGAAAATCGTCCGTCAGAGTGGAAACAGCGGTTATTTTAAAAATTCGCCAAGGGTTGGTATTCAATTTTCTCGGTCTTTTGACAGTTCCAAATTGAATAACATACTTCGTAGCATATTTGTGGCCGGAAAATTCATTTCCATCGGGGGCCCAACAATTTATTATATGTGTTTGAAAATCGTCCGACAGAGTGGAAACAGCGGTTATTTAAAAAAATCGCCAAGGGTTGGTATTCAATTTTCTCGGTCTTTTGACAATTCCAAATTGAATACCGGACTTCGTAGCATATTTGTGGCCGGAAAATTCATTTCCATCGGGGGCCCAACAATTTATTATATGTGTTTGAAAATCGTCCGTCAGAGTGGAAACAGCGGTTATTTTAAAAATTCGCCAAGGGTTGGTATTCAATTTTCTCGGTCTTTTGACAGTTCCAAATTGAATAACATACTTCGTAGCATATTTGTGGCCGGAAAATTCATTTCCATCGGGGGCCCAACAATTTGTTATATGTCTTTGAAAATCGTCCGTCAGAGTGGAAACAGCGGTTATTTAAAAAAATCGCCAAGGGTTGGTATTCAATTTTCTCGGTCTTTTGACAATTCCAAATTGAATACCGGACTTCGTAGCATATTTGTGGCCGGAAAATTCATTTCCATCGGGGGCCCAACAATTTATTATATGTGTTTGAAAATCGTCCGTCAGAGTGGAAACAGCGGTTATTTTAAAAATTCGCCAAGGGTTGGTATTCAATTTTCTCGGTCTTTTGACAGTTCCAAATTGAATAACATACTTCGTAGCATATTTGTGGCCGGAAAATTCATTTCCATCGGGGGCCCAACAATTTGTTATATGTCTTTGAAAATTGTCCGTCAGAGTGGAGACAGCGGTTATTTTAAAAATTCGCCAAGGGTTGGTATTCAATTTTCTCGGTCTTTTGACAATTCCAAATTGAATACCGGACTTCGTAGCATATTTGTGGCCGGAAAATTCATTTCCATCGGGGGCCCAACAATTTATTATATGTGTTTGAAAATTAACATTTAATACGTCAGCAATGTTTACAAAAATTGCAAACACACAGTTATAAATAATTTATTGGGGATCATTGATTATGTTTTTGCAATTAAATCTACTGTGGCCAGGTCCAAAAAGGTAATTTATCGAGAGTGATCATAATTCGGGTGATGGTGGAGGCGCCAAAATCCGTGGCTGGAAAGTTATGGCTAACTTCTCGTCGGTTTGAAATTGAATAGTTTGTGGCTGATAATTGTTGATAAATTCATTATATTTAAGGATGGGTGATATTTCACGTACCTGTGATTTTTAACTGATAGTAAAAAATCACAGGTCGTTACTGAATTTCACCGTGACTGTGATTTCGACAGTTAGCCAAACTGTGACTGATAATTAAACAGTGATTGCTACTTCAAACGTGATTGCTACATAAAATTATAATTGATATCCAAAGTGTGATTGTTAGCGAAAATCCTAATTTTTTGATATTTTTCACCAATTTTATAGAAAATTTTCGTAACCATTTTTCAAAGCCCGTAAATTTTGGCACATTTTGGTTTTCAAATAATCGAGATCACCTGACCCGTTTGGGTATTATAAATCTTTAAAAAGTTACTTAATATACGTTTCTAAACTTCTGGAATCAGAAACCTTGTTTTTGACATTTTTTACACATTTTACAAACAAGTTTCTTGACAATTTTTTGTAGATATTTTAGTTTTCAATCAATGGAGATCATCCAACGCGTTTGCAAGTTATAAACTTCGAAAAAATCACCGGCAAAAACTATCTAATAACAAAAAAAAAATATATAAAAATCATTTATATTTTTCTTGAAAGATTTTTTTCACAATTTAAAGCTTGCATTATTAAAATTGTCCAACATATTTGGAAGTGCTATTTTCAAAAATCGACAAACATCTTTTGCAAAAATTTAACACACAAATGTCTCGATTTTGACGTTTCAAATCTCTAAAACGAGAAAAAAAGGGTTAAAAAACAAGATTTGCAGTGTTTAATACGTTTTAAAGAACCAAACATTGAGGATTCGATTTTTAAAACGTATAACGACTAGACTTGAAAATCTTGATTTTCTCTTTGTAGAGAAATTTTTTGAAAATCATAATCAAGATTTTATCTTTAGGTATTTTATTAAGCATTTCTCATTTTTTTTTTATTTCGACTTGAAATCGAATGATCTAAATCAACATTTTATTATCTTTTGATTAATTTATTCATTGGTGAAAAACTAGGTGCGTGGGTAACAAGATATGGCCCACTCACCACGTAAAATAGCACCCACCCACCATTCACTCTACCGGCTTTATTCTAACTTAAAATTCTGTATGGTTGAAGAAATGTGAAGAAATTAATGTTTAAAAATAATGCGAAACGTATTTTGTAAATCTAAAACGCTTTATTAATTACTTTATACTCCATTTTTCTCTGCTCTCATGTTCAAATTACTATTTTCATGAACTGAAAAATGTATATTAAAAACAAATGCTGAACTTCCCAAACGTACTCAAAATTCATTTAACTTTAATATTCGGTGCGAACAACTAGACATTCCTTTATTATAATTTTTGAAATAATACCACGGAACCAGCACTATAACAATTTTCCAATTACAAATTTCAACTAAAAAAAATATAAAAATTCTCTCAAATTTCAAAATATACTGGACGATTCGACGTTAATTATTTTATTTAAAAATAATCCCCCTAGAACAGAGTAATTCATCATTCTAAATATGCGCTTTCTCAGAAGCAAAACACAAATTAAAAAAAAAACGATTATCAAGTATTAGAATTGAAACTTTACAAAAATCTTTAAATGTTTCTCGTCTAGATTTTAAAACAACTCCCGAGAACAGAGCAAATCGTTATTTTGAAGATGAGCTTTTTCAGAGACATAGAAAAACATTTGCAACATACTTTACTCAAAATACGTTCCACTTTACGTTTCCGCAACAGTTTAGAAATGCTTCTTCACTAATTTTGAAATAATCACAATTTCAAAAGGTGTTACGATGTTTACTAACCGTGATCACGGTTTAAAATTACTGATATTAAAACGTAGCAATCACAGGTAGCAACGTGATTCAAAAGCAACAGTTTTGCCTATCTTTAATGATATTTAAAAGTGTTATCGTGTATTAATTTATTTCTATACATAATCATTTGTTAATTTGGATTATATTTCACCGTCGACAATAACCGATTTGGACCTACACTAGTTTCACATCAGCACACTACGATCGTCGTTGATAGAGAAACAGAATTCGACTATGCCCTTATAAACCAATCAAGTACCCGTTATAATAGAAAAACAATTAGGGCGACATCTATCACCGAAAATGTTACAACGTTCTGAAATTATAATATATCGGCGATAGATGTCGCCCTAATTGTTTTTCTATCCTGACGGTTACTTGATTGGTTTATAAGGGGCCAAAATTCAGAAAATTTGGTGTATTTTAAATTGATTAATGGTGTATTTAAAAAAATATAAAGACATATTTATATGGCTCCTTGGCTCTATATAACGAGCCTCCCCTGCATACAGTGCAGGATTTCTTCTGCGACTTCTCTTTAGATTTTTCAATTTTATTTAAATAATCTGACAATAAGGGGTCAAATTTAGCTAGCATTTCTGCTGCCTTTAAAAAAATCGTTATTTCTTCTATAGATATTGTAATTACTTCGTCTAAAAGCAAGACATTGACTTGTTAAAAACTGCACAATAGCAATCATTATTTCTACAATAGCCCTCCATCGTTTTTTCTCGAATTCAAATTGTTGTTGTTGCTCTTTGTCTATGATTTTTATTTATTTAAACGGATTTTTAACTCCCATCATTTTTTGGAGACACTTAATATACTTTGCACTGTTCTCATGTTTTACAAATTGGTCAGCACAATGGCGTAAGTCTTTAAACCCCGTAGTTATAATTTTAATATTTCCTTTTCTAAATAATTTACATAAGAAACAAAATCCGAAGCTTTGTCTTTCGTTTCGCGGGTTTCGCCGCCCCTCTAATCGCCGCCCACGTGCCCTGTACGCTCTAGCCCTCCGGTAGGATCGGCCCTGGTTTTGGGATAAGTGACAGCTGTCAAAGTAGTATAACCTATTTTTTTCAAAATGTCTGCCGAGCCAGACAGCGTTGAAAATCAACGAGTGAAAAACAGTGTTAAAGTTAACGAAAATAATCGAAAAATGTGTGTTTGCGGAGCCACTGCTAAATCGGGCACGCAATGTGTTATTTGCAAAGTGCTCTTTCATGCTGGATGTGTGAAGAGGGCCAAAATGTGTTGTGGTGTAACGTTAAGGAGCGTTAGTGTCAGTGAAGAACCATACGATTTTGAAAAAGAAGCGTATGCTGTACTTAAGGAGTGTACTATTTTTGATAGCTGAAAAATACTAATTTTCAACAGATATCCTTATCCGATTTTTTTGTGCCAAATGCTTTATTGTTATCAGCGAAAAATGTTGCCTCAAGCTCTTTAGATTATCATCAGGACATGAATGCTGAACTATTCGAACTTGGTTCCGAAATCAATTATTAACTAATATTGAAAATAATACAGTTATTGTAATGGATAATGCACCATACCACTCAAGGCAACTGAACAGAATTCCTACCATGGCTTCTAAGAAAAATGATATAGCTGAGTTTTGCATTCAGAATAATCTATTTTTTTCCCCCAATTCGAAAAAAAAGATTTGTTGACAATTATCAAAGCACGAAATTTCAAAAAGGAATATGTAGTTGATAAGATGGCAGAAGAATTTGGCCACTAAGTGTTGCGACTTCCTCCTTACTACTGTATATTAAATCCAATTGAGCTTGTATGGTCAACAGTAAAAAGTAATTTGCGGAAAAATAATACAAATCCCAAAATGAGCGAAGAAACAATTAAAATGATCCAACAAGAATTTAACAACATTCCAACTGCCACGTGGAAGAACTGCATCAGTGATGTTATTAAAATTGAAAACGATTATACGACGCTTCAGAAACCAACTGTATGTTTCAATATTAATCTTCAAAGTGAAACTGAAAGTGATGTTAAGGTAGTTGGTGTTTACTTCCGCTATAGCCGGAAGTCGAATAATCTTGAAAATATTATCATTGAAAAGGACACCCTTAATTATGTAAACGCTGAAAATCTCATTACAATACATTAATTACAAGTCCATATACTTTTAATGTACCATCTCGGTGGAACACCCTGTGTAAATAATAACGCTATCGCAATTAGCTAATTCACAACATTGTTAAGCCTAAAAATTTACAATAACCTGTTTTGGGCCACACATATTAGTAACCTCGTGTCAAAATTGAATAAAGCATTTGTTTCGGCAGCTACTAAGGTATTCATTGTCCAGAAACGAATTTTGAGATTATTTTTTAATATAAAATATGGCGATTCATGTAGATTGACCGTAATAAAAACAAATATGACAACTTCTTCAATTTATATTTATAAATTGCTTATCCACATCCACAACATCAAATATTCACTCAACAAATATTCGCACAAAAAAATTCACTACTGAACAATTTAGAAAATCCCCTATACACACTGGCAGTGTTTTGTAGAGGGTTCGGAATATATCCGATATTTATATAAATATCAATATATCGGATATACCTAGTGTCTGGGATAAGGGCCGGACATAGGAATTTAACATGTAAAATTTAATATGTGTAATTATTAGCTCCCCTATTCATTTTGGAGAAAAATCGTAAAGGAATATTTTTAGAGAATTAAAAATTGTAAATGTATCATAAATTTAATTTACGTTTGTACCAGAATCCACTTTTATTTATAAATTGGGATATGATTCAGTGTGTTATCATGCGGAGCGATTATGGTATCACATTTGCACTTTTGCGGTGCCTACGGGAACGTAAAACAGTTAAAAAAATTAAAGAATCAGTACTTGCACAATAATAATTAAACACTGCTATATCAAATATAAAGATATTGTACCTTTGTTAGCAATTTTGCTATAATCAACTTAAATCGAGGGATACATCACAAAACGTGTCTATGTCGGCTAATAAATGAGGAATATACCCATTTTAATTCGGAAATCTCGTAACATTTTTTCGGTTCAGGATAAAAATAAAAAAATTATCAGTAGTACGTTCAGGTGCAGAATTCTATTCTCTACAAAAAAAAATGTCTTTCACTCTAAAATTAACAAGGAAGGAAATTTCTTGATATTAAAATTTTTACATTGATATATAATAAGATATATAATAATAATAATAAACTGTCTTTATTAAAAAAAAAAAAAAGTTAATGTACAAGAAAATATTTTTGTGAGAACAGGCGGAATTCAGTTGGTTGTAAACAACCATTACTACTCTTCCACTTAACCTGTTATTGAAGATACATAAATATATTAAATAGTGCAGAGTAATAATATAAAAATTAACATAAAAAATAAAATATATTCAAAATTCATATATGAAACATATATAAGTAAAATAAATAGGAAAGGAAATATATGTTTTTCGGATGTCGTTTCGACATTTCGACGACTTCGAATTCGCCATCTTCAGGTGTTGGTATTGTTAATTATAATGTCCCATCGAAACCGCATATTAAAATTATACGGACTTCTAATTAATGTATTGTAATGAGATTTTCAGCATTTACGTAATCGAGCGTGCTCTTTCCATATTTTCATAAAAATATTTTCAAGATTATACGACTTCCGGTTATACCGGAAGTCAACACCAACTTCCTTATTTTAAATGGAATGATATAATTTTTATTACAAATTTGGATTATGTATAACATTCCGTGAACAAATTCATTCAAGTAACACAACTGCCAAATTTTATATTTCCCAAAAATTTAGTGCATAATTCGCTTAAAAAAAATGTATCTCTAAACAAAATAAAATCGAAGTGATGGCTATAAAAAGCCAATATCCGAAGGTATCCATTGGTGATTTATTTTTGGAGTAATAAAATACCAAGTGTTCCAAATTTCATACCACATTCAGTCAACTTTAAACCATTGAATCTCGATTTTTTTTAAATGTATATTTTTACATGTTCTGACGCAGAATTAAATTCAGTATTGATATATACTAGCATTTCCTAAACCGATGTTCCTTGAGTGTGTCAAGTTGGCACCCCAATGAAGAGTTCTTATAATTCTGAATAGAGTTCTCAATTCCTTTTGATGTATCTAGAAGTACTATCAACTTTTAAAAAAGAGTTCTGTAAAATTGGGCTGTCAGGAATTTTTTGAAAAATGGGGTGCCAACTTGACACCCCACCCCAACATTTTTATCGAATAGTTCTTAACTAGTTTTAAGATGAGTTTGGATTATTATTATAGTTCCTGATACTTTAAAAAAAGAGTCCTGTTGAATTTCCAGAGATAAACATTTTCAAATTTGGAAATTCGAAATATTCAAATTCATATTACTAACTTAATACTGGTCTAATCTAAATATTACATAACAACTATGAATAGAACTCACAAAGAACTACAGGAAACACCTATTAGAACTATCCGGAACTATCAAAAATATTTTTTTGAAAAACGTCGGAACCTAAAAATATAATAATATACAGGGCGTTCCATTTAAAATAACAAATTTGGTGCTAATTCCGGTAGAACGTTGAAAATATTTCACATGAGGAGAACTGATTCAAACGTGTGACGAGGATTTTTTTTCAAATTTTTAATACAACAGCAATCCCGTAAACTTTTAACGAACGGTTTAACGTAGACACCCAGTATGTGCCCGTCTGTCTGCATGCGGGCGCTGTATCTCAAAAGGTAATACAGATTTTCAAATTAATCTTTAAAATAGAGGTTTTCCTCTTAAAACGAAGGCTTATCTTGTTACTTTCTCTCTTATAAAGTACGAGAAAGTATTGTGAACGTGATTTTTCTTCTAATTCGAAATTTCAACCGAAATATTCATTTTAAGGATCCCGAAATGAATCCAAGAAATTCAAGAAATAAACCGATGAATTGCAGCAGAATAATTTTATATTAATTATTAATTAGTTTTCAAAGCGGTCTTGCTTTAAACAATCATCCATAATTTATTTATGCAAATGTGAAAAAATTGTTATTGCGTTCAGGTCTAAATTTAAAACTGCTCCTATTTATCTCATTGTATTTATGACTGTTTAGTATTCCTCGTCTAGTAGTCTAGTCATTGAATACATTTAATTGTGATTATATTTACTTCATTTACATGTGATTTGCACTGGGAATTAATTAACCTTGATTAAAAACATGATGACGACGTGATTTTATTTGTTGGCGCTTGAAAACTGAATAATACAATTTCTGTACTTTGAAGTGTTGTTTTGCTCATCACTTTATAGATACGAGTAAAACAACACTTAAAATACAGAAAGACGCACACATCTTTCAAAACAGGTTGGAATCGTCTCGGTGGATCTCAAAATTGATATTTCTGAACTTCGAATTAGAAAACAATCACGATTACAATACTTTCTAGTATGTAGTACGGAGAAAGTAAAAAGGTGAAGGTCTTCGTTTTAATAAGAAAATCTCAATTTTAAAGATTCATTTAAAAATCAGTATTCGGCCATTCCATAAATAAATGCACACTTTTTCGGGGGTACATCAGGGATTTTAGCGAATTTCACATACAGGGTGTTTCAGAGCTCTGAGAACGGTCAATCAAGTGCTTATTTATCAAAATTTTGAAAAATGTTTTATATAAAAGTTGTGCAGCATAGTGATCTGCATGCCCTAAAAATATTTAAATTTATACAGGATGTCTCATAACAAAGTTACAGACCAAACTTATATTTTTTTTAATGGAACACCCTGTATATTTTAGCATTTTTGGATTCCTCGTTACTTGGAGATTAAAATGACTTAGGTTTCGGCGATTGAAACCGAGCCGTTTTTGTGTTATTCAGTTGTTTATACAAAAATTTGAACAAAATTGTTAAAGTACTGCCCTGAAACTAATAAAGATAATTCATTCTAATTTAGTGGTAAAGTTTAGTTGAACTTTAGTCTTCAAAATTACTATATCATCCAAAACATAACTCGTATTATACAGGGTGATAGTTATTCGCAAACTGCACAATTTCTTAATTTTTTCAAATAGAACACCCTATATATTTTGTAATAATTTAAAAGTCCATTGAGTAAGCTTTCGTTTCATATAAGGTTTCGTATATCTGAAGTTGATGGTTACTCTAATATTTCAAAATTCATTGGTAATTTGCATGTTTTTTATTATTCGTTTTAAAATATAGTTACCAATCATTTCAAATAAACAAACAAAAAAATACAGGTGACAGTAATTATTATATTGGTCTTAAAAATAGATCGAACCATTTAAGTTGTGATCTTAGTTTATAATTATGAATTTCTCACAAGAAGAATTGGTTGACATGATTTTCATTCTTGGCGAATGTCACAAAAATTGTCTTTTGGCTTCACGACTGTATGGACAGCGGTATCCCGAGAGGCGGTGTCCACGATAAGGAGCATTTAGAAGAGTGCAAGAGCGATTTGAGACTACAGGTAACGTTAATTATTCAAAACCTGTGCAAAGCAAACCTGTAATTAACGAAGATAGCGAATTCCTGGTATTGGCATCGATAGTTGAAAACGCTAAATTAAGTTTATCCGAATTAAATAATCAGTTGGATATTAGCTGGCCCTCAGCGCATAGAATTTTGAAGAAACACAAATTTCACCCTTACCACATCCCCTTAGAACAACAGCTTGGAGAAGCAGATTTTCCCGCTAGAACTGCGTTCTGTAACTGGGCCCTTAATATTCTGGGAAACAATGAACATTTTTTTGATTTTGTGTTGTTTACTGATGAGGCTTCATTTCACAATAATGGCAAGGTAAACAAACACAACCTTCATTATTATTCGGACCACAATCCTCATTTCACAAGGACAGTAAATAATCAAAATCGATGGAGCCTGAATGTATGGAGTAGTATTCTAGGAACTCGCGTCATAGGACCACACTTCTTTGAAGGCAGCCTGAATGGAGAAATGTTTGAAGAATTTCTTAGGAATCATTTAGATGAGTACCTACTTGACGTACCACGCAACGTACTAAGAGATATGTGGATCCAGTTGGATGGTGCCCCACCACATTTTGCTCGCAGTGTACGACAATTTTTGAATGACCGTTACCCTAATAAGTGGATAGGTCGCGGCGGACCTGTACTATGTCCACCTAGGTCGCCGGACCTCACGAAATTAGATTTTTTTCTATGGGGCTATATCAAGGACATGGTGTTCCGTATACCACCGACTACAGCAGAAGATATGCGAATACGAATTAGGAATGCTTTTTCTTCAGTAGTAGTAGTAGTAGTAGTAGTAGTAATTTATTGATGCTAATACAAAAAGTTTACATACGTCATTAACATTAACACATACAAAATAATAAAATACAAAGTATGGGGCTTTAAGAACTTAACAAATTAAAAATGTATATAGACAAGAACACATTAAATATAACTAAAAATTAAAATATTAAAAAGTATCATAAAATCAGTTATAAATTTATATAAAAATAAAGTTAACATATAAAATTAAAATCACAATATAGTAATAAAGTTATTAAAAAATTAAGGTCATAAATAAAAATCAAATTTAAAATTCAAAATTCAAAATTCAAAATTTAAAACTTAAAATTTAAAATCTAAAATTTAAAATTTAAAATTCAAAACTTAAAATTTAAAATTTAAAATTTAAAATTTAAAATTCAAAATTTAAAACTTAAAACTTAAAACCTAAAATTTAAAATTTAAAACTTAAAATCCAAAATCTAAAACCTAAAATACAAAATTTAAAAAATTAAAACTTACAATCTAAAATTTGCGCGAAACATGAATAACAAATTAAAAGATTAAATAAATAAAACAAACAATAATAAATAAAGCTTTACTTAATAATAGATTACATTACTTAAGAGAACCCAAAGAGAAATGCAGAAAATTAGTGGTTACTAATTAAAATAGATTTATATTTGAGACTGTTTTAAGTTTGAATTTTAAATAATTATCCCATTAGAGTCAGTAAACTCGTCTATAGAGTAAAATTGTTCAGACATCAGGTAAGTTTTAATTTTCTCCCTGAACATTTTGTACGGAAGACCTCTAGTTTCTGGAGGTAGCTTATTGAAAAATTTAATGCAGTAATGGTTTGTACTCATTTGTGATTTCTTTAATCTAAATCGATTTTGATACAGATCATTTTTTAATCTTGTAGGATAATTGTGATGATCATGAACCGAGTATTTGTGTCGGTGTTTTTTGGTATAACATAAGCACTCAAGTATATACAAACATGGTAAAGGGAGGATCTTTAATTGCTCAAAAAGTGGTTTGCAATCTGCGGTATACCCTGCTCCCGCTACTATTCGAACGGCGCGTCTTTGTAAACCGAAAATGCGATGTCGAGAAGTCGAATGTCCCCATACTAGAATGCAGTAACGCATATGACTTTCAATTAATGAAAAATAGGCTGCTCGCATTGCACAGCTTGGTACCTGATGGGCAAGAGTACGCAGACAGTATATATTTTTTGATATTAGTCTGGCAACTGCGTCTCCGTGGTGATTCCAAGTCATGTTAGAGTCCACATGTACTCCTAAAAAACACACCGATTCATTAAATGATTGTGTTGCATTGTTGAAAATTAGGCTTTTAGTTTTCGTTTCATTTAGCTTCAGTTTGTTTGCACTACACCATGATGAAGCAGCAGTCAGTGAAAGCTCGTTTTTTCTTGAGATAATTTCGTGATCATTACCATAGTTTATTATCGTCGTATCATCTGCGAACAATATTACATGAGCATCCTCGATGTAGTTTGGCAAATCATTTATAAAAATTAAAAATAATACAGGGCCAAGAATAGACCCCTGTGGAACACCATGTAATATAGACAAGGGTTCAGATCGTTTATTATTTAGTTCAACAACTTGGAACCTATCGGTGAGGTAAGAAGCAAGAAGATTTATACTTCCACAACTGAAATTATAAGCTTGTAGTTTCAGTAGTAAATCTTTATGGGACATGCAGTCGAAAGCTTTACTGAGATCCAGAAAGGATCCTATGCATGATGCTTTCTTTTCACAGCAGTCATTAATTAAGTTGGTCAACTCGACAAGGGCATCCACAGTTGAACGATTTGAGCGAAACCCAAATTGACATTTATTTAGTAAATCATTGATTTCAAAATACTCAATTATTTGTGTTTTCAAAATTATCTCAACTATTTTGGATAAAATGGGTAACAAACTAATAGGCCTATAATTGTTAGGTTCATTTATGTCTCCTTTTTTATGTAATGGAATAACTCTGGCTTGTTTAAGTATGTCTGGAAATTTACCTTCAGTTATTATACAATTTATTAATTTTGTTAACGGTATTACTAAAAACTCCCTTACACATTTAATAAGATTAGTATCTAAACCATGTATATCTCTCGACTTACTATTTTTTAATTGGCTTATAGCATCACGCACCTTAATATAAGTTGTTTGTTTAAAATCGAATCTAATGTTATTATTTGTTTGTGAAAAAATGGAATTTGTTTGTGCAGATATTGGCAACTGTTTGTGTAAATTCGAGGCTACATTAACGAAAAAGTTATTGAAATCATTTTCTGATAATTCGCATAATGTATGTCTATTTTTCAGGCAGTTCTTTATATTATTTACAACTGTCCACATTGCTTTTTGTTTATTTTGGCTTCGCTTAATATAATTTTGTTTGTGAAAAAATGGAATTTGTTTGTGCAGATATTGGCAACTGTTTGTGTAAATTCGAGGCTACATTAACGAAAAAGTTATTGAAATCATTTTCTGATAATTCGCATAATGTATGTCTATTTTTCAGGCAGTTCTTTATATTATTTACAACTGTCCACATTGCTTTTTGTTTATTTTGGCTTCGCTTAATATAATTTTCATTTGCCCTTTTCTTCGAGAGTTCAATTTCCTTTTTATAAACTTGTCTAAAATTATCTCTGGATTGTTTTGTCTTGAGACAAGGTTGCCTATCATATTCCTCTTGTAACAATTTCATGGTTTCTCTCATATTACGAAGTTTGTTGGTGAACCAATTTACCTTCTCAGTGAACTGTACATCTTTATTAAGAATTTTGACTGGAAAAGCATTTTCTGCAGATTTCGTCAATATATCAATAAAAATATCCCACTTTGCATTTATATCTAGTGTATGATCAGAAATAAAATTAAAATCTACGTTTGATATGAGCTCATAAAATGTTAACTTACCCCTAGTTGTATAAGGCCTGTAAATTGTAGGCCTGATTTGGTGTTCAAATGTTGGAAATTTCACGCATACACTTATACCCACATGATCGGTTATAGATGTTTCTAATTTAGCCGTAGTAATGTTGTTAACATCATGGTTTGTAAATACATTATCTATACAGTTCTTACCTCTAGTATTAAAAGTAACCATCCTCTCCAATCTAAAACTTCGGAGACAATCGACTATATCCTTCTCTTTGGGATCCTGACAATTAAAATGAATATTGAAATCCCCTCCTATTATTATATATCGATTATGATACTTAATTTGTTCTAGAAAACACATTAATAATTTTAAAAACATATTAAAATCTCCTGTGGGAGAACGATAAACACATATTACATAAGTTTTAATTTGTTTGACATACACACATGACATTTCACAAGTTTTATCTATACTACCAGTTGTTATGTTATTTAAAGCATCAATCTCTACTGTTTCGTTGACGTATATAATTGATCCCCCATGGTTGCTTTGTTTTCGGGCGAAATATGCTTTAGCATGTAGATTGTTAATTTTTGATATTTCACACTCTTCTTCGGATAGCCAGTGTTCTGAAATTGCTACTATATGTATGGCTTGATCGTGTAATAGGGAATCGAGCTCATTTATTAACGCCACAAGTTTTAGTTGCAGTTCACAAATCGTTCGTTGAACGTCTCAGAATTTGTTTAAATCAGAATGGTCGAAATTTTGAAAACATGTTGTAAACTTCTTTAAATTGTTATTTTTCATTTTATATACTTATGTTATTAAATTGTTTTTTTATTTAAGTTGATTTATAAGTTTTTACTATAGTTCTCTATCTGTATTGAAATATAATTGTTTGTATAACTTATTGGGAATAATGCATCCAGATTTTGTTGAAATATGGTAGGATACAAGATTTGAATACATGTCTCAAAAACATAAAATACGATTTTGTAGGCAAACACAACGCTTATAAACGGATCCTTCTCAACCGAAACATGCAACTTACGAACGAATTCTGAAATACTCGAGTCACTATCAACTTCAGACATACGAAACCTAATATGAAACGAAAGCTTACTCAATAGACTTGCAAATTATGAAAAAATATATAGGGTGTTCCATTTAAAAAAATGAAGAAATTGTGTAGTTTGCGAATGGCTATCACCCTGTATAATACGCTGAGTTACGTTTTGGATGATATAGTAATTTTGAAGACTAAAGTTCAACTAAACTGTACCACTAAATTAGAATGAATTATCTTTATTAGTTTTAGGGAAGCACTTTAACAATTTTGTTCAAATTTTTGTATAAACAACTGAATAACACAAAAACGGCCCAGTTTCAATCCCCACAACCTAGGTCATGTTAATCTCCAAGTAACGAAGAATCCAAAAATGTTAAAATATACAGGGTGTTCCATTTAAAAAAACATAAGTTTGGTCTGTAACTTTGTTATGAGACACCCTGTATAAATTTAAACATTTTTCAAAATTTTGACAAATAAGCACGTGATTGACCGATCCCAGAGCTCTGAAACACCCTGTATAGTACAAACACTGATATAATTATTCAACTTTTATCGGCTAAGAATGGGAATCCTTTATTCATGTTAAATAAACTATATTCGTTACTTTATTTCACGTTAAACAATGAATAAATAAAGTTCTTTCAGTTTATTAAACGGCGCACACTGCGCTCTCGGGCCATTACACCAATGAAGCCCCCCACGGCAATGCAGCGCTAGGGTAAAAAAAAAAATCTCAAAGTTTTAAAGTGCCCATACTTTTGAAAAAACAAAAATTCACAGCAAGGATCAGGGTATAACATATATTATTTTTAGGAAAATTAAAATATGAGTAATTGATTATTTTTTGAGATATATTTTATTTATCAAAAACAAACCATCTAAATAAAGTTTTTTTGTTTTGGAAAAAAAATTATTGCAAACTTTAAACATTTAAGCATAAAAAGGATAGAATAACTTTCTTCGTATCCGTAACGGTTTACGATATTTTTGAGTTCAAAATAAAAGTTTACTAAAAGTTTATATGGTTATAACTTTTGACACAATAATTTTCTGAACCTCTGATAAAGACCAAAAGCCATGTCTTGATAGCCTTTATAATATATGTGAAATTCGCTAAAATCCCGGATGTCCCCAAAAAGTGTGCATTTATTTATGGAACGGCCGATTACTTTTTGAGATATAGCACCCCCATGCAGACACATTTGTAAAAATGATCTGAATCATATTAGTTACCTCAAAACAGATATTTCCGTTGAAATGTTTTGTCACGGAATTGTGTGTTAAGGAGAAGTGAATGCATAATTAGGGAAATTGGAGTCGGTTACAAGGTGCCTTACACCAAATTGTGGTAGATAAGCATGATTAAATAAATAAGAATATTCTGTCACCACAAATTGTTTCTAATATTCATAAATTTCAATGTAATAAAGTTAGTTTAACTCGCGAGAGGTAATTTTTCGTTAATAACAGCGTAGGGCTTGAGTTCTTTGAAATTTCGAATTTACTTTGTACTGAAATGGTTTCAACATATCAAGTAAGCAAATACAATAATATAACATATTTTGCAATGCGATTGTAAACATGTTGTGTGTACATTTTATATTCACATTTTATCTATTTTAAATTTATTTGTTTACTGTACTTTAAAATTTAACAATAATGATAGTGACGTGATAAGTCGCTCTTTTTAAAAACAACAGTTGTTTTCTTTTGTTTTCTACGCTCGCTTGATTAAAAACATGATGACGTTATTTTATTTGTTGGCGGTTGGAAACTGAATAATAACGTTTATAAAGTGGAGCAAAACAACACTGAATCTATAAAAAAATCTATAATCTATGGATATACTAACATTTTTATAAACAATTCCTGGCAAAAAAAGAGGACGATATATTCCAATTTTGAAACTAAAAGTAAATTAAATAGACACTGCAGATAAATGTGATAATTAAGAAATTTCAACACAAATAGCTTCTGATTATCGGGACATTATAGGAAAACATTGAAAGATAGTATACATACTGGTAGATATCCCGGTCATACCAAATTCCAGGGGCGGCTCGTTATATAGCAAGGAGCCATGGTACTACCTGTAGTAGTTTCAAGCTCGCAAGAATTTCTTTCTTTTGTTGTCTAAAATTGTATTTCTTAACTGACAATAATGGTTTGTTACAGTTGTCAATAATGGTTTATTGCAGTTATCAAGAATGGTATGTTTCAGCTGTTAAAAATTGTAGTTTTTAGCTATTAAGAAATGTATTATTCAAATGTCGAAAACGATATTTTTCAGTTGTCAAATATGTTATTTTTCAGCTATCAAAAATAGTATTGAAAAATTTTTGTTGTCTAAATTGATTTTTTTAGCTGACAATAATGGTTTGTTACAGTTGTTAATAATATTCTGTTGCGATTGTCAAGAATCGTATTTTTCAGTTCTTAAAAATGGCATTTTTCAGCTGTTAAGAAGTATATTATTCAAATGTTAAAAATGATATTTTTCAGTTATCAAAAACAGCATTTTGTAACATTATTTTAAATTGTCAAAAATGGCATATTTCAACTGTCAAAAATTGACTTTTTGTAGTCAAAAATTGTATTTTTTTAGCAGGCAATAATGCTATGTTACAGTTGTCAATAATAATTTGTAGCAGTTGTCAACAATGGTATTTTTCAGCTGTTGAAAATAGTAGTTTTCACCTGTTAAGAAGTGTATTATTCAACTGTCAAGAATGATATTTTTCAGCTGTCAAAAATGCGATTTCCAACCTATAAAAATGTTATTTTTCAGCTATCAAAAGCAGCATTTTTCTACATTTTTTTAACTGTCAAAAATGGCATTTTCAGCTGTCGAAACTTGTATTTTTTGTGTTGTCAAAAATTGTATTTCTTTAGCTGACAATAATGGTTTCTTACAGTTGTCAATAATGGTTTGTTGCAGTCGTCAATAATGGTTTGTTGCAGTTGTCAAGAATGGTATGTTTCAACTGTCAAAAATTATATTTTTAAGCTGTCAAAAATTATATTTTTCAGCTGATAGAAATGATATATTTCAGCTGTCAACAATGGTATTTCCCACCTATAAAAATGATATTTTTCAGGTATAAAAAGCAGCATTTTTCGACATTTTTTTAATTGTCAAAAATGGCATTTTTCAGCTTTCAAAAATTGTACGTTTTGTTGTGAAAAATTGTATTTTTTGTTTTCAAACATTGTATTTTTTAGCTGACAATAATGGTATGATACAGTTGTCGCTGTTATCAAGAATAGTATTTTTCAGCTATTAAGAATTGCATTATTTATCTGTCAAAAATGTAATTTTTCAGCTGTCGAAAATGAAATTTTTCAGCTGCCAAAAATGGTATTTCCCACGTATATAAATGGTATTTTTTAGGTATCAAAAGCAGAATTTTTAAACATTTTTTAACTGTCAAAAAACGGCATGCTTCAGCTGCCAAAACCTGTATATTTTGTTATCAAAAATTGATTTTTTTTGTTGTCAAAAATTGTATCTTTTAGCAGCCAATAGCGGTATTTCTCAGCTGTCGGGAATGGTATTTTTCGGCTGTCAAGAATGGTAATCCCCAGCTGTTGAAAATAGTATTTTTCAGTTGTCTCGAGTTCTATTTTACAGCTGTCAGTAAAAAATGGTATTCTTCAAATATGCTATGTTTCAGCTGCCAAAAACAGTATTTTTCAGCTAGTAAACATAGTTTTTTTCGACATTTTTGAATTGTCAAAAATTGTATTTTTCAGCTGCCAAAAGTATTATATTTCGCTGTCAAAAGTAGTATTTTTTACTGTCTAAAATAGTATTTTTTTGTCAAAAATAGTATTTTTAATGTGTCAGGAATGGCATGTTTCAGCTGACAACAATGGTATTCCTCAGTTGTTGAAAATTAGTATTTTTCAGCTATCAAAAATAGTATTTTTTTGTCAAAAATAGTTTTTTTTTGTCAAAAATAGTATTTTTTGTCAAAAATAGTATTTTTAATGTGTCAGGAATGGCATGTTTCAGCTGACAACAATGGTATTCCCCAGCTGTTGAAAATTAGTATTTTTCAACTATCAGAAATAGTATTTTTTTTTTGTCAAAAATAGTATGTTTCTTGTGTCAGGAATGGTATGTTTCAGCTGACAAAAATGGTATTCCTTAGCTGTTGAAAATTAGTAGTTTTCAGCCATTAAAAATAGTATTTTTTTTGTCAAAAATAGTATTTTTTTGTCAAAAATAGTATTTTTAATGTGTCAGGAATGGCATGTTTCAGCTGACAACAATGGTATTCCTCAGCTGTTGAAAATTAGTATTTTTCAGCTATCAAAAATAGTATTTTTTTTGTCAAAAAGTATGTTTCCTGTGTCAGGAATGGTATGTTTCAGCTGACAAAAATGGTATTCCTCAGCTGTTGAAAATTAGTATTTTTCAGCTATCAAAAATAGTATTTTTTTTGTCAAAAATAGTATTTTTTTGTCAAAAATAGTATTTTTTTGTCAAAAATAGTATTTTTAATGTGTCAGGAATGGCATGTTTCAGCTGACAACAATGGTATTCCTCACCTGTTGAAAATTAGTATTTTTCAACTATTAAAAATAGTATTTTTTTTGGTCAAAAATAGTTTTTTTTTTGTCAAAAATAGTACTTTTTTGTAAAAATAGTATTTTTAATGTGTCAGGAATGGCATGTTTCAGCTGACAACAATGGTATTCCTCAGCTGTTGAAAATTAGTATTTTTCAGCTATCAAAAATAGTATTTTTTTTGTCAAAAAGTATGTTTCCTGTGTCAGGAATGGTATGTTTCAGCTGACAAAAATGGTATTCCTCAGCTATTGAAAATTAGTATTTTTCAGCTATCAAAAATGGTATTTTTTTTGTCAAAAATAGTATTTTTTTGTCAAAAATAGTATTTTTTTGTCAAAAATAGTATTTTTAATGTGTCAGGAATGGCATGTTTCAGCTGACAACAATGGTATTCCTCACCTGTTGAAAATTAGTATTTTTCAACTATTAAAAATAGTATTTTTTTTGGTCAAAATAGTTTTTTTTTTGTCAAAAATAGTACTTTTTTGTCAAAAATAGTATTTTTAATGTGTCAGGAATGGCATGTTTCAGCTGACTACAATGGTATTCCTCAGCTGTTGAAAATTAGTATTTTTCAGCTATCAAAAATAGTATTTTTTTTGTCAAAAAGTATGTTTCCTGTGTCAGGAATGGTATGTTTCAGCTGACAAAAATGGTATTGCTCAGCTGTTGAAAATTAGTATTTTTCAGCTGTCAAAAATAGTATTTTTTTTGTCAAAAATAGTATTTTTCGTGTTTTAACAAGGGTATGTTTCATTTTTTAGCTAGTAAAAATAGTTTTTTCAACATTTTTGAACTATCAAAAATTGCATTTTTCAGCTGTCAAAAGCTGTCATTTTGCTGTCGAAAGCAGGGGCTGCTCGTTATATAGAGCTTAGGAGCCACGGCACTACCTGTAGTTTCAAGGTCAGGAAGAATTTTTAATTAATTCTTAAAACACTTTTTTGCCAGTTACTTTGGTCTAGGAAGATAAATAGTTCTTCAAAAAAGGAGATATATTGTATAAGTGGCTCTACCATCAACATGTTCCACGAGCCGCCACTGCCAAATTCTAAGTTGTCTCAGGGCCAACTTCCTACGCAAATAGAAATATTATACTTGGTACTGAAAAGCGTGCTTTTACTTTAATAACTGATGAAGTTATGGCAGAATATAAAAATAGCATCCACTGAACTCGAAGCTCGTAAAGTTTTGAAATAAGACTGGAATCTACAAAAGAATTTTGTACGCTAGAGAAATTTAAAGTGTTCATATTTATGGTCTAAGAAGTGGGGACCTCCTATTTTCTTCCAATAATGTGTAGAGTTTGAGGGAATATGTTTAATAAAATCAGCAATTTTATTTTTGATTATCAATTTCAGCCATACTTGATTTATTCCATTAATTTATTTATGAAATGTAGTTTGAGGGAAATTCGAAATTTTCCAATTTCTTCGGCCGTAACAATATACATGGATGGATATATATTTTTAATAAGTTTACAGTTATAAAATATTTTTCATCATATAATTTAGTAATAAATATTAAATCAAGAAAATAATATTAATAAAATGAACATGACCATCAACTAACATAACTAAATATAATTTATTCAATTTCAATTAGTATTACCTTGATTTAAAAACATCATAAAACTGCATTTCATTTAAACACAATGGTACTTGGCAATGTAAATATTCATAATTGAAAACGGGTTACGTGTGGTAAATTGCGCGATAAGGAATTTTAGAGGTTTAATCAATTCATTAATTCGTTTCCTGGAAGTTCGCTGCAAATCGATAAGCTAATATCATATAACCAAGTTAAAATTTCGGTTAACGGAAACCGCCAGAGTAGACCCGTGGTTCCCAAACTCTTTTGGTCACGGACCCCTTTTCATACTCAAAACTTGCCCACGGACCGCTGAGTGAAAAAGCTACATAAATGCATAATAGAAAAATTTCAAATTTATCTTTGATGTCTTGATATAAATAAAAAATTTTGTTGATGGGTATTTATTGAAATTATAACTTGTTTTGAAATACAAAAAAAAAATATTGACTTGGATGAACCTGATGGGATGTTATAAATGTATTTATGTCCGGCTCAATGTTAGTGAGTAGTAACCGCAAATCCCCACGAGTACTAATTTCTAGTCGGTTTCTTTTTTTGTGATGAGACTGAATCCACGTTCTACCAAATAGGAAAACGGAAAAGCAATCAACAGCTTCTGTACAATAACCCATAATACTGGATATAAAATTGGGATCTGTTTTTGTAACCACAAGTTGTCGTATCCTTGTTTAACCAATAGTTTCAGCTCCTCATTTGTGGATAATTCAATAAGTTGTTCCTGTATTAGTATGTCTTTATCTGTATTTCTGCTCTGAGTTTGACTGCTTGCAAAAGGGTTGAACACCCAGTCGGGAATATCCAAGTGAAGAAGTCTTCAAACCTCTGGTTAAGGTCCGAATGAATCGCCGCACATACGGGTATTTGATGGTTTTAGGCGGCCAAAATTATGCTTCAGGATTTATTTATAATAAATGGGTTCTTCTATTGTTTCTTTATATTGGGAGTGATTTGGAATAGAAAAAAATAAAAATAGGTGCTACTATTACGTGCGGACTACCAACTTTTGAATGCATCCAAAATAGCGTTAAAGAACGCGACACTCTTTCAAAAAAACTTCGATTTGTTTCAGGGTTGTATACGTACTTTACACTTAATAGACAACATACTAAAATATACCGCAAAATATCTATAGTCTGAACACTATAGTAGCACCCAAAAATAAATTAACAATTGTGATTTAACTTTTCTAATGTCATAAATGTTGAAATAATACAATAACTTATAATATATACCACATAAAAAAATGATGGAGATGAAGAGAGCCACGGTTCTTCGCCAGAGCTGATATATTCTTCGTCTGAAGAATCTTCAGAATCCGTTTCGCTGTTGATGGAAGTTGGATCAGCAGGTAGCAATAATTCCAAAGACTTTTAAAAATACCTTCTTCTTTTTTCTTGGCGTTGGCCTCATACTCGTTAGAAGAGGGTCAGAGCTTAGTAGCAATCTGTTTATAATATCGAGGTTGCATGTCTCCCTTGAAAACTTTCTGGCGAAGTTCTGCCGGTAAAAGCGAAAAGGCTTATTTCGCGCTTCTGCAGCTACCTCAGATAACTGTCCAATAGGAAAAATTGCATTTTTTACAACATCTACCCCGTGTATGAGAATTTTATGCATTGTTGGGGTCATAGGATGCCAGGCCTAAAGTTCTGCTGTTGCATTTCCATATTCTGCAAATTTCTCTATATTTATCTTGTGGCCACTTGATATTACTTCTAAAATTACTTAAAATCGATTCCCGTAATTTCAGCTGCTACTTCTGGATCGGCAAAAAATGTTGTACCGGTATTCCCATCATTGGTGTTACCAAATCCAGCTTTCGGAACATCCACAATTAAACCTAAATTTTTCTTGTATGTCGGCTTTAGTTTGCTTGACAAGAGCTTTTTCATGCTCTAATCTAAGTTGCCATTTCTTAACTGGCAATGTATACGCAAGATGCAGTAAGCTTTCAAACAAACGAATCCTGGCATGCAATACAGACAAACCAAACCTTAACGAGTCCGTATTTAGATCCCCCTTTTTCTCTAAATTGCTGAAGTCCTTCGAGGTTGCACCGCAAATGTAGCACTTTATTGTCGATGTAAGAATTAATAATGGAGAACTTGAAACAACATCCGATATATTACAAACTGACATGGGTGTTCTGCAAGGTAGCATCTTGGGCCCATTGCTATTTATTATCTTTTTAAATGTATTTCTGACAATCCAAATGTAAATAGTGGTAACTTCGTAAACTTAAAAGGGACGCCCCCCCCCCCCATTTTTTGCAGTTTTGGATTCACGACCGAAAACTGTTAATAAAAAACTCAAAACCCCAACCCCACCGCTCACCCCCTCCCCTTACCGGAGTGTAGAAGAAGAATCGTTTAAAAATTCATTCCACGAGTCCAATTTTGCTTAATTTTTTTAATTTATTATTCAGAAAATATTCAAGAGTAATATAACGAGTGCCTATGATTTTGCCGGCAATTATTAGCGGCAGGATCACGATTGCTTGTTGCGACAAAAATTTTCTAGAAGCAACAAGCAATAGTGATCCAGACGCTAATAATTGCTCAGGAAAAATCAGTCACAAGTTATATTCGACAAGACAATTGGTCGAACAGCAAGTGTCAGACGTGTATTAATCTGCGCCACAATAATTGTAACAAAAATGAGCTTACCAAGATTTTGAGAAATGCCTATGAATACTATTACTGATGAAAGCACTAACACTTCATCCGAAAATACAAACAGATCGAATTCAGGAGCAAACTGCTTAAAAGTCCGGCAATAACTGACGTTTTATATGTTATAGAACATGTACTAACGCGTTGCTAGGCAATACCAACATGAGAGATTATCTGATTAGATACCACCCAGGGTGAATTGCCATGCATAACATGCAGCGTGGTCCGTTACGCATCGTAATTAGGATTTTATTGGATCATGTCATCAACTTTATTCGATTTCATTGGTTAGTAAGTAAATGAGGGCAATTGTCACAGCAATCCTACACGCAATCCTTGACCCCCACCCAACCCCTAACGGGTGTGGGAAAAGAGTTACAGTTGAACAATTCGTCTAAAGCGCCCAATTTTTGCTTAATTTTATGATTTTTGAACAGAAATTATTCAAGAAACTCTTGATATCCAAACTCCACCCCTAACCTCTACCCCAACTACCTGCGGGGATGGGAAAGGAGTTACACTGCATTAATTCATGTCAATGTCCAATTTTTGCGTACACCCCAACCCTCACCTCCCAGCGGGGGCAAAAAGGAGTACAGCTAAACAATTTATTTCAATGTCAAATTTTTATGTAAGTTGTGGATTCTGAAACAGAAAATATTTGAGAAACTCTTCATAATTTGTACCGTCGGCATTAGCGTTAGCCGATGTGCACCACTGGGAGGTTGCCTGATCGGATTTTACACATCATGTAGCCCTGAAAAGGGGTGATTGAGGTTACTCCATTACTCGTTGACTCTCCTCACCATCATCGAAAATGCTCGAACTGACGGCCATTTTGTCCTTGGCACTGAACCAAGCGAGTGTTGAAATCGTTCATAACGTTATTGATCATTTCCGGTATTAATAAGTTGACCTCATCCATGATGCGGTTCTGCAAATCAGGCAAACTTGCTGATTTCGTTGTGTAAATATTATTTTTCAAATATCCCCAGAAGAAATAATCAAGTGGTATTAGGTCCGGCGATCTTGGGGGCCATTCAATAGAGCCGCGACGTCCAATCCAGTCGTTGGGAAATGATTGGTTCAAAAATTATCTCACTCTCACAGCGTAATGAGGAGCAGCTCCGTCATGTTGGTACCAAACATTTACCAAATTTCAACGGTACAGGCCGGAAATGGCGGGCACCACCTCATTTCGCATCAAATTCAAGTAAGATACGCTGTTCAAATTGCCCTGAATGATAAATGGTCCCACGACGCCGCGTTTTGACAATCCCGCCCAAACATTTAATTTCTGGGGATATTGGCTGTGAATGTCGGTCATCCAGTGCGGATTAACATCACTCCCATACCGGCAATTCTGTTTATTAACCTGCCCATTTAGCTGAAAGGTCGCTTCATCCGAGAACACCACATTATCTAGAAAATTGCGATCATCGGCCAAACGACTCAACATGTCTACACAGAAGACACGTCTCTTGCGAAAATTCTCCTCGGAAAGTTCCTGAGCAAGATGTATTTTGTAGGGATGCCATCCTACCGCTCGTATAATCCGTTGGACCGACGTGTTACTGACGTCTTGCGCTTGCGCGACTCTCCTAATTGACACATGAGAATCTTCAACATAGTGCTGCAGAACTTCCAGCTTCTGGTCCTCACTTGTCGCAGTTGATGGTCTGCCACTGCGTTGACGATCTTTAACTCCTCCCGTGTCCTCAAAACGTCTCACATTTCTTTGGACAGTCGATTATGAGATCGGCTCGCGATCAGGGTGAGCAGCGTTAAACGGCCTGGATACTTCTGCATACGATCGAACGTTCTCCCCGATTCCTCGCAACATCAACAAAATTTTACGGTCACTTTCTGACAATCTCATCTTAAACAGATTAGTAATTAGCACTATAACGTCAGCGGTTACTTTAAATAGAAACTTAAACTATTAAATTATTATCTATGAGATGCTTATTTGAATGTATTGAACACAACGTTTCATTTTTTTTATAAAAATTCTAATATTAGGTTGATGCAAAAATAATCTCGGTTTTCATATTGTTTGCTTTTATGTATGATTTCTGAATAAACTTTTTTCAATTAATGTAGTCATCCTATATGTCGTTTTAAAGCGCGTTTTCGTTCTATCTAACTGTGTTAGTCGTTTTATTTTTTTAACATTTTCGCTACTTTCTTCAGGACGTCAAATCCGACATGGACAAAATACAAATTCGCACAATTTTCTTGTTCCAATTCAAACTAGGCCGAAAAGCTGCCGAGACAGCTCGCGATATCAACGATGCGTTTGGCCCTGGTACCACTAACGAACGAATGGCACAATGGTGGTTCAAGAAATTTCGCAGTGGTGACGAGAGCCTTGAAGATGAAGAGGGCCGCGGCCGCCCGTCTGAGATTGATAACGACCAATTGACAGCCTTAATTGAAGCCGATCCTCGCAAAACCACACGAGAAGTTGCTAAAGAACTCAACGTTGACCAATCAACAGTCCTTCACCATCTGAAGCAAATAGGGAAGTAAAAAAAGCTCGATTAATGGTACCGCACGAATTGAAGGAAAACAAAAAAATAGCCGTTTTGAGGTGTCGTCTGTCCTTCTGCGGAAAAAAAACGACCCGTTTCTCGTCCGTATTGTGACCTGTGATGAGAAGTGGATCCTCCACGACAACCGACGATGTTCAGCGCAGTGGTTCGATCGCAACGGAGCTCCAAAACACTTCCCTAAACCGAAACTCCACCAAAAGAAGGTTATGGTGACTGTTTGGTGGTCTGAAGCTGGTCTCATCCACCACAGTTTCCCGAATCCGGACGAAACGATTACGGCGGAGAAGTAGTGCCAACAAATCGACGAAATGCACAATAAACTTCAACGTATGTGCCCGAGGTTGATCAATATGAAGGGGCCCACTTCTTCTCCACGACAACGCTCGGCCGCACGTTTCAATGATGACGCGACAGAAGCTGCATGAGTTGGGCTATGAAACTGCCGACCATCCGCCATACTCACCAGACCTCTCACCCACCGACTACCACTTTTTTGAAGCACTTTGACAATTTCCTGCGCGAGAAATGCTTCAAAAACCAAGAAGATGGAAAAACGCCTTCGCGGACTTCATCACCCTCCGGAAGCAAGGATTTGTACGCTACCGGAATAAATAAACTCGTTTCTTGTTGCCAAAAATGTGTTGATTCTAATGGTTTTTATTTCGATTAATAAAGTTTATTATAAAAAAAGTTATGGTCTTTTAAAATTAAAGGTTAAAAACCGTGATTATTTTTGCATCAACCTGATATCAATAAATATTTTCATGACGACCCGTAGATCGTCGATCCTTATTACTTCTTTTACTTCTAATTTCTAAGCTGATCCGTATTTTTCGAGATACATTTTAAATGGGTGGAGATTAGTGATGGAGTTTGGATATCAAGAGTTTCTTGAATAATTTCTGTTCAAAAATCATAAAATTAGGCAAAAATTGGGCGCTTTAGACGAATTGTTCAACTGTAACTCTTTTATCAACCCCTTTAGGGGTTGGGATGGGGGTAAAAGATTTCGTGTAGAATTGCTGTGAATATTTTCTGAATAATAATAAAAAAATTAAGCAAGACTCGTGGAATGAATTTTGAAACGATAATTCTTCTTCTACCCTCCGGTAAGGAGTGGGGGTGAGCGGTGATGTTAGGGTTTTATGTTTTTTATAAACAGTTTTCGGTCGAGAATCTAAAACTGCAAAAAATTGGGGGTGTCCCATTTAAGTTTACGAAGTTACCCCCAGGGGGTGGGGGTGGTTTCTAAGTGCCACGGGCAAATACGTCCCAACAAATAAAGAAACACGTGTTTTGTAACTTTGCGATCCGTCGCTTAGTTTTCGAGATATTCAACCGTTACGGAACTTTTGGAACACCCGGTATGTGGACGTTGTTCTGTCTGGCAACATAATTATGAACAATATCGAATGACTGGTTCATAAAAAATAAGTTAATCTTGAACAAGGATAAAATTCATACAATTTGATTTAAAACTATCAGTCTTCATTGACTCATGTTGGTTACTTCATTTACAACACATGCAAAGTTTCTTCGAGTTATAATTGATGAAATTTCAAGTTACAAACAGAATCTTGACACTTTATCATCTAATCTTAGCAAAACGTGTTATGGTTTAAAGATACTTGCACACAACACAAACGATGATATTGTAAAAACATTTTATTACGCTAACTTTTATTCGCATCTCAAATATGGTATCATATTTTGGGGCAGTAGTGTGCACAGCAATATAATTTTCATGGCTCAAAAGCGTGCAATTATAATAATCTGTAAATTGAAGCAAATGGACAGCTGACATCATACCTATGAAGCACTATATCAAAATCTGGATCCGTAAATTGCACTGGTTTACTTCCAGAAGCCATTTCATAAGTGATGCGTATATGGTGACAATGGGTCTCACCGACTCTGTTAAGTTGTCAACAATTCGCTAGATGTATAATAATAATAATAATAATAATAATATATTTATTTTCAATGATCTTGCAGTATATAAATAAACAATATTTTTATACAACAATGGCAAGAAAATATGTCAGAAGAGAGAAGAGAAGAAGAGAAGTTGTTAATAAATAGGCACGTAATGATTAAGCTAACATTATAATCCATTATTTGAGAAATAAAAAAAATCATCCATACTATATGGTTCTAAAGTTAACAGAAATTTAAGGAGCAATCTCTTCATAATTATATAAGAGCTTGCTGACTTTATTTCATTCGGGAGACTATTGTGAATTTTAATACAATTATAATATGAACTTTTCTCAAAAAAACTTAGTCTGTGAATTGGAAAGCTGTACTCAATGCCGTGTCTTGTGTCATATATATTTGATAAACGATTGTTTTCAAATAAATGTCTGTGTCTCCACAGAAATTTTGTACATTCTAATATATATACGCCATAGTGAGTCAGCAGATTTGCACGTTTAAAAAGCCCCCTACAACTGTCATCATGTTTCAGATTGTAAATTATACGTAAGGCCCTCTTTTGAATTATAAAAACCGAGTTGACATCTATACTGTTGCCCCAAAAGAGTATTCCATGTTTTAAGTTTGAGTAGAAGTATGAATAATAAAATATCTTAGAAATTGATATATTGGTATTCTTTGATAGTATTCTGAGGCCATAGCATGCTTTGCTCAATTTGTTTACTAAATGTTCAATATGCTTCTTAAAACTTAAAGTTTCATCTAATACTACTCCTAAAAATTTGGTATTAGTTGCTAAAGAATAGTTGGTGTCATATAAAACAATTGTTTGTGATGTTAATGATCTTTGATTGACTCTAAATAATATACAACTAGTTTTGTCTGTGTGTAGTATTAATTCATTGCTTATAAACCAATTTTTTAATGCTTCCATTGCCGCACATCCATTAGCCGTTATTTCCATATAATTGGTACCAAATAGCAGTATGTTTGTATCATCTGCATAATTAAGAATTTGGCAATTGTCCGTTAATACATTACTTATATCATTTATAAATATGATAAAGAGAAGTGGACCTAAAATGCTTCCCTGTGGAATGCCCATATTAATATCCAAGACATCTGACAGCACGTCAGCCCCCCTGGCATCTTTGATTTTTACTGCTTGCTTTCTGCTATAAAGATATGATCCTACCCATTTAATAGCAGTCTCCCGTATGCCATAGTGAAATAATTTGTTTAATAATATGGGATGGTTAATGGTGTCAAAGGCCCTGGACAGATCTAAAAACACCCCACAAACCTGATTTCCCTTATCCAAACCTGAATAAATCGAATAAAGGAAACTAAATAGGGCAGTGTCAACACTTCTTCCTTTTAAAAATCCATGTTGAGTGTTGCTAAATAATTTGTTGCCGTTAAAAAACGTATTGATTTGTGCAGCCACTAAAGATTCAAATATTTTTGAGTATGTATTTAATATACTAACAGGTCTGTAATGTTCATATAGTTCCGGATCACCTTTTTTATATATCGGTGAGATAGTGGCATATTTTAACATATCGGGATATATACCTGTCTCTAGAGAATAATTAAATATGTGTTTTAGCGGCTCTACTATTTTGCTGATACATTTTTTTACTACTCCAATTGGTATTTCATCGATACCACAACTTAATTTGTTATCCATTTTGTTGACAGTGTTAATAATATCCGAGGTGGTAATAGGTTGAAATTTGAAACATTTGTCATTCATAGGTATATTACATTTAAAACTATAGTTGTTGTTTGGAACGTTATTTGAAATCATTTTGGGAGCAATTTCCTTAAAGAATAAATTGAATTCATTCGCCTGTTTTACAGAATTAGTATTCGTAGGCAAGATAGTTTCCTTTCTACGTTTTTTAGTCACTATATTTGATATTATGTTCCAAGCTGTTTTAGTTCGATTTCCTGAATCTAGCAGTTGGTTTTCATATTGTTTATTTTGTTCTGATTTCAGC
The DNA here is from genome assembly GCA_910593695.2 of Ocypus olens. Taxonomy (NCBI): domain Eukaryota; kingdom Metazoa; phylum Arthropoda; class Insecta; order Coleoptera; family Staphylinidae; genus Ocypus; species Ocypus olens. Next base: position 17,740,975 of record OU343052.1, on the reverse strand, counting down.
AGTTGTGCATAATGTATTTTGGCATGTTTTAGATGTCTTTTATATTCAGGTAAAAACCCAGCTAGTGTTTCATAGATTTGAATATTACGCTTGCATTGTTCAAATTCGGTATTTGTTACTTTGCCTTTCTGTGTGTTATTTGTAACTGACAATTTTTTTAAGGGAAAATGTTTATTTATATAAAGCATGAATGTATTTAGGAAATTCTTATATTTTTCATTTACATCATTACCTGTAAAAGTGTTATTGAAAGACTCACCATGTAAATCGTTGCTGAATTCTTCAAGTGCTTGCTTTGAGAACACCCTGCTTTTTTTATACGGGGGTTGCATTCGTGCATCTATTTTACAACTAATGAGCTGTGCACTATGGTCAGATGTACCTGTTTTGATTATTTGGGTCGCAAAATCTTCACGAGTCATATTAGTGATAATATTATCAATACACGACATTGAGCCAGTATGATGTGTACGAGTAGCCTCCGTTACGGATAAAATAACATTGTGCGATTGTAATAGACTTAAAAATAACATAGATTCATTCGACATTGTTAGGGTATTAATATTAAAATCACCAGCTATAAAGAAAGACGAGTTATATGGTTATGCATCTCACAGACCCATTGTCACCAGTTAAGGATTAAATACGCTTCAAATAGTTCTCCAAACTAAAACGCCAAAAGTCGCATCAACGATTTTGGCTGTCGATCTTTCGTGAATCTATGATAACGTTCACTAAACGATCCTAAATTATGTCGAGCGTATATTTGTATCCATTTGGCGCATGCGCAGATGTCAAATAACGTTCAACGTTAATAACGAATGACGTTATTTGACATTGCAATATCTCTCAATTACCTCTATTAAATTAAATTCAATTATTAAAGTGCGGATTTGGTCATGGCGTTTTTATTTTTAAATATCTTAATCATTTAAATTGGAAACAATTGTTCTAGGTGCATTCAATAGATACAGTAAATTCAAAAAACGAAATATAGCCTGAATATATAAATATTCAACCTGTTCGTAACTCTGCAAGCAAACATTAAGTCTTACTAAGACTATAAACAAATAACTTATTGAAACAACTACTTCCCTGGCTAGTGCCACGCCGGATATTGAATGATACAAAAGAAATTAGCGTTATTACTAGTACTAAGTACTTAGTGAAATAACATTGGTTTAAGATCCCTTATTTCTACCCACAGGACTAACTTGAAAAATAAAACTAAATTGAATTTGAAAACTTTAAATTATAAAACTGAACCCTAAAATATGTATTTATATATTCACGCTATATTTCGTTTTTTGAATTTATTTAATACTCTCTGCAACAAGTAAGGTTGTTTCTATTTTATTCAATAGATACAGCCTAAATATATGAATATTCAACCTGTTTCTAAATCTACAAAATTTAGTTATTATTTATAATAAACAAATTTTATTTAAAGTGAGAAATACGATGCGTTCGTCTTCTACAATCGAAGAGTCTTAAAAATACTACAATCAACAAATTATCTATTGAATCAACTATTTTCCTGGCTAATACCACTACGAATATTGAATGATACAGTAGGTAATTTTATTTGTATAGTTAATTCAATATTCAGCCGTTAGCCAAGTTTTTTTTTAATTTTTTTATCTTTGTAAGACTTAAATTTATAGGTTGAATATATTCGGAATATATTTCCTCTTTATTAAATTTATTTATAAATTACGTTAGTAAAAATAGCATACATATAAATATAGGTGCAATAAGAAAACTGTAGCTATTATATTTATCTCTACATGTTCCAATTGGCCTAAGCAATTTTACTACACCATTCCATCTTCCAAACAATGGTGCATTGTGTAAAAATTACGCCGAGCAATACAAAATAATTCTATTGTGTGCTTATTTCAACACGCACTTTCTTTGTCTGGATCTTTCGCACTAAGCCCTCGTTCAAGATCAATTTAATTGAAACGGATGCTTTCAATTTAAATCTCGTCACAACGACCAGCTGGAGATCCGTGGCACTGATACGATTATAATTTCCTATTATAATCAGATAAATTATACTTCAGAAACCCACGGCTCTGAATAAGTCGATAATATTATTTACGACTGTATCTTTATCAGATGTTTATATTAACTACACTGATCTAAAAATTTAAACGGCTCTAAAATTATTTTATATTTTTGTTTGATACCTAATTTCAAATCGAGCAACTATTCTCAATTTAATAGTGTACTCAGTTTTTGGCTATCAAATCAATGATACATCTAAAAGCCGTTTTACACTGCGCAATTTGTTGAACAAGAAATTAGTTAATTTCTGAAGATGATGGTTGCGACCGTTACTATGTGGTAGTCCATTAATAATAATAATAATAATTTATTAATGTCAATCAAAAAGTTACACATGTCAATTAATTACATACGTAATAATAAATATATATTTATATACATCTATACATATAAATATATAAACAAATACGGTTTATAGTTGTGTTGGGTATCTTAAAACTACATTAAAATGTCAGGTATAGTGGTAAAAACGTCGAAAGTTGTTTAATTCAGTTACCTAGTTAATTTCTTGTGCAATTTAGATTGTCTATACTCGGCGCACCGAATAGGTGGTATGGTCACCTTACGTTCACCCCGCGTCCTCTTGATAGTTCGTCGAGACGTTATGAAAAGCCTGATTCACACAGCCTAGCCACATTTTAGTTCTGTGCCGGAAATATAAATCTTTCTACTTTAACCCAAAAAATCTAACTATTTACCACTTCCATATTAATTGTAATTGATAAAGGCTGATTTAAGTATACAACGTAATCACTACATTTAAATAAGACAGAAAAACGAGAACACATGGCATACAACGGGCGTGATAAAAAAATTCGGCTGCGTGACATACGCTTCACATGCGTTTGCGCTGACCAATCAGCGAACATCACGCGAAAATCACGCAAACCCATAATACCACCGATTCGGTACGCCTAGGATAGTTTTAACAGTAAATTGTCTAAAAATGGAAGCAGCTCTATTTCGCAAATAATTTCCTACACAATCTGAAAAGCGACCTTTAAAGCTGCTTAAGCCTACACAATTTATTGAACAAGAAAGTAGTTCATTTCTAGTGCAATTTTAATTATCTAGTTTCAGACAGTAAATTCTCCCAAAAATTGAGCAACTTTACAATCCGACTCGATTTTTGGGACAATTTACTGGATGAAACTGGTCTATTTAAATTGCACAAGACATCAACTCATTGCTTGTTCAATAAATTGCGTAGTGCGAAATAGCTTTAAAATAATGTTCTATAAAAGGATCATAGCAAAATGCTGAAAATGTACTAGAAGAAAAATGAAGTGCCACTAGATAGTAGAAGCAAATGATTGTCAGTGGATGATCACTCCGTCACAGTGAACTCCAGCGATTTAAAAAAAAATTAAATTCAAAATTTTTAATTTTTCTCAACAGAATCCAAGTAAGCAAATACAACTGCACAAATTTGCCCATTTAACCAAATCTCCAACATTAATAATAAGAAAGTTACCCATGCTACCTTTCATAATTTGGGACCCTGTGTATGTTGAAATTGTCAATGTAAAGTATCTTCATTAAAAAAAACCTCAAGTGTGCCATGATTTTTTGTTTTTAAAAATTTAAGTTGGTAACACATATTGAGGTTATGTTACTTGCAGCATGTTCCTACCTATAAATTAATTTGCTGTGACAAACGGCGCAGAGAAGTCGTAGGTTCATCTTCCAAAATTCCTTGGGCTGTGTTAATAACATCCCAAGTACGTTTGACTGGTCTACCCAGGGGCGGCTCGTTGCATAGAGCCACGGAGCCATGGCACTACTAGTTTCAAGCTCAAAAATGTTTTGCATTAAAAAAAATTGGAAAATTATTTTGAGCAATAGTGATTTTTCAGACTAATTTACGATTTTCTTACTAAAATATTCTGCATTTTTATTATTAAGCATGTATTTTCGATTTTTTGGGTCTAAATTTTTGATCATTTGGCCTAAATATTCTTTATTTTGACCTAAATTTTCGATTTAATTGTTAAAATTTTCTACTTTTTGGACCGCATTTTTTAATTTTCTTCCCGTATTTATAATTTGTAGATTTTTGACCTGTATTTTCATTTTTTTTTATCTTTTGCCCTAGCTATTCTTTATTTTTCGAATTAATTATTAAAAAAAATTATGTTTTGGCCCGCATTTTTGATTTTGCAGGCGGAATTTTAAATCTAGTTCCAAATTTTTCAATTGATTTTGGTTAAAATATCTATAACCTAAATTATTGATTTATATGCGAGATTTTTCCGGTATTTTCGAGTTTTGTTTGTTGAAATTTTTGATTTTTTAGTCTGCATTTATTATCTCTAGGCCCGAGTTTTCGATTTTTTATCCAAACTTTTTGAACAACATTGAAGATTTATATTTTTTATCTTCTGCTCTAAAATTATTGTTTTTTATTTGTCAGAATTTTAGATTTTTGGTCTATTTTTTTATCCTAAAATTTAGATTTTTTACCTTAGATTATTGATTTCATTTCGTAATTTTTTTTATATTTTGGCTATTATTTTCAAACTTCTTATTTTTGGCGGCTGAAAGTGGCCAATTATTTTGCTTCTACCTAAATTTTCGATTTTTTGTCTGCGTTTTTATTTTTAGATCATGATTCTTGATTCTCTGTCTCATGTTTTAGATTTCTGTATTTTCGATTTATTGTTCCATTTTTTTTATTTTCCTTTATTTTGGACAAAATATTCGATTGGTTTGTGGGAATTTTCGATTTTTTTGTTTGCAATTTTTATCTTTACGCCCGTTTTTGATGTTTTGTTAAATTTTTACTTATTTAGGCCCTATTGTAGATTTTTACTTTTTGGCCTATATTTTGTATTTTCGATTCTTTTCGTTTCAATTTTTGGTCTTATGGCCAAAACTTTCTTTATTTCATTTCATTGTTCTGTTTTTCCCTACTAATTTAATTTTAATTTATTTAATTTATATGTTTCTACACATTTACATTATATTTTAAGTTATTAATTAATCAATTATTATAATTTAAATCTCATTCCTGTAATTAATGTATATGTTGTAAAAAAGGGGTTATCAGTTAATAAACGTTTATTTATTATTCTTATTTCAACTTTCGATTTGTTTGTTAAGAAAAAATATTTTTTGGTCCACCACTTTGATTTTTAGGTACGAATTATAGATTTTTGGTCTTCATATTTTTATTTTTTGTCCCATATTTTAGATTTTCTTAACCGGGATTATTGATTATATTGTGCGATCTTTAAAAAAAAATTGCTATTGTTTTCCAATTTTTCGTCGGAACTTATTTTAAGCTCAAAAGAGTTATTTTTGGGGTTGAAAGTGGCAAATTATTTTTCTTTTGCTTGTTTTTCAATTTTTTAGTCTGCATTTTTATTTTTAGGTCACGTTTTTTTTGCCGATATTTTAGGTTTGTTCCATTTTTTTTATTTTTTGGCCAAAATATTCGATTCGTTTGTTGAAATTTTGGATTTCTCGGTCTGCATTTTTTATTTTTAGACCTGAGTTTTTGATATTTTGTCCTAAATTTAGACAAAATAAAAATAAACATAAAAAATGGTGATGTGGCCATCATGTTACTTTCTCCGACTTGATGGTATCATTTATACTTACGATTTCATGGTTTATTTTCAATTTAAATCATATTTTAAATGTGCATCGAACATTTCGTAGACTCGGATGAAACTGACGTTTAAAACGTCAAAATTATGAAAGATGGAAAAATTATACTTCAAATTCAAAAACTAAGTTTACTCAAAAACTAAAGGGATTTCGAAAAAAACTTATTCTTTATAAGTTGTTTACTTTAGTATTCTCTAGAATTATTATTAACTTAAATTTGCTGTAACTATTATCGTTTTATAAATATAAACCAAAAATTAAAAAATAAAAATACATTTTTTCTCGAATAAAAATGATTTTATGAAAAATGTTTTCGAACAAAAGATGTTCATTTCTTTGTTGTCTTCAAAATTTGTTTGAATATTTTTGTGATATTTTTCATATTTAAGAAAATATTGGCAAAAAACAAAAAACAGTTAAGGTAAACGCCCACTTCCGGTGTACGAAATTTTACCAAAAGCTTTTCAGTTCTTCAGATTATCAAATAAGATGGTTGTTCAACGTTTCATATCAATTGCTCTATTAGTTTTTGAAATACAGCGCGCACAGACAGACACACACCCACACACACCACACAGACACACACACAGACACAAATTTTTTTTTTTCCAGAAATTGTTGAAATGACATCTAGGGACCCCAAAACGGATATTTCCGTAAAAAAAATAAAAAAAAAAATCACGATCACAATACTTTCTCGTACTTCGTAACGGAGAAAGTAAAAATGCAGACCAAAAAATCGAAAATTTCAACAAACAAAAGAAAATACCGGAAAAAAATCTCGCATATAAATCAATAATTCTTTATTTTGGCCTACATTTTTTATTGGTTTGTTAAAATTTTCGATATTTCCGCATGTTCGATTTTCAGGCCCGACGTTTTGGTCAAAATTTTTGATTTTGTTGTCCTACACTTTAGATTTTTTAACCTAAATGATTTATTTTTACCCGGAAATTTTTGATTTTTTTGGTCGAAGTTTTTGATTTTTGTCCTTAAGATTTTGCCACCTACATTTTGTAATTTTTTGACCTGTATTTTCAAGGGTTTTGTATTCATTTCAGGTTATTTATTTAATTTTATATTTTTTATATTCGTGGTGGGGTTTAATTTAAAAATGGGGTTTATTTTTAGATAAAATTAATTTACTTCGAAATATAGTCCGCGGGATTTATGTTAGAGAATTATTTAATTTTCAAATATTTGCAGGAATTTTGGATTTTTTTGCATCAAACATGTATAATCTAGTTTTTTCTTTACCTGATCTAAACTTATTTGCTAAGTACAATACTAGACTTCATCATACGTTCAAGGCAGCGGCGGCTCGTGGATCTTCGTAGAGGAGGCTCGTGCTGCACTACTTACTCTTATAGAGGAAATATTCCACTGCTATTTTGGTCAAATTTTCTTCCGTGGCCTCCTCGCCGAACATCCACGAGCCGCCGCTGGTTCAAGGGTTATCCAAGAAAAACAAACAACTGACAAATCTCAAGGGTGAATTTAATTTCTGTATCTGTAACCAAACCTGAATTTTTTTCGAAATCTAGTCATTCATTTAAGAATGATTCTCTAAAAAAAAACAAATTAATGGAAGTCAATAGTAAGAAATGCAGAAGCTTTATTATTGATTAGTTTATACAATGTGTTTCAAATAGAAAGTAATCGCAGTCAGGGGCGGCTCGTTATATAGAGCCCAGGAGCCATGGTACTACCATAGTTTCAAGCTCAGCAAGAATTTTTAATTAATTACTTTGGTCTAGGAAGATAAATAGTTCTACCATTTCCTGGTTAACTTAGTTTCGTGATAAGGTATTTTTAAATTCATCATAAATAATGGGAACGTAAGGAAATTCTAACTGAAACTCTGCCAAAGGTGCGTCGAATAAATACACCCAATTTCCGTCCACTTTAGTCCCATTTTGAAAATAACGTTTTTTGCTGGTTGCTATAAACTATTGTGACCATGGAATAATTGTGCCTTTTAGAAAGATCTGACGTTTTGTATGTCAATTCCTAACATATGTGCCAACATAATTTTTTAAAAATAAAAAATCATAGCACACTTGAGGTTTTTTTTTAATGAACATACGATATCTATTCGTGACTGGCAATATTTTCGATTCCACTATAATTTTACATTTCACCAAATTATAGGCAATTAGTGTTAAATAACAATGCTATCAATGCTATTAGTCCAGAAAACAATTCCGCTATCAGTGTTTGTTTCCGCAGCATTAAAATTACCCGGAAAGGTTAATTCCATACATCATCCAGTTTGCTCGTTAAGATTCAAGGATCGGATAATTTGGGGAAATGATAATATTTTGGCGCACTTGCTAGGCTATTATTAGCATCAATTACCGTACAATGTATTACAACATGGATTTTTAATGGGTAGAGGTAAAAAAGGTAAAACTAAAAATCTCGAGAAATTTCGCATGTATGAATGATTTTATTTTGGGTATTTGTTTATTTACTTATTAAAAAACTAAAAAAAATCGCAGAACAAATAACAAAGGATATACAAACAGCAACAAAAATACAAATTCATAAACAACCTAGTAAAAAAGAAAATACGGAAGGATCTAGGATCATATAAAACTTATCAAATCCTCCAAACTATCAGACACAACAAAAACACGAAAAGCCTAAAATCGAAGCTCGCAAGAGGAAAAGTAAAAAAAAATCTTTACAATTAAAACCTAACAAGAAAAAAATAAATAATAAAAATTCTAAGAAAAACTCTATACATCATCAATGCCCTGCCACGAACGCCCGTCCAAGACCATCCTGATGCCCAAATCGACAAATGAAAAATATCTACTAAAATGTTTTAACAAGGTGGACGCACTCTTGAGAAAACGCTGAATATATTACCAAACAAATACGGGTGTGAAGTTGGCAATAGATTCCAGCAATAGATTTTAAATTACGTTTTTCCATTAAAACGGGCTACATAACTGAATGTTTCTATGATTATTATGAAACACATGAACATTGTAAACCCAAAAAAAATGAACCCCTAATTTTCCTGTTTTGGAACCACCCCCACTTCCCCTCAAAAGTAACTTCCGCTTTTATAACAAGAAGACAAATTCAAATATGAAAACAAAAATACAGCTGTATTCTGTGGACTCCCTAGAATCATAATCATAAAAAAACCGCAGGCACCCCCCCCCCCATTTTTTCGAGAAAAAAATTATAAAATAATTTGCGTAACGCTGCACGACATTCACATATTTTTACAAAAAAAAAACAAGGAAGTCATACTCCCATAGAAAAAATAAAATTAGATAAACGTTCATCACATTCTGCTGAACAATAATCATACAAAAACCGTAGGCACACCCCCCCATTTTTTCGAGACAAAAATTAATTTGCGTAGCGCTGCACGACATTCACATATTTTTACAAAAAAAAAAACAAGGAAGTCATGCTCCCATAGAAAAAATTATATTAGATAAACGTTCCTCACATTCTGCTGATTAATAATCATATAAAAACTATAGGCACAACCCCCCATTTTTTCGAGAAAAAAAATAATTTGCGTAGCGCTGCACGACATTCACATATTTTTACAAAAAAAACAAGGAAGTCATGCCCCCATAGAAAAAATAAAATCATATAAACGTTCCTCACATTCTGCTGAACAATAATCATACAAAAACCGTAGGCACACTCCCCCATTTTTTTCGAGAAAAAAATAATTTGCGTAGCGCTGCACGACATTCACATATTTTTGCAAAAAAAAAACAAGGAAGTCATACTCCCATAGAAAAAATAAAATCAGATAAACGTTCCTTACATACTGCTGACCAATCATCATACAAAAACCGTAGGAACACCCCCCCCCATTTTTTCGAGAAAAAAAAATTTGCGTAGCGCTGCACGGCATTCACATATTTTTACAAAAAAAAACAAGGAAGTCATGCCCCCATAGAAAAAATAAAATCAGATAAACGTTCCTCACATTCTGCTGAACAATAATCATACAAAAACCGTAGGCACACTCCCCCATTTTTTTCGAGAGAAAAATAATTTGCGTAGCGCTGCACGACATTCACATATTTTTGCAAAAAAAAAACAAGGAAGTCATACTCCCATAGAAAAAATAAAATCAGATAAACGTTCCTTACATACTGCTGACCAATCATCATACAAAAACCGTAGGAACACACCCCCCCCCATTTTTTCAAGAAAAAAAATTTGCGTAGCGCTGCACGGCATTCACATATTTTTACAAAAAAAAAACAAGGAAGTCATGCCCCCATAGAAAAAATAAAATCAGATAAACGTTCCTCACATTCTGCTGAACAATAATCATACAAAAACCGTAGGCACACCCCCCCATTTTTTTCGAGAAAAAAAATAATTTGAGTAGCGCTGCACGACATTCACATATTTTTACAAAAAAAAAAACGAGGAAGTCATACTCCCATAGAAAAAATAAAATCAGATAAACGTTTCTCACATTTTGCTGAACAATAATCATACAAAAACCGTAGGCACACCCCCATTTTTTCGAGAAAAAAATAGGCATTCACATATTTTTACAAGAAAAACAAGGAAGTCATGCTCCCCTAGAAAAAATAAAATTAGATAAACGTTCCTTACTTACTGCTGAACAATAATTATACAAAAACCGTAGGCACCCCCCCCCCATTTAATCGAGAAAAAAATAGGCATTTACATATTTTTACAAAAAAAAAACAAGGAAGTCATGCTCCCACAGAAAAAATAAAATTAGATAAACGTTCCTCACATTCTGCTAAACAATAATCATACAAAAACCGTAGGCACACCCCCCATTTTTTCGAGAAAAAAAAATGTTTGCGTAGCGCTGCACGACTTTCACATATTTTTACAAAAAAAACAAGGAAGTCATGCCCCCATAGAAAAAATAAAATCAGATAAACGTTCCTCACATTCTGCTGAACAATAATCATACAAAAACCGTAGGCACACTCCCCCATTTTTTTCGAGAAAAAAAAAATAATTTGCGTAGCGCTGCACGACATTCACATATTTTTGCAAAAAAAAAACAAGGAAGTCATGCTCTCCTAGAAAAAATAAAATCAGATAAACATTCCTTACTTACTGCTGAACAATAATTATACAAAAACCGTAGGCATATCCCCCATTTAGGCAAAGTAATACTTTTCTTAAAGCGGCGCAGATGGGAGATTTCAGGGTGTCTGTTGCATCTCATAGATCACTTATGTGTCTAAACGGATAATTTATTGCTTTGACTTGACGCACTGTGAGGACGAGGACATTCTTAAAGAGTTAAAGGCACAAAATGTAATAGAAATCAGATGATTAACAAGTAGAAAAAATGGAACTGTTTCCGCTAATGGGTGTTTCATCCTAACCTTCAGCACTTTTAAACTTCCCAGAAATGTGAAAATAACATCTATGTATAGTCTTGACGTTCGCCCATACATTCCAAACCCTCTTCGTTGCTTTAATTGCCAACAGTTTGGACACGTGTCGGGTACCTGCAAGAACGACTCAGTTTGTGCACAGTGTGGCAATCGCCCTCACGAGGGTAGCAGTTGTCCCACTCCTTTTAAATGTGCAAACTGCTCTGAACCGCATTCACCGCGATAAAGAAACTGTGCATCCTTCCAACACGAATTCGCTATCCAGCAGATTCGTCTTGAAGATCGTATCTCATATGGTGAAGCCAAAAAGAAACACCGTACTCTTGTTCCATCTGCTTATAATAACCAAACTCCCTACTCTAAAGTTGTCTCTTCGAAAAAAACCTCAACCATCACCATTCAATGCGACCTAGATCAGGTAACAAAAAACACACAAAATGAAACGAAAATCAATGAAACTAAACTTGAAACAAAACATGAAACAAAACACAAGACTAAACCTTCTACTTCTCATGGTGGTAGCACCTCTCATGGTAGCAAACCATCAACTTCATCCTCCGTAAAGGAGGAAAAACGACCGACTAGAGCATCATCGGTAGGCCTTACCAATGATATGATCATTGACCATTTAGAAGACGCCGATCCATCGTCCTATCTAAGTAAAAACAAAAAACAAAAGAAAGATGAACGGTAGGAAAAAAAGGCCACAAAACCAAAACCGAAACCATGACTAGTTTACAAAGGAACGTAAACGGATTTTATACACGTTTTTCCGAAATTAAATTGCTCTGCAACTCAACCTGACGCGGTTTGCCTGCAGGAGACTCACTTCCGGGAGTCACAAACACCTGCTCTATGTGGGTACGACTTCTACCGATAGGACTTTCCTGCCGGGGAGCGTGCGTGTGGGGGAGTTGCAGTCCTAATTAAAAACACCGTTTATTCTGAAGTCATAATTTTAAATACACCTCTCCAAGCTGTTGCAGCTAGAGTGCATTGTGCTCGTCCTATCTCTATATGTTCTCTGTAGAGAGGTCCTCCAACTAGACGATATGCATGGTCTCATCGAGGTTCTTCCGAAGCCCTTCCTTATAATGGGCGATTTTAACGCCCACAATCCATTATGGGGATCGGTACATCTTGATCCCAGGGGTAGGGCTCTCGAACTACTATTTCAGAGAGACGATGCCATCCTTTTGAACAATGGACAGCATACACATTTTTCTGCAGCAAATGGTAGTTTTTCGTGTATAGATCTCTCTATAACGTCGCCTTCGTTAGCCTCGGAAATTGTGTGGGAAGTCACTCCAGATCTATGCGGCAGTGACCATTTCCCCATAACTTGTAAATTCGCCCAGCGTGCAGACGTATTCATTAGGCCACCTTCTCTAAATCAGCTGCTATTCGAGCTACAATAGCGTGCCAAAAACTTCTACCTCTCTCTCTCGTATTCCCGTTCCCTGGTGGAATGATGCCTGTCGCCAGAAAGAAAGCACTGCATCGCTTTAAACGTGATATGTCCGCACAAAATTTAGCTGATTTTAAGCGAAAACGATCAGCAGCACGAAAAGTAATCGCTGATAGTAAACTAAAGTCATGGTTCGAATATATATCTTCTATCAAGGGATACACTACATCCCGGGAGGTATTTGAGAAAATTCGTAGAATCTCGGGGAAAAATGGTTTCGGCACAATTTCCGGCATTAGAGTTAACTCTAGTGTTATAACTTCTCCTCAGGAAATCGTTAATACCCTAGCTGAGCCATTCGCTACCGTCTCGAGTTCTTCGACTTATACTGAACAATTTCAAACAATAAAGATAAAAGCTGAAGAACAGCAAATAATTTTTTTTCCGATAATTTCGAAGACTTTAATGAACCTTTTACACTCTGGGAACTAGATTCATCTCCAAGACCCGACAATATTCATTATCAATTTTTAAAACATCTAAGTCACTCCCAGTTAATTGGTATTCTAGAAATCTTTAACCAAATCTGGTTAACAGGAACGTTTCCCGATGCGTAGCAAAATGCCACCCTAATACCTAGCCTCAAAACTAACAAAGATCCTAAGGATCCTAAGAGCTACCGACCCATAGCACTTACCAGTTGCGTCTGCAGACTCTTCGAAAGAATGGTCAATCGGGGACTGACCTGGTTTCTAGAAACTGGTAAGTTCCTATCAAATGTACAATGTGGTTTTCGTCGGGGGCGTTCAACAACCGACCATCTCGTGTCACTGGAGTCCGCGGTCCAGAATGCTTTCATTACCAAGCAACATCTGGTGGCGGTTTTCTTTGATATCGAGAAGGCATATGACACCACATGGCGCTATGGAATTTTAAAAGCCCTTCATAAATGGGGTATACGAGGCAATATGGGAATGTTCATTAGTAATTTTCTATCAAATAGACTTTTCCAAGTTAGACTGGGATCTCATCTTTCCGACCTCCAAACGCAAGAGAATGGGGTGCCTCAAGGCTCTGTCCTCAGTGTCACTCTCTTTAATGTGGCAATTAACGATATAGTAAAGAATATCAGTTTGCCTGTCCAAACACTCCTCTATGTTGATGACCTAACAATTTACTGCACTTCACACTCTTTGAAGCTAGCAGAGAGGCAACTCCAACTAGCCATAAATAAAATCAATAATTGGACAAACACTAATGGGTTCAAACTATCTGTGGAAAAGACCCGATGTGTTTATTTCTACCGCCTTTGCGGTCTCCACTTAGTCCCTGAAATATAGCTTGGCGACAATCCGATCATCGTTAATGGTTCTGTGACATTCCTTGGCCTCGAATTTGATTCCAAACTCACTTGGAAACCTCATATTATAAACCTCAGAAAAAAATGTATGCGAGCAATGAACTCTTTGAAAATCGTTTTTGGGAGCTGACCGAGTCGCCATGCTCCGGCTTTATCGATCACTAATTCTGTCTAAAATAGATTACGGAAGCGTAGTGTATAGCTCTGCAAGACCTTCTTATATCAAACTTCTCGATACCGTACACAACAACGGCCTTAGATTAGCCTTCGGGGCGTCCAGAACCAGTCCTGTCTTGAGTTTGTATGCTGAGAGTGGGGAACCCCCGCTGCATATTAGACGAGAAAGGCTCATGCTATCCTATGCATCAAGACTGCGATGCAAACCTCGGCATCCCTCGTACAGCTGTGTCTTTCATCCACCAAATAGCGCGATATTTAGCACCAGACAAAACGCTACACGTCCATACGGTATTCGTCTGCAGAGTCTTGTAGAAAGAACGAACTATTCATTCCCAACAGTCTCTAAATCAAATTTCTTTGTAGCTCCCTCGAAATTCCACGACCTCAAATAAATCTGTCTTTGTCTTCATATAAAAAATCTGACACAAGTCATACATTATATCATCAGAGGTATCTCGAATATAAAAATAGGGTTCAGCATGACAAGGAAGTGTTCACAGACGGATCCAAGTCGCAGGAAATGTGTGGTTCTGCTTTCGTTCTTGGTTCTGAGAAATATATGTTCAAGCTGCCTAATACCTGTAGCATTCTTACCCTCAAACTAATTGCGATAAAGCAAGCACTTCACTATCTATGCAAGTCCCGAAATGAAACCGTTATCATCTTTAGCGACTCTCTTAGTGCATTGGAAAGTATTGGCCGCTATATGCCAAAAAACACCCTCGTCATGGAGATCCAAAATTTTTATTTGAATCTACCAATTATTTTTTATTTGGTGGAGTGGTGTTTTTGTCTAAATATGAGTCTTTTGAAATTGGAGCATCGAAGTGTAATAAAATTCTTTACAAAAGAAGGCAACAATCAGCGAACGAATGATTTAGTGTATGGAGATGATGCTCATATTTCACAATTACATTTTGGTCAAAGCCGTTTCGCTGGGGACGTGAATCCCAGGAGTGGCAGAATTGACAAATGTTGAAATGTACAAGAAAGTGGAAGCCATGGTTTTTGAGGATTGCCGTCTAAGAGACGCCTCCATTGCTACAACATTGGAAATATCTGGATAAATTGGGCATGAGTAAAGTTTCAACAAGCTGGGTCCCCAGATTGTTGCCCCCTGTGCAAAAGCCGCATAGACAGCAGTTTGTCGGAACAATTTGGGTTCTTAAGAAGCCGTTCCAGACTTCTTACTGCTGATAGTGATTGGTGATGAGACTTGGGTAGATAACTGGGAGCCTGAGATAAAATTAGTCTATGCAATTGGTGTATGAGGGTTCATCTCCCCCAAAGAAAGCTCATGCCAACCATCTTTTGGGACATAATATATAAGGTATTCGTTTAATTGAATATATGCCCAAATACTCTACAATAACTACAGAGACTTGCGGTAACACTCTAAAAAGCTGTATACGGCTATTACCAAAGGGCCCCAGCTGATATGCACCTTCTTCATGACAATGCTACCGTGCAAAAAGCAGCTGAAATCCAACCTATCCTGCAAGAATTCCGCCTTACTGAGCTAAATCATCTACCTTAAAGTCTGGATCTGGCACTGTCAGTCTTCTACCTGTTCAAAAATCTGAAAAAGGAACCTCGGAGGGCATCGAGTACAATTAATGATTACAGTTAATACAATTTATATCTCAAGTCAGAGTCAGGATTAGAGCCAAAAGTTTCCTCAAAATATGACTCACCAAGAGTCATATTTTAGTTTGAAACATCTTGACCAATTGTAAAATGAGAAATACAATACTTTTCGTCTCTAAGAGACTGCAATTAACAAATCATCTATTGAAAAAACAATTTTCCTGGCTAATTTGTTATTTATGCCAGTTATCTCGACGTAATAACTATTTCTTCCTTGATTTCACTGTTACTTTTTTCTCTTCTGTGCGAGGTTGCCATTTCTCATCAAGTCGATAAGCAATGTGAAGTATACACTCCATAGCCTTGTTAGAGCATAAAGAGTAGATAATCCAAAGGAAATTGTCGTTGTGTTATTCATATCCTTGGAGTAGCATAACATATACCATGTGTTCGATAAAAAACGCCCATTGCCATAACTCTGTTATTTATTGACCGATTTGAATGAACTAAAAAATAAAGTCAATGGCTGTTTAAATACTATAAAATGACGGTAATTATATATTTAAAAAAAATCGATTTCATTGCAAAATGATAGTCAACTTTAAATTTTTAAATGGCTGCATATACTTTTCTAATTTTATAATATTAGACATTGTTTTTCTGAATCCAATTATGCCCGTTATGTTGGTTTTAAGTTAATATTTTTGCCAGAAAAAGATAATAATAAATCTTGATCACATGATTTTTGGTAATAAATGTAGTGTGCCTTGAAAAAAATTCGAATCGACGAATGTCATTTATTGTATAAGTAATGTTAACCATTTGTTATTAGTGTGTGTTTCAGACATAATCCTGAACAATA
Source organism: Ocypus olens (assembly GCA_910593695.2). Classification (NCBI taxonomy): domain Eukaryota; kingdom Metazoa; phylum Arthropoda; class Insecta; order Coleoptera; family Staphylinidae; genus Ocypus; species Ocypus olens. Next base: position 17,724,515 of record OU343052.1, on the reverse strand, counting down.
GCGAATTAATAGACATGTTACAAATTTATTTTCTATGTAATAAAAATCGAAGAGCTGCGGCACGAATTTATCATCTACGGTTTCCAGAGCGGCGAATACCAGAACCTAAATTTAGAAGGTTAGAAGGAAATTTGAGACCATATGAGCCTTTAAAAAGTCGAAGACGTTCTACTTAGTGTTTGCAACAATCACAAAACATCTAAATCGCAAGTGAATTAACTACTTATTTATTCTATTCTACATTGAGTTGTAACGTAGGTATTTATTTATTGGGTCCTTATTATTCATGTTTGATATAACCTTACAACAAATGTCATTTGTCAGTTTTTCCAAGGCACACTAATTATAATTTTTGAAAAATATAATTTTAAATGAAAGATTTATTTTAATTGTTTTCGATCAAAATATTGAACGAAAAACAACATATTGAGCATTATTGGATTCAGAAAAATAATGTCGAATGTAAAAAAAATTAAAACATTATATGCTGCCATTCAAAAATTTTAAGTTGGCTATCATTTGACAATGAAGATATTATTGAAAAAAATTAATATTGATGTCATTTGTTAGTATTTGAACGGCCATTGACTTTGGTTTTTAGTTCATTCATATCGGTCAATAAATAACAGAGTTATAGCATTGGGCGTTTTTTATCGAACACACGGTACAGCCACAGTTTCTTCAAACAGTACAGAACGTTGGTCGTTTATTTCAATCTGCGCTGAAGTCAGGGTTTTAATTTTATCCCGAATAAATTGAAATTCATTCAGAATTTGCTCGGTTTCTTTGATAAAACGGAACTTAATCGGTCTGCAATACGATGTCGAGGACATTTCTGGATTTTTTCGTGAAATATGAATTTTATTGTTAGCAGCTGTTCCTACCATTTTTAAAGGTACCAAAGATAAAGCGAGTACAACTAATCATCCGATGATGTATGTCTAGCTTATGCTTTGTGTCCACCGCTGCCATCCATACACCATTTATACAAGATGTTTGTTATTCAGTTTTTAAAAATCAGGACCGCAAAATTCCTCCAATACTTCAGGCTGTACAATGCACAGACGTTTAATTGTTAAGTCCGCTAAAGATTGCAAATTAATATTTGCCCCAGTTTCGGTAATTGTCATGTCTTTTTTCGACGCCAGTACTATATAATATGAAGTATACAAACCTTTTAAATCTTTTTGTGATGTTGTAGATCGAAGAATCTCATATTGTTTTCTTGTTAATTGGGTATCAGTGCCAAAGCTTCCTCGGTATTATACTATACTCTATTTTTCCTAAGATTGCAAACAGGGAAGGATAGGGCAAATATGACCTTGTTCGGTGATTGGTTGAAATTGTGGGAAATCTCACACCGGATACATTCTATTCTCCATCTTTATTTTGTGTAGTGGTCTCTGTCATTGTACTAGTTGGCATAAGCGTAGCATTAGGGGTAAATATTACACTGTTAATGTAGTATTACCCAATAAATTGAAAGTTAATTTTAGAGTACTATATTTAAATAACAAAATTGACAAAAAATTAAGCTTTTGCCCTTAACTTTAATGTTAAATTCAAAGAAAAGATCAATTTACAGTGTATTGCTGCGCGCACGCTAATGGAATGTAAGCATGCGCAATGTGTTACACATGCCTTAAAAGGCTTGCTGCGCAAGCGTCCGCCATTATCGTTTCGCTATCCACGTGCTACTGTTTTGTTTTGTGTTTCCCTTTTTGCTGTGCGCTGTTTTATTTTTACGATGGCTAATAATGCGGTTCCATCTCCTTCCGCGGAAGTAATAAAAAATCCGCATGGAAAAGTTATAGGAAGCGGACAACGATTACTTGCCTACAATATGTATTTAAAATATAAATCATCAGGTTGTATGAAAGTTGAAGCCATACGACTTGCCTCTGTAGACGTAGAATCTCAGAGAGAACTCTCTTTGATATTGTGACCGCGCACTGTCCGTAATCCACTAGATATGAATTTCGCACCAATATTTGTCACCAGATTCACATATTTTAATGGTGTAAATCAGTCTTCTGGTGTTTGCAATCTTACGAAAAAGGAGCATTTATTTGTCGACTGATAAGTTTTTTTTTCATATTGTCGCTTGTTTTGGTGAATTTGTTATATTTTTCAATATATAAGTTTTATCCGGTCAATTTAGTCAACTATCTTTTTTTAGATCTCCCTCATGAATTTTCGAAACATTTTGTTCGGCGTCCTTTCTTGGGAGTCTGTTGTACTTCCACTTCTGTACTTTTGGCACTACTGCTTACTAGGTCAATAGAGATGACGATAATGACGTTGATCCACGTAGAATTTTTGTTTGAACACTGCTGTTGTGAGCACATTTTTTTAAACGCTGAGTAATTGATATGTATGAATGAATTGCACGCCATAATTCCTTTAACATCCTTTTCGAATAATTATTGAAATTAAAGTTAGCTGTTAAATATTCCACCAGCCTTTATTTTTTCTCAGATTGTAATTTATTAGTTTTAATTTTTTTATCATACATTTTTATGATTTTGTCCAGGTAGTTCTTGATTTTGAACCTCTGTGCGTCATTTTGGAAGAGACGAGCAGGAGGAGACTCAAGAATTTTTTTTCCACCAACTCATTGTGGGATAAATGGCGCAATTGCGTTGAAGTAGGGGGTTATTATATTAAAAAATAAAGTTATATAAAAAATCGTATACCTTGTTTCATAGTAAGGCAGATAATTTTTCTAGTTCCCCTCGTATATATCCAAACACTGCCTTTTACATAAAAATCGAGGAAAGACCGAGAAAATACCCCTTGGCAAAGAGATAAGACAAGGGGACACCATATCGCAAAAAATATTCACATTAGCTATGGTAAAGGTTTTTAAAACTCTATCCTGGGACGAAAAAGGTCTTATGATAGACAGTGTGTATATAAATCACCCGAGACTCGCGGACGATATAGTGTTAATAAGTACCGACAGTCATGATAACAGAACTACCCGAAAAATCGAAACAGGTGGGACTAAAAATAAACCAACATAATGAGCACCAAAATATGTTACCATCGACAACTATATATATATCTTGGGTACACAATCAAAATTGGGAAAGAAAACCAGACCGCAGAAGTCACGTAGAAGCCAAATATTGTGGATTATCTTCGGTAACGTAGCTTTATACTAAAAGGTAAAGACATCTCACTGAACATGATACGAAAAGTATTCGACAGCCACATACGTCCAGTGTACCGCATTTCGATATCTTGGGTAGAAGGAAAGTTACGGCAAATTAAAGATTAGGAGATTTTGTTTTTATTTTTATTTCGAAGAATTGGGTCATGACAAGTGATATTTGGAGGTGGATTTTTAATGAGCTCTCGAACCTGCACCTTTTTGCTAATTTGACCATCTCTCTATCTCTTTAAATACAAAAGTTGCCCATGCTGTCCTTACGAATTCCGGGCACCCTGTATATCGGACTAAAAACAATGGCAATGACAGAGAAGATGCAGAAAAACTACGAGTAACTGAACGATCAATGGAACGAGCTATGATGGGCGTACCTCTAAGGGCCAGAATTAGAAATGATGAGATTCGACCCAGCATAAAGATAACAGATGTCATGGAGCATACTGCTAGTCAATAATGGAGATGAGATGGACATCTAGCAAGGTACAAGAAAGAGAAGTGCTCGCATAGAACGATGCAATGGAGACCAATACGAACCCAAAGAAGTAAAGGAAAACCACATCTGCGATGGTCGGACGACATCAAGAAAATAGCCGGAAGGGAATGGACAAGGAAAGCATGGGAAGAACTAGAAGAGGCCTATATCCAGAATTGAACGCTACAAGGCTGGATGTTTTTTTAAACTTTTTATTACAAGGCAAGTTGTCAACACAGGGGATTCTTATCAACATGTTTTTTTCTTATTTTGTCACCTTATTATTAACATCAATATTCCTTATGGCATTAGCCAGGAATCTAGTACTTTTCTATAAGTTGTTGAGTGTATTCGAGAAGTTTGAAGTTAGTTGCAATTGTTTCTCTATTTTTTTTAATCAACTGGTAAATGCGCAATTTCAAAAATTCACTCTTCTCGCTTCACGGTTGTTTTCTGAATTTGTTAGAATATTGAAGAAGGATAGTTGTTGAGTGTATTTGAGAAGTTTGAAGTTAGTTGCAATTGTTTCTCTATTTTTTTTAATCAACTGGTAAATGCGCAATTTCAAAAATTCACTCTTCTCGCTTCACTTGTGATTATTTGAGAATCTAGGAATCGGGTGTTTTCTGAATTTGTTAGAATATTAGTTAGTAACGTTAATTTTTATACATGGGCTCCTGTATTATTTTACTAATCAGCTCAGTGTCTTTGACTCTTACCATTTCACTTTTCGATTGACGCAAAGCTGCAGAGGCTTTCGATATAAAATTTCCATTAAAAAATGGATAACGGGACGGAAAAGAGTAAATAATTGCACATAACGAGCATTGCCAACTCAACACTTACATTAATGATTTGCCTGATGTTAATTAATTTTAATGTGATTGGCGATGTCAACATGCACTGGAAGTTAATTGAGTTTTGCCCGGTTTTCCAATGGTGCGGGCATTGGCCGACAACGGTGGAATTGGTTTCCATGCAATTACTCCCGTAATTATCTTTACCGTTTTATGGCCATCCACTTGTACAAAAACTGCATCCTTTTGTGTGCTGACAAGTGGGTCAGATTCAGTGTTTATGTGCAATTGAATCGGATTGGGACATAATAATGCAGAATATATGTGTGAGTGTATGTTATGCCGACGCCCTGAATCTGGAATGAACTCGTTCGCCATGAAAAGGAAAGTAGACGTGCAGACTTTGGCCAGACCCCAGATGTAAAGTGGGTTATAAATACGCCGTGAAGTTATTTAATTAATTGTGTTAATTTGATTCGTCTTCACAAGAAATTTTAATCAATCTTATTCGAAATATTTCTTATATGAAAATTGTAGGTTGGTTTAGTTTGTTGACATCCTTGGCCAAATGCGGTTAGTCGCTATGGATGATGCCCACGTAAAAGGGGAGGATAACAGTTAAAAAATATTTAGAAAAAATTAATTTTGCAGTTGAAATTCTTGTAATTTGTAAACGCAAAGTAAGCAATTTTTAACAAAGACCAAGACCAAAGAACTTAAATTAAGGGGATCACTTCCTCAGTGTGATTTTTAGGTACACTTTTCTAAAAAACTACATTACCGATTTCTCTGAAATTTTGCACACATGTTCCTACCTCGAAAATACGCATTTATGGCTGAGAGATTAAAAAAATATTAATTGGATTCCGATTTATGACATGAACATTTTTCGAGTTATTTATATATTTAAAATAACCCGCCGGGGTTATCGATGCCATCTTTAAAACAAAACAAAAATCGTTTTGATATGTTTTATAGTTTTGAAGAAAAGTGTACCTAACCTTAAAAAGTAAATTTTTCAGTAGAGTTTCAAATATCTGCAAAAAACGAAATGAATAGTTCCTAAGCTAGTAAAAACTGCCAATAAAAACATATATCTTAAAAGAGCTTATCGAGAACTATGCGTACTTCAGCTCTGAGACAGTCTTTAATAATAAAATACATACTTTATCAGACAAAATATAATATCTAAAACAATAAATATTACTCCTATCTTTTATTTTAACTCTGAGTTTTTCATTGTCAAAATTGTGTTATTAAGAAAAAAATGTATTACACCACCGACAAATAATTAATTGGTATAAGAGCGGGAACACCACTCAAGGTGTTTCATTTCATTTCATTTCATTTATTCGTGTCAACAAACTTACAGTTTTACACATGTCAAAAATAAAAAATGGTGATGTGGCCATCATGTTACTTTCTCCGACTATATATTTACGTTTTCATGGGTTTATTTTCAATTGAAATCATATTTTAAATGTACATCGAGCGTTGCTTAAACTCGGATGAAACTGACGTTTAAAACGTCAAAATCATGAAAGATGGAAAAATTATACTTTAAATTCAAAAACTCGGTTTACTCAAAAACTAACGAGATTTCGAAAAAAACTTATTCTTTAGAAGTTGTTCATTTTGGCATTCTCTACAATTATTAATCACATAAATTTGTAACTATTATCGTTTTATAATTATAAACCAAAAATTAAAAAAATATATATTTTTTTTTTCTCGAATAACAATGATTTTATGAAAAATATTTTCAAGCAAAATATGTTCATTTCTTTGTAGTCTTCGATGTTTGTTTAAATGTTTTTGTGATATTTTTCATATTTAAGAAAATATTGGCAAAAAACAAAAAACGGTTAAGGTAAACACCCACTTCCGGTGTACGAAATTTTACCAAAAGCTTTTCAGTTCTTCAGATTATTAAATACGACGTATGTTTAAAGTTTCATATCAACTGCTCTATTCGTTTTTGAGATACAGCGCACACAGACAGACAGACACACACACACACACACAGACACACACACACAGACACACACACAGACACACACACAGACACACACAGTCACACACACAGACACACACACACACAGACACAATTTGTTTTTTTCCAGAAATTGTTGAAATGGCATCTAGGGACCCCAAAACGGATATTTCCGTAAAAAAAATTTTTGAAAAAAAATCACGATCACAATACTTTCTCGTACTTCGTAACGGAGAAAGTAAAAATGGTGATGTGGCCATCATGTTACTTTCTCCGATGGTATCATTATTTATATTTACACTTTCATGGTTTGATTTCTATTTAAATCATATTTTAAATGTACGTCGATCGTTGTGTAAACTCGGACGAAACTGACGTTTAAAACGTCAAAATTATGAAAGATCGAAAAATTATACTTCAATTTCAAAACTCAGTTTACTCAAAAACTAAAGAGATTTCGAAAAAAACTTATTCTTTATAAGTTATTTATTTTAGCATTCTCTACAATTATTATTTACATAAATTCGCTGTAACTATTATCGTTTTATAATTATAAACCAAAAATGAAAAAAATAATAATGAATTTTTTTCTCGAATATAAATGATTTTATGAAAAATGTTTTCAAGCAAATGATGTTAATTTCTTTGTTGTCTTCAAAGTTTGTTTAAATGTTTTTGTGATATTTTTCATATTTAAGAAAATATTGGCAAAAAACAAAAAACTGTTAAGGTAAACGCCCACTTCCGGTGTACGAAATTTTACCAAAAGCTTTTCAGTTCTTCAGATTATGAAATAAGACGGATGTTCAAAGTTTCATATCAATTGCTCTATTAGTTTTTGAGATACAGCGCGCGCGCGCCCCCTCACACACACACACACACGCACGCACGCACGCACGCACGCACGCACGCACACACACACATTTTTTTCCAGAAATTGTTGAAATGGCATCTAGAGACCACAAAACGGATATTTCCGTAAAAAAATTTTTGAAAAAAAAATCACGATCACAATACTTTCTCGTACTTCGTAACGGAGAAAGTAAAAATATAAAAAGTAGAAGTACAATGCACTAATTTAAATATCGCAAGTGGCGTAACAAGTGGTATTGCGTAAAAATATAAACAGCTAAAATACATAAGGGTGACCCAGGGATCTGTAAAAGCCCCATAACTTATTTGCTATTTGAGATATCGACTTCTAGTTTTCTTGAACTGGTACCCACACTTATTCTACATATTTTAAAAATATGTATGTTTTTGTACAGGGTGTCCCAATATACATAACTGAACAAAGTTATGTTTTTTTAAATGGAACCTGTATTTTATACTTTATTTTAAACCCTCTTGAGAAGCTGATAAAAATAGTATAAGATAGTAGGGGTCTATTATGGACGATTGGTTAGTTATGGGCAAATTTGAGGCAAAAACAAGGACACATTGAAAAAATTGCAGAAGCGCTCCTAGCAAAGCTAGCGTCATTTTTTATACACTAAATAATTTTCCACATCATGAAGAATAATACAAATCGGCTTTGGTTCTTTTTTATTCATACTGCTATACAGGGTGTCAACATACGCAAAATAATGGATAACTATTTTTTTTCAAATGGAACACCCTATATATCTTGCCACCAATGTATGGAATTTTTAATAAGCTTTCCAATGATGTACAATTTGTATAATGAAATATTAAGGATTCTTGAGATTTATCCATAAAAACATTTTTCTTTTGTCACCTACTGCTCATTTTTGGATTTTCAGCCAAAACTATGCATTTTCTGAAAAAATAATAAGAGACCAAAGTTGTAGAGCGGAAAATTTTCGATCGATATAGGTCTTTCGACTTTTCCAATAATGCGTGCATTGCCCGCCAGAGTGCGCAAAATCGTGACTGTATATGCATTTTAGCGTTTTTCTCAAATTTTATGTTAATTAATTGCACTATACTTTATTTTCCACGTCCTCTAGCAGAAAAACGGGTAACTATAGAATTATTCAAATGACCTACATCGATTGAAAATATTCCGCTCTACAACTCTTAAAAGTAGCAATTTTTGTCCAAAATGCATAGTTTTTGCTAAAAATGCAAAAAAACCATTGAAAAACGCAAAAATTGATATATACATTTTCAATTTGCATTTTTAGGGAAAACTATGCATTTTTGGCAAAAATTGCTTCTATTAAGAGTTGTAGAGGGGAATATTTTCAATCGATATGGGCTATTTGAATTTCCCTATAATTTCCCGTTTTTTCGCTAGAGGGTGCGGTAAATAAAGTATAGTGCAATTTATTAATAAAACATTTGAAAAGGAAACGCAAAAATGCATATATGGTCACGATTTTGCGCGCTCTGGCGGACACGCATTATCTTAAAAATTCAAAGACCTATGTCGATCGGAAATTTTTCGCTCTACAACTTTGGTCTCTTATAATTTTGCCTGAAAATGCATAGTTTTGGCTGAAAATCCAAAAATCAGCAGAAAGTGACAAAATAAATATGTTTTTATTGATAAATCTCAGAATCCTTAATATTTTGTTATACAAACTGTATATCACTGGAAAGCTTATTAAAAATGCCATAGATTGGTGGCAACTTATATAGGGTGTTCCATTTGAAAAAAAATAGTTATCCATTGTTTTGCGTATGTTGACACCCTGTATAGCACTATGAATAAAAGAGAACCAAAGCCGATGTGTATTATTCTTTATGATGTGGGAAATTTTGTAGTGTATAAATAATGATGCTATCTTTGCTAGGAACGCTTCTGCAATGTTTTCAATGTGTACATGTTTTTGCTACAAATTTGCCCATAACTAACCAACCGTCCATAATAGACCCATAGTATCTTATACTATTTTTATCAGCTTCTCAAGAGGGTTGAAAATAAAGTATAAAATATAGGGTGTTCCATTAAAAAAAACATAACTTTGTTCTGTTATGTATATTGGGACACCCTGTATAAAAACATACATATTTTTAAAATATGTAGAATAAGTGTCGGTACCAGTTGAAGAAAACTGGAAGTCGATATCTCAAATAGCAAATAAGTTATGGGGCTTTTACAGATCCCTGGGTCACCCGGTACAAATTATAAAATAAATAGCACACCAAAAACATAGATCACAATTTGAGTTTTAGTAAGGTATGTGATTCAGTTGAGAGCAACAAGCTTATCATGATATTCAATAACAAATTAAAAGTATTAAAATTAAACTAGAATAAGACATACAAATAATTTAAAATACTTTGTCGTATAGAGGAATAGATGAAGATACAAATCTTATTGCGTTTACTATTAAATATACACAAGAATATATAGCACAATGGACTCCAACCTTCACATCTCTAACCTAACAGTTATTGACAGGCTATATACATACTTTATGAAAGAACTCCTCATTGTCGTACATCGCACAATCAATGAGAAAATCCTTTACCACCCTTTTAAACGTGTTAAAGGGAAGATTTCTTGTCTGTGCGCTTAAGCAGTTGAAGAATTTAAACCCGTAGTATCTGGTACCTGTTTGCGATTTGCAGAGTCTAGATTGTGGTAAATTTAAGTCACCTTTACATCTGGTCGCATATTGGTGATCACGTATCGGAAATTTCCGGAGATTCCGTTTAACATAAATAAGACATTCATAGATGTACAAGGAAGGTAATGTTAAGATGCGGTTTTGTTTGAAGCAATGCTTGCAATCATCTTGATACTTTATTCCTGCTATTATTCTAATGGCACGTCTCTGTAGTTTAAATAGCCGATGCCTACAGGTTGCGTGTCCCCAAATCAGTATTCCATAAAGAATATGGTATTGGAACGTAGCGTGATATGCCGTTATTAATACCTCTTTAGGAACCATCGTAGATAGTGTTCTCAAGCTGTACATGCCAATTTAATTTGGAGTCCAGCTGCATGCCCAGAAAGCTAGTGTTTTGTTGGTGATCGGGATTTGAAGTATCAACCTTTTTTAGAGTGAATAAAATTTCGACAGTTTTTGTTTCATTCAGGCATAATTTATTAGCCCTAAACCAATCTGATGCGTTCGTTTTATTTATCGAATTTAAGGTTTAACGTGCTCCACACTACGCCCTTTACTTCGAAGAGTCGTATCGTCAGCAAACAATATGCTCTTGTTGGGTAAAATTGCATCTGGGAAATCATTCATGTATAAAAGGAACAAGATGGGTCCAAGAATGGATCCCTGGGGTACACCATGTTTGATAAGGCTATAATCTGATTCCCTACTTTCTACACAAACTTTTTGCACTCTGTTGGTTAAATAAGATTCGATCAGGTTGATACTTTCAGTGCTAAATCCATACTTAGCCAACTTTCCAACTAAAAGTTCATGATTCACGCAATCGAATGCTTTGCTGAGATCTAAAAATGTTGCCATGGAAATAAAGTCCTTCTCAAAGCATTCGATTGTTTCATCTACAAAACTCTAAACTGCATCAATAGTCGACCTCCCTTCGCGAAATCCAAACTGACAGTCTGTAAACAGTTTCTATTTAGAAAATCTAAGATTTGTTCTTTCAATATTGTTTCTATGACCTTAGATATAATGAGCAGTAAGCTAATGGGTCTATAGTTGCTCGCATCTGTTTTCTCCCCTTTTTTAAAAATCGGAAGGACATTTCATATTATCGGGAAATGCATTATTTATGATTATGTCGTTAATAAGCCGGGTTGTTGGGATAGTTAATAAGTCTAATACTGGTTTTAGAATATCAGATGAGCAACCATACACATCCAAAGCCTTACTAATTTTTAGGCTTGTGAATGCTTCTCTCACCCTAACTGTCGAAACCTCTTGGAAGTTACAGGTTACCAACGAATTTATGTTAAAATTAAGAGCCTCTGCAGATGATGCTGGGATATCTTTCAGAACATTATCCACTAGGGTAGAAAAATAAGTATTAAACTTCTCGTACGATATATTGGCGGGTGTCGAGTTCACAGCAGATGTTCTTGTTGAATTAACGATTTCCCATGTTGCTTTTTGCCTATTTGACGAGTGCAGAATGTAGTTTCTCCACGACCATTATAAAATTTAAACATTCTGAAATCAATTTTGATCATAGAACATACACATTCTCACTCTTGTTATGGAACAAAACACTATGCACTTATGCGTTTTGCATGTAATTCATTCCATAACAAGGGATAGAATGAATATTCTCACATCGTTCCGAATAAAACAATTAGCTTTGGATATCACAATTGTCAAAATACTATAAACATAACCACAAACGTGATAAAACGTAAGTTCTTTGTGTTCATTATTTTATTAGTCTATTTTATCTGGTCGAGGAGAAAGTATAGTCTGATACTCGGTAAGAATGGAAATTCAGATGCTCGTGGTTCCTCGCGCTCGCCTCACGGCTCGCGCTCGAAATATTCCACTCGCATCGAATTTCCATTCTAACCTTGTTACAGAATATACTATTCCGTGTGCATTATTTTTTCTGTTTTAATAGCGTCTCTATATTGCTGACGGAATTGATCTCTTATAAATTTTGACTGCGGGTTTGGATTATTTCTATAATTTTCTGAGAGTAACTCAAATGTTTCTCTCATTTTGTATAGGTTAGTGTTAAACCATTTGACTCTCTTTTCCTTTTTACAGATATTTGTTATTTCCGGGAATGCTGTTCTAATAAAAACAGAAATCTGCTGTTGAAACATTGTCAATTTATTATTTAAATTAAAATTTTCGTATATGAACGACCATTCTGCGCTCGCAAATAGTTCATATAGCCTTACCAAAAGAACAAATCTCAAACTTATCAGGGTCATAATTCGTAAAAACATTATCGATGCAATTTCCTTTTCTGGTATTAAATTGCACCGCTCTGATTAACCCGTAGCCCTCAAGTAAATGACATACAGACTGAACATCACATGTATTGTTATTAAAATTTACGTTAAAATCGCCACCTAACATTATAAAACTATTATTTAGATTTAATTTATCGAGGAATGCACTGAGTTGCTCAATAAATGTATTTAGGTTCCCACTTGGGGCTCTGTAAACAGTATAGCTATTATTACAACTAGGGTAATATGAATAGTATATTTCCCGAGGTTGGCTAGTTACATCCCGAGGGCGGAGCCCGAGGGATGTATAGACAACCAAGGGAAATGTATTCATATTTCCCGTGTTGTAATCAATAGTTTTTTTCTGATTGAAAGAATATTGTTCTGTAAATGGGAAAATATTGGATAGTAAATTTTTGAATTTATCGGATTGGTAACGTTGCTAAGGGCCTAAGTTTGTAAATATCATGGTTGACTTGTTTTGGTATTTGCGTTGTTTCATAAAACAATTGGTGAAATGTCAAACTATGTGTTAACGCAAGCGACGAAAGACCGTGAATGTTTGGTTCCCGTAAAATCCAAAGCTGTAAAATCCATAAAGGATACCTTCCCAAGAAATCGGAGGTGTTGTCCCGAGAGCAATTATAACAATTCTTGCGAGAAGCTCCTAATGACAATTGTTTGATGTCTATATTCCCCTAGGGAAATATGAGCACTTCATATTTCCCTAGGGAAATATAAGTGTGTTATGACATATCGTAACTAAGGCAATATCACTCAATATTGTTTCAATCAGAAAAAAATTAAATATAAATTAAGCATTCTTATAAAAATAGCGGCCAACTCACAATCGCTATTGTTTGATAAGTCCTGTGTAATATTATCGAGAGACAGTAACTCAGAGTGTCATCAACGTAGATTAGTTTTCAGTTGCATACCAGGGCAGAAAACTTCTATCCATCGGAATAATTTTTAATATTGTTCATAATTTTGTCACGTTTTAACGGAAGAGATGAAACACAACGTTTTGTGTTACATATAACAGAACCCAATATCATCTTTAAGAGTTATTGCTTCCGTTTATAAGACCTTAAAAGAATTTAAATACAATGCTTACAAGTTTTCAAATTATCAGCAATTATAAAATGCAGACAAAGGCAAACGAACGGAACTCGTATTTAAGCTGTGTCACTGTCATCTTTGTGTACTTGGTTGCATACTATTTCAATTAAATGCCATGCGTTGAGGTGATTATTTTACGATTGAACATAGACGTTAATAATAGTATTTTCAGTAATAAAATAAAAGCCCTGTATACTATACATACATGTATTAAAGGCACAGTTGTATCAATGAAGATAACGCATTATATCTTCTTACTTAACCTCTTTAATAAATTCTCTTCTTAAAAAAAAAACTTCTTAGCCACTTTAACCAGTCCTAGCCTCCATCAATTTTATCATCTTTTCCACAATTGTATTTACCTTATCGATAATATTGGAGACGCTACGTTTCATCCGAACTTATTTCATATTTTTTTTTATGAAATTGAAAATTACGTGGGTCGCCTTTTAAGTTTTTTAAAAACGACCACTAGGTCGTTAGCGTTTATCTTACCTGTTTTTTTTTTGTTGATGTTGATGAAAAATGTTGAGAAATCGAAGAACTGCATATTTTTTGTTTCATAAACTTACTTATTCTTGGTATGCCGGGTGACCCAGGGATCTGTAAAAGGCCCATAACTTATTTGTTATTTGAGATTTCGACTTCTATTTTTCCAGAATTCATGAAAATTTTGATTTTCTAAAAACGAAAATTTCATGAATTGAACCAAGCATCCTCTGTGAAAAGTCAACTCTGTTTAGAAAATCATTTACATGTAGTTACAGGTGTAGTTCGAGATGGTGTGGGTTAACTACTTGCTATTTTGTTGACATTGCTTTGCGATGTGTCAGTTTCTGCAACAATTTCTCTGGTGCTTGTATTAAGGTTTTTTTTTCTGTCACGCTGACATAAAATGTCGCAACAAAATAGTTCCATATTAAATGGCTATAAATAAGCCAGGAATGGCCAAAATAATGCCTAAATGGTAATAATCTGAAGCTGATCGGGAACACCATCATGTGGAAGAGAATAATAGGTCTGAGTAGAAGAACACATTGTGAACTCCGCCTGCAAATCCTGTGTCCTAAATTTGTTGGATGATTAAATTTAATTATATATTGTTTTGCACACATTATAATAACAGGATATGTAAAGTTAATAAATAAATAAATAAATAAATAAAACTTGCAGTTCATTTTCTTCATTTAATATATTACCCAATAATCTCTTACCTTTTGAAAACTGACAGTTTGGGGTGTTCCTGCTTCTGGATATGTTTGACGATAAATTCTTCTAGCTGTTAGAATATTTCGATGGGCTTCGCCAATGTAATAAACCATATTTATGAGTTCTTACAATTCATTTTTACAGTAAGAAATTGTTTCTAATAACATGCGATGCTTTAGAATTGTTACCAGAAACCAACTTAACACTTAAAATTCTAAAAAAAATGTTTTTATTGATAAATTGATAAATCTCAATATTTCATTATACAAGCTGTATATCATTGGAAAGTTTTTAAAAAATGCCATATAGGGTGTTCCATTTGAAAAAAATAGTTATCCATTGTTTTGCGCATGTTGACACCCTTTTCAGCAATAAGAACAAAAAAGGACCAAAGCCGATGTGTATTATTCTTCATGATATGGAAAATTCTCTAGTATATAAAATTGCCCGTAACTAACCAACCGTCCATAATAGACCCTTAGTATCTTGTACTATTTTTAACAGCTACTTAAGAAGGTTAAAACTAAAGTATAAAATATGGGGTGTTCCATTAAAAAAAACATAACTTTATTTTGTTATTTATACTGAGAAACCCTGTACAAAAACATACATATTTTTTAAATATATTAAAATGGTATGGGTACCCGTTTATTAAAATTAGAAGCCAATATCTCAAATAGCAAATAAGTTATGGGGCTTTTACAGATCCCTGGATCACCCGGTATAATTATAAATTCATAAAAGTTACATTAAGTTTGCATTAACAAATTGTAGAGAATTGTAGAGAACGCTAAAATAAACAACTTGTAAGGAAATGAAATAAAGACCAAAAGTTGCATGAATATATTAATCTCCAACCTGTTGATAATTCTGCAAAATTAAGTCTTAAAAAGACTAAAAACAAATGATTTCTTCTTTGGCTTATGCTATCCTGGACATTAAATGACATTAAATGAAAAATGTGCACTACTTGTAAAAAATCACCAAAGTTTTAAAAAGAAATCGATAAATAAGAAAAATTCTTTTTACCCTTTCAAATCGAAGAAAGTTACATGGCAGCACAATCATGCCACAACAGCATTTTATTTTACTTTCCGCTTTCAAAACATGTTTATTTCATTGCTCTATTAAAGCAATCAGTTAATTTATAACATTTTAATTTATTTACAAATAAATATTATCTCAGATTTATTGAAGCAAAGTTCAACAATAAACAGATAAGTTCTTTGGCCATTCAAAATCTAGGTAGTGATATAGAGCAATCAACTTTATTTTTCCCTATAACAATATTAAACTGTTACATTTATTCATTATCTCCATATAAATATTTACATTCATTCTGCATTGTGCTATCTGTTAATAAATGTACAAATACTTATTTAACGAGACATTGCAAATAAATCGAATCTGAATTGCCAGTCGTGTTGGTGTTATTTATCAAGCAAGCAAAAATAAAGTAAGTTTGATAATGGTAAAGTAAGTAATGTTACAATATTCTTAACTTAATTTTTTTTTAATCAGTGAGAAGTCTTCGTACAGTGTACCTTCGATTGCCTACAATCATGGGCGTCCGCAGAAATTTTTACGGGGGGTACAACTTCATGTTATAACTTTCATATTAATGAAGATATTGGAATTCTGTTAAGCTTATTTTATTATTTTCAAAAAGTGCCTCAACAACATATAACTTTCATTATTGTCAAATGATAAACAACTAAGATATTTCAATATATCGAAAATGGAAAAAATTGACTTTTTGTTTATGACTCGAAAACATAAGAAGATAAATAATTCGTTTTCACCATTGAGTTTTTCTCGAAAAAAAAGATCGAGGATGCGCCATCTACTATAGTTATCGAGATCCCTTATACAAACATTGAATTTTGCCCACATACTAGTACAAATAAAAATATAAAAATTTACACATATTGCATTTTTAGTTTTTCCGAAATAAAGTCCCAAAACTTAGCCTTTTTGGATCGTGGTTACTGTAGGATAACCCCTTAATTGCATAGTTCGCATTTATCTTCATATAAATATTATTTCTTATGCATTACGCACTAGTTTATGTCAGTTACGATAGTTAAGTTAGTTAATGTTCAAGTACAGTTCCAGTTACTTCAAATCAAGTCTATACTCTGTAAATCTTATATTAATAAACAGTTTTTATTGAATTACAAAAAAAAAATATGAAACATAATAAAAATAAAAAAGTAGGCGAAGTTCAGTTAGTCTTACGACTATTAACTGCTCTTCCACTTAACCTACAACTAATAACACAGCCCAACAAAATACAATTTTTGGTTTGGTGTCGGAAAAGTCAGAACTGGTTTTGGATATTTTTGATGTGCTGATTCCAAAACAGCCTCTTTTTTTCGTAGCAGCTCCAGTTTTTGAAATACAGGCTAATTAATTTATTTCTGATAAAAAATAATATTAAAATAATTATTCTATTATTATTACCATTACAATGATATTATTTTGTTATTATTATCATTATTATGATATCAGAGGCCATAATTAAAACTTTGTACCTAAAATTAGAATCTGATTAGCCAACTTTATCACGGGTGTTGAAAAAATAATATATCTGAGAAAATAAAAGCGAATCGAAAAATAAGTAAACCATACCATTAGGAAAGGTCTAAATTAATACCACAAAAAGAATCAACCCTTCGTTTTAACCCTTTATAAATTGTCACCCCTTTCAGAAAAGTATTTTTTTAATAACATAAATCTTGATTTTTGACAAAGTTTGCCTTAAGCCATCAGGGCCGGATTACCGCCTAGGCAAACTAGGCAGTTGCTTGGGGCCCCTCAAGGATTCGGGGCCGCTTTTTGTTTTCCGATTATCTTACACAAAAATAAACATTTGCGATCCTCTGCAATTTTAATTTATCTAGAAAAGTTAATAAACAAGGTGGTTTGATTTGAAAAAAAGCTCAATTATGTGCCAATAATGTTAAGTCTACATTTACGTCAGTTTTTGAAAAATCAATACTACATTTGAGCTTTGAAAATGGAAATTATTGGTTTTGATAGTGATTATCTACAAAATTAAATAATTAATGTGCTTTGATTTTTTTTTTAATATTAAAACTTAATTATTCCACAATAATGCTGTTAAAGTTGTAAGTCTGTATTTAAGTCAGTTTTTGAAAAATTAATACTTTTTCGATTTTTGAGATTTAAAAATGATCGTTCTTGGGTTTAATTTTGATTATCTAGAAGACTAAATAATTAACCTTGTTTGATTGTTTTATATAATATTAAAGCCCAATAATAATAATAATAATAATAATTCTTTATTGTCATGTATGTCACGAGATAAACAGTACAACGTTGAAATAAAATAAAATAAAAAAATGTGTTACAGTTTCAGGATGTGTGCCAATGATTAAGATGGTTTAAAAAAATTAATACTTTTCATTTGAACTGAGCATTAAAAATCGCAATTTTTGGATTTGATGGTGATTATCTAGAAAACTAAATAATTAACACTCTTTAATTTTTTAAAATTAAAGTCCAATTATTCGCCAATAATGCTGTTCAAGTTGGAAGTTTGTATTTAAGACAAATTGAATAATTTATTTTTTATTTGTGAAAGTTGAAACTTGAAAATTTTGGATTTGATGATTATCTGAAAGACTTGGTCCTTAACGGACATGGTCATCTCAGACGCGTTTCGAGATTTATGATGAGAGATAAATCTCGAAACGCGTCTGCAGATGGCTATTTACTTAATTTTTACATATTTTAGGGTTCAGTTTTATAGTTTAAAGTTTTCAAATTCAAGTTAGTTTTATTTTTCAAGTTAGTCCTGTGGGTAGAAATAAGGGATCTTAAACCAATGTTATTTCACTAAGTACTTAGTACTAGTAATAACGCAAATTTCTTTTGTATCATTCAATATCCGGCGTGGCACTAGCCAGGGAAGTAGTTGTTTCAACAAGTTATTTGTTTATAGTCTTAGTAAGACTTAATTTTGCTTGCAGAGCTACGAACAGGTTGAATATTTATATATTCAGGCTATATTTCGTTTTTTTGAATTTATATAACATTACACATTATTTATTATACCACAATTTTGATTTCTTTCATATATGCGATTAGTTTTTCGTAAATGAATTTATTTCTTGATCCTAGTATACACTTATACCTAAACGGCGACGCTAATTTGGGAGAAATTGCTTTAAAAAGGATCTTCCTTTGATTAAAATATCTGGGACATATCATTATTAAATGTTCGAGAGTATCTGACTCCCCACAAATCACAATCACAAAAAGGGTTATCTGTTTGATTTATTTATTTATATATCATGAGGCACGCAGTCAAAACCTTACTAAGGTCAAAGAAAGAGGTCATTGAGTAAAATTTAGAATTGAAGCCTTCTAGGAATTCATCTACTAAGGAATTAACTGCGTCGCTGGTTGGACCGGTTAATGAAGGACTCATTCGCAGTAATCCTGGCGTTTTTTAGAGCAATATTGTACCGTCGTTTATATTTTATGTAAATTGCTTTTACGTTTGGTATCTTACACTAGCTTCCTTCATTAAGGCTAGGGTATTTCTCATTTCCCGTAAGGAATCATTAAACCACATTATTCTGTTTTTATCCGAGGACCTAAACTTTTTCTTAGGAAAACAGAGAAGAATGTAACTGTGAATAAAATTTATGGACGTATCAAATTTGTGTTCAGTGTCAGTAGTAGTGAGACTAATAAAACCAAAGTCCGTAGCTTCGATTAAATTATAAAGTTGAATTTTACCCGACTGTGTCTGTCGGTCGTATAATGCGAGTTTTGATCGTACTTGGCACTTTTTCAATGTTAGTTTGTGTACGATGCGACGATGTGATTAATTACTCTTCACTGGTAAAGAGACCGTCGCGGATTATTGTGCGGGCGAATAAATGATAAAGTACACTTAAATGAACTTGTATTCACCGTAATAATAAAAATATACACATAAGATTTGTGTTTAACAATTTGCTAGCTTAATGTCTAACATGAGAATGAATTTATAATAATGCTATTTTCCTCAAAAACAATTTAGTGGTGGGGTTTCTGCAAACCATCCCCTTTCTGGAAGATCGCCGCTACCTGACCGGGCGAAGCGAGCGTGGTATCCAGATGTAAGGATTTACAAAACGCACAATGGGCAATAAAATTGAAATTAGAAGAAACGTTTAGAAAAGGAATATTTACACAGCTTAAAAATAACCAAAGTACTACGTTACACATATTTTTCTATTAAGAACTAAACATGCCGGCCACCTTGAAAGGCCAAAGTCTTTCAACAAATAATTTTACAACTTAATATGACGCACAAATGTTTTATTCAACATCATCTGTTGGTAAAACGCACAACTTGGTCACAGCTCTCTTGACACTGCCGTTCACTGTTTTCACCGTCACTACACGTATGATGTCATCAGCGCCTGGGTGTACCTCTATGATTCTTCCTAATGTCCATTTCAGCGGTGGCTGCTTATCGTCACGGAGTAAAACCATTGATCCAATTGTGATGTTTGTGGATGTACTATTCCACTTTTGGCGGATCTGAAGATCATTTAAATACTCTCTGGACCAACGCCTCCATAAATGCTGGACAATATTTTGCATGTGTTGATATCTCGACAGTCTATTAATTTGAATATCTGTGACATTTGGATCAGGAACTGTCGTAATTGGTCGTCCGATTAGAAAATGTGAGGGAGTTAAAGGTTGCAAATCATTTGGGTCAGCTGACAATGGGGTTAAAGGTCCAGAGTTTAGAATTGCTTCAATTTGAGTCAATATTGTATGTAGCTCATCGTAAGTTAGCAATGCGTTTCCTATAAACTTGTATAAATGACTCGTAACACATTTTACTCCCGACTCCCACTAGCCACCGAAATGTGGCGATCTTGGAGGAATGAATTTCCAATTAATGTTTTCTGATTGTGTAAAGTCATTTATTTTGTTTTGTACTAATTGATTTGACATAAATTTTGACAGGTCTTTAAGTAGTGATTTAGCCCCAACAAAATTAGTGCCATTATCAGAGTATATGTTTTGTGGTAAGCCTCGTCTGGATGTGAATCTACGTAATGTAGCAATAAAGGCTTCTGCTGTTAAATCACACACAAGCTCCAGATGTATACATTTGGTCACCAAACAGACGAATATACAAATATATGATTTGTTTGTACTAATCTTGCGCCCGTTACTAGATTTTACTAAAATGGGACCTGCATAATCTACACCACAATTAAAAAATGGGGGTGCAGGGTTTATTCTGTTAGAGGGCAAATTTCCCATTGTAGGGTTATTACTACGGGGGGAATAACGGAAACATTGAACACATGAACGGGTTACCTTACGACATGCGTTACGGCCTGAAGGTATCCAGTATTTACGGCGTAAATGTGCTAGCAAGTTTGACGGTCCACAGTGTAACAATCGTCTATGTTCAGATTGTATGATTAATGTTGTTAACCAATGACACGAAGGGAGAATAATTTGATGCCTTTGATTAAATGGTATATTAGCATGTTTTAATCGTCCACCAACCCTGAGTATATTATGCTCATCTATAAACGGTTTCAATGTTTTGAGGTTACTCTTTACATGAACATCTTTGTTAGCAATCAAATTATTAATTTCAGTTGAATAAATTTCATGTTGAGTTTGTCTAATAATAAGCAAAGTAGCTTCTTGAATTTCTATTGACGTTAATGGAGTGGTTTTTTTTATTATTGCGATGCTTACAATTATGAATAAAACGCAAACAATAAGCAATTACCCTCTGTATTTTGATGAATGATGAAAATTTAGGAATTATGTCAGTCTTGTTAGTGGCTATTAAGCAGATGTTTGCCATCTTTCGTTCTAAATCAATATCATTATTAAAACGCTCCATTGAAATTGGCCATTGCTCATGAGATGAATGTAACCAAGTCGGACCAAACCACCATTTAGAGCAGGATGCTAAGGTCTCAGGAGTCGTTCCGCGTGTAATTAAGTCAGCCGGGTTATCATGTGTATTGACATGATGCCAATGTGACTGCGCGCTCTTACTTTGAATACTAGCCACTCTGTTTGCAACAAATGTTTTCCATTTACTAGATGGTGAGTATATCCAATTTAGCACAATTGTTGAGTCAGTCCAATAATACTCTGAATTGAATGTTATATCAAATGCTGATTTTACCCTTTCAACTAATTTAGACAGAAGTACAGCGGCACATAGCTCCAGTCTAGGTATTGTCAGCTTTTGAAGTGGAGCGACTTTAGACTTTGAAAATATTAGTTGTATAGATGACTGCATAGAAGAATTAGTTGTTTTAATATAAACACATGCTCCATACGCATGTTCGGAGGCATCACAGAATCCATAAATCTCGATGTGTTCATAACCCTTTGCAACAGCATGGCGCTTTATTTTTATTTGATTAATATGCCTTAAATCATTTATGAATGTTAAAAATTCTGTATGCAAATCACTTGGTAATGATTCGTCCCAATGTACCTTTTGTTGCCATAATTTCTGCATGATTATTTTTGCCACAATTATTACTGGACTTATTAAACCAAGTGGATCATAAATTTTAGCAATAGTTGATAATATCGAACGCTTGGTAACTTTGAAATTTATGTTGGCATTTGAAGTGAAATTAAGCTCATCAGATTGTGGATCCCATAATACTCCTAATGTTTTATATTTTACTGGATCGCCTAATTGATTTACAGCATTGTTGGTTTGATTGATCGGAATGACTGAGCAATGATTTGACACCCACTTCCTAAGATTAAATTGAGCACTACTTAATATTTCAGTAATTTCTGACTTTAACTTTAATAATTCGGCAATTGATTCTGCTCCCGTTAACAAGTCGTCAACATAAAAATCCCTTTTAATGATTAAACTGACATCTGGATTAGTTGTTTGATTGTCAATTGCTAATTGATGAAGGCAACGTGTCGCGAGATAAGGGGCAGAAGCTGTACCATATGTTACAGTATTAAGTTCAAAACATTCAACTTGCGATTGAGGAGATTTTCTCCATAGCACACGTTGTAATGAACGCTGTTCGGAATCTACTAATATCTGCCGATACATCTTTTCGATATCTGCCGTTATAACAAACGTATGTTTGCGGAATCTAATTAAAATTGAGGTTAGATCTTGTTGTACTGTAGGGCCTACTAATTGCAAATCATTAAACGATTGTAAATTGCCTTGTTTCACAGAACCATCAAAAACAACTCTCACTTTGGTGGTTGTACTAGATGGTTTGATTACTGGATGATGAGGTAAATAATTTATAGGAGTTAAATTAGAACATTCCTCTACCCTAGACATATGTCCTAACCTTTCATACTCATTCATAAATTCAGTGTATTCATGTTTCAAATTATCGTCTTTATTCAATTTTATTTCTAACGTTCTAAATCTACTTTCAGCAATATTTTTTGTATATGTTAGATCGACATTTGTTTGTTGTTTAAGGGGAATATTTACAATAAACCTACCATCTTCAGCACGTTTTGTTGTTTTATTAAAATGGAGTTCACATTCTTGCTCATCAATACTGTATTCTCGTTTATCATATGTACCCTCTATTTCCCAGAATTTTTCTATTTGTTCATTAAGTTCCGACTCGCAACATAAATTACTAGAAATTAGTGATGTATTTTTATATTTATGCGGAATAATTCCTGCTACAATCCATCCCAATTTTGTTTTATGTAAAAATGGCAAGTTTCTCCCCAAATTTATTTGTCTTTGACAAATTAATGACCAAAATATTGTTGAACCTAATAGCATATCAATTCTGCCGGACTTGTTAAAATGTGGATCTGCCAATGGAACATTTTTTGGTATTTTTACATTGTTTAAACTAAAAGAAAATGCTGGAAGATTACCCGTTATTACCCGTTATATTTTCAAGTATTAAACAGGATCGAGTAGTTTTGCAGGACGAATTAATAGATTGCAAATTTAATTTAACCTTTTCCGAAATTTTAGTTGAATACCCCTTGTATTAATAAATTTACCTTTGAAGGTGATATACCCAATTTTTGTACAAAATCTGAAGTTACAAAATTTGTTTGTGATCCGGAATCTAGTAGAACACGGCAATCGAATAATTTTCCACAACTGCCTGATATTTTTACAACGGCAGTTGCTAACAGTGTCTGATAATTAATCAATGTTGTATGATATGAAGTTGATGCGATAGGGTAATTTTCAACACTTTCAGCAATGGAAGATTCAAAATGGAGTAGAGTGTTATGTCTTTTGTTGCACGTTTTACATGTGGAAAGACCGCGGCAATTTTTCAATGAATGGTTGTTCCTTAAACAATTAATACAAAGACGAAGTTGCTTAACACGATTAAAACGGTTGTTGATGTCTAAATTTAAAAATTGTTCACAATTGTTAATAGAGTGATTGCCTTGGCAATTAACACAGTTTATTTTATTTGTGGAGACATTGCTACTACCAATTTTGGAATAAACTGTTTTTTAGTTTGACTTGTAGTGGGAATTGCATTTTTCTTAAAATGAACAGTGTCTAACAAATCGCATTTATGTTTTAAAAATTCACATAACTCATCAAATTTTGGCTTTGCGATTGGTTGCACCTTGGATTCCCAATCGCGACGTGTTGAATAATCTAATTTTGATTTAATTAAGTAATTTAGCAAAGTATCCCAATATTCTACGGGTTCATCTAAACATTTTAATGCGCGAATATTTACAATTATGCTGTCATGTAACAGCCTGAGATTAGTTTTATCTTCTTTATTAACTTTATTTAATTCAAATAACGCTTCTACGTGCTTATTAATTGCTAATTTCTTATTTCCAAAACGATTTTTCAATAGTTCCCAAGCTGTAGTATAATTTGCGGAAGTTATTTCTAACGATTGAATAGGTTTTAAGGCGTCATCTCTCAAACACGATCTTAAATAATGAAATTTCTGCAGACTGTCTAAACTATCATTACTGTGAACTAATGAATTAAATGTGTCGTAAAATTGCATCCAGTGTTCATATGAACCGCTAAAATTAGGTAACTCTAATGTAGGTAATCTAATATTAATTAACGAATTTGTCTGCTGCGGATTAATATTGGATACATCTGAAACTTGCTTATGTTTAATTAAATACATTTCTAAATTGCTTTTAATATCAAAATAATCATTTTGAAATGACTCCCATACAGACGTAAGCTCTTCAGTTATACCTTCAATTTGTTGGATTTGTTCCATTATATCATCAAATTGTGTTAAATAAGGAATAAGCGTTTTCAGTCTCGATTCAATTATTTGTATAGTTTTTCCATTACTTTCGCTAGATATAAGTTGTGCATATGCATTTCTTATTCTGTTTAAATTTCCTACAATAGTAAGGCGTTTGTTCAATAAACTATCTATATTTTTATTAGGCATGTAAATTAATTAATTTACAAAATGACTCAAACGAAACAATTCAAATGATATGTGAGGGATGTGTATTGTGTAGGAATCGGACTCACCAAATTTAAATTGTTCGATTATTTTCGGACTTCGTGGATCACAGGGCCTGGTTACCGCTCGATGCGCTGCCGTAGTCGAAAGGAATCCTAGTGGTCACCTTAGATTGCTGCCTCAAATAGACGTGGTGTCGTCGCTGATGAGGGATCTTCGGGGACACTGTTATGTATCGATGCCAAATGTACGATGCGACGATGTGATTAATTACTCTTCACTGGTAAAGAGACCGTCGCGGATTATTGTGCGGGCGAATAAATGATAAAGTACACTTAAATGAACTTGTATTCACCGTAATAATAAAAATATACATTTGCACATAAGATTTGTGTTTAACAATTTGCTAGCTTAACGTCTAACATGAGAATGAATTTATAATAATGCTATTTTCCTCAAAAACAATTTTGCCCTTCCATTAATGAGGACCGTAGTGGTGGGGTTTCTGCAAACCATCCCCTTTCTGGAAGATCGCCGCTACCTGACCGGGCGAGGCGAGAGTGGTATCCAGATGTAAGGATTTACAAAACGCACAATGGGCAATAAAATTGAAATTAGAAGAAACGTTTAGAAAAGGAATATTTACACAGCTTAAAAATAACCAAAGTACTACGTTACACATATTTTTCTATTAAGAACTAAACAGTTTGAATATGGAGTCCAATGTGATCGGATAAGCCAGAATCTAGTGGTTAAACTGATAAATCTCGTATGTTCGAAAACATATTATCCTGGCAGTTATTATACCTGGTATTAAGTTTGACAAAACCATACAAACCAAACGAAGACAAAATGTCACACAGGTGGGTTGTTCGGGAATCATCGCTGGTAAATTTTACGTTAAAGTCGCCTACAAGAAGTATGTTCTTTCGGGTACTTAAACTGTCCAACAGATTACCTAAAACAGTGATAAAAGTGTTAAAATTTCCTTTTCGGCTAGGAGCGGACTTATGGGTAATGGGTAATCCGTTAAGTCCGCTCCTAGCCGAAATTTACATGTCACATTTAGAGTCCATTATAGAAAAACATAACTTATTTAAAAATTGTTTATACTGGCACAGATATGTAGATGACATTTTAGTCTGCTTCAAAGGCACTAATAGACAATTACAAACATTTTTAAAATGTATCAATAATATAGATAGCAACATTAAATTCACCTTGGAAGTAGAGACAGATAAGTCAATTAATTTCCTGGACTTAACGATTACCCGTGTGAACAACAAACATACATTCAACATCTTCCACAAACCAACCCACACCGATACCACGATCCACATGGATTCCTTTCACCCGAAGTCCCATAAATTTGCTGCATATAATTCAATGATCCACCGTTTAATCCACACGCCCATTTCAACAAGTGACTTCAACACCGAATTCATACGTATTTGCACCATCGCAGAAAATAATGGTTTCCAAGTCTCATCTATCAAAAATCTCCTGCATAAAAAAACAACAACAACAAATCACCTCCCTCATCTTTCCCCAACCCCACAATAACCCCCGTACCCCATATGCATCCATAGTATATTTGGGAAACCTATCGGAAAATGTTGGGAAAACTCTAAATAAATTAAACATCACCACATCATTCAAAACCAATAACCCCCTCTCAAAGTTCATCAATAATGCAAAAGATAAAACAGACAGAAATAAGGAATCAGGTGTATACTTACTCACCTGTGGAGACTGCCCTAAAGTTTACGTTGGACAAACTGGACGAAGTTTTGAACAAAGGATAAAAGAGCACAAAAATTGTTTTATTCAAGGAAAATCTAACTCCACCTATGCCGATCATCTAACAGAACACTGCCATTCATTTAATGATAATTTTAAAATCCTCCATAAACAAAATAAAAGCCTAAAACTAAATCTACTAGAGTCAATGGAAATCAACAGATTCAATAAACGCGGTGTTCTGTTAAATGACCAAATCGACGTCAATAATTCGCCTTTACTTAACATCACATAAGTGAATAATATGTATATGTATATGTATGTATGTAGCGTGTATTTGTAGTTTAGTTTCCGTTTTTTATCATGTTTTTAGTCATCTCTACAATAATTCATTTATTATAACGCAAATTTTAATTTTAATTCTGATTTCAACGCATTAATACAACACCCCCCCCCCCCCCCACCCTCAACGTTTCTTCCCAATT
Organism: Ocypus olens; assembly: GCA_910593695.2. Lineage (NCBI taxonomy): Eukaryota > Metazoa > Arthropoda > Insecta > Coleoptera > Staphylinidae > Ocypus > Ocypus olens. Next base: position 17,697,238 of record OU343052.1, on the reverse strand, counting down.
TTTTTTTTTTTTTTTTAGTATATAAGCGGTAATTGTAAAATGTATAACCATTATTTTTCATCTACCTGATGAAGCCACTGTGTGGTGAAACAATTGTTGTAGAACAATAAAGATAATTTGAAACCATACACTGTGTTAGTGTTTTATTAAATAATATTAAATATTGATTTGTTTGCCTGGTCCTCTTCACTAGGTTCATTTGTTCCCCGGCCGGCTCGTTTAAAAATATATCTGTCGACGATGACTTCTCTCGGCCGTTATTAGTGTCCGTCATTTTATCATAGTGTTGAAAATCAACACCAATTTTGAATGCTGTACTAGATGCATTTAGCGCAATTTTTTCACAAATTAATTCTCCCTGCCCCGTTATGATTTGAATATGATCACGCATATAGTACAATCGCCCAGAGGTGACAGTGACTCATCGCTCCATGTTGCTTGAATTAAGTTTCTAGCAAACGTATGTCCATAAAATAATTCGATTCAGTCTAAGCGGGAAATTTAAAAATTCTCGAGCGTGCAAATATTTTCCCGACGAAACTTTGCGAGTGTATTTTTCGGCAATCGGTAAAGAGAACAGGAAATTTATCATTAAATTTAACCTTTTTATAAATGAAATGGATACAATCAATTTTGCTCTTAACTAAATCGAAATCGTAGACGGTCAAAACCAGATACAAGTACCTGAATTTTAAGGTTAGAATAGATGAATGGGAAAGGCATACGTTGCACAAAAAAACCCGCGAACCGTCACTGCACTGAGCCCTTGAATTTACATATCGATATACAGTCATGCTCACATAAATCTAGTACAAGCAATTTAGATCTAGTTACCCAATTATCTAAAATTGTTTATTGTACAACGGACTTTTTATTAAGTACAAAATAAAAGAAATAAAGGCAACTAATATTTGATTGCTCCACCATTTGCGTCAATTACAGCCCTTAATCTCCTCGGCATCGACAATATAAGATTTCGAAAGTAGTCTGGCTGTTCTATTGAAGTTTCCCATGTTTAGTCAATTATTCCCCACAGTTCATTTACGTTGCTGAACCTCATACGTGGCATACGCTTCGCCATCTCAGCTCATACGTTTTCTATAGGGTTCATGTCTGCGCTTTTGGAAACCCACTGCAAAACTTCTACATTATTTTGTTGAAACCAGTCGGTAACTATGTGTGCTGTATGAATAGGGGAATAATCATGTTGAAAAATGAAATTATTTCTGGGATATACTTGTTGCACAGACGGTAACATCACATTATCTAAAATATTAACATAGTTTATTGAATTAAACCTTCCGTCATTTTTCCAACACATTCCAGTATTATGATAACTGATCCACCCCCATATGTTCATTGAAAATCTCCCTTGCTTATCACTATTATTTAAATATCGTTCTTCATAGGTTGAAAGGTTTTTTCATCAGAAAAGACCACATTTTGCCAAAAATCTGGTTCATAATTAATATGATTTAAGGCATACAGTAATCTCGCCTGCTTCCTTTCTTCACAAAATTTAATTTTTTTCGCTGCAACCCGGCATCTTAATTCGCTTTCTTTTATTCTTCGATTTGCGAAATGCGTTTCTAGAACAGCCTTTTCTCGCAGACTCGAATGGATGTACTCTCAAATATTCCACTAAATTGTTATCTTGCTCCTGCGTGATAATCCTTACAAAGCCAGTCCCCCCGTTTCCGATCCACACTTCATTCATTTTCCCACCTTTTCCCACCTTTTCTTTACGTTCAATTCCGTGGATTTATTTATATGCATCACTTCTGCCACTTGCCTGATGGTGTACCCTTCTTCCAGCTTGGCTACAATGCGCATTTTTTCGATATTATTAAGTTTTCTTGCCATACTACGTATATTTTTAAAATAATTCGAAAATGCTACCTGACGTATTGACAAATGTCAATTTGACTGAATCAGTATAAATCTAGACACCTTGTCTACAGAGGTGGGTATAAATTACACGAATCTAATATGTCTGTACTAGATTTATGTGACCATGACTGTACGTTTCGTATTTCATTTCGTTTTTCTTAAGCATGCGAACGAGTATAAATATTTATCCAGCCGCGATTATTAGATCGAAAAAGTATGAGTCACTGTCACCTCTGCGCGATTGTACTATATCTTCTACAATGTAGCGGTTCTGAATGGGCTTTATTTATAAAATCCATGCTTTTTTGGTTCGGCTTCGATTTTTAAATTAGTTTTATCGCCAGTTCCAACGATGTTTTGGTTTTTATTTTGTGGCTTGCGCGAGCGCCGCTTATTATTTACGACTAAAGTGAAATCATTCACAGGTGTTTTTTGGCTGATTGTATCCACACAGTTTGTCGCCTTTTTGTGACTGTTTACATTGGACAGCTGTTTGCCGTTAGTTTTGTTTTCCGATGGTTGAGCTGTGGAGGATGTGTATTGCCACAAGAAGCACCGCCATCTTCAATTTTGTTATTGTCCGTAACGCAGTTAATACCGTCGTTAATGGTAGGGTAGTAATTACATCACTCACCAATACTGCTCGACGACGCTTGGATAGTTTAGCTATTAAGTCCTTTGCTGAATTTGTGTCATTGCCACCTTCAGACATGTTATGTACTAATTGAATTGGCGGAAGGACTGTAACCTCACGACGAAGTTTCTTGTTTTCGGCTACCAGATGCTGAATTTTCTAGTTATTTAGCTTAAGCTCGCTTACCAGATCTCTTAGGTTTATGTACGCTTCCATTTTGAAGTTGATGATTTCCTCCGTTTGGTCCACTCAGGGCCGCGCCAAGGTATGTTGCCGCCGGGGTGCATGGCATTGTAAAAACCAATAAGATTTGGTAGGCGCCAAGCTAAGAGGGCTGTTAGCATTGATGCTTCGGGCTAATGACCGGCGCTTCTTAACGGTAGGGTATAGGCTCTATTCTGTTGTTGGGAAAACGTAATTTTTAGTCATTTGCTATTTAAATTTATTTACGTCGTAAATGTATGTTACTCTGAAATGTATGAACAATATATAAATGTTTAAAAAAAAATTTTTTGTCCATTAATAAAAAAGTTAGATTTATGTTAGTAATCAGAAAAAATATAGCAATTATAGAATTTTTTTTTTCAATAGTTAATTGTCATAGTATTTCATAGGTCGTTGTATATTTTCATGAATATTGAGTGAAAAATATAGGAGAAATACAGTGTTATGTGTTGTAATGTATGGAAATAAATGAGTCATCTCTCATTTTTGCTAATATCTCTACCAGAATATAAAAAAAAATGTTAGAGATACCTTGAAAATGTTAGCAGCTTTTTTCTGAGACCAAGTTCATGAAAATTGCATAATTAATAAGAGCAATAATAAACATACAAATTTTCGTTTTTTTCGGAATTACTAGGACTGCAGTAGAGAAAGATAGACACAATTTACGCTTTCGTCCCGACATCGGCCGAATAATACATCTGGCAAAATACATCTGGAGACTATTTTCAGTGGGGATAGACGGAATTTAAACGAATAATCGAGATCACCTAAAAACGCATCGGCACGGAAAACGAAAAAAATACATGACTGTGTTTACCGCAACACTCGGCCGGATAGGAATTTTAATGGGGTAGTTTTACAGCGGTCGGACCTTTTCGCCTGCTTTTTTATTAGTAATAATAATAATTTATTGGTGCTATTAACGGAGCGTCTTACACAGGTCATAAAAGGTATAAAAATTAACGATGATGGCACAACATATGAACTTAAAAATTAAAAATTAAAAATTAAAAATTAAAAATTAAAAATTAAAAATTAAAAATTAAAAATTAAAAATTAAAAATTAAAAATTAAAAATTAAAAATTAAAAATTAAAAATTAAAAATTAAAAATTAAAAATTAAAAATTAAAAATTAAAAATTAAAAATTGAAAATTAAAAATTAAAAATTTAAAATTTAAAATTAAAAATTAAAAATTAAAAATTAAAAATTAAAAATTAAAAATTAAAAATTAAGTACTATTTTTTAATTTTCATGGCAACCTTTATTTTCGCGAATATTATCATTTGTATTTTATTATTTATTTCGGGTTTTTACTCTAAAATGATCAGGGAAGATAATATTCCGATATAAAAAAAATTAACAGTGAAAATCCTATGTTCTATTTTGTTCCACTACTGACTATACCCTGTATATATTTCTGATAATTCCTGACCCATTCAATTGGTAATAAATATTCAATTGGTTGCACATAGGAATCTTTTGGTATTTTTACTTTCTCCGTTACGAAGCACGAGAAAGTATTGTGATCGTGATTTTTTTTTTCAAAAAATTTTTTTACGGAAATATCCGTTTTGGGGTCCCTAGATGCCATTTCAACAATTTCTGGAAAAAAAAAATTGTGTCTGTGTGTGTGTGTGTCTGTCTGTCTCTGTGTGTGTGTGTGTGTGTGTGTGTGTGTGTGTGTGTCTGTCTGTCTGTGTGCGCTGTATCTCAAAAACTAATAGAGCAATTGATATGAAACTTTCAACATACGTCTTATTTGATAATCTGAAGAACTGAAAAGTTTTTGGTAAAATTTCGTACACCGAAAGTGGGTGTTTACCTTAACTGTTTTTTGTTTTTTGCCAATATTTTCTTAAATATGAAAAATATCACAAAAACATTTAAACAAACATTGAAGACAACAAAGAAATGAACATCTTTTGCTTGAAAATATTTTTCATAAAATCATTGCTATTCGAGAAAAAAATTTATTAATTTTTTTTAACTTTTGGTTTATAATTATGAAACGATGATAGTTACAGCAAATTTGTGTGAATAATAATTGTAGAGAATAGCAAAATGAACAACTTCTAAAGAATAATTTTTTTTCGAAATCTCGTTAGTTTTTGAGTAAACCGAGTTTTTGAATTTGAAGTATATTTTTTCCGTTTCATAATTTTGACGTTTTAAACGTCAGTTTCATCCAAGTTTACGCAACGCTCGATGTACATTTAAAATATGATTTCAATTGAAAATGAACCATGAAAACGTAAATATAAATTATATTATCTTGTCGGAGAAAGTAACATGATGGCCACATCACCATTTTTTTGTAAAATATTGATATTGGAATAGATTTAAATCTACTGCAGATTTTGGAACACGGTTGGAAGAAAGAATACTTATACCAGCTGGATACATGACATCTATAACTTGATTTGCTGTCTTGAAAAATTATCCAAATGTTCTTGTTCCTCAATTTTTTTAGCAAATGTAATTTTACATTTATTATAGAACGATGATGATGAATGATGTCACAATCTGTAAATGCATGTAAAAACAGCACGTGCTCTCTTTACATTTAGGCATTTTATTGAGACAGGCTTACAAATAGACCATTTGTGGCATTTTACTTCTGGGTGATTTTAGAAAATAATTGTCTTGTTCTTCTGGTGTCAAAGCTATTAATAAAAACAACCCGCTTATATCTTTGACTGCAGTATTATAAAGAATATTAAATTATGCAACACTAAAAATACCGGGTATAAGCACTACGGCAAATTTTCACTTCTGTCAAAGCTAAGACTAGTTTATTTTAAACTGATAGTTTCAACTTTTTATTGCTAAGGTAACTCGCTTCTATTATTTTTTTTGTCAAAGTGTTGCGAGATTGTAATAATAACCGATTAGTTATAAAATTATTTGACGTTTCTTTTTGGTTATGTCATAGTTACACAGCTTACTTCTTCAAAATTGAATTTATAAATTTCATAAATATTACTTCCATTACATTCTTCTAAAATCGAGCGATATTCTTCCGAATATCCCACATGCATCAATTTTTGCGATTGCAATCGGTCGTCTTTGACTCGTGCCGACTGCGAATGCAAAAACGCACTCATGTTAACAAGTTTAAGTTTAAATTAAAAAGTTTTTACTTCTAAAATTAACTCAAAATGGTGCATTTGACTGAACAAGAAATAATAGTTATGAATGATGATGGAATATGGCGATAGGCTAAGAGGAATCATGCGATTTGTTCAATCAATAACACCACGAAAGAGTTAAAATTTCAAAATCCACAGTAAGAGCTCTGCAAAAGTTGCTCGTCAAACACTAGTAACGTCACAATATTTTTGAGCACGTCAAAAAGTGCGCAATAATGAACAAAAATCGACCTGCTAAGCTGTTATGAATTTTTTTCTGAACTTTTTCACCATTCTGTATATAAATATCCATATTTAAAATAAAATAGAGTGTTTACTAATAATTGCTAATTATTTAATCAAATAAGTATAGTCAGTATTGCGATTATTTAAACTATTACATATACACTCCTCAATGGTGTTGCAGGTAATCAAACCCAACCCTCGTTCATTGTAAATTTCCCTTTTTTTGGTATTCTCGAAATTCGATATGGGTGATTAACACCCTGGAGTTCTCTGGGGTGGGCCGCCGGAGGGCTTGGTGACAAATTCTTGCGGACCTGTCATTTTTAGCGGCTCTTCGGGCGTTTCCGCCGCGCAGTTGAAAAAGGAAAGAACAGTCGCGGTATGCACTATCGCCGCCTAGCGAGAATGAGTGGAACATTTTAACCAATACCCTACCCTTAAAGCGTGCCGCCCTCAAGACCTGCCGCCCGGGTTCTGGGCACCCCTAACACCTCCGCTTGGCGCGGCCCTGGGTCCACTGGTCCATAGGTAGTGAGGTTAACTTTTCGCATACAGCTAATGTGGTACAGCACACCACAAGTTGCACATTGAGTTCGGGATTTGGCCACCGAACCACAAGCACAATTTTTCTTGTTAATTTCAATATTTTTCGCGTTTACTTTCGCACTCACAATTACACTACCGTCGTTCATAGTCGCCATCTTAATACCGCATATAGCGAACGCAAGAATATTTCATTGCAAAACGACTATGTATAGGGTGGGCTAAATTTGATGTTTGTATAGGGGATCTCGATATCTATAATAGATTTAGAAAAACGGATGGCGCATTCTCGATCTCTTTTTTCGAGAAAAACTCAATGGTGAAAACTAAATTTATTTATCTTCTTTTGTTTTCGAGTTATAGCCAAAAAGTCAATTTTTTCCATTTTTGATATATTGAAATATCTCAGTAGTTTATCATTTGACAATAATGAAAATTTTGAAAAGAATAAAATAAGCAGAATTCCGATATCTTCATTATTACGAAAGTTATAACACAAAGTGTTTTTTAAATACAACCTATAGTTGGCTTAGGCCTATTTTATTAGGTTATTTTTTTCTCTTTTCAACGATATACAGGGTGTTTCAAAGCTGTGGGAACGGTGTGCTTATTTCTCCAAGAGTTTTAAACCGTTAAATATTACTTATATTAAAACATTTACAAGCCAAGAAACACTGGGCAAAAAGTATCAAAATTATCGGACCCCACTAACTTCCTGCCTTCCTATACTCGATAAATCTCTAATAACAAAGCATAATTGCCGAATCCATAATCATCCGCTGCCATTTTTTTTCCGAGTGGGTGGGTGGGCGACACGGTCGTAATTGAAAATTGCTTCTGGCGCTTTTCGAACCGGTTTCCATTGCTGCTGAATGAATTTTACGGGCCGATGTGTTTATTCTAATGGGCCATTCTCGAATCATCGTCTATTTTAAAGTAAACGCAGCTTGGAATCGTTCCAATGGATTCTTGGCAAATTGAACCGTTCAATCCTGCATATGGCACCCCAATGTCGTGCATTCTTTTTAATCCGATTCCTCTGTATAAATAAACAATTCACGATTGCGTCGGTGTAATCGACGGGCGCATAACACAAATGGATTTCTGACGTAATGCTAATAATAATGATTGGTTGTGAATATTGATGATGATATACGGGAACAATCATCATACATTATATATATATATATATATATATATATATATATATATATATATAAAACCGAATTTAAGTAACGGGTGTGCGGCTTGGGTCTGGTAGGAAAACTCTTGTTATTTACTGCCAATATTTCGCCGTTTATTTTACAGCTTCATCAGGGCTCTAAGTGAAAACGATCAACACGTGGTATTAGTTAACATAACCTACAATATTTATGTTATACTTACTAAATAGTGAGTTTTTAGTAAAACTAGCAACCGTGAATATTGGAAACATCTTTAAAAAGTTACATAGAAACACAAGGGACAATGATGGATGATGAAAACATTACGCGTGAACAGATTAAAAAACTTGATTAATTAACATGGTAATTGAACCAAGATGGACGCCATATCAGAGATGGAATGTCGGTTTCGGAGAGCCGAAGGAGTTGAATATAGCAACGGAAAAATCGACGTGTCAACGTGCAGCCAACGTCGATGCAGCTACTCCAAAACCGGTACTCCACTCAACAGGGCAACCAACTAGGGAATTTAACAGTAAATTAATTGGTAATACGGAAGCGACATTTCGCAACCGGTGGAGCGAGTTAAAACTAATTTAATTGTCTATTGAATCTACATATTGAATTTCAATCTATGGGAAAGTGTTGAGAGAAAGAACTCTGTAATGGCTGAGAATAACAAAGAGTAACCTTATTTCTTTTTTAAGGAGCCGAACATGTTGACTATTAATTATTGGGTAATAATATGATATTAAATCAACAGAAAATTAATCTGTAACATTATATGTAAAAAAAAAATTATTAAGGAAAATCATTTAAGGAAATTATTTAAGAAAATCATTTAAAAAAAAAAAAATTATTTAAGAGAGTAATTTAAAAAAAATTTAAAGAATTAAATTGAGTGCAGAGCAAGGGTTAAAAAATTAATTTTAATATGATAATGTTATATAAAATGAATTTTGAGAGGTTGGGCCGAAATTGAATTTTGGGAGAATTTGTGAAAATGAGAAACGGTAACAATGGAAACTAATCAGAATCATCCAAGCGTAGCGGCAAGTACTTTTTGCAACTAAGGAGGTACGAGTAAATGGTGCTCAGCCCATCAGTGTCTGTTTTGAAATTCATGACACTTTCGGTGTTAACTATCTCAGACATTTCAAGGAAAAGTCTGCTTTTATAATTAGGTTCTGAGCACAACACACTCGCACCACCAAAGTTGACAGAATGGCCTTCTGTGTTGGCGTGTACAGAGAGTGCGCAAGATGCCTTTTTTAATTTTATGTCGCTTTTGTGTTGGGTGAGTCTGGATCGCAACCACTGTCCCGTCTGACCAATATAAGACTTACTGCAGTCTCCGCAAGGAACAGAGTAAACCACATTGCAACGTTGACCTACTGGTGTCATGTCCTTCATTTTTGAGAAAAGTAATTTAAGGGGTTTGGGATTGTATCTGGCAATGCGAATTTTGTCATTTTTTAAAGTATGAATTAATTTGGAAGTTAACTGGGGGACGTCGATGATTTTTCTGTATTGACGGGGTGTAGGTTGTTCAATTTGATCATTAGGATCAGGAGTAGTACGGACGACCGGATCTGTGATGCCACTGTAGATCAGTTTTTTGACTAACAACGGGGGGTAGCCGTTGTTGATGAATATGGAAGTTAGTTTTATTAAATTTTTGTTCAGTAAGGAAGGATGACAAATGTTTTTTACACGGTTCTTCATGGCAACCAAGATGTTCTTTTTTTGGTTGAAAGGGTGATTGGAGTAATAATTGATGTATCTGCCCGAGGCAGTGGGTTTTTGGTACCAATCTAAAATGATAACATTGTCATCCAAATTGGTACCAAAAACCCACTGCCTCGGGCAGATACATCAATTATTACTCCAATCACCCTTTCAACCAAAAAAAGAACATCTTGGTTGCCATGAAGAACCGTGTAAAAAACATTTGTCATCCTTCCTTACTGAACAAAAATTTAATAAAACTAACTTCCATATTCATCAACAACGGCTACCCCCCGTTGTTAGTCAAAAAACTGATCTACAGTGGCATCACAGATCCGGTCGTCCGTACTACTCCTGATCCTAATGATCAAATTGAACAACCTACACCCCGTCAATACAGAAAAATCATCGACGTCCCCCAGTTAACTTCCAAATTAATTCATACTTTAAAAAATGACAAAATTCGCATTGCCAGATACAATCCCAAACCCCTTAAATTACTTTTCTCAAAAATGAAGGACATGACACCAGTAGGTCAACGTTGCAATGTGGTTTACTCTGTTCCTTGCGGAGACTGCAGTAAGTCTTATATTGGTCAGACGGGACAGTGGTTGCGATCCAGACTCACCCAACACAAAAGCGACATAAAATTAAAAAAGGCATCTTGCGCACTCTCTGTACACGCCAACACAGAAGGCCATTCTGTCAACTTTGGTGGTGCGAGTGTGTTGTGCTCAGAACCTAATTATAAAAGCAGACTTTTCCTTGAAATGTCTGAGATAGTTAACACCGAAAGTGTCATGAATTTCAAAACAGACACTGATGGGCTGAGCACCATTTACTCGTACCTCCTTAGTTGCAAAAAGTACTTGCCGCTACGCTTGGATGATTCTGATTAGTTTCCATTGTTACCGTTTCTCATTTTCACAAATTCTCCCAAAATTCAATTTCGGCCCAACCTCTCAAAATTCATTTTATATAACATTATCATATTAAAATTAATTTTTTAACCCTTGCTCTGCACTCAATTTAATTCTTTAAATTTTTTTTAAATTACTCTCTTAAATAATTTTTTTTTTTTTAAATGATTTTCTTAAATAATTTCCTTAAATGATTTTCCTTAATAATTTTTTTTTTTACATATAATGTTACAGATTAATTTTCTGTTGATTTAATATCATATTATTACCCAATAATTAATAGTCAACATGTTCGGCTCCTTAAAAAAGAAATAAGGTTACTCTTTGTTATTCTCAGCCATTACAGAGTTCTTTCTCTCAACACTTTCCCATAGATTGAAATTCAATATGTAGATTCAATAGACAATTAAATTAGTTTTAACTCGCTCCACCGGTTGCGAAATGTCGCTTCCGTATTACCAATTAATTTACTGTTAAATTCCCTAGTTGGTTGCCCTGTTGAGTGGAGTACCGGTTTTGGAGTAGCTGCATCGACGTTGGCTGCACGTTGACACGTCGATTTTTCCGTTGCTATATTCAACTCCTTCGGCTCTCCGAAACCGACATTCCATCTCTGATATGGCGTCCATCTTGGTTCAATTACCATGTTAATTAATCAAGTTTTTTAATCTGTTCACGCGTAATGTTTTCATCATCCATCATTGTCCCTGGTGTTTCTATGTAACTTTTTAAAGATGTTTCCAATATTCACGGTTGCTAGTTTTACTAAAAACTCACTATTTAGTAAGTATAACATAAATATTGTAGGTTATGTTAACTAATACCACGTGTTGATCGTTTTCACTTAGAGCCCTGATGAAGCTGTAAAATAAACGGCGAAATATTGGCAGTAAATAACAAGAGTTTTCCTACCAGACCCAAGCCGCACACCCGTTACTTAAATTCGGTTTTCTAACTATAACGGCTGTTATACCCCTTCGTTGTATATATATATATATATATATATATATACCGGGTGTGGCACTTAAGACGCCTCGGACCATAGCTCCTTTACGATAAAAGCTATCGAAAAAAATCTAAGAACAAAGTGGTGCATAGTTACCGTCGCTATGTTTCAAAAATATTTCTAATCATCAGTGGCGTGCCGTACTCCAGTGGCGTACCAAACTTATGTTTTTTTAAATGGAATGCCCTATTTTTTATTGCAGATTTGGAAAGTGCTCGACGAGTACTTACTTTTTTATCTAACATGTTATACCCTTCACTTTAGCGGTTTCGCTGTTATAACCCCTTCTTTCAAAATTGCGCCCCATTTTTGAGATTTTTTTGTAGAGAAACTAATTGACGCCGGCGCCTAAATTTTGAATTGAGGTACAGGTTAAGACCTCGTATACCTTCACATAATTTTTTTTCGGGTAATTTATGGAAAAAAAATAATTTTTGATTGATCTTCGCATGTTGTCATTTTTTCCGAAAATTTCAAATGGCACCCCCCTAAAAAAATTACGGCGTTGTACAGCCAAAACTCTAAATTTTTCATTGGTGTAAAAAAAATTACACATTGCATAACAAAATTTCGGAGAAAAAAGGAATTTCATCGCAAATGTCGGGAAACGTTTTCCGTTCCCAAGTGTGCCATGAGAAAACAAATACACAAATACGGTCAACATAATAGTATGTACCTATTTATTCAACATGATATGAAAAATGCAGATAAAGAAAATTTAACAACTTAAACTAAATGTTCGAAATGACGACCTTCCTGCTAGAGGCATAACCGCAACTTTGACTCACAGGCTCTAGACACTGCCCTAAGGACTTCTGGTGATATACCGCGGAAAGCCGCGCGGAATCTCTCCCTCATATCCTCGACAGTAGTTGGTACCGTCCTGTAAACCTCGTCTTTGATATGGCCCCAAAGGAAGAAGTCAAGGAGAGTGAGGTCTGGTGATCTTGGCGGCCACCTCACAGGACCCCCACGACCAATCCAGGAGTCCGGAAACGTTTCATCGAGAAATTCCGGAACGACACAGCTATTATGTGCAGGAGCTCCATCGTGCTGGAAAACTATCTGTCGAAGAGCCGCTAGAGGGACATTTTCCAAGAGATCATCCAAGTCGTCGCGAAGGAACCTCAAATAACTGTTGCCGTTCAGGTGCCCCTCGATGAAATAAGGACCCAAAAGGTGTTCTCCAAGTATGCCTCCCCAAACATTCAGCGACCATCTTTGCTGGTGGTTTATCATTCGCATGGCTTGTGGGTTTTCATCGGCGTAATAATGGTAGTTGTGGCGATTGACATGCCCATTTCTATGGAACGTTACTTCATCAGAAAATAATACGCGCATAAGAAATAATTCCTTCTGCTCAATTTTGTTGATAGCCCACATGCAGAAATCTTGCCTCGCATGAAAATCTTGAGGTTGCAATTCTTGGTGCAGTTGAATCTTAAAGAAACGGAATTTGTACCTTTTAAGAACACGATGTACGGATCGCGTTGAAATATCGTGATTCCTACTAATATCACGGATACTGGTATGAGGATCTTCAATAACTGCCTCCAGAACCTGCAGTTCATTATTTTCGGTAATAACTGCCTTCTTTCTAACTCTCCTTGGCCGTTTCACACTTCCCGTAGTAGTAAATCTCTCCCAACACTTTTTGAAACGCACGTTCATTTGTATGTGCCCTGTGCGGATATCTCGCAGCGTACACTCGTGATGCCAAGAAACAATTCTTGTTACATTCTCCAAGAATAAATATCATGTCAACCATTTCCTCTTGAGTTCGGAACATTTTTAGAACGTTTATCAAAAATGACTTATGGCTGCTACTGACGTCTAATAATTTACTTTGACAATTACCAATCTTTTGTTTTCTCATGGCACACTTGGGAACGGAAAACGTTTCCCGACATTTGCGATGAAATTCCTTTTTTCTCCGAAATTTTGTTATGCAATGTGTAATTTTTTTTACACCAATGAAAAATTTAGAGTTTTGGCTGTACAACGCCGTAATTTTTTTAGGGGGGTGCCATTTGAAATTTTCGGAAAAAATGACAACATGCGAAGATCAATCAAAAATAATTTTTTTTCCATAAATTACCCGAAAAAAAATTATGTGAAGGTATACGAGGTCTTAACCTGTACCTCAATTCAAAATTTAGGCGCCGGCGTCAATTAGTTTCTCTACAAAAAAATCTCAAAAATGGGGCGCAATTTTGAAAGAAGGGGTTATAACAGCGAAACCGCTAAAGTGAAGGGTATAACATGTTAGATAAAAAAATAAGTACTCGTCGAGCACTTTCCAAATCTGCAATAAAAAATAGGGCATTCCATTTAAAAAAACATAAGTTTGGTACGCCACTGGAGTACGGCACGCCACTGATGATTAGAAATATTTTTGAAACATAGCGACGGTAACTATGCACCACTTTGTTCTTAGATTTTTTTCGATAGCTTTTATCGTAAAGGAGCTATGGTCCGAGGCGTCTTAAGTGCCACACCCGGTATATATATATATATATATATATAATTTGTAACTATAAACATTTAGTAATAAGTGGATGATTTGCAATTGTAATTTATTAAAGGGTGCGGTCATATATATTTTTTATAAATTATTAAATCATTTATCATTATGGAATAAGCAATGACTAAACAACAACAAAATTGGTTTGATTTTGAAAGTAATTACTTTTTTAAATTAATATTAACCTCTTCAGGGACAAATTAATTTTCAAATCCTTTAAGAAACAATTGATATCACGCCAGTAGAACCGGACAGGAGGTATCTGCATGGAAATGTGCAACTGTGGCAGCTTTCAGAGCTTGACCAGAGATGGCAGTATTGAGCTAAATCAAATTTGTTTGAAATGTGTTCGTCATTTTTTTCAAATGTACACAAATGTGTTTCTGTCCCTGAAGAGGTTAAAGTACGTTTTATTGATTTTTAGTTGCACACTTGGTAAAACATTTTAAGTAATGAAATGATAAAAGCACTTGAAAAATGTAAAACAATCCAAATGCTTTTATCATTTTATTAATATTAAAGTACTATGAAAATATGAAATTGATCAACACAACGTTTTCGTAGGTAAAAGCTAATTAAAAAATAACATGCAAAACGAGCAAAACAAAAAGATAGTTGGAAAATTAGATAAAATACCGCAAATAACTAATAACTGACAGCATGTACTTCATATATTAACAGCATCTATTAATAAATAATTGTTCGCTCATGATTTATTAAATATCAGATCTCTATTGAATGCACGAATTAAAATTGATTCGATGGGAAGGCTGCTGCGATTTGAACATTGATTGACTTTCCGGGCAGCCATGAGGTCATTAATGCTAATGACTAGCAATCTTTCAATTAGACACTGTTGTCCGTTTAAATGCGCAATATACGTTAAGTGATAACAATCGCCTTAACGAACCAAAGGCGCAAAATGTGCCAAGGGTCAAAATTATGATTTAGCAGTATTTGCGTGGACGTCACTACTGTTTTAATAATTCTGCAGTTATCATGTATTCAGAATGAGTCAAATTATGTTTGTATTCAAACTAAGCTCTGGTGAAATTAGTGATGCTGACTTGCTTGAGGGCATCGGATACCGACGAAGAAATAGAAATGTAAACAAACCAACAACCCCTTGCTCTTGCATCTAACCCGCGAAACCCCTAGAAGAGCACATGTCGTATGGTAAATGTGATATTAATGTAGCGAGACAAGGATGTGGTCGTCTAGAGTGGAGCAGCCACTTGAATGAAATATTGGCGCTCAGCACTATCATACTTATTTGACTTGACTGATTATTAGAATCTTGTGTATGTTTGTAAAAGGGAGGGACCATCTTATCTGAAGTGACGAGAGATATATGTAATTATGTATTTCCGTAGTGTTGGTTGCTATGATGAATTCACTATTCTTGTTATTTGTTGCAAAATTGACGTATAATTTTTTAAAGGAAGTTTTTTGTTATTTTCGATATTTTTCTAAATATGAAAAATAATTTAACAAAAGTTGAACACAATGTAAAAATAAATTAATAAATATTTTTAATTAATTCCCGAATAAACAAAAATTTATAACATTTTGTCAATTCGTTTTGATACAATTATGAAATTGTAATTGTTGCATGAAATTTTAATCAATAATTGCAGAAAACGCCAAAATTAACGATTTATAAGTAATTAGTATTTTACGAAATCTCAACAGGTTTTGTATAAAGTCGATAAATATGAAAACTATCACGAAAAAACCCTACTATAGATAAATCGGAGAAAGTAATGATGGTGGCCACATATTTATTTTTAATACCTAAAAACAAATTTATATAATGACAGTATACCTTACTCTTTTTTACTTAAAAAATAACCATATTTAGTTTTTAACTTGATTCTCAAGCCATCACTTGATGAAACATGATTTAAAATTTAAGAAAGGATTAAATTTAAGAAAAATCACTTGATATGTACATTCCTTGAAAATGGCTTGCAGCCGAAAGTAGTCAAAATTGACTATTTAATAATTGAAACATATCAATTGATTTTTCTTAAATTTAATCGTTTTTTTTTTAAACGGAACATATTTACTTTGTAATTCAGAAGAGAAGTTAGGGCAATTCAATACGTGATTTCTAGCTTTTATAGAGTCTATTCATTCTAGTAACATGTGACTAGCAATAAGGGAAAAGTTTTTCTCCACGACCACCATAGAATTTAAGCATTCTGAAATCAATTTTGATTATAGAACGTACACATTCTCACTCTTGTTATGGAACAAAACACTATGCGCTTATGCGTTTTGCATGTAATTCATTCCATAACAAGGGAGAGAATGAATATTCTCACATCGTTCCGAATAAAACAATTAGCCTTGGATATCACAATTGTCAAAATACTATAAACATAACCACAAACGTGATAAAACGTAAGTTCTTTGTGTTCATTATTTTATTAGTCTATTTTATCTGGTCGAGGAGAAAGTATAGTCTGATACTCGGTAAGAATGGAAATTCAGATGCTCGTGGTTCCTCGCGCTCGCCTCACGGCTCGCGCTCGAAATATTTCACTCGCATCGAATTTCCATTCTAACCTTGTTACAGAATATACTATTCTCCACGACCACCAAAGAATTTAAGCATTCTGAAATCAATTTTGATTATAGAACGTACACATTCTCACTCTTGTTATGGAACAAAACACAATGCGCTTATGCGTTTTGCATGTAATTCATTCCATAACAAGGGATAGAATGAATATTCTCACATCGTTTCGAATAAAACAATTAGCCTTGGATACCACAATTGTCAAAATACTATAAACATAACCACAACCGTGATAAAACGTAAGTTCTTTGTGTTCATTATTTTATTAGTCTATTTGATCTGGTCGAGGAGAAAGTATAGTCTGATACTCGGTAAGAATGGAAATTCAGATGCTCGTGGTTCCTCGCGCTCGCCTCGCGGCTCGCGCTCGAAATATTCCACTCGCATCGAATTTCCATTCTAACCTTGTTACAGAATATACTATACCATTTTGTTACTTCATATCTCTGTATCTCTGGCAATCTATAATTTAAAAAAAAATACACATAAAATTTTCATTTTAAATTAATATACCTCTACGAGAATTCCTTGATGAGTATGAATAATAAAATAACAAGATCACCCTTCCTGTTATTTTAAGCTGTCCCTGATTTTGGTAGTAGTGATTATTCCTCTTTCATTTTATTGAATCATCATTTGTTCTGAAAAAGGAAACGTTACGTACATCGTGTTTCGTATTGCCTACGTTTTGAAAAAAATACTCTTTTCCCACCAATAAATTTTAAAACAATTGAAATATTCTACATTATTGGCGTCTACATGCGATACCATCATGGCTGACTTTTCAAAGTGAACAATAATAGTAGATTGTATATCAAGGGAGAGAAATGCGTGATTTTTCCCGAGGTGCAAATTTATATCCCGAGGGCGAAAGCCTAAGGAGCCCCGCACACGGACAATTGAGTAGTCCACTTGCAAACCACGTTATGTTAAAAAAAACGTTTTTTTTCCAATGACGTCAGTCGGTTGTTGATTTAAAATACTAACGTCTGTGTTAAACATAATCTGTCAAAACTCGTTATGTAAGGAATAAAATGGAATAGAAAATTCAATACTCTTGCAAAAATCGCAATGTCGATCCGCAGTCCACTTTGAAGAGTCTCTTAAGTTACTGATAACTTCCATACATCGCCATGTTGCGTGGTGATTCGTGCAAAATTCGCCATGTTGCTCGTGGAAAATTCGCCATCTTGGGCCAGTACGCATAAAACAGTCGAAGTGCACGCACACGTTAATGAATGAATGTTGGAGTTCCTATAAAAACAGCAAAGTTAAATGATGTACGAAATCTTCTCATAAAACATTTTGGTGAAGATTGGGCTTCTTACGACCATTTGCCCTTTTACAGTTTTCTTCAAGAAGAACAAAATGAAACTACTGTAGAAGAAACTGATAGTGAAGAAACTTTAATGCATGAAGAAATATAAGAGTGTAATAATAGATTAAAATTATAAATTCTTAAGAGTAGATGGATAGAAGATTAAATATGAAACTGTTTCAAAACTGTCTATGTTGATAGAATACAACTGCAAAACTGTCTATGTTTAATTTTAAAACGCAAATTAAATGATTATTGATGAACAGTGATTTCATTTCTTAACATAAATGAATTTGATATGATCCTACACTTAAGTAATACGTAAATTAATGCACCTTCACATCTTAATTATAAGGATAAACATTTTTATTAGTTTTCTGAAATAATTGCTTACTTAACATAACGTGGTTTGCAAGTGAACTACTCAATTATTCAACGACTAAACTATTTAGTTGAGTTGGATACATGTTACGATTCACCACCAACTAAACTATTTAGTCGAAGAGAAATCGTGTGGCGTGCGCACACAGTACGACGCCGACACAACTCAATTTATGCGGAGCGTGTAGACAGTTTAGTAGAGTATTAATTATTATTATTAATTCATGTAATAAAAATGTTGCTTAAATATTATTAAACATGCTCAAATAAGCTAAAATATGATTACATATGCTCGATGTAATTAAAATATGCACGAGAGGGCTTAGATATGCAAAATATGAAAAATTTAATCATCACCATTTAATTGCATTCTACTAGATGCGGATAGATCCAAAGGGATATTGTCAGCATATCAATATTTAAGAATATGCAATTATATATCTTATCGCCGCCTTTTTACGATCGATGGCCAACTAAACTATCGATCGTGTGCGCACTCCCATTGGAACTGTGGAACTATGCCAGTTGTACGATAGTAGAACGATTATTTAATCATAAGGGCTCACCAACTGCTTTTCACTAAAAAATCGGGCTGGACGATAGTTGCTGTGCGCACTTGCATTTACGGTAATGCCATTATAGACCTCGACTAAACGCTCAACTAATAATTGGCCGTATGTGGGCCCGCTAAGGGATACAACGCACCGAGGGCAAAATAGCATTCTCTCCCGAGATATACAGGGTGTCTACGCTAAACCGTTCGTTGAAAGTTTACGGGATTGTCGTTGTACTAAAAATTTGAAAAAAAAACATCATCACAAGATTGAATCAGTTCTCCTCGTGTGAAATATTTTCATCTCTCTAGCACTAAATTTGTTATTTTAAATGGAACACCCTATATATTATCATATTTTTGCATTCCTCGTTTAAATTGCAACATATTTTGTAGGAATGTTTGTACACTTATCACTTTTAGTTTTCAAGAAAATTAATTATTTCCAAAATTTTGACCTCAAAAAGGCATCTTGAAATCTGCATAAAACTTCTCGTAAGAATAAGATAGAAATATGATTTATATCTCTAATCGTACCTAGAGGATGCCTCTATGAGTAATATAATTGAAAACTGTCAAAGAAGTTACAGGCAGATTTAAAGTTGCCCTTGTGAGGTCAAAATTTTATAAATAATTAATTTTCTTGAAAACTAAAATAGATAAGTGTATAGACGTTCCTACAAAATATATTGAAATTTAAAAGAGGAATCCAAAAATTTACTAGTTCCATATAAAATAACAAAATTTGGTGCAACTTCCGGAGGAACCGGAAGTGATGAAAAGTTGATAATATTTCACAAGGAGAAATGGCAAGGATTGGTTTCCAAATTTTTAATACAACGGCAACCCCTTAAACTTTAACGAATGGTTTAGCGTAGACACCCTGTATATACCATTTTTTCACAAACGGGATATTTTAAAAATGAAAACGTTCGTTCCTAAAATCCAACCTACAAAAAAAATCTGCCATGCGTGACAGTTAAAATAAATAACGGAACCTCGCAGGGAGAGAAGTAATCATTTCTCTCCCTAGGAAAAGGTTAGTCTAATAATAATAATAATAATAATAACTTTATTGCCCAACGGAAGATCCAATACAGGGAAACAAATAAACTAGATAATTAAAAATTCTAAATTACACAACTTACATAACTAATGAAATAACTTAACCTATATTTGTTAATTTAAACAAAAACCAGTACAAATTTTATAATAAAAAGTAAAAATACTCATATAAACAGGTAACACAACAAAATGAATATATTCAAAATAGTAAAAATATGAAAGAAGGGTTAAGAATGAGACACGTAGATTACAGGTGATCATTAATGAATATATCGTTAAAATAAGTATTAGCATTGCGACTCATGTGGTATATTGGTGCTTTGCGCAAGATATTACTTCTTGGCGTGGGCGTAAAAAATGTATTGCAATGGCGGGAAGATAATCTAGGGCAGTAGTATTGAACATTTGCAAGTAATTCTGGAGAATCAATAATATTATTAATTAATTTGAACATAAACACTGCACTAGTTATATCTCGCCGAGCAGATAATGACGAAAACCCATGTTTCTCCAAGAGATACTCGTAGTTACATGACCTATCGGGGTAAATACCATCAGTTTTATATGACATAAACTTCAAGAAACGTCTTTGTACCTTTTCAAACGGGTGTGAAGTTAGCAATAGATTTCAGCAATAGATTTTAAAATTCATTTTTTGCCACAAAAATGTACATTTTCAAAAAACCTTCTATAAGCAGGGTGGGTTTACTACTAAAGAATACACATAAACCTCCCCCACCCCAAAATTTCAACCCCCTACAATTTTTCACACTATATAAAAAAAAAATCTCCTTTTTCGCTAACTTCGATGACAGATAAGAAAATGCTGAAAACATGTAATTTTTGTACATCCTTAGACCTACTAATACAAAAAATAAAAAAAACGTGCCGGCCCCTAGATCACTTTAAAAAAATTAAAAACTTGTCCGCCCCATCCACCGTGAAGAGGTGCGTGGGCACACTTACTAACGTTTTTTACGATATTCGATGTCCGTCTCGAAAAAGTAAAAAATTCAAAAACAATCTAGATATACAGGCCTAACAAATGGAGAAATAAAAAAAAACGTGCCGGCCCCTTGATCACTTTGAAAAAAAATAAACAATCCGACACATTCTCCAAATATGAATGCGCCGTCACATTAACTGAAGTTTTTTTCAAAGTTCGATGACCGCCATAAAAAAGTTAAAACTTATAAACAATCTATACATACAGGCCTAACAAATGGAGAAATAAAAAAGACGTGCCGGCCCCTCGATCACTTTGAAAAAAAATAAACAATCCGACACATTCTCCGAAAATGTATGCGCCATTACATTAACTAAAGTTTTTCTCAAAGTTCGATGACCGCCATAAAAAAGTTAAAAATTTATAAACAATCTGGACATACAGGCCTAACAAATGGAGAAATAAAAAAAAACGTGCCGGCCCCTCGATCACTTTGAAAAAAAATAAACAATCCGACACAATCTCCGAAAATGTATGCGCCATTACATTAACTGAAGTTTTTTTCGCAGTTCGATGACCGCCATAAAAAAGTTAAAAATTTATAAACAATCTATACATACAGGCCTAACAAATGGAGAAATAAAAAAAACGTGCCGGTCCCTGGATCACTTTGAAAAAAAATAAACAATCCGACACATTCTCCGAAAATGAATGCGCCGTCACATTAACTGAAGTTTTTTTCAAAGTTCGATGACCGCCATAAAAAAGTTAAAAATTTATAAACAATCTAGACATACAGGCCTAACAAATGGAGAAATAAAAAAAACGTGCCAGCCGCTTGATCACTTTGAAAAAAAATAAACAATCCGTCACATTCTCCGAAAATGTATGCGCCATTACATTAACTAAAGTTTTTCTCAAAGTTCGATGACCGCCATAAAAAAGTTAAAAATTTATAAACAATCTGGACATACAGGCCTAACAAATGGGGAAATAAAAAAAACGTGCCGGCCCCTCGATCACTTTGAAAAAAAATTAACAATCCGACACATTCTCCGAAAATGTATGCGCCGTTACATTAACTAAAGTTTTTTTCAAAGTTCGGTGACCGCCATAAAAAAGTTAAAAATTTATAAACAATCTGGACATACAGGCCTAACAAATGGGGAAATAAAAAAAACGTGCCGGCCCCTCGATCACTTTGAAAAAAAATAAACAATCCGACACATTCTCCGAAAATGTATGCGCCGTTACATTAACTAAAGTTTTTTTCAAAGTTCGGTGACCGCCATAAAAAAGTTAAAAATTTATAAACAATCTGGACATACAGGCCTAACAAATGGGGAAATAAAAAAAAAGTGCCGGCCCCTCGATCACTTTGAAAAAAAATAAACAATCCGACACATTCTCCGAAAATGTATGCGCCGTTACATTAACTAAAGTTTTTTACAAAGTTCGGTGACCGCCATAAAAAAGTTAAAAATTTATGAACAATATATACATACAGGCCTAACAAATGGAGAAATAAAAAAAAACGTGCCAGCCGCTTGATCACTTTGCAAAAAAATAAACAATCCGTCACATTCTCCGAAAATGTATGCGCCATTACATTAACTAAAGTTTTTTTCAAAGTTCGGTGACCGCCATAAAAAAGTTAAAAATTTATAAACAATATATACATACAGGCCTAACAAATGGAGAAATAAAAGAAACGTGCCGGCCCCTCGATCACTTTGAAAAAAAATAAACAATCCGACACATTCTCCGAAAATGTATGCGCCGTTACATTAACTAAAGTTTTTTTCAAAGTTCGGTGACCGCCATAAAAAAGTTAAAAATTTATAAACAATCTGGACATACAGGCCTAACAAATGGGGAAATAAAAAAAAAGTGCCGGCCCCTCGATCACTTTGAAAAAAAATAAACAATCCGACACATTCTCCGAAAATGTATGCGCCATTACATTAACTAAAGTTTTTTTCAAAGTTCGGTGACCGCCATAAAAAAGTTAAAAATTTATAAACAATCTGGACATACAGGCCTAACAAATGGGGAAATAAAAAAAAAGTGCCGGCCCCTCGATCACTTTGAAAAAAAATAAACAATCCGACACATTCTCCGAAAATGTATGCGCCATTACATTAACTAAAGTTTTTTTCAAAGTTCGGTGACCGCCATAAAAAAGTTAAAAATTTATAAACAATATATACATACAGGCCTAACAAATGGAGAAATAAAAGAAACGTGCCGGCCCCTCGATCACTTTGAAAAAAAATAAACAATCCGACACATTCTCCGAAAATGTATGCGCCGTTACATTAACTAAAGTTTTTTTCAAAGTTCGGTGACCGCCATAAAAAAGTTAAACATTTATAAACAATATATACATACAGGCCTAACAAATGGAGAAATAAAAAAAAACGTGCCAGCCGCTTGATCACTTTGCAAAAAAATAAACAATCCGTCACATTCTCCGAAAATGTATGCGCCGTTACATTAACTAAAGTTTTTTTCAAAGTTCGGTGACCGCCATAAAAAAGTTAAAAATTTATAAACAATATATACATACAGGCCTAACAAATGGGGAAATAAAAAAAACGTGCCGGCCCCTCGATCACTTTGAAAAAAAATAAACAATCCGACACATTCTCCGAAAATGTATGCGCCGTTACATTAACTAAAGTTTTTTTCAAAGTTCGGTGACCGCCATAAAAAAGTTAAACATTTATAAACAATATATACATACAGGCCTAACAAATGGAGAAATAAAAAAAAACGTGCCAGCCGCTTGATCACTTTGCAAAAAAATAAACAATCCGTCACATTCTCCGAAAATGTATGCGCCGTTACATTAACTAAAGTTTTTTTCAAAGTTCGGTGACCGCCATAAAAAAGTTAAAAATTTATAAACAATCTGGACATACAGGCCTAACAAATGGGGAAATAAAAAAAAAGTGCCGGCCCCTCGATCACTTTGAAAAAAAATAAACAATCCGACACATTCTCCGAAAATGTATGCGCCATTACATTAACTAAAGTTTTTTTCAAAGTTCGGTGACCGCCATAAAAAAGTTAAAAATTTATAAACAATCTGGACATACAGGCCTAACAAATGGGGAAATAAAAAAAAAGTGCCGGCCCCTCGATCACTTTGAAAAAAAATAAACAATCCGACACATTCTCCGAAAATGTATGCGCCATTACATTAACTAAAGTTTTTTTCAAAGTTCGGTGACCGCCATAAAAAAGTTAAAAATTTATAAACAATATATACATACAGGCCTAACAAATGGAGAAATAAAAAAACGTGCCGGCCTCTCGATCACTTTGAAAAAAAATAAACAATCCGACACATTCTCCGAAAATGTATGCGCCGTTACATTAACTAAAGTTTTTTTCAAAGTTCGGTGACCGCCATAAAAAAGTTAAACATTTATAAACAATATATACATACAGGCCTAACAAATGGAGAAATAAAAAAAAACGTGCCAGCCGCTTGATCACTTTGCAAAAAAATAAACAATCCGTCACATTCTCCGAAAATGTATGCGCCATTACATTAACTAAAGTTTTTCTCAAAGTTCGATGACCGCCATAAAAAAGTTAAAAATTTATAAACAATCTGGACATACAGGCCTAACAAATGGGGAAATAAAAAAAACGTGCCGGCCCCTCGATCACTTTGAAAAAAAATAAACAATCCGACACATTCTCCGAAAATGTATGCGCCGTTACATTAACTAAAGTTTTTTTCAAAGTTCGGTGACCGCTATAAAAAAGTTAAAAATTTATAAACAATCTGGACATACAGGCCTAACAAATGGGGAAATAAAAAAAACGTGCCGGCCCCTCGATCACTTTGAAAAAAAATAAACAATCCGACACATTCTCCGAAAATGTATGCGCCGTTACATTAACTAAAGTTTTTTTCAAAGTTCGGTGACCGCCATAAAAAAGTTAAAAATTTATAAACAATATATACATACAGGCCTAACAAATGGAGAAATAAAAGAAACGTGCCGGTCCCTGGATCACTTTGAAAAAAAATAAACAATCCGACACATTCTCCGAAAATGAATGCGCCGTCACATTAACTGAAGTTTTTTTCAAAGTTTGATGACCGCCTTAAAAAAGTTAAAAATTTATAAACAATCTAGACATACAGGCCTAACAAATGGAGAAATAAAAAAAACGTGCCAGCCGCTTGATCACTTTGAAAAAAAATAAACAATCCGTCACATTCTCCGAAAATGTATGCGCCATTACATTAACTAAAGTTTTTCTCATAGTTCGATGACCGCCATAAAAAAGTTAAAAATTTATAAACAATCTGGACATACAGGCCTAACAAATGGAGAAATAAAAAAAACGTGCTGGCCCCTCGATGACTTTGAAAAAAAATAAACAATCCGACACATTCTCCGAAAATGTATGCGCCATTACATTAACTGAAGTTTTGATGACCGCCATAAACAACTGTTATTAACAGCGATGTTATCATCTGTGTACTTCAAAAATATAACTATGTTCTTTATTTTTATTGTTTCTTTCTCGTATGGCTGTGCCAACTTTAACTTAAGGTAGCACAGCCATTGTTTTTTCGAAAACGGCTGGAGCAACAAAATCGGGAATACGGCAACTAATTAGCAACAAAATAGCACTAAATTTTTAGGCTAGTCCCATGTGATTGTGCTAAAGTGGCTGTGCCCGCTTAATAGACGTTATGTTTCTTGTCACTGACAGATAGTATCCATGTGAAACATTAACATTGCTTTTCAATTATGGTTGAACTAACTAAACGTGAAAAAATTACGTAGTTAATGATGGTTAGTTTTGGAGATTGGCAAACATCTCTAAATATTGCATGTATATTGACTTGTGTAACACGACTGTGATGAGCACCAATAAATTATTATTATTATTATTAAGATGCACGCAATTTTTTTAATGCAAAAATGTCTGATAGGAATTCTAATATTTCTAAATCAACAGTTTCATCAAGGTTTGTGCAAAACTTTAACGAAATTTAAAAAAATCATTTTTCATTATTTTATTTAATATTTAACTCTATATCATTGTAATTGTTGAAAAGGTGTCTATTTAAAAAATTATATTATACAGAGTGATCCATCTAAAAAACTGTAGACGTCGTCCAATCTCGAAAAATACGGTACCTGGCTGTTAACAATCAAAGTAGGTCACTAAATGGAATAAATAAAACCATAAACATTTATTTTAAAAGTAATAAGAAAAAAAACAGCCGTTTAACCAGAAATCAGGTGTTCCGACACATTTGCCCAACCCTGTATGTGTTTGTGTGTGCAATCGAGCTTCTTCCTTCATATTATTGCAGCTAACCAATCACTTATCCGACCACGCACCTATTCTCGGGGCGGGGTAGATTTTTTTTTTCGTCCGGGGACTGGCTCTTTCCTCCTTTCTTGTATTCTTAGGCTTGTATTTCAAGATTGTTTAAATATTTTTAACTTTTTTATGGCGGTCACCGAACTTTGAAAAAAACTTTAGTTAATGTAACGGCGCATACATTTTCGGAGAATGTGTCGGATTGTTTATTTTTTTTCAAAGTGATCGAGGGGCCGGCACGTTTTTTTTATTTCTCCATTTGTTAGGCCTGTATGTCTAGATTGTTTATAAATTTTTAACTTTTTTATGGCGGTCATCGAACTGCGAAAAAAACTTCAGTTAATGTCATGGCGCATACATTTTCGGAGAATGTGTCGGATTGTTTATTTTTTTTCAAAGTGATCAAGCGGCTGGCACGTTTTTTTTTATTTCTCCATTTGTTAGGCCTGTATGTCTAGATTGTTTATAAATTTTTAACTTTTTTATGGCGGTCACCGAACTTTGAAAAAAACTTTAGTTAATGTAACGGCGTATACATTTTCGGAGAATATGTCGGATTGTTTATTTTTTTTCAAAGTGATCGAGGGGCCGGCACGTTTTTTTTATTTCTCCATTTGTTAGGCCTGTATGTCTAGATTGTTTATAAATTTTTACCTTTTTTATGGCGGTCACCGAACTTTGAAAAAAACTTTAGTTAATGTAACGGCGCATACATTTTCGGAGAATGTGTCGGATTGTTTATTTTTTTTTCAAAGTGATCAAGGGGCCGGCACGTTCTTTTTATTTCTCCATTTATTAGGCCTGTATGTATAGATTGTTTATAAATTTTTAACTTTTTTATGGCGGTCACCGAACTTTGAAAAAAACTTTAGTTAATGTAACGGCGTGTACATTTTCGGAGAATATGTCGGATTGTTTATTTTTTTTCAAAGTGATCGAGGGGCCGGCACGTTTTTTTTATTTCTCCATTTGTTAGGCCTGTATGTCTAGATTGTTTATAAATTTTTACCTTTTTTATGGCGGTCACCGAACTTTGAAAAAAAACTTTAGTTAATGTAACGGCGCATACATTTTCGGAGAATGTGTCGGATTGTTTATTTTTTTTCAAAGTGATCGAGGGGCCGGCACGTTTTTTTTATTTCTCCATTTGTTAGGCCTGTATGTCCAGATTGTTTATAAATTTTTAACTTTTTTATGGCGGTCATCGAACTTTAAGAAAAACTTTAGTTAATGTAATGGCGCATACATTTTCGGAGAATGTGTCGGATTGTTTATTTTTTTTCAAAGTGATCAAGGAGCCGGCACGTTTTTTTTATTTTTCCATTTGTTAGGCCTGTATGTATATATTGTTTATAAATTTTTAACTTTTTTATGGCGGTTACCGAACTTTGAAAAAAACTTTAGTTAATGTAACGGCGCATACATTTTCGGAGAATGTGTCGGATTGTTTATTTTTTTTCAAAGTGATCGAGGGGCCGGCACGTTTCTTTTATTTCTCCATTTGTTAGGTCTATATATATATAGATTGTTTATAAATTTTTAACTTTTTTATGGCGGTCATCGAACTTTGAAAAAAACTTCAGTTAATGTGACGGCGCATTCATATTTGGAGAATGTGTCGGATTGTTTATTTTTTTTTCAAAGTGATCGAGGGGCCGGCACGTTTTTTTTATTTCTCCATTTGTTAGACCTGTATGTCTAGATTGTTTATAAATTTTTAACTTTTTTATGGAGGTCATCGAACTTTGAAAAAAACTTCAGTTAATGTGACGGCGCATTCATATTTGGAGAATGTGTCGGATTGTTTATTTTTTTTCAAAGTGATCAAGGGGCCGGCACGTTTTTTTATTTCTCCATTTGTTAGGCCTGTATATCTAGATTGTTTTTGAATTTTTTACTTTTTCGAGACGGACATCGAATATCGTAAAAAACGTTAGTAAGTGTGCCCGCGCACCTCTTCATGGTGGATGGGGCGGCCAAGTTTTAAATTTTTTTTTTAATGATCTAGGGGCCGGAACGTTTTTTTTATTTTTTGTGTTAGTAGGTCTAAGTATGTAGAAAAATTACATGTTTTCAGCATTTTCTTATCTGTCATCGAAGCTAGCGAAAAAGGAGATTTTATTTTAATATAGTGTGAAAAATTGTAGGGGGTTGAAATTTTGGGGTGGGGGAGGTTTATGTGTATTCTTTAGTAGTAACTCCACCCTGCTTATAGAAGGTTTCTGGAAAATGTACATTTTTGTGGCAAAAAATGAATTTTAAAATCTATTGCTGAAATCTATTGCTAACTTCACACCCGTCCTTTTCAACAATTAAAGATATACAAGTGTAGTAAGGATACCATATAATGGAAGCATACTCGAGTTTGCTACGGATTAAAGCGAAGTATAAAGTTTTTAATAAGTCAACATTGCTGAAATGTTTAGACGTACGCATTATAAAACCCAATATCCTCAAAGCTGACGACGCGATAGCGTTTATATGGCTGGTAAAAGAAAGATGAGAATCAAAAACAACTCCAAGGTCTTTCATTTCGTATTTTCTTATGAGGGGAATGCCACTAATATTATAATCATGGATTACGGGAAGTCTCTTGCGACTGTAGCTGACTACACAACACTTGTTGACGTTCAAGGTCAGTTTGTTTACATCACACCAATGCGCTAGTAAATTCAGGTTATTTTGAATCAGAGCAATATCATCATGGTTATTAATGCGATTAAAAATCTTCACATCGTCTGCGTAGGCTAAAATCGGACAAGAAATTGCAGAGATAAGATCATCAATAAACATAAGAAATAATAGCGGTCCCAAGTTGGAACCTTGAGGAACACCTGAGCTAGATATGAACTTGTGCGATTTGAAGCCATTGTAAAAAACATAGTTTGTTCTGTGGTGCAGACATGATGATATAAGTCTTAGAAGTGTTCCTGTAATACCAAAAGAACTAAGTTTATTAACCAATATGTTGTGGTCAAGGGTGTCAAACGCTTTTGAGAAGTCTGTATACACCACGTCAGTCTGACCACGTTCATCCAAGCATTCACTTAAGTTTTGCTTAAGTACTGCTAAGTTAGTGACTGTAGAGCGACCCGAGAGAAATCCATGTTGTTGAAGGCTTAAGTATTTATGAACGTGACTGTACATAATAATATACAACACCTGCTCAAAAACCTTAGCAAAATTAGGTAAGATTGCTATGGGACGATAATCGGTTAACGACGCAATGTCACCTTGTTTAAAAATAGGGCATATCACTGCACACTTCCAACGTTGTGGAAACGATGCAGTACGGATAGCCAGATTAAATATAATAGCTAAAGGTTTAGCCCATACAAGTTTGCAGTCCTTAAGCAAAAAACTGGGAATACAATCATCACCCGCAGTCATTGAGTTCTTAAGTCGATCAATACTAGCAATAACGTCCGATTCAGTAATAGTAGGTATAAATAGAGATTCGCGACTTGAGTAAAATTCCCTACTTGGCATTGTGCTTTGAGGTAGAAAGGTTTGTGAAAAAGCATCTGCAAACGCATTAACAATGTCATTAGGAAGGGAATATTTTCTATCGCCGCAGTGCATTTCCCCAGGAATTCGACTAGTCCCATTTTTTGAATGAATAAACTTCCAAAGACCTGCAGGGTTACCCCTGAGGTCCCGCTCAATATTTACCATATACGCATTATAAGCCGAGGATATTTGGGTTTTAGTTAGCGCACGCATTCGTTGAAATTCCACATGATAGAACTCAGATGACGTCTCTTTCCATTTTCTGTGATAGAGTAATTTTAACTTTATATTTCTCTTCAACTCCCTATCAAACCACGGAGGAAATTGTTTCGAATTTCAATGGTTGTACTGCGGAACAAACTTATCTAGGCAGGTAAAGACTTGAGTATAGAATGCATCAACTGCTTTGTCAGCATTTGTACACGATTGAAGGAATGACCAATCAGTATTGAGAAAATCATTGTATAAATTGGGGTAGTCGGCATTCTTAAAATTATATCTTCTATTACACATATTTGTCGGATGTTTGTCTAATGTTGAACAAACATTAGATTTCGAAAATAAAACATCCGTTAGCCTAAGGGAACGAATAAGTGAACTGAAATACACCAATTCGATTATTCGAGATGCACTCGCTTGAAGAGGAACTTAACAAATTAAATGTATGCAAGTCCAAATTAAGGCTAACAAAATCCCACAGAGGAGTTAAATACCATGGGCTAAATTGTTTAACAAACCATCTAAAGAAACTCGCAGTCTTCCATGTAAGCAATTGAAACAGAAACTAAAATATTTTTTTGCTAGGCTATACATATTTCTCAACTGAAGAATTCTTGAAGTGCATTACCGAGATCTAATTACAGTCATATCATACAGATCTTTCTTATTTAGTTTACGTCAATATCTAGTTGTACATTAGACAATTAACAAGTCTGTTTAAATTTTTAGTTTTTAATTTTTAATTTTTAATTTTTAATTTTTAATTTTTAATTTTTAATTTTTAATTTTTAATTTTTAATTTTTAATTTTTAATTTTTAATTTTTAATTTTTAATTTTTAAATTTTAATTTTTAGTTTTTAATTTTCAATTTTTAATTTTTAATTAACCTTGTAAACACATTTATTAATTGTCGGGTTTTCAGTGAAAACATGATCTGCAACAGTAGGCCCATGAAAGTTTCATAATCTAATTAACTCAATTTGTCCGTCACCGCCATAATCTAAACATATGTTTTGCATTGATGCACGAGATACAAATTATTAATTTCATTTCTTAATTTTGTAGTACATTACAGGCTAATCTAAAATATTTCAATGAAATAAGCAGAAATCGACGAAAAACCCTCGGGTAGATAGCCGGTTGTCAGGACCAAAGAGAAGAAATTTCAATCATAAATACATTGTATATTGGCAATAAAGTTTTGTTATATATTTATTGAAACCCAATGGTTCCATACAAGTGTTTTTGTATGAGTCGTTAATTCCTCTTGCCACGAAAGAGGTATATGTTTAGTAGCACCACTGTGTAATTTAGATAACACATATGCCCAGCCCGTTCAACAAGAACACCGCAGAGGGCGCACTACGACAGAGTATTAAAATGAATAACGTTTTGTTCAAATTTCGGATACAGTTTCGAAAATATGAAAAAATATTATTTTATTAATAAATTTTAAATAAATTACCCCAGAGTACGACGGATTTTTTTTTTCTAAATTACAGAAATATTAGTGTTCAAATTGTTTATAAAAATTATTATAAAAAAAAATAAATCCGTGCTGCTCTTTAGAATATATTTACAGAGGTGAATTCAAAATTTCACTTTTAAGTCTTTATCCGTTTGTGAATAATGTTTTAAATCAATTTAAAGGTACGCTCCAGGAGCCTTAACAAGCTCAACTTTCTGGTTCCCCGTTTACACAGTAGATTAAACAATACATTTTATATTCACAGAATGAATACTGATCACCGTCTGAATTCGCCAATAGTTTCAATGTGTACTCTGGTTAATACTTATTGCGAACATATTGACATTTTCAACATGACTACCTCATCCCTAATCAAATATCTTTTAAATCATATCGTCTAAATTGTCTAATTAAGCTAAATGTTTTTCATGTAAAATATTTTTTTCATGTAAACTATGTATGTTATAATAATAATAATAATGTTTATTTACGGAAAAATCCATTTTATAAAAATAATAATAAAATTAAAGTAATATAAAAAATATAACCTTAAAACTAATTTTAAACTGTCGGCGCATATACATACAAATATATACACAAACTCATAAATTTATTTACAATGTCTAATATTTTTTAGATGCGACATAAACTGCACATACCGATGTGAAGATAGCCACGGATTTCCCGGCGCATCCGCCATCACATAAAAATTTCTTCAATTTTAATGATTTATATTAAATCAAACGCTGAGAATGTAATTAACATTAGCCTATAGATGTGCAGTCAATCCACAATTTAAATTATTTTTTCTCGAATCCACGGGAACTCTCTTTTTAAAATGACAAGAATTCAAAGTCCAATATGGCACTGTTTGACGCGTTTTAAATTTGATTTTTTAACATTAACGTGTAGATAAGAGTCTACTTAAACGATTTAACGCATTTAATTTTGGGTAAAATTGTTTATAACTTTTTTATGAATTTTTTTCTCGGGTCCACCCAAACTAAATAGATAATCTAGCAAACTTTCAAAGTCCAAAATGGCACTGTTTGACGCGTTTTAAATTTGATTTTTTAACATTAACGTGTAGATAAGAGTCTACTTAAACGATTTAACGAATTTAATTTTGGGTAAAATTGTTTATAACTTTTTTATGATTTTTTTTCTCGGGTCCACCCAAACTAAATAGATAATATAGCAAACTTTCAAAGTCCAAAATGGCACTGTTTGACGCGTTTTAAATTTGATTTTTTAACATCAACGTGTAGATAAGAGTCTACTTAAACGATTTAACGCATTTAATTTTGGGTAAAATTGTTTATAACTTTTTTATGAATTTTTTTTCTTGGGTCCACCCGAACTATACATATAATATAGCAAACATTCAAAGTCCAATATGGCACTGTTTGATGCGTTTTACATTTAATTTTTTAACAACAACGTGTAGATAAGAGTCTACTGAAACGATTTGACGCGTGAAATTTTGGGTAAAATTGTTTATACCTTTCTTATGAATTTTTTTTTCTCGGGTCTACCCAAACTATATACACTGGAGGAAAAAAATGAAACACTTGAAATTCTTGAAATTTTGACCATTTTCAAACCGCCATAACTCGGCGTATTTTCAATTGATTTTGATGAATCTTTGAGGGCGAAAAACATTGAAGTGACTTCTTTAAAGTCCGCCCGTTTTTTTCAGGAAACCATGTCCAACTTTGACTATGGAGTTGGAAAAGTTTTGTCGACTCGATCCACCATAAAGGCATTAAAATTTGATCAATTCCCTGTGCAGGACTCAAAAACGAAGCTCCTACGGCAATTTGGCACAAAGTTATGAGTGTTTAAAAAAAGTGCATTTTGTGGTCTTTTTATTTTTTCGTTTGGAGAGACGTAGAGCCTTCTCTTTAAGTGGGGGATAAACTCTCTCAAAGAGGACACATTTTGCTTTTTATTTCTCAAAAGATCGTCGAAATCGGTTAGATAGAAGCTAAGTTATTACCTAAATTTTTACAAATCTCGTGTTTCATTTTTTTCAGTCAGTGTAATTTGTTCGTTTTTATTGGACGAATGGAAAAATGGACGAAAGGTGGTGAGTTAGGCCCAAATTTTTTTCCGAGCCTACAGAGATCGTTAAAGTAAGCCTTTTTTGACCTAAAATAAAGTTTTTTTTTATGGTTCTAAGGTACAAAATGCGATATTCAGGATTTCGCGCAAACAATTAATTTTTGTGCATACCTCAAAGAACATGGAAAGAAAATTTCATTCGTGAAAACGAAATCAATTTCGTCGAAAAACTTCGGACTTATGAGTCAAAAAACCTCAAAATTCGCGTTTTCTTTACAAACACCCATTACTTTGTGCCAAATCATTGTAGGAGCACATTTGAATGCCCTTTTGTCGGATCGAGTCGACACAAATTTACCCAAAATTTCGTGCTTTAAATCGTTTAAGTAGACTCTTATCTACATGTTGTAAAATTAAAACGCGTCAAACAGTGCCATATTGGACTTTGAAAGTTTGCTATATTATATGTATAGTTCGGGTAGACCCGAGAAAAAAAATTCATAAAAAATTTATAAACAATTTTACCCAAAATTAAATGCGTTAAATCGGTCAAGTAGACTCTTATCTACATGTTGATGTTAAAAAATCAAATTTAAAACGCGTCAAACAGTGCCATATTGGACTTTGAATGTTTGCTATATTATATGTATAGTTCGGGTAGACCCGAGAAAAAAATTCATAAAAAAGTTATAAACAATTTTACCCAAAATTTAATGCTTTAAATCGCCTAAGTAGACTCTTATCTACACATTGTGGTTAAAAAATTAAATTTAAAACGCGTCAAACAGTGCCATATTGGACTTTGAAAGTTTGCTAAATTATATGTAGAGTTCGGGTGGACCCGGGAAAAAAAATTCATAAAAAAGTTATAAACAATTTTACCCAAAATTTAATACTTTAAATCGCCTAAGTAGACTCTTATCTACACATTGTGGTTAAAAAATCAAATTTAAAACGCGTCAAACAGTGCCATATTGGACTTTGAAAGTTTGCTATATTATATGTATAGTTGGGGTGGACCCGAGAAAAAAAATTCATAAAAAAGTTATAAACAATTTTACCCAAAATTAAATGCGTTAAATCGTTTAAGTAGACTCTTATCTACACGTTGATGTTAAAAAATCAAATTTAAAACGCGTCAAACAGTGCCATTTTGGACTTTGAAAGTTTGCTATATTATATGTACACTTTGGGTAGACCCGAGAAAAAAAATTCATAAAAAAGTTATAAACAATTTTACCCAAAATTAAATGCGTTAAATCGTTTAAGTAGACTCTTATCTACACGTTGATGTTAAAAAATCAAATTTAAAACGCGTCAAACAGTGCCATTTTGGACTTTGAAAGTTTGCTATATTATATGTACACTTCGGGTAGACCCGAGAAAAAAAATTCATAAAAAAGTTATAAACAATTTTACCCAAAATTAAATGCGTTAAATCGTTTAAGTAGACTCTTATCTACACGTTGTTGTTAAAAAATTTAATTTAAAACGCGTCAAACAGTGCCATATTGGACTTTGAATTCTTGTCATTTTAAAAAGAGAGTTCCCGTGGATTCGAGAAAAAATAATTGAAACTGTGGATTGACTGCACATCTATAGGCTAATGTTAATTACATTCTCAGCGTTTTATTTAATATAAATCATTAAAATTGAAGAAATTTTTATGTGATGGCGGATGCGCCGGGAAATCCGTGGCTGAAAAATCCGTGGCTATCTTCACATCGGTACTGCACATGAGTATTATGAAATAAATCGAAGTTTCGATGCAATGACAGCTCGTTTGAAACTCGCATGAATCGAGAAATTGGGCTATTGTAACCATAATTCGTATTGTGAAATGGAATACGAAATATGGGGGCTTGTCTACTCGAACGATTCGTAGGTTTAACAAAAAAATTTATTAGAGACAAAAGAGATGAGCACTGTACATAATTAGAAATGAGTTTGTAAAAGAATGACAAGTCCGCATGAAATCTTCGACAACATAATTTGTTAATTCGCAAGTCGCAGGAAACTAAGCTGAGGTTTAATGGACTAGTATAGCCCAATTTATAGGCAATTGATTTCAAAAATTTATTTTGGACATTTTCAATAGATTTAATATTATAATTTGCGCTAACACCACTTAATGTAACTATTTTTGTTTTTGTTACTTAATTAATCTATTACGGATAAACTATTGAATCTTTTTTTTCTCATATTATTTTTAACATTATCTTGTAATTAGTTTGTAAAACTGTTGGATAATAAATGAATGATTATTATTATTATGTAATGTTTTATTAATCATGACATATGCCGATTTTAAATGTCAAATTATTGATAGCAATGACATTCGGCCACGATAACTCATAGGAAAAGTATGGGTATATACAGGGTGTAGATGAATAAAACGGAATATTGGATTTTCAATGTTAATTTCTGTATATTGAAATATTATCTTCCCTGGTCATTTTAGAGAAAACATGTAAATACATTTTTGTGGAGTAAAAATTTCAGCGTGCATTCATGTTATTATTTATTTGTTTGCCTTCATAAAAACCCGAAAAAATATTAAAACAAAAATGGTAATTTTCACGAAAATAATGAATGCCATAAAATTAAAAAAAAATGGTGCACTGTTGATCTGTTTAAATAAATGAAAATGCAAATAATAGCATGAATCCATGCAGAACATTTTACTTGGACACAATAAATACTCATAATCATAAATATTTGTAATTATAAGATTTAATGCACATCAACTTAATAACTTCATAGGAAATAACATAAAATGCTAAGCTAAGACCTTAAACTCGCCATCCTTACCATTTATTGGTAAATTGTTCTGCTCTGCATTTGATGTCCACTTAGAATTTCCTATAATACTAAGTCGGTTGTTTCAAATTTATATTTGCAACGTTACACGGAAGGAAAGTTGACAGCAAACATATCCCATACTTCACGAAAACTACTATCAGCATAGCTCCACTTTACAATTTGCACTTTTTACGCAGCAAAGGGGCGACAAAACCCTCACCGTCCTATTAAAAATAATATCGTTAATGGACGAGCTGAAAACTCGATGAAAGCCCACACAAGTTATTCACTACTAATACACCCAAAATAATCAAGTAAATTAAAAAGAGAAATAGTAATATTGTAATTTCATTGAAAAATATTTTTTCTACGTCCGTTATAAAATGTACAGTTTTTTTCATTAATTTGGGTTCATAAAATATGTGATTCCTGAACCTTACAAACAGCGTGAAAAAAAGTGCCATAACGGTTCATTTTTTCACTCTTTTGCGTGAAAAAAAGTGCCGTACGGTTCATTTTTTAACGCTACTATAAAATTGTTTGCGCAAAGTGTGTCATGAACGCTTTGCAACACGCCGCGAGTTCCGCCGATAAATGTCAAACATTCGTTTCCGATCAAGAAAACTTCATGATTATTATTTTCTTCATTTAAAAAAAGTATTATTACTTATAAAAATTGATTAAGGTTTTATCGAATTTACTTAAAGTTACGGACGTAGAAAAAATTTTGTATGAAACTCGAGAGTAAAGCAACTTTTTTTCACTTGTAGGAATTGCCGCACTCGCCTTCGGCTCGTGTGGCAATCTTTCCTACTCGTGAAAAAAAGTACTACTTTACTCACTTGTTGCATAAATAACTATTACCTACTCCCACTTTGTCATTGATGAATTACCGAACTGTTTTTACCAATCGTAAGCGACCCATTACGAATATATAGAGCATATATAAATGTTAAATGTTGTACATAAATGTGTAACATGTACTATTACCACTTATGTACCTCGCTATGTTATATACTTATTAGCCAATTACAATTAACGTACGCCGAGTCCCTCTGCAAACAAGTTAAATCGCAACTTCTTGACGGCCAGTTTTGGTCTCCAAAACGAGAAATGACATGACCTGGAAACTTTGTTTGCAACAACGTCATTGTTTCGCGTGTTGCAATCACCTCTCAGTCCGTCCATTCCGTCCAATTCTTGCGTCTGTCAATATGGCCCGGTAACGATTGCCGTCGACAGTCACTATGGCTCCTTCATTATTTTCAAAAGAGTACGGTCCGATTATCACTCATGCCCATATGGCACACCAAACTGTCACTTTTTGAAGATATAATGGACGTTGTTAAAAGACATGTGGATTTTCATCTCCCGAGATTCGACAACTCTGCTTGTTAACGAAGCCGTTCAGATCGAAATAAGCCTCGTCACTAAAGATTATTTTGTAGACTTCATCGTCAGTTTGCAGTTGTTCCAAGATCCAGTTTCTGCGCTGATCGCTAGGCTGCATCTGTTGAGTCAGCTGGATCTTGTAAGCAAGTGTTAATCTTTTCTCAAAATTCGATGAAGAGTGCTGCGATGGATGTTTAATTCCTTCCATGTCGGATGGAGGTGTTTGACCATTCTGCCACACTGACACTCACAGCTGCGATGTTTTCTGCCGATCTTTGTGGCCGATTACGGATGATGTTTCTTTCATATTTCAATAAAAACGTCCGCTCAAATTTCTAGATCAAAGTTTCAATAGCAGGCCTCGTCGGTCAATTATGCACTCCAAAATAATCACGTGACTTGCGAATCGTCACAGTAAAATTTTCTCCATGTTTGTAGTGAGTTTTTATTATTAACAAACGTTCTTCCAAGCTATAACGCACAATTTTTGCAAATGTCAAGTTTTAATTAAACAAATACTAAATATGGCTGACTCAACAATTGACACACGGAACTAGCGCGCAATTCGAAATTCAAGTTCCTGCTGAAACACCCTTTATATCCATACATTTCCCCTAAATAAAACATTTCTACTAAAAAGGTTTCATGTTCACCTGCGGAAAATCCTTACATTTTTGTACAGCAGTGGGGCGAATTTTCGATTTTCCGGTATATTTTTTTAATTTTTAGACACAAGTTTTAGATTTTTGATCCATATTTCAGATTTTTTAACCTAAATAATTGATTTTTATGAACGAATTTTTGATTTTTTGGCTAATATTTTCGAATCTTTTGGTTTAAACCAATATTTCCGCAACCTAAATTTTTAAATGTTTTGGCTTCTAGTTTCCAGTTTCTTTTAAATTTAAGGTAATTTTATATATTTTGTTTTAGTGTTTTATTATTTAAATAATAATAATCTTTATTGGTGCTATTTCAGTATTACATAAATCACAAGTTGGTATAACAATGTTACAACAATAATATAGTCAAATTTCCTTAGTTCTGTCAAAATTATAGGGGTAGAATTAATTTACTTCTGTATTGATCTAGAAAATATAGTCTGCGGGAATTAGGTTTAAAGAATCTCTTATTTTTACTTTCTCCGTTACGAAGTACGAGAAAGTATTGTGATCGTGATTTTTTTTCCAAAAATTTTTTTTACGGAAATATCCGTTTTGGGGTCCCTAGATGCCATTTCAACAATTTCTGGAAAAAAAATTGTGTGTGTGTGTGTGTGTGTGTGTGTGTGTCTGTCTGTGTATGTGTCTGTGTCTGTCTGTGTGCGCTGTATCTCAAAAACTAATAAAGCAATTAATATGAAACTTTGAACATACGCCTTATTTGATAATCTGAAGAACTGAAAAGCTTTTGGTAAAATTTCGTACACCGGAAGTGGGTGTTTACCTTAACTGTTTTTTGTTTTTTGCCAATATTTTCTTAAATATGAAAAATATCACAAAAATATTTAAACAAACTTTGAATACGACAAAGAAATGAACATCTTTTGCTTGAAAATATTTTTCATAAAATCATTGCTATTCAAAAAAAAAATTTATTAATATTTTTCTAATTTTTGGTTTATAATTATGAAACTATAATAGTTACAGCAAATTTATATGAATAATAATTGTAGAGAATGCCAAAATGAACAACTTCTAAAGAATAAGTTTTTTTCGAAATCTCGTTAGTTTTTGAGTAAACCGAGTTTTTGAATTTGAAGTATAATTTTTCCATGTTTAATCATTTTGACGTTTTAAACGTCAGTTTCATCCGAGTTTACGCAACGCTCGATGTACATTTAAAATATGATTTCAATAAACCATGAAAATGTAAATATAAATTGGCTGAAAGACCTCCGATAGCCAATTAAGAATTGCGGAAAACCATAAATTTTTATATGTATGTATATATATTTGTATCAATTCTTAAATAAAGATGTTTGTATATATGTAAATATAAATGGCTATGATACCATCAAGCCGGAGAAAGTAACATGATGGCCACATCACCATTTTTTAAATATTTAACTGAATTTTCAATTCCAAAATCAACGTTTGATTCAATTAAAAATTCATATTTTTTTTTTAATCAAAAGGGTGATTAATTAAGTTGCTGGGGGCTAAAATTAACATTTAAAATTTTTCAATATAACTTTTCTATGTTTTTGGCCTACTCTCATTTTCTCACTTTCTCCGTATGAAGTTCTAGAAAGTATTATAATCATGATATTTTTTTAATGCGAAATTTCAACTGAAATTTCCGTTTTGAAGTCTTTTGAGACGACAATTTTTGAAAACTTTCTGTGTGTAACTCAAAAACTACTAAATATTTTCAAATGAATATGTGAATCTAAGCTTTATTTAACAATTCGAAGAACCAGAAAGCTTTTGGTGAAATGTGGTGCAACCTCACCAGTATCTTGTTTTTTTTTTCGAAAAAATATTTAAAAAACAACACTAACAAATCTTAAAGATGAGTAAAAACCGTACATCTTTTAATAATATTTCCAATAAGCTACTTGATTTAAAAAAAGAAACGATATCGATATTTTTGGTTTATAATTATAAAATTGTAATAATTACATAAAATTTAAAACAATAATTACAGAGCATGTTTAAATGGACAATAAGTATTTTGGGAAAACGCGCCTATCTTTAAAAAAATCGATAAATATGAAAAATATCACAAAAATCTATTTTTTGGGCAATATTTTCTTAAATATGAAAAATATAAAAAAAAACATTTAAACAAATATTGACAACAATAAAGAAATGAACATCTTTTGTTTGAAAATATTTTTCATAAAATCATTGTTATTTTTGGTTTTTAATTATGAAACGATAATAGTTACAGCAAATTTATGTAATAATTGTAGGGAATGCCAAAATGAACAACTTATAAAGAATAAGTTTTTTTTTAAATTCCTTTAGTTTTTGAGTACACTGAGTTTTTGAATTTGAATTTTTCCATCTTTCATAATTTTGACGTTTTAAACGTGAGTTTCACCCAAGTTTACAAATCGCTCGATGTACATTTAAAATAAGATTTAAATTGAAAATAAACCATGAAAGCGTAAGTATAAATAATACCATCAAGTCGGAGAAAGTAACATGATGGCCACCTCACCATTTTTTTTTCAGAAATTGTTGAAATGGCCTCTAGGGACCCCAAAACGGATATTCAAAAAAAATTCACCATTACAATACGTTCACGTACTTCGTAACGGAGAAAGTAAAAATAATGAGAGTTCTGTGGGTACATTGTCTAGATCTGCTTAATGGGTTCAGTAATTCTTTCTTATAAACAAATTATACCGAAAGGTAAATAAGGAGTAAGATTAAATAAATAAATAAACAAATTAGAGAGTCACAATTTATGGCATTGTTTAAATAAAGTTGTAAATTCAAAATAGACAATTTAATTTTGAAAATACCGATTTCCTGTCATTGCATGGCAATTTGTCATTACAATCAGAACTCCTACAACTATTAAAAGAAAAATATTTCAAATAAAAATAAATATTTATACAGTTCTATGAATTCTAATTTGACTTATGGGTTGTACTCGGGGAGTTCTAATGAAAACTCCAATGGCAATTTGCTATTAAACGTCAGAAAATCGGTATTTTCGAAATTATATTGTCTTTTTTGAATTTACAACTTTATTTAAATAATTCTATAAACCGTGACTATCGAATTTGTCTATAAAAATTACTAAACTCATTCAGACAATCTATTCGGAACCCATAAACTCGCATTTTTTTGTCTGCTACTTAAAAAAAAATGTTTGGTAGTTCCGGATAATTTTGATTAGTGTTTATTACAGTTCTTTATTAACTATATCCATAACTGGTATGATATATTTTGATTAAACTAATATTAAGTGAGTAATATGAATTCGAATATTTCGAATTTCCAACTTTTCCAAAATTTTTATCTCTAGATATTCAACAGATTTTTTTTTCAAAAGTCTCATAAACTGTAGTACTAACCCAAACACATCTTAAAACAAGTTCACAACTCTTCGATTGCAATGTTGGGGTACGGTATCAAATTAGAAACCCATTTTTCAAAAAATTCCGTACAGGTCAATTTTTCAGAACGTTTTTTTAATAGATGATAGTACTTCTAGATAAATCAAAATCATCTATTCAGAACTATCAGTACTATTTATTGGGGTGCCAACACACTCCACGAGAATAGGCTGGACACAATTAACAAATTTACAAAAAGTTTTCTTTTTCATTGATATCAAGGATGATTAATGTCTTCTGTAATACGACCTTGTTCCAGCTCTTTTTTCCAAACAAAAATGATCTTGATATATAATACAATATGATTTCAACAAGACGGTGCACCCCCGCACTATGCGCGTTTTTGGACAATTGCTTTACGAATAGGTGGATTGGCAGGCGAGGACCGATAGAATAGCCCGCTAGAAAGGTGAATGCTAGAGATGGACAAAACTGCTACTTTTGAATCACTTTGCTACCTGTGATCGCTATTTTCACAGTAAACTGTGACTGTGATCAGGGTTAGGAAACGTCGTAACACCTTCTGAAATTGTTAATGGTTTCGCAAAAATGTTTTCGATATCATTCTGCTAATATTTGTCCACCCGGTCACGTAAATAGTGTTCCTTTTGATATTATACATGTGACGGAAGGTCATATTTTGGCTATATTATCTGCTATATCAAATAAATATACGACTATCCTTGAGTCAGTTCAAAATTCGAGAAGTATTTGGAGATTTGTGCAGAAAAACAGAATGTTTGTCCAATAAATGGAAAAGTTGGAAAGTTTTAGGTATGTGGCAAATATTTTCCTATTTTGGTTTTACCTCTGAAAAACGCATCTTTCGCAAGATTATTTGCTCGAAGGATTATTTTGAAATAAAAGCATTAACCAATAGAGATATGGATTTTTGAAAATGTTTGTTTTAATTTTTTGAGCACTTGGCCAAAAACATCGCAGAAAAAAATATAAAACGTGCAGATAAAATTCCATAAAAAATTATCCTCAATGGCCGAAGTACCGCTTATTCAAAATCAATTTGGTTTTTGTAAATTCAACAATTTTCAATACAGAAAATCCTCAAAAATCTGTTTTCGAAAAAAATATAAAAATGCAGACAAAATTCCATATGAAATCATCCTTAATGGCCGAAGTATCGCTAATTCAAAATCGATTCAGTTTTTATAAATCCAACAATTTTCAATAGAGATATGGATTTTTGACGATTTTCGTTTTAATTTTCTGAGCACTTGAATGAAAACATTGCAGAAAAAAAATATAAAACACGTGGAAAAAATTCCTTAAAAATATCCTTAATGGTCGAAATATCGCTTATTCAAAATCAATTTGTTTTTGTTAATTCCACAGTTTTTAATGGAGATATGGATTTTTGAAAATTTTAGTTTTAATTTTTTGTCCCCATTTCATTTAAATATGAATTATTACTATAAATTGGTTGTGGCTGAATGCCCTAGCTGGCTAAGCCAAGTCCCCATCATCCTCGATTCCCTAACCCGAACTCCTGTCAATCATCTTTCCTTTAAAAAAAAAAATGTTTTTTTGAGCACCTGAACAAGGAGCATTTGGAGATTTTCGCAGTTTGGTAAATTGTTTTTATTTTTTTTTTCAGTTCATGAAGTTTGCAATATCAAAATTAGTTTCGAGCTATTATTTTAAAATGTATGTTTAGATATTTGCACTGAAACTTAAATTAAAATGAATTTTGAGACATTTTGTGTTTATTAATTCGTCGGACTCATCACTGTCGATCACCGAGTTTGTGGTTCAATTCCATGCCGGGCAAGATAATTTTTTCGTTTTTATAAAATCTCGATTAATTAATTAATTAATAACTGTTAGTACATAAGTTGTAATTTATATTATTTTATATAGTATACTATGGCATTTTATAAATATCTTTTTTTTATTAATATTTATTCAAAATTTAAATCACATTCAGAAATGCCACCTTGTACTGTCTTTTAACAATT
Organism: Ocypus olens; assembly: GCA_910593695.2. NCBI lineage: Eukaryota > Metazoa > Arthropoda > Insecta > Coleoptera > Staphylinidae > Ocypus > Ocypus olens. The sequence goes on along the minus strand of OU343052.1, from coordinate 17,653,510 downwards.
ATGTTTTAAGTAAAAGTCACAGTTTAAGTAGCAATCACAGTTTAAATAGCAGTGATTTTAAGTAGCAGTGGTTTAAAGTAGCAGTGATTTTAAGTAACAGTGATATTAAGTAGCAGTGATTTTAAGTAGCAGTGATTTTAAGTAACAATGACTTTAAATAACGGTGATTTTAAGTAGCAGTGAAATTCGCCTATTAGTAACAGTAACGACCTGTGATTTTTCAATACCAGTAAAAAATCATAGATACGTGAAATATCGCCCATCCCTAATGAATGTGCAGAATTAGCCTTGAAAATATTCAAAATGTTCAACAAGAACTTCTACATGTTAGAATAAACAAAAAAACGCTGCTAATACGGGGATGCGCCGTCTTGCTGAAATCATGTATTATATGGAAATAGAAGGTCAAGATTATTGTGGTTTGGAAAAATTGCTACAAGCGCTGGAACAACGTCATTTTGCAAAAATTCTAAATATCGGGTTCTTACCTTCAATTGTCATTTACTCGAAAAATTTCTTATGTAAGATGACAACATATTTATACTTCCAGTTCGACAATGAAAAGATCTTTAAAAAACAAGAACAAAAATGGGGGGTTGCCATTTAAAAACAATATCTATAACGTCATTACTCAAAAACAAATGACGACCGAAAATCGACTTTCATGTAAAAATGTGTACTTTTGTAAAAGAAAATCGACCTGTTCGAGGATTTTTTCCAAAAATATTTTATTTCGGTTTTACTGAATATATTCCATACTTTATTTAGTAAGAGTTTGTAAGAAAGTGAATTTCTGATTGTAATTGAGGTTTTCCTGATTCTAAATGATTCTGTTTTCTATATATTTTAAGAATAAACCAAATTAGAAAATTGTAATTATTTCACTATCAACTAATGTTCTGTCTCCTCTTGAAAAGTGTCCTTCCTCTTTTTCGATATTTGAAGATTAATCTGTAAATCTTTTATCTAAAGCAAGCATTAAAAAAGACGTTGAAATTGATAAAAGCTAGGTGGAAACAGGGGCGGCTCGTTATATAGAGCCAAGGAGCCATGGCACTACCTGTTGTTTCAAGCTCAGTAACATTTTTTAATAAATTTTTAAAACAATTTTCGCTAGTTACTTTGGTCTAGGAAGATAAATCGTTCTTTCTTTCTTCAAAACAGGAGGGGGTGGGGTATATAGTATAAGTGACTGTACCATCAACATGTTCCACGAGCCACCACTGGTTTTAACTGTTCGTAGTTAAAGATGGGTTAAAAATTAGCATTTTCTAAAATAAATGAAAAATATTAAAAATTGTTTAAAAATTCTGAAATAACAACTCCTTAATTATTATATTTTAAGAATATAATCAACTTCTTAAATTCCAATATTTTTTTAATGGGTTATAACTGTTCTTAGTTAAACATGCATTTTTTTGAGTTGAGCATTTTCTAAAATAAATAAAAAATATTAAAAATTGTTTAAAAATTCTAAAATAATTCTTTACAACTCCTTAATTATTATATTTTAAGAATATAATCAACTTCTTAAATTTCAATAATTTTTTAATGGGTTATAACTGTTCTTAGTTAAACGTGCATTTTTGAATTGCGTTCAAAATTGAGTATTTTCTAAAATAAATAAAAAATATTAAAAACTGTTTAAAAATTCTGAAATAATTCTGTACAACTCCTTAATTATTATACTTTAAGAATATAATCAACTTCTTAAATTCCAATAATTTTTTAATGGGTTATAACTGTTCTTAGTTAAACGTGCATTTTTTTGAGTTAAGCATTTTCTAAAATAAATAAAAAATATTAAAAATTGTTTAAAAATTCTAAAATAATTCTTTACAACTCCTTAATTATTATATTTTAAGAATATAATCAACTTCTTAAATTCCAATAATTGGATATCTTAGTTAAACGTGCATTGTTTAATTGCGTTCAAGGTTGAGCATTTTCTAAAATAGAAAAAAATATTAAAAACTGTTTAAAAATTCTGAAATAATTCTATACAACTCCTTAATTATTACACTTTAAGAACATAATCAATTTCTTAAATTCCAATCTTTTTTTAATGGGTTATAACTGTTCTTAGTTAAACGTGCATTTTTTAATTGCGTTCAAAATTGAGCATTTTCTAAAATAAATAAAAAATATTAAAAATTGTTTAAAAATTCTAAAATAATTTCATACAACTCCTTAATTATTATATTTTAAGAATATAATCAACTTCTTAAATTCCAATAATTTTTTAATGGGTTATAACTGTTAAACGTGCATTTTTTGAGTTGAGCATTTTCTAAAATAAATAAAAAATATTAAAAACTATTAAAAAATTCTGAAATAATTCTATACAACTCTTTAATTATTATACTTTAAGAACATAATCAACTTCTTAAATTCCAATATTTTTTTAATGGGTTATAACTGTTCTTAGTTAAACGTGCATTTTTTAATTGCGTTCAAAATTGAGCATTTTCTAAAATAAATAACAAATATTAAAAATTGTTTAAAAATTCTGAAATAATTTCATACAACTCCCAAATTATTATGTTTTGAGAATATAGTCAACTTGTTAACTTCTAATAATTTTTAACGGGTTATAACTGTTCTTAGTTAAACGTGCATTTTTTGAGTTGAGCATTTTCTAAAATAAATAAAAAATATTAAAAATTATTTAAAAATTCTGAAATAATTCTGTACAACTCCTTAATTATTATATTTTAAGAATATAATACACTTCTTAAATTTCAATGATTTTTTAATGGGTTATAACTGTTCTTAGTTAAACGTGCATTTTTTTGAGTTGAGCATTTTCTAAAATAAATAAAAAATATTAAAAATTGTTTAAAAATTCTGAAATAATGTCATACAACTCCTTAATTATTATATTTTAAGAATATAATCAACTTCTTAAATTCCAATAATTTTTTTAATGGGTTATAACTGTTCTTAGTTAAACGTGCATTTTTTAATTGCGTTCAAAATTGAGCATTTTCTAAAATAAATAAAAAATATTAAAAATTGTTTAAAAATTCTGAAATAATTCTATACAACTCTTTAATTATTATACTTTAAGAACATAATCAACTTCTTAAATTCCAATATTTTTTTAATGGGTTATAACTGTTCTTAGTTAAACGTGCATTTTTTAATTGCGTTCAAAATTGAGCATTTTCTAAAATAAATAACAAATATTAAAAATTGTTTAAAAATTCTGAAATAATTTCATACAACTCCCAAATTATTATGTTTTGAGAATATAGTCAACTTGTTAACTTCTAATAATTTTTAACGGGTTATAACTGTTCTTAGTTAAACGTGCATTTTTTGAGTTGAGCATTTTCTAAAATAAATAAAAAATATTAAAAATTATTTAAAAATTCTGAAATAATTCTGTACAACTCCTTAATTATTATATTTTAAGAATATAATACACTTCTTAAATTTCAATGATTTTTTAATGGGTTATAACTGTTCTTAGTTAAACGTGCATTTTTTTGAGTTGAGCATTTTCTAAAATAAATAAAAAATATTAAAAATTGTTTAAAAATTCTGAAATAATGTCATACAACTCCTTAATTATTATATTTTAAGAATATAATCAACTTCTTAAATTCCAATAATTTTTTTAATGGGTTATAACTGTTCTTAGTTAAACGTGCATTTTTTTTAATTGCGTTCAAAATTGAGTATTTTCTAAAATAAATAAAAAAATATTTAAAATTGTTTAAAAATTCTGAAATAATTTCATACAACTCCTTAATTATTATACTTTAAGAATATAATCAACTTCTTAAATTCCTATAATTTTTTAATGGGTTATAACTGTTCTTAGTTAAACGTGCATTTTTTTAAGTTGAGCATTTTCTAAAATAAATAGAAAATATTAAAAATTGTTTAAAAATTCTGAAATAATTCTATACAACTCTTTAATTATTATATTTTAAGAATATAATCAATTTCTTAAATTCCAATTATTTTTTAATGGGTTAAAATCAGGTGCGGCTCGTTATATAGAGCCAAGTTATATAGTTTTAAGCTCAGCAGGAATTTTTAATTAACTTTTAAAACACTTTTTCGCCAATTGCTTTGGTCTAGGAAGATAAATCGTTCTTTATTTCTTTAAAAAAGGAGGGGGTATATTGTATAAGTGGCTCTACCATCAACATATTTCACGAGCCTGGGTGGAAATATTCAGCCATTTCAAAGATTTTGGACTAGTGAGAAATCGAGATTTAATATTGGCAGTCTAGCTGCAGCACTTGCCGTATTCAATATGAAAGACATTTCTTAATTAAATATTTCCAATACTTTGTTAGAAGATGAAACATTGACAAAAATATTAATTCATTGGAAAAATACTCATTTAAATTATAATTAATAGACATGTAAGCATAATTACAATATGATATGTTGAAAATGTTTTTATTATACAGGGTGTCCCACCGAGATGGTACATTGAAAGTATATAGACTTGTAATTAATGTATTGTAATGAGATTTTCAGCGTTTACGTAATTGATGGTGCCCTTTTCAATGAAAATATTTTCAAGACTACATGCCACTTGGGTTAACATTTAGTTTTTCATTTACCTATTTATATGTTTATATTTTTTATATGTAAAAGATTATTACATTATTTTGGTGATTTTCCGTAAATAAATTAAATTAAATTAAAGATTATTTGACTTCTGGTTATACCGGACCTTTCTTATTTTAAATGGAATGCTATATTTTTTATTGCAAATTTGGATTACACATAAAATTCTGTGAAAAAAATCATTAAGTAACATAACCTCAAAATTTAAGCGTTTTCGAAATATTTGACATTTAAAAAAAAATGTGCTTTTTCATAATTCACTTTAAAAATATATATCTCCGAACAATACAAAATTGAAGGGATGTAATGTTGGCCATAAAAAGCCAATACCCGAAGGTAACCAGTGATTTATTTTTGGAAAAATGAAATTAAGAGTGTTCAAAATTTCATACCACATTTAGTCAACTTTAAAGCATTAAATCTCGATTTTTTTTTAAATGGAACACCCTGTATATGTTTACATATTCCGACGCAGAATTCAATTCTGCATTGATCCATACTAACATTCCCTATGCATTCCAAGATGTTTGTAAAAATACGTCAATTTTCTGTGCAATCGAAAAACAATGGGAATGTAATAGAAAATAAAGTTGTTTATTTAAATGTTTCATATAAATATGAGGAAATTAAATTAAAATAATTAAATAAAAAATCAATTAAACTTTTTTATTACACAGATAACACAATTATTTGTTGGAATATCTAAACAAATTAACTCAATAAATATTCAAAATGGCCTCCATTTTGTTCTAAGCACTTGAAAATTTTGCGGGATATTTCGCTATTTGTTGCTTTATTGATTTCCATGTGATTTAATTTTAATGTACCATCTCGGTGGGACACACTATTTTTTTTTTCTTCAAATTATTTGTGTCCTCCTTTTCATTGTAGAAAAGTTGGTCACCTTACTAAATAACCCAACATATCCATTGTTGTCAAAGATTGTTTATCATTCTCACAAGAAATGAGTTTTTTGTCATCCTGTTCAAATGTAAAGGCTATGTCTGATCACACGCATTATGCCTTAATGACGCATGTATGTAAAAGAAAAGTGCGCATTGTTGCTCAATGAAAAAAGCTACACTTCATAGTTACCACTAACGAACGTGCGATGTGCTCATTGCAAGTATCGTATGTTCATTAAAAAAAACCTCAAGTGTGCCATGATTTTTTATTTTTTAAAATTTAAGTTGGCACACATGTTAGGAAATGACGTACAAAACGTCATTCGACGCACCTTTTGCTGAGTTTCAGGAAGAATTTCCTAACGCTCCCATTATTTATGATGAATTTAAAAATACCTTATCATGATCTGTTATTTCTCCGTAAACCAGGAAGTGGTAAACCAGCCAAACGTACTCAGGATGCTATTAACACAGCTCAAAAATTTTTGGAAGATGAACTTACGATTTCTCTGCATTGTTTGTCACAGCAAATGAATTTATCGGTAGGAACACAACATCAGTAACATAACCTCAAGATGGGTTACCAAATTAAATTAAAAAAAATAAAAAATCATGGCACATTTGAAGTTTTTTTTTGAATGAACATACTTTATGAAGCTTTAGCAAAAGCTAACGAAATTATATTTCAATATTTATCTTGGCGTTAGTCAGAAAAGTAGTTGTTTCCAAAGTGCTCCTTTGTAAGACCTAAACTTATTTTCGTAGATTTAACGGAATGTTTTCGAATCTATTTCTATTCGAATATTTTTGTTGTTTTAAATATTTAACTAATCTGCAACCGGCCAAGTGTTTTGATACGAAGGAGATGAGTGATCACCAAAACAACGTGTTATTATTAAAAATAACTATGATAATACAAACAAATGCTATAATTCCCGATGAGCAATACTATTTTTTCTAAATCTAAGCAACGTTACCGGAATGTGAAATCATTTATTTGTTTCAAGTTGAAGCACCCACACTTTTCTAACGATAATGAAAGCAAAAGTAAATGGTAATATGTCAGACGTATAAATAAACGTGAATCATGATGATGCATTGTAGCGCCATTTAAAAACCAAGGTTGAATCGGTCGACCGATTGAGAGTCTTTGTTGGCAAAACGATTTAAACTTGCTTGCATAGATAAAGTTTTAAAACGACATATAAAGTAATAAAATAATACAACTGTGTACGCAACAGATAACGACTTTTGAGCATGTGTGCGTGTATGCACAATAGCAAACATATTACACGATTGCATTGGAAAAATATAATTTTTGCCTGAAATCCGTTATGAATTGATAAATTATGTTTTTCTACGTCCGTTATAAAATGTACAGTTTTTTTCATTAATTTGGGTTCATAAAATATGTAATTCCTGAACCCTACAAACAGCGTGAAAAAAGTGCCATAACGGCTCATTTTTTCACGCTTCTGCGTGAAAAAGTGCCGCAGCGGTTGATTTTTTAACGCTACTATAAAATTGTTTGCGCAAAGTGTGTCATGAACGCTTCGCAACACGCCGCGAGTTCCGTCGACAAACGTCAAACATTCGTTTCCGATCAAGAAAACTTGATGATTATTATTTTCTTCATTTAAAAAAAGAATTATTGCTTATTAAAATTGATTAAGGTTTTATCGAATTTATTTAAAGTTACGGACGTAGAAAAAAAAATAAAAAGCAAAAAAATAAAAAGTAAAGCAACTTTACTCACTTGTTGCATAAATAACTATTTCTTAACACATTGACAATTCGGTAAAACAGTATACCATTTACTGTGGATAAATAAACTCTTTAAAAAATGAAAAAGTGAAAAAATTAAATTATGATTCCTTCAACATAATATACCGGGTGACCCAGGGATCTGTAAAAGCCCCATAACTTATTTGCTATTTGAGATATCGACTTCTAGTTTTCCTGAACTGGTACCCACACTTATTCTACATATTTTAAAAATATGTATGTTTTTGTACAGGGTGTCCCAATATACATAACAGAACAAAGTTATGTTTTTTTTAATGGAACACCCTATATTTTATACTTTATTTTCAACCCTCTTGAGAAGCTGATAAGAATAGTATAAAATAGTATGGATCTATTATGGACGATTGGTTAGTTATGGGCAAATTTGTGGCAAAAACAAGGACACATTGAAAAAGTTGCAGAAGCGCTCCTAGCAATGCTAGTGTCGTTTTTTATACACTAAAGAATTTTCCACATCATGAAGAATAATACAAATCGGCTTTGGTTCTTTTTTGTTCATACTGCTATACAGGGTGTCAACATACGCAAAATAATGGATAACTATTTTTTTTAAATGGAACACCCTATATATCTTGCCACCAACGCATGGAATTTTTAATAAGCTTTTCAATGATGTACAATTTGTATAATGAAATATTAAGGATTCTTGAGATTTATACATAAAAACATTTTTCTTTTGTCACCTCCTGATCATTTTTGGATTTTCAGCCAAAACTATGCATTTTCTGAAAAAATAATATGAGACCAAAGTTGTAGAGCGGAAAATTTTCGATCGATATAGGTCTTTCGACTTTTCCAATAATGTGTGCATTGCCCGCCAGAGTGCGCAAAATCGTGACCGTATATGCATTTTAGAGTTTTTCTCAAATTTTTTGTTAATTAATTGCACTATACTTTATTTTCCACGTCCTCTAGCAGATCTACATCTATTGAAAATATTCCGCTCTACAACTCTTAAAAGAAGGATTTTTTTCCAAAAATGCATGGTTTTCGCTAAAAATGCAAAAAACCATTGAAAAACACAAAAATTGATATATTCATTTTCAATTTGCATTTTCAGGGAAAACTATGCATTTTTAGCAAAAATTGCTTCTATTAAGAGTTGTAGAGCGGAAGATTTTCAATCGATATGGGCCATTTTAATTTTCCTATAATTTCCCGTTCTTCCGCTAGAGGGTGCGGAAAATAAAGTATAGTGCAATTTATTAATAGAAAATTTGAGAAAAACGCTGAAATGCATATACGGTCACGATTTGCACGCATTATCTTAAAAGTTGAAAGACCTATGTCGATCGAAAATTTTCCGCTCTACAACTTTGGTCTCTTATTATTTTTTCAGAAAATGCATTGTTTTGGCTGAAAATCCAAAAATGAGCAGGAGGTGACAAGAGAAAAATGTTTTTATGGATAAATCTCAAGAATCCTTAATATTTCATTATACAAATTGTACATCATTGAAAAGCTTATCAAAAATACCATGCATTGGTGGCAAGAAATATAGGGTGTTCCATTTGAAAAAAAATAGTTATCCATTGTTTTGCGCATGTTGACACCCTGTATAGCACTATGAATAAAAGAGAACCAAAGCCGATGTGTATTATTCTTTATGATGTGAGAAATTTTTTAGTCTATAAATGATGATGCTATCTTTGCTAGGAACGCTTCTGCAATGTTCTCAATGTGTACGTGTTTTTGCCACAAATTTGCCCATAACTAACCAATCGTCCATAATAGACCCATACTATCTTATACTATTTTTATCAGCTTCTCAAGAGGGTTGAAAATAAAGTATAAAATATAGGGTGTTCCATTTAAAAAAACATAACTTTGTTCTGTTATGTATATTGGAACACCCTGTACAAAAACATACATATTTTTAAAATATGTAGAATAAGTGTGGGTACCAGTTCAAGAAAACTAGAAGTCGATATCTCAAATAGCAAATAAGTTATGGGGCTTTTACAGAACCCTGGGTCACCCGGTATGTGTTTTTATGTTTTTAAAGTGATGTGTTGCAGATCACTTGGGTTTCCAACTCGATATTTTCATACCTAAGATATTGCACCTGGCGTCAGAATACAAAATACAGGACGATCTTGATGGGGCAATCCACTGTCGGGCATGCACGACGTTCTTGCACGTGCATGCCGTTTACGTCTGTCGTGCGTGTACGATAGTGGATGGGTAAATGGTGGTTGAATTATAGATACCTTTGCTTGTCGATCGTTTATTTTGTGCTTATTAGAGATGAGTCTCCTGAGTGAGTCGACTCAAAGAGTCAACTCAGTGAAGTGACTTACAATCAGTTTAAAACTTGAAGGTCTTTTAGAGGTATGACTCAGTCTTGTTTTCAAAGATATAGATTGTTAAAATGATTAATAATTTACTCTTATCCTTGATAAATACTGATAACGGCTAGGTGTGGGGACCGACGCTAGACAACCATATATACGCATACACACCACCTAGCGACCACGAGCAAACGCGAGACCAGCGAACGAGCCGACGCGCCACCCCGGCAAGGGATGGGCGCGCCACTAGCAAAGGCTAACGTACCACCCGCCGACGAGAGAGGACGCCCCTATTCCTAGGGAAAAGACGCGACGACCCTTCATAACGCGCTGCGGACGAAGCAGAGGCAAGCTCTCCTCCGACAAACCGTCAGGAGGTACCGCAGCTAGGACACTCTCATTAGCTAGTACAGTAATGCGGAAAGCGTCGAGCTTTCATCTAAATCTAAAACGCCGAGTGCGACGATTAAGAAAAGTCCCAGCAGCTTTATCACCGATCTCGACACCCAAGAGGAGGAAGACGATAGACTACCAGCAACGAACGACGCCCCGGGCCCTCTTCAGACCGGACCAGGACCACTCGACTCCAGTCCCAGTGTCACCACTGCCTCCGACGCCCAGAAGGAAACGGACGCCTACATCGCATCGCATCGACCGCAACACTCTACACCGGACTGAATCCTTGGAGGGTTCGCCTCGACGACCCCAGAAGACATTCAGTGCGGAGACAATATCGCCTCTCACAAGAGGGACGACCCTCATCCTGTATTAAATGTAAATACGCTTGTAAATAAATTGAAATAAAACGACTTAAAGACCACCTCTATTTGATCACCAAATAAACCGAACACAAACAACCCCAAACTAGGACCTATTTTTTGCCCTTGGCTTGGTTTCGAGCGATCAACCAGTTAGACCTCCTAATTTTACGCCCGGCGGCAAGGGCTTGATTGCGGTAGACCACAACAACTCATAAAAATTAAGAGGGATCATAACGTTGTCAAACACCGATTCCTCTCTGTCGGGTGATTTATTGGAGTACGGAGTACGTTTGGAGCACTTGAAAATTATGACAATACAACTCATTCGGGAACATTCAACAATTGATATGTATAGAAACTGTCGATTATTTCCTGAAGAAAGAGAGCTAGCGAAAATGTTAGATACAAAAGTTTTGGGGTTTTTAAAAACCTATAACAATGCAGAAAAATTACATAATGTCCATTTAAGAACAAAGTTGCTTTATTTTAAATGGAACACCCTGCAGATTATTCACGGTAAAGGAAGATGGTATAGTTGACCGAAAGATATAAGGCGTTTATGGCCTTTACGGTATTTAATTTTCACTATTCACTAAATTGTGAATTGTATTTTTCAAAATTGCAGTACTTCCGAACATAATGTACGATTTTGTTAATTGAATCGTCAAAATATGGCTACTTTGCTATGATTTAAAAACGTGACAAGATATAATCTTGTGTAATAAGTGACATAGGTCAATATCACATGTCTTTCAAATTTGAAATTAAACAACCACCGTACACGCGAAACTTAAATATTGTTAAATCTAAGATATTAAAAAAATATATAAATAAATATATATTTGCCAGACCACTGAAACGCCTGACTTTGCGTGTTTTTCACACGTCACGAAAATTGTGTTTTTGATTTTTGAAAACTGTACAACTATTGAATGTGCTGTTAGATTGTGATAATCCTAACTTTAAAATACAGCCAATTATGTATGATTCAATAACGTATCAACAAACTTTTTAGTGAAATCATCGAATAAGGTAAAATTCGATTTTTTTTCGTTCCAATTCTCAAAATTCGAAAATTTGACTATGCTGTTAGATTGTGATGTGATCTAAAGGTTAAAATATGGCCAATTTAGTTTTATTCACAAACGTATAAAATATTTTTGCATTTTTGGATTCCTTGTTACTTGGAGATTAAAATGTCTTAAGTATCGGCCATTGAAAACTTGCCGTTTTCGTGTTATTCAGTTGTTTATACAAAAATTTGAACAAAATTGTTAAAGTGCTCCCCTGAAACTAATAAAGATAATTCATTTTTAGTGGTAAAGTTTAGTTGAACTTTAGTCTTTAAAATTACTCTATCAGCCAAAACATAACTCAGCGTATTATACAGGGTGATAGCCATTCGCAAACTGCACAATTTATATTTTTTTTAAATGGAACACCCTATATATTATTTCATAATTTGAAAGTTCATTAAGTAAGCTTTCGTTTCATATAAGGTTTCGTATATCTGAAGTTGATGGTTGCTCTGATATTTCAAAATTCGTTGGTGATTTGCATGTTTTTATTATTAGTTTTAAAGAAAAGATTAGAAAATGAAGATTTTCAAGTCTAGTACGTTTTAAAAATCGAATCCTCAATGTTTGATTTTTTTATTGAACACTGCAAATCTTGGTTTTTAACGTTTTTTTCTCGTTTTAGAGAATTTCTTTTGATCATTGAAACGTCAATGGTGTGTATTTTTGAAAAAAAGCACTTCCGAATGTGTCGGACAATTTTAATAATGCAAGCTTTAAAATGTAAAAAAAAATCATTCAAGAAAAATATAAATGATTTTTGCATTTTTGTTATTAGATTGTTTTTGCCTGTGATTTCTTCGAGGTTTATAACTTCCAAAACGCGTTGGGTGATCTCCATTGATTGAAAACTAAAATATCCTCAAAAAATTGTAAAGAAACTTGTATGTAAAATGTGTAAAAAAATGTCCAAAAACAGGCTTTCCGAGTCCAGAAGTTTAGAAACGTATATTAAGTAATTTTTTAAAGGTTTATAATACCCAAACGTGTCAGGTGATCTCGATTATTTGAAAACCAAAATGTGCCAAAATTTACGGGCTTCGAAAAATGGTTAAGAAAATGTTCTATAAATTTAGTGGAAAATGTCAAAAAATTAGGATTTTCGCTTACGATCACAGTTTGGGTATCAGTTACAATTTTACGTAGCAATCACGTTTGAAGTAGCAATCACTGTTTAATTAGCAGTCACAGTCGCAATTACAGTCACAGTCACGGTGAAATTCAGTAACGACCTGTGATTTTTTACTACCATCCTTAAATATAATAAACAATTATCAGCCACAAAACTATTCTATTATCAATAAGTTTAGTTCCGAGGTCAGGGGCGGGTCGTTATATAGTGCCAAGATGAACCTGTAAGTTTCAAGCTCAGCTAGAATTTGTAATTAACTCTTAAAACACTTTTTCGCTCGTTATTTGTGGTCTAGGAAGATAAATCGTTCTTTCTTTCTTAAAAAAAATATGGGGGGGGGGGAAGATATTGTATAAGTGGCTCTACCATCAACATATTCCGGTGGCATTGTGTCAACTTGAATGTAAGTAATTCAAATTTAAAACCGTAATAGCTAGATACGCCATCAGGGCAACATCTATTATCTTAACATTGGACAATTTCCTTGACTGAGTTGAGAAATCCACAGGCAATAAGAAACCATAAAATAGCGATAATTATAACAATAAAAAACCGTAAATGCAAAAAATCACGAGACTAAATATTTCGTTTTGTAGCAAAAAGTTACGTATTATATGTAATTGAAATTATATATATTCTTGATAATAAGTTATTTTTTGGTGTCTTATTACTAAAATAGTAAACACGCAACCCCCAAGAAATGCTTGAGGGGGCGGCCAACTCAACATTTGCACGCGGGCGGTCAAGGGTACAAGATCGGCCCTGTCGCCAGCATTCTCTTCTTCATTGATTTTCGGCATTTCTGAGATTGTTCAATCACTGTCACTGCTATCGGGTTTCCAGAATTCTATTTCTTCGTTTTCTTCAATCCGGGATTTGCTATCATTCAGATCAGTCTCTTCAGCTTCGTTTCTTCCTGGGGGTTTAATAACCCCGTTTTCCACCAATTTTTCTTCAAAGATGACGTCTTTGGATCTATAGAGCTTGTTTTCCTCTTCACTGTAGATACTGTGTCCGTCGTCGTTATCATAACCGATGAGGATTCCAATGGCCTTTGGATCCATTGTCGTCCTTTGCTCCTTCGATAGAATATACATAAATTTGAACCAATGTTTCAAACCTGGTTTTCTCGGCCCTAAGTGCCTGAGGAATGTTCCCATACGCATGCATCATTTCTCTAGCAGTTTCCATCACCGTACGATTTTCCCTCTCACTGGACCCGGTTTGTTCTGGGGTGAAGGGCATAAGACGTTAAATAATACCTTTCTTGTGTAAACTGGTCCAGATCTGTTTCTTGTCGAACTCCCTGCCATTATCACTCAGCAGCTCCAGACTGTTTCTTCCTCAGCTAGGAACTGGCTCAGTTTCTCAGCAATTTCGGATTTTTGCCGCAGAAAACTGTCCTGAATGTTTGTAATCGTCCTTGAAAAGCACAAAATATCGATATCCAGACCTCGATTCTTGAAATGGTCCGCAAACATCCGTGCAAAGTCGCTCTCCCGGTTCCGTAGTTCTGGACCTCGTGACGAACGGTAGCCGATGAGCTTTATCATAAATGTAACCTTCACACAGTTCACTATGCATTTCTACGTTCATGTCAAGCTCCTTCTGAATCGTTCATGGTACAACTGTAGCAAGTTTCCCTTACTCACTGCATTGACCTCATCTGATAGGGTTCGAACTTCTCACCGCCAAATTATACAGTCCTCCACGACGAGCTCCCTCCAATGGTTGACTAGGAAGTTGCAGACTACAGCTGATGAAGATGAATTGGCTGTACTAATCCTGGACTGCAAGCACGGAGAACAGATTTCTCTTGATTTATCAAATATCAGCCAAGGTAATTTTGTACTATTTTCCGTGGATTACTACCCCAACTTCTACTGCATGTATTCCAATGGCTTCGATTTTCTCACCATTTGCTGTGGCCACTGTGTGTTCAGTTGAAAAAGACTTGAACGTTTTAAAGCAAATCTGACCAAAATATGGCTTATCGCGCTATTGTTATCCCTGCATCTCGACCACTCAGCATATGTTTCGGTTGAGCTAACAGTGACGAGTATCATATTTTTGTCGGACTCCAGTTTACTAGGCTTCGGAGGACGGCTATCAGCAATCCATTTCCTGCACACTTTAACCATATGATTGGGCTTCCTGCAGTAGTTGCAGTTTTTTCTTTTTCTTCACATCGACTGAACTTCGTTGCTGTGATGACTTCTTCGATGATTGCAGGTGAGAGCTTCCTGCTTGGTGGATCCAGCTCCCTTGGTCCTTAAGGCCATTTTATACAAACATAGTTGATTGATTAAGCTATCAACCGTTCACTTTTTCCCTCAACATCCAGCTGGATTTAATAGAAAAATACTCCCCGTCAATGTATCCAGAATTTTACAAAGCAAAAATACATCCGGCAATCCCGAGTTACTTGCAAATTCTTTAGTCATTTCTTCTATCAGTTCAGACAAATTTTAAATATGTGTACATGCAATCTGACATGATATTTTTCTGCCTTAACACCTTACAAAAAGATTGCAGAGGGTTTTAAAATTTTTCGAATTGAAAAATAAAATCCCCCGCCCCAAGAAATGTTTTACTTCACGTGAGGGGGCGGCCAACTCATCATTTGCACGCGGGCGGCCAAGGGTCTAGGATAGGCCCTGGTGACTCACTTACAGGACGAGTCGACTATTTGAAATGAATCAGATGTAGTAAATGGTAAATTATAAAGCGAGAACCTTTTTTGCTCTTCGCTTGGTTTGTAGACATTTAAGTGACTTAAGTACTACAAATTTGAAAAAGCGGGGACCTTTGTTTTGCTTTCTGCCTTCCTGAAGAGACATTTTCAAATAAGAGTTATGACTTCAAAAGTTTAACCGAGTCAGATCAAGTCGTAAAAATGAGCCCGTATCTAATGCCAATAGCTCAAAATAAAGTATTAAGACCCCGTCGATACCTCAATATTTACTTTCTGTATATAAGCAGTATAAATATAATTGCAAACGCCATTATCTTCAAGGTCGAGGGATTATATAACCGTAAAAACAAAAACTTCGCTAAAAATACGCTAGTTCCCGTTAGAGATAAAATAATTACTCGAAAATGACGGCGATAAAATTAAATTACAAAATTGGGTCATTGCTCCAATAATCACAAGGTTACATCATCGAAAGTAGATTTATTTTAGAAACAGATGTTTATAAATTACAAATTAACAATGTTTTTGCTTTCAGAGATAATTTATTGATAATAATAATTATAATAATATTCAAATGTATATAATAACTAATGTACGTTTTCACATTTCCTTGTTTTAACCTTCGTTTAACATTATTTTATTGTAGGATAAGAAAAATTTTGTAATGAGTTTATTATCATATTTTTTAACCAATGGATAATTTAGTCGATATTCTTTAAGCTTTTGTGAAGTTTTACACAGATTTACGAATATACCAGATATTAAAAATTCGATGCGTTAGCATTGCTATCTCGGCAAATATAAGAGCGATAGAGTTGGTTAAATGGAGGCAAAGTGCGCATTTTAATACAGAATAATTTGAGTGTGTCAAGTTGGCACCCCAATGAAGAGTTCTGATAGTTCTGAATAGAGTTCTCAATTCCTTTTGATGTATCTAGAAGTACTATCAACTTTTTAAAAAGAGTTCTGTAAAATTGGGCTGTCAGGATTTTTTGAAAAATGGGGTGCCAACAATATCTCTGAACTAGTTTTAAAATGTGTTTGGGTTAGTACTACAGTTCCTGATACTTTTAAAAAAAGAGTTCTGTTGAATTTCCAGAGATAAAAATTTTCAAAGTTGGAAATTCAAAATATTCAAATTCATATTACTCACTTAATATTGGTCGAATCTAAATATTTCATGACAACTATGGATAGAACTCACAAAGAACTACAGGAAACACCAATCAGAACTATCCAGAACTATCAAAAATATTTTTTTGAAAAAAGTCGCAAAGAAAAAAAATTGAGAGTTCTAGGAGTTCTGAGTTAATTTTCTATTTCTACTCATTGAGTACAATCTTTCTTTCTAATAATCAAATTCGATACAATCACTATTTATGGCATTTTTAAATAAATTTAAAATTCGATAATAGAAAATTTAATTTTCAAAATACCCATTTCCTGGCATTTAATCGCAATTTGCCATTAGAGTTTTCGTTATAACTCCTTGAGTACAACCCATGAGTCAAATCAGAACTCCCAGAACTTTAAAAAGAAAATCAACATTTTGAAAATTTAAAAAAAAAACCGAAAAAGCAATTTTGGTTTTTATTTTTTTACAGCTTTATTGCCGTTTATTTCACTTGTTACTAAATTATTTTTTTTTATAGAAGTTGTTTGATGATTTTTAAGAGTAGACACTGACTTTTAAACATAACAAAGTGTTTCTTAGCTTTTATAGGAAAACTTCTATAGGAAACATTTTTTTTGATAAGTGCGACACATCATTAGTTTTAGGAAGTGAAAAGCTACTCAAAAATAAAATAAAAATACAGGTCCGTATTTAAAAAAGTAAAGTTGATGTGGCTATCTAAATAACAAAACGTCGTGTTTAAGAAAAAAAATATTTTCTGGAAGAGCTTACAAAAGTATCTCAAGGAAGTGCTCATGGTTTTTCAAAATAACCAAAATAAAAACAAAAATTGTCTTTTTTGTTGATTTTTTATATCTCCGGAAGTAGTCGGAATATTTAAAATTCCTTCATAACAAATTATTCAGCATTAAAATGCGCAACTTTGCCTTAATTTAACCAACCCTTTATTTCTTACCTTACAATGCTGATGCATCGAATTTGTAACACCCAGTAAATTCACAAATTTTCTAAGAGTTATGTCACAGAGTTTATTTAGTAAAAATGTAAATAATATAAAACAAATTAATTAATTCTAATTTTTAAAGACAACATTTATGTCACTTTTAATTTGCATATTTAAACAAATATTTTCTAACTAGAGTAAAGTTTTAATAAACAGACTTTATTATTTTACGTATGTACCATCTTGATGTGGATAATCTTCCAAAGTTAGCTTCACCTCCGTAATTGCAATATTATTATATCATAATTCAAAATTTCCTTATCATTTCCTCGACATACGATAATTAATCTTTTATTAAAGGGGGTAGCGGGATAAGATGGGTGTGGCGGCCTAAAAAATAATTTAACAAAAACGCATTTTTTCCACATTTTTGGTAAGTCGAAAATAACAGTTAGTGAGCATGCAAATCTAATTTTTTTAATATTTAAAACAAGGTTTCTACACTTGGAACTCAAATCGCTCGGGTGCCCTTTGCATTTAATTAACTTAACAAAAAAGAATACTTCGCTACGGAATTTTGCAATAACTAAGAATTACTTAAAATTATATATTCAGCAATTAACCCCTTTAATTAAAAGAATTATCTATGGTAATAACACAAATAAGACAATAATCACACGCTATACTTCATTCCTACCATGATAACATTTAATAGGTTGCGATAATACTGTTAATGTACATTAACAATGCGCATTAACAATCGCCTGTAGGCGGCTTCCATAAATTTTAATCACCCAAGTTACAAGGTGTCATACCATGCACCTCTGAATTTATTTTTGGGAAAATGGACCGTCACACCCCTAAAACTATGACATCATTTATGGAAGCTGCCATAAACAATGAACTGTATGTTTTTACTAGGGATGGGCGATATTTCACGTATCTGTGATTTTTCACTAGTATTGAAAAATCACAGGTCGTTACTAATAGGCGAATTTCACTGCTACTTAAATTCACCTTAAAATCACTGCTACTTTAAATCACTGCTACTTTAAATCACTGCTACCTAAAATCACTGCTACCTAAAATCACTGCTACCTAAAATCACTGCTACTTAAAATCACTGTTACTTAAAATCACAGCTACCTAAAATCACTGCAACTTAAAATCACTGCTACTTAAAATCACTGCTACTTTAAATCACTGCTACCTAAAATCACTGCTACTTAAAATTACTGCTACTTTAAATCACTCCTACTTAAAATCACTGTTACTTAAAATCACTCCTACTTAAAATCACTGCTACCTAAAATCACTGCTACTTAGAATAACTCTTACTTAAAATCACTGCTACTTTAAATCACTGCTACCTAAAATCATTGCTATTTTAAATCACTGCAATTTAAACTGTGACAAACTGTGATTGTTACTTAAAACATAATTGTAAGAAGACAGTAAAAGGTTATTTAATGTTAAATGTTATTTAATATTCATTACTTTATTCTCCCATTTGTGCACGGTATTGTATTTATAATTTGAATAAATATTTAATAAAAAAGACAAATATGAATAAAATGCCATAGTATGCCATATAAAATGAAATAAATTACAACTTATGTACTAACAATTATTAATTCATTAATTGAGATTTTATAAAAACGAAAAAATTATCTTGCCCGGCATGGAATTGAACCACAAGCTCGCTGTGAATGAAAGTGATGAATCCGACGACTTAATAAACCTAAAATGACTCAAAATTCATTTTAATTTGAGATTCAGAGCAAGTATCTAAACATTCATTTTAAAATATTACCACGGAACTAATTTTGAAATTGCAAACTTGAAAAATTTAAATAAAAACTGCGAAAATCTCCAAATGCTCCTTGTTCAGGTACTCAAAAATAATACAACAAAAATCCATATCTCTATTGAAAATTGTTGAATTTTCAAGCCCTAAATTGATTTTGAATAAGCGATACTTCGGCCGCTGAGGATAATTTTTTATGGAATTTTGTCGCGCGTTTTATTTTTTTTCTGCGATTTTTTCAAGAACTCAAAAAATTAAAATGAAAATATTTAAAAACCCATATCTCTATTGAAAATTGTTTAATTTACAAAAACCAAATTGCTTTTTATTAGCGATACTTCGGTCATTGAGGATAATTTCTTATGGAATTTTTCTTGCATGATTTATATTTTTTTCTGCCATGTTTTTATTCAAATGTTGAACAATTAAAACGAAAATCATCTAAAGGATTTTTGAAGATTTTCTGTATTGAAAATTGTTGAATTGACAAATACCAAATCGATTTTGAATAAGCGGTACATTTTTTTGCCCAAGTGATCAAAAAATTAAAATTAAAATTTTCAAAAATCCGTATCTCTATTCAAAATTGTTGAATTTACAAAAACCAAATTAATTTTGAATTAGCGACACTTCCGCCATCGAGGATGATTTCTTATGGAATTTGCCTGCGTGTTTTATATTTTTTCTACGATGTTTTCATTCAAGTGCTCAAAATGTTTTTAATTAATTATTTCTATGAGTTTTATATTTTTTTCTGCGATGTTTTTATTCAAGTGCTCAAAAAATGAAAATTAAAATCTTCAGAAAGCTATATCTCTATTGAAAATTGCTGTATTTGCAAAAACCAAATTAATTTTGAATAAGCGATACTTCGGCCATATTTTTTACGGAATTTTTCCTGCAAGTATTTTTTTCTGCGATGTTTTTCTTCAAGTGTTAAAAAATTATAACGAAAATCTTCAAAAGGATTTTTTTAAATTTTCTGTATTGAAAAAATTGTTGAATTTACAAAAAACCAAATTGATTTCGAATAAACTGTACTTCGGCCATTGAGGATAATTTTTTTTTTTATTTTGCCTGCACGTTTTATATTTTTTTTCTGCGATGTTTTTGGCCAAGTGCTCAAAAAGTTAAAACGAAAATTATCCAAAATCCATATCTCCATTACCAAAAACCAAATTTATTGTAAATAAGCGATACTTCGACCATTGAGGATATTTTTTTAAGGAATTTTTTCTACGCGTTTATATTTTTTTCTGCGATATTTTCATTCCAGTTTTCAAAAAATTAAAACGAAAATCTTAAAAAATCCATATCTCTATTAAAAATTATTGAATTTACAAAAACCAGATTGATTTTGAATTAGCGATACTTCGGCTCTTGAGGATATTTTTCAAGGAATTGTTTCTAGGCGTTTTATATTTTTTTCTGCGATGTTTTCCAAGTATTCAAGAAATTAAAACGGAAATCTTCAAAAATCCATATCTTTATTGAATATTGTTAAATTTACAAAAACCAAATTGATTTTGAATTAGCGATACTTCGGCCATTGAGAATGATTTTTTATGGAATTTTTCCTGCATGTTTTATATTTTTTTCTGCGATGTTTTTGTTCATGTGCTTAAAAAATTAAAACAAAAATTTGCAAAAATGCATATCTATTAAAAATTGTTAAATTTACAAAAACAAAATTGATTTTGAATTAGCGATACTTCGGCCACTGAGGACAATTTTTTAGGGAATTTTGTCTGCGCGTTTATAATTTTTCTTTGACGTTTTCATTCAAGTGCTCAAAAAATTAGAACGAAAATTTTCAAAAATCTCTATTTGTTAATGATTTTATTGCAAAATAATCCTTAGAGAACAGAGCAAATCATCTTTCAGAAGATGCGTTTTTTCAGAGGTAATACCAAAATAGGATTACATTTGCACACATACCTAAAACTTTTCAACTTTTCATATTTACTGGACAAACATTCAGTTATAAGTTTCTGCAAAAATCTTGAAATACTTCTCGAATTTTGAACTGAATTAAGGATAGTCGTATGTTTATTTAGTATAGCAGATAATATATCCAAAATATTACTTTCAGTCATAGGTATAATATCAAAAGGAACACTATTTGCGTGACAAATATTAGCACAATCATATTAAAAACATTTTTGAGAACCATTAACCATTTCAGAAGGTTACGACGTTTACTAAACGTGATCACAGTCACAGTTTAAAATCACTAATATTAGAAAGTAGCAATCACAGGTAGCAACGTGATTCAAAAGTAGCAGTTTTGTCCATCTCTAGTTTTTACTTTCTTTTGCGAGGACAGGAAAGTAATGTGACAATGTTTTCAACTTTTTTTTTTACAGAAATATCCATTTTGAGTTCCAGGCGTTTTCGGCGATTAAAAAGAAATTGAATGTGTGTGTCTGCGTGTCCTGTAACTCAAAAAATAAGAATATAACAATTAACATGAAACTTTGAACATAAGCCTTATTTTTGACAATCCGAACTGAAAGGCTTTTTGTAAAATTTCGTGCACCTGAAATGGGGTTTACCTTAAACATTTATTGTTTTTATTCTCGATAATTTTTTAATATATATATATATATATATATATATATATATATACCGGGTGTGGCACTTAAGACGCCTCGGACCATAGCTCCTTTACGATAAAAGCTATCGAAAAAAATCTAAGAACAAAGTGGTGCACTGTTACCGTCGCTATGTTTCAAAAATATTTTTAATCATCAGTGGTGTGCCGTACTCCAGTGGCGTACCAAACCTATGTTTTTTTAAATGGAATGCCCTATTTTTTATTGCAGATTTGGAAAGTGCTCGACGAGTACTTATTTTTTTATCTAACATGTTATACCATTCACTTTAGCGGTTTCGCTGTTATAACCCCTTCTTTCAAAATTGCGCCCCATTTTTGAGATTTTTTTTGTAGAGAAACTAATTGACGCCGGCGCCTAAATTTTGAATTGAGGTACAGGTTAAGACCTCGTATACCTTCACATAATTTTTTTTCGGGTAATTTATGGAAAAAAAATAATTTTTGATTGATCTTCGCATGTTGTCATTTTTTCCGAAAATTTCAAATGGCACCCCCCTAAAAAAATTACGGCGTTGTACAGCCAAAACTCTAAATTTTTCATTGGTGTAAAAAAAATTACATATTGCATAACAAAATTTCGGAGAAATAAGGAATTTCATCGCAAATGTCGGGAAACGTTTTCCGTTCCCAAGTGTGCCATGAGAAAACAAAAGATTGGTAATTGTCAAAGTAAATTATTAGACGTCAGTAGCAGCCATAAGTCATTTTTGATAAACGTTCTAAAAATGTTCCGAACTCAAGAGGCAATGGTTGACATGATATTTATTCTTGGAGAATGTAACAAGAATTGTTTCTTGGCATCACGAGTGTACGCTGCGAGATATCCGCACAGGGCACATCCAAATGAACGTGCGTTTCAAAAAGTGTTGGAGAGATTTACTACTACGGGAAGTGTGAAACAAGGAGAGTTAGAAAGAGGGCAGTTATTTCCGAAAATAATGAACTGCAGTTTCTGGAGGCAGTTATTGAAGATCCTCATACCAGTATCCGTGATATTAGTAGGAATCACGATATTTCAACGCGATCCGTACATCGTGTTCTTAAAAAGTACAAATTCCGTCCATTTAAGATTCAACTACACGAACTGCAACCTCAAGATTTTCATGCGAGGCAAGATTTCTGCATGTGGGCTATCAACAAAATTGAGCAGGAGGAATCATTTCTTATGCGCGTATTATTTTCTGATGAAGCAACGTTCCATAGAAATGGGCATGTCAATCGCCACAACTACCATTATTACGCCGATGAAAACCCACAAGCCATGCGAATGATAAACCACCAGCAAAGATGGTCGCTGAATGTTTGGGGAGGCATGCTTGGAGAACACCTTTTGGGTCCTTATTTCATCGAGGGGCACCTGAACGGCAACAGTTATTTGAGGTTCCTTCGCGACGACTTGGATGATCTCTTCGAAAATGTCCCTCTAGCCGCTCTTCGACAGATAGTTTTCCAGCACGATGGAGCTCCTGCACATAATAGCTGTGTCGTTCGGGAATTTCTCGATGAAACGTTTCCGGACTCCTGGATTGGTCGTGGGGGTCCTGTGAGGTGGCCGCCAAGATCACCAGACCTAACTCCCCTTGACTTGTTCCTTTGGGGCCATATCAAAGACGAGGTTTACTGGACGGTACCAACTACTGTCGAGGATATGAGGGAGAGAATCCGCGCGGCTTTCCGCGGTATATCACCAGAAGTCCTTAGGGCAGTGTCTAGAGCCTGTGAGTCGAAGTTGCGGTTATGCCTCCAGCAGGAAGGTCTTCATTTCGAACATTTAGTTTAAGTTGTTAAATTTTCTTTATCTGCATTTTTCATATCATGTTGAATAAATAGGTACATACTATTATGTTGACCGTATTTGTGTATTTGTTTTCTCATGGCACACTTGGGAACGGAAAACGTTTCCCGACATTTGCGATGAAATTCCTTTTTTCTCCGAAATTTTGTTATGCAATGTGTAATTTTTTTTACACCAATGAAAAATTTAGAGTTTTGGCTGTACAACGCCGTAATTTTTTTAGGGGGGTGCCATTTGAAATTTTCGGAAAAAATGACAACATGCGAAGATCAATCAAAAATTATTTTTTTTCCATAAATTACCCGAAAAAAATTTATGTGAAGGTATACGAGGTCTTAACCTGTACCTCAATTCAAAATTTAGGCGCCGGCGTCAATTAGTTTCTCTACAAAAAAATCTCAAAAATGGGGCGCAATTTTGAAAGAAGGGGTTATAACAGCGAAACCGCTAAAGTGAATGGTATAACATGTTAGATAAAAAAATAAGTACTCGTCGAGCACTTTCCAAATCTGCAATAAAAAATAGGGCATTCCATTTAAAAAAACATAAGTTTGGTACGCCACTGGAGTACGGCACGCCACTGATGATTAGAAATATTTTTGAAACATAGCGACGGTAACTATGCACCACTTTGTTCTTAGATTTTTGTCGATAGCTTTTATCGTAAAGGAGCTATGGTCCGAGGCGTCTTAAGTGCCACACCCGGTATATATATATATATATATATATATATATATATATATATATATATATATATACATACATACAAGGTGCCCGGATTTAGTAGGGACAACATGGACAACTTCTGTTAGATTACTAAAAATTTGCACAGATAACATTGGTTTTATGAAGTGCCAAATAAAGTGTTTAAATTCTCATGGAAATTGGTTCAAGCCTCATCTCGGTATCTTGGGTAGCAGACAAGTTACGGCAAATGAAATAAATGAGAAGATTTTGTTTTTATTTTAATTTCGAACAAGTGGGATTTGGGGGTGAATTCTGAATGAGCTTTCGAACCTGCACCTTTTTGCTAATTTGACCATCTCTCTATCTCTTTAAATGCAAAAGTTTCCCATGTTGTCCCTACAAAATCCGGGCACCCTGTATACTTTTGTTTAAAAATTATTTTTTATGAAGAAAAAAATAATTGAACATTTTTGTAATTATAACTATATTATTATTATATTAAATGATAATAGTTCCATCAAATTTGCCATAATAATAGTTGTAGAGAATGACGAAATAACGAATACGTTTTTCACCAAATCTCATTAGTTTTTGAACTTTAAGAGTAAATTAGCGGTAAATATTATTAGAAT
Source organism: Ocypus olens (assembly GCA_910593695.2). NCBI lineage: Eukaryota > Metazoa > Arthropoda > Insecta > Coleoptera > Staphylinidae > Ocypus > Ocypus olens. The sequence continues at coordinate 17,628,635 of OU343052.1, read as the reverse complement.
TTGAAGTATAATTGGTCATGTTCACCTTTCATATCATTTAAATTGAAATTAAACCATGAAACTATAAATGTAAATAACTATTATAATTTTATTCGCAGAAAGTATACTTTCTAACACTTGTGTCGTAATAGTATATTCTGTAACGAGGTTAGAATGGAAATTCGAAGCTTCAGAATTTCCATTCTCACCGAGTAGCAGACTACACTTTCTCCTCGACCAGATAAAATAGACTAATAATATAATAAACACAAAGAACTTACGTTTTATTATTAGGTTTGTGGTTATGTTCATAGTATTTTGGCAATTGCGATATCCAAGGCTAATTGTTTTATTCGAAACGGTGTGAGAATATTCATTCTATTACTTGTTATGGAATGAATTACATGCAAAACGCATAAGCGCATAGTGTTTTGTTCCATAACAAGAGTGAGAATGTGTACGTTCTATGATCAAAATTGATTTCAGAATGCTTAAATTTTACAATGGTCGTGGAGAAATAACTACTATACCATAAAATCAGAGAAAGTAACATAGTGGCCAGTTTTTTTTTTTTTTTTTTTTTTTTATTGAATTAACGGGTCATGACCCAAGAATACATAAACTAACAAACTTATTTACAATAAATGCGCAATGAATACAGATTTCATCAGAACATAAAATGTTTTTTTTTAAATAATGATAAACATAATCGTAATTTATACAAAAATCTATACAAAAATGAGATATTTATATATAATAATAATAATAATAATAATAATGCTTTATTAATCCACATAAATCAAACGATATTGGACAAGTCAGTGTAACATTTTGTCCTTACAAAAACATTACAAAAGAAATTCATCTATTCTATAGAATACATTGTGTAATAAATATATTTTTAATTGTTTTTTAAATTCACTATAAACTTCAATATCTTTAAGATAACTTGGTAATTTCTTATACATTGTTATACAATTATATTTCGGCCCTCTTTCATACAAGGCGGTGTCATGCCCTACAACAGTAAGACTATTTCGATGTCGGGTACCGTAGTTATGAAAATTTGCGTTTGTTTCAAAGAAATGCATGTGTTTTTTTACAAACAAACAAATTCTAAATATGTATATACATGGAAATGTAAGTACATTGTATTTGGAAAATATTGGCTTACATGAGTCTCTGGATGAAGTACCATCTATTAAACGTAATATTCTTTTTTGAAGAATAAAAGTCCTACTCGTCATACACACATACATACATACATATATACACATACACACACATAACATCAACTTAACGCTGAGTTGCAGAACTTTTTAAATTCGTTAATGCTACAAGTATACATACAAACGTCTGTACAATGTTGGTTGGCTAATCGTTGAATACGTAACAACGGAGCGTTGTAGCGGTGATTTGTACGGGAAAAAGATACAGAGAACATTACATTTTGACGTGTAGAGCGTGTGGGGATATGGAACTGTATTTTTTCCAGTAATTGGGGGCAGTCTATAATGTTATTAATTATTTTGAATAAGAATGTTAAGTCGGCTAATCTCCTTCTATTTTCTAAGGTCCCTATTTCCAGTACCGTTTCAATTCCACAATAAGCTCTACTTTCGCCCCAGCCCATTTTATGTGCAATGTAGCGTAAGAACAAATGTTGTACAGTTTCTATTTTGTTGATATACAAGGCATAATTCGGTGACCAAATGGTCGAACAGTACTCTAGCTGAGAACGCACCAGTGATGTATACAAAGATTTTATAGCCATGATATTTGCAAAGCCCGACGTGTTTCTCTTTACGAAGCCTAATGTTTTACGAGCCTTTGAAGTTATTTGAACTATGTGTTGATTAAAAGTTAACTTCCTGTCAAATAATACACCTAAATCATTTATGTTTTCAACTTCCTGCAGAGTGTCATTTCCTAGTTGGTACATGAAAAGGATGGGTTTGTCAAGTTTGTAGAAACGCATGATTTTGCATTTATTTACGTTAAGTTGCATAGCATTGCGGTTACACCATTCCCAAAAAGAGTTCAAATCTTCTTGCAGATCTTCCACGTCTTTTTGACTAGTAATTTGTTTAAATATTTTTGCATCATCAGCAAAGAGGAGACACTGAGAGTTTTTAATACAGTTTGTTATATCATTAATGAATAATTTGAACAGCAATGGACCCAAATGGGAACCCTGTGGAACCCCTGATGTAACCGCAATACTATGCGAGATAAAGTTTCTAACTTTAACTTGTTGAATCCTACATTTAATATAACTTTCTATCCAACTATGCAGTTTACCAAATATACCTAATTGTTGCAGTTTGAGTAAAAGTATATCCTGGTTTATTCTGTCAAATGCTTTTGCAAAGTCGGTATACACGGCATCAACCTGGGTGTTTTCATCTAAAGAACTCGATATACATTCACTATACACAGTTAGATTTGTGAGAGTGGACCTACCAGAATGGAATCCATGCTGTTCGGGGGAAATTATAGGGTCTAAGACTGCTGATAATTGATCTGTTATTAAACTTTCAAATAACTTAGGTATCGAGCTTAAAATTGTAATTGGCCTATAATGTTCAATATTATTCCTGGTCCCAGATTTATGCACAGGAGTTATAAAGCCATGTTTCCATCTGGTAGGGAACACTCCCACGTTTAAGGATTCAGTAAATATAATATGTAAAGGACAAGAAATAGTAAATTTACAACGCTTTAAAACCATTGGTGGTATACAATCAGGACCGGGACCCTTTTTACTGTCCAACTGATCAATTTTCCGCACTATATCAGTTACACTTAAGTTAATTTCTGATATTGCGACACTGGCGATAACTGTTTCGTCTTGATAATTTTGTCCTTGGTTGGTGGAATAAGTGCGCTCGAAGTGATCTGCAAAACTGTTGACTATCAACTCTGGGTCATCTAGGGAACTGTCCTGGTAGATCATCTTACTTGGGATACCGTCCTCCTGTCTCAGTAATTTTGTATAATTCCAGAAGCTTTTAGGGTTATTTATTACGTTAGATTCTGCTTGGTGCACGTAATTTTCAAAGCATTGTTTCGAAAGATTTTTTGCTTCTTTCCTTAAGTTAGAATATATTGCATAATTTTGCTGGCTAGGGTTAGTTTTGTAATTTTTGTGTGCTATTTTCTTATTAGCTATGTTAGTTTTCAGCTCACTGGAATACCATATGGGAAAATTATATTTTCTTGAGCATTTTGTTGGTACATACATTGATAATGCATAGTATAAAACTTCATAAAATTTATTAACCATATCATCAATAGATAAATCTTGGAATAAATGTTGCCAGTTTACAAAGCCTAGGTATTCGTTTAAGTTGTCATAATCACCCCGTTGAACGTCAAAGAACCACTCTTCTCCCTTAATAGTCAATTCAGTATTATTGTTATCAATGTGTAACTCAAGAGCCGGATGATGTCCATCTTCATTAATTATCGGATTTTCACATTTGTTTACGGTATCAAATTGGGATATGGAAAATACTAAATCTAATTTATGTAGGTGGTTATTTACTATATTATTTAATTGATGTAAGTTTAGTATTTCAATTGTAGAAGATAAAGTTTCGATAGAAGTTTGCTCGTTTACAGCACCCCCTGGACGTATATTCGCAGTTGAACTCATATCGTCCCCTGTCCAATCAGCATGCGGCAAATTAAAATCTCCCACTAGCACTAATTTTGAGTTAGGATAAATTTCTGCTAGGTCTTCCAACGATTTGCAGAAAGCAATATATTTATCAACAGCAGAGGAAGGTGAACTAGTAGTTCGAGATGTTTCCCAATCGCAACACAAATACATTCAATACCATCATTTATATCAATTTCTTGACTGTATAATTCACTAGAAATCCCGATTAGTACCCCCACCTCTCCTTTTAAAAATGCTTGTTAAGCTATTTCTGTCTTTTCTGTATAAGTTGTAATTGGATATACATAATTCCGATGTTTTAATATCTGATTTTAGCCATGTTTCAGTTAGGCATACAACCTCATAATCAGTGGAGATCATTGAGCTTCGAAATTCATCTATTTTGGTTCGCAAACCTCTCACATTCTGATAATAAAAACTATATGTATTCTTTTTTTTCACTGTTTTCTCACCAGTTAATTGCTATACGGTATCATTATAGCAAACTTTCTGTTTTGCAATATTAACAAGCCTAACATATGTTGGACATGAGGTACTAAAAATATCATGATTTACATCAATCTTTGTGTTGAATTTTTTATTCATGTCTATACAGTTTGAGCATATTTCTATCTAAGCAGGATTGATCATCATGTGGATGGATACATTTAGAACAGATTTTTGCCCCGTCACAATTTTTTGCCACGTGACCAAATCCAAAACAATTATAACATCTCAAAACATTATGCGCTTCATACACTGTACACTAATCCCATCCAATCCCATAGAACTTTTCCATTTTTCATTATTATTGAGAAAGTTAATGGATCAACCTCTACTATTATGTTAAACGAATTTTTTGTAGCAGTTTGCCTATGTACAATTTTAAAGATTAATTTATCATTTTTGTCTCTTAATTTATTTTGTGCTATTATAAGATTCGTTAAACTATCTTGATCATGGTCTTTGTATACAGAATTTATTTTCATTATTTTAAATTTCGGATTCTGTTTTTTCAAGATTTCTACAGAATATTTGTTATTCATTTTTGTGTTAATTGCCTTTTGAACTGCAACAACCTCTGTTTGATTTTCACAATTAATAATAACACCTCCTTTTCGTGTACCTCTGGAAATATTTGCATTTACACCGAGAACAACAGGGTTTATATTCAAATGTAAATCGTTTCGAGTTTTAGCACCATCTTGCTGATTCTTGGGCTCAACAATAACAGAATGCTGAGTTGGTTTTAGTTTAACGGCTGTATTATACCCTCCCAATTGATTGTTACTTATTAATAAATCGACTTTCGCATTTAGATCAAGAATTACATTTTTAAGTTCAACGATTTCCGTTTCATACGTTTTTTTAAGTTTAATCATTTCTGTCTTAAAATGAGACACCAAATAATCAATTTGAGATACAAATTGATTGCTAATTTCATTTGAACCACAACAGATGAAATCATCACTTTCAGAAACAAGATTGTATTTTTTCGCACAACCTGGATGATAGTATTTTTTACATATTTTACATAATAAATATTTCCTCTTTATAGTATTAGAACAAATTGAACATTGTCTTACAATATTGTAATCTTCACGTTTACTACTATTTTCAGTAAGGTCCGACTCCGACTCAGATGATGACATGATTAAATTATTACATTGAACTGCACTGATTTTTTATTTCATATAATTGCGGATGAATATAAAAAATATAAAAAAATCAAAAATCAAAAATCAAATCAAGAGACAGGGACACTACACCCAGGGGCCAGTCAGGGTGATTAACACACACAGTCACGGGTAGGCCACGGAGAGGTATACATAATAATACAAAGGAAAAATAAAGACAAACAAATTAAAGTCTTCGAAAGAATCAACGAATTTGGCAGATAAAAAGTATTCTACAAAAACCGCAGATTAAAATGCATTGGGACATTTTATATGTCCCAATGCACGTTATTAATAAGGACTAAAATCTTTATTGCGGAATATCTATTCAACTAGGTGAGTTCTACTTATCTTACTCACACAGGTTGTAGTTCCAATTAAGCTGAACTCGATAATATAACTGAACACCAATAAGAACTAAGAAAAACCACTCTTTAACGTAATTTAAACAGAGTCGATGTAAAACACAACCGTTCTCAACGACGCACGTTGGAAAATTTTGGGGGTTTGTTGTTTATTTATTTTTGTTATTTGTCCAACGAAACCAAATTACACTTACCTTGTCGGCGCACTCGGAAATATGGAAGCAAATTAAATTAATCGCTGATCCACTCATCCGAGTACGCGTTTCGGGAGCTTTTAGGGGTTATTAAAAATGTACTTCATGAAATTAAAAATTTAGAGCACACTTGACGTAATTAGAGAATATTAAACATTCTGTTATATCATTATTACTCACTTGAGGGCTATTATTTATAAATGAAAATGTAGTCGTGATATAACGTGATAACCGTGTTTGTAAGTACAAGCAATACTTCTTGAAATAAATGAGAAATCCCTTGTTTGATCCCTTCTATAAATTGCACATAAATTAAATGTTTAATATAAATTATTGCTTCCCATCAATTAAAACTGCAGCCGTCATCAGTAAAGTGCGTTTGTTAATGGAAATACTCTTTACTATGAGAATTAAGCAACTCGGCGATTTTAAATTAGTAGAATGGTTTGTTACGACATCTAGATGACGTGAGAAATAATTGTACTATTTTAAATCTTTATTGCTGGAGGCGTTTACTTCGTGATACATCTTGATTGTAATTGAGACTAAAACACTTTTATTATTATATAGTGGGATAACAAAGTTAATTCCTACAATTGTTTTTTTAATTACTTTACCTATGTTAGATTATAATAATAATAATAATAATAATATTGTTTATTAATTAATTACGCTGTATTAAATACAGATTGAACATGTCAAAAGAAACACAATACACAACAAACATTTAAATGAGATTGATACAATACTGAATACTCAATTAACTGAATATAAAATTATAAAATTAACAAAAAAGTATACTTTAATATAATTTAATTTTAATTAATATTAGTATGGTAGAAGTAGTAGTAGGTACATTTAAATTGTGTATTGACAATTGTAAAGCTGCAAAGCTATTGGCACAATAAATATTGTTATTATTATTACTATTATTATTGAATACAATGATTGGCTGAGAGAGCGTCCATGTGATCCGGCGCGACCGAAACTGGAGGTTGCAGGTTCGATCCCTGTCGGAAGCATATTCACACTTTTGATCTAATCGTTTAGGGTCAATCCATCAGAAATCACCTGGACCACGTTGCTCAATATTTTTGATTTTCCTAATTTTTTTACCAGTTACTCCCCAATATTTGGTGAGTGTAAGAAACATTTTTAGGCTCATACTTTTTTTTGGCGGACATTTTAAGTTTGCTTCATAACAATTTTTGGCCGAAAACAAATTTTGTGTAAACGTATTTAACTGTTAATTTTATAGATACCAAGACAAAATAAAAACCAAAACTATCAGAATGATGCTCTAGTTTGTTTGTCCTTTCATAATATTTCCTAAGTAGTGAGGAAAGTGGAGAAAAAAATGCACAACTATACTGAAGGAAAAAAATGAAACACTTGAAATTCGTGAAATTTTGACCATTTTCAAACCGCCATAACTCGGCGTATTTTGAACCGATTTTGATGAATCTTTGAGGGTGAAAAACTTTGAAGTGTCTTCTTTAAAGTCATGTATGTGAACTTAAGTGTAACCCCTTCCACCCCCTCGAGCACCGCTGTGAAAAAAAATGTTTTTTCAGGAAACCATGTCCAATTTTGACAATGTCAATGAGTTGGAAAAATTTTGTCAACTCGATCCACCATAAAGACATTAAAATTTGATCAATTTCCTATGCAGGACTCAAAGAACGAAGCACCGCACACGATTAAAAATTGACAAAATTTATAGGCAAGTCATGTACTAAATGCATGTTAATTGAGAAAAAACGGAAATTCGAAGTTCAATTGTCTTTTGATTTTTTAAGGATAACTCTTGAACAAATTACCAAATTTTGAAAATTCTTGATGCAATGTGTTGTTCTCACAGAATAGATGCAGATAAAAACAAAAATAAATTCGACGTTGAATTGTTTTTGGTTTTTTCAAGGATAACTCTTGAACACATTTTTATCATGCCCGATAGGCACCCTCCCCCTCCTGGGTGCTCGCCTCAACGAAAGGACATATTTTGAAAATTCTTTCGGCACAGTGCTGTACCTATTGAACAGATGCAGATGAGATTAAAAAATTAATTATTTTATAATATCGTTAAACAAAAAGACAGAGTTCAAATTCTTTAAGCAAAGAAATATTAAATTTGTCGTTAAATTCATTTCTGATGTTTTAAAGATAACTTTTTAACTGACGACCAGATTTGTAAGACTCATCCCAAAGATGCAGATAGAACCAAAAAATACATTTGTTTATCGAGTTTCAGAAAATAACTCTTGAACGGATGACCAAATTTGGCAAATTCTTCCGAAAAGACCAAAAAATTAAATTTGCGTTTTCTGGTCTTTGAGAATAACTCTTGAACGGATAAACGGATAATTCTTCCAGCAAAGTATTGCACTCACCGTGTGGACGTATAAAATATAAAAAAATTCCATTAACCACTCAATTAACTCTTGAACAAAATGGCCGATTTTAAAAATTCCTTCTGAAAAGTATTGTACTCATCGAGTACAGGACTAAAAAAATCATTTGTCTTCAATTATCCTTTTTAAGGTTAACTTGTAAACGGATGACCAAATTTGGCAAATTCTTTCAGCAAAGTGTTGTACTCGCCGAATAGATGCATATAATACACAGAAAATTAAATTTACAGTTTAATTGTTTTCTGTTTTTTTTTTTAGGATAACTCTTGAGCGAAAGAACATATTTTGTAAATTCCTTCGGTACTCATTAGTGATGAGATAAACCGTTATTTTCCAGAAACGGTTATAACAGTTACTGTTACTACGAACTAGGTATTTAAACGGTTATTTAAAGTAAGTTACTCTTACCACAAAATAACTATGTAGTTATTTAGTAACCGTTATTAAAAATAACTTTACTCAGTAACCGTTTGTAACAAAGTCATCTTAGGGGCCAATTAACACAAAATGTAAAAATCACACTTTTCAAGTTCGAATATTTTAAAATCGTGATTTTGATTTTGGAAATTGCACAACTGCTAAACGCGTTGTACGATCCTGATGATTCTAACGTAACTATCTCGAGAATTTAATGCAATTTAAAAACAGTTTAATAACCTTTTTTATGAAACACGCGAACCTTAAAAATTCCACGAATTAAAAGTCCGAAAATTAAAATTACGATTTTGATTTTTGAAATTGCACAAACACATTGTCCGATTTTAGTGATTCTAAGGTCAAAATTATGGCAAATTTCATGTAATTTACAATCCGGATTAGTTTTGCTTTTTCATGAAATCAACGCAAAATGCCAAAATCGCACGTTTTCAAATTTCGAAAATTGAAAATCGAATATTGATTTTTAAAAACACAACTTCCGAATGCATTGTTAGATTTTGACGATTCAAAGTCAAAATACGGAAAATTTTTAGTGTACTTTTACAATTACAATTACGAAATGCTTCCGCAAAATTAACACAAAATGCAAAAATCTCACTTTTTTAGTTCGGATATTGTAAAATCGTGATTTTTATTTTTTAAATTGCACAACTGCCGAATTATTTGATTTTGATGATTCAAACGTCAAAATATGGTAAATTTTGTACGATTTTAAAAAGAAAATTTTCTCTTGAAATTAACACAAAATGCAAAAATTGCAATCCAAAATTTTTAAATCGCGACTTTGATTTTTGAAATTGTACAACTACCGAATGATTTATCCGATTTTGATGATTTAAATGTCAATGTATGGCGAATTAGTATTATTCAAAACGGTTCATCACTGGCGGATCCTAGGCAGAGTAAATAATCTCTTCCTTGAGTCTAGGTTTCTTGTCGGTCGTCGTGAACTTTTCGAAAATGTCAAAAATTAACGCATAACGCCAAAATTACGAAGAAGACCAAAGATTTTAATTGCAATTTTGATTTTTAAATTGCTCAACGCGTTGACCGATTTTGATGATACAAATGTCGAAGTATGATAAATTTAATGTCATTTTAAAACGGGTGTCCAAATTTTCTCTTGAAATTAATGCAAAAATAGCAGTTTTTAAATTTCCAAGATTTTCGCGACTTTGGTTTTTGAAATTGTACAACTGCCGAACGCGTTATTCGATTTTGGTGATTTATAATAATAATAATAATAATAGTTTATTCGTAGCAATACCAGGAGTTTGCACAAGTCAGACAATGGCTTTTATGGTTTTAAATGTCAAAATTTGAAGAATTTCTTAATTGTAAAACGGATTACATTTTCGCGCGAAATCACTGGCCTATTTTGTATTTATTAATTTTACATCAAATTCTTTTCAATATTTGTTCGAGTGTTTTTTTTTTACGTGATTCGTTATTGAATCGATTCCTGTTACTAAGAACTGATTCGTTATTGAATCGGTTATAAGAGTTACTGTTACTAAGAATTGTTTAATCGAATTCCTTTTATAAAATAACTTTTGAGAAAATCACCGTTAGTGGGATTTTTCAATAACGGGTACCGTTATTATTTCTTAGTAACGGTTGCAAAGTAGCAGTTAGTGAAAATAAAGGTCATCAGTAATTAAAGAGATGTAGTTAAGATCAACGAATCATTTTCCGTTTTTAACCAAAAATAAGTTTCAAATTTCAACTATTGCACTTATTAAGGAGATGTAGATAAGGTTACAAAACACAATTCGTAGTTTAATGGATTTCCGCGGGCGAAGAACGGTATTGCAGATTTAATGCAGGCTATTTTACGTGTTTATTTAATTTTTTAATGCTTCTGCAACAAGTAAACGTTTTTAATGATAGATTTTTCTTTCTTCAAAAAGGAGGCGGTGAGATATATTGTGTATGCTAAGTGGCCCTGCCATTAAATTTTTCCACGAGTCGCCACTGCTTTAAACTGTCTTTCTATTTGCTATTTTAAATAATTATTTCAAATAATTGTAATACCAATACGCAAATATCAAAACGAATTATTTTCGATAATAATTAATCCGGGGTGTTTTAATTATATCGTGTCTACCGCCAATCAATAATTTATCTTTGACTGAACTTGACATAAATATTTCAATATAATACGTAATGTGTTGTAACGTTGAACAAGGCAAGACGTGGGATGTTTAAATTTTACGTTTCTATTGTTAAAGAAACGCAGGAAATATGTATGATATGCTGAACCTTGACAATTACTTTAGTTATTAAAGCATGTCAAGTTATTTCTGGTCGTGACATAAGAGAGCGCGTTTACATGAATTTCGTAAATAATTCTTTAAGGTGATATGTTATTTTGCAATTGTCTAGTTTTAAAATAGGACCGTAATATTTCGCAGAAACATACATTAATAATTAATTCAAATATGTAAATATACAATGTAACATTTTACATTGCGAAGATAACCATAAAATTATCATGAAATTGAAGTAATTTGATATTTGATAAATATTAATCCTTAGCTAGTTTATAATAGTCGGAACCATCGCTGTACAAACAACCAAAATGAGCTCATGTATGCATTGGTCTTCTGGTGGATGTGTCAGGAATTTAAAATTTACGTCCGCGTCTCGTAATGGAATATTTTTTGTTGTCACGAATATGATGTCATTCGTTAGGTAAGGGTTAACGGATGTAAATAAAAATCTTGAAAATGTAGGCCATTTATTAAATTGAATAAAGTTTCTCAAAATTACCCACATTTACATACCCCGTAAAAATTAGTAGAACATATTTGGTACTTGGACAGAAGCAAATACTGAACAATTTACAGAGAACGGTGGTGAATGTAAAATATGTTTGTCTTCAATGCCGTCTTGAAGTGAACATAAAGTTCAATATCTTAACAAAACCACGATCACCAAACGAAGAGTGATATACACTAGAAATGGGTAAAACTGCTACTTTTGCATCACTTTTTCCTATCAGTGATTTTAAACTGTGACATTATAACACCTTCTGAAGTTGTTAATGGTATCGCAAAAATTTTTGCAAGGGTTTTTTGTTTACGACTGCTAATATTCGCCCACCTGAACATGTAAATATTGATCGTTCTGATATAACTGTAACCGGAGATGATATTTTGGGTGCCAAATTAACTACGGCTGACCTTGATTCAGTTCCAGATTAAAGAAGCATTTGAAGATTTTTACAGAATCTTATAATCGAATGCCAGTTCAGTAAATTTGGAAAGTTTCAGATTTGTGGCAGTTGTTTATATTTTTTTGTCGACTCATGAAATTTGTAATTTTTAAATTAGCGTATGTGTTGTTCTCATGCGTTTCTTTTAAAATCTAGAAAAGGGCTGTTTACAGATTCTTATTAAACCTTAATGCATAATGTATTTTGAGTATATTTGGAAAGTTTCAGTGTTGCACCAATTTTTTTTTATAATTCATGAATGTAGCAATTTTCTAATTAGCTAAATGCCGTTATTGTATAATCATTTCCACTGTTATAAAGAGGATTATTTGATAATCTTCCTGTATATTAAATTTGTGCGGTTCAGGTTTGCAGCAATTTTTAGTGCATCCCCATTTTGTGTGCAATTTTAAAATTAGCACCAATTTTGTTTTAGTACGATTAATTTAACTCTGAAGAAGGGGTAATTTTATATTCCTATTTGATCCTATTACAATATACCGTGAGATCAAAAAGTCGAAAATAGTTGGCAGCCCTTAAAACATAACCTAACAGAAGTTCAATGGCGTCACTAAGAATGGGAATTTGGCATGAAAACCCTGAAATTTAAATAAAACTGCTTGATTATGAATCCTAAATGAATTATTAATAGTGATGATCAGTTCTGAAAATAATTTCTAATGTTTAAAATAGGCAAAATCGGCAAATAAAACACACAAAAGTATTTTTAAAACAAGTAACCTTAAAAATCACAAGAAGCCAAAATTAACCAAATATACAGAACAGCAAACGTAACTTGCCGTTGCGCAGTGGCAAAATTGTGGGCGGAACCTTCGAAGGGCGCTCTCGATAGATTTCGTGAAGAGTTCGCGCGCCTGGCACATTCATTTTCAAAAGTGACAGCGCCCGATAGAGTTGTAAATGAATAGCGCACGCGAAGAATATGTGACTGTACTCGGCCGGCTGTAGAGAGAGAGAGAGCTTTCGCTTGCTCTCTGCGCGTCTGGCCAACTTACATTTGCCGTCCTGTACACTGCACTGCATTGGAGAATTCCAGACAGCTAATACAATTTTACTTTAATTATTAAAGGGATTTTCAGAAAATGTGTTGCCAACTATTTTCTTTCTGATCTCACTGTACTTTAAATTAGGAAAGTTTCATCGTTGTAGCAATTATTTTTATATTTTATTGTTATGAAATTACCATAAACATTATTCTTGTGCGATTATTTCAAAAACTATAGAAGGGTTGTTTTCACATTCTGACTGGTTCTTAAAGTAAAATGTCTTGTTAAGACACAAGTTTCAAGTAGGTGGCAAATGTGTTTCTATTTTTGTTTTGCCTCTGAAAAAACGCAACATCTTTAGAATGGTGATTTGCCCTATTCTTGGGAGATTATTTTAAAATCTAATCAAGAAGCTTTTGGAAATTCTTCTAGAATCCCAAAGTATAATATATTTTGAATAAATTTACAAAGTTTCAAATATGTTACAATTGTTTTTCCATTGTTGTTTTGCTTCTGAAAAAGCGCATTTTTTAATTGATGATTAATTTAATTGCTGTGTTCTCGAGGGATTATTTTAAAATCTAGTCAAGAACCATTTGGAGACTTTTGTAGAAATTTGAGTTATGTTTTAAGTAAATTTAGAAAGTTTCAGGTATGTAACAATTGTTTTTTACTTTCTCCGTTACGAAGTACGAGAAAGTATTGTGATCGTGATTTTTTTTTCAAAAATTTTTTTTACGGAAATATCCGTTTTGGGGTCCCTAGATGCCATTTCAACAATTTCTGGAAAAAAAAAATTTGTGTCTGTGTGTGTCTGTGTGTGTGTGTGTGTGTGTGTGTGTGTGTGTGTGTGTGTGTGTGTGTGTGTGTGTGTGTGTGTGTGTGTGTGTGTGTGTGTGTGTGTGTGTGTCTGTCTGTGTGCGCTGTATCTCAAAAACCAAAAGAACAATTGATATGAAACTTTGAACATACGTCTGATTTGATAATCCGAAGAACTGAAAAGCTTTTGGTAAAATTTCGTACACCGGAAGTGGGTGTTTACCTTAACTGTTTTTTGTTTTTTGCCAATATTTTCTTAAATATAAAAAATATTACAAAAACATTTAAACAAACATCGAAGACAACAGCAATTTTATGTGAATAATAATTGTAGAGAATGCCAAAATGAACAACTTCTAAAGAATAAGTTTTTTTCGAAATCTCGTTAGTTTTCGAGTAAACCTAGTTTTTGAATTTGAAGTATAATTTTTCCATCTTTCATGATTTTGACGTTTTAAACGTCAGTTTCATCCGAGTTTACGCAACGCTCGATGTACATTTAAAATATGATTTCAATTGAAAATAAACCCATGAAATCGTAAATATAAAGTCGGAGAAAGTAACATGATGGCCACATCACCATTTTTCATTGTTGTTTTGCTTCCGAAAAAGCGCATCTTTAGAATGATGATTTGCTCTGTTCTCGAGGGATTATTTTAAAATCTAGTTAAAAAGTATTTGGAAATTTTTGTAGAATTTTGAACTAGCATATGTTTTGGGTAAATTTACAAAGTTACAAGTATGTGACAATTGTTAAAATGTGTGACAATTGTTTTTCCATTGTTGTTTTGCTTCCGAAAGAGCGCATTTTTAGAATGATGATTTGCTCTATTACCGAGGGATTATTTTAAAAACTAGTTAAGAACCATTTGAAAATTTTTGTAGAATTTTGAAGTAGAATATATTTTCAAAATTTAGAAAGTTTCAAGTATGTGAAAATTGATTTTTCCATTGTTGTTTTGGTTCCGAAATAGCGCATCTTTAGAATGATGATTTGCTCTGTTATTGAAGGATCATTTTAAAATCTAGCCAAGAAGCATTTGGAAATGTTTGTATAATTCTGGAGTAGAATATATTTTGAGTAAATTTAGAAAGTTTTAAGTATGTCACTGTCGTTTTAGATCCGAAATAGCGCATCTTTAGAATGATGATTTGCTCTGGTTTCGAGGGATTATTTTAAAATCTAGTTAAGAAGCATTTGGAATTTTTTCTAGAATTTTGAAGTAGCATAAGTATATGAAAATTGTTTTTCCATCGTTGTCTTGCTTCCGAAAAAAAATCTTTACTATGATTATTTACTTTGTTCTCGAGCGATTATTTTAAAATCTTTCAATTAAGAAACATTTGGAAACTTTTGTAGAATCCTAAAGTAGAATATATATTAATTAAATTAAGAAAAATGCAGATTTGTATTAATGTTTTTTTTTTTTTTTTTTAGTTTAGAAAATTGGTATAAGTGCTGAATTTGTAGTATTATTTTAAAATTCATGTCAAGGGATGTTTAGTTAATCGCACCGGATCTTAAGGTAAAATGAATTTTGAGTAAATTTGAGAGGTTTAGTATTTGTTTTTATTCATTTTTTTCAGTTCATAAAAATCGTAATTTGAACATAAGCATAAGAGCAGTTTTCTTAGGATTTTTTTTGGGGAAAAAAAACGGGAGTAGAAAGTAATGAATAAAAAATAATATTTACAAAAGGCTACTCTATATTGTCTTACAATCGTGTTTTAAGTAACAGTCACAATTTAAGTAACACATTGCAAAAACAACAGAAGACAAATATTTTGGCACTTAGATAACCAATATCAAAATCATAACCCGAAAAGGATTAACTAGAAGTGCGTCTCTCAAAATGGGGGGTTCTTCTGTTATACAGGGTGTTTCAACGGTGGGAACGGCCAAGCATCAGAATATCAAATAATATTGTACACAATAATCACAATAGTATGATGAATAAAAATATTGAAATTTATACAGGGGTGGATCATATGTTACTACAGAATTAAAATTTAAAATGCTTACTTCTTGCTGAAGCATTTAATAAATTAAGTAAGCCTAAATAAGGCAGAAGTGCAAAACAAGACATTTTCAAGTGCCAAAATTGAAAATGACATTTTCCAACTGCCAAAAATTATCATTTTCAAATGGTTCAAAATATTACCATTGTCAACTGCGAAAAACGACAATTCAGGTATCAAAAATGAAAAATTTTAATTGCCAAATTTCGCAATTTTCAACTGTTAAAAAGGTAATTACCAACAGTCTAAACTGACCATTTTCAAGTGCCAAAAAAGACATTTTCAAGTACTAAAATTGACAATTTTCAAATGCAAAAAATGACATTTTCTAATTGCCAAAAACGATCATTTCAATGGGGTCTGCCCAAAGTGCCGAATGCCCAAAGTGCCGAATCGAAATTTTGCCCAAAGTGCCGAATTTCATACTACCGACCGTGCCCAAAGTGCCGAATCTCATCCGTTACTCGTGCCCAAAGTGCCGAACGATGCTAATCGACGTCGCATCGTTCGGAAACAAGGCGTCGGACCCGAATGCGAATCGGCAGTTTGGACATTCGGCACTTTGTCTTCTCACCGACATAGGAGTAAGGACCAAAATGCCGAACGCCCGCCGGTTCGGCACTTTGGTCATTCGTCAGAACGTCTCCGCACGCACCTACGAGCAAGGCCCAAAATGCCGAATGCACATCGATCCGGCGCTCTAGAATATAAAAAATAGCAATATAAAATTAGAAGCAGAATATAATATATATGATACAACATGTTGATTACGAAATACATTGAGAAGAATATATACAAATATGGGGTGTCTTCGTTAAACCGTTCATTAAAAGTTTACGAGGTTGCCGTTGTATAGAAAATTTGAAAAAAAAACATCACACCATTGAATCAGTTCTCCTCATGGCACATATTTTTAACTTTCTATCACTTCTGGTTCCACCGTAAGTAGCACGAAATTTGTAATTTTAAAGGGAACACCCTATACATTATTATATTTTTGGATTTCTCTTTTAAATTTCAATATATTTTGTAGGAACATTTGTACACTTATCTATTTTAGTTTTCAGGAAAATTGAAACTGTCAGTTTTAACAATAAGTGTCAATATCTAAGTGTCCCTTAAATATCCGGTAATTCATTTTTTAATCTACAACAACAAAAATGTATATAAACAAACTTGTATTTTTTCAATCACATATTTCAATTAATTACTTGCATATTTCAAATTAATTATTTGTTGCATATTTTTAAGGTTTTAAATGCAAAGGATGGAAGGATTGCATATATATGGTTGTGACAATGTGAGGTTTATGAAAAATATTAAATGTATGCCTATTTCTCGTTCGACTAAATCTAAAATATTTATTGAATAATATTATGCTACTTCGAAGGTGAATTTGTGAATTTTGTTGATACATTTTAGAAAATTTGTTGGTGCATATGAAGCAGACCAATATACCAACTACATATCGATACCAATATAAACAATTTTTAAATAAACACTGCTTTCGGTTGTGGATTTCTAAATGTGGCATAGATATTTCAGCGAGCAATGGACTTAACGGATTACCTATTGATAATCCCTCTGTTTGTTAGTAAAACTGATCGTTAAATTGTAAATAACTTTGTGATAAGCATACCTCAAAGAATAAGAGGATTTTTGCTGTAATAATAGGATTTGTGCCATTAGTGGTAAGTATTTATTATTGCGATTGTAATCGACCAATAAGCTGGAATTTCAACATTCCAAATTCTAATTATTAAATATGGAACTGCGTATTTGGGATGAAATTAAAGTTTTGATAACTTTATACAAGGTCCAAAAATGTAATCGTAATTGAATCCTTTTACTGCGTCAATGTTTAATTAATTGATCAAAGAATGTTTATATTATTTAATAAGATGCGAAAAAGGTAGATGATACTAGGGTTGAAAATAAAAGAAATAAACTTTTTGTGTTTAAACAAATGTTTTAAACGTGTTTAAAATTACACCCGATTTTGGATAAAAATAACCGAATTACTGCAGTCATTTAAGAGAAGTAATGTTATTCATTACCCACTAGTGAGAATAAAATACACACGGAATACATGGATCCTTCGTAGGATTTTTGAAATAATTCAAATTGACACCACTTACGTCAAAATTTCTTGTCAAAATTTTATAAACATTATTTCAATATTTAATACAATTACGGACGATGTTGGATAAAATGTTATATTATACTCATGTGGAATTACTCATTCATTCGCCCCCCTAAGAAAATTACCCCTTCGCTCTTTAAGCTCAGTGGTAAACTTTTTCAGGCGAGACTACAGAAGAAACGTACATTTCACATTCGTATAATAAATAACTATTACTTTCTCCTTTACTGTGTGTGTCTGTATGTGTGCGCTGTATCTTAAAAATGAATAAAGGAATTAACATGAAACTGTCTTTTTTGACAATCCGAAGCTTTTGACAAAATTTCGTACATCGGAAGTGAATTTTTATTTTTTTGTCCAATAATTGTTTACATATGAAAAATATTACAAAAACATTGAAACAAATATTGACAGCAAAAAATCTTTTTTTCGAAAATGTTTGTTATTTTTGGTTTATAATTGTAAAACATAAAATTTATATTAATAATAATTGTAGGTATTGCCGAAATAAATAACTTATAAGAATGATTTTTTACGAAATCCCTTATTTTTTGAGTAAACTGGTGGTAAAGATTTTTAGAATTTAATGTATAATTTTTTATTTTCATCTTTCATTAATTTTGATGTTTCAAACGTCAATATCATCCGTTCTTGCAAAACACTTGATGTACATTTAAAATATGATTTAAATTGAAAGTACAAATATAAATAACTATTATACCATCTAAATCGGAGAAATAACATGATTTTTTATTTCACAATATGCGTCGTAATTAGATGTGGGGGTGTCTGTCTGTGGGCTTTTTCAAAGAAAAAAAAAAAGAAAATGTTTTCCCTTTTTGGTTAATAATTATGAAACTATAATAATTATGCCAAATATAGTTTAATAATTAGTGTTGGGCTTTATCTAAATTATTTGCATAAAGCCCAAAATCTCAAATTATTTGATTGATTCAAATAACAATATTTTAAACAAATCCAATTTAAACCAATTAACAGTAATTTAAACCCTCTTTGAGTTCTAAATAACTTTTTCAAGTAATATTTTTTCATCGCTTTAATAACAAGATCAGCTTACTCTTAAAACGTTTTACTATGTTTTATAACACCACGTATACGGAAGATCATTTTACTTCAGTGATTGATTTGTAGGTTTGAAATATTGCAGAATTTTTTTTGCAAAAATAAAATTTTCTGAGAAATTAATAAAACGTTTTTCTATAAGTCCGACTTAATAACTTAAAGTAAAAATGCAATTAACTAATATTGTTTATTTGAGCTACAAAATATCTGAGAATCTGTAAGTATAAATAATGTGATTTTTTTATAATACCACGTATACGCAAGCAGTTAATTTTACTGGTACCTTTTTAAAATGTAAATAAAAGCATGATCTGCCAAACTCCACCTACAACCACAGTTTTGTTGCCCTTCAAGCATTTCGGGCTATGTGATGAATGCTCTGAGGAGAATAAACGATTTAAATCTTTGACATCAAGCCCAGAAGATGAAGCGTACGATGCAATCATAGACTATTCCAGGTTAAATGCGACCCTGTTTCCAGGGAAATATATTGTCAATATATTTTGCTATTATTTACATTTTAAAAGGTGTTCGTATTTACTTATACATATTATTTATACTTACAGATTCTCAGATATTTAATTGATTGACACTGGAGGCGTTTACTTCATGATACATTTTGAATTATAAATAAAACACTTTCTTTGTTAATATCACTCGATTTATTAATAGCGACTATAGTTTCGATCACGTACTGATCATTATCAAACTAAAAGTACTTTAAACAAACGAAAAACACACACACATTTATACAGCGAGAAACAGTGGGGAATATACTAGGTCAGTTTGTTTGTTAAGTAAGGAAATACCAGGATTACGTTTTGTTTTGTGTACCTCCAGAGATTCTAGTAAATCCATTTTGGGCCCTTTTTCGGCAACTTTTAATTGATAATTTAACACATTACGCACATACATGAGGGTGTGCATTCGGCATTTTGGGCCTTGTTCGTAGGTGCGTGCGGGGACGTTTTGGCGAATGACCAAAGTGCCGAACCGGCGTGCGTTCGGCATTTTGGTCCATACTCCAATGTCGGTACGAGGACAAAGTGCCGAATGCCCAAACTGCCGATTCGCATTCGGTTCCGACGCCTTGTTTCCGAACGATGCGACGTCGCTTAGCGTCTTTCGGCACTTTGGGCACGAGTCACGGATGAGATTCGGCACTTTGGGCATGGTCGGTAGTATGAAATTCGGCACTTTGGGCAAAATTTCGATTCGGCACTTTGGGCATTCGGCACTTTGACCCGGACCCATTTCAATTGTCAAAAATGACCAATTTCGAGTGTCATAAATGACAATTTTCAAGTTTTAAAATGACCATTCTCAACTGCCAAAAACGACAATTTTCAAGTGCCAAAAATGACAGTTTTTAACTGCCAAAAATGCCCATTTTCAAGTGTCAAAAACAGTTTTCAATTGTCAAAAATGACCAATTTTCAACTGTGCAAAATAACTATTTTCATGTGCAAAAAAAGTCAAAATTCACAATTTTTAAGCCTCAAAAATGGCATTTTCCAAGTGCGTTTTTGACACTTGGAAAATAGTTGTCAACTGACAAAAAATCTCATTTTTGAGTGCTATAAATGACAATTTTCAAGATTCAAAAATGACTATTTTTCAGCTGTTGAAAAAGACAATTT
This sequence comes from Ocypus olens, assembly GCA_910593695.2. Lineage (NCBI taxonomy): Eukaryota > Metazoa > Arthropoda > Insecta > Coleoptera > Staphylinidae > Ocypus > Ocypus olens. The sequence goes on along the minus strand of OU343052.1, from coordinate 17,607,980 downwards.
TCAAGTGTCAAAAGTGACAATTTTCATCCGTGCAAAGTGCCGAAAAAGATATTTTCAAAAGACCAAACTTGAGAATCATTAAGTGCCAAAAGAGACATTTTAAAGTGCCAAAATTGACGACATTTTCCAACTGCCAAAAATGATCATTTTCGAATGCCATAAATGGTTCAAATATTACCATTGTCAACTGCTAAACACGGCAATTTTCAGGTGCCAAAAATGAAAATTTTTAAATACCAAATGTCACAATTTTGAACTGTTAAAAAGGGTAATTACCAACAGTCTAAAATGAACGTTTTTAGGTGCCAAAAAGCCAATTTTTAACTGTACAAACCGACCATTTTCAAGTACCAAAAAATACATTTTCCAAAATTGACAATTTGCAAGTGCAAATAATGACATTTTCCAACTGTCAAAAATGATCATTTCAACTTTCAAAAATTATCATTTTCGAGTGCCATAAATTCAGATTTTTAAGTTTTAAAAAACGACCATTTTTAACTATGCAAAATAACCATTTTCATGTACAAAAAAGTCAAAATTCACAATTTTCATGGGCCAAAAATTACATTTTTCAAGCGTCAAGAACGATAGTTTTAAACTGTCAAAAATTATCATTTACGAGTGCCATAAATGACAATTTTCAAGGTTCAAAAATGACCATTTTCTACTGTCATAAAAGACAACTTTCAAGTCTCAAGAATGACAATTTTCAACTGTACAAACTGCCAAAAAATACAGTTTCAAGTGCCAAACTTGACAATCATCAAGTGCAAAAAAATACATTTTCAAGTGCCAAAATTGACAATAACTGTCAAAATTTGTCATTTTCAAATCCCATAAATGGTTAAAAAATGACCATTGTCAACTGCTAAAGATGACAATTTTCAAGTGTCAAAAATGAAAAATTTAATTGCCAAATGTCGCAATTTTCAACTGTTAAAAAAGGCAATTACCAAAAGTGTAAAATGGACATTTTTAAGTGCCGAAAAAGACATTTTCAAATACCAAAATTGACAATTTTAAGTGCAAAAAATAAGATTTTCCAACTGTCAAAAACGATCATTTCAACTGTCAAAAATTATCATTTTCGAGTGCCATAAATTAAAATTTTCAAGTTTGAGAAATGACCATTCTCAACTGTCAAAAACGACAATTTTCAAGTGCCAAAAATGACAATTTTTAACTGCAAAAAGATGGCAGTTTTCAGCTGCCAACAAATACAATTACCATCTGTCAAAAATGCCTATTTTCAAGTGTCAAAAAGAAAACAGTTTTCAAATGTCAAAAATTACCATTTACAACTGTGCAAAATAACCATTTTCGTGTGCAGAAATATATATTTTCCAAGTGTCAAAAACGAGTTTTTAACTATCAAAAATTATCATTTTCGAGTGCCATAAATGACAATTCTCAATGTTCAAAAATAACCATTTTCAACTGTCATAAAAGACAACTTTCAAGTGTCAAAAATGACAATTTTCAACTATGCAAAGTGCCGAAAAAGACATTTTCAAGTGCTAAAATTCAAGTGCCCTATATATATATATACACAAGGTGTCTAAAAAAGACACCACCAAATTGATATGGTGTATTCCTGGGACAAAAAACAAGCAAATTAACTAAATTTATCTATATGAAAAATTAATCTATATCTCGAAAATGGCAAATGAGAATGATTTGTTTATTTTTTTCTGACAACTACATTAGGTGTATTACATTGTTTAAAAATTTCAAGAAATTTCTTCAAGTACAAAGGTGCTCCAGAGGACATGATGTTTACAATATTACATAGAACTTTTTTATTCTTCACATTTTTTACGATTCAATATTTTTTTCAATGCAACTCGTCACTTTTAAGAAATTTATAACTCTTAAAGTTTTTTTTGTTTAAGCCTTATTTTTAACAAAACAATCGGAATCTACAACTTTGGTCTCCTATATTTTTCCCTGAAAATGCATAGTTTTGGCTGAAAATCCAAAAATCAGCGGAAGGTGGCAAAAGAAATATGTTTTTATTGATAAATCTCAAGAATCCTTAATATTTCGTTATACAAACTGTATATCATTGGAAAGCTTATTAAAAATGCCATAGATTGGTGGCAACTTATATAGGGTGTTCCATTTGAAAAAAAATAGTTATCCATTGTTTTACGTATGTTGACACCCTGTATAGCACTATGAATAAAAGAGAACCAAAGCCGATGTGTATTATTCTTTATGATGTGGGAAATTTTCTAGTGTATAAATAATGACGCTATCTTTGCTAGGAACGCTTCTGCAATGTTTTCAATGTGTACATGTTTTTGCCACAAATTTGCCCATAACTAACCAACCGTCTATAATAGACCCATACTATCTGATACTATTTTTATCAGCTTCTCAAGAGGGTTGAAAATATAGGGTGTTCCATTTAAAAAACATAACTTTGTTCTGTTATGTATATTGGGACAAAAACATACATATTTTTAAAATATGTAGAATAAGTGTGGGTACCAGTTGAAGAACACTAGAAGTCGATATCTCAAATAGCAAATAAGTTATGGGACTTTTACAGATCCCTGGGTCACCCGGTATATATAGCTTGAATATGAATATATGAATATTCAACTTGTTCGCAAATCTACAAAATTAAGACTGGCTAATGCCACGCTGGATATTTAATGATACAAAAGAAACGGTAAAAGAAATGCCATCCGACGCGGATTTTCGAATAAATATGAAAATATCAGTAATTGAGCCCTTAAACGAAGGCAACCGTAAGCCCCATATAAAAAAGCCCTTCACGACCCAAATATCGCAAAAATGGGTTTAAAACAAAATAAAAAAATCTGAAAAAAATTCAAATATATTTTTGATCCAAATACAATTTTTCAAGGTCATTGAATGTCATTGAGAGTAATAACAAAAATGAAAAAATGCCTGCAATGTTTAGAGCGGCGGAAAATTTTATTTGGTCAGATGATTGTCATAAATAAATAGTGTATACTTGAATTTTTGCATCTGTTTGGTGCGACATCTTTAAAAATTCTTTTTACAAGATTTTCACATTTTTTTTTTTGACAATTATCAATAACCGACCAGCAAAATTTTGAGAAATTATTATAAATATTTTGTATGTATGACCTCTTTTTCGGAAAGATATGACCTTGAAACACACTAGAAATATGATTTTATAATTTTTCAACCACTAAAAAATTATTTAAAAATCGAAAAAGTTCACATGCATTGTTGACTCAAGTACCAAATAGTGTCGTTTTTTCAGGGTCATTTAGGGTAATAAAAAAATAATTAAAAAAAATTAAATTATATAATTAATATGTAAAATAAAATAATATTAAATAATAATATAACGTAAACAAATATATAATAATATTTACAACTTTTAAATTATTTTAATCTTCTTCACTGTCTTTATTAGGGGACATATACTGTCCTTATCAAATATATAAGTCGAGTCTTTTGCTGTAAATATATGTGAATTTTTTCAGCATTTTTGAACAATTCTTTGGTGGTTTAAAAAAATTGTTTAAAAAAAACTTAATTTTTTATATGGGCCTTACGGCTGCCTACGTTTAAGGGCACAAGTAATGATATTTTCATATTTATTTGAAAATCCGTGTCTGGTGTCCATACCATTCGAAATGTACAGGGAGTTTGCGACACAAAATTTCAACAGCGCGATCGCGCTTTAATGATCATGCATCTGGATTACAAGCCCACAACTTGTACCGGCTGACCATTATTCTAAACGGTGTTCATGGGCCGGCTAACCATTATTCTGGACAGTGTTCATAATTGATTCGAGATAGAAACGTATTTGCAGATTGTTGACGAGAACGAAGTGCTTTGAGAGTTGAACAGATTTAAAAATGTTGCAAGAAGGTTATATTCATTCCGTCTTGAAGTCAGTTTGGACGCAAGGCCACAACTCTGGGGGACGGTCTGGGACGGTGGGCATAATGTTTTTGAGACAACATAATACTATTTAACGCGAAAACCAAAATTTACAAAGAATAGATAAACATCGACTTTTATTCTCCGCAATATAATCATGAAACATTCGGATATAAATAAAATAAAATCTAATAGAGAAACCACCCACATTTATGGTCACGTCATTAAAATTATATAACGGGAAAATAATTGTTTATGTTGATAATTGTAAAACATATAATCAACAATTTTGTTGCACGTTTCCATATGAATTCAAAGATAATAAACTGATCATTCGTTAAACTCTCACCCTATTGTTTTTATTTGATGTTATTACACCTTTAATTCCTGTTTATCCCTAAAATATCCTAGAAGTAATTAATCAATTGCAAGTTGAGGAAGTAAGTAAGTGAACTACGTAGTCAATCAAGAAAGAAAGCATGGCACAAGATAATACACATTAACATCCGTAACGAACTTGGTAAATAATTAACGGTTACTACATAACACAACACAACGTAAAAATAATACAAATTGCAAATTTGTTCACCACAGGGGTACGTACCATTACAGGGTTAATATTACTACTATTGAAATAATATTGGTTCCTAGAGCGTTAAAATACCCCGTATTCTTAAAAATCAGGGCTCCAAAATAATTTTATCCCAGGGCCCTGACAACCATTTGTCCCGTGCAGCTTGTAAACTAATATTAATCTATTTCTCTTGTGCACGTTTCGAAGAGGATTTGTCTTAATGATTTAGAACGCTTCATAAAACATGGATCTGCACAGTGGGATAACAGACAGTGGTGGATTACTGCACATGCGGTAGAGACGCCCGCCTCTGGGCTTACATGCCGGTGAGGGGCTCATCAAGCAAATCATAATAGTATTATTATTATTACATTCCAAAATTTAGCTTTAAATTTTCATGCGCCTTGAGGCCCTTAAATAAATAATCTGCTATTGGATAGAAAAAAGTATTTTTTTTTTTAAATTAATACTAATTACTGAAATATAACACTTTCAAGCGGATTAAAAACTTTTTTGCGACAATTAACAACACCACTCCAATTAAACTCCACTTGAATCGCGTGTTTCTCATCACGCCTTGAGACAATCTCGGTTCAGCGTCCGCGACACGTCCCAGCCTTCGTTAATATAACCAACCGTTCATTCTTATTACTGAGCAATAAATTTTCCTTAATTTCAGGTCAATTTCGTCATCAGCCAATTTGTCGCCTTAGCCTTAGCATCACTGTTCAGGACAGTTTTACATCCGTCGAAAACGAAGTCCGAAACGAGACATGGATTCGGTCTCATTTTCGGGCTCATCATCGGATATTTCTGTTTCGGAATGTAAGTCCAAATTTATCTATCATTAACTAAATGTTGACAGCGATAATTTACTTACTAATAATAACTTTACAGCAAAAGTGGATTAACTGTACGAGTTGAATATTCGTTTCGTTTTCAACGTATTCAAATATACAGGTGTATTAAATGTATTCGAGAGTGGGAGTGTGCTCTAACTGGAACTGCTATTATTAATTCGAGTTATAATAGGTTTATGCTAGGGTAGCGAGTTAGTTTAGAGCTCAAATTCCTTGATAAATTAATTGATGTTGTTTGAAAGTCTAATATTTTAACTGATTGAGGTTGGCGGCACTTACTTCGTGATACATTTTTAATTAAATAAAACAACTAAGTAAAAGTGTGTTTTATCTAATATTTTATTTTAAGAATTGATTTATATTCCGCTGCATCCTAAAATTACTTTTTATGCTATATGTTCTTCAGGTAAAGAATTACAGAGTGGCGCAATGGGTATTGACGGTTCTTGAAACGCCACTGTTCGAATATGATTAAAGTAGAGGGTATAATGAATGGCTTAAATTATTCCGTATTTTATGCAGTTTAGCCTACATGTATCCGTGGCCAGTGAATCAATGCAGCTTTTGCGTCAAGGCGTATTACCAACCGGAGTCTGTTATTGAAGTGCAACGGCAATTTCGTGAATATAATGGTAGAATTTCTCCACGCAACACAATTTTGTTTGTAGGTTGCAAGTTTTCGTGATTATGAAACTGTACGAAGTGATTATTTCGGTTCGTAAAAACCAGAGCACGTAGAACGAGCAGGGGCGGCTCGTTATATAGAGCCAAGGAGCCATGGCACTACCTCTAGTTTTGAGCTCAGCAAGAGTTTTTAATTAATTTTTACTTTCTCCGTTACGAAGTACGAGAAAGTATTGTGATCGTGATTTTTTTTTCAAAATTTTTTTTTACGGAAATATCCGTTTTGGGGTCCCTAGATGCCATTTCAACAATTTCTGGAAAAAAAAATTTTGTGTCTGTGTGTGTGTGTGTGTGTGTCTGTGTGTGTGTGTGTCTGTGTGTGTGTGTGTCTGTGTGTGTGTGTGTCTGTGTGTGTGTGTGTGTGTCTGTCTGTGTGCGCTGTATCTCAAAAACTAATACAGCAATTGATATGAAACTTTTGAACATACGTCTTATTTGATAATCTGAAGAACTGAAAAGCTTTTGGTAAAATTTCGTACACCGGAAGTGGGTGTTTACCTTAACTGTTTTTTGTTTTTTGCCAATATTTTCTTAAATATAAAAAATATCACAAAAACATTTAAACAAACATCGAAGACAACAAAGAAATGAACATCTTTTGCTTGAAAATATTTTTCATAAAATCATTGCTATTCGAGAAAAAAATTTATTATTTTTTCTTAATTTTTGGTTTATAATTATGAAACGATAATAGTTACAGCAAATTTATGTGAATCATAATTGTAGATAATGCCAAAATGAACAACTTCTAAGGAATAAGTTTTTTTCGAAATCTCGTTAGTTTTTGAATAAACCTAGTTTTTGAATTTGATGTATATTTTTTCCATCTTTCATGATTTTGACGTTTTAAATGTCAGTTTCATCCGAGTTTACGCAACGCTCGATGTACATTTAAAATATGATTTCAATTGAAAATAAACCCATGAAAACGTAAATATAAAGTCGGAGAAAGTAACATGATGGCCACATCACCATTTTTAAAATTATTTTTGTTCGATGGTGAGGTTACCTGGACGAATGGTGTTACAGATTTAGTGCATGTCTGGAACAAAATGTAAACGCACGATAAATCGGAAGTATACATAATCATATTTTCGGCTGTTCGGCTGTTTGAAGTTATGAACCTTTATTTTACAACTCAAAATAATCTTGGACTATGAAGATTAATCGTTCTTTCTTTCTTCGAAAAATGAGGCGAGGGCCTCCCCATATTGTAAAAGTACCATCAACATGTTCCACGAGCCGCTACTGAGAGTCATACTAACCAAGTGAATTGTTTTATTTGAATTATTCAAAATGTATCTACTAAATATAACGTTGTCGAAACTGCCGGCACAAAAGGTGATCCCCACAAAGTTAATGGTTTTATTTGAATTCTATTTCAAATTAGTTTCACTTTTTTGGACGATTAAAGCGAAAATAAAAAAAAATCCTATTAAAAAAAAAATGGAAAATTATTTTGAACAATAGAATAATTTTTGAGACTAATTTAAACCATTTTGTTACTAGAATATTCTGGATTTTTTATTATTAAGACTGTATTTTCGATTTTTTTTGTCTAAATATTTGATCATTTGGCCTAAATATTTTTTATTTTGATCTAAATTTTCGATTTCATTCTTAAAATTTTTTTACTATTTGGTCCTCATTTGTTATTTTTAGTTTCTAATTTTTTGACCTGTATTTTCGATATTTTTGGTCAAAATATTTCAACTTTTAGCCTAAATATCCTTTATTTTGACCTTTTGCGACTTTTTGTTTAAATTTTTGGTTTTTTTGGCCCGCATTTTTTATTTTCCGGCCGAATTTGAAATTTTTCGATTTTTGACCTGTATTTTCGATTCTTTTGGGACTAAATCTTCAATTTGTTGAACTAAATATTCTTTATTTTGACATAAATTTTCGATTTAATGCTTAAAATTTTCGTTTTTTTAAATTTTAGAATTTTAAAACTGTATTTTCGATTTATTTTTGGTTTAAATTTTTGATAATTTGCTCTAAATATTCTTTATTTTGACCTAAATTTTCGATTTAAATGTTAAAAATTTTGATTTTTTGGTCCACATTTTTGATTTTTCAGATCGAATTTTTAATTCTATTTCCAAATTTTTGATATGATTTTGGTTAAAATATCTATAACCTGAATTATTCAATAAATTAGAGGCAACCCCACTTGTTGCAGAAGGCATTAAATAAATTTAATAATATTTCGTTTTATTAAATTTGCTGAATTATTTTTCCGGTATTTTCGAGTTTTGTTAAAATTTTTAATTTTTTAGTCTGCATTTATTATTTTTATGCCTGACTTTCTGATGGACTGTCTAAATTTTCGACTTTCTGGCCAACATTACAGATTTTTTTTTTAAATCTTTTGACCTAACTTTTCGATTTCATTGTTAAAATTTTCGATTTTTTTGCCCCAATTTTTGATTTTTCGTTTAGTCTGCGTTTATTATCTTTAAGGCCGAGTTTTCGATGTTTTGTCTAAATCTAAGACTTTTTGACCAAATTGTGGATTTTGCCCCAAATTATTATTTTTTTACTTGTCTGTTAAAATGTTCTTTCCTTGGTCCACTATTTTTATTTTTAGGCCAGAATTTTAGATTTTTGGTCTCAAATTTCTTATCGTATATTTTAGATTTTTGGTCTATTTTTATCCTATATTTTAGATTTTTTAACTTGGTTTATTGATTTTATTTAGTGGATGTTTTTATATTTTGCGATTATTTTCGAATTTCTGGTCAGAAACTTATTTTTGGCGGCTGAAAGGGGCAACTTATTTTACTTCTACCTAAGTTTTCGATTTTTTGTCTGCGTTTTTTTATTTTTAGATCAGGGTTCTTGATTCTTTGGCCCATATTTTAGATTTCTGTATCTTCGATTTTTTTTTGTTCAATTTTTTTTCTCTTTATTTTGACCGAAATATTCGATTGGTTTGTAGAATTTTTTTATTTTTTTTGTCTGCAATTTTTAACTTTACTCTCGTGTTCGATGTTTTGTCTAAATTTTCACCGTTTTAGGCCCTATTATAGATTTTTACTTTTTTGGCCTATATTTTGTGTTTTCGATTATTTTGGCTTCGATTTTTGGTCTTTTGGCCGAAATTTTCTTTATTTCGACTTCGATTCGTTTGTTAAAAATTTTGATTTTTTTGTTACCATTATGATTTTTGGGTACGAATTTTAGATTTTTGGTTTTCATTTTTTATTTTTGTCCAATATTTTAGATTTTCTTAACTTTAATTATTGATTTTATTGTGGGAATTTTTCTAAATTTTTATATTTGCTATTATTTTCGTATTTCTTGTTGGAACTTATTTTAAGCTAAAAAGAGTTATTTTTTTCTGCATTTTAATTTTTAAATCAGGATTTTTGATTTTTTGGCCGATATTTTAGATCTTCGGCTGTTCCAAAATTTTGATTTTTTGGCCAAATAATTAGATTGGAAGATAAATGGTTCTGTGTTTCTTCAAAAAAGGGGGGGGGGATATTGAATAAGTGGCTCCACCATCAACATGTTCCACGAGCCGCCACTGAGAACGAGTACGACAGGCTGTAACAAGAAGTCTAACTTGATCAACAAGGATTGGGCATTACACGAAGAATTTAGAGTCGAATTATATACGAAGACCCACGATTTCATCCGTGTAAAATTCAAATTATTCATAAAATTCTACCATACAATTTTGCAGTATACAATTTTGTAGAACATTATTTGATTTACTTAATTAACCCAAATGTTTTCAAACATCAAATGATGTGTAAATAAGACGCATTTCCAATTATCAGGATATGTAAACAAGCAAAATGTTGCCGAAAAACCTCAACAAATTCACGAACAACCTCTGCATTCCAAAAAAGTTACCGAATGGTGCGGTATAGCAGGATTCGGTATACAAGGCCGTACTTTTTCGTACAGTGACGGTAACTTCCCAACAGTATTTAGAGACGTTTCATTTTTTTTTACCTGCTGAATTTCGACGACTGGGGGTTGAAAATAACGACTTATGGTTCTAGCAAGATAAGATGGAGCAACACACTTTACATAGCTGCTCGAAGAAACATGTATTTTGGACGACTTGAGGAATTTTAATTAGCAGCCAAGGTCACCAGATTTGATCATATCTATTTTTTGGGGGATACTTAAAGGCTAGGGTTTCCAAAAATTGACCACAAATGATACTAGCTTTAAAAGACAACATTTCTCAAGAGATCGGAGTGATTAACCAGGAAATGCTACGACGAGTTACAGATAATTTTCAATCACGACTTGTGTGTGAGCGTGGTGGCCATTTAAATGATGCTATTTTCAAAAAAATAATTTCTGTTATAAAACTGCATTATATGCATAATACAAATGTATTTCTTTGACCTGGGTCGTTTCATTAGGATGTTCATATTAACACTCTAAAAATCGTCAATACCCATTACGCCAGTGTATATCACACGACGTGATTTCACAGAAATCTCACAGAAATTTGTAAGATGCACATTTAAATAATCTAAGCGGCCAAAACTGTTTTTATATAGTTATAATAAATGGGGTTTTCTATTGTTTCTTTACATTCGAAGTTGTTTGGGGTAGAAATAAATAAAAATAGGTGCTAGGATAATGTGCGAACTACCACTTGAACGGATCAAAAATAGAGTCAAAGAACATTATTTCGCAAAACTTTTAAAAGTTTTTTCTTTATTCGTGGGAGGGAGAAAATCGTCAAAATACATCGGGCAGCCCGTGCTAAATAATAGGCCGCACACTAACGTTGCATCTAAAAATAAATACAAAATTCGATTTAACTTTTTTAAATATAGAATATATAAAAAGTGCAATTAATTAAAAATTATACTTATGTTATTAAAGAAAGTTATGATGTTGTTAAGAGCCATTGTTCTTCATTGGAGCTACGTACTCTTTGTCTGAAGATTCTTTAGAATTTGGATCTTTAGACTTGGCTCAGCAGGAATTAATAACTCCAACGACTCTTAGGTCATTTTTCTTGGCTGCTTAAAAGAGATTACTTAACAGCTTAACATCAGCCTATTAATAACATCAAGCGTGCACGCCTTCCTTGAAAATTCATATGCGAAGTTCTGCCAATACAATATAATATGTTTGTTCCGCGCTTCCGCAGCTTCCTCTGATAGCTGCCCAATAGCCAATAACTTTTTATTACATCTGCTCCCTTGTTTTACTCGCAGCATTATATAATTTAGTCAGCCACAAAAGAACTTTAAAACATTTGGGAATCATATGCATGATTCTGAATCTTCTCTTTAAAGCAGTGTTTCTCAATGTAGGCGGTATCGCCCTCTGGTGGACGATCCACATTTAATATGGGCAATTATCTGACAGTCCGCTTTTTGAGGGGCGAAGGATATTTTGCGTGGGGGAATGTATACCTGCCTTCGGAGGTATCTGAAATTGCTTAAACATTTGCGGGCAGGATGACTTAAGATTACAACCCTTCAAAATTTGAACCAAATACTATTGACGGTAGGCTATAGCTCGCCGGGTTTCAAGAATGTCCGCTATGAACGCTAGTACCGTTGATAGTCTCTTTCATCTCCCTTCAATAATCAAGGAATAGTTCAGCGATTTCTCTCCGGGCGCTGAAGCGTAGAAGCAGATCTCTAATCCTTTTCTAGTTTATTGGGAGCAATAAAATATAAAATTGACGGAGTAGTACCTGACTGACTCGATTTTGTCTGTTTTAGTGGAGTACCTACTAACTGACTAGGATTTGCCTGTTTTAGTGGGTGATTGAAAAATAAATCGCCGCATTAGAGATATTGGTAGTACCCATTCCTTTTCAAATAATATTCTTTCAATATTTATTATTTTTGTGAATTCGTGAATTGATAAAAGACCCAATTTTTTTTTTCAATCCACTTAGTTGTTTCTTTCCAGAGTCTATAATAAATTTAAATTTACTAGTAATGGGATAATTAGAGTGATTGTAATCGGTTCGTTTGATTATAAAAATAATCGATTATCTCGAGAAATTATTTTTATAATTCCAATGATCATTCGAATGTTTAATTCGAATAAATTATTCGAAACCTACAAAGTATTTGGATAATTTTAAGGAGTATTCGAATGATTATTCGAATATCAATATATAAATCTGTACTCCAATATATATCATTCGAAACTTTACTTTTAATTGAATGATTTTAACGAATTTACACCAATATTGTTTACAGCTGTTAGGCTAAACTCAGACGTACCACTTTCCAACCACATTTGAACCACAAAAAAGTGGTCGTATGTTGAGAGTACACAATTATATGGAATGTCGTGAAAGCGCTCACACGGACAACAAGCTGTGGTCGGTTTCGACAACAGTTGTCGTCAGTGGGTGATATCACCCACAAAATTGTCGCAGCAGTCAACCGAACCCGACTCACACGTGCAACTCGCCGACCACAATCCGACCACAGACGAACCACCGGCCGAGAACGGTGCGGCCCTCGCCCCTCTTCAGTATTGTGTCAAGCAGTAACGCGTGAAATTGCGCTCTTGGTATTTGTATTTTTACAAAATGGCCAACGAAGGCGATACTTTTGACACGGAATCCTTCATAGAAGAAATCCGCAATCTTCCATCCATTTGGGATTATACCAGTGCTGCTTATAGCAACCGGATCGAAAGAGCACAGGCATGGGAAAATATTTGTATGAAATTCTACGAGAACTTCGATGCAAAGGATAAGAAAGAAAAGAATGAGTGTTGTGAGTACTTTTTTATACATATTTATATTGCCATGGTAATTCGCCCTCAGGACTTACAAAATAGTCAGCGAACTTATCTCTTACCGAATTTATTGTCTTGCCTCTACACGGTAGTCAAAATTATTTTCAAATGGAATAAAATCCATTGCAGTTGATAAAGTATCTTCATATTTACAACCGTCTCGTTTTCGTACTGTATTGTGTAATATGGTACATGCCTTGACAATGTCTACAGCAAAGTCGATTGATACATTAAGGGGTCTATGAAAAATTCGCCACTTATTGCTTAATATATCAAACGAGCTTTCCACATTTCTACGAGCCCGCGACAATCTGTAGTTGAAAATGCGTTTTTTTAATTGGTAGTTGTTTTCCACTGTATGGCCGTAATAAATGTTTATTTAACCCAAAGGCTTCATCTCCAATAAACGCGTATGGTAAAGGGCTACCTTCGGTGCTAATTGGTTCTGGTTCTGGTAAATCTAATGCATTACTTTCCATTAATTTGTGCAAGCTGCTATCCTTCCAAATTGTAGAATCCGACGTTTTCCCATAAGCTCCAACGTCGACATATACGAATAGATAATTCGCGTCACAAACAGCTAATAATACAATAGAAAAAAAGTGTTTAAAATTCCAATATAAAGAACCACTGTTTGGTGGATGTATGACACGAATATGTTTCCCATCTATGGCTCCTACACAGTTAGGGAAATTGGTTTTATTTTTGAATGTGTCGGCTATATTTTGCCACATTTCTTTATTAGGTTTTGGTAAATGAGCAGGTTGCAATTTAGTCCATATCTGGCGGCACACGTCCCTGACTATTTCACTTGCAGTTGTTGCACCACATCTAAACGAATAGTGTATTTCTTTAAATGAACATCCGGTTGCCAAGTATCTGTAACAAATTAAGAAACATTATTTATTGTTGTTATAGGTGTAAAACTGCAAAGCAAATGGCGAACTTTAAGAGACTGCTACAATAGAGAACTGAAAGTGAATAATACACAGAAGAGTGGATCTGAGGCATTTAAGCGAAGGAAGTACATGTATTTCGATAATTTAATTTTTTTGAAACCTATAGCCGAGAGGAGAGTTACAGAAAGCTCTATTAATGACCCTAGACAAAATGAAGAAGAAGAAGAACAACAAATTCAAAATATTTCACAGGAAAAACGTACTCGTAAGAAGATTACAAAACCAATAAATGAAGAAACAGATCTAATTAATAAATTGTCAAGCCGTCTGTCCGACCGAATAAGTCAACAACAACCAAAGGAGGCTCACACTGATAGTGATTTGCACTTTTTGATGTCGTTATATGACCGTTTTAAAGCTATAGACAGCCGCATGAAAATGGATGCCCAAATAGACATTTTAAATGTTATTAAAAAATACTCTTTACCTCAACCCATGCAGATGCAGACCTACAATTATAGAGATAGAGGTTACGATGGTTATGGGTATGGTTACAATACGGCAGCATATGGAGAGAGGCACCAGCTGTTTCCCGAAAACCGCTTTGGTAACCGGACTGACCGATTCGAGACCCGAACGCCAACAGTTCAACCGGAAATTCAACCAACAGTATTTCCAAATGAACCGGAGATTTCGCCACAAAACAATCCTCGACAAGCTTTGTCCCCAAGTCAGCCGGAGTTGTCACCAGAGTCCCAGGATTCTTTTTTGTCCGACATTTTTAATTGACATTATTTTTAATAAGTAAACACATTATAAGAGTATTTTTTGATATAATAAATAATAAATACAAGTACTGTTTTACTTACCTTAAAGCGATTGCTAGGCATTCATCAGGAGGTATACTTATCCTCATGGGCGTATCGTCTCGTTTCAAATCGTCCTTCAATACTGTTAACAAATAATCGAAAGTACTTTTGCTCATTCGAAAATAATTAAAAAAATTGTCATCGTACAGTCTTAAACGATGATAAAGTAGTTGAAATTGACTTTCGTTTCTATTTTCGATAATAGGATGAACCCAGTAAATCCTGTTACGGCGACGCCGTCTTCTGCGACGTAATAAAAGCCACAACAATGCTTCCTCTTCAAAATCCATCATTGTACAGTCTGTTTTGTGTGGTTCATTTACAACCACTGCGCGCCAACAAGCGCCCACAAAACTGTTGTTGGAAAGTGGTCGATACGGTCGACAGTTCAGCCACATTACGACCACTGTTTTGTGGTTGGAAAGTGGTACGTCTGAGTTTAGCCTAAGGTTTATAGTGAAATGTAATAAAACTGAAAATAAAGAAAAAAAATGTAAATCCACTGAGAAACTAGATACAAGTTAAAAGTGTATACCGTGTGATTGGTCATAGATCTGAATATAGGGAAATAGCGTGGGACATCACGTTTTTGGAAATTCCTGCTCACCAAATTTAAGTGGTACCATTGGAAAGATCCTATTTTTGGGAATTTGTTGATGCCAAATACTTGGTGCACATTGATGCATTATTTGAGGATGAAATAGTATTTTAAATAATAAAATTTGTACTCGTAAAAATAAATGTAGGCTATGAAACATCAAAACAAAATATTTAGATTTTCATGTTTCCGAGCTTATTGACAATTGAAAATTTATCAGATTTGACAATTAAGTAATTAATATTACAACATGAATTCGGTTTATACGAACGAAGAAAGAGTTTTCATCATTAAAACGTTTTATGCCGGCAACAGTTTTGTATTTAATCGCCGGTATTTAAAATAAGATTTTTCAGGCAATCTCTCTAGTCGAAACAATTTAGAGTTGGAAGAAAAAGTTTTGGGACTAATAAATATAAATTCCAATTTGAGTGCAAGAACCATTGCTCGCGAGTGCAATGTAAATCATGCATCAGTATTACAAATACTAAAGAAACACAACTACCATCCGTATAAAGTACAATGCCACCAGGAAGTTTTACCACTTGATGAAGAAAGTAGACGTATATTCTGCGAAGAAATGCAAGAAATATCAAACCAGGATCGTAACTTTCTTTCATCTATTTGTTTTACGGATGAATCAACATTTACCCTAAACAATGAACCCAATGTCCAAAATACTAGATTTTGGTCGCAAGAAAATCCAATTGTCTACCAGAACGCAGTACCCACAAAAAATTAATATTTGGGCTGGGATTTTTAATAACACAATAATTGGACCATTTGAAATAAGTGGAAATTTAAATTCGGAATCATATTTGGAGCTATTGATAACTAAGATTGGCCCTGCATTAGACGAAGCAGCGCGAGAAAGTCAGGAGATTTGGTATCAGCACGACGGATGTCCAGCGCATTTTGGACTCGGCGTAAGAACCTATTTAAACCAAGCATTTCCAAATCGTTGGATTGGTCGTGGTGGAGCAATTCACTGGCCCGCGAGATCTCCTGATTTGGCACCATGTGACTTCTATTTGTGGGGTCATCTTAAAACTAAAATTTACCAAAGACGCCATCCAAACCTAAATTCTTTGAAGGCTGCAATAACAGCAGAATATGCACTTATCACGAATAGACAATTAGCAAATGTTACAAATTCTTTCTACAATAGACTAGGGTATTGTTTAGTTGAAAACGGAGGATTGTTTGAATATCTATTATAATGTATGTTGTTGTGAAATGAGTTTATTGTTTATTATTTTATTTTATGTATTAACATAAGTTCCTTTTTTCAATAAATACTCATTCGTTGTAAGAATCGATCATCGTTTTCTTGTAAAATTCTATTTTGCAGTTTCTATTCGTCGTGGCTATTGACATTGACGTTTCGCAGCCTACATTTATTTTTACGAGTACAAATTTTATTATTTAAAATACTAGTTTATCCTCAAAAAAAGGCACCAACGTCCAAGTATTTGGCATCAACAAATTCCCACAAATAGGATGTTTCAAGTGACACCACTTTTATGCTCGTACATAAATTTGGTGAGCAGGAATTTCCAAAAACGTGATTTCCCATGCTATTTCCCTATGTTCAGATGTATGACCAACCACACGGTATATGTCTGTCGTATTCAAATTATAATCAAAAGTATTTGAGTCACAATAATTCACGTGATCATTTGAATATCTATACAAAATAAAAATATTCGATTCACGATTATTCGAACTATTATTCTCATTACTCGAACTATTATTCGAATGATCATTCGAATCACCTTTTGGATGAATAATCAAATTTCGGATCATTCGAATGATCATTCAAATAAATAATCTGATCACTCGAATGATCATTTGTAATGCTCATTCGAATGATCACTCGAATGATCATTTGAATACTTGTTCGAATGATCAACGGGTGTGAAGTTAGCAATAGATTCCAGTAATAGATTTTAAATTACGTTTTTCCATTAAAACGGGCTACATAACTGAATGTTTCTATGATTATTATGAAACACATGAACATTGTAAACCCAAAAAAAAATAACCCCTAATTGTCCTTTTCTGAAACCACCCCCACTTCCTCTCAAAAATAACTTCCGCTTTTATAACAAGAAGACAAACTCCAATGTAAAAACAAAAAATACAGCTGTATTCTGTGGACACCCTAGAATCATAATCATAAAAAAACCGCAGGCACACCCCACCATTTTTTCGAGAAAAAAAATAATTTGCGTACCGCTGCAAGCCATTGACATATTTTCGCAAAAAAAACAAGAAGTCATATTCCCATAGAAAAATAAAAAATTGATAAATGTTCCTTACATACTCCTGAACAATAATCATACAAAAACCGTAGGCACACCCCCCCCCCCCCCCCATTTTTCCGAGAAAAAAAATAATTTGCGTACCGCTGCAAGACATTCACATATTTTCGCAAAAAAAACAAGGAAGTCATATTCCCATAGAAAAATAAAAAATTGATAAATGTTCCTTACATACTCCTGAACAATAATCATACAAAAACCGCAGGCACACCCCCCATTTTTTTCGAGAAAAAAAATTATTTGCGTACCGCTGCAAGGCATTCACATATTTTCGCAAAAAAAACAAAAAGTAATATTCCCATAGAAAAAATAAAAATTGCTAAATGTTCCTTACATACTCCTGAACAATAATCATACAAAAACCGTAGGCACACCCCTCCATTTTTTCGAGAAAAAAAAATATTTGCGTACCGCTGCAAGGCATTCACATATTTTCGCAAAAAAAAACAAGGAAGTCATATTCCTATAGAAAAATAAAAAATTGATAAATGTTTCTTACATACTCCTGAACAATAATCATACAAAAACCGCAGGCACACCCCCCTTTTTTTCGAGAAAAAAAATTATTTGCGTACCGCTGCAAGGCATTCACATATTTTCGCAAAAAAACAAGGAAGTCATATTCCCATAGAAAAAATAAAAATTGATAAACGTAAACGGAATTTGTTTATTTTTCTCGTTACTTCGCGGGCGCGTTGTTACTTCTCGGCGTCTTAATTTTTCGAATTGCAGTAGACCACGGAACGGCTGAACAATAGTTGTCAATCAATTGCCAAACATTTCTACATGAGATTTTTTCCGGAAAGAACCACTGGTGATTCTTCTCAGTAGAATGACGCTGTGATTGGCTGAAACGCTTACACATGACTCTGAGAGTTTCTATTGATTTTTAGAATCGTCAAAAAATAATCATCTATATTTCGGTGAATCCGCCGGGAAATTAAGTGCCCGGAAATTCCTGGCTAGCTTTTCGTCGGTATCATGACTACTCTCGATTTTATAATTACCGAGGAATCATTTTTGGTTGACCACCTGACAAGCCTTGGCCATTGGCTGCAGAAGACTGAATCATGTTTTGTTCCAACATTTCGTTTGTCTATTTTTTATATTAGTAATAAAGACGAAAAAATAGCATGAATATATAAATATTCAACCTGGTCATGACGCTGCAAAATTAAGTATTCCTAAGACAAACAAATATCTTATTGAAACAACTACTTGCCACGCCGGATTTTGAATGTTACAAAAGAAATTTGCATGTCATTACTAGTTCTAGTGGATAAATAACATTGGTTTAAGTTTATTTCTACGAACAGGTTTAACTTGAAAATTATTCTAAAGTTAAATTTGAAACTTTAAACTGTAAATATTTCCTAAAATATAAGCTTCGGTGTTATTTCAAATTTAATTACAATCGTATGGACGATTGTTTACCCTCTTTCTAAATAAAAATTATCTTAACAATCCAGCGAAATATGTATCTTCCAATCATACAACTCAATTCTGACATTGTAAACCTATCCAATTATATTATGATGATAAGCAAAGGAGCTTCCTTTCCTTTCACTTTTTTTAAATATTTGTTCTTTCTCGAAAAAGAGAGGGGTGCAGTGTGCCTGCGGTTTTTGTTTGATTATTATTCAGGAGTAAATAAGGAACGTTTATCTGATTTTATTTTTTCTATGGGAATATGACTTCCTTGTTTTTTTTGCGAAAATATGTGAATGTCGTGCAGCGGTACACAATTTTTTTTTTCTCGAAAAAATGGGGGGTGTGCCTACGGTTTTTCTATGATTATTGTTCAGGAATATGTAAGGAACGTTTATCAATTTTTATTTTTTCTATGGGAATATGACTTCCTTGTTTTTTTTGCGAAAATATGTGAATGTCGTGCAGCGGTACGCGAATTATTTTTTTTCTCGAAAAAATGGGGGGGTGTGCCTACGGTTTTTGTATGATTATTGTTCAGGAATATGTAAGGAACGTTTATCAATTTTTATTTTTTCTATGGGAATATGACTTCCTTGTTTTTTTTGCGAAAATATGTGAATGTCGTGCAGCGGTACGCGAATTATTTTTTTTCTCGAAAAAATGGGGGGGTGTGCCTACGGTTTTTCTATGATTATTGTTCAGGAATATGTAAGGAGCGTTTATCAATTTTTATTTTTTCTATGGGAATATGACTTCCTTGTTTTTTTTGCGAAAATATGTGAATGTCGTGCAGCGGTACGCAAATTATTTTTTTTCTCGAAAAAATGGGGGGGTGTGCCTACGGTTTTTCTATGATTATTGTTCAGGAATATGTAAGGAACGTTTATCAATTTTTATTTTTTCTATGGGAATATGACTTCCTTGTTTTTTTTGCGAAAATATGTGAATGTCGTGCAGCGGTACGCGAATTATTTTTTTTCTCGAAAAAATGGGGGGGTGTGCCTACGGTTTTTGTATGATTATTGTTCAGGAATATGTAAGGAACGTTTATCAATTTTTATTTTTTCCATGGGAATATGACTTCCTTGTTTTTTTTGCGAAGATATGTGAATGTCGTGCAGCGGTACGCAAATTATTTTTTTTCTCGAAAAAATGGGGGGGTGTGCCTACGGTTTTTCTATGATTATTGTTCAGGAGTATGTAAGGAACATTTATCTGATTTTATTTTTTCTATGGGAATATGACTTCCTTGTTTTTTTGCGAAGATATGTGAATGTCGTGCAGCGGTACACAAATTATTTTTTTTCTCGAAAAAATGGGGGGGGTGTGCCTACGGTTTTTCTATGATTATTGTTCAGGAGTATGTAAGGAACATTTATCAATTTTTTATTTTTCTATGGGAATATGACTTCCTTGTTTTTTTTGCGAAAATATGTGAATGTCGCGCAGCGGTATGCAAATTATTTTTTTTCTCGAAAAAATGGGGGGGTGCGCCTACGGTTTTTTATGATTATGATTATGATTATGATTCTAGGGTGTTCTCAGAATACAGCTGTATTTTTTGTTTTCATATTGGAATTTGTCTTCTTGTTATAAAAGTGGAAGTTATTTTTGAGAGGAAATGGGGGTGGTTTCAAAAGAGGACAATTAGGGTTTAATTTTTTTTGGGGTTTACAATGTTCATGTGTTTCATAATAATCATGGAAACATTCAGTTATGTGGCCCGTTTTAATGGAAAAACGTAATTTAAAATCTATTGCTGGAATCTATTGCTAACTTCACACCCGTGAATGATCATTCGAATGAATAATCGAGTACAGATCATTCAAATGATCATTCAAATTATAAAAATAAGTTCTCGAGATAGTCGACTATTTTCATAATTAAATGAATTGATTATCATCATTCAAATGATTCCATCACTATTTCAAACCCCTTCTAATGCCGGAATTAATTAGTACAGGAAGTGCATGTTTTTCCCAAAATGTGTTTAATTTGTTTTATATGTTTAAACAAAACAGTTGATCTTTTTTAATTTGAATTAATTCAATATCGACATCGGTATATAAAATTATACTCATACCTCCAGCTGGCCCTGAATTTGGTACATATAGTTACGTTTTTTGTTTAATTGCAACTGTCCGCCTAAATTTTCATAGACCCACAATTTTTAATTATTTTATTCCGCGGCTATTTTTTTATTACGTAATTCTGTATATCCTGTAGGACCTTCTTTCTTGCGTGCGCTGCTGTTACACTTTTTGTTTTGCGTTTGAATCTAATACTCAGCGGCGGCTCGTGGATGTTCGGCGGTGAGGCAAGGGAAGAAAATTTGACCGAAAAGGCAACGGAATATTTGCTTCCTCTACTAGAGTAAGTAGTGCAGCACGAACGGCATCATTGTCTTTGCCTCACCTACGGAAATCCACGAGCCGCCGCTGGTAATACTGTATTCTCTACCCATATTGCTTCTTCAAAACTAACAATGAATATTCATGAATTAAAGGTACTCCGCGTTTTATGACAGCTCCCAACCCCCAGTGTCTATCTCGCTCTGCACTTTGTTGGGTTACGCGGGTTGGAAGGGGGCGAGTGGCTTCAGTTGGTCTATCTCGCTTTCACAGGCGTTTGAAATTTAAAAAAAAATTTTTTTCAATAGTTTTTTTTCAATAGTGGTTAACTCAATTATTTAACAATAGAATATCTTGATATCATATAAAAACTACTATTATAATGTTCGGAGTGACATATTACAAACATTTATTTTTCGTTCAATTAGTTATAAAATGGCTAAAATATCATGAATTGGGAGGACAACCGATCTTTATCAATTAATATCTCCGTTATTTTTCAATTAAAAATCATGAAAATTTCTGACACCGTACATTATACCATCATCAAAAATTATGGTAAAAATCAACTTCGTGTTTACATAACTTTTCGAAAATAACTCTATAAACCTAACTTTGTTGTTAATAGAAAATTTCAGTTTTTCCAAAGATACATACATTTATTGTACATTCTCGAATAACATATAGTAAATCGAAGAATTTTGAGTAATTATAACAAAATAATTGTTTTTTGTACTACCAATTATACTACTATATACCTTCCGTTAAACTGAAAAGATAACCAATCTCAAGATTATTATTAAAACTCTATATTTCATGTAGCTTATAATTTGTATGTTATGGTAAATACTGTCATGTATCTTTTTTTGAAAGTTAATTCTTGAAATGAACACAAACTAAAGTTCGAAAATTTCAAAATAGTGATTTTGGTTTTTGAAACTACATAACAACCAAACGCTTTGTCTGATTTTGGTGATTCTAACTTTGTAATAAAAAAACGATTTAATAAATAGCTGTCAAACGCTTTGTCTGATTTTGATGATTCAAACGTCAAAATGTATGACGGTCACGGCAAGCAATTTTCGCCATGGTTCGGCGACTCGATTTTTGTGCGTGGATAAGTTAGGGACTCGCATGGAGGTCAGGAAAATCACACGCGGTGTTATTAAAACTTCGGGGAACCTGTTCTTGGCCTTTTTGGTGCGGGAAATTCGAAGGCATCTCTCAATTAAGCGAAAAATACATTGTAATGTCAAACAAATTTCCGGACGGCTTTTATTGGTCGACGGGGCGTCTCATCTGATTGGCGAAATAGCATGGCGTAGTCTCACCTGATTGACTCATTGCTTTTACAGCCTAGACATAAATAAGCATTTTTAAAGCCTATTCCGCAAAAGTGATATTTCACGGCCTAAAAGCAGTCCGAAAAATCTTACATTTCATATCAATCCGCGAAAAAAATATTATTTGAGTACAAAATATTTACAATTGAAATATGTGTAACAAACAATATCTAAAATAGTTCTGACTAACACAAAGTCATCAGGAGAGCAAGGTGGTGATAACAATAGCCTATTGTTCCTACACCCTGTATCCTTAATAGGTTGCTGTGTACTTCAACCTGTAGTAAATCGACTTTTGGCCGCCTAGATCATCCAAATATGTGTGATGTGCCACCAGCGATGCTACAACATAAACATAAATTAATACTCGTACAATATATTATATCCCAAAAACGCATTAGAATAGACAACGATCTACTACATTCGTGAGATATATTGAATTCTATTTTGAAAGAGTTCACACTTCAGCTTGGCTGCTGGCGCATCGCCAAGCTGTACTGGCATTCATATTTATCGGTGCATTGATCCTGCAGCAATGAAAATCATCCTTTGCAGTCAATATAAAGAGTGAGTCATCTGTTGGTTTCTTTCTGAATCGCGTGTTATTTCGACACTTGGCAACACACGCACTTAACATTGACGGATGCGGTGTCTAACCTCTTTTTTTTTTCGCTTGAACGCTGGAAAATATTGGAAAGTTATTTCCAAAGTGAGTGCTGCATTGCAGAAACTGCTGAATTTTAAAATAATTTTTGGTCAATTTGCAACTCTTTTAGCGATTGGTGTAAACAATTTCATGAAGCTGGATTAACGAGCTTAGTGATTGCTTCTTTGTGTGGGCTTTAAATCTTTAGCGACACGACACGTCAGTCGTCGTACGCATATTTAACCAATTAAGCAAAGCGACGTAAATTACACTGGGCAACAAAATTTTTGTTGCATCGATAAAAGAAGTTGTTCCAACATAATTTGGGTGTGCTGAATGACGTTATTTTTTCTGCCTAAGCTACCGTTTCTATGCAATTCAACAATTAACATTTTTCGAAATTTGTATATTTATTATACATATCACATGCATAACAAGTCATAAATTATATTCTATTCCGGTAAAAATTTGCGCTTGTAGCTCTTTCGTTTATGCACTTGCTCAAGGCAATCTTCTTTTATACTCCAGTAGTAGTCCGCCATTATATTCCTGTCTTCCATGATCATCAGGTCCTGGTGGAAGCGTTCACCTTATTCGTCACTTACAGCCCTACAGTTTTCTGGGAATTTATCATGGCAACTGTTCAAGAAATGGACCTTGATACTCATGTTGCATCCCAGTTAGCGGAAAGACAACAACTCCCAGTAAATAAAAGCTTGTAGTTTACACACAAGTCACACGTCTAATGATTGTTTTCCTTTCAGCGCGTTTGGGAAGAAATGTGTGTTTTCGCGTCGAAGAAAGTGACTAATTTCGAGATATTTACGCGGCAACTAATGATGCCCACGTACACACTAGCTCAACACCTATTCAAAATATCAACATAAGGAAAACACCACATTATTCATGAGGTTTCTTCCTACAAAAGTATGCTGAACTAAATTTAAATAAAGCGGAAAAATGTGGTGAAAATTTTAGATGTAGAAATTGGCCAAAATTGGCACCTGGGTAAGACATAAAAAAAAAAGAAAGAGAGAGAAAGTCCAAAAATGGTCTCGTTCACATAATGGTTACAGAACGATGATGAGCCGTCTACTCGTGATAACGGACGAACTGAAAGCAACTGTCAATGCAAACATTCGACAAAACAGGCGCTTCACTATTGATGAACTTCATAAGATTTTCATTTAAGTTTCCTGAAATGTTATCTGCGTCATTGTCACACTTACAGAATGCAAAGATCTGTGCCAGGTGGGTTCCAAGAATGCTTACGCAGGAACACAAAACGAAATGCATGAACTGGCGGCCGACTTCTACGACGGGAGGATCTTCAAACTCATTTCCCGTTCGGAAAAATGTTTTGGTTAGAATAATTTCTAGTCAGATATCAATTTACGCATTGTAATTACTATGAACAATAACGTTGGGCTCGTTGTACAGTGTGAACTAGCATTCTTCGGCAAAACAAACAGACAGCAAAAAGTTAAGCTTAGTTTAGTTTTTAGTTAGTTTATTAATTCGCAGCAAATGTTGCTACTTTAAATGTAAATGCATATTAATGTAAGTATGTTGTGCTCCTAAAATAAATTACGGCAAGTCTCCAATCTAATTATCTTAAAAATTAATCTTATTATTCTTTTCTGGGCTATTAATATCCTTTGAATATCACTTCTTTCCCACGCTGGTATATTATAGGAGAGATAAGGATATACCTATGAGTAGTAGAGAGTTATGATTAACTCTGGTGGTAAAATTGGTTTTAATTTAAGAACTGCATAGTAAGCAGTATTTAATTTACTACACACATAATCAACATGCTGACACCAGGTTGCTCGTCCTCAGCAATCCCAAGAGATTTGGTGCTCTGATTTAAATTAACAATTGGTGTCTTTCTATTAAAAAACTGAATGATTACTGTTTTATTGTTATATGGAAGTAAATTATTATAGTCTGTATTTGATCGATCCTGCATTATTTCGCAGAATACACGCCTCCTTTCTTCATCCACTAACAGTCTCTCTTTATAGCATTGATGTTTTTAAGAATGATAACCATGCTTCTTCCGAATTTTCTGTACAGAGAATTTAGACACGTTGCACTCTCGAGCAATGCATCTTTGTTGGTTCAGCATTTATCAAACCCAAAACTGTTTCTTATAATTCATCGTTGTTTCTTCTGTTCCGTTTGCATGTAATGTCACAAACTCTGAGTAAACTGACGCCACTGCAAAATGTTTTGATAATGATACGCTCTCTTCATTGGAATAACTAGCAAAATTATTCTCACCATAACATGACATTTGTCAAAGTCATGGCAAGGGTTTTTATTAAATGGTAAATGGTTTAAACTTATGTTTATTATTTCTGAGGTGGATTCTAGTACAAACGTAAATTAAATGGATGATTCATTTACAATTTTCAATTCTCTCTAAAATATTCCTTTACGATTTTTCTCTAAAATGAATAGGGGAGCTAATAATTACACATATTTAATTTTACATGTTAAATCCCTATGTTCGCCCCTTATCCCAGACACTCGGTATAATTGCGAAAAGGATAAATTCTTGAGCTGTATTTTTTTGAAAAATGTATATCTAATATATAAAATTTTCGTGTCACAGTGTTTGTAACAAAACTCCTCCGAAACGGCTTGACAGGTTCCTATGAAATTTTGTGTGTATATTGAGTGGGTCTGAGAATAGGATGTAAACTATTTTTAATACCCCTAAATGATAAGGGTGGTCCACCGCAAATTTTTTATTTTTATTTTTTGGAGAAAATTTTTTATTTTTATTTTTTTATATTCGGCATTAAAAAATACATACAACCCTAAATTTTCACCCTTCTACCACCAACCCCAATTTTTAATAGCGATTTTAGTACTTTAATAATTTTCTACTCTCGGCGATCGACCGCTCGATCAGTTATTCCTTTTCCATTGTTTGCGCCAACGGTTATTAATGGGTTTTAATGGGCTTACCCTGTAGATTCGTATCGATAAATGTAAATAAATAAGTAGCTGAAATTATAAAAAAAATATAAACAAAATATTAACAGCAAATGCTGCACTGAGCTCAATTGCAACACTTGCATCCGATGAACAATTAAGTCGGCTTTAAATACATAAATTGGTGATAACGATTGATTTATAATACACGCGTCATCTCTTGGTGGTTGGAATGTCGCTCGCGGTGGTGTTACGAATTAAAATATTCTGCGGAAGATTCTGTGCGCGGTTGAGAATTTTTTTAATAATTTTGCCATGTAGTTCAAATTCGTTTCAAAAATTAAAAAAAAATATTTCAACTGGCGATACATGTTTTTATTAGTAACAATACACTTCTTACATTCTTTAGCTTTCATAATTTTGTTATTTAGTTCAAATCCGTTGATTATTAAAAAAGTTATGAATTTTTGAAGCAATAATTGCACGTTAAAGCGATCATGAATTTTAAAAATTCTAAAAAAAATATTTCAACTGGCGATACATGTTTTTATTAGTAACAATACACTTCTTACATTCTTTAGCTTTAATAATTTTGTTATTTAGTTCAAATCCGTTGATTATTAAAAAAGTTATGAATTTTTGAAGCAATAATTGCACGTTAAAGCGATCATGAATTTTAAAAATTCTAAAAAAAATATTTCAACTGCGATACATGTTTTTATTAGTAACAATACACTTCTTACATTCTTTAACTTTAATAATTTTGTTATTTAGTTCAAATCCGTTGATTATTAAAAAAGTTATGAATTTTTGAAGCAATAATTGCACGTTAAAGCGATTATGAATTTCAAAAATTCTAAAAAATATTTCAACTGCCGATACATGTTTTTATTAGTAACAATACACTTCTTACATTCTTTAACTTTAATAATTTTGTTATTTAGTTCAAATCCGTTGATTATTAAAAAAGTTATGAATTTTTGAAGCAATAATTGCACGTTAAAGCGATCATGAATTTTAAAAATTCTAAAAAAAATATTTCAACTGCGATACATGTTTTTATTAGTAACAATACACTTCTTACATTCTTTAACTTTAATAATTTTGTTATTTAGTTCAAATCCGTTGATTATTAAAAAAGTTATGAATTTTTGAAGCAATAATTGCACGTTAAAGCGATTATGAATTTCAAAAATTCTAAAAAATATTTCAACTGCCGATACATGTTTTTATTAGTAACAATACACTTCTTACATTCTTCAACTTTAATGATTTTGTTATTTAGTTCAAATCCGTTGATTATTAAAAAAGTTATGAATTTTTGAAGCAATAATTGCACGTTAAAGCGATCATGAATTTCAAAAATTGGAAAAAAATATTTCAACTGGCGATAGATGTTTTTATTATTAACAATACACTTCTTACATTCTTAAGCTTTAATAATTTTGTTATTTAGTTCAAATCCGTTGATTATTAAAAAAATTATGAATTTTTGAAGCAATAATTGCACGTTAAAGCGATCGTGAATTTCAAAAATTAGAGCCTAAACCGTTTTCGGCCATTATCGTCACCACTTTATTTGCTTAATTTCAATGGGCCACACACGGACGACACCAGTAATAAGCCACGTATTGACGACGACGCAGCGCAGCGGAGCCGTCGTTCGTCACCAGTTACCTTGCTTAATTATGAAGGGCTACGCACGGACGACGGCGCAGCGCAGCGGAGCCGTCGTCTGTCACCAGTTATCTGCCTTAATATATATGGACCATTCGCGGTCGACGGCGCAGCGTAGCGGAGCCGTCGTTCGTCACCCTTGCTTAATTTTTAAGGTTTACGCACCAGTTTATTTGCTTAATTTTAATGGGCCACACACGGACGTCGTCAGTCATCAGTTATCTGCCTTAATATATATAAATATATATGGACCATGCACGGACGATAGCGCAGCGCAGCGGAGCCGTCGTTCGTTACCAGTTACCTTGCTTGATTTTAAAGGACTACGCAGGGACGACGGCGCAGCGCAGTAGTTACTTTGCTCAATTCATGATTATGGTATCGATTTTAATACGTTGGCAGAAAATAAAACGAAGAATGTTGTGTATCATAGATCATTACAATAATAAACACTATGTTTTTGAATATTTTTTTTTATGAATTATACCAATTCGAATTCAATATTCATAGTTAAGACAGGACAACGTCTGTCGGGTCAGCTAGTATATACCGGGTGACCCAGGGATCTGTAAAAGCTCCATAACTTATTTGCTATTTGAGATATCGACTTCTAGTTTTCTTGAACTGGTACCCACACTTATTCTACGTATTTTGAAAATATGTATGTTTTTGTACAGGGTGTCCCAATATACATAACAGAACAAAGTTATGTTTTTTTTAATGGAACACCCTATATTTTATACTTTATTTTCAACCCTCTTGAGAAGCTTATAAAAATAGTATAAGATAGTTTGGGTCTATTATGGATGGTTGGTTAGTTATGGACAAATTTGTGGCAAAAACATGTACACATTAAAACATTGCAGAAGCGTTCCTAGCAAAGATAGCATAATTATTTTTACACTGAAAAATTTCCCACGTCATAGAGAATAATACACATCGGCTTTGGCTCTCTTTTATTTATAGTGCTATACAGGGTGTCAACATACGCAAAATATTGGATAACTATTTTTTTTCAAATGGAACACCCTATATAAGTTGACACCAATCTATGGCATTTTTAATAAGCTTTCTAATGATATACAGTTTGTATAACAAAATATTAAGGATTCTTGATATCTATCAATAAAAACATATTTCTTTTGTCACCTTCTGCTGATTTTTGGATTTTTAGCCAAAACTATGCATTTTCAGGAAAAATTATAAGAGACCAAAGTTCTAGAGCGAAAAATTTCCGATCGATATACGTCTTTTAACTTTTAAGATAATGCGTGCATTGCCCGCAAGAGCGCGCAAAATCGTGACCGCATAAGCATTTTAGCGTTTTCTCTTCAAATTTTTTATTAATAAATTGCTCTATACTTTATTTTTCGCACCCTCTAGCGGAAAAACGGGAAATTATAGGGAAATTAAAATGGCCCATATCGATTGAAAATGTTCCGCTCTACAACTCTTAACAAAGGAAATTTTTGCCAAAAATGCATAGTTTTCCCTAAAAATGCAAATTGAAAATCTATGTATCAATTTTTGCGTTTTTTAATGGTTTTTTTTGTATTTTTAGCGAAATCTATGCATTTTGGGCAAAAATTGCTTCTTTTAAGAGTTGTAGAGCGGAATATTTTTAATCGATGTAGGTCATTCGAATAATTCTATAATTACCCATTTTTCTGCTAGAGGACGTGGAAAATAAAGTATAGTGCAATTAATTAACAAAAAATTTGAGAAAAACGCTAAAATGCATGTACGGTCACGATTTTGCGCACTCTGGCGGGCAATACACGCATTATTGGAAAAGTCTAAAGACCTATATCGATCGAAAATTTTCCGCTCTACAACTTTGGTCTCTTATTATTTTTTCAGAAAATGCATAGTTTTGGCTGAAAATCCAAAAATGAGCAGGAGGTGACAAAAGAAAAATGTTTTTATGGATAAATGTCAAGAATCCTTAATATTTTGTTATACAAACTGTATATCATTGGAAAGCTTAATAAAAATTCCATGCACTGGTGGCAAGATATATAGGGTGTTCCATTTGAAAAAAAATAGTTATCCAATATTTTGCGTATGTTGACACCCTGTATAGCAGCATGAAGAAAAAAAGAACCAAAGCCTATTTGTATTATTCTTCATGATGTGGAAAATTCTTTAGTGTATAAAAAATGACGCTAGCTTTGCTAGAAGTGCTTCTGCAATTTTTTCAATGTGTCCTTGTTTTTGCCACAAATTTGCCCATAACTAACCAATCGTCCATAATAGACCAATACTATCTGATACTATTTTTATCAGCTTCTCAAGAGGGTTGAAAATGAAGTATAAAATATAGGGTGTTCCATTTAAAAAACATAACTTTGTTATGTTATGTATATTGGGACACCCTGTACAAAAACATACATATTTTTAAAATATGTAGAATAAATGTGGGTAGCAGTTCCAGAAAACTAGAAGTCGATATCTCAAATAGCAAATAAGTTATGGGGCTTTTACAGATCCCTGGGTCACCCGGTATATCATGGATATTTATGAAACAGACAGTACCAAAAAATTCCCCCGTTTCTCAAATATTCCCAGTTGCAGCAATATGAATAGTAAGCATTTGCTCTAATATAAACTAGAGATGTGAGAAATGACTGCTTTTTGTCGAAAAGAGTCAATTCTTGAAGTAACTCACGACTTTTAAAAATGAAAATAGAAGTGTGAGCAAAAATAAAACAAAAAAAGTCCTCAATTCTTCAATTTATCCCTGAAAACATAATGAAGAGCAAAAACAAAAAAGCTCATTGTCAAATATTTTAACAATTTAAATGATTTTTTTTTACTATCTTGTAAACAACTGTTTGTTTGCAAGGCACATATTTTTTATACTCATTTGATAGAGTTTTTTTCTCTTTTCAACGGCATAAAACTTGATTACCTTTACATAAGAAAAATTTCAAGAAAAATAAGAAAATGTCTTTGATATTTATTTTCATTTCATTGATCAAATCGTACATGCAGTATTTAAAAACCGAATTTACCACTGTCAAATCATGAATGGTTTGCACTTTGAATATTTTCTGTAAGTTTAGTTTAATTACATTACTCATTTGTTAAACAATTTTATATTGCAAAAAATAAATATCCAAGATATTTTCTTTTTATGTTTTTTTTTTAGATAAAGGTAATCAAGTTTTATGTCGTTGAAAAGAGAAAAAAAACTCTATCAACTGAGTATAAAAAATATGTACCTAATCATTTAAAAAAATGTAAGTGTTATTCGTTGCGCTTTTGTTTATAGCAAAAAATAAAATTTATATATCCAAGGTGGTGGATAACAAAGTGTCAAATAACTTCTATTCAAAACTTTTTTCTCTAAAGTGGATATTTACTGAGCTATACGGGATATTCCATACTTTTCGGACACCCTGTATATCCGATATATTGATATATATATAAATATCGGATATATTCCGAACCCTGTCTGCGACATATGGGTAAAAGAATTCGCAACATGTCCAAACCTCCTGACAATTTAGATGATCTGAGACTTCAGTTAGAAGTTGCTTGGAATGAGATGCCTCAAAAAGATATAGACCGTTTGATTCTAAGTATGCCCAGAAGGGTAAATTCTTGCATTGCTGTACGCAGGGCCGTGCGAAGGGGGGGGGGGGGCGAAGGGGGGGGGGGGGGGGCGAAGGGGGCGCCCGCCCCGGGCGCCAAAATTAGGGGCGCCAAAATTAGGGGCGCCAAAATCGCTATTACATCGGAATGACGGAAAATTCATAAAAGTGTTAATTAATGTATTTTTATTATTTATCACACGTCAGCATATCTAAAATTTCTTCTTATTTTACCTTAAATTTCTTGATTACATGCTAAAGGGGAATAAATAAATAAAACTAAATTATTTCTAATGGCTCCCTTGTCACATACTAAAATGTTATATAATATTCTTAGAAATGTTCTTTTGTGAAAATATCGTTAATTAACACTCCGTCGACAAGACATACCTATAATCCAGATGCCGTGACATTTTTTGTCCGAACTGATTGCCCGGTTGGCTATTCCAAGCTACGCGCGGTCAGGTCGGCTGATCGTCAATCTGACTTCATATTTTCCAGATTTCCGTAGCCTATTTTTTTTAAATCATACAAGTCAAGGAATCGATAGAATCTCCGAAGCTCTAGACAATTTTAGAATTAGAATAATTGTTTTTTTTTTTGCAGCAATATAAGTAACACTTTCCGCAACATTTTTTTTTTTTTTTGGGATAGAAGGGCGCCAATTTTACTTTCGCCCCGGGCGCAGTTTTCTCTTCGCACGGCCCTGGCTGTACGAGGCGATGTAACTTGTAGTACGTCAAATCTGACCTTATTGTACTTATATAGGTTGTGTTTAATTTTTGTAGTAACCCTTAATTATTTAACAGATTCGTTACGAGTGTCGATGCATGTTGGTTAGGTTTAGGTAAATGAAATGCTTGTTTGTTGAACGAATGAATGTTTATTAATTTGATTTATTAGTTCTGGCATTTGCATTGGTACACCAAAGAGTATGTTATTTGATTTATGAACACATATCCTTGCTGTGCCAATAGATCTGGGCAGTGGCGTAGCGAGCTTAACTCGCGCCCGGGGCATAATACCTTTTTAGCGCGCGGGCGCCCCCCCCCCCCCCCCCCATTCAAAAACCATAGTGTTCCTTTTTTTCCTTTTTATTTACGAATTAACATTTATTATATTACACTGACACTAAATTTAAAATATATTTTCCAGAAATCAATTATAATAAAAATTAAAATTATCCAGCAATTTTTTGTTTTGCGAACTATTTGGCGCCCCTTTGTGAGTTGCGCCCCCCTCGCCCCCCCCCCCCCCTCGCTACGCCACTGGATCTGGGAAAACCAGTCTCAGAACTATCGTCGAACATTTTACAAAAGAATATTGCAAGAATTTGAGATTTACAACAACTGTCGTACTTTTTCTTTGACCAGACCAGAATACGTATGACTCAGAATTGTTTGTAACGACGTGAGGCTTGGCAATTGACCTCTTTGCTTGATGTCGATAAAACTTTCAACTAGATCTCAATGAATAACTTACACAATCGCTAACCTTGACTATACTCTTTCGTTCGGAGAATAAGATTACCATCAGAAATTGATAAGAATACCATCAGAAATTGATGAGATTACCATCAGATATTGGGTGCTCTTTTTCTAGCGCTCAAAGCGTCTTGGCGATACCCCTTTCTATATAACCCATGGTCCTAGCGCTCAAAGCGTCTGGAGAAGAAAGTAATTCGTGGCATAATGTCTGCTAACTCAGGTTAGTAATTTTTTCTCCGACGATTTTGCATTTCGTGGCAGAGTAATAACTCAAATGTGAATAGTTTCACATTTCATTGCAGAGTGATTACTCGGATGCAGTTATTCATTGAGACAAGTTCACTTCACACATTAAAGAAATTACTCACCCTGTATGTTGTCGAATCACTCACTGATTCTCACCACTCTAGTTCCATCACGGAAATCCTCTCGAATTTTGTGATCCCGTCCCTATTATCATATAATTTGCCCCCGCCACATTCAGAAATACACGTGCCAAATTGCCTCGTGTATGTTTAAGTTCATGAACTTTCCTGTGAATTTACTTATTAGTATTTTTCTGGTCTTGTTTTGGACGTTGAATTTTATGAATTGCATTTTTCTGAATCTCGGTCAGGAGGATGTTTACTTTTTCTTCCCGGTGCTATGTGTGATTTTAGATGATACAAGTTAAAGAGTTCTTTGTACGAGGCGTATTTTTCGGCGTGGATGTGTTGTTGTTTATTTTAGCGATGTTATTCCGACCGCGAGACCGCGCGTGTCTCAACTTCTTGCTTACATTATCTTTTACGTTTGATATTTATCATGCGCTGTTATGATTATTGTGTGAATTACATTTATCAAATTATTTCAATTACGAATGATTTTGCTGAAAAAAATATTACATTAATTATTTTTATTACCGGACCCATGTACTCATTACAAACTCTTTTTTTTCTGTTCAATTAGTTTTTTTCTTTTGATACTTTAATCATTTTGCACCAACGAATAAAC
Source organism: Ocypus olens (assembly GCA_910593695.2). Lineage (NCBI taxonomy): Eukaryota > Metazoa > Arthropoda > Insecta > Coleoptera > Staphylinidae > Ocypus > Ocypus olens. Next base: position 17,574,052 of record OU343052.1, on the reverse strand, counting down.
AATTGTTTTCACCAATCAATCGTATTATTCTTTCTGGGTAGTGCATTTCATAAGAAAGTGAGTGTAGTATCTGTTTGTCTCTGTTACTAATAATTGAAAAAATCACCTGTGAACAAATTCACCACTTCTGAAATATTTTCTGGGGTGAATTGCACTTTACGGTCAAACTCCCGATTTCGGATTTTTTTTGTTTAGGGACTCTATATGTGTTATTATTAAGGTACTTACAAAAATTTTTGTGCGGAAACGTGTTTCAAGCCGAAAAATCCAATTTTAATTTCTACGTTTGCGCACAAAAATTTTTGTAAGTACCTTAATAATAATAAAAATTTCCGAAATCGGGAGTTTGACCGTAATGTGCAATCACTCCATTTTCTGCATTACTTATATCGTTATCATTTTGGGACCAATATTTTGTTGAATAGTTTTGTTCGTTTTCCAGCGCGGTGTCTTCGGAATCGCTGCTTTCAGATTCACTTATAATTCGTAAAACTTTTCTTTTTCTGTTAGTTAGGAAGTCTGAATCATCGCTTTCACTTTCTTCATCATTTTCAACCCCAGATAATATATCGGCACATATCTCATTACATATATTAATGAATTCAAAGTCGTCGTCTACCATTATAACGTAAGGTAAACAATTTAATTAATTAATTAATTTGTTAGTTAACTGCAGAATCTAACTTAACTTGTAAACTCTCTGTTGTTTTGTATGCTTAGATATTTACTATGACACTGACAATCAAAACAGAAAACGTAAAGTATGTTCATTAGAAAAAAAACTCAAGTGTGCCATGATTTTTTATTTTTTTAAATTTAAGTTGGTAACACATATTGAGGTTATGTTATTTGCGGCATGTTCCTACCGATAAATTCATTTGCTGTGAAAAATGACGCAGAGAAGTCGTAGGTTTATCTTCCAAAATTTCTTGGGCTGTGTTAATAACATCTTGACTTCGTTATGACTGGTCTACCACTTCCTGGTTTACGGAGAATATTACCCGTTTCATGAAATAATACAACAGATCGTGATAAGGTATTTTTAAATTCATCATAAATAATGGGAAAGTTAGAATAGAAAATTCTTCCTAAAACTCTGCCAAAGGTGTGTGGAATTAATATACCCATTTCCGTCCACTTTAGTCCCATTTCGGAAATAACTTTCAACTAAAAACGTGTTTTGCTGGTTGCTGTAAACCATTGTGACCACGAAATAATAGACTTTTAAAAAGATCTGACGTTTCTTATGTCAATTCCTAACATGTGAGCCAACTTGAATTTTTTTAAATATAAAATCATGGCACACTTGAGGTTTTTTTTTTAATGAACATACGATACTACTACGTCAACGGCGACTAGTTCTTGCACAAAAATAACGTCGACGACGCCTAGATTTCGGATAAAAAATTTAAAAAATGACGTACCACTACGTCAACGGCTACGAGCAGGCAGTAATGTGTTAAAAGTTAAAAACTCATTTAAAAGAAAATAAAAAATATGTGCCTTTTTTATCACATAATATTATTAATAAAGCACGTTAGAACATTTGTAGCCGAAAATACCGAACCCAAATTAGGCCTATCGATGACTTTTAATTTTTACTTTCTGAGTTACGAAGTACGAGAAAGTATTGTGATCGTGATTTTTTTTCCAAATGGTTTTTTACGGAAATATCCGTTTTGGGGTCCTTGGATTGCGTGCCTGTATGTGTGTGTATCTCATTTTTGGTTTATAATTATGAAACGATAATAATTACAGCAAATTTATGTTAATAATAATTGTAGAGAATGCCACAATGAACAACTTATAAAGAATAAGTTTTTTTTTTCGAAATCTCTTTAGTTTTTGAGTAAACTGAGTATAATTTTTCCATCTTTTATAATTTTCACGTTTTAAACGTCAGTTTCATGCGAGTCAACAAAACGCTCGATGTACATTTAAAATATTATTTAAATAGAAAATAAACCATGAAAGTGTAAATATAGTTGATGATACCATCGGAGAAAGTAACATGATGGCCACAACACCATTTTTTTAACATTGACCATATTTTGGTAGATGCCTTATCGAAAAATCCAGGTAAATCCTAAGTTAGAAGCTTACTGTTATTCTATAGCTTCACTGCTGCACTGATTAATTATGCATTTTTATCCATGTTTTGTAAATTAGTAAAGATAACTTAGAAATTTAATTACGGCAAAATGGTGGAGGCGCCGGATTCTAGCTGAAATTTACTTCCGATCGGTAAAAAAAAGATACAACAAATTAAGAATCTGAAAACGCGAACAAACGAAAAGCTATTGTAAAGATTTAGAAAATACCTTGTAAGAGAACTTTGCAGAAAATCAGAAGTTGCTTTAAAGAAATAAAAGAACTTATACAAAAGAAAATAAATAACAGTAAGTCATATAAAAAATGAAAATGGAAGCCATAAATGATAATATAAAAAAGGCAGATCAAAAATGTCGCCATCGAGAACATTTATGGAGCTTGGAATTTTAACAGTGGTAATAGTCAATACATTTTAAACTGTTCGTTGTGGACAAAAAAGAACAAGTCAAAGTTTTCTTTATTACAAACAGTAACTTTCACACAAAACGAGATTAGACCAATGCATAGTCGATTAAAGTTATCACAGAATGGTACTAGTTATTACGCTCCCAAAGTATTTAATAAGTTGCCGTATGATGTCAAAAATCTAGACCTGAAGCCATTTAAAACCAAACTTTTAAAGTGTTTGACCTCGCAGTGATTATTACATCACACATATTCATAACCAGATTCATTAAAGAGGCACATTAACATTCAAAAATAAGTTAAAACACTTAAAAAGAATATAACAAACAAGACATAATAAGAAATAAACAACACATAATTTAAATTTAAGATTAAAAATTAATGTTGATTGTTAAAAAGTCATCTATACCTTGATGTATATTATACAGGGTCTTTTTTTAACGCAGAACATATGATTGTTAATGTCTATGTTCTATGTTATAATAATCACATCAACGCATTGCAATGTATTGACAATGTAGGCAACCATACTTACACGCAGTTTTATTTAATTGTCAAAATTGTGTTATTAATAAAAATGTATTACACCACCGAAGAAAGAATACAGATAATTAATTGGTAGAAGAGTGGGAACAGCATTCGACGTGTTAGAGATTTGTTTTCGGTTGAGTATCTGAGCAGACAAGTTCCATCCATCTCAACAATTTGTAATATTGTCCATCATTTTGACAATACTGGCTGCGTGAGTAATTTTCACATTAAAAGGGCTAAAGGAAATCACATTTTAACGGAAGAGATTAAACTCAACATTTTATGTTACGTAGAGCAGAACCCCATATCATCGTTAAGAGTTATCGCAGCACAGTTTCAAATAAGGTTAGCTTCCGTTTACAAAACATTAAAATAATTTAAATACAATGCTTACAAGTTTTCAAATCATCAGCAACTATCAAATGAGGACAAAGGACATAGAACATAGACATTAACAATCTGAGTTAAAAAAATACCCTGTATAATTGACTTATGTAAACTAATAAATATCTATCTATAATATCTGTCCAACTTTCTCAAATTTGATGGTATTATTTTGTAATTTTTTTTTTCAATACTTTCGGTATTTCGGAAAGTATTGTTCACAAGTTGTTCATTTGGGTGTTCTCTACAACTTTGTTAATGTAAATTTGATGTTATTATTATCATTCAATAACTACCAAAACAGACTTCCTTTATTTTTTTAGAAAATCAAGAAGTTTATGAAATCTATTTTTAAACAAAAGATGTGCAGTTCTTTAACAATTAAGAAAGATTTTGTGTAAAATTTTTTATATTAAAGAAATTATCGGAAAAAAGCAAAAAGCCGTTCAGGTAAACACCCACTTTCGGATATCATCAAGCTTTTCAGTTTTCAGTTCAGTTCAGAAAAATGTATACACTCTTTGTTGGACTGTATCGGGACATTGATATCGTCAATTGATTTTGAATTTCGAGTATGTTGTAGTACGATCTTTCGCTTAACAGATAACGGTACTTTCATCAGCACGAGAGAAAATAAAATGGCTGGAGTACGCTTGATGTTCAGGCAGCAAAAAGGCATTTTGAAGTGGTTTACCAGGTTTGGTAATGCCGTTGAAGGTGGAAGATGAAGTTTGAAACAGAAACCCTAAGCCGCTTGACAATTAAAAGTATTATTAACAAGTTTGAGGCGCATGTAACGATTTGTGATACTCATAGAGGAATATCAGGTTACAAGTCCTGCTTCGTCGACTCTTTACTAGGAAAGGTTTCTTACTTCTCCGCAGAAGCCTGCTACGCAATGTACACGTGATATAGAGTGGAAAGTTCGCAGCGATCTCCATTCAAAAATTGGCCGCTGATCGTTCTTTTAGATGTCTCCTCGCCAACGACGGAGATTTTGAGAATCTACAGTCACCATGTGCTTAACTGAAGACAGTACTACATGTGTGATCAGTGTTTAAATAAGAAACAATCACATAATAAATAGTTTTCATTCCTTAAAGCGTGTATACATTTTTTGTGCGGATTCTGTATTTAAAGTTAAAAGATTAATTTTAAATCCTCTGTTCGCTTTTGAGATGCAGCCCCCACAGATTAGTGTTTGTAAACTTTTGTTTTCTTATTTCAGGCAAGCAATACATTTGGCTGGATTACCTGCATTATGTTACATAGTCATAAGAACTACGAATCCTCAAATAATGCAAAGGTTAGTTATGTTTTTCGAACTCATTTAAGTTTAATTCTAATATAAAAAATTCTGCATTTTAGAATGGTATTGGCTGTGGCTCTAATATATCTCTCCTGCATCCATCTGCACAGGCAAGTTTACGATTATGGGTCATACACGCTAGACATAACAGGTAAATAGTTAATAATAATAATACATTTATTAACGGAAAATCTCCTTTTGCAAAATTACTTAAAACAAAAATATTTTGTAAATGTAGCGAATTTAGTATTTTTGTTTTATTCTATTCGTCCAGAAAATAAAACTTTCGGTATGATTTATTAAATCGAAAGTACCACTTTACACAAATCGTACCGAAAGTAGCTGTTTTCGAGACGATCTTTTTTTCACTTTCGGAACGATTTTTGTTACTTTGGGGACGATTTCGAGTATCTACGGCTCGTCCTGGAAACTTCCTACTCATCCCGTAAAATATCACTTTTGGAACGAGTTACGTACTAGTATATTATTAAACGAGTGAGAAAATCGGCTGAATTGCAACACTCGCCTACGGCTCGTTGCAAACTTCACCCTCGTGGCAATGGCCAACTTGTTCACGAGTTTAATACTATACTTTTTCGCATCATATTAAATAATTACTTAAAGATTTTTCTGTTTGTATTAAATTATAACGTATAATTTTTCTATTTGGAAATTGCGGCAGTTCGCTGACAAAAAACGAATCGTAACCATAGTAACAACTAAACTGTTGGGCAATGAAACCGCTATCATTTGATTGGACGTCACCTGTGGAGAAAATGATTCGGTCGAATAATGGACAACTTTCTCAATCAAAAACGATTTAACAACGTTTATATTATTTAATAAGATGCGAAAAAATATTTTTTCTGCAGCCGTTTTTTTATGTTAAAAAAGCAAAAACACATACGAATGTAATATGACAAGCACTGCCATAATGCAATACGATGTTCATGTTTTTGTCAAGGCCGCCTACATATACAGGGTGCCCGGATTTCGTAGGGACAGCATGGGCAACTTCTGCATTTGAAGAGATAGAGAGATGGTCAAATTAGCAAAAAGGTGCAGGTTCCAGAGCTCATTAAAAATCCACCTCCAAATCCCACTTGTCATGACCCAATTCTTCAAAATAAAAATAAAAACAAAATCTCCTAATTTCTTTCATTTGCCGTAACTTTCCTTCTACCCATAATATCGAGATGCAGTTTAAACCAATTTGCATGGCAATTTAAACACTTTCATTGGCACTTCGTAAAACCAATTTTATTTGTGCAAATGTTTAGTAACCTAACCTAACCTCCAAATTTTAAATTGGTACCCGGCAATATTTTTGACCCTTTTCATTTCATTTCATTTCATTTCATTTATTTAGTCACGTAAGCCACCATTTACAAACAATACAGAATTATAATATTTGCGGCTGATGTGAGCGTCAGTATACTAAATCTAAATTTAAAAAAAAAACTACATAAGATATTTTAAGAGGGTATTTTTTTCTGAATACATGATATGGAAACTTCTTCAAAATCAAGTATGCCGGAATGACAGTAGATAGCATGGTGCACAGATTACATGGTGTGCCTATAACTCCCGTACCACGCCCCTTTTGAATATTTTTGATGCTGCAATTACCAACCATGAAAAATGAAACTATAAAAATTTACACTAACGAATATAAATTGCAAAACACGTTAAAATTCGATTTCGACATAGAAACACGATAGAACATTTAGTTTATATCACAATGTTATATTAAAATATCACGAGCATTAAAGTTTTTTTTTTTTATTTAGAGAAATTAGGTTGGTAAGAAAATTAATAAATGTGGCGACCGTCTAGGCACACCATGTAATCTTTACACTATGGTAGATAGTAATAAAACAAAATGTATTTATAACAACGACCTGTCATACATACACAACTACAAAAACGATAAACGATAAATTACTCATATAATCCGCCATTATTATATTAATTACTTTACGGATAGTATTGCCATTAATATTGCGCTATGTCTCCAGTACTGCTTCCTGCAATTCTTGAACGTTGTTGTATGTAGGACTATAGACTTTATTTTGAACAGTTCCCCATAAAAAAAGTATCACATGGAGCCAATCAGGTGATCTTGTAGGCCAACGTACCGTTCTGTTAGTTGCAATTACCCTATCATTAAGTCGCTCTTTTAAATAGTCCATAACAATACGAGCATTATGCGAAGAGCACCCATCCTGTTGAAACCACATTTGTCTCCAGTGACAACTCTTCTATTAAATCTTCGATCTCCTCTTGTAAAGAAGAGAGATACCTTTCTCCCGTTAAATTACCATTAAAAATAATGGGGGCAAGTAATGTATTATTTATTATATCACACCAAACATTGAAACCGAATCTAACTTGGTTTCATACTGGAAGAGTTAGCTGTAAGTTAGTTTGAGAGTAGTAATGCTTAATATGTCTATTAAACGTACCACAATTGACGAGTTCGATGGAAAAAGGGCACTTCTACAAAATTGTCATTTTAAGTTATAAGTATTGAAAGTATTTGAAGCATCAGAAGTTTGTTATTCTAAGGTAACCTGTATTTCTTTCAATTATATTTATACAACACATGTTGGTTTTATTGAAAACATTTTTTAAAAATCTTTTATTTTTTGCCTAACATACATAAAATCGTTAAGAACAACAGTTGAAATAGTGCCCTCTTTCCATAGATCTTAAAAAATACTACAAAAAGATTAATTTTAGCAAATATTTATTGTTGAACATAACTCTTGTTTAACATAAACGTGAAAAAATATTAAACACTACCATTCTAAATCACTGTCACTGTTTTCTTGGTCGTTTTCTTCAGTAGATGTAGATGGCAGGTTCACCTGTTCCTTGAACACATTTTTGTTATACCACTCTGACTCATCTAACTCCAAAAATTTCATTAAATCTTTTAAGTTCTGCATTTTATCAGATTTAATAACAGCTGGTGGAACCAAATTGACTTCCAAGTTATATTTTTTTCTTGTAATCCAAAAATCAAATGAAGTATAAAAGCCGTTATATGACCCTGCTGTATTCAGAATACCTGAAGCATTATATTTTATATGACAAAACTTTCTTAAAGTAAATCTTTGTTTTTTAGTATTTACAGATTTCTTGAAAAAATCTTTTAAGCCCTTGCCCCAGTCTTTAATTAGCGGCGCACCTTCAATAACCTCAAAGTGCGTCGGTTTTTCTCTACACTGTTGCATAATTTGCAAATAAACGTTTGGAGTTTTGACCATTTCTAGTCGTTTCAGTAACTTTCTATCGCAAACGCAGTTAGAATGTTCACGAACTGGAAAAATGTGCCGAATGTCAATATTTTTTGTTTTTGCAAGCCATCAACAGTAGTGTAGCATATTCATATTCTTATTTTGTCCGCCTGCGGCGTCTGAAAAAAGTACGATATTTTTTATATTCGGGTCATATCCCACCGCAGTTTGCAAAAAATGATCAACAAAAGAAATCACCGAATTTGAGTTTTTCTTTGCTTCAGTTTCTGTAAAGCAATAAAACGAACTTGTATCATCATTGTGACAGTGTACATTAAACACGTGCAACCATAAAAGGCGTTTGTAAAACTGTTGCGAGACAATGAGTTTTGGCAAAGGCAAATTTTGCGCGTAATCAAACTCGACAACTAAAGTTGATTTATCATGTCTACAATTTTCTATAATTTCTTTTTTAATGTCTTTGTATGCTTGCACTTTTTGTCGTGTATTGATTGTATCACTTTGCAAGAATCGTTTGGGTTTAACTTCATTTTGTTTTCTTCACAAAAATCACAGATGCAGATCGTGGACTCCAGAAAGAAAACTCGGGAGTTTTCGCGAAACCATCGATGGAAAATACAGTATTTTATGCCTAGTGTACGACCAGTTTTTTCAAAAAAATACTGCTGGAATCCTGTAAACTAATTCTTTACATTTAGAGCAGGATTTTCGAAATACTTTCTTTTGGATTTCGACCGATTATAACGAGATTCTTTGTTTGGAATCTGTGCCAAAAATTAATTTACCAAATACCAAGTTTCTGGGTTTATTTTGTGGGGTCTGTTTTCATGTTGGCCTCTTTTGTCGCTAATAGAAATATTTCCGTCTTTTAACGACTTCATGTGGATTGTCCGTATACGTTTGTACCCAATTTGAAAAATATTCAAGAAAAAGTGTTTACACACCTCAATCGAGGAACTGTTTATGTTGCGAACATATTTTCAATTAGTCTTTGCTTGACATTAAGGAGCTGTAACCCTTGTTTTTGGTTCAAACGGAGACATGCAATCAAGAAGAAAATTACCCTGTCGTTCTTATCTGCCAAGATCAAAAATTTTTCAAAACATTCTTGTTGTAGTCTGCCTGGTATAACCTCATAACACTTCTTCTTACAGCACACAAGAACTGCAGCAAAGCTTTTGCATGCACTGTCATACCTGAAAATTTAAAATCTCTGAGTATAAAAATTATTGACCACCAATAAAATATATTACCTTTGGTAGTAGTGTACTTTTTTCCGTTATTTCTTGCTATTTTTTTCCAATTCTTTGTCCACTGCTCCTTGTTTATTTTTCGTTTTCGGCCCAAGTTTTTTCTTTCAAGATGATCAGATTCCAAATCACAGCTACTTTCTGTTTCTTCATAACTACTGTCCTCAGCGCTATTTGAGTCATTTTCAGAGCTCATTGTGCCCCTCTAACTTATAAAACAGTATATTATAACATGTTATAAATAATAAAGTTTGAGCAATAAAATCTGCATAAAAATTAGGTTAGGCGCATGTGAAAATTGACGTTCTTTGAAAGAAGGCACTTGTACCGCCTTGGCTCAGAGTGCCACCTATATGCGAAGTATGAAAACAGCAGACCCAAAGGCGGGTAAAGGAAGGTTTCTTTTGCGATATAAACCAATTTACGGAGAAAGGGCATTTCCATGGAAGTGTCCTTTTTCCATCCAACTCCTCAATTGGTAGACATAGTTTCATCTGTCCACAAAACAATATTCTTGAAATTGGGATTTGTGATCACTCAACCCAAATACCAGTTGCAAAAGTGCAGTCTTCTTTCTGCATCTCTAGGTCTTAATCTTTGAGATGGTTTAAATTTATAACACTTGTACTTGTGTTTGTTCAAAATCTCTGAAACTCGAGTCTTTGGCACACCTACACTCTGCGAAATTTCTCTAGAAGAAACACACTTATCCACATTAACACTAGCTAAAACTAATTCTTCCTTTTCTGTATTATTCTTATTGTACGTCTTTGGTCTTACTGCAGCGAACGAACCTGAATTCTTTAGATTCCTGTCTAATCGCAATATTGTTTTACGATCAGGTAATCGCCTTTCTGGATATTGAGCTCCATATGTTGGACGTGTAAGTTTAACGTTCTTGTAGCACTACGTTCAAAATTTTCCATTATAAGTTGAAGTAATAACACTTACACTATTGAAAGGCACACAACATAACTTGACAGATAACGTGATGGCACTAGTGATTTCCGCCTGTAAAAAGAATAAGCTTAGTTTTTCAAAATCCATACCATGTGATACATTATTATATTCAGGAAAAAATACCCTCTTAAAAGGACCAAAAAGATTGCGCGGTACCAATTTAAAATTTGGAGGTTAGGTTAAATTACTAAAAATTTGCACAAATAAAATTGGTTTTTCGAAGTGCCAATGAAAGTGGATTATTTGAGTTATTTATCGTTTATCGTTTTTGTAGTTGTGTATGTATGACCGTTCATTATTATAAACAAATTTTGTTTTATTACTATCTACTATAGTATTATTCTGACATACTTGATTTTGAAGAAGTCTCCATATCATGTGATACATCATTGTATTCAGAAAAAAATACCCTCTTAAAAGGGCCAAAAATATTGTGCGGTACCAATTTAAAATTTGGAGGTTACGTTTGATTACTAAACATTTGCACAAATAAAATTGGTTTTACGAAGTGCCAATGAAAGTGTTTAAATTGCCATGCAAATTGATTTAAACCTCATCTTGATATCTTAGGTAGAAGGAAAGTTACGGCAAATGAAAGAAATTAGGAGATTTTGTTTTTATTTTTATTTTGAAAAATTGGGCCATGACAAGTGGGATTTGGAAGTGGATTTTTAATGAGCTCTCGAACCTGCACCTTTTTGCTAATTTGACCATCTCTCTACCTCTTCAAATGCAGAAGTTGCCCATGTTGTCCCTACGAAATCCGGGCACCCTGTATACTCAAAAGTAACAAAAAGCGTCCCGAAAGTAAAGAAATCGTTCCGAAAGTGAAACAAAATCGTCCCGAAAATATCTACTTTCGGTACGATTTATGTAAAGTGGTACTTTCGATTTAATAAATCATACCGAAAGTTTTATTTTCGGGACGGCTGCAGAAGAATTACTATTACGTAACTAGTAACCGAAAGTGATATTTTAAAGGATGAGTAGGAAGTTTCAAGGACAAACTGTAGGCGAGTCCTGTAATCCTGCGAGTCCCGTAAAATCACTTTTGGAACTTATTACGTATAATATTTTTTTCTGCAGCCGTTTTACATGTTAAAAAAATATGGATGGATTCATTACGTGTGAACTTTATATGACAAGCGCTGTCATAATTAAATACAAAGTTGGTGTTATTGTCAAGGCCGCCTACATATATACACAAAATCGTCCCGAAAGTAACAAAAATCGTTCCGAAAGAAACGAAATCGTTCCAAAGTGAAAAAAATCGTACCGAAAGTAGCTATTTTATAAAGTGGTACTTTCAGCCGTAATACAACGAGTGGTATGATTATTACCGATGATATTTAGGAGTTGAAACCGAGCTGCAGATTCAACGAGCGCTAGCGCGCGTTGAATGTGCTGCTTCGGTTTTAACGACTAAATATCATCGGTTATTAATCGTACCACGAGTTATATTTAGTGAGAGAATATAACGAATAACCTTTTATAATCTTGATGACAACTCACATATTGCAATGTTTTAATTCGTCTTGTAATTTCTTGCAGCACAAAGACTCCGTAAACTGTCGGCACTGCGACTCTTTATTCCTTGCGGTGTTTCTGGACGTCGTATTTTTCACCATTTCACTGATTTCACTGTTAGAAACTGCATCTCAATCATTTAGTATGTCCATTTTGAGGTTTAAAATTCTGACAGGATCACAATAAAATATCACCGCTACTTTTGTTTTTTATCATCGCGGTGATACACATGCTGCTATGCATTTCCTTGCATCTGATTGGCTCAAAATACATTCTGGTAGGCCATGAGTTGTATTCTCAATTTAATAAATCATACCGAAAGTTTTATTTTCGGGACGGCTGCAGAAAATAGTAATTTACGTAACAAGTTCCGAAAGTGATATTTTACGGGATGAGTAGGAAGTTTCCAGGACGAGCCATAGGCGAGTCCTGGAATCCTGCGAGTCCTGTAAAATCACTTTTGGAACGAGTTACGTACAATATTTTTTCTGCAGCCGTTTTTTTATAACAAAGCAAAAACACACACGAATGTTTTATGACAAGCGCTGTCATAATTAAATACGAAGTTCATGTTTTTGTTAAGGCCGCCTACATATAAAACGCAAAATCGTCCCGAAAGTAACAAAAAGTGTCCCGAAAGTAAAGAAATCATTCCGAAAGTGAAACAAAATCGTCCCGAAAATAATTACTTTCGGTACGATTTATGTAAAGTGGCACTTTCGATTTAATGAATCATACCGAAAGTTTTATTTTCGGGACGACTGCAGAAAAATTACTATTATTCGGTGTTCTCTTATATTGAGTCACCGGTGAGAAGTTTTAGTAATCTTAAAAGTGATTCTGTGGGCAGATAATGTGGTCTGTCTTGTTAGGGTTGCTTGGGCCTCCCTCAGTAACATATCAACGCTGTCGCGGATCTGGCCTTGAAAGGTTTTCCGCGCGCTTTGAATTCCTAACAATGATATATAATTAGGATGACCATTCGTTGCGGATTCTGATACTCTGTGTCGCATCAGCAAATGCCCTGCTATTCAAGTGAAGTTTAATAAAATTGTAATAATTTGATGTCTTGCAATTATCGAGTTCAAAATTTTTAAATTTACTTTAAATTCATTCCGAATTTTGATCTGTAACACCCACACATAGGTTTTGTAATATTTTCATGTAAACGTAATTTGTGAAAATTTTAATAAAAGGTTTTCCAATAGGAGTAATATGATTTCTTTAAAAAAAACACACACTTATTGTTAAGGAAATTCAAATGTTTTTTTATTTAATGTGAAGTACAATCGATACAATTAAGTTCTAAATAAAACGTCATTCAAATAGCAGGAACGAATTCGATGAACCCAATTTTCGAGTACTTTTTCCACTAAATCAAGTCGTAAGTCATGAATGGCACCTTCAATATTGACTTGTAAAGCTTGAAGAGAGTCTGGTTTATTTCGAAAGACCAATGACTTCAAGTAACCCCTCAAGAAATAGTCTAATGGTGTCACACAACTTCTTGGAGGCCAGTCAATATCACAATTTCTTGAAATAATCGAATCTCCAAACTTTTCTCGCAATAATTCAATTGTTGCATTTGCTGTGTGGCACGTAGTCCCGTCTTGTTGGAACCAAATGTTGTCAAGATCAACTTCTTCCAATTTCGGCCATAAAAAGTTGGTTAGCATCGATCTATATCGCTCTCCATTGATAGTAACGGTGTTACCAGCTTCATTTCGAAAGAAGTACGGACAGATGATTCCACCAGACCAAAAACCACACCAAACTGTCAATTTAGGTGAATTTAATGGTTTTTCTTGAATCATTTGTGGATTTTCTTCGCACCAGAATCGACAGTTTTGTTTATTTACCGCACCACTCAGATGAAAGTGAACCTCATCGGAGAAGATGATTTTCTTAAAAAAATCGTTATCGTTTTCAAGTTGTTCCAAGGCAAAATCAGCAAATTCACGACGTTTACGGTGGTTTATGGCTTCAGTTCTTGAGTGAGAACAATTTTATACGGATGCAAACCCAAATCCTTTTTCAAAATCCGCCAGGTTGTGGTTTGAGACAGTCCCAATTGTTGAGAACGTCTTGGAATCGACAAATTGCGGTCTTCAGCAACACTTGCCTGAACGGCAGCAATATTTGCATTACTTCGAGCGGTTCTTTGTCTTATTGGTACTTTAACATTATGTAAAGAAAATGTACTCTCAAAATTTTCAACAATTCGACGTATAGCGAGCACACTTGGACGATTATTACGACCATAAAATGGCAAAAGCGCACGAAAAGTTGCAATTGGAGAACGATTATTTTGATAATAAAACTGAATAATTTGTAAACGTTGTTCTTGCGTACATCTTTCCATGATAAATTGTAAACACTACTGAATACAATGAAAAATAAATGACAGATCATGACATATTACAAATGGCCGAAACGTCGCTTCAAAATCATATCATCCCTATTGGAAAACCTTTTAGTTTTTGGCGATTCACAAAAAATATAACAAGCATTTATCATCGACTTGAAATCGTCTGCAATAAATCGAAATCATTCGTTTTTGTAAAAACTTATTTATTTATACTTCATTGCTGGATTTTGCTATCCGTCCTTGGCGCAAAGTTGAAATAATTGTAAATACCATTACAACTTTATTCATTTTAATTTTGATGCACAATTAGTGTATGTCAACATTGACAACCTTGATAACCTGCAAGGTTCCAAATGTTTCACGAGCAGTACCCGACATTGGTTAACTTCAATTTGTGTATAATTCTTCCTCGCTAAATTTGAAACAAACACAGACCCAACATAGCTAGTCCATCAACAGCAGTGCAGTCTTTCTCCCACTTTGAATTAACATTATTAAAGGGTTTATTAACTTTATTGAAGGCATCAATTCAACGAGAACACAACTCGAGAGGAGAACAAAACCACGATTGATTGGTAAATAAGTAAATATACTGATTCTATTTCAGGTCCATTAATGGTTGTAACACAAAAAGTGACCAGTTTGGCATTCAGCATACATGATGGACTCTACAGAAAGGAAGCTGAGCTGACGAAAAGCCAAATATTGTACGCTGTAAAGAAAATGCCAACACCATTGGAATATTTCAGTTATGCCCTACAGTTCCCTACACTGATGGCTGGACCCGCTTTGTTTTACAAAGATTATATAGATTTTATTGATGGCAAAAATTTCTCCTCAGTACCAAATGTAAATATTGTTTTAATAATCATTCCTTATTGGCATTAACAATCTGCATACATAATCATTTTTAAATCCTGTTTTCCGTTTTCTTTTATTTTCTTTGGCACTTTCATTCTCGTCTCGTTTCCTCCTTGCAATAAACTCTTCGCCACACAATCTTTCTTCTTCTGTCATCCAATATCTTGTGCTCTCGTTCTTCAATTCCACTTCATTTAACTATTCTGTCATATATTCAAATGTACCAATGCTGTTCATTCTTTTTTGTTTATCGACATTTTTCAGAGTTATCTAACCATTATTTATTATTGTGTCCGTTTCTATCATTTCTTTCACCACCCCACTTATTTTGTACACCTATGTCCTGCCCCTCTCCTATTGAGTCTGCTTCTTCTATAACTGCCACTACTTGCAACCCTTAATTCCTTACTGTTCTCTCATATTTTGCCCATACTTACGAACACCCATTTCCTGATAAATACCATGGAGTACTACTTTTAAGTCTGAACATTATCTTCATTAACCAAGTCTACAACAACCATTCCATTATCTCTGCTGAACCCCCAAACTTCTACAAGCATACAAAAAAAAATGTTAGCCTCTACATCCTTTGTCCTCCTTCCGATTATCTTCATAAGTTTCCTGTAACTAATTCCACTTTCTTTGCCACTGTTGGTCAGTTAGAGTATCATGGTGTCTGACTCTCCCTAAATCACCGCAGAATAGAAACAACACATGTTTGATAAATAATTTTTTTTTGTAGTTTTGGAGGTTCATGCGATATTTTTTTAAACACAATACTTTTTGTTATTTATAGGGAAAACTTAACAACAACTCAAGCAACAATACAGTGATACTAGAACCATCACCGGTAAGAGCGGTCTGCAAGAAAGTGACCCTGTCACTGCTGTGTGCAATGGCATTCGTCCAATTCCTCCCGACGTTTCACATAGAAGGCGTAAAGGATGACGACTTTGTAGAAAACACGACGTTGATGTATAAATTCTGGTACCTGAGCGTCGCGACGATGCTAGTTAGATTTAAGTATTATTTCGCGTGGCTGTTCGCCGACGCCACGTGCAACAATTCAGGGTTAGGATTCCAAGGAAGCTATCCGGACGGATCGTACAATTGGGACAAGTTCTCCAATGTTGATATTGTTAAGTTTGAGGTGAGTTATTACACAGATTTTAAACTTATTGCGCATCCCAATAATTTTACTGATTTTCTTGGCTTGAACTTTGTTTCAAAAACGCGTTGCGGATAAATATTTGGTTGTGAGTTTATGATATTTACCCATGAGGGTTGAAAATACGATCATCTAGTTTCGGCGGGAAATATTGTTGATATGTGATCGCTGATGAATTCCACGAATTTATTCATTGTTATGCAAAAGAAAATGTTAAATACGCATTATTAAATTTTCCACGAGTAAACTCGCTCGCTATAAATACAAACCCGATCTTGATAAATCAATAATACTTCAGTCGCCATGACAACTATCAATAAAGCTAACTGAAAAATTTCAACACCGGTTACCGTAGCAGCTACGAAAAACGAACAAACCTGACGGACGTCAGTCACTGCGGCAATTTCAGTCAGCGTCGGACCATTTTCGCATCACACAAACGCACAGCACTAAAATGGACAGCCAAAACAAGATCAAGCAACTGAAAGAAGAATTACTGACAGATGTTCCAAGCATTAAGAGTGATGAGTTTTTCAAATACGTCCTAGAAAGAAGAGAAGAGGTGTTGGTGGTGACTGTTAAATTTACAACGTTGGATCAGGAAATTTTCACACAATCGTATTTGGAGACTATCAAAATTTCTGCGATGAAAGAGGTGTTACAGGAGGTTTTTCGTGTACCTGTGGGAATAATCGTGTTGACGTATAATGGTACCGTTATCGATGATAATGTGTTTTTGAATTATTTTGATTTTGGAAAGCATCTCACCCTGAATTTCGGTTTGCATTCCAGTGACCCGGATAACTATATTTCTGCTAAATACGCATATAAAGACTTAACCATTCCGGATATAATCACTGTATCGGTGACTTACGAGGATGGTAGCACGCGGGATGTCGCTGTGGAAATTTTTAATAATCCAATTTTAAAACCCTACTTAGGAGGGTATTTGCATAAAGTAACGCATATCGAGTACCACCATGGGTACACACAGACTGGACCTATACCTCCGAAATTTCCTCCCTGGATGAGGAGCAACCGCGACACGCAGACTTACTGGATGAGGAACAGAAAATTAGACACAACATACTCACGTGCCACGCAGATGAGCAATCCGGAGACGTATATACCCAGCGTCACAGATGTGATCCTAACAGCCGGTCCGTACGAAACTGCTGAAGAGCGAGCAGCACGTTTGGATATCGAAGGTGCAGTCCGAATCATACAAAGGTACTTCCGCGCGTGGAAACTCCGCAAGGCTTTGAAGCTAGTCTGCGCCGAATACAGAAAGCGTGTGCGGAAGGAAGCAGAGGAAGAGGAGTATCAAATCCGGATGGACGCGGAGAGAAAGAGTCGTGAGTTAATAGGAAAAGTGTTCCCTAGAACCAAAGCAGATTTCTACATGCTGTATTCCATGTTGGAAAATTGGAAGAAGAAGGAAATCGAGCGAATTAAATTAATGGCTTGCGGACCTTCAAAAATGGCCGAAATGTATCTTTTGCTGGAAAAGGAAATCGATATGTTGTTATCGATCGAAAAACAGAAAGAGATAGTTAAACGTGACAGGAAGATACAGAAAAATATCGATTTCATGAAGACAATTAGTGAACCGCTCTCGTGGAATAGCGATTACAAAAATTTATTCATCGAGATGGACACTTTGGAAACTCAGAGGGGACGAGAGTATTACGAATTGTACAGAGCAGTTTGCGACCGCACACTAGGAACGGCAGGTAGATTAAAAGCTCTTCTGGATGTTAAACTATCCTTACAAGACCACAACAATTGCGATGTTGCTTTGGAAGTAGTAAACCTTATAGATAGAGCTTGTGTTTTGATAGCACGCGGGTTAACCGAATCACACTTAGAGGTACTGCAGAAACGGATTCAGGCGACAATTTATCGCCATCTTAACATGCCAGAGTGTTGCGAAGGAGTCTCCCGACGTATATATCGCGTGAAAGAAAAGGTCATGAAAGATAACCTCTTCTACTGCTACAGGTGCAGAACCTACAAAACCCACGACCAATTCCAAATTGAAACCAATACTACTTCCCTACATGTGTGCAACAATTGTTCGTGGACAGACCGTGTGATGGAACCTTGGATGGACATCCAACCCTACATCTACCTACTAAAATGCATACGTAGGGAAGAACGTAGAAAGCTTTCTCATAGTTCTATTGCTTTCATCCTCACAGAAAAAGACATCCACCATATAATCACGCAAATCTGGCAATCGCATTCTGCTATTAGTGAATGTGACGATATCTATAAACTCCGTTTATGCAGATTCTTTAAGGATGAAGATTGGGCTCCGTGGAATTGCATACTTTTAACATATGAAGAGACTAAGTGTCACTTGAAAATCCATCAATTAGAGAAGGTCTATGATCAAGAATTTTTGAATTTCGTCTACAACAAGCACACTCTGTCCAAAAGATGTTTCAAGACCTCGATCAAGCTGCAGAATTACTTTGAGGAAATTGGGAACATCGAAAGCCGATGGGATGAAATTATTGAGAGGAAGGAGTTTATTGCTGTTAACAGCAAAGTCAAGATTTTCCTCAGTTGTCATTGATTACCTAAATTTATGTGATTGTGTACATTAATTTCAAGATTTTTTTTAAGCTAACTTGATAATTATCAATAATGTCAAGAATTTCTTGAGTTGTGATTAACTACTTAAAATTATGTGATTTTCATTTTTAATACTATGTTTTACAATAAAATTAATTTACTCGTGTTATCAAGTGTGCAACGCGTGTGGTAAAAGTATGTGACTAATGTCCAGGATTTGCTTAAGTTATTGTTAAAGATCAAGATTTTAGATAGTTGAAAATTATTAAAGTTAACAGCAAAGACAGATTTTTCTTGATTTGTCACTAGAAATGTAAAATTGTCTTTCTTGCATTGTATGCAATAAAGCTGAGTTGGTATTAATAGCTGAACATTATTTGATTTATGGATTATACACGCGAAGGTTGAGAGGTTCTTAAGAGGTACTATTAATTACTTAAAATTTCGTATCAATATTGATCAAACTGTTATTTTTAGCAATCTATTGTAGTGAAATATTGGATTAATGTAGTTTTCTTTCCACTTTGACATTTAGTGGAAATTTGGGGGGAATTTTAATTACAAAAAATCAATACATATTGTGCTTTCCCAGTTGAACAACAATAATTAACTTGATGGTAATAAACAGGATGGTGGTGACCGTTACCTTTTAATACTAGTTTTTATGGGAATGGTTAGCACAAGAATGCAAGAAAAATCAATTAGTCAAAAATTTTTTTTATGTAAATCATGTCCTTTATACAGTACATTTTTTTTATCGTGGGCCATAGGATTTTACATGCTAAAAATTATACCTTGTGTTAATGTGTATTTTATCATAATATTTTGAAGGAAATTATTTTTCTACATGATGCACTGCCTTAGAATAACAAACATGTTTCATTCCATTAAAATTTAAATTATTCAATATAAATAACTGAGCAAAAATAATCAAAGTACCTTGAATTTACAAAATGTCAGATTGATTAGTGAGGCAAGTAATCAAACGAATTTATACTAGAAAATGTCTACTGTTGAAGAACGTGTGGAATTTGTAACGGCAATTATAAGAGGTTTGTCCAGCAGGGAAATAGTTGTATTTTTCTACAAGAAGTCAGGGAATTTTTATTTTAGGGAAGTAGTTGACTTAACTTTTCTACAGCGTATCCTGATCGTCCGGTTCTGAGCAAAAGCACGTTTTAATGGAATAAAACATGTTTTAATTATTCCAATTAAACACATCATGTAGAAAAATAATGCATTTATATTACTAACTAAAATTTGCTTCGAAATTATATGATAAAATATACATTAACACAAGGTATAATTTTTAGCATATAAAATCTTATGGCCCACGATAAAAAAACATACGGTATACCGAGTGTCTGGGATAAGGGGCGAACATAGGAATTTCACATGTAAAATTAAATATGTATAATTATTAGCCCCTCTATTCATTTTAGAATTAAAAATTGTAAATGTATCATCCATTTAATTTACGTTTGTACCAGAATCCACCTCAGAATAATAAAAATAAGTTGAACAATGTACCATTTAATAAAAGCCCTTGCCATGAGTTTGACAAATGTCAAGTCATGGCAATCACCATTGGCGGATTAAGATTAATTTTTAACAAAACTAGATTGGACTTGCCGTAGTTTATTTAAGGAGAACAACATACTTACATTAATATGCATTTACATATTTAAAATAGCAACATTAAATGTAAATTAAATGGATGATACATTTACAATTTTGAATTCTAAAATGAATAGAGGGGCTAATAATTATACATATTTAATTTTACATGTTAAATTCCTATGTTCGCCCCTTATCCCAGATACACGGTATAATTCCAAACCCTATTTCAAATGGCACTCAATCCGCTGAACAGATTTCCTTGTTTCATGGCTTAAATGAAAAACCGGAGTTCCAAGGTGTTGGGAAAAATAAAATTTATTTAATACATCATTGAAATTATAAGGAGTGTTTGTATAAAACTCGGCTGAGAAAAGTAAGGAGCATTTATCATACCTAAAGCACAACCTAGATTTTTTTCAATCTGTCTTGAACTTCACGAAAATGTCAGTGGTGGCATATAAAAAAATAGTGTTTATTTTTTATTCAATTTTTCATTAAATTTTTTCATATATTTGTTCCGAGTGCTCCCCTTCGAGAGGTCCTACAACCACCCCTGGTTGGTTGGGAAGGTGGAAAGATGCGTGTTCATCCAGTTCCTCTGGAGACTCACGAGTGAATACATCTGTCATTAGTTTATTACCTAAATGTAATAAAACAAATTTCAAGAAAAATAAGAAAATGTCTTGGATATTTATTTTCATTTCATTAATCAAATCGTACATGTAGTATTTAAAAACCGAATTTACCACAATCATGAATGGTTTACAGTTTAGTTTAATTACATTATTCATTTGTTAAACAATTTGATATTACAAAAAATAAATATCCAAGATATTTTCTTGTTTTTATTGATTTTTTTTTAGATAAAGGTTGTCAAGTTTTATGTTGTTGAAAAGAGAAAAAAAACTCTATCAAATGAGTATAATAAAGAGGTGCG